>OX940860.1:37822223-39285973 GCA_954871525.1 Parietaria judaica
TACCCTCATCTTCATCCCTTACAAGGCAAAATTGCTCTTCGTGAGCAAGGGGTAATGGAGTGTGACGCTTCCTTCTTTCAGTCTTCGTCTGTACATCACCAGCTCACTTCTTGTAGGGGTATCTAGTGATGACATGTTTTCGGCTGAAGCTCTGATACCACTTGCTGGATCCCAATTCACGAATATTCAAAGAACACAAAAACACAGAATCGAACAGAAAAGAAGAACTCGAAATCGGGAAAAGAAATTCTCTTTACTGATAATCGAAGACACAAAATACACTAATGAAATCGCTAATAATCGCCACTCGTACTTTACAAAGTGTACAATGCCAGGTATTTATAGTCACCTAAATGTGAAACCATAGCTAACCATATCGCACCTAATCAGGAAACTAGCCTAAATAATATCAGAAGATCAGAACGAATCTTTGACTTCCTCCACAAGTCTCGCGCCTTCCTTGATGGGTATTTGTCGACTTTCTCTCCTTGCCCGGACAACTTATCTCTCTGTCGCCGAGCTGCCCTGCTCGTGTACCCTAGGCCGGGTTCGCCTTCTGTCCAGACATTCTGTCCGTGTTCACCCGAGCTGGGTTGAACTCTTGTTCGTCCAGAGTTCTGACCGGTACACGGGCTTACCTTCTTCGTATGCCGGACTAAGTCAAGGTTAAGCTCACAGAGTTTACTCCATTTCAAGAAATTACTTTGTCAAACACATAAAACTCTTGCATTACCAATAATTTTTTTTTGATGAAAACACTACAAAAATTCTATTGCTTATAAGATTTTACAAAAATATATATTATATTTTACCAACCTAATCTAAATAAAACAGAAAGATAATAAAATGATTAGTCGATATTTCAAATAAAGAACTCCTAATTATTTTAAAATATTATTTTCTTATTTGATCTAAACTTTTATCACGAATTATAAGATACTAGTGGATCGGTAACGCGCTTCGCGCGGTGGTGTGAAAAATATAAAATAAATAAATTAAACATTTGAAATATTGAATTAAGTAATTAGTGTAGTATGTAACTAAAATTTAATACGGTGGAATTCAACAATTACTCAATTTATGTAGTGTTGCTCAAATTTTTTAGTTGAATAAGATGATACTGATATATATTATAAAATGTTTTAAAAATGGCTGTCTATAAATCTCCGAAAACAGGCATGGAATCCTACCTAACTAAAGCAATACATACTTTAAAATTTTCCATTTGATAGATTGTAAACTTTTTATTAGGAGAAAATCTGTGATTACAACACTCCCAAGCTTATAGTAGTCACCATATCGTCTGGTTATTGCCACGTCTAGAAAAAAAAATCCCTAAAGATCAAAACAGCTAAAATCTTTAACGATAAAAAATATAAAATAAACTCAGAAAGATTAATTATATAGAGAGAGAATACCAGTGTTGAAGAATTTCTATTTCATTGCCGGTGGAGAAGAATTTGCTCTTCGACAACGAAATGCTTCATCATGAGCATCTGAATATATAAAAGGTAAAGTGAAAAAAAAAATCTTAAAGAAGTCAACTAAATATATATGTCCAAACTATATCTATAAGTTACAATTAGATTATATAATGGCCCGTAAAACACAACTGCGGAACTCTTAGCAATATAAGAGATTTAAAGTCTATAAATAAATAAAGCTTCAATCGAAAACAAAAAGAATTTAAACTACTTGACTTGAGAGTTACCGGAAAGGAAAATATGTTCAATAACTCGATCAGACATTCACATAAATGAGTCTAAATTTAAAAAGCCAAAACAAATAAAAACCTATAAGTGTAACAGAATCACCAAGTTTAACAAGACAATAAAAACCACTAATATTTTTCTATATTTAATTGAGTTACAAACACTTGAAGATTACCTAGGAATCAAATTTTCCAAAATGCATCGATCAACAGTTTTGTGAATGAAATTGTGTCGAATACGTTGGGAGTCCGACTCAATCGTGCATCATCGTTCACCTCATTGTGGTAGTGGAGGCATCATAAACATCTTCGGGATTGAGAAGTACACCTGGGAGTTGGGATAGAGAATTAAGATTCGAAAGGTGAAGTTAAAATATATTATTGAGGACTTTTCTCAAACATTTACAATGCAAATAAATACAGCCTTCATAAGGAAAATGAATATCCAGTTAGTTGATCCATGGAAGACATTCGTACACTAAAATGATAAGAACATTGAAACAGAAATATGAAAGAAGGTGTTTAATAATTCGGAAGAGGTTTCAAGGCCCAAAATGACACTTACCGGATAAATAATAGTCAGAGAACACGGTGAACCGTCATTGTCGAAGGCAAGTATGTACATCGTCGTCGCTGGAGAAATTCGCCATTGCTTTGTGAGAGCATCAATTTTAAGAGATAGAGAGGATGAGGCAGAGTGAGATTCGATGATGGAGAAGATAACTGAATGAAATGAATTGCGTTCGCTCGACCGGGCCCGAGCAGAGGCGTAGCCAGTGGCAGGTTGCAGGCTGAAGATGGAGAAGGAAATGGAGCGAGGGGAAGCGGGAGATGATTAGAAAAATAACTGCCTCAAATCAGTTTATTCAATTGGTAGACGTTTCATTTTTAGTTGGAGTGACACAAATTGCTGAAAAATCACACCCGAAAGGATGCTTTATTATTTTCTTTTAAAAATAAATTAAAAATCTGAGAAAAAAGAATGAAGCTCAATGGATGGTTTTTGGCCGACACGATTCCCGAAATCATTGCCCTTTTATATATATAGATTTCTTATAATAATATTTTGATGATTTAATTTTCATATCATTACAATCTCTTGCATGAAAAAATAAGGCACCTAAATATTTATTTTCTTTTATTTTTTTATTGACCCCATTTCTTTGTAACACAACCCTAATAGGAAGAAAGAAAACTAATTGATAATTTACACATAAACGAAAATATCTCACTTTAAAAAAACTATATAAAAAACATGAAGATTTACTTTTTTTTACTATCATAAAATATCTCACTTTAACTCATGTTCAATATTAAAGAAATACAACCCAAATGATCATATATACATATATTTTCTCGGAAAAATAGAATCATCTAAAATGGTTTATAAAAATAATGTATCATCAATGAATATCATCTCGCTCTCCACTATTCTTTATCAGAGTGTGGCTTGCATAATTGACATTCTATGATTGCACAACCCATCATTCATTTAGAACTTAACTATTGCTCTTTTTTCGGTAAAGTGATTTTCGGCTTTCATATCAAATATGAAGAATATATTATGAATTCTTAAAAATTAGTGGGTGACTGAAATATTATATGGTAAATAAGTGGAAACAAAATTATTGACTGAGTAACTCTTCATTAAAAAATAAATATTTAAGATTTCTTGAAAGTATTCGTACTAATTTTACAATAATAATATATGAATTATAATATCACTCAAGCGCAATACTAATATATGAATTAATATATCATTCATAAATATTAATTCTCTTTCCTTTTTTAAATTATAATAATTGCAAACGTGAAAGATTGTGAAAACTTAATCTCACATTGTTTAGCATAATTTATGTTGGTTCCCAAATCACGGATCTAGAAAGAACACGAATAACACCAAAGAAATCGAACAGAATAATGAAGAACACGAACTTTTGGGAGAAGAAATTCTCTATTGATAATCGAAGGCAATATAAAAGAAAATAAACTCAAAACTCTAATGGACTCAGCACTTTACAAAGTGTACAATGCTATATTTATATAGCCTCATATAGGCAAACCCCTAGCTAACCAAATCGCACAAAATCAGGAAACTACCCTAAATAATCTCGTCAAATATTTGACTCGATGTTTGCTTGCTCCTCAAGCTACATGCTTTCCTTGCTGGGTAGTTGATGACTTTCCCTTTTCTGCCCGGACATCTTCTCTGTCCCCGAGCTGGCCTGCTCGTCTGCCCCGGGCTGGGCTTGCCTTCTATCCGGACATTCTGCTTGTGTTCACCCGAGTTGGGCTGAACACTTGTCCGTCCTTGATTCTGGTCGGTACTCGGGCTGACTTCCTCAATGTGCCGGACTAAGTCAAACTTAAGCTCACATTTTCTTTATATGTTGCTAGAAACGGGTTAAATGAAAAACATAACGCTATGGCAAAGAGAACATGTAAAAACACATAAATAGTCATGTACTCAAATGCAACCATAATATAACTCTTTTGAAATGAAAATATGTAAGAAGACTATTCATAAAAATAAAACACTAAATTTGTAAGAGTGAAAATCTTAGTCCATTCCATTGCAACACGATCACCTTGATTTTTTTTCTTCTTCATGTATATAGATTGTACATCTATATAGATTTTACATAATAAGGCGCCGTATAAATTGTAGAAAAGAATAGTAAATACATGTTAAAAGTTGTAATATGGCGTAGCTAGACTTTCATTTTAGGCGAAGCACAAAATATATTTCGACCGATTATTTTTGAAATACGTAAATAACAAAAATCATATATTAAAAAGACTATTAGACATATACATAGATAATATTACTTTTGGAATGATAGTATAATAGATTTATCGAGTCAAGAAATGAGAAGGGAATCCGGAGAGTAGAATCAATGTTTTTATTTATTTTATAAAGTGAGCGTATACACGTGCACTCGCTGATGCACATGTAACTCCACCTAAAATATATATGAAAGAAAAAACATCATATCAATATAAAAAAACAAAAAAAAAAACAAAAACCAACCAAGCAAATAAGAAAGACGCTTACGTTAATGTTGCAGAGATCACAGTCTCTCCCAAGTTCCAACAACGCAACGTAAAATGAAATTTAACTCCTTCCCACAAACATCAATAGGCGAACATACATACCACCACACAAATCTAAGATCATTTCATAGCTAACTCAGATTGCATTAAATTAGCTAGAAGTGAGCTAAGTTACCTCGACCGTTCTAAACGATAAAACCCTCTCGACCCGACGATGAAACACAAAGAAAAATGAACAAAATGAGTGATTGATTTTTTCAGTTACGATCTCCTCTATTTCAAAGGACTTTTGTTATATTACTATTTGTTTTTATTTCTTAACCTCACTATGTCTAATTAAGTTAGCTGCATCTATAAGGACACTTGAATTGTCTTTTGCAATTGTTGTGAGTTTTATGAAACACATACGTTATAATACAAAAAGAGAAATTTAATGAGTAGATCAAAGCAGTTTTATGATAATAAAAAATCATATAAAGCAATTGAATTGAACCGGACAAGGACAATCGAATTGTCTATATCAATTCTTGTGAGTTTTTGTAACGACCCCTTTTCTCGGGTCGATTACTTCTCAAACAAGACTCGAGATTTTCCTAGCTTAAGGAGCACTTTGGCGGATTTTTTTTGTTTTTTTTTTTGTAAAGAAAAACTTGTAGCGGGCATTTTTTTTTCTTTTCTATCTAAGATAATAATCAAGGATCATAAGATAAGATAAATATTCTTAGATTGTTGAACTTATCCGACTTACAACTTAGAACATGAAGTTCGGATCTTTAGGATGTTGACGCGAAAAATTTGACTTATTCATAAGACTCGCCATGATAAAAACAAAAGGAAATCCACTCGACAAAATGAACGAAATACAAGAACTGCGGAAACACCTACAAGAACCGTTTCTACCACCGTATGCACCGTATATACTGCACACGCCAATTCCGCTCCATCCGCCGCTAGTCTGCAATAGGTTTCTTTCCTGTAACTACAACACGACTATAGTGAGCTAAAAAGCTCAGTACGCAAAAGCATATGCAACTCACAATTAAACATACACATCACAAAATTCAAACATAGAGGTAAACTTACGACATGTGATGCAATAATACATTTAAAAATATATCTTATAAATGTTTAAAATAATATTTGGGCCCGGCGTACGTACCATTTGCGCAAACACCTACGGGAGACCGGGGGAGCTACCCATCGAGACCACCCGAGGCAAAGATGCATGATGTAAATATGTTCAGAGGCATCGAACAAGATGCATAACATAGACACATTCAGAGGCATCCAATATGAGACATTAAAAGTCTCGGTACGGCGCTTTTAAAAAAAATACTTTTCTTATAAAAGTATATGCGTATATAATTTACAATCATAACACGCATTTGGAAATCTTCATGATCACCCAACGATATTCATATATGCATAATCCAACATCATATAATCAATCATATAATATCAACATCCATGTCATAAAGATCAAGATATGTAATTCATATTATTGTCATGTTGTAGGTGAGTACTTTTACGTACCTTTTGTCCTTAGAAAAATTACTTTCGTCGTAAGTTGTAGCTTACGGACTACGTGTTTCCTGGTATTAATTTCCTGTCATTTGTTTCAAACTACAAGGAATAATGTATCAGGTACTATCTCATGCATATGTATACCCTTAACCCTTGAAAATTCTGACTTTGGAAACCAAAATTAACTTGACGACCGTTTTTCCGTGAATTTTATAAAATCGTTCAAAAATGATTTTTATATCAAACCAGTGCAAAAACTTAGCTACTGACTTTAATTATAACATAGATTTTCGTTTAGTATAAAATAGTATCATTTAATTATCTTAAATTCTTACTCAAATAAGTTTTATCAAATCTGTCTGGAAATCAAAAACAGTTCGGCGACCTACACGCCGTGAATTTTATAAAATCGATAAAAAAATAGTTTAATCATGAAACCAGTGTAATTATCCAGATAATAAGCTAAGGAAACATACTAAATTTTTATTTCACAAAAATATTAAATTTTTGTTGGTGATAAAAAACGTTTTAAGACATGACTTCCAGATCTGCCTGGAGGTTAAACATAACATGTACACTAATAGTGCGTGGTTCATATCTTAAAACGCGTATCATGCATGGACTTTAAAATCGGATATGTTGTAGTAGACATCTATATCTACAAATAAATGTATAATTTTCTCTTTTTGGAGTTGATTTTATCAGTTAAAGCCTCTCACCAAAACGGACATCTTTATACTAAAATTTCAGCAAGCATGCATGACATACTTTCAACATAACCTTATGGATTTTCATAATACATTCATACTTATGCATAAAACAAACATGCATGCATTTTTTAAAACTTAAAAAAGCATTATAAAACAGTAAGTAAACCATTCATCAAGGGGTTTAAGTTGTTTGATCATAGTTGTTACATTCCTCTACGATCTTCAACAAGTTTACGAACTTAATTGTAGTTGGGAACTTGAGTGCACTTCACAACGTTTTGGACATAAAAGGACTAGAATGGAGCTGGAATGAAGGGGGTATATAATGAACATAATTTCATATATCCATAGAATAAAAGAAATCCACATGAAAGGGGGTTTCCTTACCTATTTCAAGAGTTTTGAACAAGGTTTCGGTTTAGGTGAAAAGATGGTGCGTTTGAGATCGGATCTTCACGATTCTTTCTCCATAAGTTCATGGCTTCACCATAAAACAAAAGGGGCATAAATTAATTAAGTTTTTCAGAATAAAACATTGACAAAATCGACATAGAAGATGACATTTTACCTCTTACTCATTCTTGGAAAAGATGATGATATTTTGGTGGTGTTTTTGGTTAGTTCTCTTTGAGATATGGATGAGGATTTCCAAGAGAGAGTTATGGAGGATGAGAGAGGTTTGTTTTCTGCTCTATAGAGAGTGTTAGGGTCGGATTTGTGTGAAGAGAGAGAGAGAAATGCATGTTACTACACTCTTGAGTGTAATCATGCTCTCAAAATGACTCCATTGGTTCTTGGCTATCTTTGAGGTCACTCAAGGCTTCCATTTGGCTTCCTTTGAGTAATAAGGGGCGTGCTAAGACTGAAATAGAAGTTCCATGTGGCTTACATGCACTCTAAAGAAGTTATTGGTCCATTTGGAATGTATATAGGACAAACACATATGACAAAAATGGATTTTGAATTTCTTTTGACTTCTAAGCCAATTTAAAAGGGATTGACTTTATATTTCAGCTTATATATAGATGGAGTCAAGAATATGACCATCATGTATCAGTTTGTAAAGTCCAAAATCTAAAAGGGGCATAATTGTAAACTTTTTGGCAATTAAGGGCCATAGTGCAACTTTTCAAAAAAATAGAGGACCTTGTTTGAAAATTTAATTTGAACACATTTATCTTACTTAAATTTTTGTGTACATTCCAAAAATAACATTTTTGGATTCATGTGGGACTTGGAAATATTGATTTTCACACAGTTGACTTTTATAGTCAAACTTCGTGTGTATTAGTTTGTTCTGTCGTTTTTTTTTTTTGCATGAATCTTTTGTTCCTTCTTTAAAACTTATTTTCCCCATGATGAATAGGTTTCTTATCATAGTTTTATGAATGTCTTGGTACCTTTTCTAATTATAGAAAACTCATTGGTACTAGATTTTCTATGACATTGACTATAATAGTCCATAGAATTATACTCAAATTGCATGTCACAAACAATCATAAAATCATAAGTCACTAACGTGATACTAAGAATTGCATTAGAAAATGATTTTCATCGCAACAATGCATCAAAACAAGTCTCTGAAGATAGAACCATTACGAAAGAGAAATTTTCATCTTAAAAGTATTTAGCTAAGGACTAAGGTATTACAGTTTTATGGAACACATACATTATAATATGAAAAGAGAAAATTAATGAGTAGATAAAAATTGTTATGTAATAAAACAAAATCATATAAAGCAGTTAAATGAGCAATAATCATGATAATTATAAATTAAAATACTATAAATATTGTTTTCTCACTTCAAACAAATTTTCTTAATTTGAAAAAAAAAAGCCCTAATTAACTTTAAATTTCACAACGTCACATGCTTGGACATCCGATCATCGTATTGTATCCCATTCCGTTGTAGTTGACATTGTTGATCTCCATAAGTGATTTGAAAATTAGCAAATGTCAATCTCATAAAAAGATGGAGAATAGGAAGACCAAAATATATAAAGGAAAATATTTTGTTGGAATACCTATTAGAAAATAGTATTTTAGAGAGTAAAATACATTCAGGATGGTTATCAATGAGATAATGCGAGAGCCTTTAGTGCTTGTATTCATTTTGGTTACTCTTTTCTTTTTTAGAGACCATTGAGTGCTCTCAACAGTTTTCAATTTCAATTAAACGAATCCATACCGACCGAGCTCGTTTGTAAAATGTTGACGCTTTCAACGCAAACCCTCTCCGTCCTTCGCGGCGGACACAAAAGTAGAGCATATAAACAAAAACTACATTTAGAAAAGACAAAATGAAGAAAAGAACTAAAAAATGAGAAGCAAAGAGTACACGTTTTAAAATAAAAACAAAAGTTCATTAAATTATAATCATAATAAAGAAAAAAAATTAATGATACCTCCAAATTTTCATTCCATGAATCCATCATTACTAGACAGTCTGAGGCTTTGATAAACTTTCTGTTTCATTGACCAAGATTTAGAGAAGAAATCTCTGCAAGAAGTTGGCGATTTGAACAGAAAGAACAAATCTTTTAATACAATTACTGTAAAAAAAATCCGGCATTTGAATAATTGGTTTGCTTGCTTTCTTCAATTCTGAGTATTAAAGCATGTCATAATAATATGAAGAAGAAAAAAATTATTATTATTTAAACCCTTTGTCAATATGTTGTTTCCTAATTTTATGTCGTTTACTTGTATGTCGTTTATTTGTAAGCTTTTATTTTCCTTTAGTTTTATTTGTTATGTTAGTTACATATGTTGGTTTATGTTAGTCACGGGTGTTGGCTATATAAGCCCGATGTAATTAATTCATAATAAGAATTCTTGAGGTATTTTTGTAACTCTGATCATCGGTATCTCTCAATTTCTCGCCCTTGCTCAGTCTAGGAAATTAATATGGTATCTATCAGAGTGAAGTTGCTTTCGCCATTGTTGCTCATAGTCCAAGCTCGATAAATTCTCCGATTAAAGCTCTGTGCAATTCTCCATTCTCCGTCTTATCAAGATGGAATCTGAAATCACAAACAAAGAGGTTGTGAATCGCGCGATCCTTGTCAAATTTCCGATTGAGAATCAGCTCAGCGTCTACTATCTCCACCAGTCCGACAATCCAAGTGTGGTTCTTGTTTCCCAAGTTCGTACTGGAGATAACTATCCATCGTGGTCCAGATCGATGCCCTCTCTGTGAAGAAAAAGGTCGGGTTTTTTGACGGATCCATTCCGAAGCCAGTCATTGTTGATCTTTGTTGAAACATGAATTTTGTTTATTGAGTATTTAATTATTCATGATTTTGATTTGTCTATTTATAAAAAGTATTGACATCATTGATGCCATAACAGCTAGTAGATATTTTAGGAAAGTTATCAAATCGCCTCAATCAAGGAATGATTGAGTCATTCTCTCCCTCCATTGATTGGGGAATTATGTCCTGGATTAATAGATGAAGATTGCACTTGATTCATATCATTGAAGAGTATCAAGGAGCTTATTTTTTCATCAAGACATGAACATATGATTGGAAAAGCTCCTATAAGTCCTCGCTAATGAGGTCCCATTTCGTTAGCACTTACAAAGAAATTCTCATAAACCTTCGGGAGAAGTCAATCAGTAATTCATGAGTGAAGGGGAGAAGGACGGGACATTTGTAGCTGATTGTGTGCAAGGGGATATTGCCTTTCATCAAGAGTTCATGTGCTGAATGTCAAAGCTGTTGGTGTGACAACAAGGGGGAGTTTCCTTTGTATGCTTTGGGTCCATATAATTTACTGTTTGTAATCATCTCTTCTAACTCGTAGTTGATTAATCTTGGTGAGTGACCCGCACAAGTAGTGACAGGAAGTCCGAACTGCGTTACCAAAAATATCGGTGTTCCTTTACTTTTTCCGCACTCGCTTTATTCCTATCGTGCACTCACTTTACAATTGGTATCAGAGAAGGAACACTTAATGTTTGCATTGGTTTCAGAGAAAGCGTGAAAAGATCTAAAAGACTATTTTTGAAATGGGAACAAAAGAGAGAGCTGCGATTGAACTACCACCAATACTCGATGGTTCAAATTATCCTTCGTGGAAATCCGGAATGATTATCTACATAAAAGCCAGTGAAGAATATGTCTGGCCAGTTCTCGTTAAAGGATGGAGTATTCCAAGCGCCACCGACGTACTTGGTGGTATGACAGTGAAGCCAATTCTAGAATGGACAGAAATAGAAAATGATTTTTGTTTGGCGAACGCCCGTGGCCTGAATACAATCGCCTCTGCCATTGAAGAAGAGTATTTCAACTTGATCTCTAATTGCAACTCTTGAAAGAAGGCTTGGGAAACCTTACAAAATTTATACGAAGGAACTCACGTTGTTAGATCTTCCGAACCACAAATGCATGCATCTTGTTATAAAGATATAACATTGAGGGATAGAGAAACTATTGCGGATGGATTAATTCAGAATAAACCCAAAACCGTGGGTAATGATAAGGTACGCATTCGTGATCCTTTCTTATTGACTAATCCTTTTTTGTAGGTTTCTCAAGAGGTTAAAGCCTATGGTTTCTTGGAAATCACCTCTCAAGATATCTAATAAGAAATAAAGATGAATTGTCATGATGAGAAGAAAATTAATCACGGGGCTCAAAAACGAAACAAAGGAATGTTTATCCAACAACTCAAGAAGTTTATAAAGATCGAGTCCACTCAAATGCTCAATTTCGGTAAACCTAAACTTGACAATTCATTTGCTACACAACCATGTGCAGGTGATCCTTGTGGATTTGAGTTTCTTGATCAATTTAGCATGATGTGTTTAGATGATGTTGTTTTGATAAATGATCAAACATTTTTTTTCAAAATACCCATTTGAAAATTACCATATTTTGCAAAATACATTTTAAAAGAAAATCATTGGTATATTCATTCTATAATTTTCTTGGCCATTTTATTTATCAATATATCAAATTTTTGAGAAGTCCAATTGAAGGAATGAATCCGGTATTTTGGATGTTAGACAAGTATGAACATTTCTTGTTGAATCATGGAAGGAAATGGAGTTTTAAAATCTTTAACATCAACATGGTTTCACATTCATCGATGTGTTTATATTTTGATGTTGTATGGTGTTTTGATTGTAGTTTGTGATTGTGTTTTTGTTTTAAAAAATGGTTTTTATTAAAAAAAAAATTGCATGCTCTTCATAAATGTTTGTTTGAATACTGTGTTTGTTTGTCTTTATTATGTTATATGCATGTTTGTTTGGGTATGAATTTTCTCTTGGGTAGAAATATTTATTTTTGGTTTAGGGCTTGAATATTGTGTTCTAGGACTCACTTAAGCACACATTTTTTATGTTCTAGGGTCTGTGTTTAATGCTTTAGCATATTTTATCCCTTACGATTCTGAAATACAAGTTTATGTTTATCAAGCTTCATACATGCTTACAAATATTCACCTCGCGTGAAAAAAATGAGGATGAAGTCTTCTCTGAAGAAGAAGTTCCTCCTCCATCAAAGAAGAAGACTACCGCTGCCGACGACTCCGATGACTACAAGGAATGGTCGTCCTCTTTCCGCTCATCCTAAGCCAGTTTGAGTCGGTTCCCCTTCATCAATTCCTAGCCCAAGGGGGAGAAATAACAGACATTGCAATCACTATTAGCCTTTATATTTTCTTAGTTTCAAATTCATGCATCACTAGAACTGCTTGCTTATATGTTTTTGTGTGACTTTTTCTTGTTATGTTTGAATGAATGTTTGTTTGTTGCACGTCTATGGTTGAGATGTTCTCAGATTATCTTTAGGATGACTAACATCTTATGCAGGTTTCCAAGTACTCAAGTCAGATGTTGCCCTCGCTGCCATGACAACAAATATCATCTACAAGTACTTAAAGTCTGATGTTGCCTCCGCTATCATGACAACAAATGTCATTTTTTCTGCTGCTCTGCTTAATTCATGCCTGAAGATCTCTGCGACTTTCTGAAATCAGTTGTTCCATAAATTGCTCATGGGGGAGTTTGTTGAAACATGAATTTCGTTTATTGAGTATTTAATTATCAATGATTTCGATTTGTCTATTTATGGAAAGTATTGACGTCTTTGATGACAGCTGGTAGATATTTCACGAAAGTTATTAAGTCGCCTCAAACAAGGAATGATTGAGTCATTCTCTCTCTGCATTGATTGGGGAATTATGTGATGGATTAATAGATTGCACGTGATTCCAATTATTGGAGAGTATCAAGGAGCTTATTTTGTAATCAAGACATGAAGATATGATTGGAAAAGCTCCTATAAGTCCCCGCTAATGAGGTCCCATTTCGTTAGCACTTATACAGAAATTCTCATAAACTTTCGGGAGAAGTCAATCAGCAATTCACGAGTGAAGTGGAAAAGGACGGGAAAATCGTAGCTGATTGTGTGCAAGGGGATCTTGCCTTTCATCAAGAGTTCACGTGGTGGATGTCAAAGTTATTGGTGCGACAACAAGGGGGAGTTTCCTTTGTATGATTTGGGTCCATATGATTTACAGTTTGTAATCATCTCTTGTAACTCTTGGTTGATTAATCTAGGTGACTGCCCCATAGAAGCAGTGACAGGAAGTCTGAACTGCGTTACCAAAAAGTATTGGTGTTCCTTTACTTTTTCTGCAGTCGCTTTATTCCTATGGTTCACGCTTATAACGACATATTATATGTGCAACGCGAAAATACGTCTTTACAATCTTTAATTCGTAAACTCTTGGATTTGTAACAATAATGTTGTGGTTTCTTGGATTCTTAATTCGGTTTCGAAGGAGATCTCCTCTTCCATACGATTTGAAGATACGGCGAGTAACATATGGAAGGATGTCAAGGAACGTTATCAACAAGGAAACGGTCCACCGAATACGCCATGAAATTCCTGATGGGGCTCAATGAGTCTTATGCTGTGATCATAGGGCAAATCCTGTTGATCGATCCAAATCTTTTCATAAACCGAGTTTTCGCACTTGTGCTTTAAGAAGAGAAGCAAAAAGTTGTTGGAGCTGACTCGTCGATCAATTATCCAAGAAGTGCCATGGCAATGGCTGTGAAGGAAGAAATAGCTCAACGAAGGCAGTTCAAGAAGGAACGTCCCTTTTGTTCACACTGTAAAATGCCTAGACACACGATGGGGAAATGCTACAAGATTCACGGTTTTCCACAGGCCTATAGAAATAGAGTCAGGGCACAGGTAGGAATGGTTGACATGAAGTAGAAAAGCTATGACGCACCATTGTCAGCTTTATCTTCAAAGCAATGCCACCAAATCATCAAGATGCTCTCCAATCACTTGAGTTCAACTGGAAATGTTACCGCGAATACTTCCTCTTCAGAAGCCACAATCAATCTGGCCACCTTCAAAGTTCATCTTGTTTTATGAAGGCTATTAATAGTAAAATATTCTTGCAAAACTCGTGGATTATTGATTCTGGTGCAACTAAACATATATGCAATCAGAAGTCTAAATTCATCTTTTTAAAACCTCTAATTAATTCCACTGTAACTTTGCCAAATAAATTCGTTATTCAAGTGCATTATTATGATGATATCAAGATAAACTCCGAAATTGCCCTCTATGATGTATTATTGATTCCTAGTTTTTTTCAATTCAGCCTTCTTTCTGTTAAAATGATCACGAGGCACTCAAAGGCTTTAGTGATTTTTAATGATGATGGTTGCTTGATTCAGGATTCACTCAAGACCAAGATGATTGGCAAGGGTAGAGTCCAAGAAGATATGTATATCTTCAATGATGAAGAATTTTTTACTGTTAATTCTAGTGTTAATAAAGTGTCCGCCAATATATGGCATAGTCCGATTGGACACCCTTCTTAGAAGGCTTTGGCCCCTTTACATAACATTTTAGATTTGGAATGTAATAACTCTTAATCCTTGTCTTATTTGTCCTTTAGCTAAACAAAAAGGGCTTCCCTTTCCTACTTCTAATACTGTTTCCAATGCATCTTTAGAATTAATTTATCGTGATGTTTGGGGTCCATATCATATTGCTTCACATTCTGGATATAAATTCTTTTTGACCCTTGTAGACGATCACACAAGATTCACCTGGGTGTATTTAATGAAGCATAAGTCCGATGTTCATGAAATAATCCCAAGATAAATGGTAAAAGTCCATATGAAGTTCTGTTTGACAAATTGTTTGACTATAATACCCTTCGAATATTTGTCTGCCTTGTATATGCTTCTACTCTACAGGTTCACAGAAGTAAATTATGTCCACGTGCAAGAAAGGGAATTTTCATGGGATATCCTTCTAATAACAAGGGTTATAAAGTGTTAGACTTAGAAAGTAATGAAATATTTATCTCACGTGATGTAATTTTTCGTAAACAAATTTTTCCTTTCCATTCAAAATTGTCCACAGATAACCTTGCAGATCCATTTGAGAACATTGTTGTTCCACCTGCTGTAGGAAGTGGAGATATGGAAAGAGAAGCCCCAGCTCTAGCTCCAAGACATGGAGACACACTTAAGGAAAGTTATACACAACTTCATCAAGTTTCTGAAGCTGCAAATTCAACACAGCTTCCAGACTCTCAAGCAAGGGCAAATCCGTCAGAAGCACCTTTGCTGGAAGGGTCAAGTGAACAGAAAATCAGTCTAAGAAAGTCCACACGGGAGACATAAATGCCTAAATATTTGAACAATTATCATTGAAATTTGGTGCAAGAAGATAGCAATCACTCTTCTCCACACTGCCTCTCAAATATTTTGAGTTATGATGGGCTCTCACAGGGATTCAAAGCCTTTTCCCTGGCCATCTCATCTGACTTTGAACCCCAGTTCTCTCATCAAGCCTGCAAATTTTCCCATTGGAATCAATCTACGAATGAAGAACTGCAGGCAATGCACAACAACAAAACTAGGAAAGTTGTGCCATTACCACCAGGAAAGAGAGCAATTGGCTGCTGATGGATATATAAGAACAAGTTCAACGCAGATGGCTCTCTGGAAGACGCAAAGCGAGGCTCGTGGAAAAGAGATATAGTCAACAGGAAGGAATCGATTACGTTGATACCTTCTCACCTGTTGCAAAACTGGTTACTGTAAAGCTTCTCTTTTCTTTTGCAGCCTCTCACAAATGGTATTTGGCTCAGTTGGACGTGAACAATGCTTTCTTGAATGGAAAGTTTGAAGAAGAAGTTTACATGAAGCTGCTTCAAGGGTATTCTTCTCAGGGGTAGCTCACAAATTCAAAAAACTTGGTCTGCCATTTACGAAAATCCATTTATAGACTCAAACAGATATCGAGAGAATGGAATATGAAGTTCACAGATGTGATCACTAAGTTTGGATTCAGAAAATCCAAGTCTGATTATTCTCTCTTCAGTAGAGGATGAGGTATGATATTTATCGCCTTATTACTCTATGTGGACGATATAATGATTTCCGGGCCTGACATTATGATGATCGAGCAAGTTAAACAAAGTCTTCACTCTGCATTCAAACTTATAGACTTAGGAGAAGTAAAATTCTTCTTGGGGCTTGAGATAGCAGGGTCCAAATCGGGGATCAACATTTCCCAAAGGCAGTACACACCAGCTCCTAGCAGATTTTGGTTTCTTGGAGTGCAAGCCAGCGAAAACTCCCATGGAATTAAATCTCTCTTTAAGTTCGGAAGTAGGGGAACCCCACACCTTATAGAAAGCTAATTGGGATATTACTTTATCTCACCATTACAAGACCTGACATTAGCTTCACAGTTCATCAGCTAAGGCAGTTCTTGTTTTCTCCACGGGAGCCTCACATCCAAGCTATACACAGATTACTCAGGTACTTAAAAGCGCAACCCGGATTGGTTTATTTTATCCCTCATTTTCCAAGAGTGAAGGACTCAAGGCTTATCAGATGCAGACTGGGGATCTTGTCATGACACGAGACGCTCAGTCATGGGGTTCTGCGTTTTCTACATGGATTGCTTAATATCGTGGAAATCCAAGAAGCAAACCACTGTGACTCGTTCCTCTGTGGAATCTGAATACAAAGCACTGGCCTCAACGTAAGCTTAGCTCGTGTGGATTCAACAACTTTTTACAGATTTTCAGATTCAAACTTCATTACCGGTTATATATTGTAACAATCAAGCTGCAATACACATAGCTTCTAATCCGGCATTCCATGAACGGACCAAACATATTGAGCTAGTATGTCACTTCGTACGGGACTGCGTGACAAAGAAACGACTCAAGCTTCTACCCGTGAGCACGAGACTTCAGCTTGCAGACGTATTCACGAAAGCTTTACCAAGGAATACATTGACATGATTGCTCTCCAAGATGTCCCTGCTCAATGTTTTCGCGGGTCCATATTGAGGGGGAGTATTAAATCCTATGTCAATACGTCGTTTCTTAATTTTATGTCGTTTACTTGTATGTCGTTTATTTGTAAGCTTTTCCTTTAGTTTTATTTGTTATGTTAGTTACAGATGTTGGCTTATGTTAGTCACAGGTGTTGGCTATATAAGCCCGATGTCATTAATGATTTCATAATAAGAATTCTTGAGGTATTTTTGTAGCTCTGATTCTCGGTCTCTCTCAATTTCTCATCCTTGCTCAGTCTGGGAAATTAATATTATACCATGTGCCTACACACCCATGAACAATATTCCAATATGAACAAACCCATGAGAAATCCCAATAAAGCGTATTGTCTTCACATCAAAAAATTTACCAAATGAAGGAGATCTTCCAAGACATTCATACCCACTGTACAGAGATTATATGAAGAAGGCAAACCCCACAACAGCCCAACGGGAAGCTTGATTCTGAAACCAATGATGGTTAGTAAACTGGGTCACAATCTCATCTAATTTTCTACGACCTTCAAAATTGGTGAATAATCGATCTCAGAAACGAAGAAGAAACGTTAAGGCGTGAGACTGTGACTCGGTTGAACCAATCTCACATAATTGCCAATGCCAATGCAAATGCATGCAGCGGAACAGTTGCTCCTCAAAACCGGAGTTTATGGAGAACGGAGTGACAAAGAGGGAGATCAAGAGAGTAGAGAGAGAAAGTGAGGGTTATAGATGCTTATAAAAAGGGTAAGTAGAATATAAGTAAACACTATCAATGTATACATTCAATAAACGCCATCAAAGTGAGGGGTTAAGTCGAGAACGCTCAAATAAATTTTAAGTTATTTTGCACATCCTTTCACATTCTTTGTACCACATTAAAAATTGAACGTTTTAATGAAAAAACCATTTAAGTGGTGCTTCTAAGTTAATGCGTGAGCAGTGTTTTTCCAATACTAAAAATATAGAAAAATCTGTAAAAAAAAAAGAAGAAGAATATGAGAATCCTTGTTTTTCCTTGTGCCATGTCATTTATTTATATATATATATATATATATATATATTAATCGAGGTCATTATTATAATCTTACTGAAAAGCGTTAAATGTTTTGGCCATTCCATCCAATATGGGCTGCAGTACTGCAACGTATCGATCAGTGTATCCAAATTTAGTTAGTGTCTAGAATATTATATTCTATAATATCTACAGACAAAGAAATTATTATCTACAGTATTCTATAATAGAGCTAATTATATAGTAGAGCTAATATAGCATCCCCACTCGAGCTCTATAATCACCTCTATTTTCACGTTTCAGCTCTTGCGGAAGATTAATTCTCACGCTATTATAGCCTGGGATGGTGTTGTGCAATTGTGCAACAATATTTATATATCGCGCTCACTGTTCGCAACACTGATTATTTTTCTTTCTTATCTTCTAGTCCTTAATACCTTAACAATTTTTTTAAATATCTATAGTTTGTAAAATTATTTGATATTTACTCTTAATATTATTTATAAAAAGAAATTATTTGCATAAAAATTATTTATGAAAGGAAAAAGTATTTAACTTATATTAAATAATAATTTCACACAGTTTATGTGAGCTTAAGCTTGACTTAGTCCGGCACATTGAGGAAGTCAGCCCGGGTACCGACCAGAACCAAGGACGGACAAGAATTCAGCCCAGCTCGGGTGAACACAAGCAGAATGTCCGGATAGAAGGAAAGCCCAGCCCGGGGCAGACGAGCAGGCCAGCTCGGGGATAGAGGAGACGTCCGGGCAGAAAAAGGAAAGTCAGCAACTACCCAGCAAGGAAAAGCGTAGCTTGAGGAGCAAGCAAAGATCGAGTCAAAGCTTTGACGAGATTATTTAGGGTAGTTTCCTGATTTTGTGCGATTTGGTTAGCTAGGGTTTCGCCTATGTGAGGCTATATAAACCTAGCATTGTACCCTTTGTAAAGTACTGAGTCCATTAGAGTTTTGGGTTTATCTTCTTGTATATTGCATTCGATTATCAATAGAGAATTTCTTCTCCCAAAAGTTCGTATTCTTCATTATTTTGTTCGATTTCTTTGGTGTCATTCGTGTTCTTTGTAGATCCGTGATTTGGGAACCAAATGTGGTATCAGAGCTTCATCAATCGAAGAACATGTCTTCATCAGAGGCACCGATCGAAGGAGCACTGGTGGCGCAGAAACCAGACTCCAGAGAAGGCACAGTTACACTCCATTACCCCATGCTCACGAAGAGCAACTACGCCGTGTGGGCATTGAAGATGAGGGTAAATCTGCAGGCGCAGGGAGTGTGGGAGGCCGTAGAGAATGGCGGTGTCGAAGGACGCAAGGAAAGAATGGCTCTAGCCGCAATCTACCAAGCAGTTCTAGAAGATGTTCTTCTCATGCTTGCCGAGAAGGATTCCGCAAAGGAAGCATGGAAAACACTTCAGACCATGCAAATGGGCGCAGATCGCGTCAAGGAGGCAAAGGTCCAGGCCGTGAAGAGTGAGTTCGAGGTGATGAGGATGAGAGAGAGCGGGTCGATTGATGACTTCGCTATGCGGCTCACTCCATTGTAACCCGCATACGCTCGCTGGAAGACAAGGTGGAAGAGACCACCGTTGTCAAGAAATTTCTCCGAGCAGTGCTTCACAGGTACATGCAGATCGTGATATCGATCGAGCAGTTCGACGACCTCAAGACCATAACAGTCGAGGAGATTGTTGGTCGCCTCAAAGCCCACGAGGCGAGACTTCGAGGTTACGGTGACAGAGAAGAGGAGGAGAACCTCCTGCTCACGCATGAAGAATGGACGGCCAGACAGCGGAAAACCGGGGGAGCCGAGTTTTATTCAAATTCCTCAGGTCGGAGCAGCTTTGGTGGACTGGTCCGAGGACGCGGACAAGGTGGTGGACGAGGTTGAATTCGCGATCAGCGAGGTCGCAGTAGTGGGGCACCCCGTCAGCAAAATACGACCTGGAGATACAAGAGCACAGTGAAGTGCTACAGTTATTAGAAGCTTGGGCACTTTGCATCTGAGTGCCGGAGCAGACACCAGGGCGAAGAGGCGAATCTAGCGAGATTCCTAGACGACCAGTCGGCATTGTTGTTTGCCGAGCAGGAAATGCACCTGGACGAGCAGAATGGCGAAATTGACGCCAAGGCCCGGGAAGAAGTGATCAGTATGCCGATAAGCCCAGAGGCCGAGCAAACCTGTCTTGAGGAAACCACCGAGAAGGTATTCCTGATCGAGGACAAGGTTATTGCAAACCTCCTCCTAGACGGAGAGAAAAAAGTCAGTACCGACGTATGGTACTTAGACAACGGAGCTAGCAACCACATGACTGGGGACCGAGCTAAGTTTGAAGAGCTCGATGAGAATATCAGAGGCAACGTGAAATTCGGCAACGGATCAGTCATAGAGATCAGAGGAAGAGGGTCAATCCTGTTTGAGTGCAAGAATGGCGACCAGAGTCTGATGACCCAAGTGTATTTCATCCCAAAGTTGAAGAGCAACATCATCATACTAGGGCAGATGACTGAGATCGGGAACACAGTGGTGCTATCAGGGTCTTACCTGAAGATATGGACCAAGAAAGGAGAGTTGTTGATGAAGGTGGAGTGAACACCCAACAGACTCTACAAGATTCTTCTGAAGACGTGCCAGCCCGTCTATCTCATGGCTTCGATAGCAGACCCGGCTTGGCTATGGCACGCACGGCTCGGACACGTGAATTTTCATGCGCTCAATATGATGGGCAAGAAGAAGATGACCTTCGGCGTTTCCAAGATAGAATACCCCGATCAGCTATGTGAGTGTTGCATGATCGCGAAGCAGGCGAGGATACAGATCAAGGCCAAATTCTGAGCAAAGAGACCCCTACACTTGGTGCATGCAGATCTATGCGGTCCAATCACCCCAGCAACAATGGCATGTAACAAGTACTTCCTCTTACTCATTGATGATTACAATCGCTGTATGTGGGTCTATATATGCTTAAGGAGAAGAGTGGAGCCTTTGAGGTCTTCAAGAAGTTCAAGAAGATCGTGGAGAATTGCTCGGTGCACTGGTTAAAGGTCTTGCATACAGACCGAGGAGGAGAATTCACTTCCCAGCAGTTCGGAGAATTCTACGACCAGGAAGGAGTTCAGTGTCACCTGTCAGCACCCCACACGCCCCAGCAGAATGGCGTGGTGGAAAGATGAAACCCAACTGTGATGAACACAGCGAGGAGCTTGCTCAAGAGCATGCAAGTTCCGGCCAAATTTTGGGCAGAAGAAGTAAGACATGCGGTCTACCTGCTCAATGGTTTGCCGACCAAAGCGCTAGGAGAGCGTGGCAGACTCCAAGTGAGCAGAGATGCTGTGTTCGAACAAGAGATGAAGTGGGACTGGCACAACGATAAAGGAACACCCGAGCAGAACTCAGTAGAGTTCACAGTCGAAGATGAAGAGGGCGTTGCCGAGCAGGATCAGCCCAGAACACCCAGCTCGGGAACAGCCTTGCTGAACACGAGAGAATCAAGCCCGGGAGAGAATAGCCCGGATACACCACAGACACTACGTCCGACCAGGACCAGCCTGTCCAGCTCAGGAGATTCCTCCGTCAAAGATGGCCCAAGGGGATTCCGACCCCTAGCAGACGTCTACGATCAGACTCAAGAAGTGGAAATGAGCCTGGAGGAACTTTCTTTATTGTGCGCAGAGGATCCGGCTAGCTACCAGGAGGCAGCAGCCGAGAGGAGTGGCAGGAAGCAATGAAGAAGGAAATGGAGTCCATTGAGCAGAACAGGACATGGGAGCTCACCGACCTGCCCAAAGGTCATAAACCCATCGGCCTGAAGTGGGTGTATAAGCTGAAGAAGGACACCGAGGGGAACGTCCTTAAGCACAAGGCAAGGCTGGTAGCAAAAGGCTACGTACAAAAGAAAGACATAGACTTTGAGGAAGTCTTTGCTTCAGTAGCTAGCCCTAGCAGTTCATCGAGGTTGGGAAATTCACCATCTGGATGTCAAATTGGCATTCCTAAATGCTGAGCTCGAAGAAGAAGTGTACGTCAAGCAATCAGAGGGGTTCCGGGTCACGGGCAAGGAGCAATAGGTGTACAAACTATCCAAGGCCCTATACGGATTGAAACAAGCACCAAGAGCATGGAACATCCGTCTTGACAATAGCTTGAAGAACCTTGGACTCGCAAGTGCCTGAGGGAGCAGGCAGTCTACACCACGAGTACCGGGCAGGAGATCCTGATCGTGGGAGTATATGTGGACGACCCGATCGTCACTGGATCCAGCGCAGGAGGCGTAGATGGATTCAAGCAGCAGATGATGGCCGAATTCGAGATGAGTGACCTCGGATTACTGTCGTACTACCTCGGTCTCGAGGTGGAACAAAATAAGAATTGCATTACGCTAAAGCAGTCGGCCTACGCAAGGAAGATCCTTATGCAGTTCGAGATGACGGATTGCAACCTGAGCAAATACCCAATGGAGTCGAAGCTGCAGCACGGGAAGGATGCTGAAGGGAGAGGAGTGGATCCCACAGAGTACAGACGCGTGATCGGGTGTATGAGATACCTCACTGACACCCGACCAGACATTTCACACGCAGTCAGGATAGACAGTCGATACATGGAGAAGCCCACAAGTGCACACCATCAGGCGGTAAACCACATCTTGCGATACGTGAAGAGCACGACAGAATACGGGATCCAGTACAGTAGAGGAAGCGGAGCAGAACTACTAGTCGGCTTTACAGAAAGTGATCTGGCCGGTGATATCGATGACAGGAAGAGTACTAGAGGGATGGTGTTATACCTCAACGGAAACCTGATCACCTGGCAGTCTCAGAAGCAGCAGACAGTAGCTCTATCCTCATGTGAAGCAGAGTTCATGGCGGCAACCACAGCAGCGTGTCAGGCTATGTGGTTGAAGAGGCTACTAACTGAAGTGACCGGATCCGAGCAGAGACCAGCTACTCTCTACGTGGACAACAAGTCTGCAATTGTGTTGATGAAGAATTCAGTGTTCCATGGACGGAGCAAACACATTGACACAAAATTTCACTATATTCTTGAGTGTGTGGAGAAGCGAGACATCATCGTGGAGTTCGTCAACACAAGGAAGAAACGGGCAGACATTCTTACCAAGGCTCTAGCAAGAGTCAAGTTCGCAGAAATGATAGAGCTTCTCGGAGTGACTAAAGTGAAAGCGAGTCAAGCTTACGGGGGAGAATGTGAGCTTAAGCTTGACTTAGTCCGGCACATTGAGGAAGTCAGCCCGGGTACCGACCAGAACCAAGGACGGACAAGAGTTCAGCCCAGCTCGGGTGAACACAAGGAGAATGTCCGGAAGGCAAGCCCAGCCCGGGGCAGACGAGCAGGCCAGCTGGGTGACAGAGGAGATGTCCGGGCACAAAAGGGAAAGACAGCAACTACCCAGCAAGGAAAGCGCGTAGCTTGAGGAGCAAGCAAAGATCGAGTCAAAGATTTGACGAGATTATTTAGGGTAGTTTCCTGATTTTGTGCGATTTGGTTAGCTAGGGTTTCGCCTATGTGAGGCTATATAAACCTAGCATTGTACACTTTGTAAAGTGCTGAGTCCATTAGAGTTTTGAGATTATCTTCTTGTATATTGCCTTCGATTATCAATTGAGAATTTCTTCTCCCAAAAGTTCGTGTTCTTCATTATTATGTTTGATTTCTTTGGTGTTACTCGTGTTGTTTGTAGATCCGTGATTTGGGAACCAACAGTTTAGAAGATAATATTTTAAAATACAATAATGACATTGCGTTGTGTTATTTTGATTGTATTGTGTTGTATTTTATTTTTTGTGTTGTAATTTTTATTAAATAATTTTTATTTTCTTTAATGTCTACATTTATATTTATAATTATTTTATAGAGTAATATTTTACTCCTTATCATAATGCTGCTAATTTATTCAATAGTAATTAAAAATTATAGGGGTATGTATAAGTATTATAAATAAGAGATAAAAAGGATTAAAATAGAGTGACAAATAAAATTTGGTTAGAGAAAAAATATCGTTTACTGAAAAATAAAGTGAGAAGTAGAGTAGGAAATAGGGTGATCGGATGGGGTCAGCTAACTCTTTTATCACTTATTTTGTTTATTTAATTTCCTATGATCAATCTATTAGAAATGCCTTTTTATCTTTTGCCAACATAAACTTATATATACGTATTGTTGTATATATTGAGATTTATGCCAACAAAGGAGACATGAAGGACCTTTTAGCAAATAAAGTTGTTTATGGAAAAGTACTCGATGTAATTATATGATTACACTACTACAAAACAAGGCTTAAACGACATCATTTTCTAGTCGTAGAAAGTTTTACACGACACGAAAAGCCTGTCGTTTAAGCCCAAGTCGTAGTCGGTTACACGACAGGCATAAAGGAAGTCGTGCAAACGCCAAACACGACAGGAAAATGAAGTCGTTTACACGTTGACAAATCCTCAAAGCCGAGGCTATCCACTAACAAAGTCGCGGCTTTAATAGAATACTGACTGTCGTTTAAGATCAATTACGACAGGCAGGCAAAGTCGTAAAAAAATGAAAGCCGAGGCTTCGCTAAATAATATCGCGGCTTTAACAGCTTTGTTTTATACTTACCTCGACATGATTTAGAATGTCGTAATAAATTGCGATTTTTTCTTAAAATTTAGCCGCTGCTATATTTTATGAAGCCCAGGCATTTTTAAACAGCGATTTTTTTAGTTTTTTTTTTATCTTTGACGACATGTTTTTTACTGTCGTCTAAAGTACAATTTCAACAAAAAAAAATTGTATCGCGGTTTTTTAATGCATTCCGATATTTCACAATTGTTTTACCCAAAATCTGCGTAATTGTCCACTAAACACAACACAATATATGTAATCAACCAAACAAAGATCATATCTAATAACCGAACCGAAATATAAACATCCAAAATAACAATCTATGCAAAATTCTAAACTATTTGCAATGTATATCAACAATAAAAAGAAAATCAACCATTTGTCCTAACATTGAAAATCAATATATAATAAAGACTCCTCACATAATCGGCCCACTCCGTACGAACTTCGTTTAGCTCTCTTGTGGTGTATTCTTCTTCTCTTGAACGAATATGTGCCTCTTTTTTGTTGATAATGTCTCGCATAAAACGTAATATCCACATTCAACATACCCAGTTTGTTTCGGATTCATGCTCGGGATTTGAATTGGTGATCGGGTAAGAGACATTCCTTTTTGCATCAATTTCATATAAGATAAAGTCCTATATATATATATATATATATATATATATATATATATATATATAAAAGTTAGTGAATTTGAAACAATAATATCTGTATTTGAAAGGATTAGAATAACTACAAGAAAACTGACCTTGTAATCAAACCTTCTAAATCTGCTGGTACTCTAGGCATTCTCAGAGAATCATAGACGATGACGGAACTAGAATCCAATGCACACTATAATTGTATGGCATTAACCAAATTTTTCGTGCAGTATCTTTTCTCAATATCTCTGATAAATTGCAATGCCGGTTGTCAACGTCGTTTGCCTTACGTTTTCGTTTAAGACAACATATTTCCGGATTTATAAGACCGATCTCTTTGTGCCGATTTGTCCTCTCCAATTTCCTATACAAAAAGCTGGGAAAAGAAAAGATAGATTGGTGTAAACGATACTTATAATTGTTAAAAACACTATTGAAGTAATAAATAAAATCATATACCTCATGTAAGCCAATATGCACGACGAGTTTATTTCTTCGTAACGGAGAAAATCAGAAATGTCATCAAAATATAGTGGAATGGGAAAGGCAGCCAAAGTCTTGGGAACTTCTACATCAATACGCGAACCGCTCACCATCATTTTTTCGTTTGCATGATTTCCCAGCAGTCTTGACCTTGGCAAGATTGAGTTCATTGGAATCGGATCATCTATTGGCACATCGTTGGGAAGAACCGGGGTTTGAGCTATTTTTCTTTCAGGAGTGCGACTCTCTTTGCTATTTGAACATTTGAGATCAATCAACCTTTTAGGCCATGCTACAAAACTATTCACTGCATCCTTAACTGTTTGAAAAATAGCCGACGGAACCGGTAATAAAGACTCCTCAAATATGGCCACTAGAATAGTAACCCTTGCATTGTCAAGACCTATCGGTGTACAATGAACTTTATGGGTCGGTTTAGAGTTCATCATTGCTCGGCCACTAGCAACTAATTTCTTACCTCCTAGTTCGTCAACATACAAACTGCACTCCTCGCTTTCATTAGGATGTGGCGTCGGTGGGAAATATTCCGGGCATTTATCAGTCAATGAGCAACATGCACGAACACTGTTGCAATCTTGATTTTCACAGTTTCGTGACTTGGCGTGATCTTCTCTTGTATACTCTTCATCAACCCGGTCTTCACCAACAACTGGCGGAGGAGCCTCTACCCGATTTTCAGCAGTAGCCGAGTATCTCGCATCTTCACGATCGTTACTACGAGAATCCTCATGTTGTGTGAGCTCCGCGACTTTCGCCTTCAATGCTTTTATTTCCTTCGCCATTTCGTTGACTTTTCTCACAGCATGATTATAAATAGATACGTGAAACCTCTTGTGCGAGACAAATTTTGATTGTCCCCGTACTCGCCCACGATGCTCTTTAGTGCCTAGTGCTTTCTCCAATACATCCTCGTATCCTTCAGAATCCAAATTCCCATAATCTGCTTGCTTTATCTCCTCCTAAAACATAACCATTCAATAAGAAAAAAATAAATGTAACAATAAAACAAAATAAAATAAGTACTACTAACCATTTTGTCAACAATTGTTTGCAAAGACGGATCCTTTAAAGACCCGTCCTTATTGGTTCTTATGTGTATCCAAAGTTCTTCGATCGTCGGCCATTCACCGTTTTCCTCAAATTTGATTAGAAAAGAAAAATAAAACATATATTAATGATGAAATAACATAATAGAAAGAAAAAACAAATCACACAAATAATAGTAAAAATATATACATATTACCAATGTTTGCTCAAGAACTTGGTATCCGTGTCGACCTCCTATGGAAGGATACTTGTTTTTCTTCCGCATTTCTTTACCCTTTTTAGATAAGGCTTTGAACGTGTCGGAAAGTCTATACTTGATGAATTCTTTCCAGTCGGCATCGGTTACACTAGTATAGTACCTTAACACCGAAGTCGGACGCTCCCAAATGGTTTCATCATCAATATGTCGCTCCAAAGTATATAAATCGTGACGGAAATTCCTCGACGCTCGCCCGGCACACTTAAGACAGACGTGATTAAATGCTTCAGGAACGTCAAATACTTGACGAACTTCGTCCCATATTCTATCTCTCACTTGATTCAAAACTTTAGTACGTCTCCCCCAAGTCGTTGTCGAAATTGGAATATGCTCTCTAGCAAGCAAGCCAATATAACTTAGCAACAAACTTGCTTCCTTCCCCTTGAGCGGTTGAAGCTTTCCATCAAAGGCCACATTTAATTTCACGCCTAAACTCTTCAACCTATTAATCTCCTTCAAAAGAGTCACTTTTCGTTTTCCGTCTTCCTCCACATTGAGGATTTTCCTAGGTTTATCCTCTCCACCTTCATTAATTAAAAAAAATAAGCAAAATAGAACGATAACATCAAATGCAATAATCCAAACACTCAAATTATATTTTAAGAAAATTAATTAAAAACTAATCTTAATCAAAGTAACAAATCTCGTGCATATCATATTTAAAACTGAATATGTACCTTTGATCGGAGAATTATCGTTCATCAAGAGTGTATTATCTTCGTCGTTACAAGGAGAGGTACTACGTCGGAGTCTCTTGTTACTTACTTTTCCTATCAATAACAATAGTAATATTATCATTGCAGTTTTAAGAAACCTAATATAGGTATCCTTACCATTGCAGTTTTTAAGTTTATTATCATTGATGCAAGTGGTTCGTAAGTGTTAAATATAACTCAAAATTGAATAAGAAAAAGAAAAGAAAAAAATTTGGTTCCAAATTACACAATAATTCAGCTTTAATATAAAAATTCCAAATAGTACCCGGAATCGACGTGTCTTGGCTTCGCATGGGTATATTACCACCATTGGAAGGAGACGACATATCTAAAGCCTAAAACTTGTAAAAACACAACAAGAATAACATCAACCGTAATCAAAAACCTGAAATCGAAATTGAACGAGAAATCGATATTAAAGATTCACCTTTGAGTTGAGGAGTGGGTAATAGAAACGCAACGAAGCTGAGAAACATACAACCAGTGAGCATACAAGAATAATATCAGCCCATAATTAAAAAAAAAAACAAAACAAAACCGAAATTGAACGAGAAATAGGGATTAGATATTCACCTTTGAGCTCAGTAATGACTGAGGGAAACGCAAGTAGTTGAGAAATACACAACCAGTGAGCATACAAACCCATGACTCGAATGTGAAAAGCAAGAAAGAAGACAGAGGATTACCGACAAAGCTTCAGAGGAGGAGATATCGCTTTTGTAGTGGATAGTTGAAGCGGCAACGTTGCTGGTGTGGAGGTGGTCGTAGTTATTAGGTCGGCTGAACGTAGTGGTGGTCGGCAAGGGTTTGAGAAAAATAAGAGAAAGCCACGATTAATGACCAAAAATGATAACTGAAATTGAAGAAGTCATAATATGAAACTGTTTCGCAGGAAAAAAAGCGCGCAGTTTTAATTTTTTCGCAAAATTTTTGGGCTTTCACGACAGGCGAGATTCGTGTCGTTTTAAAAAAATGAAAATGCCGAGGCTATGTCATATAATGCCGTGGCATTATAAAAACCTACAGCTCTCGGTATAATTTTGAAACGATCGTAATTTAAGCAAAGCCTGGGGCTATGTTATATAATGCCGTGGCATTGTAAAAAATTACAGCTCTCCGTATAATTTTGAAACGATCGTAATTTAAGCAAAGCCTGGGCTATGTTATATAATGTCGTGGCATTGTAAAAAATTATAGCTCTCGGTATAATTTTGAAACGATCGTAATTTAAGCAAATTGTAAGCCTAGGCTAATAATCACAAAGCCTTGGCATTATATAAATATAATTTTTTTAATAAATTCATAAATGTTACAATAGTTAAGGAAAAAATATAATAATCTTTTTCATTCTATAAATTGACTTTGCGTTATATAAATGTTGAATGGAAATGTCAAACGGTAAGAAATACAAATAAAAAGATATTATAACGCCGCTCTTAAATAAAATGCATTAGGTTAATTGAGGCGACGAACAAACGACCGGCGGAGCAAGGTGGCAGCGAACTGTGAAAAAATCAACGAAGTGTGAATCAACAACAAGGAAACGCAGAGGAAGAGAGCGGGAAGGAGGCAACTAAGAACGGGAAACAAATCGAATGACATTTTCCTACCTGAAGCACTGAAGCTTGACAATGGCGAGGAGGGAGAGCGCGGGAAGACCAGGAGGTTGAAAGTGTAAACTCCATATGTAAAAAGTAAAAGACCTACTTAAGAAACTCAGTAAAAAAAAGCATTAATAAACATGATGAGGAATGAGTGTCGTAATAGATATCAAAGCCTAGGCATTAAAAAAAAAAGCCACGGCTTTGAATCGACAGAGTCTTGATAGTCGTTTAAATTTTTTTAAACGACAACAATATAAAGATTGTCGTTTAAATCTATTTATAACGACACTATTTGCACGACGAGGAGAAAGTGTGTCGTTGAAAAGATTAAAGCTGCGGCACTTAAATATCTAGCCTAGGCATTAAAAAAAATTCGATCAATTTAACACGACAGTGGTTTGCCTGTCGTGTATACAACTTTAAACGACAACTTTTTTTGCTTGTCGTGTAAACTATGTTAAAACGACATCGTGACAATGCCTGTCGTTTTTTCTAAGTTTACACGACATACAATTTTGCCTGTCGTTTAAACCCTGTCGTGTAAGCCACCTTTTGTAGTAGTGTTATGTTCTTTTACTGAGTATTAAATAAAGATTAAATATTCTTACATATATTTATTTAAGCTTGTGTTTATGCATGTATGTCTACGCTCTGAAACTATCATCAATGAAAGAAGAGTTAAGTACAGACTTAACAAGATACCTCTTCTTGATTGGTTTAAAATGAACGGTTCCCAATCTTAGGATCAATAAGGCAATCGTATCTAATTAATGATTGTTTGCATAAATTACTGATATCGGATCTTGTGATATTGAGAGTTGAGACTCTAGTGTTTATTCTTCATGTCTTGATGAAGAAATTGACCCATACCTGTGACACTTTTAAGTTTGAGATAAAACCGTTTCGTTACTCGAAGCTTCAAAATCACAAACGAGGGGTATTTTTCGTAATTACCTAAATCCTGGAGTGAGTACATAACTTCTTGTGACACTTTATGACATTTGACTAGTCAATGGGCAAGACCCAAAGAGATGTAATAAAGCCAGACAGTTGGTGTGATAATACTGTCTTGTTGAACTATGTAATTCATAGATGTGGAATTTGTGTTGTAAGAATGCTATGACATTATTATCACATCATGCTTTATTCTTCGTATTCAATTAATAATATATTCTCTTAATAAAACATGTGACATATTGTGACATCTCGCTTTATGTTTTTCTCGTTTAGAAACAACAAAGGAGTTGATGAAATAATGACCGAGGGGTAAAACGGTAATTTTACATTCCTCTTGGTTACTGATACACACGAAGGGTAATATCGTAAAATACACCGTGGACCGTGTCAAGAATAAGTGTATCACATAAAAAAGAAATAGGAATACATGTGAACTTAGAGATTTTCAATATTGGTCATTTAGTGGAGTCGACTAATATTAGGAATTAAATAAACAAATTAAGTATCGAGTTGGTTTGCTAATTTTCTCTTAAGTGTAAATTATGATTTATTCTTCGAGAAATATTTCCTTATGATTAAATAAATAAACAATTATTTTATTTTAATCACTTTTATTAAATTTGACAAGTTGTATTGTAACGACCCTACTTTTTCGAGCCGTCACTTTTACTTACATATTTTATCTATCCTAAGTTAGTCCTTTTTTTTATTATTGTTAGGAGCACAAAGAAACATTTCCCGGGAATTCCCTTTTTAAAACCAAAATATTTGAATCTTTGAACTCATCAACTTTTAACACAAGTCATAAAAAGAAACTTAAAACATCAATTGAAATCGTAAGGACATACAAAAAAAAAAAAAAAAAAAACACCTAGTCTTGTCCTTTTTATTATTACGGAAAAACAATGTCTTTATTAAGTGTGGCCCATTCCTACCCATCCTCGCACGCCTCCCACCGTCGTCGCCCAATCCATCATGAAGTCATATCATAGGTTTTTTACCTACAGTACGAACTAAAAACATTTTGTGTGAGCCAAAAGCTCAGTGAGATACAACTATTTTCTCACAAAAATAACTTACAAAAAACATAACATGCAAATGTCCAGTTATGTTTCATACTACGTTTTAGGATCTATTACTAATCTTTTCCTAGGTGATCACCGTCTTGTGTACGTACCAACTTCATTCGCGCGGGACTCAATAGATCGACGGGGGTGCACATGTCCCGAAGCCTAAGGTCAATACATCTAGCGGTTCATGATACCGCATGATTAATCCCATCATCAATGACTCGCTCATCTCGGGTTAGAAATCAACATAACATTCGCAGTTTAGCTAAACCGCAAGATAAATCCGTCCTCAATGACTCGCTCATCTCAAGATAAATCAAAACTCTTAGAACCTCCTCGTGAGGTGTGGTACGACACCTTATTAATTCCTATGTTTCTCTTGTTCTTATTATCATAAGCTTATGAACTAACAACATTTCATATCTTATTCCTTTAGTTAAAGGAACACAACATCTCTCGACAACCATTCTCGATCGTCACATAATCAACATCGATCTTGCATATTCATTTATCATTAAGTCGTCATAACATATATAAAACAACCATTTGAAACAACAAAATGAATGCACATTCAATAATATTCTAAGAAACATTCCAACAATCCACACATCAAACATGTCAAACAATACTTTTATTTTCAAACTAATTCGTACTGCAGTGAGGTTGAACTCACCTGAAACGCTAAGACCGTCTTACTAGCGACTCTGAAAAAGGCACCTCTACAAGCGACGTCCCTATATAATAGATACCCCACTATGAATTAGAACCTGGTCACCCATAAAAATCCTAAGACTTGGTTTTACGACTAAAACGAGATTTGTGCTTGTATGAATAAAAAAAAAAGACTTTTTAGGTATTTTCTCGATATAATAAAATAGGTAAGGAACTGGAAAAAGCATTCTTAACCAACTGCAATTACTTTTCGAAAATGAAGAACTTTTGTTTTTTGGAAATTTTCAAAAGAGAAATGTAACTATGAGATATATCGATTTTTTTGTTCGGCCAGATTCTTATAACTCGATTTCGGGCTAGATCGCGAAAGATTTTCAAATTTCTTCAAACACAAAACATTCTATAAATTGGATTCTCTATAAAATCTATCTCTACATAAATTCTATAATTCGGACTCTATGAATTTTAAAAATAAAAACGAAAATCTCATCTGCAGAATTTTATCGTTTTTTCCTAAAAAATTAAAAATATGATTTCGAGCGATTTAAAGCTCCAAAACTTCTGAAATTAAATTTGGGACTTCTATGAACCTAATATAAGTTGTGAGTAAAATTTCAGCCAAAACCGTTACGTGGTTTGAGAGATAAAAATTCGACAAAATTCTGCCACTTGGGATTACGAAAATAAAATTGGATTTAATAAGATAAGCATACTCATATATACGTTGATTATGGAAGAAGAAGAAATTTTCTAGCTGATGAGATTGAAGACTCAATGACTTTATCACTCCATCCTTTCTAGAGAATTTCTAGGTTTTGGAGAGAATGAGGCTACGGGAGAGATTTGTGAAAAATATGAAACCCTAAGTCTAATATAAAACCCTAAATAATTATTAATTTTCGCAGCTCCCTTTTTCTTCCCAAAAAAATATTTTTTTTTTAATAATGTACCAAATCTTTGATATATTATTTGCTTTAAATATCCTAAATTAATTAGAAAAAATATAGAATAAAGACGTACTCATTCTATTTTCTATCTCTAGAAAAAGTGGGATCTCACATGTATAATATGCGATTTTTAGATTAATAAAAGTGGACAACTATTTGATGAGGATTGATGATGTGTCATTTTCTCCTCCCTTAGATTAGTCTATGCGAATTTCAGAAGGAAAAGGAGCAAGAAATATTTCAATTCAATTCATGATATTATGTAAAGTATTATGTAGAATAATTGAATAATTCTTGGTACTTATTTAAACCTCATGCGCATTTTAAAAATGAGAGATTGATTTCTATTTTGAAAACGTGCGCCTCATATTAAGAGGAATAATAGGTCATTGTTAAATAAAAGATTTGATTTGATTTAACCAAAAATTTGTGGCTACATATATAAGACATTCACCACATTAAAACCTAACCTAGTTTTTGACGCATGATTTAGAAAAAAAGCAAGAAGGTCTCCATCTCTTCCTTTAGTATCTATACTGTGCGCAGACCATGAAAAAAAAATATTGAGGCAAAAGTTGTTCTCCTTCTTCTCTCTCTTGTTCATAAAGAGCCCACCCTCAAAGTCTTATAAAATCCGTTAAGTATAATATCGATTCCATCGTGATTGTTTGATTTGAAGACGGAGGGACGACTCTGGAAGATCGACGACGATAATTCGTGAATAAATCCGAAATTGTATGTTTCTTCATCTTATAATTAGTTATATGATGTTGTGTATTTATTCATGGTTATTTTACATACTAATTATTTTGCATGCATGATTAATCGTTTTTATCGCCACGGTTAATATTAATATGACAAAATGTGTTTTTCATGTTAAAAGAAAATATGAAATTCCGCCATAAATTTGTTATGTTCATTATTTATATTAAAAAGTTTAATATTTTTTTTTCATCAGTAGTCATATTAAAATCAAACTTTGGTGAAACAATGTACAAAGGGCTCTAGTACGGCCACACGCTGGAGCCTGGATGGTAGACACCACACAAGGTCTTCAAGGTCCCTATCTTGGCCGATATAACTGCGACGAGCTAGAAACCTTAACTCGACGCAAACCACATGCTGTCCCGGAAGTCGGGCAAACTCTCACGATATTCTTCTCTTATAAAACTTTCCAAAGACATACTAATTCATCATTTAAAAGTTTGATGGAAAACATTTGAAGATTTTAAATTTTGTGATGTCATCATAGTAAAGAGTAATTTAGGGAGCAAACAATAGAAATGGATAGTTTTAAAATTTAGCAACTTTAGGGATGAAATTTTGATTTGAAGGTAATAGTAAGACTGAATTGTAAGAGATTCACCAATAATTAATTAGTAAAAATATAATAATTTATGATTAAGAATATTGTTTCGAAACAGTTACACTGCTATACAGAAAATGCATTTTGATTCTAAACCTAGAGTAAATTTTGTCTCGCATCTAATTATTTATTTTATTGTATGACTAGTTTCTTCAGCTTAATTATTTCGTTTTTATTTTTCGTTACTTTTAATATAATTTTCTATAGTTGTTAACTAGTTACAATGTGATTCTGTATGCTATTCTTAGATAGATTATTAGAACATAATGCATACATCATTCATAGAACATAAAACATAACATACATTAAAGACATTACTTTCTTTAGGAGCATCGGTTGCTTAGAAGAACATTATACATAACTAACATACATTATTCATAGGCTTTTATTCTACTGCGACATCAAGACTGAGTAGTCCCAACTCCTGCATCGCTCATCATTCATGATCTTCTTTCTTCATATCACACTTCCTGCCCATTTTCGTCCGCACGATAAAGAAAAATCTTATTCTCCGGATTTCACCCCCTCTACTCCTTTCTTGTACGACGGATAAAATAAAACCTTGTTCTCCGGCTTCACGAAGTCGCCTGAAAATTCTTTCTCGTCACCTGCTTTCACGGATTTTACCCCCTCTTGTCCTTTCTTGTAAGATGGATAAAATAAAACCTTGTTCTCCGGCTTCACAAAATCGCTTGCAAATTCCTTCTTGTCACCTGCTTTCAAGAATTCCACCCCGTCTTCTCCTTTCTTGTAAGAAGGATAAAGTAAAACCTTGTTCTCCGGCTTCACGAAATCGCCTGAAAATTCCTTCTCGTCACCTGCTTTCACGAATTCCACACCCTCTTCTCCTTTCTTATAGGATGGATAAAATAAAATCTTGTTCTCCGGCTTCACGAATTCCACACCCTCTTCTCCTTTCTTATAGGATGGATAAAATAAAATCTTGTTCTCCGGCTTCACGAAATCGCCTAAAAATTCCTTCTCCTCACCCACTTCTCCTTTCTTGTAAGAAGGATAAAGTAAAACCTTGTTCTCCGGCTTCACGAAATCACCTGAAAATTCCTTCTCGTCACCTGCTTTCAGGGATTCCACCCCATCTTCTCCTTTCTTGTAAGATGGATATAATAAAATCTTGTTCTCCGGCTTCACGAAATCGCCTGAAAATTCCTTCTCCTCACCCACTTCTCTTTTCTTGTAAGATGGATAAAATAAAACCTTGTTCTCTGGCTTCACGAAATCACCTGGAAATTCCTTCTCGTCACCTGCTTTCAGGGATTCCACCCCATCTTCTCCTTTCTTGTAAGATGGATATAATAAAATCTTGTTTTGCGGCTTCACGAAATCGCTTGAGAATTCCTTCTCGCCACCTGCAATCACGGATTTTACCCCCTCTACTCCTTTCTTATAAGATGGATAAAATAAAACCTTGTTCTCCGGCTTCACAAAATCGCCTGAAAATTCTTTCTCTTCACGTGCTTTCCCAGATTCCACCGCCTCTTCTCCTTTCTTGTAAGATGGATAAAATAATACCTTGTTTTCCGGATTCACGAACTCGCCTGAAAATGCCTTCCCCTTTTGGGCTTTCACGAATTCCTTCACTTCTTCTGCTTTCTTGTACGACGGATAAAACAAAATCTTATTCTCTGGTTTCACAAAATCAGGTTCGAACTGTGACGCTTCTTCTCTTTCAATGATTGGCTGTTTGACTAGATCTTCAGAAAGTGGTTTCTCACGAAAGAGCTCCAGAAGTGCCTCAGGAATAGGTTCATCTGTCATAACCTTCTTCCAGTAGCTTTGAATCGGACCCTCTCGCGATTCTGCTATAATCACGTTGTACTGCATGCAATAATAAAGTATAATGTATTGTAAAAGATTGTAACTCAAAATATGAGTTGTTATTTTGATATAATTTTCTCACAAAAGCACTTTTTTGTTTTCCTCTTTTCACACTAGAGGTGTTTTCATTTTATTTTTTGTTGTTTGAGCTTGAAAGACCACTTTCCGTACTTACTATATTGTGTTAGTTATACTTTGTCAGCTTCTTTTTTTTTTGTTTTGCTATCCTTAGTGTTATGGTTAATACTGGGCATTATGCATGCATCATATGGTAGCTTATGAATATATTAAATATTTTTAAATTAGCGTGTAAGATGGATTTTTTTGATGATTTTTTTTTAATATATTAAATTCCTTTGTGTAGTTTTTCATGTATACTTGTAATAAATATATTACAATTCTAACACGTGAAAGAATCTGATAAATATACGATATATACTCTTATTATTTGAAACTGGTAAACCCGAACAATGTTAATAAATTCGAAGAAATTATAGTCAATTTGTTGGACAAAAAAAGAACAATGTTCACAATTAAATTTAATTTAATTTATCTCTAAAACATGAAAGAATCCAATAAATATATAAGCTCCTAATAGTTATAGTTGCATATATTTTTATTATTATTATTATTATTATTATCAATTAATTAAAATTAATTTCTTTTTAAAAGTAATTCTAACTAAAAAAAATTAACCAAACATTATTTTCCTCATTTTCTTTTTAAAAAACAGAACAAAAAAGTAATCAACTAGATTTTCAAAAAAATATATATATAAAGCCTCTTTGGAAAATTAAAAATGCGAACAAAAAATAAAAATATAAAACACTTCCAAACACTATCTATAATTTCGTCATGATTATAGGATAATCTTCAATAATTAGATGAGTATCGAATACTTTAGAATGGACATTTTCTCTTTTAAAAAATTTAATATATATATATATATAGTTGATATTTTTAACTGTAATAAATAATAATGTATTAATATAGTAGTTATCTATATTTATATAAAAATAGAAAATGAGCCTACTGATAAAACTTCATCTCCGTAACTAAAACAAGTGAGAAATAATATATATATATATAGAGAGAGAGAGAGAGAGAAAACCTAAAGAAAGAGGGAAAGTAAAAGTAAGTGTGGGTCGACCCTTTTTCTTCCCTAGTTAAACCTTGTTTCATAAATCACAAAATCACAGTCAAAGTTTCTTGTTGGGAAAGAAATCAGCCACCCCCAGTAAGTATTGGGTCCGTCCTTGTATATGAACTTAAAATAAAATTAAATAAAGTAAAAAAATAAGATAACGAACGTTGGGAACATATAATATAATACGACACGGGTTAGAGAGAAAAGAGAGAACAAAACGTACAAGGAGTCAAACATGATGACATTTACGTGTTAGAGAGAAAAGAGAGAACAAAACGTATAAGGAGTCAAATATGAAAACAATTAATAAGACACATGTATGAAAACAATTAATTTTTAATGTCGTGTTACATGCCTTATAGCAACAGACTATGTCATCGCTATAGATCATGCAACATTGTGTCGTCCCTATAGAAGTTGTCTCTATGGGTAAGTTTCGTAAGTGTCATTTTATAAGTCGATAAATTATATTACTTCAATGTAGAGCATAACCTAAATTTAAAAATGGTTTTACAATGATAAAATCTTAGAATATATCTGCACATTTATAATGGTTTCGTAATGGAGAAAGCTTTAGAGGCGGTGCTTACCAGAACAATGGAGAGGAGAAGTGAAGTGATGATCTTCATTGCACCAGGGATAATTGTATTACAACTTCTCTTGCTTTGAATGTTTATCGAGCTCAGTCCTCAACTGTTTATATAGGCGGAGATACCAAACTCAAGGATAAGAAACGACAAAACTACATTAAATGAATGAATAATATACAATATCTTGCACGATATGGAAACGTAAGAGAAACCAAACCCAATGATATGAAACGACAAAATTATTACTTGCATTATTGATGAAATATCTAGAACAAATTTTGTGTGAGAATAATCTTGGCCAAGATACTACGATAATTATTTCTATTATCTTTTATTATTTATAAAGATATAGTTAAGATATTTACCGTTATTCAGTTAAAAGATAATATCCTTAATCCTAATTGGATTTAGTTTTTCTTATCTAAGGAGCTTAGTAAGCCATGTAGATTTTAACTCCAATAATATATTGGACGCAGCTCTTCGTTCAAAATCCTCTCTACCTTGCTTTCTTTGTTCGTCATATTATTGCTTTCCAAGTGTATTCGGCGTACCGATCTATTTGGAACCGTCATTTGGTATCAGAGCCTAAGCCGACGTACATGGCGTCACCAATTGAATCCACCGGAGGAGATATGAAAAAAAACAGATCGGGAAAGAAGGAAACGCGACGCTAAATTATCCGATGCTCACGAAGAGCAATTACTCGGTGTGGGCGTTGAAGAGGCGGGTGAACCTGCAAGTGCAAGGAGTTTGGGAAGCCGTAGAAGATAGAAAAGTCGAAGTGCGCAAGGATAGGATGACTCTCGCCGCCATCTATCAGGGAGTTTTAGAAGATGTCATTCTCATGATCGCCGAGAAGGATTCCACAAAAGAGATGTGGGCAACGCTACGAACAATGCATATAGGCGCAGAGCGCGTCCGAGACGCTAAAGTTCAAACCTTGAAGGGTGAATTCGAGGTTCTCCGAATGAGGGATGGCGAGTCGGTGGACCAATTTGCCATAAAATTGACATCCATTGTGACAGGAATACGCTCACTAGGCGACAAGGTTGACGAAATCACCGTCGTCAAGAAGTTCTTGAGAGTCGTACCACACGGGTACGTGCATATCGTGACGTCGATTGAACAGTTCGGTGATCTCAAGACCATGTCAGTCGAAGAGATCGTCGGCCGTCTAAAAGCCCACGAGGAGACACATCAGGGTTACAGTGATAAAGTAGAGGAGAAGCATCTCTTACTCACGCATGAAAAATGGGTGTCGATACAATAGAAAATTGGAGGTACTGGTGGAAATATTAAAGAAATCAATAGTCTAGTTGATCAATTAAATAACACATTTGCCCTCAAAGATCTAGGTAGTGTAAATTATTTTTTAGGCTTTGAAGTTCAGAAAACAGGAAAACAAGGAACTGATTATCTATTGTCTCAAAATAAGTATGCTAAGGACCTTTTGGTCAAAACTAACATGAATAACGCAAAAGAATCTCCTAGTCCTATGTGTGTTAGGTCAAAATTACATTAAAATGATAGCAACAAGTTTCATGATCCAATCCTGTATAGAAGTGTGGTAGGAGCTCTTCAATACTTAACACAAACTCGACCAGACATTTCGTTTGCAGTCAATAAGTTAAGTCAATTTTTACAAAACCCGACTGTAAATCATTGGTGTGCTTGTAAACGAGTGTTAAGATACATAAAAGGCTCTACAAATCTTGGGATCTCCTTCACTCAAGTTGAAGCATGTACGGCGGAGACAACTAAGCACGTGGTAGAGGCCATGGATGTGGGCGAGGTCAGGACATGCGAGGTCGCGGTAGCAACGCACCCCATCAAGAAGGCCCCACAACCCAAAGAGACAAGAGCACGGTGAAGTGTTACAACTCTCAGAAACTCGGACACTACACATCGGAGTGTCGCAGCAGAAACCACGGCGATGAAGCAAATCTGATGAGATTCCACGAAGACGAACCTAGACAGATGTTTGCCCAGCAGGAGGAAAACGTGGAAGTGCAACGACACGAGGAGACGAGCCTCGTAGACGAGATAGACATCGAGCCCGGGGGAGAGCTGATTAGATAGATGATCGACCCGGAAGCCGAGCTGATGGAAGAAGAGTCAAGGCCCAGCTCAGAGAAGATGGCAACCGAAAGTGTGTTCTTGATCAAAGACAAGGTTGTTACGAACCTCCTCGAGGACAATGATAAGAAAGTCTGTAACGATGTTTGGTACTTGGACAATGGCGCTAGCAACCACATGACAAAAGACCGAGCTAAATTTGAAGAGCTCAACGACAGGAGTTAGACCATGGTGTACCTTGGTGTTGAAGATGGAAGCAAGGCACTCAGAATCTTTGACCCCTTACGCCGCAAGAACCAGGTTACCAGAGATGTTGTGTTCGAAGAAGAAGTGTACGTCAAGAAACCCGAAGGTTATGTCATCAAAGCTCAAGAGCACAAGGTATACAAGTTGTCAAAGACACTTTAAGAGCTATGTCAAACACCAAGAGCGTGGAATATACGCCTCAACGGGAGCATAAAGAGGCTCGGGTTTGTGAAGTATTCTCAAGAGCAGCACAGGAGTGTATGTGGATGACTTGATCGTAACCGGATCCAGCACAGGAGACATAGCAGGATTCAAGAAGCAGATGATGCCAGAGTTCGAGATGAGTGACCTCGAACTACTTTCGTACTACCTCGGCATCGATGTGGATTAGAAGAAGGATTGCAATACTCTGAAGCAGTCAGCTTACGCAAAGAAGATTCTGAAGCAGTTCAAGATGGCCGATTCCAACCAAAGAAAGTATCCGATGGAGGAAAAATTGTAGCTCGGAAAGGATGCAAAAGGAACAACAATTGATGCCACAAAGTACAGACGTGTGATCGGGTGTCTCGGGTACTTGACCCACACTCGACCGAACATCTGACACGCAGTCGGCATGGTGAGTCGGTACATGGAGAAGCCTACAAGTCTACACCAGCAGGCTGTAAAGCACATCCTCTATTATCTGTAGGGAACGACGAGCTATAGGATCCAGTACGAAAGAGGAAATGGAGCCGATGAACTGGTCAATTTTACCGACAATTACCTAGCCAGTGACATCGATGACAGATAAAGTACCGGAAGGATGGTGTTTTATCTCAACGGGAATCTGATCACCTGGCAGTCTCAGAAGCAGGCTCTGAAACACATCCTCCATTATGTGAAGCGAACGGCAAGCTACGGGATCCAGTACGAAAGAGGAAGTGGAGCCGATGAATTGGTCAGTTTTACCGATAGTGACGTAGCCGGTGACATCGATGACAGAAAAAGTACCAAAGGGATGGCGTTTTATCTCAACGGGAATCTGATCATTTGGCAGTCTCCATAGCAGAAAATGATGGCCCTATCTTCCTGTGAGTCTGTGTTTATGGCAGCGACTGCAATGTCGTGTCAAGCGTTGTGGCTAAGAAATATGTTGAGCAAGGTTATCATAAGCGAGCAAAATTCAATGACTCTCTATATGGACAACAAGTCAGCGATCGCACTGATGAAGAACTCAGTGCTTCATTGACGGAGCAAGCACATTGACACTCATTTTCACTTTTTTCGCGAGTGTGTGGAGAAGCGGGAGATCATCGTGGAGTTTGTCAGCACCGGAAAGCAACGAGCGGACATCGTCACCTAGGCTCTAGCGAGAGGCAAGTTCGCGAAAATGAGAGAGCTGCTCGGCGTGAAAAGCCTCGAACCAAGTCAAGCTTACGGGTGAGAATGTGAAAATATCTTGACTTGGTCAAGATATTAGGATAATTATCTTCTATTATATTTTATTATTTATAAATATATAGTTAAGATATATAGGGTTATTTAATTATCTTTAGTTAAAAGATAATATCCCTAATCCTAATAGAATTATGATTTAGTTTTTCTTATTTAAGGAGCTTAGTAGGCCATGTAGTTTTTAACTCCAATAATATATTCGACGCAGCTCTTCGTTCAAAATCCTCTCTACCTTACTTTCTTTGTTCGTCATATTATTGCTTTCCAAGTGTATTCGGCGTACCTATCTATTTGGAACCGACATTTTTCGTTGGTTAATCGAAGCCACGAATTGATGACATTATGACCTTTAACATCATGTCAACCGATTTATAATTGAGAGTTAATGTAACGACCTAATTTTTTGGTGCCGTCACTAACCGACTACTTTAAACTCTTTGTAAATTTTAGGCCTTTTCTTGTATAATTTAAAAGTAAATTACTAAAAAAATTGTAAAAATATTTAGAACGAACTACCTTTTTATAAAATAAAAAAAAAACTATATAAGCGAAATTAAATTGCGAAAAATGTCTTCACAGTGATTATCCCTAATTCACCAAATCTCTTGCACATCCTCCATTGTCACCGTTCAATGCATCACGAAATCATATCATGGGTTTCTTACCTACAATACGAACAAAAAATATTTTGTGTGAGTTAAAAGCTCTGTCGAATACAACTATGTTCTCACAAAAATAATTATAAGTAAACATACTATTCAAATATCTAATTATGTTTTATTGTACATTTTATGATCTATTCCTAATCTTCTCTTAGGTGATCACCATCTTGTGTACGTACCAACTTGGGCGCGAGCTAGCTGTTGGATCGACGAGGTTTACATGTCCCGAAGTCCAAGGCCAATACATCAGGCGTTTCATGAATACCACATGATTAATTCCGTCATCAATACGCTCATTCCGGGAAGAAATCATAACTTTGGCAGTTTAGCTAAACTGCGAGATTAATCCCGTCTTTAATATGCTCATCTCGGGGAGAAATCAAAACTTTATGAACCTCATCTTGAGGTGTGGTATGACACTTCATTAACTCATATGTTTCTCTTATTCTTAGTGTCATAAGCTTAAGGACAAACATTCCATATCTTATTCTTTAGTTATAGGAACTTAACATCTGTCGACAATCATTCTTGAGTGTCACATAATAAACATCAATCTTGCACATTCATCTATCATTAAATCATCATAACATATATAAAACAATAATTTGCTACAACATAACAAGTACACATTCAATAATATCTAACTTGCATCTTAACAATCTATAATACACAATTAAACATATCAAACTACACTTTTATTTTCGAACTAATTCGTACTACAGTGACGTGAGACTTATCTTAATCGCTACGATTGTCTTTCTCTTGACTCCGACGATGACACCTCTACGAGAGACCTTTCTAGAGAATAATTACCCATCCATGGATTAGAAACTGATCACTTGTTAAACAATTCCTAAAACATGGTTTAAAGGCTAAATAGAGATTTGAGCTTTCAAAAATGGCTTTTAAAGAATTTTCTCAATATAAAACGTCTTTCAAAAACAGCCATTGTTTTTAGAAAATGAACAACTTTCGTGTTTCGGAAATTTACAAAAAAAACGTCCGAGACTATGAGTTATCCTAACTTTTTAATTCAACAGAAATACTAAAACACAATTTCGGGCAAGATCTCGACATCATTTCATATATATTGAAGATTAACATGCTCGAAATTAAACCAACCACATATGTCCAAATAATATTACCAATTATATTATTAATTATGCTTTAATACTATTTGGTTCAAGGATTAAAATTTCGGCGCAAATCGTTAATTTTTGTCGAATTTTTTACTTTTTGAAGGTCATCGGCATTTTTTTTCGTCATTTCATTGTCGTTTTAAATTTTTTTTATTGATAATCTACGATTTTTTGGTTTTTTTTTTACTTTTTTTTTTTATATTGAAGCGGTCTATTTAATTATACTTTTGCATCAATAATCCACAATTTACAACATTAAAGGGGCCAACACACCCCAGAATAAATGCTGAATTATGATTCAATAATAAACGGACGGATCCACCATGTGCTCTTAGATTTAGATTTGGATTTATATTCATATTTATATTTATATAATTTGAGTCTTATTGACAAAAACATTGAAGTTTGTGTTGGACATATGTGTCCTTAAACAAGATATTTTATCCATTTGTAAAAGATTATGACAAGTCGTTGAATAAAGATGATGCTTATTATGATAATCTTATTATAGTTTCTGGTAGAGTAAAATAAAATGTTTGTTTCCTTAGTTCATAAAGGATGCAATTATGTTATTATTATCACAACAGAGTCAATGTGAGGAAGAATTAATAATCATAATAAATGAACTTAAAATCTCTGTGACCTGATTAACTGGGTGGGAGCCCATTAATCGTATAAGGTCATTAATGTGACTAAGTGACAATCCTATTCTGGATTTTGTGTGTGTCACACTCAATAGAAGTGCATTAAGTATGAAGTGTCTTCATACTGGACTGGACCTGACTTAAACTCCGGAAGTTATCATATAAGACCGTCACTGATAACTTGGAGTTGAGTCACTAGTTGATGATTAAATGGATATTCGATCTAAGTCCTGAGTGATCTTGAGTCCGAGCTGCTGGCTTGATTGTTCTTTGATTTAACCGTTAAAGAACACGAAATATTACCGCTGTTCCCAACACTATTATTTTGGGAACATGATAGTCAGCAGTAAGGGTAGCTTGGTCATAGACATGGGCATCACACAGCTCTCTTCAGAGTCATGATGATTCCCTTGATTATCGGTGGTGAGAAGTGAGAGGTACCCGTGCGCAACTTATGAATCGAAACCATAAGTGGGTTACTCATAATATTACTGACTGAGTCAAGGATGAAAATGCAATGAGAGGCATAACGGTAGAAACCGCCTGCTCGTGTGTGGATCATCAAGTGAAAGATCAATAACCCGAATTTGATTGTATCAATGGACACCCTGCTGTTATAAAGAGAATAATATATACCGTATCACTAAAGAGTGCAGCCTCGGGTCTATAGTGGAATCACTTCGAGGTTTGACGAACAACTAGCAGTTCGTTAGAGCTTAAGTGATACGGGTCTATGGTCCCCAGGATAGCTCCGTAACGGATGATACGTACGTGATTAAAATACATTCTGGATAATGTTTAATCATTTGGCTTGACTTATAAAACTGAAAGGTCTGTGGCAGACGTCAGATAATTTTATCTTTAGTGTGGCAAAAGTACCATATTTTGGTACACGAAGTTAACTGATAAAATAAAGTTATAATTTAGATTTTCTATCAACACCATGTTGTTGTAAATTAAATTCTAAGTAACTTTGCTTTTTGAACCAAGTCATTTCGACTTACGGTTAGTGATTTATGGATTTTCTAAGTTTATGATCGGTTCGATAAACTTTGAAATTAAATCACATATCACGAATTTAAATGATGGTGTGGCACCATGACATTTTAATGTGTGATATTGATATCAGGAAATTTTAATATAATTTAATTATTTGGATTTAATTATTAATATGTTATTAATAATTAATTAATAATTAATAGATTTATATTAATAAATAAAAATATATATTTGTATATATATATGTGTGTGTAAATTCGAATTCGGGTTTCATATGAAACCCTAGCTAATTCGAATAATATGATTTGGTCTTTCCATATTTGCGGCATAAGTACCAAATGTTTTGGTATTTTAGCAAAATCCCTAAAATCAATTTAATCCATTGGATCGATTATGATTTAATATCAACCGTTGGAATAGGATATTGATAAATTCGAATTTAATAACTTGGTGACCAAGTTTGATTTTTCGAATTTGGTTAATTAATTATATCCGTTAGATCGGTCTAAGATTTAATCTTTACCGTCGGATTGAAAATTAATTAATTATATATATATCTATATTATTTTTCGAATTATGGTTATGGATAAATTCGAAATTGTTTTTTATTTAATCTTTTAATATTTGATTTTATCCTAAACTAATTTGATCCATTAGATCGGTTTAAAGATTTATCTCAACCATTGGATCTAGATAATGAAAATACGAATTTTAATATTTATATATATATAAGATAATTCGAATTTTATAAAGATAAGAAGATAAGATTGGATTTTTGATTTATCCAAATCTTTCTTATTTTATTAAATCCGTAATTAATTATATCCATTGGATTTAGATGAGATTAAATCTGGACCATTGGATTAAGATAATTAATTATATTTAATTAATGAAATTCGAAAATTAGGGACGAAATTTCTCCAATTCGGTTACGGTTTGAGCCTATAAATAGGAGGCTCATTCTACACATTTTTCACACCTTTCCCCAGAGAAAAATTCAAACTCTCCCTCTGCTTTAGGGTCTGCGAATTTTCTCCCTGATCTCCTTTTTCTGGTTCGGCTTAGGAGACTATTTCTCCGGAAGCTTAAAAAGAACCATCAGTTAAAATTTTACGACGGAGTCCTGCCGTCGAAGCCCACTCTTCGGTACGAGGATTCCAGGAGAATATCCCGGAAGATCACGGGAGTTTCCCTCAGCACCGGCAGAGCCCTGTCCGATTCAGAACGCGCAGCCGGAAGTCGTCATAAGAGGTACGGCCTTATGCATTGGGTTAATAAATGCAACCATTTACTGCTTTCAATTTATTTCCTATTATGACTAGATTATTAATAATGATTTATGAATATTAAATTACATAATATTTCTCAGATCTTGTTATGTGGTTATTATCCGATATCCGGACCGTTGTACGGATAACAAGTTTTCCGCTTTAAAATAAAAAAAAATTAAATGTTACCCGGACGGTTCAGAGGTATAATTCGTGATAATTTACACGGAATCCGAGACGTGATTCCCAACAATTGGTATCAGAGCATGGTTCAAGGATAAATAATTACGTCATTTAATTAATGGGTTTTATAACGAATTATTTGATGAATAAAATTAATTATTTAAAATTGAAATTTTGAATTTCTAGATATTTTAAATATTAATTTAAAATAAGAAAATTACCCGACCTGAAAAATCGGACCGGGTGGTAGGACCGGGCTGCCCTTGGCAGCCCAGCCCGAGAATGCCGCAAGAACAGGGGCTGCCACTGCAGCCCCAGGTAGTTCGCCAGGGCGAGGCCCACGGGCAAGGCCCACGAGCAAGGCCCTTGCCAAGGCCACTCGGCCAAGGCAAGGGCACCCGTGTGGGCCTGGCGGGCTGGCCGCAAGCCACGCTGCCTTGCAGCGGAATGGGCCTGCAGGCCCAACCCGAAGGACCCGGGTAGTGCCCTGGCCTACCCGTGGGCTGTCCCTGCCCATTCCACGGGCACGTGGGCCCGGGCTTAAGCCCGGAGGGCCCACGTGCAATTTTTTTATGTGGGTCGGATTTTTATTTCGACCCGGATTCCGTGGATTAATTATTAATTATTATAAATGAAATTAATTTATGAATTAAAATTAATTATGATTAATTTATATGAATTAAAATATGGATGTTATTTCCGGATAAATAACATTGTCTTATTTTAATTAATTCATAAAATTAAATATGGATGTTATTTAATAGCATTGTCTTATTTAATAAATTAAAATATGGATGATAATATTCGAATGAATAATATCATCGTCTTATTTTAATATTTCATAAATAATTAATAAAGGGCATTAAAATGTTTAATGATAATTCTTAGAGAATAAGTATCATTAACATAATATTATAAATATTCATCATAGATATAATTTGTTATAACCTATTTTCATAACCATCAAACATAGTGTCTATGTTTAGATCATTATTAATATGTCTTTTTAGGATATATATAAATAATAAAGAGTAAATGTAAAAGTGTTTATTATAAGTCAGAAAATTTCAACCGTACAATCTTGCCTAAGGAAGAGGGAATCAAAAGTGGGGCCGGTTCACCATCCACTTCTGGGTGACCGGTTAGGACCCCTCCCATCGACCTAGAGAGCGTACGGATTGATCTATCACTACCGACAAAATAATAAACACATTTCTAGGGCTTATTTAAAATTACGTGTCGTAATAAATAAAGCCACAATATAAACTTTTAATGTGTCATTAAAAGACAGTTTATATAATAAGTTTTTAAACTTAGTAATTAAAAATGTTTTTTAATAAAACCATGCCAAGTATAGAATAAATCAAAAGGTCTCCATTATTACTGTCACAAGGTCTGCTGACCACACCGCCTCGAGTCACCCTAGTGTGTCCATTCCCTAAGGAAGGTGTGCTTGTGGAAGGTTTGACACCGTGGTAGTTCCAAAAGAATATGGGGACGGAGGAATCTTGGAAATGGACCGCGAGTCACCCTGGAGTGACCATTCCCTAAGGACTACGTTTCCAAGAGGATCCCGAGAACCGAAAATAATGGGTTAAGCTTGCATGGAAGTTGGTGCTTCCCGACCGTCTATGGTGATAGTTAATAATCATAGAGAACTTTGGTGGTTCTTGTTATGAATATTAATTAAGTTTATGACTAAAACTTAGTTTAACCAAACTACGCGGTTGATACCGCGAGTCACCCTGGAGTGACCATGCCACTAAGGACGGCAACGACGTGTACAGTCGGCTAAATTATCACGAAATAGTTAAAGGGTTTAACGTTTTCCCAGAACATGTTTGCATCATGTAACTATTTCGAACCAATCTTTATCTTAAACATTCTACCTATAATAAATTTTAATAAGTTTCTTTTTCAATGCCAGTTTAAAATGTCTAAAGCCATTAATGTCTCGGATGATGAAAAAGATTCGGTAAACTCTGGTCCTCCATCTGAGTTTGAGCTACCGATATTTGAAGAAGGCAGTGCTTGGTTCAAGTCTTATAATGAATATGAGTTACTCAGTTTCTTATTAGACCAGTATCCAAACAAGAGTCAATCCTTCAAAGACTCGGTACTCAAAGCCTCGATGGGTGAAATTGAGAGACTAATGAAAAAGGTGAACAATGTAACGGCTCTTGTCACTCAAGCAATGGCAAAAGATAACAAACGAAAGACTGAATCGAAAGCTGAACCCGGAAGAAAAGAAAGAAAAGTTGGTTTATCTGCAATGTGCTTCCAATGTGGAACAAGGAAGAGAGTGCCAGGTCAGCTGCGATGCAGACTGCACATAAGTTCACAAAAGGGTAAAACCTTTTCTGAATACTACATTAGTTTTTTATTGGAGAGATTCAAATCTCAGATCCATAGATTAAAATTCTAAACAATGCAAACGTTTTTCATTACAGAAGTTACTTCTGCTAAGAAGAAAAACGGAGATAGAGCCTTATGCATTGAATGCTGGCTCAAACCAAGATCAAAGGGGCACACGATGTGCCGAGAACATCTGCGGGCTTGGAGAGGTAATGACTCTTCTGTTAACCCCTAAATTAGTTTTTTATTGGAGAGATTTAAATCTCAGATCCATATATTAAAACACTAACACTTGTTCATTTTCTTTTCAGGATTCAGCAGGAGCTCTGTTGATAAGAACTCAACAGAAAACGAAAGCGGCTAGTACTCGAGTGTCTCGAAGAAGGAAGCACGCTTTAAGTTTACAATTCGATTTAAGTTTGTTGTTATCATTAATTTTTGCATTGTTAAGACCTCGATTTATTTATTTTTGGATAATTGATTGCATAGAATAATTCTTTATAAAGGTTTCATTTTTTATTTTTATTTTTTGAATTATTTTGCAATATCCGGATAAATAGAGTGACAATTACTTTTTCATCTATAGTCTTTAATTGCTCTAATTGATTTAATTAAATCATATGTCATTTTTAATGATGATGGTTAATAGAGAATGAAATTAGAGAAAATTATTCACAAAAAAGGATCTTGTGACAATGTCACGACGTCGACAACAGTGTCTGTTGTCGATGAGAGTGTAGAAACCACGGTCCCAAATCAGAACCAGATGATACTCAGATGTAGTGGGAGGTTGTTAAAACCAAGACAGCACGAGTGATCATAGTTTCATTAGAAACTTTGGGAGTGCTCAGACGTAGTGGGAGGTTCAAAAGACCAGTAGAACGCTACGAGCGCACCCAGTTGGAATTTCACCTAGCTGTTACAGACACTAGCGTTGAAGATCCCATAGGCTACAAGCAAGATATGGTTGATCCTGATAAGGGAGAATGGCAGTAAGCCATGAACCAAGAAATAGAATCAATGGATTCTAATGACGTCTGGGAACTTGTAGACTTACTGGATGGTTTCAAAACCATTGGCTGTAAATGGGTATACAAGCGAAAGAGATGAGTGGACGGGAATGTTGAAACCTTCAAGGCTAGACTAGTGGCAAAGGGTTTTACCCAGAGGGAAGGTATTGATTTCGATGAGACCTTCGCTCCAGTCGCTAAGTACAAGTCCATCCGGATTCTCATGGCCATGGCCTGTAGTCTAAATTACGAGCTTTGGCAGATGGACGTCAAAACCTCATTCCTGAACGGGTACATTGACGAAAACATCTATATGGACCAACCAGAAGGGTTCGTGCAATAGGGTCAAGAAGAGAAAGTTTGCAGATTACTCAAATCCATTTATGGATTGAAGCAAGCTTCCAGATCCTGGAATCTAAGGTTCGATGAAACCATCAAAACCTATGGATTCATTCAAAACGTCACTGAGGCCTGCATTTATAAACTCAATGACGAAACCGTGGAAATCTTTCTTGTTCTATACGTCGACGATATCCTTCTCATTGGAAACAGTGTGAAGAAATTATCGGACGTGAAGGCGTGGCTATCTACGCAGTTCCAAATGAAGGACATGGGAGAAGCCAGTTATGTTCTTGGGATCCGTATTTTCAGAGATCGCAACAACAGGCTTCTGGCTTTATCTCAAGCATCTTACATTGATAAGGTGCTTGAACGTTTTGCAATGGAAAACTCCAAGGGTGGTAATTTACCAACCAGACATGGAGTGTTCCTTAGTAGGAAACAGTGCCCAACTTCTCCGGAAGAGCAAGATGTGATGAGGCGAATACCCTATGCTTCAGCAGTGGGAAGTCTGATGTACGCTATGCAGTGTACTAGGCCAAACATCTGTTACGATGTGGGAATTGTTAGCAGATACCAATCCAACCCTGGTATGGCTCACTGGACAGCGGTGAAGAACATTCTCAAGTACCTTCGGAGAACGAGAGACTATATGTTAGTGTTTTCAGGATCAGAGCTGAATCCACTAGGATACACTGATTCAGACTTTATGCCTGATAGAGACGCGAGAAAATCGATGTTGGGAGCAGTGTACACCCTTGCTGGTGGAGCGATATTCTGGAGAAGCATAAAGCAATCTTGTATTGCAGATTCCACAATGGAAGCTGAATACGTGGCAGCTTGAAAGGCAGCCAAAGAATCAGTTTGGTTCATGAATTTCTACATAGAGCTGAGAGTTGTTCCAGATGTAGATGGGCCCCAAACACTACACTGTGACAACAGTGGTGCGGTGGAAAATTCTAAAGAGCCCATAGACCATAACAAGGCGAAACATATAGAACGCAAATACCATCTCATAAGAGAAATAGTGCGTCGTGGCGACGTGAGGGTTGTGAAAATAGCTTCGGAAGACAATCTGGCTGATCCATTCACCAAGACGCTGCCAGAGAAAATATTCAGGAGGCGTCTGGAGAATATGGGTCTGAAAGACATGGGTCATCTTCTTTAAGTACAAGTGGGAGATTGTTGGACATATGTGCCCTTAAACAAGATATTTTATCCATTTGTAAAAGATTATGACAAGTCGTTGAATAAAGATGATGCTTATTATGATAATCTTATTATAGTTTCTGGTAGAGTAAAATAGAATGTTTGTTTCCTTAGTTCATTAAGGATGCAATTATGTTATTATTATCACAACAGAGTCAATGTGAGGAAGAATTAATAATCATAATAAATGAACTTAAAATGTCCGTGACCTGATTAACTGGGTGGGAGCCCATTAATCGTATAAGGTCATTAATGTGACTAAGTGACAATCCTATTCTGGATTTTGTGTGTGTCACACTCACTAGAAGTGCATTAAGTATGAAGTGTCTTCATACTGGACTAGACCTGACTTAAACTCCGGAAGTTATCATATAAGACCGTCACTGATAACTTGGAGTTGAGTCACTAGTTGATGATCAAATGGATATTCGATCTAAGTCTTGAGTGATCTTGAGTCCGAGCTGTTGGCTTGATTGTTCTTTGATTTAACCGTTAAAGAACACGAAATATTACTGCTGTTCCCAACACTATTATTTTGGGAACATGATAGTCAGCAGTAAGGGTAGCTTGGTCATAGACATGGGCATCAGACAGCTCTCTTCAGAGTCATGATGATTCCCTTGATTATCGGTGGTGAGAAGTGAGAGGTACCCGTGCGCAACTTATGAATCGAAACCATAAGTGGGTTACTCATAATATTACTGACTGAGTCAAGGATGAAAATGCAATGAGGGGCATAACGGTAGAAACCGCCTACTCCTGTGTGGATCATCAAGTGAAAGATCAATAACCCGAATTTGATTGTATCAATGGACACCCTGCTGTTATAAAGGGAATAATATATACCGTATCACTAAAGAGTGCAGCCTCGGGTCTATAGTGGAATCACTTCGAGGTTTGACGAACAACTAGCAGTTCGTTAGAGCTTAAGTGATACGGGTCCATGGTCCCCAGGATAGCTCCGTAACGGATGATACGTACGTGATTAAAATACATTCCGGATAATGTTTAATCATTTGGCTTGACTTATAAAACTGAAAGGTCTGTGGCAGACGTCAGATAGTTTTATCTTTAGCGTGGCAAAAGTACCATATTTTGGTACACGAAATTAACTGATAAAAGAAACTTAGATTTTAGATTTTCTATCAGCACCATGTTGTTGGAAATTAAATTCTAAGTAACTTTGCTTTTTGAACCAAGTCATTTCGACTTACGGTTAGTGATTTATGGATTTTCTCAGTTTATGATCGGTTGGATAAACTTTAAAATTAAATCACATATCACGAATTTAAATGATGGTGTGGAACCATGACATTTTAATGTGTGATATTGATATCAGAAAATATTAATTTAATTTAATTATTTAGATTTAATTATTCATATGTTATTAATAATTAATTAATAATTAATAGATTTATATTAATAAATAAAAATATATATTTGTATATATATACATATGTGTAAATTTGATAACGAAACCCTAGCTAATTCAAATAATATGATTTGGTCTTTCCATATTTGCGGCATAAGTACCAAATATTTTGGTATTTTAGCAAAATCCCTAAAATCAATTTAATCCATTGGATCGGTTATGATTTAATATCAACCGTTGGATTAGGATATTGATAAATTCGAAATTAATAACTTGGTGACCAAGTTTCATTTTTCGAATTTGGTTAATTAATTATATCTGTTAGATCGGTCTAAGATTTAATCTTTACCGTCGGATTGGAAATTAAGTAATTATACATATATTTATATATATTTTCGATTTATGGTTTATGGATAAATTCGAAATTGTTTTTTACTAAATCTTTTATATTTGATTTTATCCTAAACTAATTTGATCCATTAGATCGGTTTAAAGATTTATCTCAACTGTTGGATCTAGATAATGATAATTCGAATTTATATATATATAATTCGAATTTTATAAAGATAAGAAGATAAGATTGGATTTTGATTTTATCCTAATCTTTCTTATTTTATTAAATCCCTAATTAATTATATCCATTGGATTTAGATGAGATTAAATCTGGACCATTGGATTAAGATAATTAATTATATTTAATTAATGAAAGTCGAAAATTAGGGAGGAAATTTCTCCAATTCGGTTACGAATTGAGCCTATAAATAGGAGGCTCATTCTACACATTTTTCACACCTTTCCCCAGATAAAAATTCGAACTCTCTCTCCTTTAGGGTCTGCAAATTTTCTCTCTGATCTCCTCTTTCTGGTTCGGCTTAGGAGACTATTTCTCCGGAAGCTTAAAAAGAACCATCAGTTAAAATTTTGCGACAGAGTCCTGCCGGCGAAGCCCACGCTTCGGTACGAGGATTCCAGGAGAATATCCCGGAAGATCACGGGAGTTTCCCTCAGCACCGGCGGAGCCCTGCCCGATTCAGAACGCGCAGCCGGAAGTCGTCATAAGAGGTACGGCCTTATGCATTGGGTTAATAAATGCAACCATTTACTGCTTTCTATATATTTCCTATTATGACTAGATTACTAATAATGATTTATGAATATTAAATTACATAATATTTATCAGATCTTGTTATGTGGTTATTATCCGATATCCGGACCGTTGTACGGATAACAAGTTTTCCGCTTTAAAATAAATTTGTTTTAAATGTTACCCGGACGGTTCAGAGATATAATTCGTGATAATTTACACGGAATCCGAGACGTGATTCCCAACAGTTTGAACAATAACTTAAGCCCTATATTATATATATATATATATATTTATATATATTATATCTTAATCAACAGTCAAATATGTTATATGTATTAATAAACCATCGATCACATTTGCATTTTGTGATAAGATAGCTGGAGATATAGTTGAAAATTTGATTTTAATTAATAAATTTGAGTGCATTTTAATAATTAAGGTACTTGAACAAATTACATGCATCACGTGACGACCTAAATATTTGAATAAATCCTTCTATAGTTATTAGGTCTACGTAGGTCTTCCCTGTATTGAGTCATTCTTACATGTGTGCCCGTTCTAAGTAAGTCTACCAATTCCTGGTGGGATGCTTTTTTCAGTACAACACGAGCGCGAAGGACACCATATCCAGATCCTTCGGCTTAATACAGGGGTCTTACCTAATTGGGAACCCTAACGGGATTAAGCACCGGAGACTAAGTGAGAAAAATCAGCTAGAAGTTAAAAACAAGTTCTAAATCTAGCTGTCAGGAATTATATCAGATATAACTTATAAGTACGACTGTTTTTTAAGCCTGCGTTATTAAATTATTAGAATTGATGAGGGTTACTTTTCTAGTTAATTTAATTACAAAATATTATTAAATTCCTAATAGTATAAATACCTCTTTATATTATTTTAGTTTATTGTTATTATAAATGTTGATAATTTAATTAATATTGTGCTCATTCAAGTTTTCTTTCATATTTTGTAGAAAATTTACCATGTCTAATAGCTCATTAAAATCAATCATTGAAAAGGAGAACATCTTAAATGGGAAAATTTTCCTTGAATGGCGAAGAGGCCTCAAAGTAGTGGTTAGGCATGAAAAGAAGAAGTAGATCGTTACCGATGAACCTCCAAAGGAGCCAGCGACCACTGCTCCCCCTGCAGATAGGGATGCTTAAAAGAAGTATACTGAGGATGTTGCTGATATGTCATGTCTCATGCTAGCCACCGTGACATCAATCTTGATGGAGCGGCGTGACCTCGTGTCTGCATGGGAAATGATTGAGCATCTTAAGAAGATTTATGAAAAAGAGGCTCCACACGCCAGTTTCAAAATCATGAAAAACTTGCTCTGAGCAAGAAAGACTAGAGGAATAAGTGTAAACGATCATGTTGTGAAAATGATCATCTCGTCTGAAAGTTTGACTTGATTAGAAATCAATATACGAGAGGACGTTTACATTGATATCGTGTTAAACTCACTCCCTTACTCGTATAATCAGTTCATTCTGAATTATAACATATCTCCGAGATAAAGAGTCTGCACCAGCTCAACATGTTAGAGATAGCTGAAAGAAATGTACCTAAAGCCAATGCCAAGACTGTCATGGCATTCATTGGTGCTCATAAGGGAAAGAAGTGGATGGGCCAACAAAAGAAGGGCATTACGGCCAGAAGTTCGAAGGTTCAAGTAAAATCTATGAAGCCTAAGACTCGGGCCGCGAAAGATCATAAGTGTTTTCACAATGGGATGCATGGGCATTGGAAGAGAAACTGCCCACTGTATCTCGTAGAATGCAAGAAGATGAATAAGAGTGGAGACTCCATATCGGGTCAAAATGTTATAGAAGTAGATTTTCCTACTTTTGAATACTGGGTGTTAAATACGACATGTGGTACTCATATTTAGTATTGTTGTGCAAAGAATGCAAAAAAGTAGGAGGCTGAGGACGGGAAAGACCAACATGCGCGTGGCGAATGGAGCACATGTAACTGCTGAAGCTGTGGGCAAAGTTTATCTCAACGCTCCCCATGGGATTATTTTATAACTCAATGACCGTCATTTCGTACCTTCCATTACCAAGAACATAATTTTAATTCTTGAATTTGATATTTTAGGTTTTAATTTTACCATTGGAGACAAGCGTTGTTCAGTTTTTAAAGATGGTATTTATTATGCATGGTACTTCTTATTTATCGAATGGTTTATATTCTTTAAATACTTCTCATTATCCTATCTAAAACATTGCACATAAAAGATTAAGACCAAACATACCCGACTTGCCTATCTCTAGCAATGTCGACTAGGCCATATAGGCGAGAAACGCATAACAAAACTCCACAAAGTTGTAATGTTGGAATATTTTGTTTATGAATCATTTGCGACATGCGAGTCTTTTCTGGCAGGGAAGATGACCAAGGTCCCTTTTAAAGGGATTAATGAGAGAAATAATGAGGTACTGGCCCTCGTACATTCTGATGTATGTGGTCCAATACCCATCATGGGTAGGGGAGACTTTTTATACTTCATTACCTTCACTGATAATTTCAGCAGGCACGGTTATGTTTATTTAATAAAACAGAAATCGGAATCCGTTGAAAAGTTCAAGGAGTTTAAGAATGAAGTTGAAGATCAAACCGGCAAGAAAATAAAAGCACTTCGATCCGATCGAAGAGGCAAGTATTTGAGCGATGAATCCAAAGCCCTCATGAAAGAAATGGGTATTGTGTGATCATTAACTCCGCTAGGGACACCACAACTAAATGGTGTATCAGAAAGAATAAATCGAATCTTGATGGACATGGTTCGATCAATGATGAAAAGACATACTTATCTGAATCCCTTTGGGGATATGCACTTATGACAGCTGCTACCACACTTAACTGTGTGCCATCAAAAACGATTCGTGCAACACTACATTAGATGTGGCACAATAGAAAACCAAGTTTGTAATACATGAGAATTTGGGGTTGCGAAGTTTTCGTCAAAAGGTTGATAGCAGATAAACTTGGGCCTACAACCCATCTAATCGCAATGTTTTCGTGGCTAGAACGGGGATATTTATAGAGGAAGAATTTCGTTCTATAAAATCTAATGGGAAAAAGATCGTTCTTCAAGAAGAGTGTGACCCACAAAATAACGATGCAACAGAGATGGACACAGAGGAAGCTCATACATTAGTTGATGAACCTCATGATCAGATCATGAAAACAGTCAACTTGAAGATAATAATCTCTATGATGTAGCCATACAAGAAGGCATTAATGAGGAACTTGGTTACCCACTGACATCGCGTAAGTTTATCAGGGAACGTCAAACTCCTCTAAAACTGAATCTTTTCGTCTCCATCGAGGAAGAAACAGTTCATGAAGATGAGGATGACAAACCCAAAACCTACAAAGAAGCGATGGGTGGAGATGACTCAGATAAATGGGTCGAAGCCGTGAAGTCTGAAATGGACTCCATGTACATGAACCAAGTATGGGACCTGGTTGACGCACCCGAAGGGTCTAGACCTATTGGCTGCAAGTGGATTTTCAAGAATAAAATTGACATGGATGGAAACATACAAACCTACAAAGGGAGATTGGTCGTAAAATATTTTCAACATATTCATGGTATTGATTATGATGAAACTTTCTCACCAGTTCCCATGTTCAAGTCCATACGAATCTTGCTTGCCATAGCCACTTTCTACGATTATGAAATTTGGAAAATGGACGTCGAGACCGCATTCTTGAATGGGATTTTAGAAGAGGATGTGCACATGACACAGCCTGAAGGCTTCATTAATCAGAACCATGCCTCCAAGGTATGTAAACTGAATAGATCAATCTATGGTCTAAAGCAAGCATCTCGCAGTTAGAATCGTCGTTTTGATGAATCGATTACAGAGTATGGGTTCATCAAAAACATGGACGACCCGTGTGTGTATATAAAAGCTAGTGGGAGCACAATTGTTTTCTTGAGCCTTTTTGTCGACGACATATTGATGATAGAAAACGATACATCTGCGCTCCTTGAAGTAAAGGAGTGATTGAGAAAATGTTTCTCAATGAAAGACTTAGGAGAAGTTGCGTACATTCTAGGCATCAAAATCCAAAGGGCTGGAACTAAGAGAGTCTTGGCCTTAAGTCAAAGTACATATATCGAGAAGATAGCTTAATAATTTAATATGAGCCAATCAGGTAAAGGGTTTACTCTGATGACTAATAAATTATATCTATCGAAAAAGCAGTGTCCGACTTCTATTGAAAAAATCAAGTGCATGGAACAGGTTCTATACGTCTCTACTGTTGGCTCAATAATGTATGGCATGTTATGTACTAGACCATGTGTAGTTTTTGCCTTAAGCGTGAGAATTCAATTCCAAGCGAATCGTGGTCGTTTTCACTAGACCACCGTAAAGAACATCTTTAGGTACATTAATAGGATCAAGGATAGATCTCTCGTTTACGGTGGAGCAGATCATCTGAACATCATTGGTTATTTTGATGCTAGTTTCCAAACTGACCAGGATGACTTTAAATTGCAAACAGGATACGTATTCTGTTCGAACGATGGTGTTGTTACTGTGAATAGTCGTAAACAAGATACTGTAGCTGACTCCACCACCGAAGCTGAGTACATACCTGCATCAGATGCTGCTAAAGAGGCTGTCTTGATCTGGAAATTTGTTTGTAATCATGGTGTAGTTCCTAGCATTGGTGATCCTGTGAAGTTCTTATGTGACAACAAAGGAGCTATAGCACAAGCCAAGAAGCCCAGATCACACAAAAAAGAAAAGCACGTACTCAGAAAGTACCATCTGATCAAAGACATTGTCGATCGGAAAGACGTTGCGATAAAGAAAGTTGAAACTGAAGAAAACGTAGCAGACTCGATGACCAAATCTTTTTCAAAAGAAAAGCAGATTCATCATACAGAATCTATAAGGATCAAAAACCTCTCGATTGATGTGGTCTATCATTACAAGATGAACTGTAACTTATGTAATTAGTTTGAGAAAAAAATTATTTCATTTATTAGATGTTAATGCACAATTTTAATTTCAATAAAGACAAGTTTCATCATTTCATCTTCATTTCAATATTAAAGTTATATTCAATTATGGATATCTACAAAAGAAATGATTATCTAAAATCATCCACAGTATAAGAAAATTACATGATGAAAACAAGGGACACAAGTGATACTTCAAAATTTATTGGTACTTGTTAGTGAGAAAAGGAAGATTCCTCAATATCTCTGAGATATTCTCAAACATGTGGGCACTAGTTTTGAGAACTAGCAGTGTTGGACATGACTCACGCTCTGAGAGAGTTAGATGGCAACTAACCTTATTAAATAAGGGGACACTAAAATCTCTAGAGCAATGATGTAGAGATTTTCCAATGTTTGAGAATCTCCATGAGTTCAGTACCTAGCGAGTGTCATGTTTTGAATGCAGTCGATCGCTTCTAGTATCGCGGAAGTCATAAAAACGTAGTTGGATATGTCTAGAACTTTGTAGAGTGGAATGGGCATTAAATAAAACAATCATCTACCTAAATCATTAGGGAAATACACTCAGAGCCTCCTGAAGAATAAAGAGTATTAGAAATGTGTGGCCACAGACAAGGTAAAACTGTTCTAACTTGGTTGTTCAATACTCTTGTCCTAATCAGGAAACAGGAACTCGGCATAACAGATATGCCAAACCATGGTCTGTGTCCAATTCCGAGTAGTAAAGATATTGTAGGAATAAGTCATCATGGAAGTTGATAGTGAGCTTAAACGAAATGGTTAAGTTATCAACTTCACACTCAGGATCGATAAATTTCAGTAGATTGGGGGAAGTGATGTAGAGCTAGAGACCTCTCACTTCTTGTAGATTTTGAATTTGTGGCCAACAATTCAAAATCCTAAGGAGTCACACGGCCGACGAAACGGAGTACGATGACAAATTCGCAATGAAAGAAATTTTTTATTGCGACGACGGAACATAAGGCAAATTTAATCGGGGAAATGGGGGGAAGATATCAAATCCTGGCATCAACAATGATCTTATTTGTGCATGAGCATGCAGGGGAGATATCGAATCCCTGTACGTTTTGTGCAAGTGAGATATTATAGGAAATGCCCGAATCGAGATTTAAGTCCATTCGGCTTTTCGGATCTTACCTGACTACATTAAATGGGACGGCGGGCTCGTAATTTAATTATGAGAATATTAATTAATTTCTAGAATTAATTAATAATGACCTAATGGGCTTAGGCCAAATTATTGGGTCAAAAAGCTCATTACGTCATTAAACCATGTTGGCTATTTATACTTCACTGGGCACCATAATTCGAGAATCGCTTATCCCAGAGCCAGAGAAAAATTTTCTACCCCTCTTGCTAATCCTAGGTGCGATTTTGCTCCTCTTGGTGTTCCCGTCAGTTTGTCGTCCAATCCCCAAGAGAGACCTATCTGTCAATCTAGAAGATTTACAGTCACCAAAGCGGTCTTGCAGCAACGTGGTGGACGAGCTAGAGGCTTTACAATTGTGAATCTATGATCCCCATCACGAGGAAATTTTCACACGCGTCCCGATGAGAAATCAACCAAACATTAGCACCATTGGCAAAAGTACCAAAAGTTTGGTAACATATCGAAACTCATTCTCTTAGTCTTCAAATTTAATCTAGGTCTATTGGTTCGATGATATCCTGTGTTTTCCGCCTCGGGATTGAGAAAAGTCATCGAAAAACCCAACAAAATTTTTATGACCCATCAATGTTTGCTCGTGTATGGAAACAATGTGATTTAGAATCGGTACGGAATTGGAAACAACATCATTCACAAACTGCCGTTATTTTTCGAGAATAAATAGCTTTCGTGCTTTCGAAATTTTTAGAAACGGCTGCAACTATGATATATTCTAACTTTTTAAATACTAATCAAGTAGGCTTTCCTAAGTCGGGGACGGTTAAAGTGGAGATCCACGTCAACAATCCCCTTAAAAAAAATTAAAATTTATAAAAATTAGAGTTATGAAATTAAATCCAATGATGGCTTAAATTTTATAAACATTAAAATGAGTTTGGAGTTGGTAGTCCGTTTACAAAAAATAGCTACATATGTGCAGTTTGGATATGATGGAGTATGATGGTTTATAAGTTGATCCACAACTTCTCAATAATATGAATAGTAAACCTAAAACAGAGATAATAGGAGTAAATGTGCCAAATTTAAGTAAAACAGTGATCATGTACTCAAGTATTATCTGTAAAATTCGAAGTAATCAAACCGCGTAAAACTACAGGGTCTGTATTTTCCATCACTACTACACCTTTCACGTTAGTTTATGGCGACAGGTCTTCGGACTCTCATTTATTACACATCTTTATTATGAGGATTAGGATACATGGTGCATGAGAATATGTACATGTCACTATAATTTAATTAGAGATCACAAAATAAAAACTACACTTTTATACAATTCAGATATTTTGACTTTTATAAATAAAACATTAGTACATTATTAATTTAACTAAATTTAAGTACACGGTGTCGTTATCATCTCAACAATAAAATTGCAAGGACTCAGCCCAAAACGAACAATTAAATTATTGAATAAAGGTGGGGTCGATATAGAAAGTACTAGAACTGTGACAATATCATTTAATAATATAGGTCTTTATTATAGGTCTTTTTCAAAAAAAAAAAAAAATTGGTGTTCAAAAAAAATATAGAGGTCTTTTTCAAAATATAAATGATAGATTTTAAGTGCCACGAAAATATTTATCAGAACCGAGCTATTGGAAACCTTGAATAATATTTGGGAGAGGCAAATCTAATCTAACATTTTTGTACCGTATAGTAATTATAATAACATGTCATCGGACTCTCATTTACAACGTTTCATTACACGTCTTTATTTAAAGGATACATTGTACATATATGTCACTATAATTTAATGAGACATCACAAAATAAAAACTTTTAGAAGTTAAATTTTAGTACGTAATCTCTAATTTCGCTAAATTAAAGTACATGTGTGGTTATTATCTTAAATAAATGCAAAGGGCTCAGCCCAAAGCTACCAATTGAGTTATTGAATAAAGGTTGGGTCGATATAGAAGATACTAGAACCGTGACCATATCATTTAATAATACAGGTCATTTTCAAAATATAAATGATATATTTAATGTGTCACCAAACTATTAATCGTTAACGGAGCTATATTAGGATACCTTGCATGATATTTTGGAGAGGCAAATCTAACATTTTTGTAACGTATATTAACAATTGATACATCGTGGTCCACTAGACTGAAAACATTGATGACTGAAAGCTGTTCTCTTTTTCTCGATTATTCTATGGTCAAATTCTTTTTCCTATGGACTCATTTTTATTTTACTTTGGATTAATCGCGCCGAAAATACCTAATCTTTTTCCATAGACTCCGTCAAGTACCCAAACTTGAAAATGGTAGGAAAAAGTATCCAACATGGCTTTTTTTTTTTCAGGCGAACTAAATTCGTCTAACACCGTTAGACAGTGTCTACGTGGCCGTTAAAGTTTTGTCACCTAGCACGCCAGATAGCTTTTTTTTATCTCCCGTGGGCCCCTCTAGTCTCTCTCTTCCCTCTCCACAAACATTCTCGCGCTGCCATGTTGGGTTGGGTGTGATTCAAACCCACAACCTACCACGTAGAGCTGCACATGCTTAATCGCCACTCCCGAATCGACGCGTCGTGACGTGAATCTTGGGATCGCGATGCATCGCGATTTTTCGGCATTCGTCGCGATTCTGAGACTGCGTCGCGACGCGTGGGAGGGTGATCCGAGCTTTCCATCCAACGGCCAGGATGATGCCACGTCATCGATCCGTGTGGTGTTTTTGTTTGTGGCAATAATAACACGTTTTTCACCCGAAATTTATTACCCAACCACAATTTTTACCTACTTTATTCGAATTCAACCCTAAAATTTCAACAAAAAAAAAATTACCCACTATCTCCTCATAATTATTCACCCACCACAATAATTATTCACCCACCCAACTCTCTCCTCAAACCTTATAAATACCACCACTTCCTCCCTCATTTCCTCACAACAATCTTCCATCTCTCTCTCAAATTCTCTCAATTCTCTAAGTTTTTTTCCCTCTAAAGCTCTCAAGTTCTCAAGTTCCATTATGTCTCGAAGAAGCGGCGGTAGTTCCGGGGGTCGAAGGACGGCTAGGAATTTGCAACCTCAATTTCAAATCGGGGATCAATCGCAACCTACGCCCGACAGCTACATTCCCGTTATACTACCCCAAGAAATATTTCCCTCCCCACCAAATCCAAATTATCCCGATGATACCCAATGGTCTCTAAGACCTAGTCTAGTCCGGGCGATGGGCCATCACGATGCCAATCCGACGCGTGTGCCCCAAGTATTGGTCGACGCGGTACATGAAGTTAGGGCGATGAGAACCAACGATCCAATTTTCAACCTCATGTTTCAAGATCAACCCGCCGCCGCCGCCGCCGCCGCCGACGACGACGAAACTCAACGCCACGATGATGACGACGTTCGGACGCCGTATTCAGTCCATAGTTCCGTTGTCGGCTCGTACCACCGCGGTTCTCCTCTACCGTCCCTTCAAGAACCCGGTGAACGCTCCGTTGGCGGTTCTCGACGTGGACAATCGTCAACCGGGTAATCATTTAGTTTAATTAATTATTTTAGTTTAATTATTTTAGTTTAATTAATTAATTTGTCACGTCTCTTGAAAGTCTTAGTATGCTCTGTGGTTGCGGTTCCGACTGATCTTCCACATCTGAAAATAATTTCTTGAGATTTAATAATCATTTAATCATATTAGTTTAATTAATTATTTTAGTTTAATTATTTTATTTTGATTAATTTGTCACGTCTCTTGAAAGTCTTAGTATGCTCTGTGGTTGCGGTTCCAACTGATCTTCCACATCAGAAACGAATTTCTTGAGATTTAATAATCATTTAATCATATTAGTTTAATTAAACTTTAAATAGTTACTTACTTAATTTTTTTAACTTATTTAAGTAACCATTTAAAGTTTAATTGAACTAATATGATTAAATGATTATTAAATCTCAAGAAATTCGTTTTTGATGTGAAAGATCAGTTGGAACCGCAACCACAGAGCATACTAAGACTTTCAAGAGATGTGACAAATTAATTAATTAAACTAAAATAATTAATTAAACTAATATGATTAAATGATTATTAAATCTCAAGAAATTCGTTTCTGATGTGTAAGATCAGTCAGAACCGCAACCACAGAGCATATTAAGACTTTCAAGAGACGTGACAAATTAATTAATTAAAGTAAAATAATTAATTAAACTAAATGATTACCCGGTTGACGATTGTCCACGTCCAGAACCGCCAACGGAGCCTTCACCGGGTTCTTGAAGGGACGGTAGAGGAGAACCGCGGTGGTACGAGCCGAGAACGGAACTATGGACTGAATGCGGCGTCCGAACGTCGTCATCATCGTGGCGTTGAGTTTCGTCGTCGTCAGCGGCGGCGGTGGCGACGGCGGGTTGATCTTGAAACATGAGGTTGAAAAATGGATCGTTGGTTCTCGTCGCCCTAACTTCATGTACCGCGTCGACCAATAATTGGGGCACACGCGTCGGATTGGCGTCGTGCTGGCCCATCGCCCGGACTAGACTAGGTCTTAGAGACCGTTGGGTATCATCGGGATAATTTGGATTTGGTGGGGAGGGAAATATTTCTTGGGGTAGCATAACGGGAATGTAGCCATCGGGCGTAGGTTGCGATTGATCCCCGATTTGAAATTGGGTTTGCAAATTCCTAGCCGTCCTTCGACCTCCGGAACTACCGCCGCTTCTTCGAGACATAATGGAACTTTAGATCTTGAGAGCTTTAGAGGGGAAAAAAACTTAGAGAATTGAGAGAATTTGAGAGAGAGATTGAAGATTGTTGTGAGGAAATGAGGGAGGAAGGGGTGGTATTTATAGGGTTTGAGGAGAGAGTTGGGTGGGTGAATAATTATTGTGGTGGGTGAATAATTATGAGGAGATAGTGGGTAAAACAAAATAAAAATTTGAAATTTTATGGTTGAATTCGAATAAAGTAGGTAAAAATTGTGGTTGGGTAATAAATTTCGGGTGAAAAACGTGTTATTATTGCCACAAACAAAAACACCACACGGATCAATGACGTGGCATCATCCTGGCCGTTGGATGGAAAGCTTGTTGGTCATATGTGTCCTTAAACAAGATATTTTATCCATTTGTAAAAGATTATGACAAGTCGTTGAATAAAGATGATGCTTATTATGTTAATCTTATTATAGTTTCTGGTAGAGTAAAATAGAATGTTTGATTCCTTAGTTCATAAAGGATGCAATTATGTTATTATTATCACAACAGAGTCAATGTGAGGAAGAATTAATAATAATAATAAATGAACTTAAAATGTCCGTGACCTGATTAACTGGGTGGGAGCCCATTAATCGTATAAGGTCATTAATGTGACTAAGTGACAATCCTATTCTGGATTTTGTGTGTGTCACACTCACTAGAAGTGCATTAAGTATGAAGTGTCTTCATACTGGACTGGACCTGACTTAAACTCCGAAAGTTATCAAATAAGACCGTCACTGATAACTTGGAGTTGAGTCACTAGTAGATGATCAAATGGATATTCGATCTAAGTCCTGAGTGATCTTGAGTCCGAGCTGCTGGCTTGATTGTTCTTTGATTTAACCGTTAAAAAACACGAAATATTACCGCTGTTCCCAACACTATTATTTTGGGAACATGATAGTCAGCAGTAAGGGTAGATTGGTCATAGACATGGGCATCACACAGCTCTCTTCAGAGTCATGATGATTCCCTTGATTGTCGGTGGTGAAAAGTGAGAGGTACCCGTGCGCAACTTATGAATCGAAACTATATATGGGTTACTCATAATATTACTGACTGAGTCTATGATGAAAATGCAATGAGGGGCATAACGGTAGAAACCGCCTGCTCATGTGTGGATCATCAAGTGAAAGATCAATAACCCGAATTTGATTGTATCAATGGACACCCTGCTGTTATAAAGGGAATTATATATACCGTATCACTAAAGAGTGCAGCCTCGGGTCTATAGTGGAATCACTTCGAGGTTTGACGAACAACTAGCAGTTCGTTGGAGCTTAAGTGATACGGGTCGATGGTCCCCAGGATAGCTCCGTAACGGATGATACGTACGTGATTAAAATACATTCTGGATAATGTTTAATCATTTGGCTTGACTTATAAAACTGAAAAGTTTGTGGCAGACGTCAGATAGTTTTATCGTTAGCGTGGCAAAAGTACCATATTTTGGTACACGAAATTAACTGATAAAATAAAGTTAGAATTTAGATTTTCTATCAGCACTATGTTGTTGGCAAAAGTACCATATTTTGGTACACGAAATTAACTGATAAAATAAAGTTAGATTTTAGATTTTCTATCAGCACCATGTTGTTGGAAATTAAATTGTAAGCAACTTTGCTTTTTCAACCAAGTCATTTCGACTTACGGTTAGTGATTTATGGATTTTCTAAGTTTGTGATCGGTTCAATATACTTTGAAATTAAATCACATGTCACGAATTTAAATGATGGTGTGGCACCATGACATTTTAATGTGTGATATTGAGATCAAGAAATTTAAATGATGGTGTGGCACCATGACATTTTATTTTTTGGATTTAATTATTAATATCTTATTAATAATTAATTAATAATTAATAGATTTATATTAATAAATAAATATATATATATTTATATGTGTAAATTCGAATTAGGGTTTGATATATTAAACCCTAGCTAAATTCGAATGGTATGATTTGGTCTTTCCATATTTGCGGCATAAGTACCAAATGTTTTGGTATTGTAGCAAATCCCTAAAATCAATATTATCCATTGGATCGGTTATGATTTAATATCAACCGTTGGATTAGGATATTGATAAATTCGAAATTAATAACTTGGTGACCAAGTTTCATTTTTCGAATTTGGTTAATTAATTATATCCGTTAGATCGGTCTAAGATTTAATCTTTACCGTCGGATTGGAAATTAAGTAATTATACATATATTTATATATATATATTCGATTTATGGTTTATGGATAAATTCGAAATTGTTTTTTACTAAATCTTTTATATTTGATTTTATCCTAAACTAATTTGATCCATTAGATCGGTTTAAAGATTTATCTCAACCGTTGGATCTAGATAATGATAATTCGAATTTATATATATATATATAATTCGAATTTTATAAAGATAAGAAGATAAGATTGGATTTTGATTTTATCCTAATCTTTCTTATTTTATTAAATCCCTAATTAATTATATCCATTGGATTTAGATGAGATTAAATCTGGACCGTTGGATTAAGATAATTCATTATATTTAATTATATGAAATTCGAAATTAGGGAGGGAAATTCTCCAATTCGGTTACGGTTTGAGCCTATAAATAGGAGGCTCATTCTACACATTTTTCACACCTTTCCCCAGAGAAAAATTCGAACTCTCCCTCTTCCTTAGGGTCTGCGAATTTTTCTCTGATCTCCTTTTTCTGGTTCGGCTTAGGAGACTATTTCTCCGGAAGCTTAAAAAGAACTATCAATTAAAATTTTGCGACGGAGTCCTGCGGGCGAAGCCCACGCTTCGGTACGAGGATTCCAGGAGAATGTCCCGAAAGATCACGGGAGTTTCCCTCAGCACCGGCGGAGCCCTGCCCGATTCAGAACGCGCAGCCGGAAGTCGTCATAAGAGGAGACTATTTCTCCGAAAGCTTAAAAAGAACCATCAGTTAAAATTTTGCGACGGAGTCCTGCTGGCGAAGCCCACGCTTCGGTACGAGGATTCCTGGAGAATATCCCAGAAGATCACGGGAGTTTCCCTCAGCACCGGCGGAGCCCTGCCCGATTCAGAACGCGCAGCCGGAAGTCGTCATAAGAGGTACGGCCTTATGCATTGAGTTAATAAATGCAACCATTTACTGCTTTCTATTTATTTCCTATTATGACTAGTTTATTAATAATGATTTATGAATATTAAATTACATAATATTTATCAGATCTTGGGATATGGATATTATTCGATATCCGGACCGTTGAACGAATAACAAGTTTTTCCGCTTTAAAATAATTTTTTAAATGTTACCCGGACGGTTCGGAGGTATAATTCGTGATAATTTACATGGAATCCGAGACGTGATTCCCGACAAAGCTCGGATCACCCTCTCACGCGTCGCGACGCAGTCTCAGAATCGCGACTTTTGCCGTAAAAATCGCGATGCATCGCGATCCCAGGATTCAGGTCGCGACGCGTCGAATCGGGAGTGGCGATTAAGCATGTGCAGCTCTAGTCGGCGGCGTAGGAAGGATTTCCAAAAGAAGGGCGAAAAGATTGAAATAAAATTTTTTAGAATATGACATGACATTATTAGTATTTTTTTATAAATTATTTTTACAGATTTATAAAATATTTAGTTATACAATTTTACATAAATTATTACTTAATATATAATAAAAGAGTCTCTACATTAAAAGATGATAAATATAAGAAAAAAAAATTGAGTCCGTTTGAATAATTAAGGTACTTGAACAAATTACACGCATCAATATCATCGCGTGAGGACCTAAATATTTTGAGCCAACATGATTAATTGTAGGGAAAATTCTTTCCTAGTGATGAAAGTACTGAAAATCGATACTTAACGATGAATGTATTAAAATTAAAAAACTAGTGATGTTTATTGTTTCCTTTCTATTTTTCTCTTGAACATTATATAAATAAAATGTCATCTACCTCATTGGGACCACTTTCCTGTTTCGATATTCTCTCAAGAACTTCCGAAGTTCCTTTCCTCTCTTTTTCTCTCGTCGTGGGGATCACGTCAAAGATTTCGTTCTTTGTTTTTTTTTTCTTCCAATTTATCTTTTCCGGTGTGGACATGGTGGTTCTCCACGTCGTAGTAACCCTTTTAAATATTTACCAAACTATTGGCTTCAATGCCATCTCTCACATCAACGTTTTATAAACGACAACACCGCATTGAGTATTAGTCGCTATTAATTTTAATCACATGCTACTAGAGGTGACCAAACGAGTCTTCAGTTCGGTTTTCATACCTATTTATACAGATTATCGCATTTTTTTTTTTTTTTTTAATTTTAGAACCGAAACTCGCGCTATTTTAATTTAAAACCAATTTTGCCAATTAACGATATATCGGTTTTGAATTTGGTTTAAATCCGGTTTTAAGCGCATTTTTACGAATGACCTTTATTCATTCTTATTCAAACGGAAAGAAATAATATTGAATGAATCATTGAATAAGAAAATCTATGTCAAAACATTGTTATATATATATATATTAAATGCTAAAAGTCTTACATTTATCTATTTTAAATGTATAAAAGCATACAAATTGATTATCGGTTTAATCGGTAACGGTTCTTACCTTGAAACCTGTAACCGCTACTATTTAGCAAAAAGCGGTAGCTGTTTAAACCGCATTTTTTAGTATTTTAGAAAAAACATAAATTTTCGGTAGTGAGTTTTTTTTACACCCCTACTATTTATTTTATTCATCATCAATTATTGGATGTCATTATTATATCATGTTCTTACAAAATATAGGACTATCAGATTGGCATGCAGGGAATGGACCACTGAAGTCCAAATCATGTTGCCAATTATGCTACTGAATAGAGTACCGCCAGAGATGTTATAAAATCTAGCAACTTCTATTTAATCTAGGGATAATTACGGTAAATATACCCAATCTTTGGTCAAACTTCCTCCCGTGTACCCAATCTTTAAAATTGGCGGCAAAAGTACCCAACCAGCGTTGACCGTGTCTTTGGCTAAAAAACGTTAACTTTTGCCGTTAGCATAGTACACGTGTCCGTTGCAATGACATATTTTTTCAATGCTGTTTAATATGTATGAAATTTGATTAGTTCATGTGTGTGTTTTGGTAGATTATTTGCTGATTAATTTGTTGATTAATCTGATAGATAGATTAATTCAGTTAGTTTAACCATTAATTCAGTTAAAAATGATAGTAATAAATTTCGGGTGGCTTATGTGGCATGTACACGTGTACTATGCTAACGGCAAAAGGTAACGTTTTTTAGCCAAAGTCACAGTCAACGCTGGTTGGGTACTTTTGCCGCCAATTTTAAAGGTTGGGTACACGGGAAGAAGTTTGACCAAAAATTGGATATATTTGCCGTAATTATCCCTTTAATCTATTATTAAATGCTTTAACATTATTGGGTTCAAGGATTCAAATTTCGGCGAAAATCATAAATTTTTATTAATTTGTATTGGCCTGCAGGGAATGGACCACTGAAGTACAAATCATGTTGCCAATGCCAATTATTATATTTTGGTACCACACAGATATGTTACTCTAGCAACTTCTATTATTAAATGCTTTTAACATTTTATTGAGTTCAAGGATTAAAATCTCGGCGAAAATCATATATTTTTTGTCAAATTTTTGCTTGTTAAGGCTATGGGTTACTGTTTCATCGTAATCATTATCATTGAAAGTTCTCGATTGCCAGTCTACGATTTTCGATAATTTTTATTAAATGAATCTATTTTGGGCTACTTTACAACATTAAATTGGTCGATACACGCCAAAATAAAAATAAATGTTGAATTATGATTCAATATTAAATGGACTGGATAAGCCACCACGTGCTCTTATAATTATCATTAAAATAATATATTTTTTCTTTATCACAGAAATCTAATTAATTTGATTTCAGTTTTGTTAATGCGCAAAATTGGCTTAATTGAGAATCCAGATCCACGGTTCGAGCTCCGGGCCAGACCCGGCAGTCGCGTGGGCGGTTAATGGTGGAGTCAAGGCGGGTTGACTTGCGATCGTCAAAGCTGGAAGCGAATCTTTCATCATCAGCGAGCCTCCGGGCTATTCTTGGCAATACTCGATGATTTTCCTTCCTCGGCGAAGTCTTCGGCAACGAGGGAGGACCTGCAAAAAAGAAATAATTGATGCTGCGCCCCGTCGGTATAGCAGGGCTTCCTTGGTATCGTCTGGTAGTCCAGGCGAATCAGGTCATCACGTAGTTCAGGGGTAAGTGGTAAATAGATGACTGACGTTGTGGTTTAACTCGTCGCCGAAACCGATGTTGGCGGTGCGGGGGTGACCGTTGCTGTTGGCGAGGGTATTACCGGCAAGGATGTCGTCGCCCACGCCCGGCAAATACAGGCAATGGGTATCGTGATCCACGCCCGGAAAATACAGGCAATGGATACGACTACATTTTTTCTGGCGAGGCTTAGTCCCTATTAAGTCTCCGCTCTATTCGATACCTCCTGTCGAGCTCTGGAGGCCGCAAATACGCGAACTGGGCGAGGCAAAGGAGGTGGGCGATTTCTAAAATGAGGACGAGGAGCCTCCTATTTATAGGTAAACGGGTGAACCATTTTTCGTTGATTTGGGGGGAATTAATGAAAAATTTTCTGCATTAATTACCCAGGGAAAGGGCCCCTAGGCCTTTGCCAGGGAAGGCTTGTCGCGGCTCCTTATCGTGGCGAGGGACTTGTCGGTTGTTTTGTGGCTCGTCTGTAGCGTCTTCTGCGTGTCCGCAAGCTTGTATGTTGAGTACGGGGTAATCGTGAGGAGCTCCCGAGGATCATCGTGAGCTCGGGTCATCTCGTCGTGGGTAATTATTGCAGGTTATCCCCCTGTTGGTGTTATCGACAAGGGGGTCGTCGGGGACCCTGTCGGGTCGCCAGGGACCTTGTCGGGAGGTTCATCGGGGACCTTGTCGGGAGGCTGGTGGGTGACCTTGTTGGGAGGCTCGTCAGGTCGTCGAGGACCTCGTCGGGAGGTTCGCTCTAGCCTTTATCTCCTTGCTCCTTGGTCAAGGACTTTCTCAGGGATGTGATAACCTCGTCGGGTTGTCCGAATTGCCTTTTACGAAGATAACTTTGGTCAATGACTGTCTTTTGTGCCTTCGGGGTTCCGGGCCTGGCCAAATATATTGGGTCTTGGGCTCTCGGTCTTTGACTTCGCCAATGAACTTCGACTTCGACTTTTGTCAGTGAGACCACTTTTTAGATATCTTAAAAAATGCACCTAACAGGTCTTATTCACAAAAATTATTTTTGAACAATGACTTAAAAGCTATGTATATTGTAATATATATATATATATATATATTACTTTAGTTAACAGTCAAATATGTTATATATTATATACATTAAGAAACCATCGATCACTTTTGCATTTTGTGATAAGATTTGAGAAATAGTTGAAAATTGATTTTAGTTTATAAATTTGAGTCTATTTGAACAAATAGGGTGCGCACCACTGAAGTCCAAATCATGTTGCCAATTATGCTACCGAGTACTGACATAGATGTTATCATCTAGCAACTTCTATTATTAAATAATTTAATATTATCGGATTCAAGGATTAAAAATTTCAGCGAAAATCATAATATTTTTTTTTCGACTTTTTTTACATTTTGAGATCATTGACTATTTTTTTCGTTATAATTATTGTTGTTTTAAAATTTTCCATTCATAATTTACTTTTGTTTATTGAAGCAGTTTTTTTCTTTTTTCTTTTTACATCGATAATCCACTATTTACAACATTAAATGGGCCAATACACCCCAAAATAAATTATGAATTATGATTCAATATTAAACGGGATCCACCATATATATATATATATATATATATATATATATATATATATATATATATATTCTCAATCTTATTGACAAAAACATTAAAGTTTGAACAATGACTTAATCCCTGGATATTGTAAATATATATTTATATATATATATATATATATATTAATCAACCGTCAAATATGATAGTATTACTATTAATAAACCATCGATCACTTTTGCATTTTGTGATAAGTTAGGTGGAGAAATAGTTTAAAATTTGATTTTAGTTAATAAATTTGAGTCCATGTGAATAATTTGTTGGATCTCAATTCACGGATCTAGGAAAAACACAATAAAACATAGGAATCAAACTGAGAAGAAGAATACGAATTCGGGAGAAGAAAATCTCTTTATTGATAATCGAAGGAAAAGAATAAAAACGCACTAATTACTCGCTATTTAGACCATCTCGAACCGATAACTTCATTTTTCACTCCATTTTACAGTAAATGTCGCATCAAATACTACCTCATCTCCAACCGAACTCTATTTTTCACACCAAATTAAAATAATCTTTTTATATTGAATTTTTTCCTATATATCTTCATACCCTTATAAATATATATATAGATGTTGAATTAGACTAAAAGAAATATTTATTTAATAAATATACACAATTGTTAAAATAAAAAATATAGAAATTCACATATATTCCTTTTTAGGTCAATTTTGAAAACTTTTATTAAGTATTCTATAAATTGAATACTTAAAACAGTTAACATGTATTATTTTGGTATTGAATAATAAATTATATTACAAAATAAGACTTGTTATATAAATAATAAAATTTTGAAGTACTACATCCTAGTTAACTAAACAAAATGCAGTAAGCAACAGTAGCACGCCATTAATAGAGTGGTGTTGTTGGTTTAATAGATCCCACGCTATTTTGCCGTGAGATTTAGGTATCGGTTGGAGTTCCAACCAACGCTATTTTCAACAAATAGTGTTCGGTTGCACTTGCTCTTACAAAGTGTAAAATGCTAGGTTTATATAGCCACTCTCAAAAGTGAAACCCTAGCTAACCGAATCACACAAAATCAGAAAACTACCATAAATAAACTTTGACTTCCTCCGCAAGTCTTGCGCCTTCCTTGTTGGGTAGTTCCTAACTTTCCCTTTTCTGCCCGGACAACATCTCTGTCCCCGAGCTAGCCTGCTCGTATACCCCAGGTTGGGTTTGCCTTCTGTCCGGACTTTCTTCACAAGTTCACCCGAGCTGGGTTGAACTCTTTTTCGGGTTGAGTTGTGGCAGGTACGGGCTGACTTTCTTTGTGTGCCGGACTAAGTCAAGCTTAAGCTCACATTCTCCCCCGTAAGATTGACTTGTTTCCACATTCTTTACTCCGAGCAGCTCTCTCATCTTTGGTGAGTATGTCTGCACATTGCTCCCTTGTGCTGACGAACTCCACGATGATCTCCCGCTTCTCCACGCATTCGCGAATGTAATGAAATCTCATGTCAATGTGTTTGCTCCGCCCGTGGAATACTGGGTTCTTCATCAACGCAATTGCAGACTTGTTGTCCACGTAGAGAGTAATTGGCTTATGCTCGGATCCGGTCACTTTTCTTAGTAGCCCTTACAACCTCATAGTTTGGCATGCTGCTGCGGTTGCTGCCATGAACTCCTCTTCACATGAGTATAGAGCTACAGTCTTGTGCTTTTGAGACTGCCAGGTGATCAAGTTCCCGTTAAGGTATTAAGCCATTCCTCCGGTACTCTTTCTATTGTCAATATCACTGGCCAAATCATTGTCTGTAAATCCGACTAGTAATTCTGCTCCACTTCCTCTTCCGTACTGAATTCCGTAATCCATAGTTCCCTTCACGTAGCGTAGGATGCGCTTCACCACCTGCTGGTGTGCTCGTGGGCTCCTCCATGAATCGACTGACTATCCTGACTGCGTGTGATATGTCTGGTCGGGTGTGGGTGAGATAACTCAAGCACCCGATCACGCATCTATACTCTGTGGGATCCACTCTTCTCCCTTGAGCATCATTCCCTAGCTGCAGCTTTGCCTCCATTGGGGTATTTTCTCGGGTTACAATCCGCCATCTCGAACTGCTTGAGGATTTTCTTCGCATAGGTCGACTGCTTCACTGTAATGCAGTCTTTCTTCTGTTCCACTTCAATCCCAAGGTAGTACAAAAGTAATCCGAGGTCACTCATCTCGAATTCGGCCATCATTTGCTGCTTGAATCCATCTACGTCTTCTACACTAGATCCAATGACGAACAGGTGGTCCACATACACTCCCATAACCAGAGCGTCTTCTCCGCTGCTCCTGGTGATACTGCCTGATCCCTCAGGAACTTCGTGAATCCAAGACTCTTCAAGCTCTTGACAAGGTGGATGTTCTACGCCCTTGGTGCTTGTCGTAACCCGTACAGAGCCTTGAAAAGCTTGTACATGTTATCCTCTTTTTCCATGATGCCGAAACCCTCTGGTTGTCTGACGTACACTTCTTCCTCGAGGTCACCGTTCAGGAATGCCGATTTCACGTCCAGACGGTTAATCTCCCAACCTCGATGCAGTGCTAGGGCTAGGATGAGCCTTATCGTGTCCAGTCTCGCTAGTGGGGCAAAGACTTCCTCGAAGTCTATCCTTTTCGTATGCATGTAGCCTTTAGTTACCAGCCTTGCCGTGTGCTTAAGGATGTTCCCCTCGGTGTCCATCTTCAGCTTATACACCCACTTCAGGCCGATGATCTTGTGACCTTTAGGCAGGTCCGTTAGTTCCAACGATCTGTTCTTCTCGATGGACTCCATCTCTTTCTTCATTTCTTGCTACCACTCTTGCTGGGCTGCTGCCTCTTGGTAGTTGGCCGACTCCTCTACGCACAACAAAGAAAGCTCATCTAAGCTCATCTCCACTTCTGAAGCTTTTTCATATACATCTGCTAGGGGATTAAATCCCTTCGGGCCGTCTTTGATGGAGGAATCTCCCGAGCTGGACAGGCTGTACCCGCTCGGACTAGGTGTTTGTTGTGTATCCGGGCTAGATTCTCTCGAGTTCGGAAGGTCGGTTCCTGAGCTGGGTGTTCCGGGCTGATCCTGTTCGGCAACTCCTCCTTCATCTTCAACAATGGAATCCACTGAAATTTGTCCGGGGTCTCCGTTCTACTCATGCCAACCCACTTTCTCTCTTCTTCAAACAGAGCATCTCTGCTCACTTGGAGTCTGCCGCGTCATGGATTGTAGAGTCTGTGCGCATCGTTTCAGTGTTCAACGCCAAGGTACACCATCTTCTAACTCTTGTCATCCAGCTTCTTGAGCTGGGGGGCCGTAATCTTCACGCGTCCGGTGCACCCAAACAGTCTCAAGTGCTCTAAGTGGGGTTTCTTCCCATACCACGCCCTCGTAGCGCTTTTGTTGGCAAGCGATTTAGTAGGTAGACCGAATTTCTAACTGCCTCTGCCCAAAATCTGGCCGGAACTTGCATGCTTTTGAGCAAGCTCCTCGCTGTGTCCATCACAGTACGGTTTCGTCTCTTAACAACACTATTTTGGTGGGGTGTGTAGGGTGCGGATAGGTGGCGGTGGACTCTTTCCTGGTCGCAGAGCTCTCAGAACTGCTGAGAAGTGAACTCTCCTCCTTGGTCTGTTCGCAAGACCTTCACTTTGTGCACTAAGCCGTTCTCCACAGTCTTCTTGAACTTCTTGAAGACTTCAAACCCTCGGCTCTTCTCCTTGAGCGTGTAGAACCATATCCAGCGACTGTAGTCGTAAACAAGTAGTAAAAATTACATGTCGCTGGCTAGAGTGGCTGGGGTGATTGGGCCACATAAATCTGCGTGCACTAGCTGGAGGGGTCTGTCAGCTCGAAACTTGGCCTTGATCGGAAACGGTATCCTTGCATGTTTTATGACGATACAACATTCGCATAGTTGCTTGGGAACCCCGTAGGCCACTTGCTTCTCATTCATCATCTTGAGCGTGTAGAAGTTCACATGTCTAAGTCTTGCGTGCCATAGCCAAGTCGGGACTGCTATCGACACCATCAGGCAGACGGGCTAGCACGTCTCCAGGATGATCTTGTATAGCCTGTTGGGTGTCCTCTGCACCTTCATTAACAGGTCGCCACTCTGGTTCCACATGTTCAGGCAGGACCCGGAAACCACCACTGTGTTACCAATCTCGGTCATATGTCCGAGGCTGATTATGTTGTTTTTCAGCTTTGGGATGAAGTATACCTGGGTCATGAGACATTGGTCACCGTTCTTGCATTTGAACTGGATGGACCATCTGCCTCTGATCTCTAACCACGTCCGCGTCCTCAGATGTCTCCACCAAAACTGCTCCGACATGAGGAACTTGAAAAAAACTCGGCTCCCCCGCTTTTCTTCTGTTTGGCCGTCCACTCTTCATACGTGAGTAAGAGGTTCTTCTCCTCTTCTCTGTCACCGTAACCCCGAAGTCTCTCTTCGTGGGCTTTGAGGTGACCAACAACCTCTTCAACCGTCATGGTTTTGAGGTCGCCAAACTGCTCAATCGATGTCACAATCTACAGGTACATGTGAGGCACCGCTCTGAGGAAATTTTTGACAACTGTGAACTCCTCCACCTTGTCTCCCAGTGAACGTATGTCGGTCACAACGGACGTGAGTCTCATCGCAAAGTCGTCAATTGACTCGCTGTCCCACATCCGCATAACCTCGATGCCGTTCTTCAAGGTTTGGACCTTTGCATCCTTAACGAGGTCTGCGCCCATGTGCATGGTCTGAAGCATTCTCCATGCTTCCTTCGCGGAATCCTTCTCGGTGATCATGAGAATGACGTTTTCTGAAACCGCTCGGTGGATTGCGGCAAGTGTCATTCTTTCCTTATGCGCTTCGATATCACCGCCTCCTACGGCCTCCCATACTCCCTGCGCCTGCAGATTTACCTTCATCTTCAACGCCCACACGGCGTAGTTGCTCTTCGTGAGCATGGGGTAATGGAGTGCTACACTTCCTTCTTTTGGCGCTGATCTCTGTCCCCGAGCTAGCCTGCTCATATACCCCGGGCTGGGTTTGCCTTCTGTCCGGACTTTCTTTACAAGTTCACCCGAGCTGGGTTGAACTCTTGTTCGGGTTGAGTTCTGGTCGGTACCCGGGCTGACTTTCTTCGTGTGCCGGACTAAGTCAAGCTTAAGCTCACACAATTAAAGTACTTGAACAAATTACATGCATCAATATCATGGCGTGACGACCTAAATATTTTGAGCCTAAGACATGATTAATTGTAGGGAAAATTCATTACCTAGTGATGAAAGTAGGAGAAAATCGATACTTATTCATGAATGTTTCAAAATTTGAAAACCGGTAATGTTCATTGATTCTTTCCCATTTTCCCCTGAACTTTATATAAATAGCAACTCATCTGCCTCATTGAGACCACTTTCATGTTCCGGTATTTGTTGATGTACGTTTACATCATCTTATGACTAAACTATATGTCACATATTGAAAATTAAACTTTGTATTGAAACATGGCAAAAGGATTATGCATAATTCTACCCAAAACTCACTATGACTGACGTGGCAAATGCCACATGGGTAACATAACCAAACCAGCCCATTCAAAATTAACTAGTCAACAAAAGATAAACTTTTCAGCCATAAATTTAAATCATGCACCCAATAATTTAAATTCCATAATATCTGACCCAAAAAACTGCCACAAGGCACACTCAACTCACGGAAAGTCAGAATATGACTATTCAAGGGTTCCACGAGCTGACCAAGTCTACCATGGAAACCATCTATCGCAACATATTCAAAACTCTCCAATGGCTATGAAATTCAAACTGCTAAACATCGGTTATATATCTATTCTCCTGACCACATGTCAATCCGGGAGGACATTCCTGAGCTTACTAAAGCCCGATTACCCGGACGCAGGAAAGACAAGGTAAGAGAACTATATAAACCAAGGAGACAAAGTGGAGAAGGATTAAAGTTCACTGATTTGAAGATATAGAATTGTTGTCTTTGAAGATATTCAAATTCTCTCTTCTCTCTGATATGTACTCATAATCCATCAATAAATTCTACAGGAAGTAGTAAACTACTTCTTTGGGATGAACCTCTCTAAAAGTTCTTCGTGTCAATATATATATATATATATATATATATATATATATATATTCTATCTACGTCGGAGAGTAACTATAAGACGCAAATTCAGAATTCATATGGCAAATACATAGGCATATAAATCAACCGGGCTAACATAAGCATGGGACGAGTTGAGGTGGAGATCCACGTCAACAATATTCTCTCAAGAACTTCTGAAGTTCCTTTCCTCTTTTTTTTTCTCTCGTCTTGGGGACCACATCAAAGATTTTGTTCTTTGTTTTTTCCCAATTCTATCTTTTCCCGTGGGGACATGGTGGTGCTCCACGTTCATGGACCCTCATTTCATCGCCGGCGCCAATTCAAACAACAACAATATCCTAACTTCCATGGTAAGCCTTTGAAACCGTAACATAATTTTTTTTGGTATATCTCCATAGATTTCTTGTACTATTTCCAGATCTCTTGTATTATCCAGTTGATAAAACTCGAGGCCAACGATAAAGAACTCTAACAAAGTACTTTGTTAACATCGCCAACCCTGGGGTTATTATCTCCGAATTCAGAGTCACTGACCACGAGTCTAAGGTTATTATACTAGATTTTTGCATTAAGATCACCGACTTCGAACATAGTTGCCTATGGGTCGAGGATCTTTTATTAACATCAAACTCGGTTATGTTAACGCCGACCTTCATTGGTCGGAGATGTTATATTATCATCGACCTCTAATAGTTTTTATCACCGAAGGACCATGGTCAGTGTTAAGATTGCGCACTTCGGTCCTAATTCAACAATAACAAATAACCAAGGTCGATGTTAAAATATCATCCCCGAAGATAAAGTTTAATTCGGAGTAATATGTTTTGGAAGAATCCTGTTTTAAACACTAACATGTAACCTGTAATCTGCAGATTCGGCCACGATCATAGAGACAATGGGTCTGTGATTTCTCCTCGGGACGGCATATACTATAACCTTTTGTTGTGGATTTTCTACGAAAGTATACGTATCGAAAACAAGTAATATAATGATAAAAAAAGTCGTTCCCACGGAGAATTGTTACTAATATTAATGTTTAAAACTAGACTTTTATCACCATAATTTTATCTAAATAAAAAAATTTGTGATACGATCAATTAATTAACTAATGAAAAATAAAATACTAAAATTGAGATTTTGTCAAATAAAGAAATATCGGATCACAATCATTCCTGAACACTTCATACGATTTTTCATATCATCCTTTAATCATCAAATTCCTATATTTAATTTGAGTTATGTTTCATAACTAACTCACTATATTCTTACGTGAAAAAAATTATGAACGATTCATTAAGCATGTGTTCTTAACAGGTTACAAATTTTATATAGGTATATTCTTATCCTATATAAATTCAAGATTTCTATCATTGATCATGTGTTATTCCATCTATGGCTAAATACAAACTTCTTTTTTCTAAAGTTCCTAAGGTTTACCAAATCAATTTAATTGGTGATCAAGAATTTAAGCAAGAAGAAAAGGATGGAATAAACAAACTGAAGAAATTGTGATTAATAAAAGAAACGATAATCCAAATCAAGCTACATGAGAGTTTCGATTGCAATCCTACGAACAATTTAGCTCATGATGAATCTAGAGCATAACCATATCACAGAGATAGACATTATGGAGAAAGAAAATTGTAGCAAAAGAAAGTGATAAAGATGGAGAGAATCTCTCACTTGTTCTTCGTCTCTATCGTTCTTCTCCGAAAAACTCGATCTCCAATGGCGTTCTTCGCGTTTCCTAGCCTCTTGTGACGTTTTTGTCTCCCAAAATTTGTCATGAATCCATCATAATGATTCACTTATATAGCCTCCTCATTAAGTTAAGATTAGGGTAAAAATAACCTAATTCGTAAAACTCTTTTGCTCAGCCTAGGGCACAGATTTTCGGCGTGGGAGCACAAGGCAAAACTGTGAATTCTATGCTCGAGCTTAGAAAATTTGTGTTGGGCCACGAAGTTGCTGCCTTTTCTCACAGTTTTGGATTTTGGACGTGCTCGAGCGTGGAAATTCTATGCTCAAGCATGGAATTGGTTTTCAAGTATTTTTCTTTGCTCGTTCCAATATAGCTTATGCGATTTCTAAGCTTTCGGAAAGAGGATTTCTTTAAGCCGAACTTTCTAGATAGAGAGATAGTGAATTTTTTAGAGCTTCACAAAGCAAGAGAGCTCGAAATTTATGAGCGAGAAGTGTTATGGAAATGTGAAATGAGCTTGCTATTTATAGGAAAACTCATGCCCACAATTTCCATGTATAAATAAATCAATCATCTTAATGAGTATAATTACAAATCAATCAAAGACTTTCCACACCTTCCATGCAAGGTAGAAATTGAATTCTTTATGATTAATATTCCAAATATTTAATTTCATGTAATTAAAATAAATATCTCGAAAATCAAATACCTACCATGAAGGGTATTTTTTAATTTTCTTTAATATTTCATAAGGGAATCTAATTTTACCAATTAAATAAATACCAAGAAATTTAGTTCCCTTCCATGAATAGGGTATGTCGAATTTCTAACAATATTTTCACAAAAATTAATTCCAATTAAATCAATTAAGATGACATGTAAATCATTTTAATTTCCTTATTTGAAAATAACCTTCCAATCAAGTAATATCATGTTTGCAAAAATAATTAAATTTTCATGCAATGTGAATCTTATAATTAAAACTTGAATACTTGATAATCAAGTTTCATGATTCATGCACAATTTAATTTAATGTTATGACATGATTCTTTATTAAATGATAAGGATAATACCACATTTGTATTTAGTCAATTAAGATTCTTAATTATCAAAACATGTAAATATATGAATATCTCATACTCATAAAAATCTCGACCTCTTAATTGGTAACCAAGATTGACAATTTTCCATAATTCAAATATTACCTAATATGTTTCCATGATAATTAATTAATTAATTAAAAAAATATATGATAAGGAAAATAGCTAATGGGGTTATCCACAATTGGTCAAATTTCCTCTCTCATAATACCTTAGATTAAATCACAATGGAGCAAGCCCATTAATTTAATCACTAAGTAATTTTATACATTAACATAACCTTATGTCATTAATCTATAATCAATAACTTTTTTTTCAATAGCTCTTAAAAATAAAATCATAGAATAAAAACGTTCCAAAAATTGACACAAACTTCAATAGCTCTTAAAAGTGAATTTTTCTGATCTGCTATTTTTCTAGGCAACTTTAAGTACTTTTGCCGCAACATATTAAAACGTTCCAAAATTTGACACAAACTTCAGTTTCAATTGTTCTATCATAAATTAGAATAAAGAATATCATAATTTTAAGATTCGTCCTTTACGGAGCTATAATATGGTGGACCCACATCACTTAAGCTCCTACCGACAAGTCTGTTAACTCCAGTGTTACTCCACTAAAAACCCGAAGCTGTACTCTTTAGTGATGCGAATAATATATTCTTATATCTTAAAGGTGTCAAGTGATATAATCAAATTCCGGTTAATAATATTTCACTTGAAGATTTACAGTTTAGTAGGCGATTTACGGTTAAGCCTCTAGTACTTTTCTTCCTAAATTCTATCGGTGATACTGTAAACGGCTCACTTACGATTAAGATTCTTATGTTGCGCACGAGTCTCGTATTACTTCTCACGGACGACAATTTATGGAATCATATTAACTTAATAAAAAGTCGTGTGATATCCATATTTGTGATCAAGCTACCCTTCCCCGTCAACTATAATGTTCTGAAAATATCAGCGTTGGGAACAACAAGATTCGTGTTCTCTAACAGTTAAATCAAAGAACAATCAAGCCAACATTAAGAGTTCAAGATCACCTCAGGATTAATATTAATTACCATTTGACTATCTTTTACGACTTAAGACCAAAAATCTCAGATCTATGACAAAATCAACTGATATTTTTTTAAGTCTTATGCACATTCTCGAAAATGTTTTAATTATAAGTAAAGAAAATATTTGGTTTTAAGGTTGTTATTGATATCATTTATATAACCCAAACAAGGAAGTATATTTGATTGAATATTTCCATCTTATAACTTGCTTAGTTATTTTAGATTATGGTAACACAATCTAGTTTAAAACCAATAGTAATGTGCAACCTTTAAAAAAATATTTAGGCAAAAGCATTCAAAAGTTTAAATAATTTTATTTCATCGGATAAAAAGAAGTAAATGAAAAATACCAATTTTATTGTTAAAATAAACTTAACATTTAACAATTATCCAGAAATAAAATACTTTTCACATTAAGTGACTTATTCAAACTCAAAAAAAGCAATAAATTGTAGTTACTGAACTCCAACCATCGCTGCTATCCTTCTTCGAGACACTCGGATACTAGTTACTGTCGCTCTTCTCAAAATTGCGCTTCTTCGCTGAAAAGAAGACAAGGAGAACAAGTAAGAATATTGATATATGAATCTGAGATGTAATCTCTCCAATAAAAAAAACTAATAGGACTATCTAAAGAGTTTTACCTCTCCATTCATGCAGATGCTCGTGGCAAAGGATACGTTGGTACACCCTTCTCTTCTTGTGGCATCGGAAGCAATTTCCTCTAAGCCCATTTCAGTTTCCATCAAGTCTTCAGACTCAATTTTAGGCTCAGCTTTAGGCTCGGTCATCACTGCCGTAGTGACGAGGCTTGTCTCTTGACGAACCTTTGCCATCAGCCTATCGATTTCATTCATAGAATCCTTCACTAGTGACGCCCGATATTCCTGTTCCTTTATGTGATACTAGTAAAAGTAGTGAGTGAACATTTTATACTCATCATCGTACTTCAACCAGTCGCTATCACTGTCAAATACCATTGGTGGTGGATACTCAGATACTATCTTAGAGAAAGTAGTCTTTTGCTCATCGTCAAAGATGATATTGATGTAGTCAAACATTTTAAACTTTCATTAATAAAGAAACTTATTGAACTTTAATATAGGCGAATGTTACAAAAGTTATGAAATAGTAATATGATGAACACATATCAGGGAAAAACATAGACAAAACCTAAAGTACTATTTCGTGATAATTGAACTGACTATACGTGTTGTTGCTGTCCTTATGGAATAGACATACGACGATGTCTAGCGGTATCAACCATGTATTTTGGTTATAATAAGTTTCAGTAAAAAACTCAATTAATAATCAAAACAATAAGTCCAAATATACTCTAAGAAATTAACTACCACAATAGAATGCTCAGAAAGCCAAGCTTCCTTGAAATATTAACCCATTATTTTTGGTTTTCGGATTTTTCTTGAGAGTGTCGTACTTATGAAACACACATACGAAGATGTTTAGCGGTATCTCTTTCAAGACGCATCCGATCCCCTTATACTTTTGGAGCTTTCACGGTGTCAAACCTCACGCAGGAACACCTCTCCTTGTGGATGGCCATACTAAGACAACAAAAGGCGGTGTCTTCAGCTGACATTGTGACAATTTATTACTAAGTTAGATAATTTATCATAAGCACCCATTTAATGACCCATTAAATTAGCTTATTTTTAAGCGTTATAATTACTAGCGTAATATCTAATAAAGCCTAGTTTTTTTTTTTTCATAAATGCCGGTAGTGATAGGTCGAGAATTACGTTCTCCAGGTGGATGGGAAGAGTTCTTAACCGATCACGCAGAAGTGGATGGTGAACCGGCCCTACTTTGATTCCCTCTTCCTAAGACAAGAAATGTATAACCGAGATTTTTTCCATATTTATAAAATTATTCCATTTATTGTTCATCATTTATATATATCTGTTACAAACATATTAATAGTAACCCGCTGGCGTATAGCCACTTTAAGTTAAAAAACGTGTTATGAAAAAAGGTTCCAATTAATTATTTCCATGATGAAAAATAAAACATGTCAATGATACTTATTCATAAAGATTTATCATTCATATTTTTTTAATTGTGGAAAAAACTTAATAAATTCACAATACTTGCTCCCAAAGAATTATCTCACAGAAGGTAAACTAATTATATTATAAAATAAAACATGTTAACGATACTTATTCTAAAAATAACTATCATTCATATTTTAATTTTATTATTTGTAAAAATAATACATGTCAATGATACGAATTATCATTGATATTTTAATTTAATTGATTTATGAAAGATAAAATAAGGCAATGACATTTGTTATAAAATAAATATAATCCATATTTTAGTTCCAATTAATTAATTAATTCATTTTACAAAATAAAATAAAATTGATTTAACAAATAAATATAATTATTTATATATCCAATGGGTTTGGGTCGGACGAAAAATATCTGACCCGGTTTTAAAAAACTATGAGCCCACAAGCCGAAGCCCGGGCCCACCACCAAAGAGCAACGCACACGCTCAGCCCGTGCTCCTCTGCCTAGCACCCAGGCCATGGGAACTAGGCTAGGCCTTGGCTTGTTGGCCGTGCCGACAGCCTGCCAGCCCACCTGGGTCGGCGCCGATTCAGCCCATCTTGCCTTGCCACGGGTTAGGCTGCAATTTGCAGCCCGACCCAATATATAATTTACAAATTTTGCGGGTCGGGTATTTTCCACTTTTAAAAAAATTAAAAAAAAAAACAAAATTCAAAAATTATAATTTTTCAAATTAAATAATTAATAAACATGATAACCAATTAAATTACGTAATTATTTATCCACAAACCGTGCTCTAATACATATTGTTGGGAATATTATCGTCCCTCCTTTATATATCGAGATGGGCCCTCGATCCATCGGGGTAACCTTTAAAAATATTTTCACGGAAAGACCCATTTTACACTTTCCGATTTTACTTTCCCTACTAGGACCGAGCACCGGGATAACTTGAGATTTGACCAGATAATAATTGGTTATTTAATAAACACGAAATTATTAATTCTCACGGAAATAATTAAAGCAATAAATGTTTGCATTTATTTACCCAAGGCATAAGGCCGCACCTCTCTACTCACGATGACTTCCGCTACACTTTCTAAGTTTGAATAGAGCTTCTGCCAGAGTTGAGATTGCACCTTTGAAGATTGAGCAGAGCTTCCGTCAATATTTCTTCACGCCAAGGAAACTCCAATAGTCTTCCGGAATATTCTCCTGAACTCGTTGTACCGAAAGCGTGGGCCTCATGGACAGAACTTCGTTTCACTATAGCTTATGCGATTTCTAAGCTTTGGGGAATAGGATTTCCTTAAGACAAGCTTTATAAAGAGAGAGAAATAATTTTTTAGAGCTTAACAAAGCAACACAGCTCGAAATTTGTGTCATAAGTGTCTTGGAAATGTGAAATGATCTTGCTATTTATAGGAAAACTCATGTCCACAATTTCCATGTATAAATGAATCAATCATCTTAATTAGTATAATTAAAAATTAATAAAAGACTTTCCATACCTTCCATTCAAGGTAGAAATCAAATTATTTATGATTAATATACTAAAGATTTAATTTCATGTAATTAATATAAATACCAAGAAAATCAATTCCCTTGTATTAATAGGGAATGTCAACAATATTTTAACCATAAATTAATTTCAATTAAATCAAATAAGATGACATGTAATTCATTATTATTTCCTTATTTGAAAATAACCTTCCAATCATGTAATATTATATTTCTATAAATAATTAAATTCTCATGCAATGTGAATCATATAATTATAACTTGATACTCAAGTTTCATGATTCGTGCACAATTTAATTTAATTTCATGACATTATTCTTTGTTAAATGATAAGGTTAATAACATATAATTTTAATTTAATCAATTAATAATCCTAATTATCAAAACATATAAATATTTGAATATCTCATACTCATAAAAATCGCCACATCTTGCTTGGCAACCAAGCTCGGCAATTTTCCATGATTCCAATATTACCTAATATGTTTATTTTAATTTAATAAAAGTTTTTGAAACACCGTCCGTTGATTGTGTTCCTGTTGATATAATAAGAAGTCGATCGTCCACTTGTGTTTCTATCTACCTACCATGGTAGAGGTGAGAGTCTTAAAGTCCCATTGTCGATCGTCCACTTGTGTTTCTATCTACCTACCATGGTAGAGGTGAGAGTCTTAAAGTCCCATTGTAGTTCAAACATGGCGTACTCTAGGTGTTTAAGAAGGAACACACCACTTTCCTTCGCTTTGCATTGTAAACAATTGTTAAAAATATAATCAATAACAGCGGGCTTTGACTTCAATGAGACGTTCAGCCCTAGGTCAAACCAGCCCCCATTCGTGTTGACGTTACTCTTGCGCTTTCCCAGAATTGGCCAGTTCGACAACTTGACGTCAATAATGCCTTTCTCAATGGCATTCTCCAAGAGGAAGTTTACATGTGACAACCTCTTGGCTTTGAATCTTCAGACAACCCACAATAATTGGTCTGCAAAATGCATAAGGCTTTATATGGGCTCAAGCAGGCACCAAGGGCCTGGTTTGATCGGCTCAATCAAGCTCTTCTCTCCCTAGGATTTATGCACACTAAGTTCGATCATTCTCTTTTCATTCACAATAATTCGGACTATGTTACTTACATTCTGGTCTATGTGGATGACATTTTGGTTATTGGGAACAATTCTTTGACTATTGAACGCCTTATCACCAAGCTCAATAATGTCTTCTCTCTCAAGGACATGGGACTGTTGAGTTACTTCCTTGCCATCCAAGTTACACCACCACAGAGGGATTTCATCTCAATCAGGCCAAGTACGTTCGTGACCTTCTACTTAAGGCCATGATGATCCGCTGTAGTCCAGTCCCCACGCCCATGATGTCCAGTCTTAAGCTGCGTGCTCATGATGGAGAACCTCTTGAAGATGTTCATGGCTATAGGATCTTGGTGGGTGCTCTCCAATATGTTACAATTACACGCCCCGATATCGCCTTTAACGTGAACCGTGTCTGCCAGTTTATGCAGAAACCAACAGATGTGCATCTCAAGGTTGTCAAGCGTATCTTACGCTATCTGCAAGGGTCTCACGATTATTATGCCTTGCATCTCCGGCGTGCACAATCGCTCAACCGTGTTGGCTTAAGTGATGCTGATTGGGCCTTTGACCTTGACGATTGTCGGTCTACTTCATGCCACTGTGTGTATCTAGGTCCCAATCTCATCTCTTGGCTTTCAAAGAAACAGCCCACGGTGTCACGTTCCAGCACTGAAGCGGAGTATAAGAGCTTGGCTGGTCTCATTTGTGAGGTGACTTGGCTCACTTCTCTTTTTCGGGAATTGCGTGTGCCCTTGCCCTCATCACCGGTGCTTTGGTGTGACAACCTTAGTACTGTTCTTCTCTCAGCCAACCCAGTGCTTCACGCCCGGACCAAGCACATTGAACTCGATATGTACTAATTTGTTCGTGAAAAAGTGTCACGTCTAGAAATCATCATCCAACATGTGCCGTCTGTTGATCAAATTGTTGACACACTCACAAAGCCACAGTCAGAACCACAGTTCAAACATTTCCGTTTCAAGCTCAAGATCAAAAGTCTTACCAATCTCCAGCTTGAGGGGGGATGTTAGAGTATAGCTGTTGTATAAGCTTTATGTATAACTGTAGTTATTAGTGCTAGCTAATTGAGGTATAAAGACTAGGTTGTAACCGACTCATCATTAAGTCAATACAATCGGAATTTTCTTTCAATTCTGTTTGGCTCTCTCTCTTTGCATCTTATCACTATATACTATATAACACTACCAAAAAAGATACGGTGGACCATCTTCCATAATATTAGATCAGGATATTTGCTCATAAAGTCCTCAAATTTTAATCTAAATACGAGCTTAAAGTGAAGTAAAGACGTCAATAATATCTTTAAGTCAATAAAATTGAGACAAGTACATATTTTCGTCCACTTTTTCAGTAGATGTTTGTCAATTTTTATGTGCCATCAAGTTAGTTGAAATATGAACCAAGCTTGCTTGGCCAAGTGGTAACTCCACCACTCCTCTATTCAAGAGGTCATGGGTTCAAACCCTCATGGGTCTCAAATGAGTGCCCCCTTTACATTATTGTAAACTTGGCCAATTGTGCCACCTGTTCTTACACTGAATGTATCTAAGTCATGCGAGAGTGCATTGTAACTTTGGCCGATAGTGCTATCCCATTCAAAAAAAAAAAGTTAGTTGAAATATGTTTCGCTATAATTTTGTCAATGTTCGTTGTAGCATAAGGTGTTTGACCAACAACCCACAAAAAATTCAGAAATATGAATTGCTTCAGTTTTGTCGACTTTGAGTACTTTCTTAGCTATACTTTTATTTTAAACCTACCCCTCCTATCTCATCAATTACCCTACTGATTTTATTTTATTTAATTTTCAATATTTTTTTATGTCTACCAAATTGATCATATGATGGGTACCTTCTTAATGAAAACTTTTTTGGTGCTAATTAATTGATTTAGTTGTACTTAGTGAAGACAGAAGAGAAAAAGAAACAAAGATGGCGTTTGGAAGGAGTCTGAACCTTTTTCAATTCATAATACCACTACTAATTGTTCTTCTGGTAATCTTCTTCCCATTATTCATAAATGGAAAATAATTTAGCAAAAGATGTGTTAATCATATGAACGCGCTGTTAAGCAGATCTCTAATGGCGCTGAAGCTAGGGAAATGAGCAATAAGGATCACCACCACGTCCATCACCAATCCAAGGCGTCGGCTTCCTACTTCTTCGACTTCGAGGACATCAAACCCGGCAACAAAGTGACCTTCTTCTTCGAGAAGAGAGCTTCTGGGAGTGCCTCTCGCTTCCTCCCGAGAGAGAAAGCCGAAAAGATCCCCTTCTCATCGAAGCAACTTCCAGACATTCTCCGGATCCTCTCTGTTGCGCCGGGCTCCAAAATAGCCAACGACATGGCCGACACCCTCAAGGGTTGCGAGATCAAGCCCATCACCGCCGGCCAGACTAGGTTTGAATGACTGTTTATCTCAACCGACTTACCAGGAACCCTAGTCTTCATTAACTTATGAAATAATGTCGCGCGGTTTGAACTCTGTATTTCATAGCTAATACACTCTTATAAACTTACATCGTAAATTAGATTTTGCGCCACCTCAGCGGAATCGCTGCTCGAATCAATCTCCAAAACCTTTGGGATCAAAGACCGGTCCGACCATCCGACAGTCTACACAAGCACCTTTCACAGCACCGACCTCGACACTGACTACCAGAACTTCACCGTCCTCGCAGCGCCCCAGGAGATTGCGGCGTCCAAGATGATCGGATGCCACTTGGTCGTGTACCCATACACCATATACTTCTGCCACACCACAGACGACGGGACCAAAGGGTTCCACATCTACCTCCGGGGTGACAACGGTGACGAGGTCAGCGCCGTCGCTGTGTGCCAGATGGATACGTCGAAGTGGGACCCGAACCACCGGTCATTCAGCGAGCTCGCGACAAAGCCGGGCGATCCGGTGTGCAAAATGTTCCCACCCCATGGGAATCTTCTGTGGGTCCACGCACCCCATCTTTCAAGCTAATGTGTATGATTGAAGCTTATGCTACATGCATAATATTATAATGTGTTTGCTCTGTTTGAATTCTGTTTTATGTGCTAGTGGATATATTAACCTTGTTTGATATTCGAAATTGTATTCTTGACATAAAAAGCTTCGAGATATGCAATATATGAATTTTGAAAACGCTCTCATTTAAGGGGGAAAAAAAAACCAAATAAATAAAAAGAGCCGGGAAAGTTAATTAAGCATTTTGTTTATCTTGAAGATAAAGTTTTCTAATGAAGGTAAATGAGAGTTTGTGAGAGTTATAAGAAGAGAGTTTGAGAGGATTTGGGAGAGTAATTGAGGAAGGTTCAAGTGTTAACTTTTTTATATTAATATAAAGGCTGCTATCGATCATTAATCAACTATAGAATATTGTGTTTGTGTTGAATCGATTGGTATTTGTGAAATTCAAGGAAAATTCTTGTGTGATGTTCCTAGTTCTTATACTTAATTTTATATTCACTTTCTTGTAAACAAAGTTTTTTTTTTTAGTGAAATACCAGTAGATTAATCAGAGGGGAATATCCCTTGGAACAGAGTTTTCGAGCCACGTCGAGGAATCGTTCGACCACAAGTCCGAAATAAGACCTGAAAGACGGGATTTAGCAAGACAATTTGCCACCCCATTACAACTTCTAGGAGCCCACCGGTACCCCCGGTCAAGACATTCATGCTAACTATCCGAGCTGTGCTCGTGAGGATCGGCCCTTGTGTACAATTGAGATTTCCTCCGTTGACACGAGTTGAGACGCTTTGAGGCAATCCGTTTCCCCCACCGCAATCGACCAGCCCCTGTTTTGAGCAAACCGAAGCCCTTGGAGAATGGCTTGGCATTCGGCGGTGAGAGCCGAGTCCGCCCGGCCTATGAGCGAAGCTGCAACCCTGAAGACATTCCCGTGACAGTCCCTTACAACCGCCCCGACCGCCGTTCGCCCCGATCCCGCCTCCCACGCCGCGTCAACGTTGAGCTTTAGCCTACCATTTCCGGCACCCATCCACCGATCCTGTGGCACAAGGTTAGTCGCCGAGCGTACCTCCGGAGACCGGTTGCAATTTTTGTAGCTTTCGAACCAACTTGCCACTTCCTCGACCCATGCCTCCCGGGCTTTGATGTGGTTCTCAAAGGTACAAACATAGCGATCGGTCCAAGTCGCCCAAATAAGCCCACAAAAAAGCTCAAGGTTCATCGCCAAAAGACCGTCCATCGCCCGGAAACAAAGCTCACGAAATGGAACCGCCATCTTCTCCACCCATCGGTGGAGTGCCGAGCACTCCCACACCGCCCGGGCCCTATAGCGCACCCCCACACCAACATGAAGGGTATCCTCTCCCCACAAAACGTACAAAAAGGTAAGCAATCGACTCCTCGACCTCGGAGCACCTAGAGTCGGGAGAGCTTCGAACCTTGTAAACAAAGTGTTATGGTTGATTAATCTCGATAAGTATCGCACAAAAATAAAAATAGATTGTCCACATTAAATATTGTAAACGGTATTAACAATGTCTTTTACTATTAATCTTGATTATCTTATCCACGTTAGAAAGCAAGAGAAAAAGAAAAGAAAAAAAACATGACTTCAAAGTATACACAACTATATTATTTTTGTTATTAAAAAATAAAATGAAAATAAAATATGAGTTTCATATTTGAGTATTCTAATTTTCTAATTTCCTTAAATAATTATTGTTTTTTTATTAAAAATACAAATGATTATTTTATTTCATTAAGCATCAATCATTCAAAACAGCACTATCATAATTCATAACTTTATACAAAAATTGCAATTCTAAATCACTCTTTAATTATAAATCCACAATGCCACAACATTTTGCTTTAAGCTCTTTACAGCAAAAATACCAACATGTGACTTATATTTTTAATTTTTTTTATTGCACAAATTCTCAATATTATAAAAAAAAAATCATAATAAATGTAATTTAAGCATTTCATTAACTCCGTCTCCGATTGTGAAGTTTCACATTGCAAAGTATGATTTGTGCACGTTTTTTATTTTACTCGAAGCGAACTAGTCTTTATTTTGTCTATTTCCTTCATATTACGTAGTACTCAGCATGACCTTTTCTCCCTAAACAACTCTTTTGTAGAGTAGAGTTACCCTTAAGTTTAAGGGAAATCAATATAACTAAAAATATATTTGCGGCAAAAGTACCATGAAGTACTTCTTATACGTGGCATATTTCGAATTTTATTTTGTCGTGGCAAAAGTTCCAAGATACCAAAATATAGTTCCACCCTACGAAATTCAAAAATTATGAAAACACTATTTTTATTTTATTTTCTCGCCGCGGTAAAAATAAAATTTGAAAGTTACAACATGATCTTTTTTTAGGACTTTAGCCACGACAAAATAAAATTTAGTACCTTTCGCGTACAAAGAATGTACTTGGTAGTACTTTTTTCGCAAATATCCCAAATTAAAAAGAAATGTACTCACGTCTTAGCCCAAATTAAACTCCTAAAACGGATTAGTTTAGCCCAAAAAAACACAAGATTAATATAGCCGTAGTAAGCAAAGCAAGTAAGTAAGTAGTACTAGTAACTAAAGGAGAAAGAGTCAAGAGTGACACTACAAACAAAACAATAGACACTGGGAATTGTAGCCAACAAATAACATTAAATAAATTGTATATACTATATAGTTTTATATATTATTTTATAATAATAATTGGTTCACCTTTCTTGATGAAAACTTTGTTTGTGTTATTTGGTTTGACTTTACTTTGAGAAAACCAGAAGAGAAAGAGAAACAAAGATGGCGTTTGGAAGGAGCATGACTCTTCTCCATGTCATAATAACACTACTTGTTCTTCTGGTAATCTTCTTCTCATGATTCATAAAATGGAAAATAATTTAGCAAAAGATAAGTTGATTATATACACACTGTTTTGCAGATCGCTAATGGCGGCGAAGCAATGGAGATGAGCAACGAGGACCAACACGCGCACCACCACCACGTCCATCACCAATCCAAGTTGTCGCCGTCGTTCTTCTTCAACTTCAAGGACATCAAACCCGGCAACAAAGTGCCCTTCTTCTTTGAGAAGAGAGCGCCTAAGAGCGCCTCTCGCTTCATCCCGAAAGAGCAAGCTGACAAGATCCCCTTCTCGTCGAAGCAACTTCCGTACATTCTCCGGCTCCTCTCTGTCGCGCCGGGCTCTAAAATGGCCGCCGACATGGCCGACACCCTCAAGGCTTGCGAGAGCAAGGCTGTCACCGGCGAGACCAGGTTTTTCTTTAACTTTCACTAGGATCAATATTTTTAAAAATAAAAATAAAAATATTTTGCGTAGCTTGAACTATCTTAAATAATACCAGACCGGCCCGGTTATTTTGAATTCTATTTTATTTTCGAGACTAAATATTTTTTTACTGAGTTAATTTTGTGTAACATTTTATAACCCAAGGGTTTGAATTATGAAACAATGTTGCGTGGTTTGAACTCTTTTTCTTCATAGATAATACTCTTATAAGTTATAACTTATATTTTGAACTAGATTTTGCGCTACTTCTGCGGAGTCGTTGCTCGAGTCAGTCTCCGCAATCTTCGGGATCAAAGACCAGTCCGACCGTCCAACCCTCTACACGAGCACCTTCCACAGCACCGACCTCGACACTGTCCACCAGAACTTCACCGTCCTTGCAGTGCCCCAGGAGATCTCGGCCACCAAGTTGATCGGGTGCCACTCTTTCTCGTACGCGTACACCATCTTCTTCTGCCACACTCAAGACGACGGGACCAAAGGATTCCACATCTACCTCCGTGGCGACAACGGTGATGATGTCAACGCTGTCGCTGTGTGCCACATGGACACATCGGAGTGGGACCCGAGCCACCGCTCCTTCAGCGAGCTCGGGACCAAGCCGGGCGATCCGGTGTGCCACATCTTCCCCGCCCATGGGAATCTTCTGTGGGCCCGCACTCCCCATCACTCGAGCTAATAAGCTAATGTGTATGATTGAAGCCCACACCATATCCATATGCATCGTTAAATGTGTTTGTTCTGTTTGAATTCTGTGTTCAATTATGATATTATTATAAATAAGGTACGGGTGGATATTCAGCCGTTTATGCACATAGATATTCAAGTTTGGTATAATTAATGTTGGTTATTTGTGAATATTAATTCACCGGAACATCATAAAGACATAGGAGAGTAATTAATTATGGTATTATATATAAGTTACTGAAAATTTTATCGGTGTATTCCTTAATTAATTAGTTACAATATTAAGGAATACTTGAGTTACAAATTCAAGAGTCTAATTACTTGAATTGCCTTAAAAAAAATTAAAATAAAAGTAGAATTATATATTGCGATCGAAACGGATAATTTTAATCTCTTACAATTCTAAGAAATGAATTGTTTTGAAACTTTCGAAGTTTATTGAGGGTCTCTTGACGATCGACTCATAGTTTTTTGGGGACTCGGTGGCTTTTCCATTGTATATTGTTGTCGTTTTCCCATCCGCCGAAGAAATGTCGACTGTCGTTTCGAGGAAAGTCAAAGTTGTCGACTCTCTTTCTTGCACTAATTAAAAATACCAACCATGTTAACAAACTTTTTATGAATTTGAGATTTTGTTTTAAGGAGAAAACACATGTAGGTCCAACTAGTTTTTACTATCCCCCACTACTACTTTTAAGTAATTTTTTATATAAACTAAAAATTACAATTGTGACCCTATATTTATATCAAATTGTAAGTATAGTATTTATTAGTTATTACTGTAAAATTTCAATTGTGACCCTGTATTTATATTAAATTGTAAATATAATATTTATTTCTTCGGAACATAGTTTTATCATGATTTTATATTAAAAAGGAACAGGAAAATCAATCAGTGACCTTACTTTTATCATTTTGTTGATTGGGACCAGTGCATTTAATACTGTGGCCTATGTCCCCTGGTTGATCATCCAAATTAAATTATTGAGCTTCAGCTATAATGGTCACTACAAAATTAAAAATATATTTTATTTCATTTGATGTCTCAACCTGACCTAATTGAATGTTCAATCTAAAATGTAGTAGATAAGATTTTATTTGACTAGCTAGAGATTTGAATAGATTTGTAGCTTTATTTTATGAGCTGGTTATATTCTATAGTGAATTTATATTAGCATGAACGATGAATTCATAATGTCTCAAATGTTTCAAGTTATGAAGATATTCTAGGAAACTTTTTTGGGAATAACTGCTGCAACACATGATTTATTATCTGTTTTTGAAGAGTATATAGTTTATAATTGTGGGTGTTTATAGATTTGTGATTTAAGAGTTATTTATTGTGTACTTATTTATTGATTATAGTGAATTTTTTATCGACAATTTACAATCTTTCGAGTAGAAAGAGTTGATGATCAAATAAAAGAAGAAAATCATTGTATAGATCAATTTATATTAAGTGGCAATTCATGTTTTTTATATATCGTGTTAGTGGCTACTCATTTCTCTACTTATTTTATATAGACTCATACCCACGCTGTTTAAGAACTATGTTTATTGTGTGGACTAGTTTAACTTATTTATTAGCGTCAAGTATTTTTAAAAGATAAATTAATTTGCTTTAGACTCATTTAACTAAATATTTTAATTATATTGTCTTTTTTTTAAAAATTAATTAACATTTTTATATTTATCAAACAAACAATATTATTAATAAAATATAAAACCTATATTTCGTTTATAATAAGTATTGTTAACACTTAATAACATGAATAAATGTAATAAAAAAATATATTCATTAATCGTGTTCAATAATTAAATCTCATCGTGTTATATCGTATTCGTACCGGATTCATTCACTATTTAACCGTGTTAATCGTAACACTGTTCGGCTCAAAATCATATACAATCATTTATAAGTAGGGTTAATGACGGCAAAAATACTTAAAGTTTTGCCACTATTTTTAAACTTTAGATACACGAAGGGTTTTTTTTACTAAACTTAGGATATTTTTACCTCGTTAACCCTTATAAGTATATCTTCTTGAGATCTTATTGTCTCTGGATGTGATAACGATTCTATCATTATTATTTCAAGCAATCAATTCACAACAAGAATCCTGACAAATAAAAAATGATATCTCATATATAGCATTGCCCATGTGAAATTAATGCGACTATTAAAGATTAGAAAGAAGAAGCAATCATTCATATTTTTTTATCAGACCAGTGGAAGGTGATGAGATGAGGAGTGAGTAGGAGGACTACAAAATTATGAGATATTATATCACTCTTTGGCCCATTCAATTATTGTGGATAATATCGTGGCAGCATCGCAATGACCGTCGTGTAAAATAAAATAAAATGTATATTGATTGAAAATTAATTTAAAATTATGTAGACCAATTTTTACATGAACACCATCTCTTCTATTCCACTGATTATATGTAACTATTTTCAAATAATTGAATGTCACAGCTTAAAAGGGTCACTACAAAAGAATGAATTGGCTCGTCTCAATTCAGCATACTGTTTTTCTTATTAAAATCGGAATGAATTGGATTTCGTTAGATCAGCTACATCTGTGTAAACAGGAGTACAACAATTCGCGGCCGCAACATCCACGATCGGTCAAACTTTTTTTTTTTTTTTTTTTTACACGCAAAACAGCTCGGTCAGCCACGAGTCTCTTAGCGGCAGCCATGGCACGGCTAGTGGATGCAGTAGAAGGCTTTCACCGGCCACATACAACTTATTATTTGTTAGATTTTTTAGTTGCATTAATATTATTGAACAAGTTATGCTAGTTTCTATTATATAATAAAAATTGTTATGCGTGTTTTTCAGAACGAATAAAAATCAAATTTGGCCCAAAATGCCACCCAGAGGTGCATATTCCAAAACTGAGAGGCCCGAAAAATGCGAAACCAATTATTTATTATTTAAGAAATATTGAAATGAATGGGCATGGCTACGGGATGCGAAAAGACGGCCTAACGCGGGCCAATGTGGCCTAACGCGGGCCGCCAACGCAGCCTAACACGGGCCAACACGGCCTAACGCGGGCTGCCAATGCTGCCTAACGCGGCCTAACGCTCTAGCTAACGCAGAATACCGGAACCTCCATAGGGAAGGTCGACGATCAGGCGCTTACGCTCTAACTACCTCCTTCGTCCCAACCTTAGTCGAATATTCCTACCGGAATATATATATATATATATATATAGTCGGATATTCCTACCGGAGTTACCATTTGTTCAGAATGAGCTTCTATTTATAGCAGGGTCCATGGTCCTCTAATTAATTAATAATTACTTGTTAGAGGCCTTAAAGTAATTAAATATTACTTTACGTGGCCCAACATGGCCTAGCGTGGCCTAACTCGCGTTAGGCCACGTTGGGCCACGCAAGACCACGTTGGGCCATGCTAGGCCACACTGGGCCACGCTAGGCCACGTTGGGCCAAGTTGGTCCACGCTAGGCCACGTTGGGCCACGCTTGGTTATGCTGGGCCTCTCGGTTTTGAGATATGGGCTTTTGGGGGCATTTTTGTGCCGTTATTGATTTTTATTATTTCCAATAAACACCCATAAGAGGTTCTAATAAACAAATTTAATGGAACATTTTATAAAAATATTTAGTATTAAAGATGTCGAGGAGGTGACAGATTACTTTTAAAATTGAAAGGAAAACTCATAAAAACCATGAACTAAAAGTAACCAAAACCCATATTCATTTAGATCCGGTTACTCAGATATCCAAATTCGAATTTCAGGAAAAGAAAATCAGTTGCTTTAAACCGGGTATTTTCTAGTTCCCAATTAAAAAATTACATTTTCATGGTATTTATATTACAAGACTCGTGAGTTTCCTCTACTATTTTTTCCTTTTTTAGTGTACTCTTGTGGCCTGTAAATAGAGGCATTTGTAACATGTTGAATACACAAACAATAAAATTATCTCCCACATTCTTTCTATTGTTCATATGCTCTCTATTATCTTATAGTCATTTCTTTATTTATATAGCATTTTTTTTTTTAGAGTTTATGCTTTATAATTTATACCACACAAATAGACATTTCGAGGAAAATAAGATTTTTGAAGGTGACATTTTTTCCTCATTCTTATCAAAACAATTCTCTCATCAATGGGCCTTCTTAGTAGTGAGCCATAGAGTAATATTGGGCCAGCCAGTCCACTGTTTAATGACCTACAGTTGTGGCTTCCCCAATTTTTCTTCAAATGTTTAGCGTTTGAAGTAGAGCAGTTTAAGGACCCCTACACTCTTATCGCGGTAAGCCGTTGGCCCGTTTCCGTAAAAACCCATCCGCGAGATGATTTTACGCCATTATGTGGCAATAGTGTTTGCTGCCGTGAACACTGAAATCAGAAAAACGAGGCTTTCTGCTTGCCGTCAAAACCTTATAGTACGGCGAAAAACCAAATTTTTACTGCGATTTTTAAATGCTTTGGGTAATTTAAGCAATTTTAAAATTTTGGGAATATACCGCTAATTTTTATTGACTTATTAAAGGTATTTACGCTGCAAATTTCTAAGAGAAAGAATTTGAGCCATATAAGTGGCTTCACCGTAGCCTTATACGTGGCACTTTCATGTTTGACATGCAAGGGAGTGAATTCGATGCCAACGCAAATTTCATTTAAGGGTATTTATGCCACTATTTTCTTAAAGGTTTGCTTTGTTTTACTAGTCAGAAACAACATTTTCTATTATGACTAATGTACGCAATGAGAGAGATAATTAGAGAGATGAATGCTTGATGATGTTTTATATAGATATATTTTTTTATACGTGTAGATAACAAGATGCTATAAATTATTTTCAAACCATGAAAATTCATAGATTAACATTATAACGTGATAAATGTTGATTGTAGTTATTAAATTAAATATCGTATCATACTTTCATAAAACAACTTCAGAAACGAAGAGGATCCGAATATAGTGTTTTTTTTTTTAAAACTTTTCAGTGGTCATATATTTAATCATAACTATTATTTTATTTGAGGTGGGAATAACTTAAGGTTACTCCTAAATGCCCTCGTTCTCTTTCTTATTGAGAGAAATAAATCTATTCAATTATCACTCCTAAAGAAATTAGAAAAAATAATATTTTTTTAAAGCACGTTAAAATTGAGCTACTTTCAACTTTATATCTATTATAGCTCATTCTAGTTTTTAATAACACACTAACTACATTTAGATTAAAAAAAAAATATGATTTTAAAGTTGATGTTTATTTATTTTCTTTCCAACAGCCATTGAATAAAATCACCTCAATTTTGGGCCAATCGGCCCAGTTAATGGTCCAACAGTTTTGGACCTTTTGGTGATTGGCATTTGGCACTCTCTCCTAAACTTTAGTCGTTATTGCACTGATTTTTTATTTTTTATTTTTATATAAAGATTGTACTTTGGTCTCTCTCTCTTTTTCTTTTTCTTTTTTAAGGAAAAAAAAAAGTACAGTCCCTATAAAATAAATAAATTGATACATAGCTGCAATACTTGCTACATTCTTTTAAAAATAGCATATAATGATTAAGCATTAAAAGTTGATACAAAATTTTACTTTATGGGGCATATTGTTGATTTCTATAATTTATTTTTTGCCAGTATATATTTATATAACTTTGAAAACTAAAAATAATAAGTCATAAAATCAAATTCTTTAAATGCGAATAACATAATCAAGATAACAAAACACGTTGGTGAAAGAGTGATTACAATGATTGACAATAAAGTGTTTGTAAAAAAGTGATTACAATTTATGAAAATTCCGACAACTTAGAACAATAGCGGCTAGGTTAACTCTCCGACAGGTCGATATCATTTTTTCAGATTTGCGCATCTTATAATAATCTCCTAAACAATTTTAACTGAAATATTAATCATATAATTTGCACCAGGTTCGATTAGATATCGAAGAAATTGGAGAACAAACTAACCATCGCGAGTCTCAGCAAACATGATGATAATTAAGATCATATAGCGATGATTACAAACACAAAATGACAATAATGAAAGAAGAGTTGGTGGTGAAAGTCCTTATGTTATTGAGTTTGTATAAATAAGTTCTTATGTTATAAGAATTAAAATATTGAGTTTGTATAATTAAGTCCTCAAGCTATTATATTGTTTGCTTCCATCAACTTCTTTAGCTAAGTGATTACATGACTTCGCCTAGGCATGTGACACGTATCAAAATAGAGAAATTAATAGCAAAAATACTTATATTATTATTTTTAGTGACAAAAGTACTTATGTTATATTGGCTTTCGTAAATAGGCACTTAAGATAACGAAAGCTAAAAAAATGATTACTTTCACCACAGAACATAACATAAAAACTTATTTATAACAAAATTAATAGCATAGGAACTTTCACCACCGAAAATATAACTTATAGACTTATTTGTAACAAAATCAATAACATAAGGTCTTTCACCAACAAAAAAAAAAAGAGAAGCATAAGGACTTACGCCACTTAGTTCTCATATCAATATTCTTAAAATATGTATCTCGATTAATTTTGTGGCGTATTATATATATATATATATATATATATATATATATATATATATAAACCTGCTAATTGAATTAAATCTGCCTAGTAAATTGTAGTTGTAAAATAAGCATACGTTTTTATTTTCGACTATTGGAGACAAACAATACCTGTCAAAAAGGTCAACTTAATATTTTAGTCCTTCAATCTTTCCCTTTAATAAAGCCAAGTGTATATATATAACTCAGACTATATGCAAAAACTCTAAACACTTCCTTTAGTGAAACCCAAAAAAAAAAAAGGCTCTCTTCTAGGAAATAAAATAAATAAATCATGGGGTTTAGAATTCTATCTTCTTCAACTCCAATACTTCATATGCTAGTATATTTCCTGGTAATTACCTAAACTCTTTGTTCAATTATATATATACATATATATATAGATATATATATATATATTGCATGTTTAATTATTTTGAGTTAATTATGGCAGATATCTCATGGGGTTGAATCAAGGAAGATGACCGAGAATCAGAATATTATATACACGAAGAAGAACTTGAAGATCTCTAGTAATATTAATGGTGATGATCTTAATCACCACGACCCTTCAGAGATGATCTTCTTCAGAGAGGACGACTTAAAACTAGGCAACAAAATCCCAATCTACTTTTCCGAAAATGACCCTGCGAAATCTCCTCGCTTGTTGCCCAGAGACGAAGCAGGTTCGATACCCTTTTCGTCAAAATACCTCTCAAAGATTCTCAGCTTCTTCTCTTTCAACAAAGACTCTCCGCAAGCCAAGGCCATGGAGTACACGCTCACCACGTGTGAGGCCGAGCCCATCGAAGGCGAGACCAGGTTCTGCGCGACGTCGCTCGAATCTATGCTCGACGTTGTCTGGGGCGCGTTTGGGGCAGAGACGAAGCTCCGTGTTGTGTCGACTGCCATGCTGCCCGGTTCGGTCGCGGGGAGTGTTCAAAACTACACCGTTTTGGGCGTTCCGAGAGCATTACCGGCACCAAGAATGGTGGCGTGCCACATGCTTCCGTACCCATACGCGGTGTACTATTGCCACTACCAGGAGAGCGAGAACCGGGTGTACGAGGTCTCGTTGGGTGGCCGGCCGGACGGAGGCGTCGTTGTCGAGGCCGTGGCAGTGTGTCACTCAGACACGTCGCACTGGAACCAGGACCACGCGGCGTTTCGCGTGCTCGGGGTCGAGCCCGGGGCTTGCCCTGTGTGTCATTTCTTTCCGGCTGACAATCTTGTCTGGCTTCCAAACCCTAATAACGTTGATTAAGGATCTTTGTGTGTTTGATGGCTTATGTATAAACCGTTGTGATCTTTGTTCCAATTTTTTCGTTTAATTTGCTGGAATGTGCCCTCTTTGATCAATGTACTGAAAGAATTATGTACAAATACAAAACTAATCTCTTTACATGTGAACCTATGATCTTGTGTTAGGGTTAGCGCTCTACGAGACACGAAAAATCAAACTAATTCTAATTACTTGTTAAAACGACTTTTGCTATCACTGTAGGAGTCCAGTTTCTTAGTGTCAAAATTGTCAATTATCTTATCGAACACGAAATTGTTACAAAATAAAATAATTGAATAGGGTTAATTTAAAAATTTTATTTAAACGAACACAAAATTTACATAATTAAATAATAAAATAATGGAAATATGTTAAAATTAGATTTTTTTTTTCTTTTTCTTTTACTTTTAATTTTAATTTTTCGGAAACCTTCTACTAGACTTCAAATCCAATGTATTGATATTGGCAATTTTCCAAATAAACAAAAAGAAAAAGTTAAACAGTGACGAATAAATTGAATAAAAACATATCATTAATCGTGAGAGTTATAAGCCATGTTCGACTGTTGGATAAAATTCTGATAATTGAAGGGAGTTTTTGTCTGCCCGAGTTTTGACGTTTCATCAAACCACTCGTTTGAATGTAATTTTTGAACAATTTTTTCTCCATAATCTTATGAAATTAATATCCAAATTATTTTATTTTTATTCTAATTTTTTTATATAAAAAAATTAAGACTTTAGATGTGTATCAAAATCATGATGGTTGGTAGTGGTGCAATATGGGTCATTATAGCAGCATAGTAGTGCCAAAAGAAGCAGTGAGTATTGAACGTGGAGGGTTGACTTCTAACATATAGTGGACATATTAGAACATACGTGCCACTAGCTAGCAAACGGATCAACAAAACTATTATTAATAATAAATAAATAAATAACAAATTCTATAAATAGCTTTCAAAAATACTCTCATCTCAATTATATTTTATTATCTGGGAATTTTTTTGTTTTGCTTTTGTGTAATGTGCTAGTTGAATTAAATTATAAATATGATTATACTACGTCGGTCAAACCCAAAACTATATATCTATTCTGTTTTTTTTTTTTTTTTCCAATTCTGTTTTTATCTTGAAAATATTATTATGAGAGTTGACTTTAGCTATTCGGTATATCTCAGCATTGGACTTAAACAACTAGCAACAAATCAAATTATATTTTAAAATCGTCAAAAAATTCAAATGATGTAATAGTAATAATAATAATGCCCACTAGACGAGCATTTTTTTTTTTTTTGGAATTCCCGAAGATTAGTCATGGCTTGCCGTCGTACCCTGACTCTTGTTATAGCAAGTAAGGAACCGGCGTCACGGACCCTCAAATTCAAAGACTCTGAATTCTTTTTATGTATTATTCTATAATTAAATATATAAAAAAAATTACTTTTTAATAAAAATAATTTTAAATATTTTAATTTCTCATATATTTACTTAGTTTAGGACCCTAATATTTAATATAATACTACAAACTCAGAGTCAATCTTGATTGCTGCGGCCATTATCTGCGACAGAAGCAGTCGCGGCAGCCGTTAACTTTTTGTTTCCAAAAACACCGGGCATGAGATGTTTGTTTTTTTATTAATAAAAAGTGAAGAGATTGTTGGCTCGACGGATTTCCTTATAGTACACGGTCATACGGGTCAATCCTTAATGATCATTACTATAGATCCTTGAACTTTCCCTAGTTACACTCAATTATAATTAAAGATTAATTTTAGCAATGGCTAAAATTAAGTACCAAAGAAAATTAATCATTTTATTATTAATAGTAATTTTGTGAATATATTAGCTTCTATGAGTACATATTGACAAACTTGCTTCCTTTTTCTTATTACAAACAATCATGAACAAAGTACATAAGGGATTAATATAATATATATTAAGCACTAACAAATCAATACCCTAATCTTGATATTAAAACAACAATACAAGATGACAACTTTAGAAAGGAAGAAAGAAAGATACATATACGTGTATATATAGAGTGCGAAATTATTCAGAAATAAAACACTAGAAGATATGGTACAAAACAGCTTCTAATAATTTCTTCCTTTTTTGCCCTTGTCCTTAAACATGATGTTAATTTTTCATCTTAAAGCCATGAAGTGAAGGGATTTCAAGATCTCCAGCTTGCTGAGACTTCTGCGTGTGGTGGCTCATAGTCATACGGTAGATTATGTTGCTCTTCTTGACGTCGAACTTCTCGACGAAACGGCCCCGTTTCGCACCGGAGCCGATGGTGTTCTGATCGTCATGTAAACGAGCTTTGATTGATTCCGGCATCGGTTGGTCGTTCATGAAGCTCTTCCAGTACTCTCCCACGTCTTTTCGTGCTGAGCAACCCATATTTCCCATCTACAGATTGTGCATAACATATAAATATTGATAATTATATATTCATATAGTATACTTGAGATAATTTGAGATTTGAGAAGGAAATATATGTCACAAATGTTATAAGAGCTTACCAAGAGAACAAAGAGAACTAGTAAAGCATAGAAGGACTTCATTTTCTAGCAAGTTGGAGCTCAAGTGAAACAAAGTTGTTTAGTGTTGGTTTGAATTGTCGCAAACTGTACTTAATTAGTACCTTTTTATAGGCAAACTAGAGCATATAATTGTCAATGCATCATATATATATATATATATATATATATATATATATATATATATATCGGCTTTCATGAATGGTCTATAGTTGCTTGTGGCCCCTAAATATTATTAATATATATGGAATATCAGGTTATTGTATTTGTATGTATCTCTTGGCTGTAGGTCGGAGTATTAATTAATATAAAGTAAGGATTAATTAAATCGTAAAATATGATCGGTATATAATTTGGGATAGGTTTTAAAACCATACTTTACTTGTTGGCAACCTATAAAATTGGACCATCGATCAACCCTTCGGTATCCAATAGGTAAAATTGAGTACCTATTAAGTTAAAATAGATAGGATATAGATAATTAAAAAAATATTCTCCAGAACTCACAAGATTAGAGAAATATTGTTCTCATATTTATCAAACTGACTAAATTACTTTTATAGAATTTTGTGAGAGATAGTGTTTCATGTATTTTTATCATTTGCTTCGCTGATTAATCTAGATAAGTATCCCATTACATCTCGCAAACGGACGTTAACAAAAAATCGTGTGTGTCCTTTTTTTTTCGGGCAGTGTCTTGTTGCATCTATAATTTTATAGACTATGACTCTAACATGTTATTCCTAAATAACTTATACAAATTTATGAAAGAGTTAGTTATAGCCATAATATGGCTATATATATTGTCATAAATATTCTCATTAATTGTAGTCTGTCCCATGAGTATAATTTTAAATCAAATAGAATTGTGTAGACCACAAAAGCTAGCGCACAATTAGAATAGACTGCAATTGAGAACAACAATGTTCTTTTTAATTCATAATAAGTCAGTCTTACAAAAATGTGCTACTTTACGCGAATACCGGCGGCTTCTAAGGGACTTAACTCCAATTAATATATGGTTTTGACCAAGGATCAAAATGCCGTTTTGGCTGATAAATCGTTTGCCGTTATCGATGGATTAATCGTTTGCCGATGCCGTTATCGACGAAAAACCTATAAAAATTATCGTTTGTTGTTATCGAAACTTATCGAACTTATCGATGGATTAATCGTTTGCCGATGGATTTATCGATGGAAAACCTATAAAAAAATTTCACACATATTTTACACTAAAAACATAACATAAAATACTAATGTCACAAAATATAAACATAAAAGTCTCATACAAAATATAATATATAAGCCACAAACCAAGTCTCATACTAATGTAGCCAAACATAAACTAAGTCTCATACAAAATATAAATAAACCAAGTCTCATTAACACAAACATAAATGCAAACAAAGAGTACTCGAAAATCTAGATAACTTCAGTTGAACGTGTATTGGCGGACCGCTTCCCAACTCCCTTGGCTTATGAGATAGGTCTCCCACCCTAGTCCTTGCTCCCTACAGTTGTTGATATAGTTCTTCAAGAGGTAGTCATATGTGCTCTGATCATGAAATGCTCCACGAGAAAGATATAGAGGATGGGTCCAAAACCCGCCTTCCCAACACGGCGAACAATCATGCTCAGCAGCACAAAGTGCCATCATCTCAATCGAAGGTGGGGATGGAGCGGGGAAGCTAGGTTGGTAATTACTACCAACTGACATTGTCTCAAACTGTGACGACAAGTCATCAACATTGTTGTTTTCACATGAGTATCCATATTCATGTGAATTGGATCCATAGTAGTTGTTTGAAGCCCATCCCTCGTTGTCTACATTGCCGCCGGGAGCTGGGGTATCCCCATAGCGAGAATCCGGAATATATCCCCCGCTAGGAGGGTCTTGATAATAGGTTGGACGGTAGACATCATCCGCCTGGGAAACAAATCCATGCTTGGTCGTACCACCTACTCCGCCACCCCACCCTCCAAACTCAGAAGCACCACTTCCTCCCCCACCCCAACCACCAAACGCAGAAGTCCCACCTCCTCCACCACCGTGCGGAGGGCTACGTGGAGGAGACGATCGATGAGAAGTTCGAGAACCACCACTGGTCCTAGAGACAGCATCATAACGATCGAGCGGAGGACCTAAGCCATGCTCTCCTAGAACAGAACTGATAACCATTCCGTAGTGTTCAGCCTCCCTAGCAACTCTAGCATCAGGATTACCATCATCGTCGTCAAGGTGAATTGGTCGAATCCACTCGACTATTGCATCCTCTACATCACACCCAGCTGCAGCCATCTCCATTGAGCGTTGAAGGAATTCGTACGGATCAGTCTTTGTGTCTTTCTCCTCGTACTCAGCTATTTTGTCCCGTAAAGCTAGCTTCTGATTATAGCTGACGAAGACAAGTTTCTCCAACGTGCTATAAGCGAGACGATTTCGTAAATTTTTGTGGACCAAAGCAAATGTACTCCAATTCCTCTCGCATGCAGAGGTGGAAGCGGGTTGCGACAAGATGTACTCCAATTTAGTATGCTTAAATAAAAGTATGTAACCAATTTTCGTGTTCATGGTTATTATCTATACTTACCGGGCGCCAAACTTTTTCTTGCGGCTATTACAGCTCGCCGGCTCAACGGACCTTGAGCATCACGAAAACGCACAGCCTATAATAAACAAAGAAATAGTTAAGTTATCGTATTGTTTAATAACAAAAAGAGTTCAATTCAATATGTATATGTATGAACTTACTTCTTCGGCGAGATGTTCGACATTTCCATGAGGGAAGAGGCTATCATATACCTCTGTTAGTTTGATGATCGAGTCTACGGGCATCTCGATCTCATGATCGTACGCTAGTCTCGGATTCAAGAAATGTGCGGCCGTATACAATGGATGGTCTAGGTTTCTATTCCATCTGGCGTCAATGATATCGATCACCCATTGTTTCCCTTGCACCTGGCCTATCTCTTGCTTCATTACATCGAAAAGACGATATACCATCCCGAGGGTCGGATGTACCTCTGCGTCCACGTAGCGTAAAGCAATGTACATCGGACTGAAAATCGATATGGCTAGGTCAACCGCCTCCCAAAATTTGTGGTCTAGAATCAATCTCTCTACTGCTCGACCTTCTTTTAGCCTTCGACACGGGGAAGTTTCCCACCACTCAGATGTGAACATAGCTCGGAGTGAGGTCTTCTTAGCCCTTAAGCTCTTCAACGAAAGGTAGTTCGTTGCGAACCTCGTAGCCCCTGGGCGGATGATATCACCGTTACAAAATGTGTTCTTCATAGCGTCCAACACAACGCCATGGTTGTAAATTAATTTCGTGATGAGCCTGCACGCCGTTACTGGCTCAACAATGACTTTCCTCTTGCCCACATCCTCGAAAATCAAATCAATACAGTGAGCAGCGCAAGGCGTCCAGTACAGGTTGTACTTTCGCATGAGATCTCTACCCGCTTTAACATAATTGGCCGCGTTATCCGTCACGACTTGGACCACGTTGTGTGGTCCGATCTCCTCAATGACTTCTCCCAGCACCTTGCAGAGGTAATCTGAATTCTTAACTTTCCCGCTCGCGTTGACCGACTTAATGAAAATCGTCTTTCCACAAGAGTACGCCAGGATGTTGAGGATCGACATATTTGTCGGCCCTGTCCAACCATCGGACATGATTGTGACCCCGAATTCACGCCACATTTTCTTCATACTATCCTTATACTCAACCCACTTTGCCACTTCCATATCCAAATACTTGGTCGAAAGTTGATATGCTGAAGGTGTCGGGACTCCGGGACCTATGAAGAAGAATAAAATATTATTAAGTCATAATAAAAAATTATATTATCAAAGTTTAAAGAAAATGAAGTTATGAATGATGAATTAAATCGTACCTAGGGTCTGGGCAACGTGCATCATGTCTTTATAATGATGGTCATCGGCATGAGCGAACGGAACGTTTTTGTTGTAAAAGTACTTCCCCGCTGCTTTGGCCATCGCTTCCTCCTTGTCCGGTGCTAACAACGCAGCAATTTTTTTTTTGCTTCGCAGATTCGGAACGGTAGTGCGAGGGAGTTGCACCACCACTAGAACCGATGGTTCTTCGACCTGCTAATTGATCCTCCGTCCATTGCTCGTTGTGTGCTTGTCTACGAACGACCTTTCTTTGTCTTGCAATTTCTCTTTCGAGTTCTTCCATATCTTCCTCGGTCGAAGGCGGTAAAATAGTAGACCTCAAGTGTTCGGCCACATCCCGTTCAAGATTGATCCTCTTCTCTTTCCTTTTCTGCGAGCTCTCGAGGGATCCTCGAACTTCTTCGCGAGCTTCGGGCAGAATCTTTTCACATACCCTTGTATTTTTTTTCGGATCGTACCCCGATAGGTGGGCCTTCATCCGGGTGATTCCGCCACCCCGTATCTCATGCCCGCAATAGTTGCACTTGAACCCCGAGTTGTTCGCCTCTCCTAAAGGAGAACAATGTTTCCTCGCGGCGTCTCTAGTGCTCATTTTCCTAGAAAGTAGTGAAGTACAATATCAAATTAACAATTAATTTATAATAAAACAAATTAAAGAATATACTGATTAGTAACTTATTAACATATAATAAAACTAAGATTAACAATTTTAACATATTAATAAAATTTATAAATTATAAGTTACAAATTGTTATTTACAAATTAAAATTATTCTATACAAAATTACAAATACTTTACAAAATATGTAAAATAAATTATTATTTACTTACCAAAATAAATAGTTACATACAAATCACCAATTATTCTTATATAAATTATGCACTGCACAGTTGATTTCATTTAAAACAAGATTGAACAACTAGCTCAATTTAACAAATTAGCTAAAAATTGTACTTTTGCCGCAATATTTTAGAAAACTTCAAATTAAAAAAAAAATTATGCCAACCGATTGTTTCTTAAATTATATACAATTTTATAAAACAAAATTACACCAAAATATTCGAGTAACTAGCTCAAATCAACAATTTCCGAAACATATGTACTTTTGCCACAATGATATCAAAATTCAGAAAAACTTCAAATTAAAAAACAAAATTATGCCAACCACTCAGTTTTCTATTTACACATGATGTTAATAAATGAAATTATATCAAAAATGTTCAAAATATAGCTCAAGTTTAATAATTTCCAAAACATAAGTACCTTTGCCGCCAAAATTCGGACAAAGCCTAAAATCACCCCCAAATCACCCCAAAATCTGCAAAAAAAATTAACAAAAAGCACACCATCCATCATAATTCGAACATAACCTAAGAAAAATAAATTTCAAGAACAATATTTGATTCAAAATTACAAATTGTACAATCAAAGATATATGAAACTTCATGTTGAACTTTCATTTGAACTTAAAATATTTCTAAGTAAGTACTAAAAATATAGAACATTTTTGTGAAAAATTTACATAAATCATGCTTATACAACTTGTAATCTATAAAACACAAAAAAAATTACTTCAAAATACCCTAAAAATACCTTTATATTCCGATTGTACACGAACTTGGAACTTCTGCCGTGAGGAAACTAGGGCTTCGACAAGCCTTAACAACGACGAGAAGATGACCTCTTCTCCAGGCGATAATCGCGGCAAGCCATAAAATTTGTTCAGCAAGAGGCGATTTTTTAGGGGTGAGGTCGAAAGGGAGGAGGAAATTTCGGGAAAAATGATAAGGGTGGGCTTTTATATTAGGGTTTCGAACTTACCCAAAATTGCACGAAAAGTCACTCGAAAATCGCTAATTTGCTCTTGAAAACTTGCAGCGATAAGTACCAAACTTTCGAAAAATTTCGAAAAGTATAAAACGGCAGCGATTACTAGAGATAAGTTACCGAGAACACCAAAACTTCGATTAATCGAACGATTTTCGAGCGATTTTCGGATCCTTGGTTTTGACTTATTTTACTTAAAGGGAAAATTGCGGCAAAAATACCCAACCTTTGGTCAAACTGCCTCCCGTGTACCCAACCTTTAAAACTGGTGGCAAAAATACCCAACGTGCGTTGACCGTGACTTTGGCATGAAAACGTTAATTTTTCCGTTAATATCCCTCATGTGGCCGTTAGCGGCAAAAATGCCCAACCTTTTTTTTAAATAATTTTTAAATTTTTTAAATTTATATATTTTTTTACTTGATTAGTGATAATAACTTGAATTCCAAATACATGGAATAACACAAAAGTTAGTCAAAACATCAATTGATTTCTTAATGTGCTTGTATAAGCTACATTTGTTGATAAAAATCTTATTATTTTGATAAATTTTAAACATAATGTTACGGGTATTTTAAGTAATTGATTTTTAATAAATTAATAAAAGGAAAGTTATATAATTAATTTTTCTTTTTATTAAATAAAGTCAATTTTAGCCCGAGATATTCACCGGAAGTCCGTTTTCGCGAAATAAAGTGTCCAGATGTTTCCAGAAATATCAAGATACTCAAAAAGTCATAAAGTTTGCAAGAAATGGTCACAGAACGCTCCCGGAACCCTTAAAGTGGGCCGGGAGCACCTCGGGCGGCCCCACAGGCCCTACACGAGCCACCACGCGTCTCCTGCCTTCCTCACGCGCCCTCAGAAGATCTTACGTCAGCCTGATGACGTAAGCAGATGCGCGCGTGAGTTTTCATTGTGTTTCATAGGTTCCTTCGGCACTATTCATATTTCTTAGCAGGGGTATTTAAGGGTATGAATTTTAATGGGATCTCAAGGGAGGTTTTTTAGCCAATTATTACTAATCAAGCCCTATTGACTATTTATAATATTTTTTTTACTGGCATATATTCTTAAGCCATTATTTTCTCAATACGGAGACATTAATTGACTGTATTAATTTGATCTAAAACGGTCAATTACCAATGAAAAGGGTAGGGCTGTAACCGCAACGGGTATCCGGTTTTTTTGAACTACCCGTATCCGGATCCGGTTTTCCGGGTATCCAAAAATCACTACCCGTATTCGGATCCGGAAATTCGGATACCTATTTTCAAAACCCTGTTCAATTACTTAAAATACCCGTAACATTATGTTTAAAATTTCTCATAATAATAAGATTTTTATCAACAAATGTAGCTTATACAAGCACATTAAGAAATCAATTGATGCTTTCAGTAACTTTTGTGTTATTCCATGTATTTGGAATTCAAGTAATTATCACTAATCAGGTAAAAAATATATAAATTAAAAAAATTAAAAAAAAATTATGTATTTTTGCCGCTAACGGTCACATGACGGATGTTAACGGAAAAATTAACGTTTTCATGCCAAAGTCACGGTCAACGCACGTTGGGTATTTTTGCCGCCAGTTTTAATGGTTGGGTACACGGATGACAGTTTGACCAAAGGTTAGGTATTTTTGCCGCAATTTTCCCTTACTTAAATGTATAGTAACTTATTTAGTTATTTGCGGTAGAAATACTATGAGTTTTTTTAAACGATGGGACAACATATTTTTACTAATTATTTCGTCAATATTCCTAACACTCCTACAACCGTTGTATTGTTAAATTTCGTCCATGAAGTCAAAGATAGACTCACCGATAGTTGGACTTAGCTAATAATACTATCAAAACCGTTGAATTTGTCTATTAAAGTCGGAGATGGACTGTCCGTTAGTTGAGCCAAAACCGTTAAACATTGTTAAATTTTATCCGTCGAGATCGTTGGGCTATCCATTAGATGGACTTAACTGACACGTGTCGAGCCCAATATATATATATATATATATATATATTGCATTATTTTTCATTTTTTATCAAATTCTCTTATATATACAGTAAAACCTCTAAAAATTAATAATTTTGGGACCGGCAAAATTTATTATACTACCCAATTATTAATTTATAAAGTATTAGTTACATAATCATTATTATTAGGAATTAGATCTTTATATAAAATGTCAAGAATATTGTAATTATAATACATAATTTGAAGATGATATTACTAAATTGGAATTTGGTTCATGCAAAGATGCAATTGTAGCGACAATATTCCCTTCAGCAATTTTCTTACATCATGAAAATACCACACCAATCATTCCTAATACATAATCATGTTTTAATCATGTAACTAATCATGTAATCACGTTGGGTATTTTTAGAGTTGAAGTTTGAAGGAGACATAAATTTCAATAAAATGCAAATACATAATCATGTTTTAAGAACATTACATGATTAGTTAATTAGTGTAATTTATTTTCATTTAAGATGATTTCATAACTAGTTATGCAATGTTTATTTTTTATTGATAGTGATTTAATAATTAAATATGTAATATTATTATTTTTTATATTGAGTTATTAATTTATATATCAGTTAGGACCTACATACTTATAAAAAAAATTATTATCTCATAAAATTAGCGAATTATTAATTTAGCTAGTTAGGCCCGCGTCGGGACCTGACAAAATTATTATTTAATCGAGATTATTAATTTATTGAGCATTAATTTATCGAGGTTCAACCGTATATAGTAATTTGATATAAAAAATCATACATATAATCACTTTTATCCAGAAATGATATATTTCATAAATTTTATCAATTTTACTCTTATATTTATGTATAAATTTCTTTTTTACCCTAATTATCTTTTATTGTCAATACTATTGTAACGATAAAATTAATATACCCAGCAAGTGAAAACTTCGAATAGTCATATATATATATATATATATATATATATATATATATTAAAATTGTTGAGACAAAACTTGTAATATTATTCTATTATTGGAGTTGAAAATGAATTTCAATAAGAAATTATTAGATTGAAGTTGATAATTAGTGACAAAGTATCATATATAATTGTAAATTTAATTTTTTTCTAGGTTACAATGAGGCGTCACGTTACATAACACAAGTTAGAAGACATTGTAGCAGTTACATATATACGAATAAATAACTAATTGACTTAGAAATTCTTTCTTGTCTGTAATTTAAAAGGGGAAATGAACATATATACTTGATCAAATAAGGTATCACAGTTTACAAATAATAAATTGGACATATATGCTAGACTTTCTGAAAAAAAATTCTCATACATTTGAAACACTAAATTATGAGATTTTTTTTTTTTTTTATGAGTTCTTATAAGCGCTACAAAATGAAAATATATAGAGGAAAGAAGTAAATGAATTCGATATTAATAAATAAAATAAAAAAGAAGTTCTATTCTCATTGAATTTATACAATTTATACTACACCACTAGCGCCTTTTCGCCCACGGTCCCGAGGCGAGAGCGGAATGTATGGGAGCAATATATAAGGTATGAAATGTCGCGAAATTCGTGCCGGTTTTCATTTTTCGGAGGTATGCGAAACGAAAGCCTCGTCGTTTCGCTGGATTTTTACAATTTTTTGTGAAATTCGCATGGGCACGTGGATGGAATTTCGTTTTTTGTTTTTGTGCGAAAAATGGTTGGAATTTCGCAAAAAAATAAATTTCTGGTAGATTTCGGCAAAAATATCAATTAAACTTTCGGCAAAAATAATTATACTCACACAAGAGCACCCCACCCCACCCCGCCATGCCATGGCCGGCCGGCGGCGGCGGCGGCGGCGGCGCGTGTGGTGGTGTAACATTTGTGTGAGTCCTCCCCCATCCACAAAATCCTATGACCCAAAGGGTCCAAGCCCTTGTCCCTAATATTTGGTATATAAACATCACCAAACTCTTGTCATCTATTAATGTGGGACTTATTGTTATTCAACTAATATCACACACTCACACTTAACATACACATACACATACACATACACTTCACCTAATAATTTAACTTAATATTATACATTTAACATACATATTAACTTCACCTAACATACATATACACTTAATATACATATTCATTTAATATTATACACTTCAACTAATATTAAATTTGTTAACATACATATACAATTAACATGCATATTCACTTAATATTACACACTTAATTAACATACATATTCACTTCACATAATAATTTGACTTAATATTATTCACTTAAACTAATAAAGTGACTTAATATTATACATTCACCTACATATTTAAAGTTACAAATGTGTTTTGTTGTATACAATTATGTCTTATATTTATTAAATATGTAGTTTTGAACCTATATAAATATCTTGCTTAAATACTCAAATATTTTTTTCAAAATATCCGTCGAAAACCCCATCAGCATACGGTATGCCCATGCGAAAAGTGCGGTATATGCGGTATGCGGCATGCCCTTTTCTTACGATTTGCCCATCGACATACCCATCGAGAAGCGATATATCCGTAAAACGGAAAATGCGAAACGAAATCGGCAAGCGGCATTTTAAACCTTGATATATATGAGTGGCAAATGACATTCTCTCTTCACTTCCATGTGACATATCTTTTAGCTACCATGTTTAATCTGTCTCATTATTAATGCCATCGTTATAATTAAACATTATAAACACATGACTGTTTTATCAATGTGAACATTTTCCAACATTGTTATTCTCTACAACACAATGTTTATCTAATTAAAACATCAAGCAATTAATTCTCGAAGCCCTCCGACTTTCTTTTTTGTCTTTATTTAGCTCATCACTTTGTAAAATTACCATATATATGACCCCTCTAACATTGTAATTTGTCTATATTTAGCCCTTATGTATGAGTTCTGTTAATTTTATACATAAGATTATTTTTTTTGTGTTGGTACCCCTGGGACCAAATAAATCTACATATTTCGTATTTTGTATTTCGTTCTTTATTTGGCCTCAAGTTTACCGACACAAATATATATATATATATATATATATATATATTGTTCCATAAAAAAACTAACAAAAATCTAAGAAAAAAGTAAAATATAGACAAAATTACAAAGAGTGTCTGTCATATGATTATTTTCAAAACGAGAAACTAAATAAAGACAAAGAAGATAAATTGGAAGGCTTTAAGAGTTCATTGCCCTAAAACATTGCTTCTAACTATTATTCCTATGTCCAAGTCTCATTCTCGCACTATCTTAGAGAGACCTCTAATTAACACTACCAATATATATAAATATATATATATATCAATATTTATGTCTAACAATGGGAAATTTGCGGCGAAAATCATTGAAGTCATTAAATTCTTGCAGATAAATCACTAACGTCTATTATTTGCGGCAAAAATCATTAACGTCATCGATTGTTTGTAGATAACATTTATTTTTTGCAGCGAAACACATAACTGTCAGTCTTTATTACAAATATTATCTGAAAATATTAAATGACATGTCAGCACCCTATATCTCACTCACCACTTGTCTCCAACAAGGATAACACGTTTTAGTGAACATTTATTTAAAATTGGCACATTTGCGGCAAAGTACAACAATGTTTTTAAAATTTTGTTTTTGTTGTGGTAAAAGTTTTCGAAAAACAAAAAAATAACCCTACTGTAAATTTCAATTTTTTTGGGTAATATTTCTAATTTATTTATCATTGTCATATCAAATTCTAATTTTTTTTTTCCAGTAATATTTCTTATTTATTTCACAATTTATGACATAATGTATTTGCATATGACATTACACATTATGTTTAGTTATTTGCTAAAATATTATGTAATCTGGATAATAATTAATTATCTTACAGTAACAAATTATTTGCTATAATATTATCTTATGTAGCAAATATTTTAGCAAATCCTTAAACATATTGTGCAATGTCATTGCGAACACACTGTGATAGATATGTCACAGATTGTAATAAATAAGAAGTTGTGATACAATAATTAGAGATATTATCAGAAAAATTAGAATTTTAGGACATTAATAAATAAATCATAAATATTTTCGAAAAAAAAATGGAAGTTATGGTAGGATTATCTTTTATTGTTTTTAGAATTTTGGCCACGATAAAATTAATTTTAACTGTTTATTGTATAATTGCCATAAAAATATCAATATCAAATAATGTTATCTCTAAAACGTGTTGCCATTGTTGGAGACAATTGGTCGCCGCAAAAAATATAGTGACTTATCTGCAAATAATTGATGACGTTAATGATTTTTGCCGCAAAAAATAAAAATTTGCAAGAATTTAGTGACTTCGATGATTTTCGCCGCAAATTTCCATATACATATATAATTTCGATTATGATTAAGTAACGTAAATAATAATAGTAGTTAGAAATAACTAAGAACTATCGTAAGGAGTTTTACACTAATTGTAATGGAAGGTAAGCCATATGCTTTCATGCCCACAGAGAAAAGGCAAATTCCAATATTAAAAGAGAAGTCGAAAAGATCGCACACGGTTTCAATTTATATGTGTCGACACTAATACTATTTATACATTTTAAGAACTTCAATCTTACACGTATTTTGTTATCATCCACATATATATTTTTTATTTATTTATTTATAGATGAAGAGTTGTAATGGCCACTTGAGTAATAGTAATATTTTTGTCACAATTGGAAAGGTCATTGACATTATTTTATTGCAATAAAATGTGCTGTAATTAGTATAGGGCAAATCATATTCTTGATTATTTCCTGTCTTTATTTTATTATTCATTTCATGGTGCATATTTTGTAGCTATTGTATTCTTTACTATGTAATTATGTCTTTCTTTACCCTCAGTTAGAACTAATTCTATTAGTTATAGCGAAGAGATTAAATAGAGACAACAAGACAAAGATAAAGTGGCCAAACATGGCCGATAAAAATGAAATGAACAGAAAATAAGGACAAATAGTTTAATATAACTTGCTGATTTTGAAACTAAGATTTAAGAAATTTAATATATGCATATGCAGTTCAGATATTATAACTTTAGTCCTCAAATATAAGGTCTTATATATGTTAGTATATTTAAGATATTTGGGTTGTGCTCATTTATCATGAATAATATATTATGTTGATGATGTACAATCTTATTATAAACAAGTTAGCTACGTATGTCAATTTTATAATTGCTGCTTATTAATTAATTTATTCCAAGAGTACATGATTCCATTTAGGGTTAATATGATCATCAGCTTTCCCAAAGCACACTACATATAATATTGTAAGAGCTTATATAATTGGAGGAGCCAAGGCTTTGGAAGATTGAAAAAGGAAAACTTTTTATATTTAATGGGATGTTTTATTTGGATTTTAATTTGAGGTTCTCATTAATAAAAATGGCATATACTTTGTGTGGGGTTTGTTAGCCACTTTCTCATATGGTCAACTTTAAATTTTAATATTTCACATTTGTAATATACATAAGTCCATTTGGAGTACTAATTAAGAAATTAATGTTAGGTTGTAATTTTAATTCTACTCGGCTTATTATTATTTTTTGCAGAGTTTGTCTTTTTTATATCACGAATAAGACTTTTCAAATTTTCTAAATAGTTTCAAAATATTTATATATATATATATATATATATATATATATATATAATGAAGGAAAACGGCAGTAACAAAAGAAATTGAGATTTACATACATCAAAACAAATCATTCCTCAAATATTCAAACTATCTATATATTAAACAAAAAACTCAAATTAAACTATTAAACTATTCATTTTATCTAATCTAATGGCTTTATATGAGAAAATGATTAAAATTTGAGATGACAATAATTTTTTAAAATCGCATTCCATATTAATATCATTGGGGAAAATTCATTATCTAGTGATGAAAGTAGGTAAAAATTTATACTTAGATACGAATGTTTCAAAATTCAAAAATTAGTGATATTCATTGTTTCCTTTTTCATTTTTCTCTTCTCACTTTAAACTCCTCCAACATTGAGCCCTCAAACAATATCATCGACACTCGAAGTCTCGTACTATCACCATCTACAATTTCGATAGCAGCGCCGGGAAAAAGGACGTTAAGGAAGTGGCTACTATACATGGTAAGGGCTTTCATTTCTTCGTGATTATCCTAAATTATGAAGCGAAAGAAAAGTACCTATGGAGTCGATGCATTCAATCCTGATAATGTACCACATTCCACAATGTAAGTCTCGTTGGCAACTTATTGATAATTATAATCCTCGGGTATAGGTAGAACATTCGGTGTTAACCATCGGTTTCCTTTTCGTGATACAAGGACGACGACTGTGGCATGTTCGCAAGAAGTTTGATGAACTCACCAAAAAGAACATGACTATATTTAGATTGCAGTGGGCGGTGGATATCTTTTACCAACACATTTGCTGAAACATGTAGTTTACTTGTAGTTTTTTGTATATTAAACTTTTAATTTCATCCTTAATACGGGAAAACAACTTCATTACAATTCCATTATAATACGGCTACACAGAACACATAACTTATAAGACCCCGACAAACTCTAAGAAGTTAAGGAAATAACAAGCCATTACAATGGGGGACACAGAAAACACGACTTTATCAACCCTAACAAACTCTAAGAAGTGAAGGAACATAACAAATCAGGGTCATATGTGACCAATGAGGTGCATCGCCGAGTCTTTCGACAATGCTTTAAGATCATATATGACCGATGAGGAGAAATCGTTGACCCACCATCTCGATGCCCGTTACAGACCGTCGCCTGATCTACGAACCATATCAGGGATAAGAACAACATGCCGCAATCCATTCAAAAAATACAAGTAATCTCCTCCGACTTTGGAGGTTTTACGTACGAAGTCGGTGTTATTCAAACCGAAGTTGGTTTTCCGTACGAAGTCGGTGTTATTACACCAGAAGTCGGTCTTTTATTAACACCTAAAGTCGATTATATTAACTCCGAATATGATGATTTTCTCATAACTGAAGCCGGTGATTATAACACCGAAGTCGGTTATTATCACCGACTTCAGTGTTATAACACTGACTTCGGTGATTATTACTCTGACTTCGGTGCTATTAACACCTTCATCGGAAATAGAATCTCCAAAGAAAATTTTGATAACATCGATTTTGAACGCACGAATAAAACGAGTTCGGGGTTGGAAACAACGACTGCAGTGATAACAATTCCTGGCGCACTAACACCGTACTCCTAGACCTCCAGCCCCTATTACAAGAGACCTAAGCCTATCATATTCCAAAAAATAAAGATTAAGGTTTGAATCTCAGACAAGAGATCTGTTGGTTCGTTGTTTGCGATGACATCGGCAACGTGATGCGGGACACAAACGTCAGTGCAAGCTAGTCACCGCCATGCATGCTCCCCACCGGCGAAGATAGAAGTAAAACAAACAAGCAATTTTTTGAAGTGGTCCACCAAAACGAAGAAGAAAAAAAAGTTACTTTAGAAGTTCTTGACAAAATATCGGACATGAAAGTGGTTCTAATGAGACAATGACTTGCTATTTATATAAAGTTTAGGGGCAAAATGAAAACTATGAACATCACTAATTTTCAAAATTTGAAACATTCATGTCGAAATATCGATTTTTACTTACTTTCATCACTAGACAATAAATTTTCCTTATCATTCCGGCCGTTATATGATCCTTCTAATTCAACTTTGTTATTCCAATATGTTAATAAAAATAAAGGTAGTAAATACATAGAAATTAGGGTTAATGACGGCAAAAATACCCAAACTTTGGTCAAAGAACCCCTCGTGTACCTAAAGTCGAAAAGTTATGGCAAAAGTACCCAAAGTTGCATTTGGGACGTTGACCAGTTTTTTCCGTCCATCCACTAACGGTGCCGTCCATATGGCCGTTAGCTTCTTTCCACGTGGCACGCCACGTGGTCGTTGAACCAAAGTTTTGGTATTTATGCCGTGATAAACAAAAGTTTGGGTATTTATGCCATGATAAACCAAAGTTTAGGTATTTATGCCGTTATGAACAATTTTTTTTATTTTTTGGTTGCAGACGTCATCTTAATAAATGTCAAAATATTATGGCTTTGGTAGAACTCGAACTCATCACCTCCCCCCACATATAACGAAAAAATAACCACTAAATCACATTCACTTCGGGTTATATCTTGACAAAAACAAGATTGACGTATATCTTTTTCGCACCGGGTTCATATTGACTGATTCATAATGAGGTTGGGTTGATTTTTTTCAGACCGGGGTTGAGTTTACTTTTTTGGAACGGGGTCGGTTTGGCTTTTTTGGACCGGGTTCAGGTTGACTTTTTCAGACCAGGATCGGGTTGACTTTTTCGGACACCATGGTGTCGTTGACTTTTCCGTACTGGGATCGGGTTGACTTTTTTGGTACGGGTTTGGGTTGAGTTTTTCGAAACGTGGCCGAGTTAACTTTTTGAAACGGGGTCGGGTTGAATTTTTTGAAACGGGACTGGTTTGACTTTTTATTAATAACTGACATAGTAATAGAAACCTGAACCCGGTCCCAAAAATTCAACTCGATCCCGGTATGAAAAATTCGAGTCGACCCCATATAAAAAAAAAAGTCGAGTCAACCCTGTTCTTAAAAAGTAACCCGAACCCAGACCAAAAAAGTCAACCTGAATCCGGTACGAAAAATTCAACCCAACCTCGGTACGAAAAAGTCAACCCGACCACAGCCCAAAAAAGTCAACCCAACCCCGATTAAAAAAAAGTCAACCCGACCTGTTCCAAAAAAGTCAACTCGACCTCGATCCGAAAAAATCAACTCAACCCATTTCCGAATAAGTCAATTTGAACCCGGTGCAAAAAAAGACATATGTTTCTATTACTATGTCACTTATTAATACGTTTCTATATATATTCTTATTTTTGTCAAGATATAACGTGAAGTGAATGTGGTTTAGTGGTTATGTTGTTCTTATATATGGGGTATGTGATGGATTCGAGTCCTACCAAAACCTGAATATTTTGACCTTTATTTAGATGACGTCAATAACCGAAAAATAAAAAAATGGTTTATAACGGCATAAATACCCAAACTTTGGTTTTTTACGGCATAAATACCCAAACTTTTGTTTATCACAGCATAAATACCCAAACTTTGATTCACAACCACGTGACGTGCCACGTTGAAAGAGGCTAACAGCCATATGGACGGCACCGTTAGTGGATGGACGGAAAAAATTGATCAACGCCTCAAATGTAAGTTTAGGTACTTTTGCCACCACTTTTCGACTTTGGGTTCTTTGACCAAAATTTGGGTATTTTTGCCGTCATTAACCCTAAAAATTATAAGCTATTAAGAACGTTTTTTCATGTAAAGTTGTGTCGGCCAGTGTGATATCCTTTTGACTCTGATCTGTCTCCCATAGTCAACCTAATTTATTTTTTCTCAAATAGCTTGCACATCTAAAACCTTCAATATATAATTATATATATAATATTTAAACTGAATATACGGTAATCACGATTGATTAAATCTCCTATCCAGTCCAAATTGAGGCCATTCTATATAGGAGCTGCCTGAGATGCTTCGGCTAGTGGCATTATTATTTGAATGAAATTTCAATTTCCTTTTTTATTTTGCACGTGAGAAAAGATAGATAGATTATAGGTTTCAACAAGGTTTTGTTAATAATTTTGAAGCTGTTAAATACTTTTCACGGAAAAAATTTCCGTACAATAAAATGTGAGTCGCAAGAACCATGAGCTTCATAATAATTCTATTCGCTGTTATTTAGTTTCTAATAGCTTAGAGAAAAGGTAGATATGTAGATGATTTAATTAAAAAAATCAATCCAAAATTAAAATGTGTTACTAATTTGATCATACCATAAAAAAAAATGCCAAAGTAAGCGAACATGATTCTGTTAAAGTATCATTCCTAGAGAAAAGTCGCACATGTAAGTATCATATGTAACGTTTTTTTTTTTTTTTGAAGGAGTATCATATGTAACGTTGATAAAGCCAATATCTCTACCTAAAGCACTATATATATATATATATATATATATATATATTAAAACATTTTGGCTAAGTAGTCGTTACGTTAGAGTTGACTAATGCACATCTAAGGGCTTTTTTTCTTTTTTTAATTGGATATTATGCTTAACAGATTATAATTGCTATATATGCTACGATTTTGGATTAAGCACATAATATATATTACATCATAGATAAATACTGTAGCTTAATCGGGCCGAATACATTGCTATATATTAACTTATATTCGTGATGTATAAACTATATCCTATATAAAAAAAAATAGAAAACCAACACTACATCATGCTTAACACATAGATAATAACTTATCGTTAAAGTATGATTTTAGATTAATTAAATAATAATACGTAGGTGCAGTTACATCATAGTAAAATGTAGTTTGGTTTAATATATTACAGCTCAATCGAAAATGCATAAATATATTTTAAGTAAATACGACAAGAAAATATCTATGTTAAAATCACATTATTTGGTCAAACAAAATGATTGACGTATAATAAACATCAAAATGACGTTTTTAGAGAGTTAATTTATCCATTTCGACATCATTGAATACGATAGGCTTAACGGTCTATTGAGTTGAGACAATTTAGTTGGATTTGGGGAATTGATTTTTTTTTTTTCGTTTATTAGCTAATTATCTTATCTCTAGGAATATCTAATAGGAAAATTGATTATTTATGCTTCATAATAGAAGGTAAATAAATCTCTCTCTCTCCAATTTGAGGCAAATATAAAGCTGATGAATTTTCCAAATTTTAATGGAATGTATAAACCAAAAAATTGACCAAAAGCTATAATTTAAAAGGTGGAATTCAATCCAAAAGTTATAGATTAATTAAAAAAGTGAAAGTTTAACCGAATTGATGATTAAAAATAAAAATGGAATTTAACTATAACAAAAATTTAACCAATATATCGACGCTATTCGTTCAAGTTTCAACTATATATCAACATTTATTATATCAATTATTTTTGCAATTTTTTCGGGGTCATAACTCGAATTATTGACAATTTTATTGTCGTAAAAACCAATAATGCAATTCATGTAGCCAATTTGATATTGACGCATTTTGTTGAGAATGCAAGGAAACAGTCGAGAGATCGTTGAAAAAGTATAAGATAATTCGACTTGCGTTCTTGATCGGTGATCTTGAACTCTTGTGTTATCTCGAGATAATTCGACTTGAGTTGTCGGAAAATCGTCCGAAATGTCGTCGAAAATTGACAATGATGACTCTCCTTCCTTGATATCTCGAGGAAATTAACATGTCTATAAAATTTTGACAAATGTACGTATTGAAATTATCGATATTTTTTTTTATGAGGCATTAGAATCAATTTTGCAATTCAAAACATGCGCAATAAGCTATGTATGATCCAATATTATGATTTATGAGGTCAAGTATAGAAATATAATTTAGAGCAGAAAAAAATATAATATCGCTCTTTAACTTAATACATAAAGACGTCATAGCAGTGTGAATTGACCCACCACATATTTCTTCTTTGCTTTACGTACGAATCCGTGTTAAGACCGTGTGTATTTAATTTCATGATGAAAAAATATTAAAAAAATAAAAAATAAAGAAAATAATGATAAATGTATTCAAATTATCGGGTTAATTAATCCGATGCTAATTCGACTTCTTTTTATCGTAGAAAAAGTACCCAAACTTCATAAAATAACAGCTCCGATTTATTTATATAATAATAAAAAAACGTTAATCGACCATCTACTCCGTTGAAAAATATTAATGCTGGGACATGTTTCACGTCCACAACATTTTACTTTGATTTTATATCTTTTAATTATTTGTTTCCATCCTATATCGTCGTTTTTTAAGAAATTGAACGGAATTATAGATGGAGTACTTACTAATTTACTAAATTTTGGTACCTTTCTCTCTATAAAAAGTTAAAAATTTAAGTATTCACCGGACGCAATCGACTACAACTTGAGTACTTATACTGCTAATAATAATAAAAATAAATATATTGCGATACATAGTTTTCTTCGTCTAAGCCACGGCTTTCCACTCAGTGGGTTGCTCAATCTCCAAAAGTCTAAAAGCAATCATCTTTAACTAGGGTTTGGAATAATGTGACAGGACCAAATACCTCTATTAGAAAGTAGGATATCTAATTTGATAAATACAAATTACGTACCAAAAGAGGTCAAAAGTTTAGATCAAATGAAGGAAAAATAGTAGCTTTTTCATGCAAAACACACGACACGTATGTTGTGTATATCTGTTTAATATCGATGTTACACACTTTTGGTGGTATTGTGCTTAGTGGATGTCTCCATCAAAAGTGGGGTTCTCAATAAAATATATATATATGATATGTTGTGTGAGAAATTATCATCAAATCAATAGCAAGTCAACACTTCTCTTCCACTATATATATATTTTTTAATATATATATATATATATATATATTGATTCGACAAGTTTTTGGGTCTTATAATTATGCCAAAAAAATGGTCAAAAAAGAGGATTTTAGTTGTCTAATCTTTATGCCCTAGACCTACCTAGACTTCTCATTAGTGGGTTGTTATTGAATGATACCATGCATGGCTAAGAATCGACCAAAAGATAGTGCCCTAAGAGTACTTATGAAGAATATATACAGGCGTTTGACAGAAATAATAGACGACTATTTTAGTCTTTATATATATATATATATATATATATTGTACTTTATAATTAGTGGATCGTTTGTAAGGACAATTCTTCTCACATACAAGTCAATTAAAGGAAATAGAACTAGTAGAGGTCATCGATTATTGAAGGTGAAGTCAGAGTTGTAGTATATGATTAATAATTATTAGATAAGCCTTTCGTTAACCAAAAAAATTAATAATAATAATTATTATTAGATACATTGTATATACGAGAATTTAGAACCTATCATTTTTGCTGCTCAAATTATCTGTGCTTCATACCTTGATTATTTGCAAAAGTTTTATATATTGCAAATGAAATCAAGTTTTTTTGTGGCCTTAAACTATGAATGATTTTTTCCCGTCAAAGCTCAAAAGGTGCAACGACATGTCGTTTATTGCCCCCTTTTTTTTTTTTCTCACATATGAATAATCTTAAGGGTGAGATGTGTATACACTCTAGCCCATTTGTTGAGAGGCCCAACAACAAAGGCAAAATGTCTATTATACCCCGCCCACATTCGAAATTAAATAACAGCCTTAACTTACAAATTACAATACACAAAAAGCAGCAGATATTAAGACGATTAAGGGCAAAAGCGTCTAGCTAGGGACTGCAATTGGTGAAACATCTGTTAGGCTTATTTTCATTTTGGTATTTTTTGGCCTTCCGATTCGAGGGTAACAAGGTGATCGGTATCGGTCTGCAAATTTGTCATTTATAAACGAGTATAGAGGACAAGTTACTTTTTTTATTTGAGTTTCGCACAGGTCTAAAGACAGCTTGGACCCGAAATTGAGTCCAAGAACCAATCCGACACGAAAAGCGATGGATAGGGTGCGATTCAACTCAGCCTAGAACAATTGCTCTCCACGCAGCACCTCGCCGATAAGTCATTTTATTCGACGACGGGGCATTAATATCAATAAACTAATACAACAGTTACGATTAGTTCAGATGAAGAAATGAGTGACGAAGAATTGTTATGACACACAACAACCTAGCAATGTTTAGATTTAATGGAGCATAAATTAGATTCTAAGAAGATCACGATTTTCAAAAGAAAAGGCTTAGGAATAAGTTACGCGACGCTATAAAAAAAGAACATCACTTCTAAAATAGGGAAAGGAGTAAATAATATCTCGGCAACGAGCAAATACTTTGTCTTTGTATTCGACTTGATTGTATTAAGAGATGTCATACAAATCTAGAGGCCTAATTCTTTAAGAAGATTATTGTACCAAATTCACAGTTTAATACATTATTTGTACTTCAATTTGTTCCGAAGAATATAAACTGAGCTTAGCTATTACCGGAAACCACCGTTCGCAACAGTAGACTCAAAACAGGCTAAACAAGTGGTTTCGTGTGATAATTTGGAACAAAACTTCAACAGAATATAGAGAGGTTAATCTAGAAGATATGTATTTTAAGAGATTCTGTTTAAAACAAGTAATAAAATTCTGTGATGGTTTATCTTTGACATGTAACAACTTGCTCATGTCGATAGAAAACAAGGTATGCAATCCAAAAATGACATGTCGTATTCTATTAGTGCACACCGTTGTCATTTGGCATGAGAACACGAGAGTCCTAGCTAAGTGACAACTGTAAACGACAATTAATAGAGACATTCAATCTTGTTTCTTGGAGTGATGATCTCTTGCCATTTTACTACTAAGAAAATAGAACGACAACAAATTGCTAGTGTTGCCTCGGACAATATTATGTCGTTTTTTCTTTTCCATGTTTTTTACAACCTCAGTAGCTCTTTCCCGAGTTATCGGCAGCATGTCCCTTTTAAGTTTGGTGACCGGTGCATGCATTTCCCATTTTCTTTCTTATGCTGCGCTAAACAGTTTGTTTAAAATACCGATACCGATACCGATACATGGTTTCACAAATATACCAACGGGTAAAGGGGAAAGCACACCTCATATCATATCAAACATAAGGTTCAATGTTCGGAATTGATCTAATTCTTTTCGCACTTCGAACTCACGTTTCCATTTTCTTGTCGTTTATATACTCAAGCCTTTGTTGCAACTCTTATGTCGTATATTGTAGGATTTATTGCTGCGCAAATATTCAAGTTTATTCAAAATCGTGCGGTATAATTTCAATCTTCCAATTTTGCGGAGTTAATAACTAAAGTCGTGAAATTTGCATTTGACTGACTCTGTATCATATGTCTCCATTAAGATTAAGTTTTAATTTTTTTTAATTTTTTTATTAACATTTGTGTACATCTCAAGTTCTTTTTTTTTTTTTTCATGTTCCGATTCCTCTCATATCATACTTCCACACAAGGCATACACTAAACGCTAACAAAGACACACGAGAGGAAAAAAAAACCCTAATTGAAAATGTAAATTTTACGACATTAGATGTTTGAATTGAAGTTGGGGTTATGTCACAAATTAAAATAAACTTAGATACTTATGCCGCGATTTTTCCTTTTATTATATACATTGTCGTTTTGTACTATTGTCTTTTTATCCAGTCTAGTGGTACTATGATATGCTGTCGTTTCTTTAAACTGTGATGTCATTTTTAGTCATCTTTATCGTTTTTTTACAGTCATCATATGTCAACCACTTTTACAATGTCGTTCTTGTTCTTCGATGTCGTTTAGTGACGATATCTAGCTGCTATATCTGGAGTGGTTTCTGTATTTCTTGTCGTTTTTGCATTCATACTAGGAATATTGTAGACTTTTCCACATTCCAGTGTTGTATAGTTCACTCACGGATAAAGCGAAAATTTCCAATTAATTCCCGAATCGGGTTTAGAAAACGGTTTTTATTTTTTATTTTTATATATATATATATATAAAAGACTTGGAACCAAGATTCACTAACATTATTTTGGGAACCACGGCCATTGATGTTATTTTAAATTCCTTAAAACCAGTCAAAAAGATAGTTTTTGAATAAAATTGGCAACCAGCCCAATCTGAGCCGGCCATGAGTTAAAAGTGAACAACATATTTGCCTTATATTTGTTCAATAAACTTAAGACAAGAAGAGCCTCAAATTTGAATTAGGCTAAAATAAAAATTAAGTCTCAACAATTATTATTATTGTTTTTAAAGTCACCACATTTTGAAGTCCCACCTTTCTACTGGATTTAAACCAGTCGGAGCATCGATAGCAGAGAAAACAATTTTTACAACACCGATATTTTTAGGAAACAGTAGCGCTTTTAATAAATCAGGGGAGTAAATCCCTGTTAACAGAGTTTACAAGCCAAGAAGGACAAACGTCCGACGAAAAATCCGAAAGTAAAACGGAGAATCGGGTCTTGGCGAGACAATTGACCACCACCCCGTTAGAAGTCCTAACAACACTGATATTGAGTACATTTAATATACAGATTCCCGATCCTGGTTTTCACACTTGCCGTATATAAAAAAAAAATCATATTATATTTTATCTTTACAAAATGATTTCGAATAAGAAGCCTAATAATAATATATATATATATTCAAATTACTATTCGATAAATTGTAATCTATATATATAAAAGGGCAATGATTTCGGGAATCGTATCGGCCAAAAACCACTAATTTCAACCTCATTCTTTTTTTTTTCCTTCAAAAAAAAAAAACCTCATTCTTTTTTCTCAGTTTTTTGAATTATTTTTTAAAGAAAAAATATCACACATAAATTGAAGAGTTGCTTTGGTTAAATAGTTACAATAAATAAATTAAAAGTAGTTAAGAAACGATTGTAACACAAAACAAGGCACCTTCTTCTCGGTAGAGATTCATCTCAAATGTCACGTTACTTCTTTAAGAGTTGCATCCAGTCATAGACACCACCTTTTCACTTCCCTCGAAGAAATAAAATAATTTTCATCTGAGTATCTCATATCCAGTCATATTCTCAGTATCTCTCATGATTCTCTCTCTGCCGGGCCCTCGCCACGAAAGGCGAAACCACCACCAAGTCCACTACCGGCAAACTCTCGGCTTCATCTTCGGCCTACACGGGCCTTCATCGGCGTCGACTCTGACGAGGTACTTTCATCGTCATTATTCTCTCCTCCAAATCTCTATTTCTATCTTCACTAAATCTCACGCTTCCTAACTTTTGTCTCCGCCAAATCCCTCTCTCTCTCTTCAATCGATCTCTCCCCTAATCTCTAATAAATCGTCTTTTGTCGCATTTCTACTTCACGATCAGTGCGAGCCACAGATGCGACTATTTCATTTCCTCTGTCGATTATTGGGCTCAGTGTAAGAATGAATAGTAGCAATACGCAATCTCTGGTGGTTTACTTTTCAGTTTACAAATTTGTGAAGAAATAGTCTATGTCACTGATTTCATGGCTATATCTTTAGAATATTCGAATTTATAGTTACTGCAAAGATAATCCAATTTCTGCAGTTTAATATTTTTTAGTATAATGATTTCATGTTACTTAAACACGGGTAACCATATATCACTGTGGATTTTCAGGATTTTGCTACAACATGGGTTGTGCGCACGGAGACGGTGAAGAAGTCGTCACGGCAAGTGATCTAGAAGTACTACTCTCGGGTGACTTTTGATTTCCACAACAACGAGAAGATCTTGGAATCTCATCGGCTCGAGAACTCTTCCCTGCGACGATCTTGGACTTTCACGAAAAAAGTCGAGATATAAAAGCTTTGTTCATGTAAGAAACTATTTAAAATTAGTATTGCAGTTAAACTCAGTTTCATAATGTAATTTTACGCCTGCTTACAAAATTTAAAGAATTAAGCTATCATTGTTAATATTCATAGTACATTATAATTTTTTTTCATTATTCTGCAGATAAAGTAGGAATAGCAAGCAAAGATGGGTTGGATTCACAACTAACTATGCTATTATGTGTGCTAGAAAAGGTGAGAAGTTTTCATTTCAGTACAATTATTCTTCGTGGATTTAACTAACGTGATGTAACTTTTAAGTTTTTTTTCTTCTTCCCTCTTTCATACTTAATATTTTGCTTTATTTATTTACCATCATGTTTTTTTAGTGCAGATTGGGAATATGAAGTTGCATATGAAATTTGATATTCTGATCTAAAGAGATTACACCCTGGTAATTATTTGATTTTTTTCAAAGATATTTTTTAATTGTAGCACTTTCTCTGATTACATAATATTACGTACATTTTTAATATGAATAACAAAATGTGGTGTGAACAATGTCAATATTGCACCGAAATGAGGAAAAACTCTACGACATTCAATGAGGTTTAGGAAGAGTAACAGTATGAATTTAAATTTATCACATATTAAAGTTGCAATTGAGGTTTGAGTATTGTAATTTAGAAATAGTTCAAGTCTAGGTAATGAAACCCCAATATCTTTATTTGTCCTGTCCAATTGAATTTATTTAAAACTTTAGTTTTTCTAATACTGGGTTATATTGAAAAATATAGTTCTAGATTATTTATAACATGATATAATCTCCTTCTTCGGGACTATGCTCTCACCTCTAGATATAACAGTTTAGTTCATCCAAGGCTTTGACGACTCTATTTCATCTTCTTCTTTAGAACCTCGCTTAGTCTTCTTCCACTCTTTATTAACTGAACTGTAAGGTTTGTTTTTTCTCATTTTTTCTGTGTTTGTTTATCAGATTCATGGGATGATGTAGCTGTTTCATTTTTCCTAATTTTCTTTCCTTCTCCAACAGACTCTCTGCAATCGCTTCAGAAACGCTCTCCTTACTCTCCAATCGTTCTCAGGTGTACATGAATTTATTTATTTAATTTTCTTCTTGACACACCTCTCAATTCCTCTTCTTTAAAAGAATTTGAGGCGAATCTTCCCTAACAAACTGAAGTTTCACCAGTTTTCCACTGCGACGCAGAGGGTTGCCTGTCTCCCTTAAATGTTGCCTCTCTCCCACGGCACCTCTAAAGAGACCGTCTCCATCGGCGTGTTGATATTTCTACACTTCTCTGGTAAGATAATTTTTTCTGTAATTTAAAAACTGATTTATGGTTCATTATCAAGCGAATTCCTCTTTCTGGCGAGTATAAGTTTAACCAGGTACATGATTGTATTGAGCGAGCAAAGTTGTTCATACAAGACTGATAACAAAATCTTTATCAGCAACGAGTATGATTTGGATTAATTAAACCTTGAGTGTTTTTTGAAATAGTTTGACTCTAATTGAGTATTTTACTAATAAGACCTATATTTTATACTGTTATTTTTAATAATAATAGTTGATAGTTGATCACTTTCATTGTTTGAGTTTGTTAATTTCTAAATATTTTAACTATATAAATTAATTTGTGATTCTTAAATACAATATAAACACATTTATTTAGACTAAAATAGTTTTGTAACCTTCAATATAATTTCTTATTTATCATGAAAACTATATTAACGTCATTTTAATTTGTTAATAGGAATCTATGTCTTATATATTTAACATTTTTCTTTATCAAATTTAGACATAATATTTTAATCTTATATTGACATTTTCAATAACAATAGACAACAAAATTATTTAATTTGACATTGTTTTCAACGTCACGGCGCCGGTCCACTAATTTTAATTTATCATATAACAATTCTTTTGTAAATATATATATATTAGCGCAACGCCCTGAAAGTTATTGCGTAATGCGTACCTTGGATTCTTCTTCTGACTAGTCAAGATCACGTGCCACCTCACGTGACCTTCCCTCTTTGCTTCGCTCACGTTTTCGCACGGTTTCACTTATAATACTATTTTTATATAATTTTATTATCATTAGAGGATCAGACAGAGTGGCGCCAGAAAGTTTAAAGAAAAATGCACAAATATACATGATTATCATTTAAATTAAATGGTTAAACAATTTATTTTTAATAAAAAGTTTATTTTTCATTTTTTTTTCCTCACAAAATAAAGGGTTAAAAATCTAAATCATCAATTGTTATTGTTAAGGTACTTGAAATCAGACCAATAAATGAAACCTTCGATATTAGTCAAATATTGATTTAATTTTCTTACTTAAGAGTTTAGACAACCAATAATTAATTTTTTTTTATCTCTAAATTGGTATATTTCGATGCATAAATAAATAATTAAACATAAAATCGAATAAATTCCAAGTATTTGGTTTCTTATCAACCGAAAATTGTAATCCCAATTAATGTCTAATAAATTAAAAATTAAAATAAATTAAAATGAAGAACAAAGCATAAAGAAAAGCGGCGTTACCAGAGAAATGCGAAGCAAATCGGCAACGAGAAATCCAAGCAAACCTGCCACTCATTCCTCTCTCAATCTCGATGCGAGCATTTCGCTTCCATGGCGTCCTCGGAATCCATGGAGCTCAATGAACCGCTGATTCTCGGGGAGCTTTGAGCCTCGCTGGGCTGCGATTTCTCTTTCCGCCGGCAGTTTGGGCTTCCAATTTCGTCCTGCGGTTGTTTCGGTCGCCATGGAAGCTCTGATCGAGCTCTGCGACCTCATCGCGCAGAATCCGACGCAGTTCTCGGAGAAGCTCGCCTGGATTTGCGGCCGGTGCCCCTCGCCGGAGTCTCTCGCCGCCGGATCTTCTAGGGTTTCGCGGTCTCAGCTCAATGCCGTCCTCGCCGTTGCGCGATTCCTCTCCAAATGCCCTGATTCCTCTGATCTGCGCCCTAAAGCCGTGGTCGTCGAGTTTATTCGGTTCGTGCCGTCCTCGTTTGGTCAGTCGTTTTGGCCGCAGGCGTTCGGTGGTGATGCGATCGCCAGTTTTTTCGTCGATTTCTTGGGGTATGTGTCGAAAGCTGCTGAATTGTCGCCAGATTTGGCCTCGGAGATCGCTGGCCTCACCGGAGCGGTCGTGGTGTCTGCGTTCGACAATGTAGGAGGTGGAGGCTCGGGGGTTTCTAGGTCTTTCCTGGCGGCGCTGTCGCAGAGTTTCCTTCCGATTATGCCTTCCGACGCGGAGACTTTCATCAGCCTTCTCGTCGAGCAGCTTACTGCTGCAGCGTCCGGGGCTGTAGTCCAGTCGCCCAGGGAACAAGCTCATCGGGTGAACTCCGAGACGTCGTCGTCGCAGAGCTCTCCCATAAGTATCAACCATTACCGGCCTAATGACAGCTCGAGCCCCGTAAATGACGCTAGCCAGGTCTCTAGCTCGTCCGGCAGTGTGGCTTCTCGGCTTGCAGACGAAGCCACCAGCGCCTCATCGAGAGGCTCGGGGACCATAAATGGAGGCAGCATTTTGTGGAAGAAAGGCATTGAGCAGCTGAACGATGTCGGGGGTAGCGGTGCTGCATTGCTTAGGCAGCAAGTTTCTGCTTTTGAAGATGAGCCTCTAGAAAGCTTGGAGAAGCAAGAGGTTTCTTTCAAATTGATCGCTCACATCGTCGAGAAAGTCCGCATTGATCCCAGGCTTTCGGAGCAGGTCAGGCTAATCGCAAAGAGGCAGCTACAATCGCTATCGGTTTTTCTTAAGGTAATGTCTTTCTCAGTCACTGCTTACAAATTCCTGTTGCGTAGGAGTTGCTATACAAGTACAGAAGTTTATTTGTGATGGTGTTGGCAGATAAGGAAGAGGGATTGGAATGAACATGGGGCGCTTTTAAAATCGAGAATCAATACAAAGCTGTTAGTTTATAAAGCTGCTGCGACGTTGATGCTTAAGAGCCTAGCTTGCTTTGATTCCGACTGGAAAGTTGCTAAGAAGTTTGTGCATGAAACCCTAGCATTGTTCATGGACGCTGCGGAAGCATGCTTGCTATCGGGTTGGCGCAAGTTTAGAATCTGCGAAGAGCTTTTTGACTCATTGCTTGCTGGGCTTTCGCAAATCGCTGTGACTCGAGGAGGCCAGTCGCTTCGGATTTTGCTCATCCGGCTCAAGCCCGTTGTGCTTACAGTATGCTCACAGGTACACACTTTGTATTGTTCAGCGGGTTTCCTTTGCGGAGAAAAGAGCATTTTCTTACTACCTGGTATTGTAACTCCAACAGGCTGATACTTGGGCTACCAGCCACGGAGCGATGTTTGAGAGTGTCATGAGGACGAGTTGCGAGGTAATTGAATCTTGCTGGAGCAAGGAGCGAGCACCGGTGGATACGTTCATCATGGGATTAGCGGCAAGTATCCGTGAGAGAAATGATTATGATGATCAGGTTCGTAAGTTTTAGTTTTTGCACAGACTTCTGGAGTTTGATTTGGTATGCATATACTAGGGATTGTATATACAGGCACACGGTATCCTGTATTAATAACCTCTAACTTCTATCCACACAACTCTTTTACTATTACTTAGTTGAGCCCGCAGCTAAAGTCAAATATGTTATAAATCTTTCCGAATTTCAGGTTGATAAGGAAAAATCGACTGTACCCGTTGTCCAACTTAATGTCATAAGCTTGCTTGCGGATCTGAATGTTGCTGTTAATAAGTCTGAAGTGGTGGATATGATATTACCGCTTTTTATTGAAAGTTTAGAGGAAGGAGATGCTTCAACTCCTAGTTTATTACGACTCCGGGTATGGAACCTCTGTTGCTGCTACGTTTTGCTCGTTAATTCACATAAAATTTCATGCTGCATCATGATATTGACTAGAGTTACTGAATTCCGATTTTATATCTCACTGCAGCTTCTTGATGCTGTTTCTCGCATGGCAAGTTTAGGTTTTGAGAAGTCATACCGTGAGACAGTTGTCTTAATAACAAGAAGTTACTTGAATAAGCTTTCGAGTGTAGGATCTGCAGAAAGCAAAACCGAGGCAGCAGAAGCTATAACAGAACGCACTGAGGTCAGTACCGTCTCAACAATAAGAATAGTTTATGATTCTTGCAAGTTTGGACCGAAACTCACTTTTTTCAAACACATTCTAGACTCTCCCTGCAGGATTCCTTCTCATTGCTAGTCAACTTAAGAACCCCAAGTTGCGTTCGGATTTTCGACATCGCTTGCTATCTTTGTGTTCCGACGTAGGCCTGGCTGCCGAGTCCAAAAGTGGAAGGTAAGAACACTTGAAATAAGCATTTCGTTGTCTTCACTGATGTATAGATCTGGTTTATAAGCCTTAGTGGTACATTCAAACCGTGACAGGAGTGGCGGCGATTTTCTCGGACCCTTACTTCCTGCTGTTGCTGAGATATGTTGTGATTTTGATCCAACTGAAGATGTGGAACCTTCACTTTTGAAGCTGTTTCGCAACTTATGGTTCTATATCGCTTTATTTGGTCTAGCGCCTCCGATACAGAAGGACGAACAACCAGTAAAGCCGGTATCCACAACTTTCAACAGTGTGAATAGCTTGGGTGCAAATGCTCTTAAGGCTGTTGGAGGACCGTACATGTGGAAAGCACAGTGGTCATCTGCTGTCCAGAAAATTGCTCAAGGCACTCCTCCACTTGTAAGATGTTGTAAATGCATAATAGATAATACCACAAGGTTTATTACCGCATATTCGGTGCATATCTTTTAGACTTCAGTGCCAATTACTGTATTGCGGTAATACCATAATATGGTACTGGATAATCAAAATATAGAAACATAGTGAGATCGTAAAAGATATAATGGCTAAAAATATATACTAAAATTCTAGTATTTTTAAGTATCTCTAATATGTATAATAAATTTTTTAACTTGAAAAAAATGCAGCAGTAACAGCAGAAGCACCCTGACTAAATGCGGTAATGGAAGACAAAAACTGTTTTAGCTCCCGATTACCGCTTGCGGTAGTGTCACTTTTACCAATTTTACCGCATTTCATAAAAAAAAAAAAAAAAACTCCTTTGAAGAAAATTTTCTCTGAACTCAATAGCGTCCTCATTGCATTTATTTTTTGTGTTCGTATAATTAATGTCCTAATGGTTTCTGCTTTTTTATATTCTCATAGGTTGTTAGCTCGGTAAAATGGCTAGAAGATGAGTTGGAACTCAATGCTCTTCACAACCCCGGCAGTCGTGGTAATGGCAATGAAAAAGCCGCTGTTGTCCAAAGGACTGCACTCTCTGCTGCTCTTGGGGGACGTGTTGATGCTGGATCAATGAGCACAATTTCAGGTTAGATTTACTGATAATCTTAATCTATTCAGGATTCTCAAGAAAATTCTCAAGAAAGTTTTGAGTTTTGATTTTTCTCTGACATATTTTAAATATGCAAATTCTTTCATTATTCTATCTTCATATATTTTTTAATTGTACTATCTTTTTTTAGGTGTGAAGGCTACCTATCTTCTTGCAGTAGCATTTTTGGAAATTATACGTTTCAGCAGTAACGGTGGTATCCTCAACGGAAGCTCTTCCAGAAGTGCATTCAGTTGCGTCTTCGAGTACTTAAAAACTCCGAACCTTATGCCTTCTGTATTTCAGTGCTTAATGGGAATAGTCCATCGTGCTTTCGAAACAGCAGTCCTTTGGCTGGTATGTGTTTCTTGTGCAAATATTTCCGCAGTTATCAGTTTCTAGTATAAGAATCTTATCATGATCTTTGGATACAGTTGGTTCCTTTATTAGTTACTGTATACGTATAGGTTAATCGTTGGGTTTTCCACCTACTACTTCCTTTTTAATTTAAATTGAATACATAACATCACAGTTTTAAGCAGAACCTTTTTCTAGTTAAGCATGCTGTAATTTATAAGTATTGTTGGCGTTAACCTATATTTCAAAGATTTCATATTTTTTGTTCTGGTATGATATTTGTCGGACCAACATAGGTGCCATTAAAATGAGTTGAAAATTTGAAAGATGGTTTTGATCTGATAAGGTGGACTCTCGTTCAAGTGTTAAGAGGGGTCTTTCACTCTGTATATACCCTATTCATGCCGACATTGTAGTTTCTGTAATGTGGTTTCAGGAGGCTAGGATATCTGAAACAGGCAAAGAAGCCGAGGTCAGAGAGTCGACTCTTTCGACTCATGCTTGTTTTCTCATTAAAAGTATGTCCCAAAGGGAGGAACATATTAGAGAGGTTGCCGTGAACTTGTTGACTCAACTCAGAGACAAATTTCCACAGGTTAGTTGGGCTCGGAACTGAGTAATTATTCTTTGTCTTGTTCGTTTGACTTGGGACCTAAATTTCGGAACATGAAATAATGTGCATGCAGGTTCTGTGGAATTCGTCTTGTTTTGACTCCTTGCTGTTCTCGATGCATAATGATTCACCTTCTACTGTTGTCAACGATCCTGCTTGGGTGGTAACAGTGCGCTCTTTATACCAAAAAGTCGTTCGAGAATGGATCATTAAATCACTTTCGTATGCTCCGTGCACTAGCCAGGGTCTGTTACAGGTTAGCAACTCTTTGGACTGTCATAATTTGCAGATAGGGATTCAAATGGGTTCAAGTATGTTGTCATAATTCATGATTTCGATGTGCCATGAGATTGTTTAAAAGTACTCCTTATATCGATTGCATTGACTATTTAATTACTAATTAGGTTCAATAAGACATAAACTTCAAGAGTAAATAGGTAACACTAGGGCAATATTTCACACGGACTTCATAATTGAGTAATTTAATTTACTTTCTTAATAAATTACGAGATTACTAATTTATATGTGTTAAGTGGGACCTATGTGTTTTTCTAGACGTTTATTACTAGGGAATTAATAATTTACCACGTTGGTCCCAGATCAGGACCAAACATAAGTATAATTTAATAAATTATGTTCTGTATTTGGGAATTGAGCAATGGGTTTCAGAGTTTTTAATTAAGCATATGATTTTTACACATTCTTTCTTTTTCTAATGTGGCATAACTTCAGGATAAGCTATGTAAAGCAAACACATGGCAGAGAACACAGCACACAACAGACGTAGTTTCTCTCCTATCTGAGATACGAATTGGCACTGCAAAAAACGAGTGTTGGACAGATATAAGAACGGCAAACATTCCTGCTGTGATGGCTGCAGCAGCGGCAGCTTCGGGAGCTAACTTAAAGTTGACGGAAGCCTTTAATTTGGAGGTTCTCAGTACCGGAATAGTCAGTGCAACAGTGAAGTGCAACCACGCCGGAGAAATTGCAGGCATGAGAAGGCTGTATAGAAGCATTGGCGGGTTTGACTCTGCCAATCCGCCAAGTGGTTTTGGGTTCGGTGGCATACAGAGGTTGATATCAGGAGCGTTCACACCGCAATTGCAGGATGAGGATAACGCGTTTAATGGAATGTTGCTGAGCAAGTTTGTGCGTATGCTTCAGAAGTGTGTCAACATTGCTGAGAAAGGCGGGGAAGTGGACAAATCACATTTCCGAGAAACGTGCTCTCAGGCAACGGCGTTGCTCCTATCCAATCTGGTAATGGAAATGTTCTCTTCCTTCGCCCATGTATTTTGTTAGACCACTAAAAGTATATGTTATGGTCCCAAATCGATTTCCTTAATCTCTAGAGAAAACTAAATAAACTTCTTTGACTGAAAATTGGCACTGATTTTAAAATTATATGCATCAATAAAAATAAAATATCAAATGCAACGATATCGCTTAATAATTTCCATCGATTGAGATCATTGAATATAGCAAATAATTGAGATAAAACATTCGTAAAAATCTGAAGCAATATTTTGACTGGCTTATAATAAGTCTGAGTGGAACTAAATGGAGGAAACCTGTAACAGTATATTCAGTGGAAAAGGGATATCTGATCTTGGACAATTAGTTTACGCTTTCAAAGGGCAGTTTAGTCTTTCGACATAGTGAATTTAGGCTAGAGGCATGACTCATCGATGTTAAGTTGAAATTGTCGTCTCTCTTAGAGTTAAGTTGCTTAGCTTAGAGTAGTTATTATTACTATTTTTGTCTACTAGTAATCAAACTCAACGTTTCTTGAGGTTACCGATTTGAGTTCTATCGTGCTTCATATTTCTTGATTGCATCCTAATTATATGCTTCAAAAATTCCTTGATCAGGGGTCTGATTCAAAATCAAACGTAGAGGGATTTTCACAACTACTCCGTCTTCTTTGTTGGTGTCCGGCTTACGTTTGCACACAAGACGCAATGGAAACTGGTGTTTTCATTTGGACTTGGTTAGTTTCCGCTGCACCAGAACTGGGCTCTCTTGTCCTCGCCGAGCTTGTCGACGCGTGGATGTGGACAATTGATACAAAACGAGGTCTCTTTGCATCTGATGCGAACTATTCCGGGCCCGCTGCAAAATTGAGGCCACATCTTGCCCCTGGAGAGCCTGAGTTGGCGCCAGAAATCGATCCTGTTGAGCAAATAATGGCTCATAGGCTATGGCTTGGATTTTTCATTGACCGATTTGAGGTTAGTATGTTAAAAAAGATTTCTTTTTTCCAAGTGTTGCTTGCTTAGTGAAAGATTTAATGTTTCTGTCATGACCCACAATCCTGTAACGGGAGCGTTCGCAATCTTCACAAAGCCTAATCTCCAGTCATCTGAGAGAGACTAAGTTGATTTGTAAATGATAATGGCCGGGCCTCGAACTTTAAACATAGTTTACCATAAATATCCCTACATATTTCTATTAATGTTACCACGCTATTAATGCTTGCCTAAAGTGTATTCTATCATTTGATAAGAATCTTAATTTTTTCTTATTAAGCCCCTACCTAGCTTCTTTCGAGTTTCAAACATATACCTTTGATTATATTTCATATTCTGTATGTCTGTATGTTTAGGTAGTTCGACACAATAGCGTTGAACAACTCATGCTTCTCGGTCGAATGCTACAAGGAACGACTAAGCTTCCCTGGAACTTCTCACGTCACCCTGCCGCCACTGGAACTTTTTTCACTGTTATGCTTCTTGGCCTTAAGTTCTGCTCATGCCAGTCCCAGGGCAATCTACTCAATTTCAAAATTGGGCTTCAGCTTCTGGAAGACCGAATTTATCGGTGAGCAATCTACTCATTATCATTTCTCTTCACTACTAGCTATGCATATTTATTAAATGTCAATATGCGTTAAATATTCGGTTTGATCAAAATTTCTCGTTTATAATATTACAGGGCTTCATTGGGCTGGTTTGCTTATTGGCCCGAGTGGTACGATGTCAACAATCTGAGTTTTGCTCAGAGTGAGGCTCAATCTGTCTCTGTGTTTGTAGACTACCTGTCCAATGATCGAGGTGATCCAGCTCTGACAGATTCCAAAGGATGGTTTCGTGAAAATGGGAGCACTGTAGGTGATGGGGTAAGATAATAAGAGCTCTAGATATGGATAAAAAAAAAAAATCTTAACTTTGTAGGTAGAACTTTGATTTTTGGCAGTAATTGAAAAATAGTACATTTCTCCCTACACGTCAAAACTAACAAATGTTGGCTTCTGCTCAACACACGACTAACTGGAACATAGTTTTGTTTGCTAATTAGGGAACAAAAGATCAATATACTGGATTATGTGACGATCGTGAAGCAATTGGCGAGTCCAGTTATTCAACAACTATATGATAATAATAAAAAAAGCCCATTATATTCGAGCAAATAATAAAATTGATGAAAATACCGTCAAACAATCGTGTGCTGCTCACAAATTACATTTTTCCGTCATTTTCTAATGCATACGGGGTAGTTTTCTAAAGTTCAGGAGGTTGCACCAAGATACAAAGCTCAGAGCGCATTACTTATAATTACTAATTTTTTTAATTTTGTTTCAATACATACTTAAATTACTTAAATGTGAAAATTTTACAGCATGACCAATACCATCCTGTGTGGGGCCAGATGGAAAACTATCCCGTGGGCAGAGAAAAGAGGAAGCAGCTACTTCTGATGCTTTGTCAGCACGAGGCGGACAGGCTTGAAGTTTGGGCTCAGCCTAGTAATGCGAAGTAACCTCTGATCCATTTCGCTGCTTGCATGAACTTTTTCTCTGTCGCTTATAGTTAACAATGCCCTGAATGCTCAACTTAATTGACTGTCGTGTTTTGGATCTATTTACAGGGACAGTTCTTCCTCACGAACCAGAATCAGCTCTGATAAATGGGTTGACTTTGCTAGGACTGCCTTCGCTGTGGATCCTCGTATATCATTATCCTTGGCCTTTAGGTTCCCGACGAACGCTTCCTTAAAGGCTGAAGTAACTAATTTGGTTCAGGTTCGTCTCACATTAAACATGATAAAAAAATGCAAATGAGTTAAGTAGGAGTGGTGTAGAAATATGGAAAGCTAGGTGTAAGTTAGTGTCAGTTGATTGTATATATTCATTCGTAATATTGAATAAAATATTAATTTCCCTTAGTATTTTGGAAAATTTGCTGAATATTAACATGTATATATTCATTTCTAATATTGAATAAAATATAGAACATCATCTTATTCTCAAAAACTACATACATCACATCAGAAATATGAGTGTTAACTGTTAAAAAATGGCTCAAATCGCTTCTGGATATCATGTTGGTTCCAAAATATTTTATTTTATTTTGTTACTTTTGATATTATTTGCAGTTGCATATATTGGATATCCGATCCATTCCAGAAGCGTTGCCATATTTCGTATCCCCGAAAACGGTGGACGAGAATTCCGTGCTATTGCAACAGTTGCCACATTGGGCAGCTTGTTCTATCACACAAGCTATGGAGTTCCTCACTCCGGCCTATAAAGGACATCCACGTGTCATGGCATATGTTCTTAGGGTTTTGGAGTCGTATCCTCCCGAACGAGTGACTTTCTTCATGCCACAACTTGTTCAGGCTTTGCGATACGATGAAGGAGTGAGTTATCTTAAAATTGTTACCTTATTGTTAGTATTAAATATTAATTAATTAATTCTGTATATGAATCGAGTTCTGCTAATTTTTATTTTCAGAGATTAGTTGAAGGGTATTTGCTTAGAGCAGCTCAGAGAAGTGATGTATTTGCCCATATTTTAATTTGGCATCTACAGGTAAGAGTATTGACACAAGATTCGGTGATACTTCATTTTTTTTTCCTTCAATTCATTTTTATTTCCTAATGGTAACTTAAAACTTTGTTGAAAATATTTTTGGCAGGGTGAAGAACCGGGACCAGAAACTGCGAAAGAGGGGGGGTCTGGAAAGGTAAATTTTGGGATCTGAAATAAATCTCTATTATTGTTTTTTTTTTTTTGTTATATTTTTGTAGAAATGCCCTCAAACTGAAATAAATCTTCACACTGATTCATGTCAACAATTGTTTATGCATAACTCTTTTTTAATCTACATTGGAACATTATTATAACTTGATCATCATTCTACGTAAACAGAAGAATATGTTCTTCTCATATATTTCTAGTGATACATTGTTCTTAATTTTGTTAGTGTCTCACTAAATACTGAAATCATCAACATACTTGTGTGTGTGCAGCAATCCTTTCAGAGTAGTTCCTTTCAAGCACTGTTGCCGGTAGTTAGGGAACGGATCATTGATGGTTTCTCCACAAAAGCGCTCGACTTGTTCAACAAGGAATTTGATTTCTTTGACAAGGTCACATCTATTTCTGGTGTCCTTTTTCCTCTTCCAAAAGAAGAACGGCGAGCTGGCATACGCAGGTTCACTCAAACAATATATGATTTATAATTAAAGCATACTAATTTCAACCCAGCTTGTTAAATATATATATATATATATATATATATATATTTTATGACAGGGAACTAGAGAAAATTGAGGTTGAAGGAGACGAGCTCTACCTACCAACAGCTCCTAGCAAGCTTGTTAGAGGAATCCGTAAAGATAGTGGTATTCCTTTACAGTCAGCGGCAAAAGTGCCGATCATGATCACGTTTAATGTGGTTGATCGTGACGGGAATCACGATGATATAAAACCACAAGCTTGCATTTTCAAGGTGAGTTTATTGCCTTGCATTTTTTATGCACTTGGTAAAATCTGTATAACAAATACTTTGGTTTCTCTTTATATTTATTTCATACACTGGTTGACTGAGGTTTTTACCTTATAGGTCGGAGACGACTGTCGCCAAGACGTTCTTGCTCTACAAGTGATATCGCTTCTCCGAGACATATTTGAAGCAGTTGGTATTAACCTTTATTTGTTTCCATATGGTGTACTCCCAACTGGACCAGGGAGAGGCATAATTGAGGTGACTATATAACTCTCTAAGTTTCTACCTAGATATTCTTGTACGGTTACAACTGAACGGGACGAAAGTTTTTGGCCACCAAGCCTGGTTTTGGCCTGGACAAGCCCCTTTTTCAATCCGAAAACTGGGCCTTTCTGTAAAAAAATAGGGAGTCAGGCCGATAATTTCAAGAACCGAGCCATTTTCCAGCCCAGTTTTAGCATTTCTTTATTTTTTTGAATTAATTTCTTAGTCTTAGTTTATGATTAAATTATTTGAATTAGACAACAGTAACCAATCCTTATAACTGGACCAGCCTTGTTTTTGGCCCGTTCTCGGCATGGTAATTAGGATTATGAAACTGGGACCGGGATTCGATATTGATAAAAAGAACCAGAGCACGTTTATATTACATGTTCTCTTCTTCTCAAAGTATCTCTTACACCGTGCAGGTGGTGCCTAATACACGGAGTAGAAGTCAGATGGGCGAGACGACCGACGGTGGTTTGTATGAGATATTTCAGCAGGACTTCGGGCCCGTAGGGTCTCCCAGCTTTGAAGCCGCCCGAGAGAATTTCATTATCAGCAGCGCCGGCTATGCAGTTGCCAGCCTTATACTTCAGCCAAAGGATCGCCACAACGGCAATCTTTTATTTGACAGGTACGATCACCTCATTTTATTTTGGCATCTAACACTTTATTGTAACTACAAAGATTAAAATTGAAACCCCCGATTGCTAATATTTTGCTGTTTCTGCAGCGTTGGGAGACTTGTTCATATCGATTTCGGATTTATCTTGGAAACATCACCTGGTGGAAACATGCGGTTCGAAAGCGCCCATTTCAAGCTGAGCCACGAAATGACCCAGTTACTCGACCCCTCAGGCGCAATGAAGAGCGAGACTTGGCACCAGTTTGTGAGGTAGCAAAGGCTCTCTTGTTTCCGGCCCTTTTACGCTCTTCTCCAAAGCTTTCTGTAAACAAAAAATATGATTAATATTTTATTGCATCACGTTTTGATACCATGAATTTTCTTTTCTAGAATATTCTCATCGATTTTCTCAACCATTTTTAATTTGCGCCCACAGATTGTGCGTGAAGGGGTACCTGGCCACGCGCCGGTACATGGACGGGATCCTGAGCACGGTTCAGCTAATGCTGGACAGTGGATTGCCGTGCTTCAGCAGAGGCGACCCCATCGGGAATCTGCGCAAGAGATTCCACCCGGAGATGAACGACCGCGAGGCGGCGGCCTTCATGATCCATGTCTGCACCGACGCCTACAACAAGTGGACCACCGCCGGTTACGACCTCATCCAGTATCTCCAGCAAGGCATCGAGAAGTAGGAAAAATGTGTACATGTCACCATAATTTGTGAGTTCACACAGTATTTTCACTTTTATATATATATAATACGGTGCGATTTTTCGGGGTGTTGATAGTGGTAGGAGAGGATTGTATAAACGGAGTAGAAAATTCAGTTTGAGCTCTTTGTATTCTAGAGTCGACGATTCCTCGTGAGCTTTGTAAAATTACGGGTTTTAGTGATTATAACGTACAAGTGAGGTTGTTGCGTCAAATTATGTATTCTTGCTTCTTTATACGACCGTAAAATTGCAAGCACAGGCGGTGTACTACTTGTGCCAGTGGCGTGCAACCAGGGCGGGCTAACCATGGACGGGCTAGCCTTTTCCGGTGTTTCCTTGGGCACGGATTAAATTGTATACTCTTGCTATTCATTGATGTGACGGTCAAATTGCAAGATAAGATGGTTCATTAAACCTAGTGGTGTGAAACTGGACTGGCTAATCGTTCCGGTGTTTCCTTAGGCACGGATTGTCGGCAGCAAAAAAAATAAAATTCCTGATGAAAACTTATTGAAGATGACATCGAAATGAAGGACATGTTATAACTGTAAACAAAAAAGGAGATAACTTGAAGGGATAGAATGTGTAAAATATTTCTTATAAAAAACTTATCATTGATTTGAAACAACAATATCAAACAAATAACTTTTATTGAAATACAAGATATTATGTACAAGATAAGGTTAGTGTAATTTAAATCTTGACACAATGAGTACATGATATCACAAAGATTTTAACTAATAAGTATACAAATGCAATTTTCTAATTAAGTCACACTAATACAAAAAAAAAAAAAAAAACCCTAGTAGAATAATATCACATGATTGAAAGAAAGTACATAAGAGAACGTAGAGTTTATTCCCAGCACACTAAAACCAGCTAAACAAGGTTTATTAATTAAGATGCAAAACAATCTTCTAAGTTTATATTGTCTCATTATAGTCATTGATCTACTATATCTATATATAAGTATACCAAATGTGACATGCTCTTGAAACAACGACTTTGTATATCTAGAAGAGGAATAGTAGGCATTTAAATGCATGGAACAAGACATTTTAAGGAACAAACATGCACATTCATTATGAATGATAACCTTACATACCCACCTTATGATTATAAACACAAACTTTGATCGTTTTCCTCAATAACCTTGACAAGTTTGCCTCCTTGTGCCCTAGTTAGGCATGTACATGCTCACTGTTTCGGAATATATATATATATATATATATATATATATATATATATATATAGTCAGGAGGAATCATATGTCTCAAATTAATTAAGTAATTTCCGCTTTTAATACTTTTAGCGAGTGTCCATGCTTTTTTGTTTTTGTTTTTGTTTTTGAAGGAGGGTCGTGCCTCAGGGAAGGTGGAGTATGATCGCACCTACCGTAAAAAAATCTCAAATTTAAGGGCCCCAAATAACTCAATTTAAAGGCCCCAAAATCACTTTAAATTTTATAAATTTTAATCATATATATATTTATTCTTTCTTTTTTTCTTAACTTCCTCTTCTCATTATACACGTTCTAACCATATCGGTCGCAGTTGCGGACCCAGAAAAAAGCTTCCCGAAGTTAAAATTGATCAAGTTTATTTTTGATCAACCATGTCCCAAGATAGGCTGAGTTATTTAGCTACATTGTCTATCAATAAAGATACGGTCGAGAAACTCGAGTATACATATAGGAATACTACTTTTGCTTCTAAAAACTCTAGACGTGTTATATTTAAATACGTGGTTATTTATTATGCAAATATCTTATATACTTTTGTATCGAAATTTAATTTTACAGTTTCGGTAGGGCCCCAAAATTACTCTTTGCCTCAAGTCTCGAAAATCTCCGACACGGCCTTGGATATGAGGGCCAAGTTATGAAAAAATATAAATACAGTAGAACCTCCTTAAATTAATACTCGAATTACCTTGATAAAATTATATTTTTTACAATCCTAACTCTAACTAATATTACTATATTTTACCTCGATAATCAAATAAAAGTTTTTGGTCCTAGCAATATTAGAGATTTTATGTAAGAGGTACGTATGGCATAGTTAAAACATAGAAGTAGGAAAATTATTGCCCAGCTATAAATAGTGTGTCGATGTATTACTATATTATAGTATTACACATGACCCCATGCAATTAGATACGCATGTCGTAATGGTTCGAAGTTTGCTTTTCATTTGTTCTTGACCATTGATTGCCATTTATTAATTCTTAATGCATGTTTCATATGGATCACCAAACTACAACTGTCTGTGATCTCTTGATTCCGATTCTGATTCGGATTTATCTTTGATGAGAAGAGACGTGTCTTTTATAATATGTGTCTTTCATAGTTGGGAGTTGGGACAAAACTCACATGCTTTAACTCTCTGCCCATTACAACTGGGTTTCAAGAGTCAACCCTGGTCCTGATTGTTACATTTAAGTTTAACAATGTGAATAATGCAATAACAACCCCCAATGAATATATACGTAGATTTAGAGAGGTTATTAACGGCATAAGTACTCAACTTTTTTTCTTCCAAAAATAATGATGAGTACCCTTTATTTTTTGCCAGTCAAAGTTGCCAAACACTCATAAATTGCATGCCATGGGTACCGAAATAGCCGGTAAAAAAGCACATGAGGCATGTTAAGAATAGAGTTTGACAACTTTGTCTGGCTAAAATAATGAGTACTTTTGCCGCTATATATATGTGTGTGTGCTGCTTGCAAGTTTGAACGAAATGATGAGGTAGTTTAGTTTGGTTAGGGGTGTGTATATTTCTAGTTTGAGTAAGATAACATTTATTAAAAGCACGACTTGTTTGGAATTGGAAAGATGCTTTAGCTTGTAGTTATCACGGATTAATAAGAAGAGAATATTGTTTTAAGTTTAACACTTGGAACTCTTAAAGTAATGTTAGAATGGAAAATTCTTAGGGACCAACTTAAAGGACACATATGGGACGGGAAGGCCTGTCCATCCCCCGATTTGGATGGAAGTGAATTTCCCGGCCCGTGGTGTCAGTTTCGCCGGGTGTCATCTGCCCGCCAAGAATTTTAAGGTAGGTTAAATTCACTCACCTTTTTTATACTACAGTACAACCTCTATAAATTACTATTATTAGGATCAGAGAATTTTATTTATATCATAGATGGAAAATTATGTCATGTTAGTTGTAATAGAGTCCAAGCAAAAGTATTAATTAATCAAAGTTATTAATTTATCAAGTATTATTTCAAAGAAGTTTTACTGAATTTGTTAAATTTAAAACAAAAATCTTACATACGAGCGGGAAAAAAACGCAAGAAACCACTTCCAACCGACGCGGGAAACTCACACCCACCTATAAGCTGGCTATCTCTACATGATAGTATTAGTACTTTTTTTCTTTGAAACAAATAATCAAATTCAACACGTGCCTACCTATATGGCTATTTCTAATAACATAAGATGATCTTTTTTCACTAGAACCAGCGACGGAACTACGGCAACGCCAAAAGGGGCAGTGGCCCCCCCAAAATTTTCCGAACTAGTTGAGCTCGACCCACGGTGGCTCTCTCTTGTTCTTGACCTAGTGCAGCGGCCCCTGTGTTTTCTTCAGAACAAACCCATAGGAAGGGTTGAGGAAGAAGAAATTTGGTTGGGATGAAGATGAAGTTACGTAGACACATGTGCTATTGACAATGACATGACAAAGAAAAGTTGAGAAAAAAAGTAACTTTGAGCAGAGTGTCTTACTTTTTTTAATTATATTATTTCAATATGTTTTACTTTTAAATTTTAATATTCATTTACTTATTGTTAATTTGTCATACAGCTTGTATTCTAGTATATAAACAAATATATAAACACATAAATACGTAATACTATTTATAACATATATAATTCATTACTTCTTGAGATTTTAAGAGTATCATATCTTTTAAGAGTATACCATATACTTATAGAATGCCAAGACCCTATCTTATCTTCTTTTAAATAGTTTGATTATTAAAAATGAAAATAATTCCCTTTTATTATTAAAATCCCTATGAACGATTTTTTTTTTTTTTTCGGTCCCCCCTACTACAAAATTCTAGTTCCGTCATTGACTAGAACCATATTGATATAGCTTCATGAGTAATAATTCCCTTTTATTATTAAAATCCCTATGAACGATTATTTTTTTTTTCCGGTCCCCCCTACTACAAAATTCTAGTTCCGTCATTGACTAGAACCATATTGATATAGCTTCATGAGTAATAAAAATAAAAACAGTCATATTATATATAATATATATTATTGAACAATATTGATTACAAAAATATAGCGAAATAACTTAATTAGAAGTACATCTAAAATATATGGACCGTATAAATTAACAAAATAAAAAGAGCAGAGATGGACCACCATTTTCTTACTTGCATTCTAAGTCCTATATAGGACAAACAATTTTGGACAGTTTTCTAATAATTGAAGCATATGAATATTCAACTCGTTACAAGACGAACTAATGTCAACCACATATATGATGTGAGCAAAATAATGCTTGGAAATGTGTAGATCTTCTTTGCTTGGATTTTGTTCGTGTCAAATCATCAAAATCAGGCCATACAAATATATTGCCTACATAAGTAATGTGTTGCGCAATTCATGTCATGGGCGAGTCGCGCTCATTGCTTGCCAAAACCCGGTCATTGTGGGCGCCGGGCAGACAGGTGCGGCCGTGCAGGCAGCCTGCGTCCACCTCCTCTTCATGGCGGGTATCCCAACACGTCCACCATTTTATTTAAAGAGACGAGGGGACTAGGTGAATTCCTCCCACGGATCTTGAAGAACATTTTAGAATGGGCTTGCCCAAATGTAACTTGCCCGTCGGGATTAGCTTATATATAAGTATATATCATTAATTTTAATGAACGATTTACGCTTTGCCCTAATTGTCAGTTACACACGTGCCTTTAAATTTTTAGATTCTTTAATATATATATATCTTCGATCACATTTATTTTTCAAGGTAATCCGCCTTCTGAGACTTGTAACCTAGTTCTGCCGTGGATATCGTAGATTGCGTCTCTAGATGAGCTGTAACTGGCTACACTTTCTTATGTATGTTTTTCATTTAAGCGTGAATTGAGCTCAATAATATTTTTCCAAAAACATTTAACTCACAAATTTCAATAAACTAATGTCTTGACTTGGTAATTTCCAACTCCTCACAAATTATGCTAAACAGAAGTGAAAAAAAAGTTACAAACAGAGAGAATACAAGGCTCATCTTCATAGTAAAACTTTTAATTTAGGAACATTATATAAATTATTTCTCACAAAGTTTCGACCCTAATTCATTCCCATATTTCCCCTAGGAAAAAGCCTACTCTAAAATTCAAAGCCCTTTCACAAACATACCATGCCCTTTCACAAACCCCTTTGCTTCATCTTTCTCTACCCCTATTAGTTCCTTTGGAATACAAAGCTCCAATAAAACCGCCACACGCGAGAATGACCGGTTTTTTTTTTTGTAGGATGCGCGTTTTATGTCGTGGGACTCGAACCTTGTTTCTCAAAGATACAAGCTCTATTACACAACCGGTCTTCCTACCACGCTAGTTTTCATTTATTAGATCGCTGGCCCAACTCGACCTGACTCTTGCCGTTGACTTGATGGCCACCGGGGACGACCTCACGGTGCTTTAGCATCTTACTGGCCGATCTCCAGCAGTGGAATCCACCGAAAAGGACCTCCATGTCCTCGAGGGTACGGCCCTGCGTCTCTGGCATCAGGGTGAAGAAGAAGAGCCAGGCGACGGCAGCAATCGACATGAAGAGGAAGAACCCGCCGCCGATGGTGATCCCCTTGGCGAGCGAGAGGAAGGTCATGGAGATCACGCCGCTTGTTACGCGGTTGACTGCCACGCCAATGCTCGTGCCCTGCGCGCGCAGCTTGAGCGGGAAGATCTCCGAGCTGTACACCCACGTGATAGGCCCCATCCCGATGGAGAAGAATGCCACGTAGGCCATCACCATCGAAATCGAGAGCACCACAGCCCACATCACCCGCTCGTCCGAGTGGTCCACGACTGTGAGCGCCACGCCAAGCGTCCCCAGCGAGAGGATCATCCCCGCCACGCTGCTCAGCAGTAGCGGGCGCCGCCCCAAGCGGTCGAGGAGGAACGTGGCCACGAGGATGAACACGGTCTTCACGAAACCGACGGCCACGGTGGCGAGGAGGAGCTTGTCGGAGTTGGTGATACCGGCTGCCTTGAAGATGCGGGGGGAGTAGAGAACAACAGCGTCGATTCCCGAGGCCTGCTGGAAGAAGTGGATGCCGACGCCGGTGAGGAGGATGTGGCGGACGGCCGGGGAGGGGCGGAGGAGGAGCTCCTTCCAGACGGCGTCGCCTTGGGAGTTCTTCTTGTTGACAGGGACGATGTCGTCGGTGCAGTGCTCTGGGATGCCCGCGGCCTCCTTGATGTCAGCGAGGCGGAGGCTCGCCTCCTCAGGGGTGTCGGAGGTCTTGTCGAGGACGCGCTTGGCATCGCCAAGGCGGCCTTGCATCACCAGCCACCGGGGAGACTCGGGCATCGCCAGCACGCCAACGGTCAGGAGCACCGACGGGATGGCCCCGATGCCCAGCATCATCCGCCACCCCACGCCGAGCGCCATCTTCGAGAACGCGTAGTTCGACACGTACCCGAACAGTATGCCGGCGTTGATGAATACCTGAAAAATTCCGATATATACTTAACTCGGTTGACTGAGAATAATTGAGGTTACAATTAATTTAATTTTTTTCAATAATTACTTATCTCTACTTGTGATACTATTTAATTTTATTGTCATTTTTTAAGTCACTGATAAGTTTTTGTTCATGGTATTTACTATTTATTGTATATTAATTCATGTTACTGACTAAGATATATCATATATGTGTCCCATTATTTAGGTATTCTGGCGAATGAAATGAAACGGGCTTGAACTTTCCTTTTAGGCGATCTTAACTTATTAATTTACAATATGATATATATATTATATATATTTAATGGTTAGTGGGTAGCAATCATATATACGTGAGATGATGTATACAATTAATATCAACTATAAGATCTCAGCATTTAAAACAGATACATATAAATATAATATATATATATATATATATATTGTGTGTGGCTTACACGCAAGTAATTTATCCAATTAATAATTTCAAACGGTCAAATTTTGTTCAACCAGCTAACAATTAATCTTGATTATTTTTCATTCAGAAAATAAACATTTTTTCTACTATTTTTTCAATTACAAAATGTATTGTGTGAGACAGAGTATGACAGTACCTCAGGGAACGAAGTGAGGAAGCCCCGGCAGGAAGCCGGGGAGACCTCGGCGGTGTAGACGGGGGCGATCATGAGGGCGTAGCCAACACCGATGCCGGCCACGAAGCGGCCGAACATGAGGAAGGCGTAGTTAGGAGCCAGCCCCATGAGCAGCGCCCCCGCAAAGAATATGACGCCGGCGAAGACGATGGTGTAGCGCCGCCCGATCCAGTCGGACGTCTTCCCCGCCGCGGCTGAACCCAGCAGCGAGTAGAGGTTCAGAATCCCCGTCATCACCGCCACCTGCGAGTCGCTCAGTTTAAAATCCTTCTGGATGTAAAGCCCGGCCCCGCTCATCACGCCGATATCTGCACCGCAAACAAAGTTTCGCTAAATCTCACGCGTCTTTTTATCATCACGGTATTCGTCTTAAACGGAAAATTACCACGGAAACAACGACGGTACCCTTCTTAAAAAAAAAAAAACTCGTAACCACCAAAAAAAAAAACACGCCTATACAAGAAAAAAAAAAACAGATTATCAAGTTTGGAACTTGCTTTGTTCCTAGATTCTTGGATGATAATGGTTTTTTTTTTTCTTTTTTTTCTTTTTGCTGTTTCTGGATAAAGGGTGACTTGAAAAGTGAAGTTTTGTTTCCCCGTGTGTCTTTTGGTTTGTAAGAAGAAACACATATATATACATTTATATACATGTATATAACACTTACCGTAACCAAGTAAGATTGAAGTCATGGAGGCCAAGACAGCACAAGCTACGGCGAAGACGTTGGTTTTGGGCTTCTTGGGCGGGTCGAAGTCGGCGATGGGTTTGTTGTGTGTTTGGCCGGAGACGCCATTGTCGGCCATTTTCTCCTTCCTTGGAGAGATAGAGAGAGGTGTTTGCTTTGATGTAGAAGATGATGATATGGGAGTACTAGTTGATGTGCAGAGATGAATGGGTGAGCTTGGAGTGCTTATATAGACAAGTCAAGCCCATGACCATGGACTTGCTTACCTCGCTTGTGTTGTTGTGGCTCATTTCATTTCACACCCTCATGCCAAATAAAATGGAAATGATATATTATAGTGGGGTTCTCTGTACTTTTTGGCATCATGTGGACATGCATGCTGGCATAAGTATTTAAAGTTTAATTAATTGAGACAGTATAAGTTTAAAGTTAAAAAATAGTGGTGAAAGTACTTAAAATCTGACACATATTTTGGTTCACTTTTTTTTTAAGGACGTTGGTCAAATGTCATGTGGTATGACGGACGTTGGACGCTACTTGACACTTTAGTCAGCTTGACACTACGTGAAATTCGACCAGCGTTCGTAAAAAAAAAAAGTTAACAAAGATATGTGTGCGATCAATTTGGTCAACTTTAATTACTTATCCCGTAATTTCTTTTGACTAATTTGAGTCACCTCATTGGTTAAAGTTCAAGTAATTATGTTGCTAATATCTCTATTTATCTAAGGTTGAAACATAAGAGAGTAGATCGTCATAGGTGAGCCTGGCTATCCCGCTATTTTGATGTCTAGAGGAGATAAAACCGCAGTCGAAACTAATCCCGCGGATATAGGAGAGCACGGATATCCGTGTTTCTCTATTTTTTTTTTCGGAGTCGGATTTATCCGGGTCCGCCATTTCTCTATTTTTTTTCGGAGTCGGATTTATCCGGGTCCGCCATTTTTTTTCGAAAATTGTGTTTTGGTCCTTGATCTTTTAAACCGAAAACTTTATACTTTTTTCGGGTTTTAGCGGGTTTAAATTTCAAATATCAAATTATATTTTAACGGGTTTGAAATTCAAATTTCAAATTTTAAATATGATAAACATGGAGACAAATAATTAGAGAAATAATGGGCCTCGTTAAAACCTCTCCGAGTCCCCCAAAAGGGTGCGGCTCGGGCGAGGAAAAAACGCCCTAAGGTTTTTATTTATATAATAGAGCAAATACAAATATGTCATACAATTACAAACCGATTACTCCGGGTTCGCCACATTAAGCTCGTTGAAATAGTCTAACAACTCGTTGTCTATCATTTGATTATCTTGCGTTCGCTTTTTGGCCAAAATCCAATCCTTGGAAAGCATAAGGATTTCGACCAAAAACGCCTTCGTTGACTTGCGTCGAGCCTCCAATAGGCGTCCCGCCAACGAGAAAGCCGCTTCCGATGACACCGTGGAGACCGGAACGGTGAGGATGTCGCGAGCCACCAATGATAAAAACGGGTACTCAAGACGATTTACACGCCACCATTCAAGTATGTCGAGGCCTTCGTCGGGACACGGTGCCGGTGGAAGGTTACAAAAGACGTCGTACTCGTTGATTCTTCGGCGGTTTGCTCTTCGGGGACGACGACCTCCGGAACTAGTGCTTGCTCCGCTATGTTGTGACGCCGGACTTGACACCGTCGATGATCCTCCGTGCCCACCGGTATGAGTTACGTTGTAAAACACACGATGCGTCGAAACATAGGGCGCTCTGGGTGCGTTGCTCGGGGGCGGCGTCGGGACGTTTTCCGTGTCTCCTTCTTGCTCCATGTCCTCATAATACTTCGTCTCATACTCCTTGTAAAGAAGCCTCATCTTCAATTCCGCGTCGGGATAGTCTTCGTCAAGGTATGGATCTCCCGTCAATTGTTGCATCATCGTCAAGATTGCCTGCAATTTACCGAGCTTTAATGTAGGATCTAGGATTATAGCCGCGCAAAACAAAAATGGAATATGTTTCCAATAAACCCTAAATTTTTCAATCATCGGTGTCAAAACATTTACAAATAAAGGGTTTTGTTTTGCTTTATCAAAATGAACAATAATATCAAAAATGCAAGCTAAAGCTAAATGAGATGTAGGTTTGTAAACATGAGATAAAATAACGGTAATAGTATAAAAAAGGGATAGAAAAGCCTGGAATTGGATAGCCATCATCCAATCGGATTCGTCGACGTAGTCGTCCACGTGTCTTTGCTCTTGTCCGTTGATCCAGTTCGTAACTAGCTCCTTGTACGGTATGACCGCCTCCAACATCAAGTAGGTAGAGTTCCACCGGATAGGCATATCCGGAGAGAACACTCGCTCCGCTTTGTGGTATTCCCTGCAATATGCTAACCAAGATTCCGTGCGCATAGTAGATGATCGTATGTACATAATGGCACTCCTAATTCTATCTATGCTTGGCGAAATAATATTTAACCCCGCTTGAACTATCAAATTGATAATATGGTATGCACATCTTTGATGAAAATAATCGGCCCTAAAATTATCGAGACTATCCTTTAACACATCAACGGTTATGTTGTGGGGGCTAGCATTATCTAATGTAATTGAAACTACCCTATTGCTAAGGTTCCAAAATGTCAACACATTCAATATAGCCTCGGCAATGTTAACCCCGGTATGCCTAACATGCATGGGTTTAAATCCTAAAATACGCTTTTCTAATTTCCAATCATCGTTAATAAAATGAGCTACAACGGAAATATAATCATCGTTAGCGTGACCTTTCCAACAATCCGATGTTAAAGCAAACTTGTACGACGCTTGTTGAAATAATTTGTCTAGCTTAATTCTTTGTTCATCATGAAACTGAATAATTGTCTCTCTAGTTACATGACGCGAGACATACCGGTAGTTTATCGGGGCGATGAAGGCTAAAAACTCGTTGAAACCATCTCCTTCGAAAAACGATATCGGTAAACCATCGCGTATGATAAATCTAGCGAGAGCTTTCCTATAAATGAGATCGGATAAGTGACTTACCTCCTCCACTATCTTACGCTTTCGGCATGCAATGGCGTGTTCTTTGAGGTATGATGTGCCTTGAGTTTTTGGATCGGCCGCCTTTATTTCTCCGCAACTTTGACATTTCCCGAATCTTTCCTCCTTTCATGTAGTATGATTAAGCATATAAAGCAGGAAAAATTCATTTCGCCATACCGGAGATGTTAGGTTCTTCCTCTTTCTCGGCTTTGGCGGTGGCGAGTTTTCCGGCGGCAGAATAGGAGGCCGACTAGAACCACGAGGCCGACCACGAGCTCGGACCGGCGGCGGCGGTGGAAGAAGTTCTTCTACTTCGTCCTCCTCTTCGTCCGCCTCTTCGTCGTCGTCGTCGTCCCCGCCTTCGGGACCTTCGTAATTCGGATCGTCGTCTCTTCCGTCGTTCATGTTCATCGATCCCGAAGCGTCTTGGTTTTGGCGATATTGGTTTTGGGCATCGTACGTCTCTTGCTCGCTCGACCATTCCAGAATATTACCTGTAGCATTTTCAAGCAAGTTAGTAAAACCACCGAATTGTTGACCATAAATTACCGGAACCATCGCATTGGGATGAATTTGTGGCGACGGTAGACTAGAGGAACCCGGAGCATTTTGTTGGTAAACACCGCCATAATATGTATGTTGTATTTGTTGTTGCACCGGAGTTGAATGCGGAATACTATTAACCGACCCGGTTTCGGAACCGGCCCGTCCTTTTACTCGGCGATCATTTCGGCCTCGAGAACGGTTATCGGAACTAGACATTATAACTAAATTAAAGTATATTATAACTAAACTATATAATATAAATATAATAGATATTATGATAATAATATTGCTAGAATAACTAAATAAGTAACTAAATTATAAGAGTATTAATATAACTATAAGATAACAAAACTATAGCTTAAAATCGAATTTTTTGAGAGCTTGGGCGAGTTGAGAGAGTATGAGATGAAGAGAAGGAGTTGGGTGAAAAAAATGATGGAGAAGTGTGGTTTTTATATGGAAAAAATGGAGAGAATCGAGTAAAGTGGGTATAATTAATACCCAACGGTCAAAAACAGGGGGTCTTTTCTGCAATTGCAGAAATTTTTTTGGGACCGCGCGGGAGAGCTGTTGCGCCAAAAAAAAATTTAAAAAAATTGTCGGACCCGGATTAATCCAGGTCCGTATTTTTGTCGGACCCGGACCTCCGGGTCCGTAAAAAAAATGGAGGGTCCGATGGATCCGACCCTCCTACATTTCCAGGATTAGTCGAAACCCGATTGCACAAATAATTGGGACGAAAAACTCATTAAAAAAAAAACAATTTTGATTGTTTTTCTATTAAAAACGGAGAGACAAAACCAGCTTGTCCGTGTAGTCGTGCAAAAGAGATGTGTAGTTTCTCTTACTTTAAAATGAGATCGATAAACTTAAGTGTTTGACATTGTGACCTTCGTGCGTCCTTATTATTGTACGCTTCGAAAACGTCCATGCCCGCTCGTCTATGGCTTGAGCTTCATCATAATTTTAGAGAATTAGAAGTCAAATTATCATCAAGAAGAAATATTATTATAATTCTATTGCGTGATTTTCGTTAAGTTTCTATATAGTTATTCCGAAGGCGTTGATACTTTTTGCTTAGTTAGTAGCAGATATTGGCGGATTTCAACAAAAATAAATTGATAATATATATATATATATAGAGAGATTATCAAAATTATGGTCCATTTAGCTAAAGAATATACGTGTGAGATGTATGCAGATAAAAGTAGGGGTGAAACCGGTACCGATAATTAGCTTTTTTTGGTATTGTTATTGAAAAATCGAGATATTTTTTTTGGTATTGGTACTGGTATCAGTTCTAAAATTTCTTGATTTTTTATCAAACCGAGACCGAGAAAAAAGAAAAGAAAACCGATAAATAAACCGAGACATAAGCCGGGATTCCGAAGTATAAAAATACATGTCTAATACATAAAAACATCAAACATAATTAAATGACATGTAGTTCACTAATTTTATAAGAGAGTGCCTTAATTTTTGAATAAAAATGACATGTAGTACACTCCAAAACGACATGTAGTTCACAACCGATACCGATACCGATATTCGAGAAATTTGGCTATCGGTATCAGAATTGGTATCGGTATTGGAAACTGATAACCGATAAGTATCGGTTATCGGTTTTAAACTAAATTTATCAGTTTTTTTATAAACCGATCCGGGATCGATACCGAAACCGAGACGATACCGAGAAATGGTTACAAAATTTTCACCCCTAGATAAAAGTAATAATGTGTGGTTACTTGGTTTATAGAAAAACAATTATTTATATATATATATATAGACCCATAATTAATAAAATAATGAAAAAACATATGGGTTCATGCAACTTGGCCTCGTGCGACACATACAAAAACGCAAAATAAAAGAAAAATGCAGTTTGATGATCGAGTGTTCCTTGTCGTGGCTTGTGTTTTTCCACACGGTTTCCGATTATGATCCATTATCATTGATCGACATAATTTAAATAACAGTATCGTACTATTGATTTTGTTACAAAGATATTAATTCATGATAGTACGTCGACTCAATAAAATTATGGGTAAATGAAGCAAATGCCCATTTGTGACTCAATGTTTCAAAAAAATGCCCAAATCTATTTTTAGTAATTAAAACCACCAATTAATTAAAATATGGACTAATATACATTTCTTTTTTAAAATATCAAATAATTAAGAAATAATTAATCATCCTAAATTGTAGCAACCCTATTTTGTAGCAAAAATAAAAATTGTAGTTATATTTTTTTATTTATACGTTGGAAATAATAATTCAACGTCAAAATTAATACATTGAACGTAGCTCTTTTTACGAATTTATAATAGTAAATCACTATAAATTGTAATTGTAAATTAAGTTGCGAATTTAAGTTGCGAATTTATAATAGTATGTTATGAATTTAAGTTACGAATTTATACATGTAATTTTAATTGTAATTTAAGTTACGAATTTATAATAGTAAATCACTATACCTGTAAATGTAATTTAAGTTACGAATTTATAATAGTAAATCATTATACATGTAATTGTAATTTAAGTTACGAATTTATAATAATAAGTTACAAGTTTAGGTTACGAATTTATACATGTAATTGTAATTGTAATTTAAGTTACGAATTTATAATAGTAAATCACTATACAAGTAATTGTAATTTAAGTTGCGAATTTATAATAGTAAATCACTTTACGAGTTATTGGGCGAATGAAATTCTGAGCGAACAACCTTCGCGTCGACGGAGAGACGATGGGAAGCTACGCGACGGCGGAAACCAGGGCATGGGCGTCCTCGAACAATGGCGGATGCTCTGGGGATTCGCGAATCGTGATTTGAAGATTCGCCTCAGAAGAAGAAGATCGGCGGTGATGGAGCGGCAGCGAGCGACACGCTCTTCTCCGATCGATAAGAATCTGGCGATGGAGGTATTAATCTGAGAGAGAGAGAGAGAGAGAGAGAGAGAGAGAGAGAGAAGTACCATAATTAAATGAAATTATAATTAAGAGGTGGAAGTTGTCAACCATAATTATAGGGAAAAAATTTGAAATTAATATATATTATTGATAATTATTAAACGAAAATTAATAATTATAACTAATATTAGGGTTAATATGGTCCAAAAAATATTATGAATGTGTATAAATTAGTTTTATGAAACTATGTGCATTTCTCATAAACTTTAGGTGTTTTTTGGACATTTTGTGGCTTTTTTTAAAATTATACTGAAATGATCTTATATCTTCTGCTTCTAGTTAGTTTTTTTTTTTTTTTTTTTTGGGTGTGCATAGAAGACTTAAATATATATGCATGAGCGTATGACATCTTGCTTAAAGAAGAAATTTAAATTGCTGAACATTTTCAACATCGCGTGTGAGTGTTACTGGATTACCACGTTCGAATAACTCTTATCAAGTTCATCTCGACGAGTCATGCCTTCCTCGTCAAGGATTGTCTGGTCTCGCCTTAATTTGGGCTTATCAGGGAAGCGGCTCCTAAGACAAGCATGCAAGTGACGCGTGCACTTGGCTTGTCTTAGGGAGAATCGCCTTTAATAGCTTTTCAGATATAGTGTTTATGCTTCGAAAACATCAAATAAGAATTCATGCTCCGCTCGTACGTATGTTACATATTTAAAGATTGTATAACAATACATATTTGTGTGTATTATGGAGGTCAAACAATGAAGTTTCCATATATATATATTATGGAATTTGCGATGGTTGATATTATAAGAGTTTAAATCATCAGATCATATGGAGCTTTAAATTGTCAATGTCATCACTTAATACGTGAAGATTTCAACTCTCGAGTCAATTCATGAGATCAAAACTTGTTTTAAAAATTGATTTAATTTAGCTCCGATAATATATACTGCAGTGCCTCTTAATAAGGAAATACGTACAACAATGACGAGAAATAAAATTGGACATTGAAAAGGGAGAATGTTGAATTTATACAGCTACAACCATTAAAGAACTATATAATTGCTTCGAATATATATATATATATATATATGCGAATTTTATGTGGACAATTTGATAAATGTGTAAACAAATTATATATCACTATCAACTATAGCTGTATTAATTAGTAGCAAATAGCAATAGCATATAGCTACTAATGAAATGCCATTTTTCAACACTGGTATTACCTTATTTTCTGGACATGTATGTCACTATTATTGTGATATCCTTAGGAAAAATGGGTATGACAGTTTCTAAGCTGAAAGTAAATTCATAATAATTAACTTTATTATTAATGTATTATTTGATCAGAAAGGTCTGGCTTAGTGTTAGTATTTAGATATGTATCTTTAAAGATTAACTGAACTTAAATAGATGAACATGTCCACAATAATTCTCACCGGCCTATTTTTTTTTGCTATAATTTCGGTTGTTGATTGATTAAATAAGAAACCCGCCTAGCGGACTCCCTCTGTCACATTTATTTTTACGAAATACACAGGTTTGTGGTCGCTAAAATTAGCGGCGACAAATCGTTAATCCGAGTCCCGTTAAGATTTGAGAAAACTCTCACCCTATTAAAAATCTAATAACAATTAACTTTAATAAATTGCATCAACTAGGCGATGACCATTATCTATTGCTTTCTAAATTAAGGCATAGCAGTAACTTAGTAAGTCAGTGATTGGTCAAATTTCTTCCCTTATTTTCAATGATAAAAAAAAAATACTTTTGATTTGAATTTGATCATGTGAACTAGCTAATCAAACAGCCAATCAATAATATAAATTAAGTTCACAATCAATAGGCACTTGTTTCACTTGTTTGGTTTACATATTGAGAGGAACAATATTTTATATTATTATCTTTATTGTTTATATTTGATATGTCTCACTAGAAGTCGTCTAACAAGTCAATAGGACATATTATATAAAGGCGGGGCTTTTATTGAAGAGATTTTAGTGTGATTCGTGGAAATCTGGCTAGCTACAACTACATACATATATAAAGTGGATATATATATACATATATACAAGGTTCAACTTACCGATTTTACCGATAAACCGATTACCGTTTTCGACGGATTAATCGATAGCTTACCGATTAACCGACGGAAAACCTATAACACTGTAGCTTACCGATTACCGATACTTTTCGATGATTATCGACAGATTATCGATACTTTTCGATACTTTTCGACAGAAAACTTATAAAATATTTTGATAATATCATACCTCTAATACAAAACATAGATAATGTCATACACACACATAGATAATGTCATACACACACATAGTCTAACTCTAACAAGTCTCAACTATCAAATATAAAGGCTAATACAAAGTCTAACAAGTCTCCAACCTCAAAAGTACGACGATCTCCTATGGGCTTCCATAATAGTTTAAAAAATAATTAACAAAGGAAAACACCCAAAAAAATGAGCGCATTGCCTTGGAAATCACCAAAAGATAAACTTCAACACTTTCGCCGCAATTAAGACAAAAACCGGAATGTCTTCAAATCTGCAAATAAAATACACCAAAAAATCATATTAATAGTTTAAAAAATAATTAACAAAGGAAAACACCAAAAAAAATGAGCGCAATGCCTTGGAAATCACCAAAATATAAACTTGAGGACTTTCGCCGCAATTAAGAAAAAAACCGGAATGTCTTCAAATCTGCAAATAAAATACACCAAAAAATCAGATTAATAGTTTAAAAAATAATTAACAAAGGAAAACACCCAAAAAAATGAGCGCATTGCCTTGGAAATCACCAAAAGATAAACTTCAACACTTTCGCCGCAATTAAGACAAAAACCGGAATGTCTTCAAATCTGCCAAAAATTCACCTCAAAAAATCAGACTCAGATTTTCAAAAATATCTAATCAAGGGAAACACCCAAAAAAATGAGTACATTATCGAGAAAATCACCAAAATATAAACTTCTCACACTTTCGCCGTAATTAAGACAAAAACCGAATACCATCAAATCTGCAAATAAAATACACTAAAAATTCACATTAATATTTAAAAAAATAATTAATAAAGGAAAACCCCCCAAAAAAGTAGTAGATTACCTCGACAAAACACGCAAGATAAACTTGCAATACTTTTGCCGTAGTTATAGGTAAAACCGAATTATCGTAAAATCTGAAAAAGTTTTACAGAGAAAAATTAGATTAATATTTTAAAAAATATTTAATAAACTAAAAAACCCCTAAAAATTAATATATTGCTTCATAAAACACAAAAAGTAAATTTTAAATACTTTTGCCGTAATTATTCAAAAATCCGAATTAAGCCTCTAATTTACCTAAAAATCGACCCAATTTCATAGAAACTATTACAATAATTTATTATTCAATTATATACATGAAAAAAATTGATTATATAGCTCTAAAACATAAAAAATGCAATCTTGATATGAATATACAAAAATTTTACATAATAAACCTAAAACATATTGTAATCTTTATATATTTCATCTAATTCCTACAAAATAATTACAAATAAAGTCATGGAAACAAGTTTCCTACAACATAAAATCATAAAAATACAAAAATACAACTCAAAATCCTTAAAGTGTCAACCTTTCTAATTCACCAAACATAAACTCATGAACAACTTAATCTTACTTTCTATAACTTATGCTAATCATCTCAAATTCGTGTAAAATAAGTAAATATCAAAGAAAATTGCAAGAAACATATAGATCTAAGATTATACCTCCTAAATATACCCAAAAGTTCGAAATTTTTTGGATAAATTCGGTGTAAAAAGCTTAAAACCAAACTTTGCAAACTTTTGCCACACACACAATTTCCATGGAAAAGCTTGAGTTTAACCGAAAAGATGGGACTTACCAGTTCGAAAATCGGCGAGAAATCATAACATTAGGTCAGTCGGCGGCGAGAAGAGGCGAGAAGAGAGAGAGAGGGTCGAAAATCGGCGAGAAAAGTGAGAAAGGGGGTTAAATATTTGCCCTAAATCTTTTTTTAATTGCACCGAAAAGAACATTTTTTTTACACGTGAAACACCGATAATCGTCTGTCTTTCGGTTTATCGAAAAGCTCGATAATCGTCGGTAAGCTCATAAAACGGTAAGTGTAATAGCCGGTAACTACCGGTAAGACCGATTATCGTCGATTATCGACGATAATCGGTGGTAAGTCGAACCCTGCATATATATATATTTATATATAAACACTTTATTGAGTCAACAAAGATGGGCTCATAATCCAATCCTTTTCAATGCCATAGTTTACTTTAGTGTATACATAAACCGCAATTAGTATTTGAGTTTATTACATAAAGCTTATTAGCGGCAAAAGTAGTCAAGTTGTTAAGAAATAGAGTACTATAGAGCTAACTTAAAAAATTGTGGGAATAATACCCAAGTTCACTTTTTTTTGGTGGATCGGTAGACCTCATCCACTTTTACGTTAGTTTTTTTTTACTATTTTCATCAGTGATAACGTCAACAGTGCCAACCGCGATGCTATTGTGAAGATGAACTGAGTATTTGTAGAGGGCGACTTTCACCGCCCTTTTCCAGTCACAAAGATAATCACCAAATAATAAATAAACTACAATAATTGATGAATATCTCTGTTTTATTATATTTTCCGAAATGAGCTCGGTTTTCTTCCGTTGAATAGCTGGACAGATGAAGGATCATGAGCCTAAAGTTTTCTCTGTTTCCTTAGCCTTTTCTATTACAAGAATTCCTTTTTCTCTTTCCGGGCCTTTTTTCTCTATTTTTCTCAACCCTTACAAATGAGGCTTATCTTGCCTTTTATAGAGTTTACAATGCCTTCCCCGCGCATCTTTCCCGCCTTTTTTCCTCTTTAATCATTCGCTTTCTGGCATGATTTGAGGGCAGCATGGTTAATCCCTGCTTTATGTCACTTCCGAGCAGGCTGCCGTTATGGGTAGGTGCGCCTCATTAAATGTGCATCCCGTCAGCCGTCATTCGGCCCTGCAAGCCTCGTCGCTGGTGTTTCTCATCGAGTGAGTAGGTCGGCCTCATTAAATGCACATCTCGTCAATGGTCATTCGGCCCTGCACAATCATCATGACGAAATTCCTCATCGAGTGCGATGGGACGCTTCATCGCAGCTTGCTTTCCTGTGGCTGCGTCTCCTCGTGGATGAGCCTCCTCGGGGGTATTCTTCCTCGGGGATGTTCCTCCTCGGGGAAATCCCCCTCGGGTGATGAACTTCCTCGCCTCCCCTCATGTCGTTTATGGACAAAACGACACGAGTTGTGTTGAGGATGGATTTGACCAAATCCGACCTTAACAGTTAGTCCCCCATTTTATCAAGTGTATACACTTGGTAAAATAAAGTATAACTGTTTCAAAGATCGGCTCTAGCCGACATTAGTTGGTTCCCGATCGGTGATTGCTTCTTCGGCTCCTCGCGTGGCTATATTGCTAAACCACTTCCTTTCCTCGCCAGGCCTCCTTTGCTTCCCTCCTTGTTGTTTCCGCTCGCCTCTTTCGGGCTTGCTTGCCTGTTTATATTATATATATATACTTTTCATTATATTTTTCTCGGCTCTCTAGCCGGACTGGGCTTGCTCGGCACCCTTAGCCGTATATGGATCTCGACATATTTTGTCGGACCGGGCTTGCTCGGCACCCTTAGCCGTATATGGATCTCGACATGTTTTGTCGGACCGGGCTTCCTCGGCACCCTTAGCCGTATATATATTGTTATATATTATAATCTTCTCGGTACTCTCACCGGTGCATACATAGACATATATAAATTACCTCCTCCTTGAGTCTGAGATAAAAAAAAAGGGTCATGCATAACAGAAAACTTCAAATTAGTTCAACAAAAGTCGAGGCCATGCAAAAACAGCCCCGAACAAGAGGGGGTCGGGACTTCCCCAACTGGTAAGAAGAAAAGATAAGATATGCGAGCATGAAAAGAGAGAGGATCAGCGAAATGAGGCTACTGGTAGAACTTCTTTAAGTGTTTCACGTTCCAACTCCGTATTACTTTTGCTCCCTCTGCATTCTTGAGCTCATAGACTCCCGGCTTGACGACGTTGGTAACTATGTAAGGGCCTTCCCAGGTCTGCCCTAGCTTTCCAGCATTTGCCTCGGCGGTGTTCTGGAAGACACGTCGGAGGACCATTTCTCCGACTCTGAACCTTCTCGAGCGCACTTTCTTGTTATAAAAACGCGCGATCATTTTCTGATAGTTGGCAATGTGCGTTCTCGCTCGCTCGCGCTTCTCGTCGATGTGGTCGAGCCGATGGAGGAGATTCTGTTCATTATCCTCCTCGTTGTTGGGGGCTAGCGTCCGACGAAGGCTCGGGATGTCAAACTCTGCTGGGATCACAGCCTCCACCCCGAAGGCCAAGGCTAAGGGCGTCTCGTCGGTAGCGGAATGAGGGGTTGTTCGATAAGCCCATAGCACTCATGGCAGCTCGTCCGCCCACAGCCCTTTCTTTTCGCCGAGCATCCTCTTGATGTTGTCGACGATGGTTCGGTTGACCGCCTCGGCGTTCCCGTTGCCTTGGGGGTATCGCGGAGTTGATGTGTTGAGTTTTATCCTCCATTGCTTGCAGAAATCTCCAAACCACTTCGAGATGAACTGGGACCCGTTATCAGCGATTATCTCCTGGGCAATCCGAAGCGAGTAATCACGTTCTTCCAAACGTAGCTTTCGACATCGGAATCCTTGATGTTGGCGTATGCTTCCGCCTCCGTCCATTTGGTGATGAAATCCGTGACGACGAGCATGAACCTCTTCTTCCGCGTGCCGATGGGCATAGGGCCGACGATGTCCATTGACCACATCATGAAAGGGTAAGGAACCGAGACCACGGAAAGCTCTTCGGCCGGACAGTTGATCGCTGGCGCGTGCCGCTGACATTTCTCGCATCTCTTGGCGTGGCTGATGCAGTCGGTGACAATGGTTTCCCAAAAGAAACCTTGCCGCTTAGTCTTTCTAAGCAAGGATCGCCCGCCAGAGTGATTTCCGCAGTCCCCGCTATCGATCTCCCGCATGACGTACTCGGCCTCTTTCTTGCCAAGGCATCTTAGGTAGGGACTCGCGAAGGTTTTCTGATAAAGTATATTATCGAGGACGGTGTACCTGGAGCTTTTTGACTTGATCTTTCAGGACTCTTGCGGATCTTCGGGCAGCATTCCTTCAAGGATGTACCTTCGGAGGGGCGTCCTCCAATCTTCTATTTCATCGTCGTCTACAACTCCCCGTTCCCCGTCCCCGTGCTCGTTGTCTTCGATCTCATTTATGTTAGCCTCGCTCGCATTTGCCTCATCGGCTTCTTCTTTCCCTCTAGCTTTCTTCTTCGTTGGGCCTTCCTCCCTCCGAATGCTTGGCTTCTACACCGTCTCCACCGTGACCGACCTCAGTTCTCCGACTTCAGTCGTAGAGCCCAGGTCTGCCAGCGCGTCGGCGTGGGTGTTGTCTCCTCGCGTCACCTGTGTCAGGCTGAAGTAGTCGAACTTCCTTGAGAGAGCATCGACCACTCCTGCGTAAGCCTCCATTCGTTCGTCGTTTTTCTCGTATTCTCCGTTCACCTGCTTTACCACCAGCTGCGAATCTGAGAAAGCGTGCAAGTTCTTTGCCCCGATTGCTAAGGATGATTGCATCCCGATGATGAGCGCTTCATACTCCGACTCGTTGTTGGTGGAGCGATAGGCGAGGCAACAGGATTTTTCTATCACGTCTCCCATAGGGGAGATGATTCTGATCCCCACTCCAGATCCTTGTGCTGTCGCGGATCCATCGACTTGTAGCTTCCAGATTCCGGCTTCGTTGCTCGGGTCCACCGGCTCCTTGGGCAACTCGATGAGGAAATCTGCGAGCACTTGAGACTTGGGGCTCGTCCGAAGCTTGTACTCAATGTCGTACGCTTCCAGTTTTATAGACCACTTCGTGATCCTCCCCGACTGGCTCGGGCCGTGGATGATAGTACAGATTGGTCTGTCGGTCAAGACGACGATGGTGTGGGCTTGGAAGTGATGCTTCAATCTTTTCGACGCGTCGTATACTGCCAAAGCGAGCTTCTCAGGTTGAGGGTACCTTGTCTCGGCATCGAGGAGCTTCCTGCTGATGTAGGAAACTGGCTTCTGCTCTCCATCCTCCTCTCGCACAAGCACTTGGCTAATTGCGTGGTTGGACACGGCGATGTATAAGTACAAAGGTTCCCCCGGCTTTGGCTTCGTCATGATGGGCGGCGACGATAGATAGGACTTCAACGCCTGGAAGGCCTCCTTGCATTTCTCGGTCCACTCAAACTTCTTGTTCTTTCTTAGTAGTTCTTAGAAAAGGAGAGTCTTGTCAGCTGATCGTGAGATAAATCGGTTCAGAGCAGCGATCCTCCCGGTCAATCTCTGAATCTCTCGTCGATTTCGGGGCGAGGGCATGCTCTTGATTGCTTGAATCTGCTCGGGGTCGGCCTCGACCCCCCGCCGAGTGACCATGTGGCCCAAGAACTTTCTCGAGGACATACCGAAAGTGCACTTGGTGGGGTTCAGTTTCATCCTATGCTGATTCAGAATCTCGAAACACTCCTCCAAGTGCTCGACGTGCGCCGTCGCCTTCAGGGATTTAACGACCATATCGTCGATGTATACCTCCATGCTTTTCTCGATCAGTTTGTGGAACATCATTGTCACCAGCCTCTAGTAAGTCGCTCCGGCGTTCTTCAGTCCAAAGGGCATGACTTTGTAGCAGTACGTGCCCCTCTCACTGATGAAGGCGGTCTTCTCTTCGTCTTCCGGGTGCATCCTTATTTGGTGGTACCCAGAATAAGCGTCCATGAAGCTGAGAAGCTCATAGCCGTGGGTGGCCTCGACGAGGCGATCTATATGCGGCATCGGGAAACTGTCTTTCGGGCAGGCTCGGTTGAGGTCGGTGAAGTCCACACAAACTCGCCATTTTCCGTTCTTCTTCTTTACGACGACTGTGTTAGCCAGCCATTCGGGATATTATACCTCTCGAATGGTTCCCATCGAGAGCAGCTTATCTACTTCGTCGTTGATGATCTTGTTCCTGCCGGGGGCCATCTTTCTCCTCTTTTGCACGACGGGTTTATGCCTTGGATCTGTGTTGAGGCGATGGGCTGTTACCGAAGGGTCGATCCCCGGCATGTCTTCATGAGACCAGGCGAAACTCCCACGATTCTTCTTTAGGAGCTCGATTAGTCGTGCTTTGGTATCTGGGTCGAGCTCCGCGCCCACACCGACGGTCCGAGTAGGGTCAGACTCGTCGATGCAGACTCGCTCTACCTCTTCGATCTGCGCTCCCCCTTTTCTTTCCTCGGCATCCCGTGCCTCGATGTCTTCCGTGCTAAGTATCCTGGCTGTCCCGTCGGCGCTCTTCCTCCGCCCCTTCCTTGGGGCAGGCGTCGCTAATTGCTATAAACCGGCCGGTTCACCCCTCTCCGTCTGCTTGATTCCTTTCTCAGAAGTCATCGACTTGTGGTGCATCATGTAGCAGATTCGGTACGCGTCCCTGCTCCCTTTGAGTTCCTCGATCTCTCCTCCCCTTTTCCCCGAGAATTTTATGCTCTGATGGTAAGTTGACGGCACGGCTCTCATGGAGTGGATCCAAGGTCTCCCAAGGATAATGTTGAAGTGTGACGGGACATTTAGCACCATAAACTCCGTCATCCGGTTGACGCTCCCTGCGCAGACCGGGAATTGGACTGTCCCCATCGAGACGGCGACGTCCCCGTTGAAACCCGATACCTTGTGGGGTCATCCCCCTATCACGAGCCCCTCGATGCCCATCTTCATCAAGCATTCATAGAAAATGATGTCGACCGAGCTTCCATTGTCAACGAGGATGCGGAAAACCTCGTAACCACCGATGTTGAGCTCGAGGACCAGAGCGTCGTCGTGCATATCAGCATAGTCCTCGTTCTCCACAAACTCTATCCTCGCGCCTGTGGTGCCCATCTTCATGTCTTCTTGACCGTGCTCCTTCCCCCTTCGCTGATAAGCTTTGATGTTGTTGACCGAATCTTCGCAGAACCGCGATCCGCCCATGATCACCTCGATTCTCGTTTTCGAGGCCGGTCGGTCTTCCTCGTCATGCCTTGCCGGTGGCGGCTCGATCGCCAGGTTTCTCTTTGCCCCGTCTCGACCGTTCCCCCCGTTGTTCGTAGGTTCTTCTTGCCGGCCCTGCCATGCCCTATTCCCGTTATTCCAAGGCACGGAAGGTTTGTACGTGAGGTCTTTGATCTCCCTCAGCGCGTATCTTCTCTGGAGCTCCCTCTTCAGCATGGCACAATCTTCAGTGGAATGGCCATTATAGTTGTGGTAAGTGCAGAACTTGCTCATATCCTTCGGCCAAAACTTCGCCCCGAAACCTCCTCGGCCTCCTGAGAAGCCCCCTCGGCTTCTAGACCCCGAGAATCCCCCTCGGTTTTCGGAAAATCTTCCTCGGTCGTCGGAGAATCGTCCTCGTTCTTCGAAAAATCCTCCCCGGTTCCCCGGGTATCCTCCTCGATCATCGGAAAATCGTCTTCGGTCCTCCGAGAATCCTCCTCGATCATCAGAGAATATTCCTCGGTTCTCCGAGGATCCTCCTTGGTGATGGTTTCCCCGATCATAGTCGCGGTCTTTGTGCTCGTCCACCTGATACACTTCTTGCCTCGGAGCTTCCCGACCTCGTCGCTCGTCGGAATTTCTTCGGTCTTCTTCTCCCTTCCTCGCTCTGGATGACGGGGCGTCTCCTCCATCCCCGCTCTCCCTTTTTCCGTGCTACCTTCCTTTGCTTCCGCCTTCGTGGATCTTCTTCTGGGCCAGAGTCTCTTCTTCTATTTCCATGAAGAGCGTCGCCCTGTGGAGCGCGTCCTCGATCGTCGACGGGCGCATTTTTATTAACTCCTCACGGAACGGGCGCATAACTTTTATTAACTCCCCATGGTGGGCGCCAAACTGTAGAGGGCGATTTTCACCGCCCTTTTCCAGTCACAAAGATAATCACCAAATAATAAATAAACTACAATAATTGATGAATATCTCTGTTTTATTATATTTTCCGAAATGAGCTCGGTTTTCTTTCGTTGAATAGCTGGACAGATAAAGAATCATGAGCCTAGAGTTTTCTCTGATTCCTTAGCCTTTTCTATTACAAGAATTCCCTTTTCTCTTTCCGGGCCTTTTTTCTCTATTTATCTCAACCCTTACAAATGAGGCTTATCTTGCCTTTTATAGAGTTTACAATGCCTTCCCCGCGCATCTTTCCCGCCTTTTTTCCTCTTTTAATCATTCGCTTTTTGGCGTGATTTGAGGGCAGCATGGTTAATCCCTGCTTTATGTCACTTCCGAGCAGGCTGCCGTTATGGGTAGGTGCGCCTCATTAAATGCGCATCCCGTCAGCCGTCATTCGGCCCTGCAAGCCTCGTCGCTGGTGTTTCTCATCGAGTGAGTAGGTCGGCCTCATTAAATGCACATCTCGTCAATGGTCATTCGGCCCTGCACAATCATCATGACGAAATTTCTCGTCGAGTGCGATGGGGCGCTTCATCGCAGCTTGCTTTCCTGTGGCTGCGTCTCCTCGCGGATGAGCCTCCTCGGGGGTATTCTTCCTCGGGGATGTTCCTCCTCGGGGATAATCCCCCTCGGGTGATGAACTTCCTCGCCTCCCCTCATGTCGTTTATGGACAAAACGACACGAGTTGTGTTAAGGATGGATTTGACCAAATCCGACCTTAACAGTATTCTAGAGAGAAAGTAAAAAGGAAAAATAAAAATTCTCCTTGTTGATGTTCCAAGAATCTGAGTTTATATCCATGTTTATTTTAATGTTCGTGGGTTTGATCGTTTGAGTTTATTTATTTTAAAAATGAAAGTAAAGTAGGGGTGAAAATCTTGGCTCTGAAAGGCACTTTCATTCTAAAAATGAAACCTTAAAACAAAAAAAAAACAAAAACAAAAACAAAAACAGGGAATTGGGTCGAGCCGGTCTCAGCTTATAAACTAAGATAGCAAGATATCATGACGGCGAAAAAAAAAAAGTTTGAACCAAGTCTGATTTACTATGGTCTTCTAAGATTTTATTCTAATATTATTTTAAGTTTGAATTATGTTTGTTATCTTATTTGAATGTATTTTTCCCTATCTTTTAATATTTTAAGTTATGTAAGAACTTTTTTTCCTTCTTCTTCTTTCTTTTAACCAACTAATTAATAATAATAATTTAAAAAACAATTCTACAGAGTTTCGGCTCAGTCAAAGTCCAGTTTTAATCTAAATACGAAACTTTTTCTCTAAATAAGGTGCTATTATATTTGAACTGGTACGGATCCAATTTTAGGCTGAAAAAATTGGGACCGGGTCGAAAAATGCCTAATTCTCCGGTATGTTTCATAACTTAACCCCTAAAAGAAGTACATTCAAGTAAAATTGAAAGAAAAATTGTAAGGCCTAGATTAATTGGACACCTTGGAGAGATCACCTTCTTGTGTATAGCACGAGCCTACAACACTTGAATGTAATTAATAAATATTTAGTTGTTGAAGAAATATTATTTTGATTCCAATATTGATCTTCATGATTTTTTAATGCCTAGATTTTAATTAAGGCCATGTAAGACTGTGTTTGAAGATATTATATATAATTATGATGAATTATGGCGAGTTTGTCTGACTGCCAATGGAAATAATTAAAGTATGGTCCCATGCTATTGCTATCTTCGTATAAAGATATATATATATATATATGTATGTATACATATATATATATATATATGTATGTATACATATAGTAAATTAAATACTTTCTTATAATTTCTTTACTTAGTTTGACAGCTTCTGCATTATTGTACCCAAAATAATGACCATATTATATAACTATATATATTAATATATATGCATTTCGTAAAAAATTGCATATAGAGGATTACTGGATTACATATTAATTCTTCACTTTTCATTTTTTCTTAATTGATAGAATATTTATATAAAAGTAAGAAGCAACAGAATAGTAGAATCAATGTACCTTAGCAACTATGAACACCGGAAAAATAATATTTAAATTAATCATAATGTTTATCTGTCAAATTAATATATTATATATGCAATCATACTTTATATTAGCTGCTGATTATGATTAAAATAAGATATCATACACGTAAATCATAAGTTATGAGTTATATGACTTCTTGTGGTTCACATACTATATATATAATCAGACACGAACAGCTGGAAGCAACAGATCACAATAAGTGATTTAAGTGTAGTCAATAAATTAATGTGTATATATATACATATTAATTCACTTTGTATTTTAGCATCTGGCTGAGACTCAATAAATCATTGTGCTAGTCTCAACTCTTAATTAGAGGATATTATTAATTTATTATCACATACTAGAGAAATAAAAATGTTGGAAAAAAAATAATATTCTTTAGTTTAATTAGTTACTAATAAGTTTTTTTCTTTGACGATAAGAGGAGACAAAAAGCCATGTACAAACAAATATCACTTAATTTATGGATATTTTATATTGAAATTAATTTAATATGTGAGCTTGAGATGAAAATTGTTTGGTGTTGACTCAAAGATATATTATATATAACGTCACTGAAGCAAGAATATTCAACAAAACATATTTTATATATATATAATATTTTTCCGTGGGAAATTCGATAGCTGTATTGTTTGACTTATTGAGTAAACAAATGACCCTTTTAGTCATTGTATACAGATTGGCTTCTCATTAACGTAAAGTCCTTTTAATTAAAAAAGTATGAAAAGAAAATAACTGAAAACTAACCTTAAATATCTATGATTAATCATATCGGTGTAGAATATATTAATTATTAATTTTATATTGTAAGAATAATTTTTTTTTTTCAAATACTAAAATTTCATTCGACTAGATTATTTGACTTTTATAAATAAATGAATAACAGCGTAAATCAAATTTATCACATACAGTTTATTTTTATTTTAGACTATGTATTGATCTTAAGTATATAATAATTCTACCTTCAGTTTTCACTTTTCAGTCTATAATAATAATAATAATAATAATAATAATTATTATTATTATTATACTTTTAATGATTATGTGTAATTAAATTTTATCATATATATTAATTGCAATGCTTATATTATATACTATTTATTGTATTTTTTTTTATCATTATCGAAAACGGTATAAATATTCTTTTAAAAAAACTAATTTTACCACTACCCAAATAAAATATTTAGTACAATATACTGCATTGAACGTGGCGTGATCACTCCGGTATATTTATTCGTAAATATTACTATTATAAATATACATATTATTATATAGCTCTTGTTTCCGCTTTATGTAATTCTTGATCATCATTCAAATTTATGTCTGTGGACTGCTGTTTTATCGGATCCGTGACGTTTTTTTTGCTGACTTTTTGAGAGTCTGAATTGATGGCTTCAACTCTTTGAAATATTGTGGTAAATTATTTATTACAATTATATTAATCCCTATGTTTGTTTTACATTAATATTCAGAAGAAGAAACAAAAAACACTTGGTATTGAAAGAGTACGAAGAACATAAAAAGTATGAATAGCGAGCTACGTGGTACGTAAACAAATAGACCCTAATATTATAAATATCATGAATAATTGACTCTAAGAATAATCACATGCATGGCCTATTTATTTATTATTATTCGACGATCGAAACGTGTAAAATAATTATAGGAAGATTAATCAAAAGCCTTAAGATAACAACATTAATTTTAATTAAACAAAAGTCAGCCATTATTCACATGATCAGGCGAATAAAAATACAAATTTTGTTATATCATTAAGCAACAACTAATTATATATGAATCGATCGTACCGACATAATAACTCTTTTTCGTTATTATATACTACGTTAAAAATTTAATGTAAAAATAATAATTTGTGAGGGTGTGTCAAAATTTTATTTGAGCACGTAAGATTTACTTTGGATTTTTTTTTTAAATAACTGAAAGTCATATTTAATGATAATTTTATCTAAAATTTATTGGGTTAATTGCGGCAAAAATACCCAACCTTTGTCAATATTCTCCGATAGGTACCCAACCTCAATAAACGTAGGCAAAAGTACCCAACGTCACACTTTTGTCGCCGACCAACTAACGCCGTTAGACACTGCCTACGTGGTCGTTAGGCTGTCTCATGTGGCATGCTACGTGGCCAAAGGTTGGGTACTTTTGCAGCCACGTGGCATTTTTTTTTTCCCGTTGGCCAATATGTTTTTATTTTTTTTACGTATATCAAACATGATCAAATAATTTATAAAATATGTACTTATAAAAAAAATATGTTATTTTTTTAAATAATCAAATAATTACTTAAAAATTATTAGTTTTAATTTATTTAAAATAAAAATATTTCCCGTGGCACATATTTTTATTTTTATTTTTTTTACATATGTTAAATATAATCAAATAGTTTTATTAAATATTTTTTTCTTACAGGAATAATATCACAGACATTTTAATTAAAATTAAGGCTTGATATGATTTTTGAAGACATACAACATACATGAAACTAAGGAATGATTCAAACAAATAATTGTATCAAATACGGTTCAAACTGAATTTAAACCGAAAGTTTGGTTATTGATAAAAGTTATGTTTAACCTTAATAGCGTTATTTTTATCCACTTCTGCTCGGGGGCACTCCTTGTAGGGTCATTTCTGCTAGGGCCCTTCTATGCTAGGGGAAGCTCTGGTGGGGAGATCTCTGGTGGGAAAATTTTTGGTGGGGAAATCTCTGCTAGGGTTGTTGAGCCCGGTCAAGCTTAAACTCACATGCTTTTATTTTTATTTTAAAATAAAGTTTCTTGGAAACAATAAATTCCTTTCAATCCATTAAAAAAAAAAAATCATTTCACCAATGAAGTGTGCACGAAAACTGTCGTACATGGTACAATAATTATACTTAGTAAGTAAATAAGTATAACTATTGTACCCTATATTATCGTAAGTAAAGTTTTCGCGCATACTTCATTGGTGAAATGAATTTATTGTTTTCAATGAACTTTATTTTAAAATAAAAATAAAATCAAATTGGCATCTTTGCCAGATATATATATATATGTATATATATATATATATCTATGCATATTCAACAAAATCAGTGGAAAGGAATTATAATTTGCTTCTTATTAGTACTTAAAAGAACTAGCCAGTATTTACGTGCTGGATAATTACAACTAGCCAGTATTAAATAAAATGTTCAGTTTAATTTACAAGATTAATTTCAGTAGAGAGAATTAAATATATAAATATTTATGCAACATAGATTATTAGGCATTAGCTAAGAATTGACCGTGTGTAAGCTCTATCATCTATGGTAAAATATATTTTAAAAAATGTGGCGGTTTGTGGCAGTTAACGTAAGATAATTAGAACTAGACCAATCACATTCCAAACTTAATTTATTTCATTTATCATGATTTGACCAAGGATCGATGAGTTGTAGTGATTGGAGACGTGAATTTATGCAATGAATTGATATAATAACTAACGATAGGAATATTAGCACATAAGTACCTAATATACTAAGTATGTCAATCTTTTTCTTTAGCAGCAACAGTACTCAGACGCGATAAAAATTATTGATATCCAATTTTGTTCATATTGAGCTAAAATAAACTATATTAGAGACATGCATACGTCTTAAATTTAAGAAAATTATCATTTTCATGTAACAGAATTTACTAATACATTGACGAAATTAGACGTCAATACTATTTTGGCCTTTGAATACTATTATTGTTAAAAAAAAAAATTAAGAATATGCAGTATATTTATGGACAAGTTTGAGGACATATACTGTAAATATTTTAAAATAATATGACGATTTATAATATAATAATTGAGTGAATAAAATAAAACTTGCGAGTAGGGCCGTGCTTGAGATTTTTGGAGCCCTAGGCGAAGAAAATTTTTGGGGCCCTAGGCGAAGAAACTAAATTAAAATAAAATGTGTATATATAATACTATTGTAATTGCAAATTTTAATTTTGATGCAAAAATATATATATATATAATATTTATATATAAATAGATTCTCATTCAAATAAAACGCGTCTAGCAGCTTTAGAAGCAAAAGTACTAATCAACTATGCATAATCGAGTTTCTCAACCATTATTTTTTTCGATAGATAATGTAGCTAAACCATTCAACCTATCTTGAGACATGGTTGATCGAAGACATGACTTGATCAATTTTAACTTCGAGAAGCTTCTCTCTACATGCGCAACTGTGACTGATATGGTCAACATTATTCTGTAGGCAATCCAAGCCTTTGGATAACTACAATCCGATTCTTGTATGTAATTCAAAACATCGATTGCTCTCTTATTGCCGGTTGAAATGAGAAAATTATAGAGTAAAGTGGTAATAAGAGGCCCTAATTAATTTAGAAATTGGGGGCCCAAATATTAAAGTTAAGTGATTTTAATTAAAAAAAAAAATTAGGGGCCCTAAATAATTTGAAAATTAGGGGCCTAAAAATCTAATTTAAGTGATTTTAATATATAAAAATTTAATTTAATTATATTGGAGCTCTTAAATTTGATTTTGGGAATCCTTAAATTTAAAATTATTTTATTTACTAAAGGCGGGCACCTATTCCACATCCCCTCAGGATCAGATACGGTCCTCCGTGCGAGTTTCGTCCAATGATGGGTTTACGTGTTTGTGTTGTGTGGATTTCAAATTTGGTATAATATTCCAATGGAGTCCACTTTCACGTGCCGTGCTAAATTTATTTATGTCACACTCTTCGAAATTTTGGAATTTGGAAAGCAAAACTGTAGTCTAGTAATATTATCACCTTTTTACTTCATTTACTGGCCAGAAACATACAAAAGTATACCAGCTTTAATAATTGTACCAATAACAAACTCTGCGTTAAAAATTATTGTCAATTTGACCCACTTGATGTGAATTTTTTTAATACGTACCATCGAATATTAGGAATTTAGGAAGTAAAATTAGATTTAGGACCATTTTATGGGGTCCAAATTTCGCATGCAACATGTAAGCAAATAACCAGTGCACGTACATGTCGTTTGGACAATTAATTAGTTTAATAACAAATAAAATATTTCATCAAGTACAATGACTTTTCTAAACTAAATAAAACATTTTGTGCTTGGAATTTGGTGATCATGGCTGAAAAAGAAAAAAAATCAACTTGTTTTGGCAGTTCCCAAAAGATTTTTACCTTTGTTTAATTTATTTAAGCTATCACAACCAAGACATTTAAAAGATAAATTTAATTGACCATACAAGTTGTTCCGAGTGTGTTATGAGATATTTGTTTTATACATTTTATTTTCAATTTATGCAAAAATACATCCTACATTTTTAGGAAACTGTCAAAAGATAATCTATTATTTGATTTGAAGAAATTATTCTATATTTATTACTTTTTAATTAATTTAATAAGTAAAAAATTGAATGCTAAATCACGAATCTGAAAATATGATTTTCTCCCGAGCAGTCATTCATCTTCGTTAAGCTACATTGTATCAAATTTTTCTTGTAATTTTCTCATGAACATTTTATGTTTTCTGGTCCGAGCAGAAGCAGGCTCCTTCTCTCCGTCACCGGCTCGTTTGTTTTGGACGTCCTCATGTCTCACACATCTCTCATAATGTTTGAATTGGACATTTATTGTGTTTTTTTTTTTTTGTTATTATATGCCATGTATATTAGTTTTAGAGTGCATTTTAACCTCTTAGAAAATACAAGATCTAGAGTTTTTTTTTTTTTTTGTGAAAAATAAAACTACATAGTACGTAAAATTAATTCTAAAATTGTGAAATAAGTCATGATTCTTAGTTTTTTTAATGAGAACTATAATAGGGTATAAAAATACGATAAAATCTTTACAAATTAAAATTATTAGAGGCAATGATTTATTATTTTTTTAAATTATTAATTTATCAAGTATTAAATTTAATAATATTAATTTGAGTAAAGATTAAAAATAATATTTAATCAAAATTATTAATTTATTGAGATTGATGATCTACTCTAAAATTAGAATATGCTTTGAGATAATAATATAGTTATTTTTTAAAATAGAGAATTTATTTATACAAAAATATAAATTTATTAAAGCTAAACTCCCTATTATTATTATTATTATTATTATAGTTTAAGGGAAAGGTTTGCTCAATTATTGGATTAAAATCGAGAATAATCGTAAAACATCTAGCACTGTTTTTTCAACCTTTGCGGTTGCCTATAGTTTAATACTATTATTATCCCTTACATATATATAGTTTAATATTATCAAGAAAAGGTCAGTCATAGGCTTAAGTCGTTTTGTTTTACACAAGACAAATGACTTAACATTTATTAGATTGACCGACGAATAATACTGCATTGATTTAAGAGGAATCTTTTTTTTTTATATATATATATATATATATATATATATATATATAGAGTACATATTTCACCAAGCAAGTCATCATTTTCATCATAGCATTGAAAGATCCCTCTTCGCCATATAAATACTAAAAGTATTTAAAAAATTAATGTTTAATACTTATTTTTATTTTAATCGGATAAAATACTAATATTTATGTCTCGCGAATAAGACAGGTATCCAAAAAAAAGTACGTAATCTTATATGTGAAAAAATATATTAATATATTGTCCGACTAAAATAAAAAATAAATAATATTTAAAGCGAATAACCTTTTTGAAGTTACACGCATTCATTATATAAAAGCATGAGTTTTCAAAGTATGACGTCTCTTATTTGAAGTGAACCGCTTCGAGAGGGACATTATAGCTATACATTAATTAATGGAGTTAAATGTTTCATATATACTATTTTCTTGAAAATTGTATGCATTTAAGTAGTGATTAGAATATTCAGAAATGTCGCGTACGTGTTTCATGATGATTAACTGATTGAGCAACTTATATGTATTTTATAATATTCTTGGAGAAGGTGATATTTAAAAAAAAAAAATCGGGGATATAATTCATTTCAAAATCATATGATATACTTAATAATAATACCCTTCAAATTGTGTGTTCATCACGATTAAGACTAATGTTTCGTAATAATATCGTCGTAAAATGCATGGTTTACGTTTTCTGTTTATATCGTGGTACCTTCATTTATCACATATTTTATAATAAAAAAACGTACAACAAAATATAATAAACGAGAGTTTGATGACTGTTGACGTGGTTTCCCACTTCAAACAGTCAAGTGTGACTTATGAGCGTATGATGTTCTTGAGATTGATGATTTGATGGAGTTTGATCTCTCACGTTGCAAGCTCTCGATTCACTCTCGATATATGTATACAAATATAAGCAATATAAATGAGACGAGGAGTTTTTTATAGAGGTTCGTCCTAAGGCGGTAGTTGACTACGTCCTCTGTAAGTTTATTGCGACAAATGACATAGACAGACAGCTACAAGCAGCAAATCACGTCTAGAACAAGAGAAAAGAAAAGAAGGGTGAACTGAATACAACGAAAATCTCAAGTAAGCAGAAATGCCGGGTTGCGAGCTCTCGATATATTCTCTTAGGGATGTCTGTGTTGATATGAGCTTGACCTTGATATTTATAGGCTTCAATTCTTCCCGTTGGACTTCCAGGAATCGTGGGGTATTTTCTCCGAGCTGAACGGATTGAATGGCTCGCCTTGCTACACGTGTCCCACGACTACGTTTTCTTCGTCGAGTTTGAATTATGCCCGTTGAAGACTTGACTCCGTGCTCCTGATCTTCCGCTGAGGTTCGAATTGAGATGCCGGGTAGAGAATGTGACGATTCTACCCTCTTCTTCCTGGGCTTATGACGGATAGTATTGGGCCTTTGCGCTTTTTAGACCGAGTGGCCTTGTATCCGTTGGGCTTTGTCTGATTGAGAGCTCTAGTAGGCTTCTCAATTGGGCTTTTATGGATATCGATCTATTCCTTTAAAACCTTTAATCTTTACTTGTAAATTTAATTAATTCACAACTTTAGTATTTTATGTCATATTAAATAATGACGAATTTGTACATCAACAGTCAGCCCCTACTATAAAAAATACGAAGTAAATTTTATAGTATATACTCGATGAAATCATGTAAAATTCGTGCCGGATAGAATTAATTAAATCTGTGACTTTTGCCATAAATCTGCGTATTCCGGGTAGGATTTTGGATAATTTCGAGATATGATGGACGAGTAGGATCTCGAAGCTGTAACTGTCGCTTCGAATTTTGGGCGGGAACAATTACGACACGTGTCCCTATTTGCGGAGTTCGAAGAGAATAAACCCTTCACATTCTCCTGACACAGCTGTCACACTGGTCATGCTGACATGTTTCCGGATAGCTCGCTGATCTCAACCGTAGGATGAGGTTTGGTGCGAATCTCGAGGAAACCCTAACCGTAGGATCAGCGACAGCTTTCGAGTATAACTACTCGAGTGTTTCGCATTAATGGGCACGTCTCTTCAGTCCTATCCGGCCCACGTCTCATCGAAGGTAACTGCTCTTTCTCTCTCTCCTATTTATACCCTTCTTCGCACTTGAATTCCATTTTTCGAATTTAGAGAGAGAAAAATCAAAGTTTTAGCGAGAGAAACTCTGAGAGATTTATGCTGAGTTCTTCGTGAAGATTTTCTTTGATTTCCTCCGTGTCTAGGGATCCAGGTTCTTCATCTATTTCTTACTCTTTCTTGTTGCGATTTCCTAGGGATTTTTCTGGGTTTTTGATAAACTTTATTGATTCGGGGATTTCTTAAGCTTTCCTGGGTTTTTCTATTCGTCTAGAAGTTTCGGTTTTTCTAATCTCTTCAACAATGGGTCCAAAAAAGGTTACGGAGAAATGGCGAACGGAGTTTCTGACTACAGATTCTCCGAGGTCAATTCTAAAACCTAAGGATCTTACTAGGATCCGGGTAAAATATAATATCCCGCAGTCTATCTCGCTCAGGTTGCCGGGTTCAAATGAACATGCTGACGAGCAGAATACAGACGGGTGGATTTGTGTATACGAAAGGTTCTTTGAGTCCGGGGGGCTTAGATTTCCTATTCCCGAGCTTATCCTGAGATATTTAACTTACTTAGGGGTTTCTATAGGGCAATTTAGTCCTCATTCCTTCCGGGTTTTGATGGCCTTGCCTGTCCGGTCCCACGAGTGTTTGTGCACACTTACACTCGAGGATCTATTGACGGGCTTGGTGGTTAAAACTAACGGTCAGGCTAAGGGTAGGTTTTTTCTATCCGTCAAAGAAGGAGAAATATTGACGGGTCTTCCTAAGAAGGAGAGCGCATGGACCCACAAATATTTCTTTTTTCTGGCCGGTCAGGAGACGCTTGGGTCCTGGCCGTCATACAAGAATGTGTGGGTTCACGAAATAGGTGAGAATCTGGGCAGGGGTTTGAAATTCTATTCAGGTTTTCACTTGCCTTTGCTGATTTTTTGCGTTCTGTTTTGCAGCTGAGGATCCTAAGAAACCTAAATCTCTTCCTATCACGGACGAGTGGAGGACTCTGAAGAAGAAACTTTTCCCAAACGGTCCTGAATTCTGGTCATCGTTCACGCGACACAGGTTCGAATCCGTCGGGTTGTGGTTGGAGGAAGAAGAGGAGGAATTCATCGCGTACGATAACAACGCTCCCGATCTTCCGGGTAAGATCTATTTCTCTAAGCTTTCCGTTAGATATTGAATATTTGGCTAAGCGTCGAATCTACACGTGCAGAAGAGATGGAAGTTGCTCGTCCTAAGGGTCTGAGTCTTCGGGCGAAGAGGAAGTTGGAGGAGCAGGCGGGTACGTCTAGCTCGGCTCCACAAATGGAGGTCCAAGCCGGCACGACCGTTACTGCTCAGGGAGCTATCCGTCAAGAGACGGAGAAGAAGGTTGAGGAGGCTCATACTGAGGAGACTCCTGCTGATATTGCCGTGCAGACGGCCGGGGAGCAGTCCGTCGTAGTGCTTTCTGACGACAGGGACAATACCCCGGACGCCACGCCTGTGGCGAAAACTTCTGAGAAGAGGGATATTCCCCCTCCTGCTCCTATCCGTCCTTCCAAGGATTCGACTCATCCTTCTCAGGACGCAGTCCGTCCTAGGGTGGATTCGGATGCCGTGGTGAAGCGGCCGCGAGAGGGGGCGGGGGATTCTGAAGCCCGTAAGAAGGCGAGGGGTGACTCGGCCCCGAAAGAAGTGGTCAAGGCCTCCGAGAAGGCCAGAGGAAAGGGGATTGCTTATGAGGTCGAGCGCCCCAAGTAGGCTTCCCAGGGCAAGGCAGGGGGAAATCCGGGTTTGTCTACTCCTGCTATAGGGAGTAAGGCCAGGGAGGGTGTGCTTCGGAAAGAAAGCACGGTTAAGGAAAAGGAGATCATCCGCAAGGTCGGGTGCACCTGGCATGGCGACAAGGGTCTCCATAAGGCACCCAAGGTCGCGGTTGGCCTGTTGAGGCAGATCACAAATGGCGGGGTTGGCAGGGTCCCTAGATCCATTGCTGAGAAGCCTATCTACAAGGCTGTATCGGCTATGACGGTTCACGTAAGTACTTTTCTAAATTTCTATTCGCTCTAGCTTTATTTTTTGAGTGGTTTCTAACACTATTTTTTGGGCGGATAGCTTACGGCGACTATAAACAATATGGTTCTTGACTATGAGGACTAGTTGGAGGAGGCCGCGGAGGGTGCGCAAGCTGCTGAGCAACTTGCGCTGAAGGAGAGGGAATTGGCGGGTGCCATAGAGGCTATCCGGATAAAAGCCGACCAGCTACAGACGATGGGTTGGAAGATAACTTCTTCCGAATCCAGGGTCAAGGGCCTGGTTAACACGGTTGAGGACCTCAGGGAGAAGCTGAAAAATGCTTCCGGGCAGGTGGAGGAGGCCGAGAAGGCGAGGGATGCGGCTTTCAGGGAGGTGCTAACTTCCGACGCGGCTAGAGGACGGGCTGAAGGGGTGGTTAAGGCAAATGAGGAGGAGATGACGGCCTTGAAGGAGGACGTACAACGCCTTAGCGCTGAGCTAAACGAGGCCAGACAACAGTCTCTTGATCGTGAGGTCGAGAAAAATGCTATCCGTTCCCGCTATCGCCGAAGGGTGAAAGAGAGGGACGCGATGATTGCGTGGTACAAAGGTACGGCCGCCGACAACTGCTGTCTGGATCAGGCCGAAGCTGGTCCAAGACATCATTGGCGGCAACGTTCAATATTTTGAGGCCGAGAATGAGGTCCTTGATGGCAACGTTATTCGCTACCAAGCTCTCTTGGATGCAGTTCCTGCGCCCCTGATAGGGTATCTGGCTATGTCTCCTGATGCTGAGTTGACCGAGCTTCCCTTTGCAGATCAAAGTGCCCAGTCCGAGCAACAAGTCGCCAAGGAGCCCGTCGTTGAAGAGCCCACAGCCGAAGAGGTCGTGACCGAAGAGCCCACCGAGCAAGGAGATTTGGCCGGCGACGAGAGAAATGACGGGGAGGAAGTCGTGGACGTACTCGGGGTTTGACGCATAGAGCGCCCCCCCAATTTTTTTTTTTGTTTTTAGCTAAATAAGGCCTAAGGCTAGAACAATTTCTATGGGCAAGTCTACGGCGGTTTGAACCCCTTTTTTATATGGTTTGGATATGCCCGCGGTTAGGGCCTTTGCTATTTTTCTTTTTATGCTAAATAATTCATTTGTTGGATTTCTTCCAAATTAATTTCCTTTTGCACTCTCCCTTGATAACGGCTAAAACTCTACTTGGCTAGGTGCGGTATCTAGATTGATAAACTTATATGAAATTACAAAAGAAATTATAAAAGTTTCTTAAGTATGAAAAAAGGGAGTTTACCTTGCGATTGAAGTGAGTTCATTGTTCTTCTGTCTGTTCGTCGATCATCTCTGCTCGTCTGCGCAGTAGTCCGTAAGTTTCATGTCTGCAGCAAATATGCTCGTAGACTTTTAGATTAGTATAAATAATTTTAATGGGGTGGGCTTGTTTCCCGACGAGGCTTGTTGCCTTAGTTGATTGGTTTGTTACCCGATTAGGCTCGTTGGCCCTTAGAGATTGGGTTTGTTACCCAGTAGGCTTGTTGCCTAAGGAGGGTGGGTTTGTTACCCGGTAGGCTTGTTGCCTTAGGAGTGTGGGTCTGTTACCCGGTAGGCTTGTTGCCTTAAAGAGAAAGTGTAGATATTTTTACCTCGACAACGCAAATTTTCAGAGTTTACACTTAGTGAAGGTCGGACCGATTTGGTTTGGATTTGGATTGAGACTGTGCCCGTTGATAAGACGGGCTGCCTACGTACCCCATATTTGGGGATCAAGTCATTACGTAGTTCATGGTAGACCGGATAGGTCGGGTTAGGCGTAGTATTTCCTCAGGTGCATGGCATTCTAGCTCCGGAGGACTCTCGTTCCTTCCGGAGTGGCTAGACGGTATACTCCAGGTTTTACTACTTCAGTGACGATGTAAGGTCCTTCCCAGTTATCCCCGAGCTTACCCGCGTTCAACTCGGCGGTGTTCTGGAAAATTTTTCTGAGGACCAGCTCTCCCACGATGAATTTTCGACGTTTGATCTTTGAATTATAATACTTTGCTATCGAATTTTGATAGTTAGTTATTCTTATCAAAGCCTGTTCTCGCCTTTCGTCGATGTGGTCGAGCTGATCTTCCCTCATTTCGTCGTTGAGCTCTGCGTTCAAGGGTGCGTGTTCCCTTCGAAGGCTGGGTGTCTCTATTTCTGCTGGTATTACGGCTTCGGTGCCGTATACCATTGAAAATGGAGTTTCCCCGGTGGCCCTACGTGGGGTAGTTCTGTAGGACCAAAGGACTCCTATGAGCTCATCAGCCCATCGTCCTTTTTTGGTGTCTAGGCGTCTCTTAATTCCATCCACTATGATCCGATTAGCTACCTCAGCTTGGCCGTTGCCCTGGGGATACCTCGGAGTGGATGTGTTCAAGGATATTTTCCAGTTGATGCAGAAGTTTTGGAATCTCGTGGAAATGAACTGGGGTCCATTGTCAGCTATTATCTCTTTTGGGAGGCCGAAACGGCTAATGATGTTTTTCCAGAGGAAATTTTCCACATCAACGTCCTTGATGTTTGCATATGCTTCGGCCTCCACCCATTTGGAGAAGTAATCTGTTACGACGAGTAGGAATATTTTCCCAGCCGGGGCTAGGGGAAAAGGCCCAACTATGTCCATAGACCATTTCATGAACGGGTACGGGACTGAGACTGAGGAGAGTTCTTCTGCTGGCCGGTGTATGGACGGGGAGTGTATTTGGCATTTATCGCATCTTTTGGCGTGGGCTTCGCTGTCTGCCAGCATAGTGGCCTAGAAAAAGCCTTGCTTTTCGCTTTGTTTGCCAAAGATCTTCCTCTGGAGTGATTGCCACATTCTCCATCATGGATTTCGTGGAGTACAATTTGAGCTTCGGTCTTCCCTAGGCACCTTAGGAAGGGTCCAGTGTAGCTGCGTTTGTACAATTTTCCCCCGATAATGCAAAATCTGGCGCTTTGGATTCTCAGTTTCCAAGCCTTCTGCTTGTCCTGGGGTTTGGCTCTGGTTACGATATAGTTGACGATCGGGGTTCTCCAATCGTCTTCTTCCATTTGGATGCTGTAAACTTCGCGTGTCACGCTAGGTTCGTCTATTGTTTCGACTGGAATTATCCTCTTTACTTCGGGATTCGAAGTTGAAGCTAAACCAGCCAATGCATCTGCTGATGCGTTCTCGCTCCTCGGTATCTGGATTATCTCAACGTGATCGAACTGTTGAATTAGATCTTTTACTACCGAAAGGTATTTTTCCATTCTATCGTCACGGGTGGCGTACTCGTCACTGATTTGACTAGTAACTAGCTTGGAGTCGGAATGGGCCCTTATCCTTCGGACTCCTACGGCTTTTTCTAGTTTGAGGCCAGCAATGAGGGCCTCGTATTCGGTCTCGTTGTTTGTCGCGTGGAATTTCAATCTAAAATATTGTTCCAACACTTCTCCTGTAGGGGATATCAAACGAATCCCGATCCCGGACCCACCTTGGTTTGAGGCTCCATCGACTTCGAGTCTCCATTCTCCATCTTTGTGACCCTCTTTCGAGCCATCGGCCGACAATTCGATCAGAAAGTCAGCCAGTACTTGTGATTTCGCACAGGTACGGATTTTGTATTCTATATCGAACTCGCTTAGCTCGACTGCCCATTTTGTGAGTCTTCCTGATTGGTTCGGGCTGTGGAGGATGATCCTCAAAGGTTGGGTGGTCATGACCATGATAGTGTGGGATTGGAAGTAAGGCCGGAGTTTTCTCGCTGCGGTTATTATTGCCAACGCGAGTTTTTCGATAGCTGGATATCTGGTTTCAGCATCTTCTAGAGATTTGCTGATGTAGAATATTGGTCTTTGCTCATTGCGGTCCTCTCTCACTATTACCCCATTCACCGCCGATGGTGAGACAGCCAAGTATAAGAATAATGGCTCTCCCAGGATCGGTCTGGTAAGTATGGGCGGCGTGGAGAGGTATCTTTTTAGCTTTTGGAATGCTTCCTCGCACTCTTCGGTCCATTTGAACTTTTTGTTCCCCTTCAACAGTTTGTAAAAGGGTAAACACTTGTCCGTTGCTCTTGATATGAACCGATAAAGAGCTGCGATTCTCCCGGTCAGCCTTTGTGTCTCCCTAACAGTCCTTGGGGAGGGAATGTTCTGGAGGGCTTTTATCTGGTCGAGATTAGCTTCTATTCCTCCCTGTGTGACCAAGTAACCCATGAATTTTCCCGAAGTTACCCCGAAGGTGCATTTAGTCGGATTAAGCTTCATTTGATACTTCCGTAGTATCGCGAAGCACTCTTCCAAGTGGGCTACATGATCTGTTGCTTGGGAGGATTTTACCAACATATCATCAATATAGACCTCCATAGTTTTGCCGAGCTGCTCGGCAAACATTTGGTTGACTAATCTTTGATATGTGGCTCCGGCATTTTTTAACCCGAAGGGCATAACTTTGTAACAGTATATACCCCTGTCGGTTATGAAAGCCGTTTTTTCCTGGTCCTATGGGTGCATGAGGATCTGATTGTATCCCGAAAACGCGTCCATGAATGACAGTAATTCATGTCCGCACGTCGCTTCGACCAGGCGGTTAATGTGGGGCATTGGGAAACTGTCTTTGGGACAGACTTTGTTTAGGTCAGTGAAGTCAATACAGACTGGCCTTTCCGTTTTTCTTTTTCACGACGACTGTATTTGCCAACCAGTCCGGGTACTTGACTTTCCTGATGGATCCGGTTTGCAACAGCTTTGTGACTTCTTCGTTCACAGCTTGGGCCCGATCTGGGCCTAGCTTCCGCCTTTTTTGTTTTACAGGCTTATAGCTGGGGTCTACATTCAGGCGGTGGGTTGCGATGCTTGGGTCTATCCCGGGCATGTCCTCGTGGGACCAAGCAAAACAATCCTGGTTTTTGGTGAGGAATTTGAGGAGTTCTTTTCTTACGTTATTGTCCAGTCCTTTTCCTATCCCTACCCGGTGATCTGGATTGTCGGGATCGATCTGGACCTGGACTGTCATTTCCACGTTGGGTTCGTCCGTGTCGGTGGTCCTTTCCTGGCCGTGCTCCTCTTTTCCTTCTACCGACATTAGTTGCTATGCGGTAGATTTCTCTCTTTCGGCCTTAGCGGCCTAGATATTCCGGAATGCGCTCATATAGCAGATCCTGGATTGCTTTTGGTTTCCCTTGACTTCAACAATTTTTCCTTCCCTATTCGGGAAGCGTATTAGTTGATGATAAGTTGATGGTACGGCCTTCATCATATGCAGCCAGGGTCTTCCCAGTATCATGTTGTAAACTGACGGGCAGTCTAACACTCGAAAGTTCTTCATCCTGCCCACTCCTGCTGCTGCGATTGACAACCGAACCGTCCCTATTGAATTAACGGTCCCTCCATTAAAGTCGGTTAGCGGGATAGTTTCTCTGTTGATATCTATTTCTTCGACCCCTAGCTTCAGCAATGGTTCCAGGAAAATCACGTCGACTGAGCTCCCATTATCGATTAAGATTCTATCCATCGTATACGAGGCAACTAGGAGTGTGACGACCAGTGCGTCGTCGTGTGGTCCGATCAGTGTGGCCGCTTCACTGTCCTTGAATGAGATTTCAAAATCTGGTTCTTGCCTCGGAACGACTATTGGTCCGGCCTTGAGCCTCCGTTGGTGAGCCTTGATGGAATTGACTGAGTTTCCGTGCAGTTGCGATCCTCCTACTATTGTGTAGATTCTGCCAATGGGCTCGGGGATCTCATTAAGCTGTTCGCCAATGCCTTCTTCCTCCTCATACGTTTGCTCGTCTGGTTCTTCGAGCATGTGTACCCGTCCTCTCTTGTTTGGCTGGGCATTTGTTGGGAATCACGTCTTGGATTCCTTGAAAATTATCACGAATTGTACCTCCGAACCGTCCGGGTAACATTTAAAAATTAATTTAAAGCGGAATAACTTGTTATCCGTCCAACGGTCTGGATATCGGATAATAACCATTTCACAAGATCTGATAAATATTATGTAATTTAATATTCATATATCATTATTAATAATCTAGTCATAATAGGAAATAAATAGAAAGCAGTAAATGGTTGCATTTATTAACCCAATGCATAAGGCCGTACCTCTATTGACGACTTCCGGCTGCGCGTTCTGAATCGGGCAGGGCTCCGCCGGTGCTGAGGGAAACTCCCGTGATCTTCCGGGATATTCTCCTGGAATCGTCGTACCGAAGCGTGGGCTTCGCCGGCAGGACTCCGTCGCAAAATTTTAACTGATGGTTCTTTTTAAGCTTCTAGAGAAATAGTCTCCTAAGCCGAACCAGAAAAGAGAGATCAGAGAGAAAATTCGCTGACCCTGAGGGAGAGGGAGAGGGAGAGTTCGAATTTTTCTCTGGGGAAAGGTGTGAAAAATGTGTAGAATGAGCCTCCTGTTTATAGGCTCAAACCGTAACCGAATTGAAGAAATTCCCTCCTTCATTTCGAATTTCATATATTTAAATATAATTAATTATCTTAATCCAATAGTCCAGATTTAATCTCATCTAAATCCAATGGATATAATTAATTAGGGATTTAATTAAATAAGAAAGATTAGGATAAAATCAAAATCCAATCTTATCTTCTTATCTTTATAAAATTCGAATTATATATATATATATATATATATATATATATATATATATTAAAATTCGAATTATCATTATCTAGATCCAACGGTTGAGATAAATCTTTAAACCGATCTAATGGATCAAATTAGTTTAGGATAAAATCAAATATAAAAAGATTTATTAAAAACAATTTCGAATTTATCCATTAACCATAATTCGAAAAATATACAAATATATATAATTAATTAATTTTAAATCCGACGGTAAAGATTAAATCTTAGACCGATCTAACGGATATAATTAATTAACCAAATTCGAAAAATGAAACTTGGTCACCAAGTTATTAATTTCGAATTTATCAATATCCTAATCCAACGGTTGATATTAAATCATAACCGATCCAATGGATAATATTGATTTTAGGGATTTGCTAAAATACCAAAACATTTGGTAAATATGCCGCAAATTTGGAAAGACCAAATCATACCATTCGAATTTAGCTAGGGTTTCATATGAAACCCTAATTCGAATTTACACATATAAATATATATTTTTATTTATTAATATAAATCTATTAATTATTAATTAATTATTAATAAGATATTAATAATTAAATCCAAATAATTAAATTATATTAATATTTCCTGATCTCAATATCACACAATAAAATGTCATGGTGCCACACCATCATTTAAATTCGTGACATGTGATTTAATTTCAAAGTTTATCGAACCGATCACAAACTTAGAAAATCCATAAATCACTAATCGTAAGTCGAAATGACTTGGTTCAAAAAGAAAAGTTGCTTAGAATTTAATTTCCAACAACATGGTGCTGATAAAAAATCTAAATTCTAACTTTCTTTTATCAGTTAATTTCGTGTACCAAAATATGGTACTTTTGCCACGTTAACGATAACACTATCTGACGTCTGCCACAGACCTTTCAGTTTTATAAGTCAAGCCAAATGATTAAAAATTATCCAGAATGTATTTTAATCACGTACGTATCATCCGTTACGGAGCTATCTTGGGGACCATGGACCCGTATCACTTAAGCTCCAACGAACTGCTAGTTATTCGTCAAACCTCGAAGTGATTCCACTATAGACCCGAGGCTGCACTCTTTAGTGATACGGTATATATTATTTCCTTTATAACAGCAGGGTGTCCATTGATACAATCAAATTCAGGTTATTAATCTTTCACTTGATGATCCACACACGAGCAGGCGGTTTCTACCGTTATGCCCCTCATTGCATTTTCATCCTTGACTCAGTAAGTAATAGTATGAGTAACCCACTTATGGTTTCGATTCATAAGTTGCGCACGGGTATCTCTCACTTCTCACCACCGACAATCAAGGGAATCATCATCACTCTGAAGAGAGCTGTGTGATGCCCATGTCTATGACCAAGCTACCCTTACTGCTGACTATCATGTTCCCAAAATAATAGTGTTGGGAACAGCGGTAATATTTCGTGTTCTTTAACGGTTAAATCAAAGAACAATCAAGCCAGCAGCTTGGACTCAAGATCACTCAGGACTTAGATCGAATATCCATTTGATCATCTACTAGTGACTCAACTCCAAGTTATCAGTGACGGTCTTATATGATAACTTCCGGAGTTTAAGTCAGGTCCAGTCCAGTATGAAGACACTTCATACTTAATGCACTTCTAGTGAGTGTGACACATACAAAATCCAGAATAGGATTGTCACTTAGTCATATTAATGACCTTATACGATTAATGGGCTCCCACCCAGTTAATCAGGTCACAAAAATTTTAAGTTCATTCATTATGATTATTAATTCTTCTTCACATTGACTCTGTTGTGATAATAATTCATAATTGCATCCTTTATGAACTAAGGATCAAACATTCTATTTTACTCTACCAGAAACTATAATAAGTATATCATAATAAGTATCATCTTTATTCAACGACTTGTCATAATCTTTTACAAATGGATAAAATATCTTGTTTAAGGACACATATGTCCAACAACATTTTCTCGTGGTGCCCTTTCCTGCTCGGCTCTCTTTTGGCTGTTCTGAGGTTGGTCCTGAGGGGGGTTCTGCTCGGGTGCTTGTCCACTTTTCAGCTCGTTGCCGAAGTTTATTTATCCCAATTCTCCATTAATGTATTTTTCCGCCAGGCGGGCACGGAGCACCATACAGTTTCTTGTATGGTGTCCGAACACCTTGTGGAAATTGCACCATGCTTTGGGGTCGTGTTTTGGGAAGATTTCGTTGCTGTATGGCGGGAAGTCCTTGGTGCTGACTAATACTTCTCCTGGGGCTTCCTCTACTTCAGCCTATGCTTCAAAGTCCGCGGTTTCTGAGTTTACGTTGAACACGTACGGATTTCGCGGGTTTGGTCCATTGTTCCCTCTTGGGTTTCCGGTTTGAAAGGGATGTTTCTGGACGGGTGAGGCGTTTCTTGGTCGTCGGAAGGTGTTGTTGTGGTCTCCGGTCCTAGACTGCATTGGCTGGCTGGGTGGGCCCTGGTTTCGCTGATGGCCGGGCTGGAGGTTATGTTTTTTTCGCAGTGCTTCTAGCTCTTTGTCGTGTTTGATCCAGTTGGATGACCTATGGATCACGTCTTCAATGGAGCTGTAACGATTCATGACGATGTCCGTTTTGAACTTCGAGTCGTACCATAGTCCGGCTGTGAGGGCGGCTATGGCTGTTTCATCACTGATCCCGTTTATCTTGACCATGGTCTTTTTAAACCTGGTCATAAAGGACCGAAGTGGCTCTCCTCTCTCCTGCTGTAAAGCATAGAGGTTCGCCACCGTGGTCTCGGTTTCCATGAACATGGAAAAATGTTTGAGAAACAAGGTTGTCAGCTGTTCGAAGTTTTTGATGGATCGTGGTTCTAATTTTGAGAACCACTCCATTGCTGGGCCGGCCAGATTTTCCGCGAAGTACTAGCATCGCCTCGCGTCCACTTCGTGTGCTTCCAGGTTTGCCCGTCCCATAGCGATCCTAAAGGATCTTAGGTGTACTTTAGGATCAGTCGTCCCATCGTACCTTGGCAGATTCACACGCCCGCAATCCCTGAGCTTTACGCCGGTTATGGCGAGTGAGAAGGGGGTTCTTCTCTACTCTTCCACTAACCGTTCAATTTCAGGGGCAGCGGTGGTAGCGCTATGCACCCGGGAGTGCACGCGAACGAGTTTCTAGTTCATTTCTTCCATTGTGCATTTAAGCTCTTCCAATTCTGTACCCCGAGGAGCTGGTTCTGGGTGCGCGGGTTGGAGGGATTCCTGTCCGTATACCAGGCTGGGATACCTCGGATATATGATCGGTCGGCCTTGGAAACCCAGATTGATGTCGCGACTTTGCTCGTACACCGACGAATAGCTAGGGTGGTCGGAGCGTTGGCGACTGCTTGACGCGAGATTTTCTGTCCTAGTCGGGTTGGTTCTCGACAAGGGAGTGAAAAAGGGTTTCCCTCCGTCGGGAGGCGGTGGGGGTGTTAAGGGTCTAGGATAGCTGGGCAATCTGGGCTGGTTTTGCCTCTGTGCTTGCGGATTGTCCAGGTCAGTGAAATCGAAATGGACCGCACTGAGGTTAGCCCTGCTTTGATGCCCAGAGCCTTGCTCCGGATTTGTCCGGCTAGGATTTGAGTGTTGCTCATTTTGAGGTTGATTTGCTAAGAACAGGTCGAGCTGCCTGCGCAGCTTTCGGTTCTCGGCGTTTCTTGCCTCTAGTTGAGACTTCAAGGAGTCAGATTCCGTGTTCTGTCCGGCATCAACAACCTTGGACCTAGTCACGGTTTGGTCTTCGTTGTTGCTCATGTTTGCAGAGTGCTTTGAGCTTGTAGATGTTAGCGAGATCACTTTCCCACAGACGGCGCCAAACTGTTGACATGGTTTCCCACTTCAAACAGTCAAGTGTGACTTATGAGCGTATGATGTTCTTGAGATTGATGATTTGATGGAGTTTGATGTCTCATGTTGCAAGCTCTCGATTCACTCTCGATATATGTATACAAATATAAGCAATATAAATGAGACGAGGAGTTTTCTATAGAGGTTCGTCCCAAGGCGGTAGTTGACTACGTCCTCTGTAAGTTTATTGCGACAAATGACATAGACGGACAGCTACAAGCAGCAAATCACGTCTAGAACAAGAGAAAAGAAAAGAAGGGTGAATTGAATACAACGAAAATCTCAAGTAAGCAGAAATGTCGGGTTGCGAGCTCTCGATATATTCTCTTAGGGATGTCTGTGTTGATATGAGCTTGAGCTTGATATTTATAGGCTTCAATTCTTCCCGTTGGACTACCAGGAATCGTGGGGTCTTTTCTCCGAGCTGAACGGATTGAATGGCCCGCCTTGCTACACGTGTCCCACGACTACGTTTTCTTCGTCATGCCCGTTGAAGACTTGACTCCGTGCTCCTGATCTTCCGCTGAGGTTCGAATTGAGATGCCGGGTAGAGAATGTGACGATTCTACCCTCTTCTTCCTGGGCTTATGACGGATAGTATTGGGCCTTTGGGCTTTTTAGACCGAGTGGCCTTGTATCCGTTGGGCTTTGTCTGATTGAGAGCTCTAGTGGGCTTCTCAATTGGGCTTTTATGGATATCGATCTATTCCTTTAAAACCTTTAATCTTTACTTGTAAATTTAATTAATTCACAACTTTAGTATTTTATGTCATATTAAATAATAACGAATTTGTACATCAACAATGACCATTAAACCATAAAGACATAATGAAACGAAAAAAAAAATACAAACTCCACACTACTTTTACGTCAATTGAGTTCTTCGATTTTTATAAATAAAACTTAAGTATATAAATTACTAATTTTGCATAAAATTAAATACATTTACCGCTTTTATCTCGGTTGTCATATTGTATCTACCGTATTCCATTAGCAACATTGTAGATTTGATAAGGGTTGTTTTCTTGACCTAACCACCATCGCTACAGCTGTGCTCGAAGCCACGTTATGGAGATTCCATTCAGTTCGATTCGAGTGGTCCACTGGTTTGTTTTCTTCTATGTTCATGCCTCATTGAAAAGTCAACTTCCATATTTAAAACCCTTTTCATTAGTAGACTACTATCTAGTGAAAGTGAGTCACGCGTACATTTATTTTTATTTTTTTAAATGTCAAGAAGAGTTGAGGACCTTAAAGGTATAAAGAGTGACCTTAAAATTCGACTTTTCAACCATTTTCGGTCTTACCGGTAGTCATCGGTAAATATTCGGTCACACTAGTTATCGTTTTACGAGGTTTTTGGCAAAAATCGCAAAAATCAAAAAGCATCTTAACAGTCAATTTTCGATTTTTGCAGTGTAAAAATGTGGTACTTTTCGGTGAATAAAAAATATTTTCTTTGGCATATATATTCTTTTTTCGGCGAGAATCGGTGATAACCCTAGTTTCTCGCCATTTTCGACCGCCGAAGGCCATTTTCTATGCGAAACTTCGACTTTCCCTGGTTTTCCTTGATTATTCGATTAAAGACATAAGTTTCTAAAGTTTGTGTTTAGTCATTTTTAACCGAATTTCTTCTATTATTTTGGTAATTTTGGGTAGATTAATGACTTATAATATTAGATCTATATGAATCATGCATTTGTTCTTTGATATATACTCCTTTTCACGGTTTTGAGAAGATTTCCATGAGTTCAAAACTAAAGAGTAGTTTCTCATATGATTTATGTTTAAGAATGGGTAAAGATTGATACTTTTGTGATTTTGAGTTGTTTTTTTTTTTTTTTTTTTGCATTCTTATGAATATTGCTTGATGAAAACTTATTTTGATGACTTAGTTTGTAATTATTTTGTAAGATTCAGAGGAAATTCGGATTTTTATGCTTGTTAGGCAAAAGTATACAAGTTTTGAGTTTTGGAATTTGCTAAAAATATAGATATTTTTGATGATTTATTGTTTGTATAGGTTTTAAAAGATTGTAGTTAGTAAGAAATATGAGTTTATGGGGCTTTGAGGTCTTGAATTTCAAGATTTTTTTTTTTTTTTTTTTATAGTTTTTTTGTGTGTAAAAGTATAGAAATTCACATTTTTTTAATTTTTGAAGTAATTTAATCAATTTTTCTATGTTTCTCTTTCAGAAATAAGTTATTGAAATATTAATCTCTGATTTTGGTGAATTTGTTTTTCATATTTGAGCTTGAATCCAATTTTCTCATACTTGCCACAAAAGTATTCTAAGTTTATCTTTTGTGATTTGTGTGGTAATCTACTCTTTTTTTTTGGTGCTTTCATTTATTAATTATATTTTGAAACAATAATCTGAGTTTTCGGTGCAATTTAATTTCAGATTGGACTATAATTCGACTATTCTCATAATTTTGGCAAAAGTCTTTAAGTTTATCTTTTTATTATTATTATTATTTCAAAGGTAATCTAGTGACTTTTCATGCTGTTAGCTTTCATAAAATAATTATTTCTATAATAATGTGAGATTTTGGTGCAATTTCATTTCAGGTTTGAGATTAATTTGGATAAGCTCTTAATTGCGGCAAAAGTCTTTAAAATTTATATTTTGGGATTTTTGAGGTAATATACTGACTTTTCTTGATGTTAGCTTTCATTAAATATTTATTACTATAATAATTTGAGATTTTGGTGCAATTTAATTTCATATTTGAGGTAAAATTATATTTTGCGGCAAAAGTACCTATATTCGCCATTTGTCTTGCTGATTTAACTATTCTCATAATTCTTCTTGTTGTTTAGGTTGAAGATGAGTAAAGACAACGTTGCGAGGGAGCATTGCACTCCCTATAAGGATCCGAGCAACAATTTGGGCTTCAAGTGCAATTACTGCGGGAATGAGATAAGAGGTGGCAGAATCACAAGAATGAAACAACATTTGAGTGGCACCGATAAGAAAAAAAATGTTCCACCGTGTACTGAAATCCCTAACAACGTGTGTAACCTCATTAGGGAGACATTGTTGAGTGCCCAGAAGAAAAAACAGAAGAAGCACGATTTCGAGGTTAACCTAAGGGGGAATATTCTGCATGGCGTTGGTGATTCTTCCGATGAAGACGAGCGTGTAGAAGTTGAAAGAGAAGTGGAACGGTAAGCGAAGAGAACCCGTAGGGAGGTAATGACCAAACAATGGGAAGAGGACCAGACCAGAGGCGGCGGAAGTGCTTCCGGTGCCGCCACCGCCCCTGCGCTGTACGATAGGCCTTCGGGAAAAGAAAAAAAGGGTCGATTTGATGTTTTTACCGAAGACTATTTTGAAGGTGGGAAAGTCGATAGCGAAATACTTAATCCACAAAGGGGTTCCGTGGTGCCGCACGAATGATCTTCACTTCCACAAGATATTGTTTTCCGTAGCCCATGCAGGTAACTTAATTTATGATTTTATTTTTATGATTATTTTAGTTTCTGATTATGTATTAATAATATTGCATTTAAGATTGTAGGCGTTGGATGCACGTATCCATCGTCAAAGGACATCGCGGGCAAGTATCTGAACCTTGAGTACGACGAGTTGCAAAAGTACAAGCAGGACCAGATTCCCGTGTGGCAGAAATTTGGCGTGACCATTATGTCGGACGGTTGGACCGGACCGACGAATATGTCGATCTTGAACATAATGGTTTTTTTTTTCGGCGGGGAGGACAGTGTTTGTTAAGTCAATCAGCACGTCCTCCCACACCAAAAATATGAATTATTTGTTCAAGATATTTTCAACCGTGATTGAGGAGATCGGTCCGCACAACGTCGTGTAAATTGGGACGAACAACGCCGCGGCTTACAAAAAAGCATGCCAAGATTTGATGGAGAAGTACAATTTGTACAGGACACCGTACGCTGCTCACTGCATCGACTTGATGTTTCACGACATCGGAAAAAGGCCAAGCATCGATGAGGCCGTGAAGGGGTGCAGGCTCATCACGAAGTTTATCTACAACCACAGCTGGTGCTCGATAGCATGAGGAAGACCTGCAATGGTGAGATCATCTGTCCAGGGGCGACGATGTTTGCCACAAACTTTCTCTCACTGTAGAGCTTACGGAGAAAGAAGGCCGGACTCCAGGCGATGTTTGTATCCGATTGGTGGGAGAACTCAACGTTCAAGGATTTGAGAGAAGGGAGAGCCACGGCCACGTTGTGCTTGAGCGACCCTTTTAGGGTTTCGGTTGACAAGGCCATCATCATCTTCACCCCCATGTACAAAGCACTCTGGTTCGTCGACACCGAGGTGCATCCAAAAATGGGAATGGTGTATCGCTTGTTTGAAATTATCCAATCGGACTTGCGTGAACTTCAGGGAAAGCAATGAGCTATCGATATTGTGGAAGCGAGATGGCATCGAAACTTGGAGCATCCACTGCACATTGCGGCCCACTTCTTGAACCCCAGACTCGCGTACGAGCGAGATATTGTGATGCCAGACAACGCAATCCGAGATGACACCAGGGTCTACGACCGTTTGTTTCCCCACAAAGACGTGACACATCTCGCAGAAGGGGTAAGATCTTAATTTACTTATGTAATTTTATTTCTTGTGATTGAATAAAATATAACTTACTTTCTTGTATTGTAGTGCGTTGCGCGAGCGGTCATGCGTGGCAGCACGAAAGACTCTTGCACCCGGTAAGAAAAAATAAAGTGATTGTAAAACATTAAACATGCTATGTTTTAAACATTAATCTAACTAAATTTTTATTAATTTATTTATTTACAGCTGAATGGTGGAACATCTTCGGGAGTCTATGCCCCACGTTGCAGAGGCTAGCAGTAAGGATTTTGTCGCATATCGCGTCAGCTTCAGCGTGCGAGAGGAGCTGGAGCAGTTTTGCCCTGATCCACACCAAGCTCCGCAATCGTCTGGCGTACGCAACACTAGAGAAGCTAGTATTTTGCAACTACAATCAGAAGCTAACGCTGCGAGACCTGATGGCGCAGTATGATAAGGTGGACAAAGCCGATCCTTACAAATACCTCACTCGGTCTTTGGCTATGGCTTCTGCAGGTTGTGATATCGATGACGCAATTGTAGAGTGGATCCGACCAGTCCACCTCGATAACGAAGTAGGCAACCCAGACCCAGAGATCGCCGAGCAGGCTGAAATATATAGAGTTGTGATCAGTCGAGTTCTGGGTGAGCAAAGACTCAGTCCCATTCCCGACTCCCCGGGGGTTCATGGAAGAGTTGACTGCGGCTCAAGCACTACTGTGCCCGGTGCCAGTCATCATCGTACTCGTACGGCTTCTACTCACCGTACTTCCCATTCCCATAGCTCTTCGCATAGTGGCTGGGGTGGCGGAGGAGGTGGCACCCAGGGAGGATGGGGTGGCGGAGGAGGTAGCGCCCAGGGAGGGTGGGGAGCATCTACATATGGAGGGTCTGATACATGTGATTGCTATTTTTCTTTGAATGTACCATTGTTTTGAATTTTTTTTATTGCATGTATATATGAATGTCAACTAATATGATTACAAAACAGGTGATATTTATCGCTCCAACCCGAAGCACAATATCGACCCTTCCAACATGGGATACATTCCCGATCGACATTATCGCGACCAGCAGTCTCTTGATCCTCCTCGTCAACAAGACGACACATTTTCTGCTGTTGGATTCTACTTTGGAAGTGATTATCACTCTCAGAGCGAGAATCCCGTCGACGAAATGTCCGGGTACTTCGAGACGATGTCGATGGGAATTTTATCGAGCAATCAGTTTTCTACTCCGAACCCTGTGTTCGAGAACGGTGTCTGGACGCATCCGTGCTATCCATCTCGTGGCATCTTTACGGAGCAACCCGTATATGATTACCACGTGAGTTACTTCCGTAAGCACTTCGAACCACATGGCTTGTTTTGGAACACATATCTGAACATGCATCTAGAAGTAAGTGGTGCCAGCGGTGTTATGGAAGCCCACAGGAGATCGTCGTTTTTCTAAGATCGGAGGACTAAATCTGAGTAGAATCAACAGACTATTATGATATTATCTTTTATGTGTTTGAGTTTTTAGACTTCGTGTTTGATCGTTGTGTGTATGACTTTATTTACATATGTTTGATATATGATATTATTTTTGATATCATGACATGCTATTAGATAATATAATAGAATCAATAAATATCATGACATGCTTTTATTTTTGGTATTTTTAACACACTATTTTAAAATTGGGCAAATATAAGCTTAAAAATATTTTATAAGTTTTCCGTCAAAAAGTATCGAAAAATGTCGATAATCCGCCGATAATCATCAAAAATTGTTGGTAATCGGTAAGCTACAGTATTATAATTTTTCCGTCGGTTAATCGGTAAGCTATCGAAAAATCCATCAAAAAAGGGAAGCGATTGATCGACAAATTCAGTAAGTTGAACCTTCGTACGTAATTATGTCGTCATACTAGAACCAACTTAATTAACTGTAAATTATTGTTAACATCAAATCCATTTTTATTAGTAATGCATGCTATAAATTGTTTATATATATATATATAACAAACGCTACATATAAAAATAGTCATGTACGACTTGTCGTTTGCTATAGATCTATTGTAGAATAATAACGGCGACATGACATCGCTAATTAAGATCTAAAAAATCATTGTTAACGAATATAACGACGAAATATTGTTGCTATATTTTCACAGTCAATCGTTTCACCAAACATTGAAATCATCTTCTTTCTGTCTTTTTGCATTGAAAACTTAATTATTTGATTTTCTTCTTTCTCTAATAACTTGAACTCGGTCGCGGTCGTCATCGCCTCCACTATTCATCGGCGCTTCGTCTGGACTACAAGAGTATTAACTCTACTATGATATTTATAAGTTTAAAGATAAATATTTGAGAGAAGTACTTTATGGGGACCAAGTGTGTAAGTACTACACCAACGTAAACACATGTGATCAAAGACGTTGACTTCAATAATATTATACTTGTTTCTCTCAGTTGTGTTTGATGAACAATATATTCGATTTTTGGAATCTTTTCTATTAAATTATTTATATTTTGGGTCAATTAAATCTCATGCACATGTTATTAGGTTGAATGTGAGGCTTAGCTTAGGGGAGATGAAATGTGGCCATGGTAGGGATATGATATATATTGGCCATTAATTGCTTGGCTCAAATATTGGATAAAGTTTTCATCAACCTTATCATAATCATTTCACAATATTCGTTCATGAACTTGGAAAAGTCTTGATCATGAACGTTGAAATTTCCATCAACATGGTACTAATATTTATATATTGATTTTCCTTGAGGCTATTATTTTCTTGGATTCCAATTAATAATTTTATATATTTAAGTAGAGTAATTTAGACCCTTGTCTCCTAATTTTAACTCTTAGCAGCAATGTTTTATATACTTCCAAAATATAGCACATTATTTTTAATGCGTCAAAAATTGATTACACATATTAACTTGATGCAACATTCTATAATTACAGAAGATGTTCTTGTTCATTATTGATAGAACGAGCTCAATATAACTAAATTACGCAATTATTGTGAAGCAATCAACAAGTCTAACTTTAAAGAATGACTAAGAAAATAGAATTTCACGTGATTCAAGAACAATAACAAAATCGATAGAAATACTTTTAAACGAGTCATTTGTTGCGTGAAATTACTATTTTTTTAATCATAATTTAACATATAGAGGGTTATTTGTTATTTTTCTAAGTCAATAGGTTTTACTCTTAAAAATCAAAATTCTAAGAACAAACTCCACCAAAATGTGAATTTTAAAAAGGGTACGTAAAAGATATTGATTACTTACCAATACCATGTAAAGCAAAAGTTGGACTCGCAAGTTGCTATAAACATTTTTCAAGATAAGTACATCAACCGAAATATGCGAATTTAAGCATACTAAATATAGTAATCATGACTCATGAGAACAAGTAAAAGAGTGTTGATTTTTATTCGATGGGTTTCGTGTTATATGATGAAGTTGCTCCATTGAAATTTTCATCCTTAGTCTTAATAGATGCGTATAAAACTTTAATTTCTTAAATTAAACCTATGTTTGACTTCCAACATTTTAACATGTGTATTTGAAAACTTACACATACCAAAATCCCGGATTCAAAATTTCCGAATCCCATATTTTATTATCCTATAAAAACAAAATCGAAAATCTAGTTCAAAAAAGAAAATAGAAGACTACTGTTCTATTTAATTTAAAAATAAAAAAAATAAAAAAATCAAAAGTCGACTAATGTATATGGATTATCAGAGATCAGAGTTTGATGCAGCAAGATATTATGATTTCAATATCATACGATCTTTTTATTATAGTAGATATGCCCATTATGGATCCCTTAGGTATTTTAGGTAATTATTTGTTTGATTTCCTTGATTTAATCCACGTATATAATTCTCAATCACTTAGTTATTATTCAACGCATTATATTAGGTCTTTGATTAGCTATTTTCTTGGAATTAGTTTCATTAGATTAATTTATGTACTCTATATATTGGAATTAAAGTGATACGTATTGGGAAGTTAATTATTATGAATGAAAAAATGATCTTTTTGATTGATAAGAGTGTTGTTCCGTTTTTCCTATAAACCGAGTCTATATCAGAGTTCAAACTAAGGTCAGATGGTAGTTTTTAGCTACGTGCTGTTTAAAAATTAAGGATGCATATATACATATACTGTGGAAAACGTAATAACATTTTTATTTGAAAAAGAAAATACGACGGACCGGTCTTTTTTAGCAGTCCAAAAGCAAACATAAAAAAACATAATTAGTAATATCACTGTCCATATGTTGGTATTATAAATAGAAAATGCGTTGGCCAAATATTCTATATTTCTGAACTTTCATTGTATTGCTTGTCTATCGTTTTAAAGTTGTAATCACTCATCACTCTCATCTCTCTTTCTGAATCGTTTTTTTCTACATTACCAAACAAAATACAAAGATTGCCACAATATATCATTCAATCATAACTTGATCGACCAAGTGGTAGTTTTCTTGGTCATGGATTAATTGGCATACTCATTGGTCTCGTCGTAATTAACCAAACTTAATAGTAAATCTGTGGATATAGATACAAGGGAAAATAGAATAATTTGATGAAGCTTAAAACATATCGTACCATATATGATTCGAGGAACTTGAAGTCTCATATTACATTATATTTCAATAAAAAAATCTCTGAATATTTTTTAAAAGTTAATTTTTTATTTTTCTTCGAGCTTAGAAAATAATTCGGGTGAATCTATCTTTTTTTATTTACGAAAATGACCCATCTTATTCTATCTATTGAAATGGTGCAATATTAGAGTAGAGATCAAGGTTCAACTTGACGAACTTGCCGATAAATCGGTTGCCGTTTTCGACGAATTTATCGACTGCTTGCCGATTAATCAATGGAAAACGTATAAAACTGTAGATTATCGTTACCGACACTTTTCGAGGATTATCGACGGATTATCGATACTTTTCGATGGAAAAATTATAAAATATTTTTAAGTTTATATTCGTTCAATTTTTAAATAGTGTGTTAAAACTTAAAATACCAAAAATAAAAGCATGTCATAATATATATTCACTAATGAGTACTCAATAAATAATATCAAATACAAATATATGTAAATAAAGTTATACACAACACATAGATGATAACATAGTCTCTAAACTCTCAAACACATAGATGATAAAACATAGTCTCAAATCTAAAACACATAGATAATAAAACACAGTCTCTCTTTGCCGCAATAAAAGAAAAATCCGGATTAAGCTAAAATCTGCAATTAAGTTGCACCAAAATCTCATATTACTATTTCAAAAAATATTTAATGAAGCAAAACAGCAAGAAAAATGAATAGATTGCCTCACAATTTGCAAAAGATAAACTTCTAAGACTTTTGCCGCAATTAAGGTGAATTCAGAATTAAACTCAAATATGAAATTAAATTACACCAAAATCTCAGATTTTCATTTCAAAAAATATTTAATGAAAGAAAACACCATAAAATGAATAGATTATCTTACAAAGCGCAAAAGATGAAATTCTAAGACTTTTGCCGCAATTATAAGAAAATTTTAAAATTTATGGAAAAGTACCAAAAAGTTGGCTCATTTTACACTGCAAATAGCGATAATCGTTTGGTAAATGTTTGGTCGATTTTCGAGCTTTTCCATGGAAAACTTATAAAACGATAACTGTTGGCATGGAATATTTGCCGATGACCACCGGCATGACCGATAATCGTTACGATAATCGATAATTTTCAACGAAAAGTTGAACCTTGGTAGAGATTTCGCCATTTATAATTTTCCACGTAATAATCATGTCACTAAATTTAGTTTATATCAATTCACGGTAATGCCCTTTAACTTTGTATCTAGCTACAATTTGACCTTTGAATTTTAAATTTTTCCAACAATACCTTTTATATTTTTCAAAAAATAGCAAGTCCTCTACGCTTAAAAATTAACATTATTAATCCGTGTGTAACACACGACTCACTTCACGTATTGAGCAACGTGCTATTTTTTTTTTTTTAACTTATATCATAAAATGATTAAATTACGGAAAACAAACCGCACGAGCATGCAAAGTTAAGGGAACATTACCCATTCACTCAAAAAGTTACAAAACAATTAAAATCCACTTTTGAAACTCATGGTCTTCGAAAAAGCAACAAGGATCATCGGATAAACAGTACTTCCTTATTCAAACTTTTAAAATTGGCAAATGTTAAATAAACTATATATTAGGCAGCAAAATCACGTGAGCATTTGGAGTGGTGGACGATAAGAGATAAGTGCTAGTAGTTATTATTAATAATACATAAACAATCTTATAAAAATCATGTTCCACTACTACTTTTATAATACAATGTTTGATTCTGAATGAATTAGTGCGCTACTCAAAAGGCAATCAATTAAGAATAAGATACGAGCCTATCTTACTATTTCGAAGTTTCATGAGCTTGTGTTACATACGCGGGTTTTGATTTGAATGTGATTAGTGGGGTGGAAAAAAAAAAATTGAAATGTGGGTTTTTAAATCGCATTTGGACCGGAATCATTTTTTAAGAAACTGCCGCCGTACTAAACCGCGTTGACCTGAAACCGATTTATTAAAAATCGTATCCGCTTTAAATCTGGTACCGAGTTTTAGGGGTTAAGAAACCAAGAATCCAAATTATAGGTTAGTCAAACCCGCTTTTCAATCTATTTTTATTTTATTTTTTTAGTATTTTTCTCTTTTTTTAGAACTTTTCTTTCATATATAAAATTTAATATTCTCATGCTATTTTTTGTATTTTTGTAACGTAATGTATACATAATAGTAAAAGATTTAGCATAAAAATCATTTTCTACTATAAAATTAAAGTTTTTATATTATTATCATTTATTAACTAATCAGAATCCGGGTTTTAAATCTGACTTTAACCCTGCATCCGAAAATCCGATTTTAAATATTTAAAATCCGAATGCGGGTTAGGATTTTCCAAAACCCGGAATCCGAGTCCAGGTTTGAGAAAAAAATCCGAGTAACCGGCGCGCTTTCACCCTTATTAATTACTATCTAACAACATTAATTGTTAAAGGCAGTGGTTGGTTGGTGGGCTTACTTTAATAGCCCAATAAAAAATGAAACGACAGCTGATGTAAAAAGTGACATCTTTAGTAAAAATTGGGAAAATATTAGAAAGCACGCACTTGCTGCAGTAACATGAAAAACGACGTTCAAAAGTTCATATTAAGAATTTGTCGTTTAAACAGAAAATGACGTTAAACCCCAGATGGCATTATTTAACCTATTGTATTTGACATTGATCTAGAAGCCGCAAAATAGTGTCGAAGTTAACGCAAGGGATACATATATGTCTAGGATTAAACTTCAAAAAGATCAAAATTATTTAACGCTTTCATCAAATTAGAAACGTCCACGTTATATTATTGTACTTTGCGAGCTTTGAGTACTATTTCCAGTAAAAAAATAATTAGGAACATACCAATATTATTAGTATAAACTATAAGGGTACTTATTTTTTTTTTTTTTGAAGGCAACTATAAGGGTACTTATTACTTAAGCCACAGATATTCCATTATTTAATATATTGTATTTGACAATGACTCGAGACTCGATTTCGTTCATTTTCCATTAATGTTTGCTAGACGAAAGACGTGTGTACTTATCTCCAAAAAAATCGACTAGAAACGTACACGTGTCTTTTTTTGACAGGTGTCTTTAGCTTAACATATGTACTCGACATTTATGAATTGGACCTCGATACTGAGATCTTGGGGGAAATATTAGTACAAGGCTTTTTATTTTATTTTTCCCTATGTGATATAATGAAATATTAAATACAAATATGTTTTATTTCTTCAAGTTCTGAATCATTTCTCTTTTGTTCTTCTTCTTCAAATTTTACACAGTATTGCATTAAATAAAAAATCATCCACAGTTCAGAATCAGTCTCTACACTGGGACTTTTCTTGGTATACTCTGAGATATATACTATATTAACTATTACAAGATGATGTTATAAAAAGTTTAACATCTAGGCCATGGGACCATGGCCCAAGATGCTCATAGCTTGGGCCGAGCTTGATTTCATCGTTGACACAGTTTTTTTTTTTTTATTGTTTAAATTGTGAACACCAAAAACAAATCTAATTAATGAATATCCCAGAAGAACTCTATTTTTATTTTTTTGGATCAAATTCGCCTCTTATAGCTCGTCAGTCAAACCATAACATTTGCTTCAAAAGACATGAAAAATAAGAGAGATTTAACTTTTTGCCTTCTCAATTTAGGGGTGCGCGGAAAAATCGGTAACCGAATTTTAAAACCGTAACAGAAAATTATCCGGTTTAAAATAACCGTAACCAAATTATTTTTAAAACATGTTAAGGTTATCCGTATCCCGGTTTCAAACAGGATAAGGTTACAGGTTATTTATTTAATTGATTTTTATAACCGATTTTAATATTAATTTTTTTATTTAAATGTTTTAGGATTAAATTAAGTAGGATTATTTCCAATTGTTGTGCTTTTTGGATTTATGTTTAAACTACAGTGGACCGGTATGCTTCTTTTTAGAGTAGGTTGTTTTATTTGCGATTTATTTAGGACCGATATGTTTTATTGTTGCGATAAAATGTGTTTAATGTTATATTAAAAAAATAGGTTAAGGTTATGAAATAGGTTAATCATATTTTGATAACCCGAAATTAGATTAACCGGTTTTTAAAAATAGGTTAAGGTTATTATAGCATGACTAATCGGAATCAAGTTAAAGATATCAAATAGTAAAAAAAATAACATGTTAACCGACCAGTTGTAGGCCTACTTTTCATAATTTACACGGGGCTTTGAAAGCCGAACAAAAGTACACACTATTGATTGTTTAGCAGGTTGTATTGACATTTTCTGCTCACTATTTTGCATTCATGTCTTTTGCTTGTACCATCACTCGAGTTATCATAAAAAATTCAAAACAAACGCAACGTGCATGGCGTAACACCTAATTTTAGGCGTCGGCTCGAGACACATTCACGACTTTCAAAAAAATTCAAAACAATTGCATTTTTTTATTTTTTTTCGGCACGAAGGGAAAAAACAACATTTTTTTTTTTGGCATTGTGCAATTTTTGCGGAAGGCTTTTTAGTGTTGTGGAACTAAGTTATGGTAGCAAAAATTGACATTCAATGAACTATACTATTATCAAACTTCATATTATATGTGATAATATTATTTGTATATTGAATTTATTTGATGAGACTGTTTATAATCTATATATTATAAAAGGAGAAACTCATTGGTATTGTGGCAAAGTAAAATCAAAGGATATACATTCTCTTTTTTCTAAGAGCTATAAGGTGATGTGGTGAAGTAGAATTGAAGGATTCACATTCCCTTTTTTAATAGATTTTTGAATTTTTTTTATTAAAAATATTCTTTAGTGGTGACACAATAAATAATATGACTTATAACCTTCAACATCTATTGTGTTTATGACTAATAATCTGATTTTATGACAAGAAAAAAAACGTAATTTGACTGCTAAAGTGACTCTTCATGTATCTAAAATATCTCATCTTTCTATATGCTAGTAAAACATAGTTTATAATTTTAGATAAATGTATTAAATAGATTTATTATTGATAATTTTTTAATAAAAATATTATCTTGATTATAGATAGAATAAAAAGAATGTTTCTTATTGAATAACACATGATTGATGATATATTTTTTAAAATCAATCGAGCTTGTACTTACGATAGCTAATTTGACAGTATATTCAAATCTTGAATCATAGTTTTATTTCTAACATATTCGTATTATAAATAAATACACAATCTCATTATATAAATAAATAAAAACTATTTAAATACTATCAAAGTAATAATGAAATAATGAAGTTACATTGTGTTCTTATATGAGCTTTAGTACCGATATATTGACATAAGCCTCTACATATTTCTCCTCTTCCATTGTCGAGGATATTTATTACAACAAAAGCCAAAATAACTTCATATGTATGATAATTGCCTAATTGGTAAGGAATATGAGTGCTCATAGAATAAATGAAAACAATAAATATGTGTAAACTAATGACAATATTGGCATTAATTGATACATAAAAAAAAAAAATTGATTAATCAATATTGGCATTTCAATAAACTAACATGTGAATAAACAATATGTGGCAATATTAGTACGTGGATTTGGAGGGTTAGTTATTGTTAATACAATTAATTGATATGTGAATAAACAATAGGCATTTATCACTACTAGTGGACGGCACCGCGCTTTACGCGGTGGCGATTAATTATCGATTGTAAATTTAATTTTTTTTTTTATAAATCTATTAATTTTATAATTTTGTATTCCTCATTTTTATCGTGACATTTTTCATGAGCCATTAACTTTGTGCTTTTTATATACTTCATTATTCCTCATGTTTATCATTAAATGAAATTTTTCAATTCAATAGTTTTATATATAGTGTTAGTCGGAAATTGAATATAATAATAATACACTACTAAAAATTTGATTCATGTTGATTTCATTTGAGTTAATCAAATGTGAAGGCAATAATATATAGAAGGGTGACATTAATATATCTCTACAAATATTTATCGTTAATCTTCGTCTAAAAAATCAGACACCTTTTTTCTTAAAAAAATAGCAAGTTTATAGTAGAAAAGCAAAAGATAACGAATGCAATATGAAGTAGAAACTAAAAGGGAGACAATTTACGAACCCCACTCAGCTCATCGAGTACTTGGTTGATTAAAAAATATTTTATTGTAATTAACATACCAAATGAATATTGAGTTGGGCCCGTTAAGAAGACCAAGAAAATGGCAAACTATCCATATCTCCTATTTCATTGCAATTTCAATGTCCATAATTTTTATGCCACCTTTAGACTCTCGTTTTGTAACAGGAATGTTTTTTTTTTTTAACTTTTTTTTTTCTTTTAAGGGACTATAAATGAGTATCAAGACTCCATATATAACTTGTACTTAAATGTTAAATGACATAATACATAATATTGTTCAATAACTGCATTGCGTTTCTCTTATGAGGAGAAGTTAATGTAAGATTTTATAAGTAATGGTGAGCCCAAACGATTCTTTCAAGCATTACATCTAAGCATGAATGAATACAAACAATATATGTTCTTATAAAAATAATGATATGAGAAGAAAGAATATGATAAGGCCAAACGTACGGTTCTTTCAAGCATTACCACTAAGCGTCAATAAATACAAACAATTATTAAGTTATTACAACTATCAATGTCCATATTCAAACCAAACTCACCTGAAAATTGAAATGAAAATGACGAAACCAATGAAAATACGAAAGAGTTTCCTTTGATTTTATGCATGAAAATGTTTGGAAATGAGTAAATTAAACCAATGTAGTGTTTGACGTAAGCTCAATAAATATTAAGTTGTACATTCACACTATCCTCATTCTTCATTCTAGCTATGAAGTTTCATTGTCGAAATTTTGTAACCAACATTCTGTACACAAATAAAGTTCGATTAATTTAACTTCTCAATTGACCATTTTAAATTTAGTTATTTAGCTAAAAAGTCACAAATTTGTCATCAAACTGTGGCTCACCTGCTTTGCATGTAGGAAATAAATCCATCGTAAATATTCTTTAACCTTTGCGTGCTTCATCGTTTTTGCCAGCATCCTCTAAGATTTAAATTGCTTTCGTAACATAAAATATGTCACTCCTCTGTGCGGTGATGTTATATTTTGTTAACACCAAGTTAAAAATAAATTTTCTTCCACACAATGCCATTACTTCTGGAGGATTTTTGTTGTCTTTCTTATCGGGGTGGTTTGAAACACTCTTTCATGAAGAGTCAATCAGCTGGTCAGCCAATTTGGGCAGGACGATAAATCTTGCTACTCCTGTTCCATCACCAACATTCACATGTAGTTTGTACCTAAAGATTATATAACAAACATTGTTTTATATGATAATTATTCTAAAGCACCTATTTTTTTTTTCTTCTCTTATAAGTAAATAAATATGCTTATTCTTGATGCCCATGTTTGACAGACGACGCAAGACAAAATTACTATGCAAATGACAATGATCTAAAACTTTTTAAAAAAAACCACCCCGATACGAAAGACGACACTATTTTTAAAACCACCTCAATACAAAATTATTTTTAGAACATTTTTTTTGTAATATGTAAACATGCTTATCATGAACCTATGTTCGACAGGTTCCACAATACCATATTAGTATGCAAATGAAAATGATCTAAAATGACGTATACATATAGAATACTCCTCTTACGAAATTATTGGCGTGCTTGTATACTCGTTGCATGCTTCACACTTGTAAATTTTATATACACGGCTCAGCTTTCTCAAACATTCTTTGCAAACAGGATAGCTCCACCCATACCGTTGCGGAATGCTACCTATCACCCCAACAATGGTGATGGTATATCCCAACATTATAGTTACTATGTTAGAAAAAATTTCAAGAATTAAAAAAAATAAACTCAAGTGTTAAAACTTAAAAGATATCTTCTTACTTTTGTTTTGTTTCTCCACTCAGCTGGTTGAAGTTGTTTTATTGTCATCCGATTTTCTTTATTCTTCAATCTTCTTCGTGGAAATTTTGAATATCCCATAAGTTTAACTATAAGACCAATTAAAAAATTCAACAGTAAGAAAAACGTAAATAAAAAGTCTACTAACAAAAACTGAATACCTGGTATTGGAATATAAAACATATTGGATATCATTCTTGAATCCTAAAAACTTACCTGGTTATCCACCTGGGGAGTTTTAGCAATCTCACCCAACCGTTCATCAACTTTTTGTCAACGTATTTGAAAAATAATGATAATAATTTTGTGAGTAAAACAACAGAGCAATAAATGCATAACCTTAGCTGTATAATTAAAACGTTTTCTTATTCAGTGGGAATTAATTTGCTATTATGTGATTTAGCTCAGACATTTTAATCCCCTGTTTTACAGATCTTAGAGTGTGCTGATTTGTAGACTTTGTGTGAAACAATATTTGTGGAGATTAGAGGAAAAAGGAAACCTCTTATTCTTTTAACACCGCGCTTAAAATAAATACGGCCACAAATCACAATCTTTTTTCAATTATAACAAAGATCCAAAAATTAACAATCGTTATTATTTTATTTTTAGTTGTATGATAAAAGTCCCCAAAATCAACTAAATGATGAGTTTCATTTCTTTTCTCTATTAAAAAAATTAAGTTTCAGAAAAATGCACATAACTTATCTGTACAGTACCATATAAACATCACTATTTATTGTAAGCAAAATAATAATATTAATAATAATAATAATAATAATAATAATAATAATAATAATAATTTAACATACGTGACAATCTCGACCTAATGCTACGGTCCTCATCAAAGTTGTCACCCATTTTTGCTCTGTAACAGTTTATTAAATATGATTAGTTAAAATGATTCAAAGTAATACTTAAAGATTTTTTTTAATTACATCTTTATTCACTGTGTCTATTATACTGGATTGTTTGTAACCATAATTAATAAATAAAATGCCAAAGAAAGTTCTTGATAAGTTTAATTCCATCATCAACTTGAATAACTGTAGCATTTCTTTGAAAATGATAATAAATTTACTTAATAGTTATTATTTTCTCTACTCAAGTTAAATATTACATGCAGGGAATGTGTATAGATATGTACTTAATAAGTTTACTTAATAATAAGTATAGGTGTGATGCATTTGAGTTCATAAGGTAGACGTTAGTCCCCACCCTATCTGATTTGAATTTCTCAACCAAAATCTTTGTTATGAATAATGTAAATGAATTAAACGAAGGAACAAACTAAATATATATTCCTTTATAAATAAAATTATTCTTTGTTTTATTCACATTTCTAGACAAAAAAAAAAATACTATCAAATAAAAAGAGTCAAATTATATGGAGTGTAAATATCTTATTTCTTGAATGCCTATTAGCTTTGTAGTTTAAAATAAAATGATATCACGTTTTTTAGTCTGTTATTTATTTTTTGTGTTTTGTAATTTTCTTCTTACAGTAATAATTATGCAAAAAAAAAGTAATATATGCAAAAGATCAATTTTGTGTTAAATCTAAATTTGAATATAAATTCTGCATTAATTTTTGCCAATAATTGAGTCTTAATTATAATGTCGGCTTGTAATTGAGTCTTAACTATTATGTGCAATATTTGTTTTAAAATATTATATTGTCGATAAAATCTTTAGAAATTCCTAACTATGAGCTAATATAATTGAGCAAAATTAGGGACTAATAATATATCACGTAGTTTGTGAAATTGAATCATGTATAGTGTTTTATATACTCTGAAATTGTTTGCGTAAAATGATTAATTTATTTAATCTGAAATTAATTGATACCAAATTTCCCCTAAATTTATGTGATGTTTACAGGAAATTATTCTGTGCTAGTTTTTTTCAACAAAAAAAAATCGTATAAATTAATTTTAACTCATTAAATGATTTCCAAAAAATTCCTAAAGTTTTCTTTCCTTTCCGTTACATGTTTTGTATTTAAGGAACCTAATGGTATTTTTTTTACGGGCCAAAATTAAAAGATTAGATAAAATAAAATTTCCAAAAATTAGTGATCAAATGTTAATAACTACATTAATGAGTTATTAAAAAAAACTTTGGTCTTCCTTAGAGGCGTTGAATTAGAGCAGAAACTGAAACTGAAACAAATTTGCTATGAATAAAGTCGTTGAATTAGAGCCAATATTGAACGAAACCAATACTTTGAAAAAAAAAAAAACTCATTCCTCTTGAACATAAGCAATCATATTAAATATTGAAAACTCCAAAAATAACTTTGATTTAGATAAATATAGATCAGCAGGGTTTTCATAATAATCCCTAAATCAATAACATAATAACCCAAGGACTAACACAAACAACATTAATTCATAGTGAAATTCAAACCCAAAAAAAAACCCTCAAAAGATTCATTGTCGAAAGATAGATAATGTACGAAACACCCGAAAAATAAAATGTGTAACACTACGGTTTTTTAATTCCGCAGTCAACTATTAAACCTCTTTGTTTAATTTTTCTTCATTGTCCTTATGTTCATCATCTAACGCGATCTTCCTTCTTTTTATACTTCCGCTTGTAGCACTTGATTCTTGGGATCCATCTCCCTCATACAGATGAGCTTTTGAAATTGAGTTAAAAATAAGTGAGGTAAGAAAAAAAAATTAAAATATCACATCCATGAATCCAACTCAAGAAGTAGGCTCTCACAAAAATAGCAACTATATGAAGCATATTTTGAACATACTTTGCGTGTTTATGTATACAAATGGTTTTTAACGTGGTAACTGCGAGTCCCGACATATCATTACTCGAAAAGGCCTTGTGGTGCAGCACATGGAACACTTGAAATGTAAAAAAATAAAGAATTGCAAACACATAAATCTTTTCTGTAGACAATTTTCATGTTTAACCATCTAAGAGCTATATATAACCTGAGAGCTAAACCATCTAAGTGCTATATATTTTAGAGATATTTGTAAAACATTTATGCCACTTGATATTATAATTCATGTTTTAACAAAGAAACACAGCTAATCAATCATAATTCAAGGAGCAAATTAATCTAACCGAGGACAACCTTTTTCCACTTTGTTGTGCAAGAATTCGGCTAGTTAAAGGCGGTTTCTGCAGTGATATCCTCGAGCAGCTTGTCCACTCCTTGTGGGAGATGGACCATCACGTCTGCACCGTGATTGGTGAGTTGTAGGAACTCAAGGACCAAGGCATTGAAATTCATGCCTATCGCCTACTTCGGGACCATGTGGTTGTCACTCGAGGGCCTCTTACCATAGCCCGAACCACCGGAAAAATCCTCTATCTTCTCCGATCGAGAGTCCTCATCGTGGTGCTGAAGAAGAAGGTAGAACTGATGTTGGCGCTCAAGGTTCCCATCCGTTGTCGGATCCGCCGTATTCTGATCCATATCTAGAACAAATAGGCTACAACTCAGATAAAAATATACGAAAAATTAGAAAATTCCACAAAACAGATAAATAAAATCATGATAAATTCAATTGCTTAAATTCTTAAAATCAATTCGAAAATTTCATAAACATTATCTTAATCACCAGGTCCCAGGATGATTAGATCAATAAAATCCTAATAAAACTCATTCATAAAATCGATTCCAAAATATTACATCCACGCCCACATACGCCCGACCCGACGATGAATGTCAGGGAAATTATACGCAAACAAATAAACGCAAACTTGCTCAAAATAATTCTCGAGAAAATAGAAAAGAAGCACTTGAAAACTCAAAATACCAGGAAACAGTTGAATTAAAAATGTAGGTGAGAAGACCATTATCCGAATTGAAACATAAACGAAAGATGAGATCTCAAATTCATCAAAACTGCCTTGAAAATATGTTCGTAGAGGGAGATCGTTGGCTCGGGAAGAAGAATGTTCGAATATTCTCATCTCTGAACGACTGAACCTGAAGATAGATTGCAATCAAATAAGCTAATTAGAAAAACATATCTTTTGGCATACGATGGAAGTTAAAATACATGTCTTTTGGCATACGATGGAAGTGAAAGAAAAGAATCGTTGGAGAGAAAATGAAAAGACTTGTCATTAACATCTTTGCACTTAAATGACAACTTATTATGAAAGAGTTAATTTTCTTTTGTATACATGAAAGCAGTTTGCCAACTATTTTCTCAATAAAAAAAAATTATAATCTGAGAAAAAAGGAATCTCAAATCTCTTCTCTTTTATTTCGCCATGTCACCTGTTCATGATTTTACTTTTATATATATAGAGATTGGCAAAATTAATGTGTGAATTTTGAAAAGAGAGTAACTGCGCCTAATACAATTAAAAAAAACATATAGCTTTTATAATTAAAATCAAGAATTAATCAATATTAAAAAAAATTACATTAAATCAATACATTTAAAAAATTACAACCTCTTAGAAAAAAAAAATCATTGGTCTATATTTTCATTTTGAGTTATAAAAATTAGAATTCTAAATACTTAGATAATATCATGTCATGACAATTGACAATTGCGATAATTTTTTTTTTATTTTTATAAAATATAGATAAAATCTTAAGTATTTTAATAACATCATGAATGTCACTTGTGAGTTTTTCTATTTATAATATATGTATTTTTTTTTTATAAATGGCATATATTGAATATCAATAGTTATATAACAATTGCCACGTGTGATACGCCCCTAGCACAGGATTTTGATATTAAAAGCTAATATTTGTTTGTTAGTCACAAACTCATTCCATATAAATTGTATTGTGACTTGACATTCAATATTTATAAGTAGTATAATTAAATTACATTATATGTTCCTATAAACATAGTATTAGACATTAGTCTATGATTTATATAGCTTAATTTAGATGTTACCTTTTTACTTTTGCGATTATAGTTCTTTACGTTTTAAGATATTTATAAATAAAACAACACCCAATCACTAAAACCGTCAAGGTGGTAACACCATGATTTTTTTTTTTTTAATTAACACCAAAATAAAATAGCTTATGTAGTACTTTTTGTTTTATATTATGTTTAAACAAAATGAGTCCGAGACCCAACAATAAATAAGAAAACAAAATTTTCAATGAAAAATTAGATACTAATAAACAAAGTCTAATAATATTGGGAAAAGAAAAAGTCAGAAGTTTGACATGCACAATTTATATATTTACTATGTATAAATATACATATGCATACTTTGTTATCGGTAGTGAGTTTCTTGTGTAGAAAGAGGATGGTGTGGGTTCAAGACGGCGGAGCGAGAGCGAGGCCTTGCGACAAATGGGTTGTTCTAAATTCTAATGAACCGTCAAACGTATAGACACACTTCTCTCGTGCCACGTTTCTCCCCCACACTAATCCGCGTTTCTAAAAAAAAATTAAGATTGATTATAAAACATCACATTCAATATAAAAACAAACACTCATTAATAAAAAAATATGTAACAATATCATTAATCAGCTATTGTATACTATAAATCATATATACGTAAATTATCCTTAGCACTTATTTTATGCTTGTTTATAATCTTCGTTTCATATTTTCATTTAGCTAGCCTATATCAGTTATAGAAAATATGAAATAGTATTTAACATATGATGAAGTGTTTTAGCACACCAACAGTCACGTGAATTGTGAATGGGATTTCGATTTGATATTGCTGAATTTCAATGGATTCTGACCTCCGCGTCGTCAATACTTTAGACGGTGACAAATAGAAATAAAATCAAAATAAATAAGAAGAATAGAACACCGAGGTTTTTTAGAGAGGTTCGTCCCAATGCGGTAGTTGACTACGTCCTCTGTATGTTTATTGCTTTGAAAAGATGATCAACCGAAACCACAAGCCAATTTCTGGTAGATCGAAAGTAAAAGATGAAAACACTTTGAAAATACAAATCTCACAGACTCTTTTCTCTCAGGATGAATGCTTGCGTGCGTATGATGGGGCTGTCTCATTGCTTTTATAGGCTTCTGGTTTCTGCCCGTTGGAAGTGCACGTTGGTGGTGGCTTCGAGTTCGGAGCTCGGCTTGCTATCAAGTTGACACGTGGGCCACGTTCTGAGAGATTTGCGTAGTGGTGGACTTTGACTTGTCGTCGTGGGATTTGAATTTTAGATCGTGGCGATCTTCCTGGTCGGGTTTCAAAAGTTTGAATTGAGATGGTTGACTTGGTCTGCTTGTGCTCGGATGTTTCGTATGCTTCTGCTCGGATCCCTTTGCGACAATCTCTGCCCGGTACGAGCTTTGGGTTCTTCAGATCGTTTGATCTGTTTGATGCTTGGATTTCGACGAAGTGTTGGCTTTTGTCTTGAGGTAGGATCTTTGAGCTTTGTTCGGGATTTCTTCCCTTGGAAAGCTCTGTTCGGACCTCTTTTGGGCATTTTCTGCTCATGGTGGGTCTCTTGCCTCGTGGATTTTTTGGTTCTTTTTGGGCTTGAACACAATTAAATGTTTAAGCTCATGGGCTTTGTTTTTCACAAACCCATTTGCATAAATATTCAATTTTATTTATGGCTTAAGGCTTTAATTAATAAATTGAACCGTGAATTTAATTAATGACCATATAATTCCGATTAAGGAACGAATTTGCACATCAACAGATAGCCCCCTACTATAAAAAAATATGAAATATTATTTATAGTATAAATTTGACAAAATCATGTAAAAATTCGTGATGAAAATTAATTAAATTTGCGAGATCAGAAACATTTGTGACTTTTGCCGTAAAACTAAGTTAATTTAGGGACATCAGAACTGTTTTCATGATAATATCATATTCCTCAGGGATCGAAGTGCAATTTCTTTTCAAATCGAAATGATTTTGAACTTTTTTGGAGGGAGCAGTTACGACACGTGTCGCTCTGCTCGCGATTTGAAGAAGAGGATAACCTCTTCGACTTCTGCTGACTTAGTCAGCACATCATCGTGCTGACGTGTCACGATCTGGGAATCGGTCTCAGTCGTTGGATAGGTTTTGGCGTGGAAATCGAGGGAACCCTAGCCTTACGATTCGGGTCGATTTTCGATTATAAAAACACTCAAGTGTTTTTCTGCAGAGGTCGAATCAATTTCTCTTCAAGTTTGCTCGAGGTGTCTCTTCGCATTCAGGTAACTGCTTCCTTTCCTTTCTATTTAAGCCTCTCTCTTTCTTCTTTCTTCTTTTTTCATTTTCGCACTCGAGACAGAGAAAATAGCTTCTTCTTCACCATTGATTTTCTGCAACTTCAAGAAATATTGTCCTAGGTTCCAGGTTTTTATCCTTTTTCTGCACTTCCTTTCTTTTGTTCTAGGATTTGTTGCTGTTTTTCGACCAGAACTAGGTACTTTTAGGTTTTCATAGGCTGTGTTTGGTTTGTTTCTCCGGGTTAAAGGTTTTGAATTTCTGGGTTTAGCTTTTTTCTGGGGTTTTCATATCTAGGTTTCTTTTCGAGGATTTACGGAGAATGGCTGAGTGTAGCAAGAAGGGTAAGGCTAAGATCCCGATTATGGTCTCGGAGTTTCTTCAGACCGAATCACCTAGGTCTCGATTGAGGGAAGAGGATATCCCTCGACTCAGGTCTGAATATGACATTCCAGAATTTGTCCCTCTTCGGGTTCCAGATTCTGATGAGTTCGCGGACTCGATCAAAGATGATTGGGTCTGCATTTATGAGAGGTATTTTCAGAATTGCGGGTTGAGATTTCCGATACTTAAACCTATCCTTAGGTATGTGAACTAGATGGATATCTCTTTCGCTCATTTGAGCCCGAATTCCTATAGGATTCTGCTCGCCTATCTGGTTAGATGTAGGGAAGAGGGTTGTAACCTGTCACTTTTCGATATGCTCGAAGTGTTTACGGTCAAGAAAAAAATTCTAGGGCCGAGGGTGGGTTTTATATTTCGGTCAAGGGTCACAAGGGTGATTTCATTAGGGGCATTCCAAACAAAGATGACGGGTGGCAGGATAGATATTTCTTTTTTAAGCCTTTTGCAGGGTCTTTTGGTACTTGGGATTCCTATGTGAATAAATTGGCTCATAAGATCGGTAATTTTCTTCTATATTTTGCTCGGGTTTTTCTTTTACTCGCACTTCCCTTTTTTCTGATATTTGTTCATTGTATTTTTCAAATCAGGAAGGGAAGAAAGTGAGGTCGAGGTCTCTCGGGGAGGAATGGATAGCTAAAAACGAAGTTCTGTTCTCTGGGGGAGGTATCGACTGGAAGGATCTCACCAAGGATAGATTTATTGCTTCCGTGGTTTGGCATCCCGGGCCCAGTTGTACATTTGTCGAGTACGATCACGGTTCGAGCAGTTCCGAGGAGGAAGGTAAATTTTCTAAACTGGGCCTTGTTTTTTATTTTGAATATTTACTAATAGACTTTGCTCGTTAGATATGACTACCAAGCTCAATTATCGGGAACTGAGGGCTCAGCGTGTAGCCGCCAAGGCTGTCGCGTCAGGAACTGAGAAAGGGAAGACCACTCAAGTGGTCGGGAAAGTTTCTGATCGGGCCAAAGCGGTCCCAGGAAAAGGGAAGGAGAAGGTCACTCATGTGACTGAGAAGGCTTCTGGTCGGCCCGAGGTGGCCAAGGGAGTGAAGAAGGCCTCCGAGAAGGTTAAGAAGGTTCCTAAGGAGGGGGAGACCTGGAGGTCGGTTCCCACTCTGCCCCCTAAGGGGCTTAAGGAGACTCCCAGTCCGGAGGTCGCGTCGGAGCAAGTCCCAGAGAGGACTGTTCTTTCGGCAGCTGAGCAAGAGGCTGCCCGAGCTGTGGCTGAGCGGGAGTTCATCGAGATCTTCGACGAAGAACCGAATCTGGAGCCAACCGGGGCTTCCGAGCCTCTGTCTTCTTCCGGGCTCGCGCCGGCCGAGGTTGCGAGCCCACAGAGCCATGGTAAGCGGGTTCGCTCCGGCCGAGGTGGCTCACAAAAAGCCAAAGGGGGATAAGCCTCAGGAGACCGAGAGGGAGTCTGCGCGAGGGGCAACCAAGTCTTTCTCCAAGGCGCTTCGTTCTAACAGCTCCAAGCCTCCGATCCAGGGCCATAGTTTGGGGAAGAAAGGAGTCGTCTACAAGAAGACGACTGGCCGAGACCGGGTTGTGGTCGGGAATGTCTCCGATCAGCGCACGGAGAACCCTGGCCGTGGGGTTGAGCCCATGCGGGCGGGGAGCTCGAATCCTCAGCCCGAGATCAAGAGGGTCGCCAAGGTCGCCTGGTATGGCGAGAAGGGTCTTCACGAGGCTCCCAAAGTAGCTGGGAACTTGATGAAGCAATTGACGAGCGGGGGAATTTCCCCCGTGAGGGACGACGAAGTCACCCAGCCCCGGGCATATAACGCTTTTGCTTCTATGCACGCCAAGGTAAACGAGGTGCCTTCATTACGCTTTTCCTTTTTGTCGTGCGTGTTTTCTTTATGAAAATTTTCTAAGCTACTTTCAATTTTTGCTGGCAGCTCGGAGTGTATGCTAACGACCTGGTCCTCAGATATGAGACCTTGGTCAAAGAGCTTAAGGAGAGGCTTTCCATAGCCGAGGGGGAGCGGATCAAGGCCGAACTGGCCGAGAAGAAGGAGGAGCTGGCCCGGGTGAACGCCGAGCGTGAGAAGAGCTCCGGGCAACTGGTGCTGAGGGGCAAGGAGATCCTCGAGCTGAAGCGTCTAGTCGGGGTGAGAGACCAAAAGATTAAGGCCCTGGAGATCACCGAGGCGGACCTTCGGGAGAAGCTTATTAATGTCTCTGCCTTAGTCTCCGAGGCCCAGGCGGCCGAAAAAACGGCACTTGCGTTGCCGTTGCTCACCACCTCTGACGCTGCGTTGGGCCGAGCTAGGAACAACCTAAGTGAGCTTCGCGAGGAGCTGATCGCGCTGAAAATGGAGCACACTTGCGCCCTTGATAAGCTGGCCGGGGCTCGGGCGGAGGCATCTGCCGAGAAGGAGGCCGCCAAGGCTTCTCGGCACAAATATTGCAAACGTGTGTATCAAAAGGACGCGGTGATCGCTCACTATAATAAGGTCGCCTATGAGACCAAGATTTTGCATCAAGTCCAAGGTAACGTTGCTTTTGTGGGCGAGATTCTTGAGGGTAAGATCTCCGACTTTCAGAGCGAGCTGGAAGTTCTCACGGAGGATAGGTCCGAGTATGAAGACCTTCTGGCCGGGAAGCCGGCACCCGTGGTGGACTCTCCGGTTCTCTCTCTAGAGCCTGAGCTGATGGGGAATGCTGGTGTTGCAGATGCCGAGCCGAGCCGAAATGCAGCGAACATACCGGAGGAGAATGCCCCTGCCGAGCCGATCTCGACCGAACCAGCCCAGACTGAGCCCGAAGTCACCTTGCCTGAGGATAACCCGACCCCGTCCGAACCGATCCCGACTGAGCCAGACGTGCCCCTCCCGATCGAAACGAGTGCGACCGAGCTGAACCCGGCCAAATCGATTCAGCGAGAAGAGACTTCCCTCGATGCTGCCTAAAGAAGGCAGCCATCTTTGAGCTTATTGCTCTCTTTTTTTCTTTTTCTTTTTTTGAATAAGCATTGAACATTGTTTTTCCCCGTGGTTAAGGCTTTATTTCGGGCAGGTCGTGGGACCTGAACCTTTTTTTGTAATTTTCTTTTCGCTATCTTTTTGTGAGTACTCTGCCCGTGGTTAGGGCTTTTTATAATAATTTTCCATCATATATTGCAAAAACTATTGTAAATAATAAATTGCTATCATTTTTGCAATTATTATTCTAAAAAATAAATTGCTATTTTTTTTGCAGAATTTAAAATGAACTGCTATTTTTTTGTAAACATTATTGCGAATAATAAATTGTTAATCTAATTTGTAGAGTTTTTGATCGGTGTATTCGACCAGAAAACTTTGTTAATTTTCTGGTCGAATGTCCCGATTTTTCCATATATGTTAGGAAAAGTCTGATACGATCTAGATTATTCGAGTCTAAGAGTGATGAATAACGAAAAGTGCCTAGTAGGGTTTTTAGTACCTTGGGGAGTAGATGCTCGGTTGCTTGGTGTTGTCCTTCGAGCAGCTCCATAGTGGCTTCTGAGACCGAGCAAGGCGTGAAGGCCTCTGAGGGCAGAGTTTGATAGGGTATGGTACCCGAGCAAGTATGTCACTTGCAAAGAAAGGGTATGGTACCCGGGCAAGTATGTGACTTGCAAAGAAAGGGTATGTTACTTGCAAAGAAAGGGTCTGGTACCCGGGCAAGTATGTTACTTGCAAAGAAAGGGTTTGGTACCCGGGCAAGTATGTTACTTGCAAAGAAAGGGTTTGGTACCCATGTAGATGCCAGGACTTATGGTTCTGGACTTAACGATTTCTATAATTTATGGGTTGTTGACAATATTTTGAATGTGCATGACAATGGTTATGCTGCTCGTGTAGATTTTTCTATGATTTACTTAACAATATACGAGTATTCTTAACAAAAATGAAATGAATTTTCTTGATAAGAATGAAATGAATTTCTTTTGAAAGTGAGATCACTTACTTGTATCCGGATATTACTCGGGTAGCTCTTTAGAAGATTGTTGAAGTCGAGATTCTTCCTCTGATTAAACATCCTTATTTTGGGAGGTAGGGGCATGTAGAGTCGTTGGGTTTGTTGGGGCTGTGCTCGACCGTTATGGGCCAAACTGCCTACGTACCCCATTCTCTGGGGATCAAGCCATTACGTAGCTCATGGGAAGTCAATTTCTGACCTTTTATGCATAGTATTTTCTGAGGTGCATAACATTCCAGCTCCGAAGGACTCTCGATCCGTCCGGGGTTGCCAGTTTGTATACACCGGGTTTTACTACTTCGGTAACGATATAGGGTCTTTCCCAGTTAGCCCCCAATTTATCGGCATCGGGCTCGGCCGTGTTCTGGAAGACCCGTATGAGGACCAATTCCCCGGAGGTGAATCTGCGATGCTTAACTTTAGAATTGTAATACCTAGCTACCGAGTTTTGGTAGTTAGTGATTCGAATTAAGGCTTGTTCGTGTCGTTCATCTGCGTGGTCAAGTTGGTCTAATCTCATTTCGTCGTTAATCTCTGCATTGTCGGGAGCGTACTCCCTTTTGAGACTGGGGGCCTCGATCTCGGCTGGTATGACCGCTTCGGTGCCATATACCATCGAGAAAGGGGTTTCTCCCATTGCTCTTTGCGGGGTGGTCATGTACGACCATAGAACGCCTATGAGCTCATCGGCCCACCGACCTTTTTTGGTGTCAAGTCTTTTCTTGATACCATCCACGATGGTCCGGTTGGAGACTTCCGCCTGACCGTTTCCTTGTGGATATCTTGGGGTGGATTCGTTTAGGGAAATCTTCCAGTTATAGCAGAAATTCTGGAACCTGTTTGACGCGAATTGGGGTCCGTTGTCGGCAATGATTTCCTTGGGCAATCCGAAACGACTTATGATATTTTTTCACACATAGTGCTCCACATCTGAGTCTTTGATGTTGGCGAAGGATTCGGCCTCCACCCATTTCGAGAAATAGTCTGTCACGACCAGTAGGAACCTTTTCCCGGCTGGTACCAGGGGAAAGGGTCCTACTATATCCATGGACCATTTCATGAATGGGTAGGGTACCGAGGCTGACGACAACTTCTCTGCCGGACAATGTATGGCCGGCGAATGACGCTGACATTTGTCGCATCGTCTGGCGTGAGTCTCCGCGTCGGCTAACATGGTTGGCCAAAAGAAACTTTGCCGCTTCGCTTTGTTAGAAAGCGATCTCCTGCCAGAATGGTTTCCGCATTCTCCGTCGTGGATTTCTTGTAGTACGACTTTAGCTTCGGCCTTTCCTAAGCATCTTAGGTAGGGTCCGGAGTAACTTTCTTTGTACAATTTCCCGTTTATCAGGCAGAACCTAGCACTTTGAATGCGGAGTTTCCGGGCCTTCTGCTTATCCTGGGGTTTTTCTCCCGTCAGGATATAATTCAGGATGGGAGTTCTCCAGTCTTCCAAGCCTGTTCGGATATTAGGGACGTGTGGACTTACACTAGGTTCGTCTATTACTTCCACGAGAATTATACTCTTTGCCTCGGGGTCCGAAGTGGATTCTAGTCTGGCCAGAGCATCAGCCGAAGAATTTTCACTTCGCGGTATCTAAACCACCTCGACTTCGTCTAATTGAGAGATCAGGTCCTTGACCACCGCGAGGTATTTTTCCATGCGATCGTCCCTGGTAGTATACTCACCACTGATTTGGCTGGTGACAAGTTTAGAGTCCGAATGGGCTCTAACTTTCCTGGCTCCAACTGCCTTGGCCAGTTTTAACCCTGCTATCAGTGCCTCGTATTCTGTCTCGTTATTCGTGGCATGGAATCTTAGCCTAAAAGAATGTTCCAAAACCTCTCCGGTTGGGGAAATCAGGCGGATCCCTATTCTGGATCCGCCCTTATTTGACGCCCGATCCACCTCGAGACGTTATTCTTCGTTCCCTTTCTCCCCCATTGGGTCATCCATTGGGAGTTCGATCAAGAAGTCAACTAGCACCTGGGATTTAGCGCATGTTCAAATTTTATATTCGATGTCGAACTCGCTTAGCTCGACAGCCCACTTTGTCAGTTGTCCTGACTGATTCGGGCTATGGAGGATTACCCTTAAGGGTTGAGTCGTCATTACCAAGATGGTATGATACTGGAAGTATGGCCGGAGTTTCCGCGTTGAGGTCATCATTGCCAAAGCTAGTTTTTCCATAGCGGGATACCTTGTTTCTGCGTCCTCCGGTGATTTACTGACGTAGAAAATTGGTCTTTGTTCGCCTCTATCTTCTCGGACGATCACGCCGCTAACGGCCGAGGGGGATACTGCTAGGTATAGCAGCAAGGGTTCTCCCATAATCATACGGGACAGTACCGGTGGCGTTGACAGATACCTTTTGAGGTCCTGGTATGATTTTTCGCATTCTTCGGTCCATTCAAATTTTTTGTTGCCCCTCAGGATCTTGTAGAAGGGCAAACATTTGGCCGTAGACCTTGAAATGAACCGATTGACGGCCGCTATCCTTCCGGTCAGTCTCTGTGTTTCCCGAACACTCCTCGGGGAGGGCATGTTTAGGAGAGCTATGATTTGATCCAGGTTGGCTTCTATTCCTCGTTGGGTTACTAAGTAACCGAGGAACTTTCCGGATGTTACTCCGAAAGTGCATTTAGCGGGGTTGAGCTTCATTTGATACTTTCTAAGTATCGCGAAGCACTCTTCTAGGTGAGACACGTGGTCTGTGGCCTTGGTGGATTTTATGAGCATATCGTCGATATAGACCTCCATTGTTTTACCGAGTTGCTCGGCAAACATTTGTTTGATCAACCGTTAATATGTTGCTCCCGCGTTCTTGAGTCCGAAGGGCATTGCCTTATTGCACTAAATTCCTCGGTCAGTCACGAACGCGGTTTTTTCTTGGTCCTCGGGGTGCATCAGGATCTGATTATACCCCGAGAAGGCGTCCATAAAGGACAGGAGTTCGTGTCCGCAGGTTGCCTCCACTAAGCGGTCGATGTGAGGCATAGGGAAGCTGTCCTTGGGACATGCCTTGTTCAGGTCGGTGAAGTCGATGCAGACACTTGCCTTCCCGTTCTTTTTCTTAACCACTATTGTGTTAGCTAACCAATCTAGGTATTTCACCTCCCTGATGGAGCCGGTCTTTAGTAGTTTTTCGACCTCATCATTTACCGCCTGGGCCTGGTCAAGTCCCAATTTTCTCATTTTTTGCTTCACCGGCTTATGGCTCAGGTCCACGTTGAGGTGGTGGGCAGTTATGCTCGGGTCGATTCCCAGCATGTCTTCATGGGACCACGCGAAACAGTCGTGGTTCCTTGTGAGGAATTTGATCAGCTTTTTTCTGACGTCATTGTCCAGGTTGACCCCGATTCCTACTTTATGATCGGGATTTTGCGGGTCGATTTGGACCTGGATCTTTTTCCTCTACCGACATTAATTGTTATTGGTCGGTTTTTGGTGTTTTTGCCCTCGTTTAAGACGTGCGTGACATCCGAAACGATGTCATGTAGCAGATCCGGGCTTGCTTTTGGTTGCCCTTCACTTCTACAATCTTCCCATCCTCTCTTGGGAAGCGGATGGTTTGGTGGTAGGTAGATGGCACGGCTCTCATCAAATGAATCCACGGTCTCCCGAGGATCATGTTGTAGGCCGTGGAGCAATCTAGCACCAGGAAGTTTTTTATCTTGCCTACTCCACAGGCGACGATTGACAGTCTGACTGTCCCCAAGGTATCGACTGTTTCACCATTGAAACCGGTCAGAGGGATGTTCCCTCTATTGATTTCCGTTTCATCGATTCCCATCTTGTGTAAGCATGACAGGAAGATGACGTCTACCGAACTACCATTGTCGACCAGAATTCTTTCGGTCGCATAGCCGGAGACTAGAAGGGTGATGACTAGAGCGTCATCGTGAGGCCCGACCAGTGTCGAGGCCTCGCTGTCTTTGAAGAAGATCTCGCAGTCGGGTTCCTTCCGTGGAAGAACCACCAGACCGGCCTTCAATCTCTTCTGGTGGGTTTTGATGGAGTTGATCGAGTTCCCGTAGAACTGTGACCCTCCAACTATAGTATAGATTCTCCCCGATGGCTTCTTCAGTCACCGGTTCCTCTACATCTTCTGACTCCTGATCGGTCTGCTCTTCCAGCATGAGGACTTTGCGTCGTTTATTAGGAGCGTTGTTGCCTTTGGTCGGGTGCTTTTGCTCAGGTTTGGCACCGCTGCTCTGTCCAGCGTTGGGTTGTTGCGCCTGCTCGGTGCGCGCCTACTAATGAATAGGTAGGCTTATGAATCTTCATATAAATAATTACATATGTAACTATATTGTGGAGTTTAATGAAGTCATCATAAAACTTAAACTTACTAGTGGAAGCGCGGTGACGGTAAAATATCGTGAATGATTATCGTCATGCTAAAAAATAGTACAAAGGATCTTTAAATTTTAGGTTTCTTTCATTCTATCGTTATTAAATTACCAATAAATATAGAGATAAATATATTTTCGAAGTATGCACATTACATTTCAAAAAGATAATACAAAGTAAAAAGAAAATATCATATAGACAAAAAAAAAATAACAGTTTACTTTTAACTATCCTTTAGGAGACTCTTTCCCGCAACAACGTATCTTCATCGCGCTATTCTTTTGAGTTTAGTGGCACAATACTTTTTGTAAAGGAATTCAAATTTGCGCTCAAGAAGAAAATTTTTTAATATATAATTTTTCTTTCATATATGAAATTATATTATATTATATTCAATTAAAAATTAAAACAATATTTTTTAATATTACTATTTTTAGGCTAAGAAAGTAATATCATAGAATTGACCTATTTTTTGCGTACAATAATATATTTTATATATATCCTTCATTATACCGAATCAAATATAATCATATCCATATATTATGTGATAAATGTTTAACTTTATTATGAAGGGAAAATTACATATAATATTAAAAGTGATTGTAATTATGCCACAATAACAACATTTGAGTCGATATAATTTTATATTATCACCAAGTGAGACATTCATGTCAATATAATTTAACGGTATGGTTTTCTTATAATTATTGTTTGAGTATTTTTATCATCTTAGATTAAATGTTTTCATAAAATACGATGTTATATAAACACATCGAATTAAAAATTAAAAATATTTTAAAAAGTGACTTAAATTATCTAATGCCACATTCATCATCACAGATTTCACTAATGCTCGATTTTCTTTGTATTTATTGATGAACTTTTTATATGCTCATTAGCGTAACAGTATTATATACCCTTCAAGTAATATGTTCGAAATTGATTGAGCACACATCTTATATTTGTAATCAATTATTCTTCCGTGCATATTGAATGGTAAAGAGAAAGGAAAAAAAAAAAAAAAGAAAGAAAGAGAAGAGAACAATGGACTTTTTAATACATATCTCCATCTCTACACCAGTATAACATTTAATAAAAGAAAACTAACAAATACTAATGTATCAACTATATCATGTAGTCGATTTAGCTCTAAAATCACATGACCAATGTCAATTAAAATTTTTCAAACGTTAAGAGCCATAATCATACTTTCACCACATCAATATATATTACTAACATTTATAATTTCATTGAAAAGGACAATTATCGATTTAACATGAAACAATAAGTTTAGTAATTAATTATATTTATATCATATATGTATTCTAATAGAAAAACTTGAATTTGACATACCAAAGTCTTAACATTATTAATCTATGAAATCAAAAGTCAGCATTTAAGGAGGTTACTATGATACAGAGGCAAGTCTAACGTATACAAAACTGTAACGCGAATTTAAAATGAAAAGAACAGTTATGAGATGTTTAATATGAAAAAAAAGTAAGCGAAGTTACATAATAATAATAATATATAAACTCGCTTTAAACTATATATATTTTCATGTATTAATTAACTTATAATTTGACTATTTTTTATGTAAATAAATTATTTGTAATTAAACTGGAATCAATTAATTAAAAACATAATACGGAAGTGTGTTTATAAAAAGAATTATCGTTTTGCTTTCAAATTTTCTTGTCATTAAATATATAATTTTATCATCATTGAGTTTGAACAAAGAAAAAAAAAACATGAATGCAATAATATGAACCAAAATTAATAAAATAAACTCAAAAATGTGCTCCACACAAATATTACAAACACTGATCACTAATAATTAAAAAAGCATTTAATAAGATGTGAAAATAGAAAGCAATTTATTAATTTTACGTGCAATTATTTCACATTATCATAATTCTTAAAGTAAAGTCTGTTGGGCTTCGTTTCTGCACAAATCTTAAAATTATATATTACTATAAATATATGTAAAATTTTGATATTCAACAAATAACCGCGTTACATCTTACAATATTACTTTAAAATTATTCATTAATGGGTAATCAATATGATTAGTTGAATTTATATAATATATATATTTAATTGTTTTTCTTGTACACGTGACTTGTAGTTTGTTACTTATACCTTTTTTTTTTTTTTTTTGCGGAAATTGTTACTTATACCATTAAATAGGTATAAGTATAACCATCGACAATCACTAACAATCACTTAATCCTAAAGGAATTTCTAGATTTTTACTTAGAAATAGATAATATTATCAGTAAAATATTTGTCTTCACTTTTAAAAAATCAACATTTTGTTGGCATTGAGTTTAAAACGCGCACGTAAAATTATACTTTTGCAAATATATTTGGTTGTAGTTTGCAAATATATATTGCAACCTAATCATTAGAATTATATATATATGTAAAAGTTCATAAAACATATTTTACCGTGGATTCTCTATGCACATAGAAGAATTCAAGAAGTTGAGCCGTACAAAGCTATTAGGCCACCTTAAATCATGACCGCTGGCTATACTGCGTGGCCGGCAATGCCTCCTCGCCGCTGACTTTGCTCAACAAAACCATTTTTTTTCTATAACAACCATTTACAGAAAAGAAAAAAGAAGCCGTCAGACTTGCGTATATATATCAATATATTTATTGATGTTATTTCAATTAAAAAAAATACAAATTATATATTTTCTACGAAAAGCGCATCGTGAAACAACATGTCTTAAACTTAAATTGTCAAACAAATTTATGAACGAATATGAAATGCTTCTTATATATATATATATATATATATATATATATATATATATATATATATATACACACACGTTGATAAAAGAAAGAGGTACCAAAATCTTAGTGAGTGTTAACCGGAAAGCTGCTGCCAAAAGAATTGAATATAACAAATGTAAAAAGAATAATGAAGAACATGAAATTAAGAAGAAAAAAGGATATTGTTTATGTACATAATTGGCTATATATGTATTTATAAAGAAATCATTTGACTTGCAGAAAGAGATATCGTATCTCACCAATTGTAGAGAAAGCTGTCATCGAAAAAAAGCATCACCAATAGCCACTATATAAAAAAAAATTGAATATGAGAAGAGAAAAAAAAAATACCACAATAAGATTCATGAATCATGAATCTATGTCCTTTTATATCCATGAATGAATTTTTAATTTTAATATGACCTTTTCTATTCCAATTAAATTTCCCAATTAATAAGAATTCAATACATATATTAAACCATCCCAAACAATGAACATGAATGAGTAGTCTCTTTATCTGCCGATGAGATGAGATTGTTTCACCAAGACATTAAATCTTTCATGAAAAAAAATCAAAATTTTGAAGAAAAAAAATAGTATTCTTGAATCTTTGGTTCTCTATATTGCCATGTCATCCATGTGAGATTATCCTTTTATATATATATATATATATATATATATTTAAATATCTATTGTATCGTGATATTAATTATTAATTCGCAATATCGGTTTTTGAGGGAAAACCCTAATTAGTTAATATGTGGTATGCATTATGCTTTTAATTTTAGAGCAATTATTTAGTATAATTAATATTTACTTGCTTTTAATTTTAGAGCAATTATTTAGTATAATTAATATTTACTTGCTTTTAATTTTAGAGCAATTATTTAGTATTTCGGACTTTGAAGAATGGAAATAAATAAATATTATATAATGTTGAAATAAAATAGTGATTCGCAATTTGAATATGCGATTAAAGTGCCTATAGTAAGTGTAAATGATATTAAATATATATTATCAATGACGCCTTGTTGAATAAGAAGTTATTTTTTTTATAATGATGTTACAATTTTTTGTAATTAAATTTTTTTTTATTTAATATATTTATTTAAAATTTATAAACTATATTTTCTACTACCGTGCAAGCGCGAGCAATCTACTAGTATAAATGTCAAGATGTGTTGGAAAATATAAATTCAATATCCATGACTTAAATTGAATACTCTCCTCACCTGGCAATAATAATCTCTTAAATAGCATTATCTAATAATATTATAAATTTTGCTCTATTGAATAAAAAGCGATTTTATTTTCAATGATAAATGTCACAAGTATATATTCTTCCAAAAAATATAAATTATTTAAATTTATAAATGATATTTTTTACCACCACACAAAACGCAGTATAATACATTAAAAGTCAATTTTGTATCACTTATTGCATTTCTCTTTAAAAAATTCCAAGGAAAATAAGGGGGCATCTTTATATTATTTCTAAAATTTAATTTTATTATTTAATGTATATTAATCTTTTAAACATAATTAACTAAAATTTAGGGTTTACTATTTCTCGAAGAATTATATAGCAGATATAGCGCCCAAATATTGAAGGCCCATTACTCCGACCCATAACAGTTCGGGCATGTTAGCCTAATAGCATCACCCAACAAATAGTAAATATCAGTAAATACCTCTTAAATTTTTAACTGTGTAACATTTTGTCTCTCAAATTCTGTTTTGTATAATTTTACCCCCTACACTTATCATTTCGCACTTTTCTTGTATCAGGTCACCCCTTTAACCAATCACTCTATATAAGTTGTATCTCCTAAATTTATGATTATGAAAAATTAAAGGGAAAAAAATAAAAATATTGGGAAAACAGATAAAAATATGTTTAAGCGGAGGGAGAATGATATACAATAAAGTTCATGAGGTATTATGATTGAAAATAATTGATTCAAAAGAAAAACCGATACAAAATAAAATCCGAAGAACAATGATAAAAAAAAAAGTAATAAGTTAAGGGGTTTAAGTGACATTTACTCCCCCAAAAAACGCATGAGTAAGAATCTAGTCGGAATTCCGACCATCGTCTTCTTCGCAGTGCCTGAAGCTCTGAAGCAATGGAGAGCTCTGTAAGGAGGCGATTTGTGCACCGAATATCTATATGTATATCATTATATAGACTAGAATTAGATGATCATAATAAAAGTAACAATAGTTAATGTAAAAAAGTGATTTTTTTAGAAGAACGACACTAAAATGGGAGAATGACATAAAACAGTAGTATGACATGAAAAACGACATTCAAATAATATTCATGACGACACAACAACTCTGATTGTCGTTTAGAAACTTAAATCTATATTTATATAAAAGCAAAATAACTTTGGGCCCAAAAACCCACCTTTGTAACCCCATTCTATTTTCTCAAGTTTTTTTGAATTTTTTTTATTAGAAAACAAGTTTTTTTGAATTTTTTTTATTAAAAAAAATAAACCTCGCTCGTCGTGTTGCTTCAGAGAGGCACCTCCTCCCCATCATACCCCTTCGCATCTCTTCTCTCCCTCGAATCCTCCGTTGGTCGTCTCCCTTCAAAGAAAAAATAACTTCCATTCGAAGAGAAGCATCTCAAATCGTTCCTCTTCAAATCGTTCAAGTCATTCCTGTTGGAACTTGTAATACAAGTAATGAAATTTTATGATTTGCATTGTATACCTCTCTTTCACAAAGAGTCCCACATGGGTTGGAGACATGAGTTTGGAATGGTTTATAAACCAATGGATTGAGCTAAGGGCTTGGGCCCTTAGGGTCATAGGATTTTGTGGATGGGGGAGGACTCACCCAAATGCATCACCGAACTACCACACGCGCAGGGCGCGGCGCGGTGTGGTGCGGTGCGTGCGTTGAGTATTCTGGTGCAAACATAATTCTTTTTGCCGAAAAGTTAATTTTGCGAAAATTATTTTCTGACGTGGAAAAGATTCAGTCCTACGCGTTTGGTTTGGTCAGTCCACGAACCCCACTTTCTCCACGTTCATTTTTCTTCCCGTTATTTTTCAGAACGTTATTTTCATAACGTAAACATTTTTCTTCAGCTATAAATACAGTGCTCTGGTTCTCGTTTTTCATATCTCATAATCGCAGAGCTATATACAGTATTCCGAGCAAAATATTCCGAGGGTTTGAGTGATTCCGATCGATACCGAGTGCACGGTGTCGATTGAGACAGAATAGATCTGGGCTGTTTTATCCTGGGGGTGACGGGGCAATCACGAACTGCGAGCACCGAGGCAGAGCCGCGAAACACCTTAAAGAGAGCGACCTAGTCCGCGACTCAGCCTTCCCGGAGTTTTTCCTAACCTTTGTTTTGCAGGTTCCCGAAGTTTGGCTTTCGCAGTGACGACGAATATCCGGCGACAACAATTCCTCTTCAAATAGCAACATCAAAATAAATAATCATCTTTCTCTTCGTTCATCGCTCGGTCGCACAGTAAATCGGCCGTCGTCAAGTCTGTCGAGCATCGCTCCTCGCCACGAAGCCTTCTATCCCAAAACTGCCACCCAGTAAGCCTCAGAAGTCTGAGTTCATCCTTCCTTCTTCATCAAGGCTTTAAATTGTTTTTTCTGTTTGAGGGTACTATCTTAAACGGGATAAAGATCATTCGTTCTCAATCATTCAGGATGCTTCACCAAATGCTCGCTGTTGAATTCAATTCACTGTTGATTCACGTGTTCCGCTTTTCGTGTCGCCGTCAAGGTCTGCTCCTTTGCCAAGTTCATTTCTCTTCTTCTTCTTCTCCGACATCATTTTTCGTGGAAGATCGATACGGTAATGTATCTAAACGATTTTTTTATTTGTCTTTTGTTTTGCTGTTCGATTTTTTATTTGATATTATAGTGTCACGTTTCCTTCTAGAGTTCCTTGGAGGTTCATCCCTCTCTCCGTTTCGCTTCTTCTCTCAGGTGCCATTTGAGTATTTTCCCGTCTCTCTCTGCAAAGATTTCGTTAGAAGTATTTCAATTGTGATTAGTTGAGGCTGAATCGAGTTTTTGTTTTGGGTCGCTTTGTGAGGTTTCTGATCGGAATTTGGTTTGATTTGTTCTTGCCAGTTCGCTTCCGATTTGCTTTGATTAGAGCGTTTACGTATCTCTATTTCTGCTTCGCTTCGAACGAGAAAGTCGGGCCGTTGGACATTTCGCTAGACCATGTGAGTGTTTCTTTATTATGTTCTTTGTGTGGATGCTTTTTTTCTTCTTCTGTTTGGTAGATTTGGTGCTAGATTATGTCTTTAAAATTAGGATTTAACTAGATTTTTTATTTTTAATTAATTGAGACAAATTCGGGAAAAATAATTATGCTCTCAAGATCGATGTAATACTAGAAAACCAAAAACCAAACATTTCCCATTTTCATCTTCGTTTATCATATGAAATCGACTTGCAACGAAAGATACAATGAAACGCTTATTAAAAATTATAATTTCTGTTTGTGATTCTCTCTCTCCCTCTCTCTCGCGAACCCGGCAATCGAAGCTCAATCCTCTTCTCCGACGTGATTCGATCTCCATTGCTGTTCGTGGAAGATTGATAACGTAAGGTAGCTAAACGATTTTTTGTTTTGTTTTTGGTTTAGCAGCCTTGATTTTGTGATTTTTTGTTTGTTTTTGGATTGATTGGTGAAGTTTCTTGTTGGAATGTGGTTTCATTTGTTTGTTGCAGTTCGCTTCCGATTTGCTTTGATCGGAGCGTTTTTGCATCTTAGTTTCTACTTAGCTTCAGACGAGAATGTCAGGGCTGGTACCGTTTCATGTGGCCATGTGAGTGTTCACGAGGCCCTATGATTAGTTATTTTTTTTATCAAAACTTCAAGAATTAACCATCTCTGTCGTTTCTCCTTCTCTGTTGTTCGTTGGGCCATATGAGTACGGAGTTTCCTAAATGTTGGCTAACGCGTTATGTCTTCATGATTTAGACGCACGCTCTCCCACTGCCAGTGGCAGAAAATGTTGCAAGTGCCATGGCCACCTGTCGACATCAAAACCGATAGACGAAGTCGAACGGACGTGACCCAGGTGAGACCTACATTAACTAAAGTTTTACTTTCTTATATTTAAAAAATACATTGAATTTATATAGTTGAGATCAAAAGGTTGCAAAATCAAGTTGGAATATGATATGTGTTTGTTTTATGACTTTGGGTAATAATTTATGGACAAATTCTACAACTCTGTGAATGTGGAGTTTTTTTTTTTTTTTTTGCATATATTTTGTTTGCTAAAATGTCAATTAAAGATTTGTAGTATAACATTACATGTGTAACCTTATAGCTATGTGTTTTGACGCGTTGAATCTGTGATGTGATATCTCTATAACTTTCCACCACAGATTCAAGTTCTAAAGTTCAATTTGAGTTTTAGGGTTAGTAGATATTGTTAGTTTTGAAATTTAGAATTACTCATTGAATTATGTTTTTAGGAGAAAATTTTCAAACTTTAAGTATATGATATTCGTTATATATGTGGTTATGATCAATTCAAATCACTGCTGGTCTGGAACATATAAATAAAGTTTTGATTCATGGACGACATTTAATAATTATCTTATATATTTTGTTTAGTTATGCTATATTTAAAATTACTTCGAAAGAGAATTTTGTGATTACTAAATAAGAATTAACACTCAATTTATTTAATTTCTATGTCGAAAGACAACCCATTTTTTTACGTGTAGTTATATTTATGTATAGAATTAAACGTAGTCTTGGGTTGAGTGAATTGTCTTACTGCGAGCTCTGACAAGATCGCTTAAATTATTCATATATGAATTTGAAATCGAGTAAACTTTCAGATGGTTTCATGGAGATATTTGAAGCTATTCTTTACATGGGGACGGGGTTCATGTGCATGGAGCCTATCAACCGCCTATTCATACCGAGAATTGTAAGTGTGAAAACTACATTTTTTTACAGAACAATGATAAGCTCATTTATTTGGGTATTTGTGAGGTATGGCAATGAAGTATTAACTCAACGAATAAACGATTAAAATGTAGTTGTAATGTCTTCATTTTATATATTTTGTTTATTCATAATTAAAATTTATTATGATCATTTATATTGATCACAGCGAAAATTCAATGCATATATTTATACATTACCATCATATAGTAGTGATTAGGAGCAGTAATGAAATTTTGTAACCGGTTTATTAATATGTTGGCTTTCATAAACGTGTAAGAAATTATAACTTTTCATTTATATTTTTGCTTTGTTGATTTAATGATGCAGGATCAAATATATTATCGAGCTTACCTAAACTTCATAGATAAGACATTATAGAGTTGCCTGAGGTGTTTGACAAACATGTTTTAGTAAATGAGAAAGGTAATTTACTAACAGATATCTTAATCAGTAAAAATAACTTGAACTTTATTAGTATTTCTGAGTGAGTAACATGAATTATAGGGTGCTCGGTTCTTGGTTATAAAAATGTGTGATTTTATTAAAAATTAAAGTCATTAGGGTATAATGTTAAACAATATGCATCAGGGCATTGGAAGAGAGACACTATTAGAGAAGAGTTGGACTTGGTGTTGACATTTTACTGTCTGTTAGGTATACAGTAATAAGAGTGTCTGTTAGGTATACAGTAATAAGAAACTCTGGCAAGGCTATTGAGATAACTAAATATTGATTTGCAATTTGAAATTGTATTATTTAAATAATATCTTACAATCCTTTTAAGAAAATATTGTTCTTACGACTAATTTAAAATTACATTATTGTCTCATATTTGAATGTAGAATAATTACATTTGTGGTTGCCATTGAAAAACTAACAGTGGTTAATATTTGTGTCAGTCTCCGCAATAGCGGTGTCTGGTGGTGGTGGAGGATGTTACTTACCGAGTTATATCTCCAAATACTCCAACTTCTTCTCTAACTCCCGTTTTTATTTTTCTCAGGAAATTTGAAGAGAGGAAGACTGGTGCGAAAGTGCATTCTGGTAAAAGTATTTTCATTCTTCTTTTTTCTAGATTTTAAGCATTCTCCAGGTACTTAATTTTCTTGGGTTTGATTTAGATTTTTATCATTCTTCCTTTATATAACTTCTGTTATACCTCATATCCGTAGTGGTTTTTCACACTAATTTCTTTTTTAAACGGTGAGAGGAAGGCAGAGAAATTGTACCATTGCAGAATTACCAATGCAAAATATTTAACCCGAGTCTGAGGTTTGATCAAATCATGCGGATGAAAGTTTTGATTAGTTATTGCTATTGAGTGGATTGTATATTTTAAAGTCTAGAACTAAGGGAGCAAGAAAGTTTAGCTTTAAGGTCTTTATAACATTGGTTTTTATTTGTATGATTAGTGTTATTGTACTATCCTTGTGGCCTTTTTTTAATAGCTCACAAGTTGGATTTTTAAATATGATGAAGTGTATGGTTCCGCACTAACGTCGTTGCCGTTGTGTCTCTGGGTTCTGCTTCTACACCGTCAAGCTTCTCTTTTCTTACTAATTTGGAGACGCTCGGTTAATCGTTGAGAATGGCTATATCAGGGTGGGTACTCCTTTAGATTTCAGTCATTCTATGATGTGCTTAATTTGCCATTTATGGGCTTCGGTTTCTTGAAGATGAATTATGACATTGGTGATAAAATGGTCATCATGTAAACTTAATATTCTAAGTCTAAATGACTAATTCTTTCTGATTTGGTTGTGTATGATTTTTGCTTTGTTCCTTTTTGTAATTAGGTATGAGAATTGGGTTATCGTTTTTCTTTTATGCAATAGATTAAAGTGATATGGCAAAAATTAGGAACATTTATTTATTGTTTAAGAAATACTATACATTTAAAATATTTTATATACGAAAAATATTGAGATCAAATAAAAAGATAAAAGTTAACTTTGTAAATATAATCATTTATACATCATATTGTAAAACAAGTTTTTTTTTTTTTTACTCTACACCTATTTAACTTTTGTTATTTTCTGTGCACAATTTTCTCCGTTAAAAAATATGAATTAATGTGAAATGTACAAAAAATCTTTATTTGCAAATCAAGTCATCAACTCTTATTTTCTTTTTCTTTTCATGTTACTATAAATTAATAGAATAAAAATATAATCATTCAAACAATAGTTATAAACAATGGCTTTATTTTATCCTTCATATATTCGGTTTTTGTTATTATGAATAAAATTGATAGTTTTTTCCATCAACTTTTGTTAAAAAAATTATCAGTTAAACAAATTTTCTTATAAAAAATTCGGTTACATTATTCTATTTTTAAATTTCCATTTTTTTAAGGATAATATCGTGATATCAATTAATATATAACGTTTTTTAATATATATATATATAATGATTAAAATGGACAATAATGTTAAATAACAATTGTTAAATTCCATTTGTATGTCCAAAAGTATGTTGCATAAGAATAAAAATAAAATTTAACAACAATATAATAAAAAATAGATGGAACATATTTTATTCACCATGAACATTTATTAATATTTGTATGCCACCGCGCGAAGCGCGGTGCCGGTCCTCTAGTGGAACTATTAAGAAAGAAAATAATATTAAATTTAGGAAAACCCCAAATAACATGAATTATCTAATATATTGTATTTTTTTTCGTCATCGCGTGCTTCACGTTGATTGCACAAGAAAATGTAAATGCTTCACGTTTTACTCACAAATCAGAATAGTAATAATAGCGATAAATATATTTTTAATATTTTAATTATAAATTAACAATAAAAATATTTGAGCTCGGGAGATAAGTATAGCAATCGTCATATGACATCGTGATATGTCATGCAACATCATCAAGGCCGATCCAATTTTTTTTCTTTTTTTCAGGGCCTCGGGCGAAACATAAATATGATGCCTTTTCCTCGAATTAAAATGTTATAACAATTAAACCAGTTAAAAACTATTAGTGAAAGCAAATATAGAAAATAAATAAAATGAGTGAAAATTATTAATAGGTGAATGGGTAAACAAATTAAAACTTTGACTCAATGAATAAATCATTTCTAACATTGAGAGAGATGAGAAAAATAATGACATGGTAATTTTAAAGGAAAAATTTATTATCTAGTGATGAAAGTTGAAAAAAATCGAAACGAATGTTCCAAAATTCAAAAAATAGTGATATTCACTTTGCTTCCTATTTTGCCATTTTCACTCTACTCTTCTCCAACACCGAACCCCCAAAAAGATATCATCTACACCGAATCCTCAGCTCTCTTCATCGATCCCCTTCGTATCCTCGACCTAACGTCATCGCTGGAATACACATTTCAAGGTCAGTTATTTTTAAGTTTCAGTTTTGGCTATCCATGGTGTATCCAATTGATATTAGGGTTCCTAAGTTTATGACATTAATATTGTAGGCTTCGAAATGCTTTGATGGTATGTTTACATTGTTAAGGTTAGGATTTTTTAAGGTGACTTTGGTGTTCGAATGCAAGGGTGAAATTATAAGGTCGAACTTGGTGACTTCCAACCGAGTTCGGTGTTAGGGAAAGGAGAATGGCCTCGGCCTCTTGTTCTCCGTATTCGAGGGTTAAATCACCGAATTCGGTCTTTATATCCCGGAGTGAGAAGTAAACCCAAATTCGGACATTAAACTCCGAAGTAAATGATAATATCCTCGAATGAATAGGATTCAAAATTGGCGATTTTAGAACCGATTTCAGTGATCCTATTGCCGAACCCGAAATAGTTTTACTGGGTCGGCGAAATAAATCACCGAATCCGGAGATTACGTATGGTATAGAACGTGGAATACTTCTGGTAATATCCGTGGTCCATGAGTCTTGGAGTGGAATCTACTGAATGATTGAGAAAGATGTGACGGTAGTGAAAACTTGGACTTCATGCGGTCCCGCATGCGGTGCAGTTTTGTGTGTTTAAAAACTCTCGTGAGTTGATTGCAACTTTCGGATTCAGCCGGGTTGAAAATGCCAATGTCTATGTTTGTCATGGTCATGTGATGTTCACGTGTCTATTTCAGTTACATTATTACATATATATAAACTACTCTCTGCATTGTAATTAGTTGTGCCAGCTAATATGTGACAGCTAATGAGGCTCTCTTGTAGCAAGTGTAGACAGAGAGAGATGTGACGTATCATTTTAAAATTAATTTGGTGCGGTCCTTTTTAGGCCAAACAGTTTTTTTTTTTTTTTTATTAATTATATGATTTATATCTGATCTTTAATATTTTTTTCTCAAGAAAATCTTTTAATTCTAATATTATTTTTTTTTATAAAAAATTGATTTTTTTTCAAAATTATATTTAAGGATATTCGAATTTCTTTAATTTATTTTTATTTGTAAATAATTATTAAAAAAGAACTAACTTATGTATCTATTAATTTTCTAGTATAATCATAAAATCGAATGCTCACAATCGATACTTGTTTTAAAATCATATTAAACTCCATCAATATATATTTATAAATTTTCGGATAAGAATTTTAAAAAAACACTGACCATGAAGATATGTATATCTTATACATTAGAAATAAGCATTCTTCGACCTATATTATATATATCACACACAAAACTACAGTGGGATCATACAATTATTTCCAATTCAACAATGGAGAAGCTCTCAAACGAACAATGGGAGCTTAAAGCGCAAGCCAAAGTTCATAACCTAGCCCTGAGCTTCATATACTCTTTCTCGTTGAAATGCGCAATCCAATTAGGCGTCGCTGACGCCATTCACCGCCACGGCGAACCCATGAGCGCCGATCAGCTCGCCGCCTCGCTGCCGATCCACCCGACCAAAGCCCGCTACGTGCCGCGCCTCATGCGCTTCCTTGTCCACTCCGGCCTATTCGCCACCGAGAAAACCGAGACAGGTGAGTGCGCTTACGTGCTGACCGACGCTTCGAAGCTCCTCCTGAGCGACCACCCCCTCGGCATACTAGCCGCGGTTGGGGGAATCCTCGAACCGGTGATGATGGAGCCGTGGCGGTACCTGGGATCATGGTTCCAGAGTGATAGCGCCACGGCTTTCGCCGACACGTACGGGGTTGACTTTTGGGACTTCAGCCGGGCCAACACCGAGATATCCCAGGCCTTTGGCGAAATCATGGTCCGGGACAGCCAGCTTGTGGGGAGAGCGGTGACGGGCACGCCAAAGTTTAGGGTGGTCTTCGAGGGAGTGCGGACTCTTGTTGACGTCGGGGGCGGCACGGGAGCTACAGCGAAAGCCGTGGCGGCGGAGTTTCCGGAGATGGAGTGTGTGGTCTATGATCTGCCGCACGTGGTGGCGGGTCTGGAAGGAAGCGGCAATGTAAAGTTTGTCGGGGGAGATATGTTTCAAGCTATTCCTCCCGGAGATGCTATCTTATTGAAGGTATAATTTTTTTTTAAGGATTGAATTCAAATAAATAGTAATTTCGATATGAAAATGAAAACCGAAAATATTTGACATAAAACCGAATTGAATTACTTACATTTTTGTGTATTTATATGGACCCGGACAATCCGAGTACCATTTTTTCTTCTTCTTTCAAATAAAGTCATAAAAGTCGTTGGATCAAACAATCCAACATCTCGTGTTTTTCTAAATATTTTAAAATCATGATTGATTTTTTATTTTTATTTTTGAAAAAAATTGGACTAAAAAGATCTAAATATTCTCTTTTTGGATTCTGATTTTTTTTATCTATTTTTTTTCCGGACCCGGACGGATCCAAGTTTCTTAAAAGAGTTGAGTCGTTAGATATCCGACCGCTTTACATTTATAGGACTAATAAAATGTGTGTTTCGGTTCATTTTAAAAAAAAAATATTAACTAGATCATTGTTAAATATCAATGTTAACGAAAATTGATAATCAAATTAGTGAACTTAATATTGACAATAGAGGTCCGTTCTTTGTATAACCCTATTGATTTTATTTTCATCCTTGTTTATTATGTTGTATCTTTAAATTCCAACATTTAGGTGTCGACAAAGAAAGAGAATGATAGAGTAAATAAAACCGTAAATAATTACTTTAGATCTATCAAATAAGAGATATTTACGGCAAAATACTAAGATTCATAAGGAGTATGATTTATATATTTTAAATTCTTTCAGTGAGCCCTCAATGATATTAAAAAAATTATATGATAATTGATTTTTTTTCTTCTAGATATTAAATCTCCACGTGAATACATATGATATGATTCATGAATGCTTTCGCCTCTTCTTACAACATCTCTATACATTTTCAACAACCTAATTACTATCTTTTACTATTTATAATCACCTAACTTGTGATGAATATAGTAAAAAATAAATTAACATTAAAATCGATCAAGAAAAAGCATAAAAAATGTGGTAAAGAAATATAAACAAAATCAAACGTTGTTTTACGGAACTTAATGAAAAAACTTTATTATTTACGTATAAAAATTACATCATTAGATTATGAGACCCAAAAAAATTAAAATTAAAGATTCATTTTCTTGTAACATTGTAAGTATTTTTGCCGCAAATATCATGCCGGAAAACTGAAACAAGAAATTGATTTGCAGTGGGTGTTACACGACTGGTCCGACGAACAAAGCGTGAAGATACTCGAGCAGTGCAAAAAGGCAATGACTAGCAAAGAAGGCAAAGTGATTATAATTGACATGGTGATTCAAAACGACACGAAGAAGAGCGATGACTATGAATCTCAGCTCTTGTTTGATATGCATATGATGGCCATGGTGGATGGAAGAGAGAGGAGCGAGAGAGAGTGGGAGAAGCTGTTTCGGGAAGCTGGTTTCGGTGGGTATAAGATCATCCATGGCTTGGGACTCAAGTCTATCATTGAGGTGTATCCCACCTTAACCCCACGTCTTTAAATACCAAATTAAGTAAGTTCGTACGTGCATGCCAAATTCTAATCATGACGGTTGTTTCTAAAAGCTCCCGACTTATCTTTTTGTTTTTATTTAGCCTTTCCTATTGTCAAATGATCAAATGGTACCTTTAGTTTTGTCCATATTTTGTATTTAGTTCTTTATTTGGCCTCTAAGGTATCGACACAAAAAATATTATTTCGTCAAAAATTAATATAAATCTAGCAATAGGGCTCAATATAGACAAAATGATAAAGTTAAGGGTGTCGTAAAATCATTTTACAACGTGAGAGGATAAATAAAGACAAAAAGGTAAGTTCGAGGGCTTTATGAATGAATTGCCCTCAAATAAATTATATTGTTATAATTATTAACGGCACTAAATAATTATAAAATTGACTTTCTGAATATTAGTGTTCTATTAACGTAATCTCTCCCAACAATCAGATTATTAGATTATATAGTATATGATCATGGCCGTGCTTGAGAAGAGAGTTCGATGGGAATTGAACCTTGGTCTCCTAAGAGAAGAGAGTTAAAATTGAACTTAAATATCCACTACACCACGGTATCAATTTTGTCTAATTACGATACATTTTATATATATTGATAAAATTGTAGTATTATTTTTTAATTAAAATTAACGCGTTTGAATCAAGTGGGGGTGGCCGTCCCCGTTCGGGCCTTCATAGATCCGCCCCTATATATATATATATATATATATATTTTTATGGTTATTTATTTAATTTTTTGTTAATAACAATCCATCACCGATACGCACTAATGAATGATATTATATTAAATGAATATTTATTGAATCCCTAATCTAGTGGCTTATATGTATTTCTTACGGAGTTTGAAGTATGGACACTCACAAATGTTCGATTAAAATTAGGATAATCGCGATATAAGTCCCCAACATATCAATTAGGGTGGTATAGTCTTAAATTCATTAAATAGCGGTAAAAGTACTAGAACATGGGGCATTTCCACGTGACATTTTAATATATTTTTAAAATTTAAAATTTATTTATTTTTATTCTTTTAAAATAAATTTTTATTAATGTGTCTCGCCACGTCGCAATTTTTAATTTTAAAATTTATGTGGCAGTGCCACATAAATGTTTGACTGCCATGTAGGACGTGTGACTAACAACCTTCAATTTAACATGGACAGAATCCATCTTTTAGTACTTTTACCGCTATTAAATGAATTTGAGGTCATGCCGCCCCGGTTAACCTAAGGTTAAAAGACTTATGCCGCGATTAACTCTTACCATTATATATGCTCGCGTAAAAATTAATATAAAAACAAATAATACTATATAAATCTGTGCGTTTTACCGAAATTAAACTCATTCTCTTACTAGTAGATCAAGTTGCAAGTCATGGCGTCGCAACTCGTCGCGACCAAAAATGCCGAAATCGCCAATAACGCAGTCGCGATGCGTCGCGAGCGTGACAAATCACGATGTGTCGCAATTTCGCGCGAAATTTACAGGCTTTGTTTGCGGCATATGTACCTATTTGTTTCCAATGTTTAATTTTATTAGTTTTTACCATAATTTAATTATCAAACTTTATTAATTATTTCAAAATTATATTTAGGTATGTTAATTATTTTTAATTATTATTTATAATTTATTTATTTCAAAATTATATTTAAGTATGTTATAATTTATTATTTTGTAACATATTAATAATTTTGATTTATGTTAATTTTTATTTTGTAACATATGTTAATAAATATTAATTTGTAACATATTAATAATTTTAACAAATTTAATAACAATTAAATAAATACGATAAAATGAGAAATTAAAAAAAAAAGTTGTATTATTCATTGTGAATATTACAATAAGGTGGAAGAAAACTGTAAATATTCAGTGTAAATATTACAAGATGCCTCACTAAAACCTCTCTTGTAAAACCCTCCTTAGGGACTTAAAACCAAGAGAGGAAAGATCACATCATTATTGGCGGTTACTTTGCATCACTCGGAGAATAAGGCGTTAAACTTTGCAGTCAATGCATCCAGTTCAGTTGGTTCGGACCGTTGGGCTACCACGGGGTTACGAAACATCCAATCATTCAACACCACTATTTGCTCGACGTGTGTGTTACTTGTTCCCGCCCTCCGGCCGTCGATGATATTACTAGCCGTACTGAATGTGCTCTCCGAAGCAACGCTTGAAATGGGGATGGACAGTATATCCCTCGCCATTTTCGCCAATATCGGGAATCTGTCCCGTTGATTCTTCCACCACGCGATCACATCGAACTCATCATCTTCATCGTTGACCCAAATTCCGTAGTACCGCTTCACTTCTTCCGGTGCGCCTTCCGTGTCGTCCGCCCGTGGAGGTGGCGTACCAGATCCCGATGCTTCCCCGCGATCTAATCGTTGCTTGCATCTCCGGCTAAACGCTAGTTCGGTTTTGGTTGGGCTTTCCATCAATGCCCGGTGCTCTGCGACGACGTTGAATTGTGGTGGTGTTGGAAATCGGGGTTTGATTCCCGACTCCATTACCACGAAATAAGCCTCCGAGTTGTCCCGGTAACATTTAAAAATTATTTTAAAGCGGAAAACTTGTTATCGTAACGGCACGGATATCGGGTAATAACCATTTTAACAAGATCCGATAAATATTACATATTTAATATTCACAACACATTATTAATATCATAGTCGAAATATAAGAAATAAATAGAAAGCGGTAAATGTTTGCAATTATTAACCCAATGCATAAGGTCGTACCTCAATTGACGTTTCTGACTGCGGACTCTGAAGTTCGGCAGGGCTCCGCCGGTGCTGAGGGAAACACCCGTGATATTCCGGGATATTCTCCTGGATTCCTCGTACCGAAGCGTGGGCTTCGCCGGCAGGACTCCGTCGCAAAATTTAACTGAAGTTCTTTTGAAACTTCCGGAGAAATAGTCTCCTAAGCCAAACCAGAAAAGAGATCAGAAGCAGAAAACTCGCAGAGCCTAGAGAGAGAGGGAAAGCTCGAGTTTTTGCTCTGGGGAAGGTGTGAAAAATGTTGTAAATGAGCTCCCTATTTATAAACTTGGCCCGTAACCGAATTAGAGATTTTCACTCCTAAATTCGAATTTTATATATATTTAAATACTTTAATTATTCCAATCCAATGGTTGAGATTTAATCTCATCTAGATCCAATGGTTATAATTAAACTTGTATTTAATTAAATAAGAAAGACTTGAAAAATACAAAAATCAATCTTATCTTCTTATTAAAATATAATTCGAATATTTATATATATATATATATATATCTAATTTCGAAAATTATTATTAAATATAATTAATTATCCTAATCTAAAGGCTTAGATTTAATCTTATCTAAATCCAATGGATATAATTAATTAGGGATTTAATTAAATAAGAAAGACTTGGTAAACTAATCTTATCTACTTATCTTAATTTCGAAATATATATATATATATATATATATATAATAATGATAATTTCGAAATTAATTATCTAGATCCAACGGCTTAGATTAATCTTAGACCGATCTAATGGATCAAATTAATTTGGGATAAAAATCAAATATTCTAAGACTTGGTAAAAGCCTAATTCGATTTTATCTTCATCATTGTCTTCGAAAATATATATATTAATTAATTTCCAATCCGACGGTAAAGATTAAATCTTAAACCGATCTAACGGATACAATTAATTAGGTAAAATTAGAAAACCCTAAGCTTGGTCACCAAGCTACTATTTTTCGAATTAGGGTTAGGTCAAAAATCAATCATCTTAATCCTACGGTTGACATTAAATCATCTCCGATCTAAAGGATAAGATTGATTTTAGGGTTTTTGCCAAAGTACCAAACTTTAAGTACTTATGCCGCAAATTTCAAACCATTAGCTAGGTCAAACTCGTTTGGGCTACGTCATGCAAGCCCACATCGATTTACACATGTAATATATATAATTAAATATATATTATTATTAATATAAATCTATTAATTATTAATTAATTATTAATAAGATATTAATTATTAAATCCAAATAATTAAATTATATTAATAATTTCTGATCTCAATATCACACATTAAAATGTCATGGTGCCACACCATCATTTAAATTCGTGACATGTGATTTAATTTCATAGTTTATCGAACCGAGCACAAACTTAAAAAATCCATAAATCACTAACCGTAAGTCGAAATGACTTGGTTCAAAAAGAAAAGTTTCTTAGAATTTAATTTCCAACAACATGGTGCTGATAGAAAATCTAAATTCTAACTTTCTTTTATCAGTTAATTTCGTGTACCAAGATATGGTACTTTTGCCACGCTGACGATAAAACTATCTGACGTCTGCCACAGACCTTTCAGTTTTATAAGTCAAGCTAAATGATTAAACATTATCCAGAATGTATTTTAATCACGTATGTATCATCCGTTACGAAGCTATCCTGGGGACCATGGACCCGTATCACTTAAGCTCCAACGAACTGCTATTTGTTCGTCAAACCTCGAAGTGATTCCACTATAGACCCGAGGCTGTACTCTTTAGTGATACGGTATATATTATTCCCTTTATAACAGCAGGGTGTCCATTGATACATCTTTCACTTGATGATCCACACACGAGCAGGCGGTTTCTACCGTTATGCCCCTCATTGCATTTTCAACCTTGACTCAGTCAGTAATATTATGAGTGACCCACTTATGGTTTCGATTCATAAGTTACGCACGGGTACCTCTCACTTCTCACCACTGACAATCAAGGGAATCATCATCACTCTGAAGAGAGCTGTGTGATGCCCATGTCTATGACCAAGCTACCCTTACTGCTGACTAATATGTTCCCAAAATAATAGTGTTGGGAACAATGGTAATATATTGTGTTCTTTAACGGTTAAATCAAAGAACAATCAAGCCAGCAGCTCGGACTAAAGACCACTCAGGACTTAGATCGAATATCCATTTGATCATCTACTAGTGACTCAACTCCAAGTTATCAGTGACGGTCTTATATGATAACTTCCGGAGTTTAAGTCAGGTCCAGTCCAGTATGAAGACACTTCATACTTAATGCACTTCTAGTGAGTGTGACACACACAAAATCCAGAATAGGATTGTCACTTAGTCACATTAATGACCTTATACGATTAATGGGCTCCCATCCAGTTAATCAGGTCACGGACATTTTAAGTTCATTTATTATGATTATTAATTCTTCCTCACATTGACTCTGTTATGATAATAATAACATAATTGCATCCTTTATGAACTAAGGAAACAAACATTCTATTTTACTCTACCAGAAACTATAATAAGATTAACATAATAAGTATCATCTTTATTCAATGACATATCATAATCTTTTACAAATGGATAAAATATCTTGTTTAAGGACACATATGTCCAACAGGTGGTACGAGCCAACAACGGAGGTATGGACCGAGGGCGGAGTCGGAAGGTCCTCCTCGTATCATCGGGTCGTTTAGTTGCATCGTCGTCGTCGTCGGAGGCTTCACGGTGGTCGTGTTGTTGAAACATTAGGTTGAAAAATGGATCGTTATTTCCCTCCCTAGATTAATAAACCACCTCGACCATTTCTCGGGGCACTAAATCGGGATTGGCGTTGTGCATGCCCACCGCCCGGGTTAAACTAGGTCTTAGAGACCGTTGGGTATCATCGGGATAATTTGGATTTGATGGGGAGGGAAATATTCCCGTCGGTAGCACAATGGGAATGTAGTCGTCGGGCGTAGGTTGCGATTGTCCCCCAATTTGAAATTGGGGTTGCAAATTCCTAGTCGTCCTTCGACCCCGGGAACTACCGCCGCTTCCTTGACTCATAATGAATAAAATATAAAACTTTAGAACTTGAAAGCTTAGATAATTGAGAGAATTAGAGAGAAGAATAGAAGATTGGTGTGAGGAAATGAGGATGGAAGAGGTGGTATTTATAGGGTTTGACGAGAGAATGGGGTGGTTGAATAAATATTATGGTGGGTGAAGTGGGTGAATAATTGTGAGGAGATAGTGGGTGAAATTTTTTTGAAATTTGAAATTTTAGGGTTGAAATTCGAGTAAAGTGGGTAGAAATTGTGGTTGGGTAATAAATTTCGGGTGAAAAGTGGTTATTATTGGCACAAACAAACACAAATTTTCCCCCTCCATCGGATTGATGACGTGTCGCCCTCCTATTGGCCGAGAGCATTTTACCCGGATCACCATGTGCAGGTCGCGATTCACGACACGCGTCGCGACTCGTCGCGATTCCCGCCACCCAATCGCGAACAATCGCGAACTCCCACATGACGTCGCGACTCGTCGCAAATGCCCCCATCGAGTCGCGAGTTGCAGCTCTATGAGTGAGCTGTATACGATTTGAGATTAGATTGGAATTGTCATATTATTTTATTATATATTAAAGGCCAGGTCAGCTAGTAGGAATTTTATATATATTATGTCGTACTATTAGGGGTGAAACCGGGTCGGGTACCCGGTTTTTTTGAGGTACTCGGTACCCGGTATCTCAAAATTGATACCCGGTACCCGAAAACCGGGTACCCGAAATCCGGGTATCTAATTTTTGATACCCGGATCCGGTACCCGGTTTTGAAATCGGATTCAGGTTTTCAACCGGATCCGGGTTAATACCCGGATCCGTTTGTTTGTTTTTTTTAAAATATATTATCTCAAAATAAACATTGTCTCATAAATAAAAACATATATCCATTGTCTTAAAATTAAAATGCATAAAAAAAACATTGTCTCGCGGTTTTTTTTTTTTTTTTCGTTTCCGCCATCATTTTTTTGTTCCGCGCATCAAGCATTATCAACATCAATTGTAAAGATATGATATGACAATAATAAAAAAAGTATTACAAGTCAAATAAATATGAGATAAAAATAATTTAAAAAAATTAAAGAAAAATAAAATAATTAAAAAAAATCGGGTATTAAACCGGGTACCCGGTTTCTATGATTTTAATACCCGGTACCCGAACCCGGTTTTAAAACCGGGTATGGGTACCCGGATCCGGAATCCAGATCCAGATTCGGATTCGGGTTTTAAATCCGGATACAGATTCGGATTTTTACCCGGTTTTCGGGTTTTATTTTCACCCCTATTATATATTATCTTAAGAAAGCTAGCTTGGATGCTATGGGCCGATCCTACAATGACCCACTAAGATGAAATTATTGAAGGCCCATTAGTCCGGCCCATATAGTTAGCCCAAAAGCTTCATCTTCGTCTTCGTCACCGTCGCATTCGTCGCAGTGCCTGAAGCTCTGAACCAATGGAGACCTCTGTACGGAGGCGGTTGGATCGCATTTCTCGTCACCTTTCGCTCTCGCACCAGGCCAAACACGCTCTTCTTCGACCGGTAAGCTTGCTCTCTTGTTTTCTGGTTCTTGTACTGGAAATCATGTGTGTAACTATGTATGGTGTGTTCAAGGCTTTGCTCAATGGAGGATCGAGCAATTTCGAAGCTGAGCCAGTGATCGTCGGTGGTATGGTTTTAGATATCCATGCCACTCCTTCACTACCTCCCAATCCCAGAACCACTACTCCTGGAAAGGTACATTATATATAAGAGATTATACGTATGGATGGATAGTACTATGTTGATCCTATGAATCAAGATCAAAGTGGAAATGCTAGCCATTTCAACGGTTCTTGATTTGAATTGGTGTTGCTCGTGGTGTCTTTGATAAGATGAGGCATAGCACACTGACTTGTTCAATTTGTAGCTTTCGTGATCTTGTGATAGAATACCTGACGGTGGTATGATCTTCTTTCAGGTGAACTATGTGTTAGGCGGAGTAGCGAGAAATGTGGCGGAGTGTGTCTCGAAGCTCGGGACAAAGCCCTTCATGATCAGTGTCCTTGGTCTTGACATGGCAGGTAATTCGGAATTTTACATAAAATATAGAAGAAACACTGAAAGTTCCGGGAATAGATATCAGTACAATTTTCCATTAAGCCGTCTATTAGCCAAAAAAATCTTAATATAAATGTTTCGGATACGTTCTGTTCTAGGAAATTAGTTTAGATTCATCTTGTAAAGATCCAGATCGTTGCGTCAACGGAAGTGAAAATTTATTTTCTCATTGACCAGGTAAATTATTGTTGGAATACTGGAAATCTGCCCAACTATCCGAAGAAGGTAAACAATTGCTCGATAGTCGATACTGACTTTTTTTCCCTTCAACACACCAGTACGAGCGTGTCCCGTTAGTGTCTTGAAACTCTTTTCTAGCTATAATTAATTCATTTAATAGTGTGTTTGTGTAGGAATCCTGATGCAGAAACATATCAAGACTGCCATTGTAAGCAATATATTTAACAGTTCCGGAGAAGTGGTAGCCGGTGTTGCAAATGCCGAAGCAATCGTAAGTCGCTTATGCCTTAGCTTAATTTCTTGCTGTATAAGATTTGACTCGTCCTTCACTGACCAAATATTCTGGTTCTGCTATTCATTTTTGTAGGAGAATTTTCTTACATCCGAATGGATTGAACAGTTCAAGCGCAATATATATTCTGCTCCGATTCTGATGGTTGATGCGAATCTGAATATTCCGGCTCTAGAAACATCTTGCCAAAGTAATTTTGTGCAGATTTTCTATAAAAGATTTAATCGGTTCCAAGCAAGGTTTCTGACATACTCTAGATGCATAATTGACCATAATACTTGTAATAACATAAATTACTCAAAAGACATAAAAACTAGACTTGCCCGAATAAATTACCGTCTTGCCCTTTCTTCGATCATTAAATGATCACGGGTCTATCAGATTTTTCATGAATTGTGATAGTATTCCTTAGTTTTCGGTTATTGATATATTTTGTTTTGATTTTTCCCATTTTGCAGTAGCGGCTTCAGCGAGTATTCCAGTCTGGTTCGAGCCTGTATCGGTTGCAAAGTCTAGAAGAATCTATTCGATTGCTAAGTATGTGAGTGTCAATGTCCATAACGACATAGATGACTATTAAATATATAAATTACTCTTTTTATTTTATTATTTGTGAAAGGGATTATGGAGCAATGCTTCTCATTGTTCTTTACTATTCATATAGGTAGATATTGCCTCGCCCAATGAAGACGAGCTTATTGCCATGGCAAATGCCTTATCCGGTGGAAACACGTTTTCCTATTCTCCAACCGAGAGAGAAAACACAGAGAATCAACCAATAACATCTATGTTCCAAGCCCTAAAACCTTCAATCCGGGCTCTGCTAAAAAGCGGTATCAAAATCCTTATTGTGACAGTCGGTCCACATGGGGTGTTCTTATGCTCAAAAGACAGATCAAGCTTCTTAAAAATCCATCACGAAAGAATCCGAAGCGACGATTCTTTCTGTGAAGTATACAAAACCATGGATGCAGCGTTTAACCAGAATCTGATCCACAACGCTGCTAATAATCCCGAGAATAGCCCTCTACTTTTCGCTGTTCACTTTCCCGCGCTTCCTGCATCGGTGATGAGGCTTACCGGTGCCGGTGATTGCTTGGTTGGAGGAACAATTTCGTCTATTTGCGCTGGTTTGGACGTTATGCAAAGTGTAGCAGTTGGCATCGCAGCTTCGAAAGCCGCTGTGGAGGCAGAAACTAACGTCCCGAGTCGTTTCGATTCGGCAACAATTGCAGGTATCGTAGTAAAAAATGCTAAATAAAATTCAGGGGTATTTCCGATCTACTACTCTAGTTAAAACCGTACCGCGAATACCATTCTTAATATCATCGTCATCGTCTTTGTTGCGTTTTTCATTTTTGACCAAAGTAGCAATCTCGTTAACCGGCTTTTTTCTTGTGATTTCTTCTATTTACGCAGAGGACGCTAAGTTGGTGTACTGCGGAGCAAAAGTTGTGTGCCATGAATATTTGGATCTAAACTGACAAACTCAAGTAATCAATCAAGTTCTTCAACTCATATTGTTGTTCTAATTAAAACCTAGGAACTTGGTGTAATTTTGATGAGAGATTATATATGGGCATGAAAGTGCCATTTTCTTTTCTTCATGTTATTTGCACTTCACTGTTGCAGTTTTGTGTGTAGATACTTCATAAAGAGGATTAAAAATCTTTTAGGAAATAATTAGAAGGGTTATTAGTGGTAAAAGTACCTACGTTATTTAGAAATGGGGCTGCATAGGGCTAACTTAAAAAACTGTGACAAAAGTAACCAAGTTCACCTTTTTTGTTGGATCGATAGACCTCATTCACTTTTTTGTTAGTTTTTTTATTATTTCCGTCAGTGATGAGGTTCACCGATCTGCTAAAAAATGTCAACTTAGATACTTTTGTCATAATTTTTAAGTTGACTCTTTGCTGCTCCATTTTCAAATAACTGGAGTATTTTTGCCACTAATAACCTTAATAAGAAACGCCTTTGCCATGGCAAATCAACAGAGTTCTTTCTTTCTTTCATGTATAGACCATATATTTGGGAAAAGTCCCGAAATTTAGGCTAAAAATATATTATAGGATGCACTAAATTGTATACTATTCTGGGCTATTTAGCAATGAGATTTTTTTTTTTTTTTTTTTAAATGTGGTCTAAGAGTATAAACGACAGGATGCAGTACGTAGAGTCTAAAATTATTATTCAAACGACAGGAAGTGCAACATAAATTATATCCTCATTTAAGAAGAGTTTTCGATTAAATCAAAATTTATAACATAAATTATATTTTCGGCTTCTTAAAATTTACACACCTACTATAGAGAGCAAAACAAAATTATTTATTTTAAATGAAGCAATGCTAAGAATTAAAAGTTGGTTTTCTAATAAGAATAAAATGTTTCTAATTAGTAATACCTTTCACAGTTCAAGTTTCCAAATCTTAAAGACAAATTCATTTTGCATTATTTGCAGCGAAAATATATATGTTAATTTTTTTAAGAACATTAAAATATCTAACTTTTTTTTTTAAAATTGTGTTGAAAAGCCTAATAATACATTTTTGTTGCAAGGTACCTGTTATTTGCTCCAAAACTACCTATATTATTCGTAACATCCAAGTGTTTTTGCAGTAAAATATCCAAATTCATATTTTTTTTATAATTTTGTCGATGGCGATTATATGGGGTCGAAGGTACCTACTTAGTCAACATGTTTTATTGCCATAGATAGAGTTAAAAATATCAAAGTATTACAAGACGAATAATATAGAAATTTTCGTTATAAATAACCTCATAAAAATTCTGTCCACGTGATGTATAATAGTGTCACGTGACATCTAATATTGTAAGTAAATATAGTAACTCGGAAAACCAGATCAATGTATTTTTCTTTAAAAAAAAAAACAGACACACTAACTTTTGATTCCGAATTAAATACTATAGTACAATTAAATTTAATAGAAATTTTATGTATAAATCAGTTGCATTAGATCTTAAATATATAGTAATCTTAAAAATCCGAATTTCTTGATCCGGACTTTTCGAGATTAGGAAAGTTCTGTTTTTATTTTTTTCATATTTACATCATTAGTGGCGTTTAACAAAAAATCGCAAGAAAATTATACTATTAAATATTTTTACCGAAAAAATAAATATTTAATAATAAGAGCCGAAAAAAAAAACTTGTTTCAGTTTGTTTCTTGGAGAGAGGGCAATCGAAAGCTAACACCCACACTCTCAGGAAACTCTCTCTCAAATTCGAAACTCGAAATTCTGCAACAATCCTCGCTCGATTCAGTTTCCATGGCTGTCCCAGGCGCGGTTAGCGAATCTCTCCCTCTTCTTTTTCTTTTTCGCTTCTTAAAACTGTCGTGATTTCGTTGATCTTCTGGATTTTTCGATGGTTGATTCAGATTGGATTGGGATTGCTTCTCATCAGCCCTCTGGGCTCCAACATTGTCGTCCGTACTGCTTGGTGAGTGAGAGCTCTTTAGCTTATTTCATGAGATGATTATGAATCTTTAGCTTTTTCTTAAATTTCCGATAATCGTATATCGGATTCTGTCTTTCGGGTTATATCGAATCTTGGAAAAGAACAATTTTGTTGTTATCAATAATGCTAAAAGCTAAACGCTGCCGATTCATTCATTTATTCATGTTTTGTAGCTGTTCTGTGGGGATTGCTTTGCCGGTTTACTCGACGTTTAAAGCGATCGAGCAGAAAGATCAAGACGAGCAGGAAAAGTGGCTTGTTTATTGGGCAGGTTGGTGATGCTCTTTGCTCAGTCATTTGGTTTTTAGTATTAGCATCCTCGATGAGGCGTTTCGTGATTGTTACCGCCATTTTGATGTTACAAAATCTTTGTGTGGAGGAAAATGTTTGGAAAAACTAAGCACAAGTGCGTTGCTCGTTTAGGTTCAGTTATTATCCGAGTTCATAGCGGCTTGTCCCAAATTCTTGTGATCATGTAGTAACCTGTTCATAGATTAAAAGTATACGAACTTAAATCTCGGGGATTTTGTTTTTTTACTGTAAACCCGTATGTCATTCTTGCAGCCTATGGATCTCTCAGCATTGCAGAATTGTTCGCCGACAAAATTATCTCCTGGTAATTTTCCATGTTACTGCTGTTACACCTGCATCTTTGTCAATTGTCATTAGTTGTATTTCTTTGATTAAGGGCATTTTAGATCTTTTAAGTCTCGGGTTCATAAAGGGTGTATAAATCTATATAAGGAGCTCAGTATCGTTCTGAGGGGTTGTCGTCGTGTTTTGATTAATGGAAAATTCCCGTTGAGCATTATCGGAATCTAAATGCTATCATTTTTGTCAGGTTTCCTTTCTACTATCACGCAAAGTTTGTGTTGCTCGTTTGGTTGCAGCTGCCATCTTCCAATGTAAGCCTTGCAAGGCTTTTTTGAGCCACTCAATCTAATTTTATGATATTAACCCTCGGTTGTCGGAATGGGGCGTCACCAAATCTTCACCCCGCCGTTAGCTACCTCTTTGGGCCGTACAGGGCCCAACCCAAATAAAACTCTAAATTATGATTACTCTCATTTAATCTAAGGGCTGACCAAAATAAAACTCTAAAACATGATTATATACTCTTTACTGCATTGATCTTATTAATATGAGAATAGTTCATTTTCACGCATGTTCGATTTCTTAAGACCGAGAAATACTTGGAGAGTAATGTAAAAGAAGTCGGACATGAAGCTTATTGACGAATCTCTTACTGTCATACAGGGGGCTAGGCAATTGTATATGAGCTTTCTGCGTCCATTCCTACGGAAACATCAAGAAACATTGGATCAAATTGTCGAGTTCATACCTCGTGAATCAGTAATTACCTCTTTCATGCTCTATTTATATCAAATAATTTGGTAGGCCGGGAGGGTTTTGTCGATTTGTTCTAACCGGTATCATTGTTTGACAAGAACATTTTTATCTAGGGATATTGGCAGGCAGCATAAGTACCCAAATGTTGACCGACTTATACTAAACATGGGCTCTACTTTTACGCCATTATGATACTTCTTTTGAATTTGCTTTTGCAGAGTAAGTTTGTCCGTGCATTTGGATCTGAAATTCAGTTTGCAAAGACGGCCTTCCTTAAGGCCATGGAGTGCGGTAAGAATTTTACGATTGCCGGTTCATTTATAACTCAAAGCAAATAACTTTACTACCAATAAGTAGTGAAGGGCAGAACAATATTTTAAACTAAAAACGTTCAAAGATAATTGTCTTGATTTTTCTTCCTTTTTTTTTTTTGAATCAGCGAGTGCGATTGTAGAGGAAGCTATGGAGCCTACGCCGAGCAGGGGCAGACCCACGAGGGGCCGAACAGGGGCTGTAGTCCCCCCCGCCCCCTCAGTCCAAGCCCAATCCAGCCATATCTCTCTCTCTTTCTCTCTGAGCTTTGTCCCTACAACGCAACTCCGTTTTCGGTTTTCAGAAAACAAGCAATCCGAAGAGAGCTCGCTGGAGAAGGCAGCACTTCCGCAACACAGTTCCGAGTCTCGCCGTCGCCGACGCAGTTCCGAGACTTACCACCGCCAACGTATTTCCGTGTGCCTCCAATCGCAGCACCTCCATTGATTTTTTTTTCCTTCTCTTTTTTAGATTTTTTTTTTCTCAAAAGTTGGTACCTTGTTTAGTCTTCGGTTTATACATTTTGGTTAGGGAATAGAAATTCACAGAAGGGATTAGCATATTTTCTACTCGTTTCTTAACAAGACAAAGACGGTTTCACAAATGTACAATCTTCTTTTTATCTCATTTTGTTCCTGTCTTTTATGTTTCAAAGACTAGCAAGATTTTGGGAAAATATTTTGTTACAGAAATTTGATTTCATAAGATAATCTTATACTGTAGGCTTGTCGTCGTTCTGCAATAGAAGACGTGCATATATATGACATTAATAATCTAGCAATTTTGGACACCATTGATAAAATTGGGCAGCTTGAAGAGATTTTGTGATGAATTATGACACCATTGAGTAGGCGTGTCAATTGTTGGAATTTATTAGTAATAAATGATCAATAAATGTTCTAATAAATGAGCTAGTATAATGTGTTGAGTGGAGAGTAAATGTGAGAATGTGAAAAGTCCCACATTGATTAACTACAAAGAGTTTGTGCAATATATAAGGAAAACAATAGTGAAGTGAGCTCAACATGTGGCATAGAAATGAGTATGCCACATGAGTGCCGTGTGGAGGCGAGGTGGCGAGACCATGCCGCCTCACGCTTTCGCAACGCCACCCTCGCCGGTGTCGCCACCGGCGACACCGCCTCCGGCTCCGGCTCGGGGTCGGGTGCGTGGGCGTAGAGGCGCTACATGGAGCAACCAGAGGGTTACGTACTTCCGGGGAATGAACAAAAGGTTTACAAGCTCCTAAACAGTTTGTCAGGTTTCTATCTTCTACACATTCAAGATGAAAGATCTCGGACAAGTTGACACGATTCTAGGAATCAAGGTTAAGCGAACCAGTGGGGGTTATGAACTTAGATTTACTAGCAACCCCAACGGTGAGCATTGGGAAGGATATACCGACGCTAGTTGGATATCGAGTGTCGGAGATAACAAATCTACGACGGGATGGGTTTTTACACTTGCCGGAGGTGCAATTTCCTGGAAGAGCAAGAAACAAACGTGTATTACTCATTCGACCATGGAGTCAGAGTTTGTAGCTCTTGCTTCCGCTGGTCAAGAGGCTGAGTGGTTGAGGGACCTTCTTTTAGAAGCTCCGTTGGCTAAGGACAATATATCGAAAGTGTCGATACATTGTGATAGTCAAGCCACTTTAGCTAGAGCATACAACGAAGTGTATAACGGGAAGTCTAGACATATTAGTCTAAGACATGACTACGTAAGGAAATTGATCAAGGATGGGATCATTTCACTTTCGTTTGTGCGTACCAGCTATAATTTAGCTGATCCTTTTACTAAACCATTGGCCAGAGATTTAGTAAAGTCTACCTCGAGAGGTATGGGACTGAAACTCCTTGAGTAAGAGTTCCAACAACGGTGGCAACCCAATCTAACGTTAGGAAATCCTTAACTTTAGATTCAATGGGTAACAACAAATCGTTGATTTGGATGTGTGTAACATTGTACCACAATGTTAGCTGTTCCATTTGGAGGGTTGAGTTATTTATAACTCTTAATGAAGTTCAGTGATGAGGACATGTATCTGTAAAGCAACAGAGATACTGTAAGAACTTCACCTATGTGAATTTAGAGATGGTGCCGTCTTAAAGTGAGAGTTGGAGTTTCTCTCATGAAAAATTCACGAGACAGGAAGAGCACATGGCCATTAACGGTGCTAAGCGAGAGATGTAGGCGAAGAACTATTAAAGGGTGTGTGTAAGGCTTCACCGATCTTATCACAAGGAATAACAGGTTCAAAGCCTAGCTACCTGACATTCTGATAAGATCTTGTGTTGTCTTTACTAAGGTCAGGTTCAAATCGAAAGCTACCTAACTGTATTAGCACCTTTTGCTACTTTTCTGGAAATTATACTTATATTATTCGAACAGTGGGGGATTGTTGGAATTTATTAGTAATAAATGACCAATAAATGTTCTAATAAATGAGCTAGTATAATGTGTTGAGTGGAGAGTAAATGTGGGAATGTGAAAAGTCCCACATTGATTAACTACAAAGAGTTTGTGCAATATATAAGGAAAACAATAGTGAAGTGAGCTCAACATGTGGCATAGAAATGAGTATGCCACATGAGTGCCGTGTGGAGGCGAGGTGGCGAGACCATGCCGCCTCACGCTTTCGCAACGCCACCCTCGCCGGTGTCGCCACCGGCGACACCGGCTCCGGCTCGGGCTCGGGGTCGGGTGCGTGGGCGTAGAGGCGCTAGTGGCGTCTTGTAGGCGCACTTGAGGCACTTAAGCACGTGGCATCGGGCGAGCGGCGTAGGCTCGGGTCTCGGGCTTTCTCGCGGCGATTCTCGCCTCGCCAAGTGTCGGTCGGCAGTTACTAGCCGTTGGGGGCGGTTTCTGACCGTTTTTCTCGTTTTCCGGTTTCAGACCAATAACTGCCACTTGTGAAGGGTCGCTACCTTCACAATGCGTAACTGTTTTTGGGCCTTTTTATTTTCGTTTCTGAAACAGAAATGAAATATTCGAAAATTCAGCACAAAGTTTTTTTTCCTACTCTCATAGAAAACACTTCCAGAAACGCGTTCTTGCTTACGGTCGGAACTTCGCTTCGTCTTGCGATTTCCCGGCCAAAGGCTTGTCTTATCCTGGGTGTTCTTGCAAGCAGACTCGAAGACGTTTTTGAGTGCTCGAAACACTATTAGGAAAGTGATCATATGCACGATTCAAGCCGTGACGTTTTCAACCTCGAAGAAATTTCCAACATCAATGAGTGGCGGTTTAGAATTTTAGCTCCTATCTTGGCCTGTTTCGACCTGGTCATGGCCCGTTTCCGGCCTAAAACCAAAAAAATTTAATCCAAAACCAGGAAGCAGGCTTGTTCCGATTTTCCCCTTGTAATTTTTTTAGCCCCTGCAAATATTATTTTCTGGATCCGTCTACGATATGAATGAGTTACGAATTTATCTTTCTATTTCAAAGCTTCATGAAATTGATTTGTATGTATTTACTATCTAGCAACATTAATTTTCAAAAGTGATGGAATTGTCACGAGAATTTAATTGAAATAAATAAAGGCACTGATTGGTGGGCTTACTTTAGGATTCATAAATCATGATTCGTGCACCGAATATTATATATATATATATATATATATATTCATATATATATATATATAAATAATATAGACTATAGTAGATGATCATATGCAACAAACTATATAAAAGCAACGACAGTTGATGTAAAAAGTGAAATTTTTAGTAGAACGACATTAAGATGGGAGAATGCCGTCAAACGACATTGAAACATAAAAAACGACATTAAAATATTAATGATACGAGCAAACTTCGACACAAGAACTCTTGTTGTCGTTTAAATGGAACTACGAAGGAAGAAAATGATATTAAATTTAGGGATGCCCCAATAAGCATCCTAAATTTAATATTATATTCAGGTCCGGCCTTGAGTATTGAAGGGCTCTAGACGAAACATTTTGTGGCGCCCTTCCGGATATATATACCGTATACTTAATTACGAAATCAATCTTACCAAATTAAAAACAGGAAAAAAAATACACATAATGAAGATGTAATAACAAATTAAATGTTGGCAAGATAATGAATACTAAATAAAATATGAATATGATGGTTAATTATAAATATTTAAAAATAATATAATATAAATAGTCAATTATTTTTATTTTGAAAGATAAGTTAATTAAATTTTATAATCGATGTACTTCTATTGTGAATGAAAAATATGTTTTACATTAAAGAGAAAATGAAAAGTAAAACTTAAATCAAGAACTAATTGAATGAAATAACTTGTACATCGATCAATATTAGTTGCACATAACTGCAATGGTGTAAGATAACTTGTTCCAAATTTATTAAAGTGCTCCTCGATCGCTTGTTTAGGAGGTCGAGATGCTCGCGTCCCCGGCAGCCCGTGAATGGACCAACAAAGATTATTTAAAACCGCGCGCTCTGTTCACGGAAAACCACAAAACGTTAGTGGAGAATGGAGAGAAATGGATGAAGGACACAGTGAATTCCCGCACTATCGTCGGCGCGCTGAGATAGTGCAGGCATTCGCCGCGTCCTTCATCCTTTCTCTCCCTTCTCTACTAGCGTTTTGTGGTTTTCGGTGAAAATAGCGCGCGGTCTTAAATACTCTTTGTTCGTCCATTCCCAGGGACGCGAGCGCCTAGACCTCTTAAACAAGCGATCGAGGAGTACTTTAATATGATTTGCAAAGCCACTCCCGGGATGAGCTGCAGCAGCGCGCCTCGAAGGCACCACAACAGCGGCCTTGTGGAGCATGTTGCTAGCTCACAATGGCTATTCTGTCTCGAAGGCCGTACACGAGGCTGAAAATCTTGGCTTGCCGGTGATTCACAGCCACCTCGAACACTCTTCTCACGATGTACAGATTCTAGCCGGGTTCACTTTCACCACGTGTGAGATGAACTCGACGTTGCCGGCTTAGTAAAATGTGTAAGGGAGCCAAAAGTACTGACAATATATATATATATATATATATATATATATATATATTAGTTAGACACAGGGGTGGACTCAAGTGAAGCTCGACGGACTATAGCCCCCACAGCTCATTTGAAAAGTCCACTATGAGATTAGTCCATTTATATTGTAGTCCCCTCCCAAAAATAAATATTAGCCCCCTATGACCCTATTAAGTATTAACCCAAACCCAAAATCTACAATATACCAATTATATTCCCTCTAATATGATTTCCTGGACCCCTAGTTAGACATGTATGATGTATTATATATGTCTTGTTCTTTATATAGGGTAAACTGCGGCTAATGTACCCAATGTTTGATCTTCTGCGGATTATGTACTCAATGTTTATTTTCGGCGGCTAATGTACCCAATGTTTGATCCGTTAGATATTTTCGTGTTTTCCGTCATTTGACCGTTAGACTCTATATGTACACTTTTCGTATTTTTGACATAACTCACTCATTTTTTGTCCAAATTTTATACACGACCTATGGTTGGAAATATAAGAGATAGATCTACAACAATGGTGTTTTAAGTTTTGCAAAATGAGTTTTAGAAAAATACGAAATTTCAAATACAACGTAAAACTGGGCATTAGTTTAATGCAAAATATTTGTTTCGAGCAAATTTTAATATATTTAATGACTTTTTATGATGAAATGTAAAACTAAAAAGTTATAGATAAATTTTTTATCTTTCCAACGGGTGTTTATTTATAAATTTTGGACAAAAAAAGAGTGAGTTATGCCAAAAACATGAAAGATGTGATGCGAAATAATCTTTCATATTTTTGGCATAACTCAATCATTTTTTGTCCAAAATTTATAAATAAACACCCGTTGGAAAGATAAAAAATTTATCTACAAGTTTTTAGTTTTACATTTCATCATAAAAAGTCATTAAGTATATTAAAATTTGCTCGAAACAAATATTTTGCATTAAACTAATGTCCAGTTTTACGTTGTATTTGAAATTTCGTATTTTTCTAAAACTGATTTTACAAAATTTAAAAGACCAAAGTTGTAGATCTATCTCTTATCTTTCCAACCATAGGTCGTGCATAAAATTTGGACAAAAAATGAGTAAGTTAAGTCAAAAATACGAAAAGTGTACATATAGAGGAGGATAACTCTCTAACGGTCAAGTGACGGAAAACACGAAAATATCTATCGGATCAAATATTAGGTACATTAGCCGCCGAAAATAAACATTGGGTACATAATCCGCAGAAGATCAAACATTGGGTACATTAGCCGCAATTACCCTTATATATATATATATATATATATATATATATATATTGGCCCTTTTATAATCAGATTAAGAAAAAACCATCAAATGTAACAGTTTGAACGGTGTGAGGCTATATCTACACCAAAATCACAATCGAGGGATTATTTCGGCGAATGGGCTAAATGAGAAGAAAAGATGTGAAAGCAAGCTATAAAATTGAAAATTTTGTAATTTTTAAAATTATAATGGTCTCTTACGAGCTTTCATGATAATTTAAAGATGTTCATCATAATCACATTATTTTCAAAATTGTCCTCTATGGGCCGTTTTCATGTTAATATAGATATATATAAGACAGTTTTTCATCTAAATTTAAGGACTTTTGTACAAGATGTAAATTATTGATTGATATGGTTCACAACTTTTAATATCATAAATAATTAATAATTATTGTGCTTTTGAAGAAACAGATTTAAAGTATTACTCTAAGTGAGACATTAACTGAATAAATTTTTCATCTATATCATAGTCTTTTATTAATTAATCATAACTAGGTGAACTATATAAAGGCAATAAGCTATTATTATTATTATTATTATTATTATTATTATTATTATTATTATTATTGAAAATATATAATATATATTAAGTATTAACATATTGTTCTACTGGACAGGAGTATAAAAATCAAATCAAGTAAAGGAAAATTCTCTATTTAATAAGAATTTTAAAATAGGATATTCTTAACAAAGTTGTAAAAAGATGATTAAATAATTTATAATAAAAACATCAATTATAATTATTTATAGTTTTGAGAATAGAACTCAATAAAATTTGAAAAGCTAAAAATAACTATTATACTCAAAAGTTTTACTAGCAAAAATATATGTAAATAGTAGGATTATACTTTCAAATTGCTAATTATTCATGACTAGGTAATCTAGAAAAACACAGCTTACATATCTTCTCTATTTTATCTTTCTATATTATTATTAAGTATATACTCAAAAGCATAAGAATGCATGCAAAACAATGTTTTTGTGTGAAGCCTATGCATTTACTCTTTTGTTTATATTAATATTCCCCTTAACTTTTATATATATGTATATATATAAAACTAACGGCTAGGACCGAGTCTACCCAGATTAAGTGACAATTTCGCTAATGTTAATTATTCATGAAGACGTAAACGACCAGATGGAGAGCATAGAGCGAGAAAACATACCTGAAGACGAAGAGCGGGCGAGGGTTTCAGGCAGTGGCGGACCCTGCGGCCACCTACGGCATAGGCCGCAGGGTCCGCGGCCACCCCCAAGTTTTTCCAAGGTTGTTGTATTCCGTTATTGACCTAGCTTAGCGGCCACCGGCGACGGCCATAGTTTCTCAAGCTTCTCGTGTAGTCTGTTTGAATACAGTCGGTGAAGAAGAAGATGAAGAGGGTTGGTGTGTGCGAGAGAGAGAGGTGTTGATGTGCATGGATAAATAACTGAGTTCGGAGTGCTAATAGACAAGTCTAGTCATGCTTACATCATGCTTCATTTAATTTCACACCCACCCTTGTAGTAGGTACGTAGTAAATTTTCCTTTAAAAAAAAGGTACGTAGTAAATTCAAATGGAAATATAAAATCACAAAACTTGCGGCAAAAGTTGTTGGTTTTAATATCGTGTACACGTGCATGAATTATTTCTAGGTTTTAGCGTTGTTCATTAAAATAAAACACGTTCAGTGTCCTAGTCTTTAGGAGAGATGGTTGAATCAAGAAAGTCAACCCGAGACCGATCCGAAAAAAGTTAATCGGAGCCCGGTCCAAAAAGGTCAACCCGAACCTGGTCTGAAAAAGACATGTTTCCATTATTATATCACTTAGTAATATATTTGTATTTAAATTCTTATTTATGTAGCACAACAGAAGTGACTGTGGTTCTCTTGTGTGTGGGTAGGCGCCTAGGTCGTGAGTTCGATTCCCACCCAAACCTATTGGCTAAAATTTGGGTACTTTTTATCGTCATTTACCAATAACTATACGTAGTCCCATTACCATAGCCTAATGAAGAATATATGGAATACATCCAGTTTAAGAAATCAGTGTAGTTTCTGATTAATTCATCATAACTAAATTAAGAGAAAAAAATATTATCAGTGTAAGTTATCTCTCTCAGGATAATAAGTGAGTAATTTAGAATGGTACTTGAAGGTGGGATTTCTATTTTATTATACGAAACATTTATTCCATAACAAATTTGGATAGACACTGAGATGGTCCCGAAAAGCTTAAAATGTACATATATAGGGTTATTAGTCATTGTCAATACTTTTAATGATCACTCGGTGCGTATATCATTTTCCATGCAAAAACTTAAATAATTCAAGGTCTTTTGTCTCTATAATTTCATATATAGCTCTATCATTTACCTCCTAAGTCCTAACACATTCTCATTTTAGGATCTCTTTTTAGGTCATTGCATTTTACTTTAACATGCACTCAACAACATATTGATTAAAGAGCAATCCATGTAATTTTTAACAGCTAAGGCTTAGGCTAAGGCTATAATTATAAAATTTACTTTCCCTCGTTAGAAATGCAATTATTAACTTTGCACCTTAATGATTTAATGTGGTAAGAAATTTAAAGTAAATCGCGGCGATAATACCAAAAAAATAGCTAATAATTGCAAAGTTAATATATAATTAAAGGGGAAAATGGGTTTTGTTTTATTTGTTTATTAATCATCCTCAATGAATAATTCAATTCATAAAAAAAAAATAAAAAATCCCGGTTGTTAGTAAGAGCTAATTTTTATTTAAATCTTAGGGTTTAAAACCTTGACTCAACATGTATTTTTTTCATTTTTAATTTAAACCCCATAAATTCCAAAAGAAGAAAAACATAATAAAAGTGTTTTATTGACCAAAATGCAATTTTTATGAAATAGACACAAACTTAGATGATGATAGATATAATGCAGGGGTATTTTTTTATATTATAAATATTTTAAGCCCCTTAAATCTACAAAAGAAGAAAAACATATTAAAAGTGTTTTATTGACCAAAATTCCATTTTTATGAAAATTACACAAGCTTAGATATGATGATAAACATATATTGTCTGGGTATTTTTTACAATACAAGTTGAGAAAACCACTTAGGCGGATAGAAAATAGGGTATATGGTTAAATTAATACATGATTAATTTACGTGATGAAGACGGAAAGTGATCGTGTTGACAACATGTTGCACCAATAATTTGGTATGGTAAGAACTTTATGATGCTAGATGAAATGAAGAGAATATAATGAAAGTATAAAAGTGTGAGAATGAAGTGTAAATCTGAAGGGAGGATAACGTTCAGGAATAATATTTGGACAGGTTCTATAATTCAAATTGTCTGTTATTATGTGGATAATATAGTGTTTATGCATTTATGTTTTAAAACATTACAATATATTCTACTCTTATTTAATAATCACTTGGCGATAGCATTACATGAATACATAATCAAATACCATTTATATAACATTTTTATTTAAACTAAAACGAGATATTTTCTCGTCACCGTGCAAAGCACGGTGCTGTCCACTAGTATATATAAAAGGAAGGTTTTTGAGTAGTGACATGTCATAATGAAAAACAAGAGATTCTCATTTCCTATTTTTCTACATATTCTTCTTCTTCTTCTTTTTTCCAAAAATCTATAACATGAGACACTGCCATTTATTTTATAAACTTTTCTAATTAATTAGTAGTTTTTTAATTCTACGTTTCAGTTTTCACACATAAAAGGTAATATCAAAGGACAAAAATTTATTCCATGATATAATGTGTAATGGCATTAAGTAATATTTATGCAACCTTCCATTAACAGTTTTTGAGAAGAAGGAAAAATGACGTTTTTTATATGTTTTTGTTTGTATAATGAACTTTTATATGTTTTTTAGACCTTTCCTTATCCTCCAATTATTCACTTTATAAGCAAACAAACCAAATATAATAATTCATTCTCAAATTACTCATCAATATTTTTATAATATTTTTTGTGTTATTTTTTTTTTCTTCAGATTCTTGGAACAAAAAGTCGGCTAAAGTCTTTGAGTTTGGAATCACTCCATCTTCATATAAGTTCTCATATATTGAAAAGGTTTTAATTTTACTCGATTATTTTCTTCTATTTTTTGGCAAATGACATATATATTTGATTTGATTCTCAACTATTCTTCTTTGTTCTTTTTGTCGTTCTATAACAATCTTCTTCGTGGCAACAACACTCTTACAAAATTTCAGGTCTTAATTTTGTCTATTCTTCGTATTATTTGTGAATATTGTCCTGATATATTTTGAAATCGCTTCTATTCTTCAAAAACAGTGTACTAGAATTGTAAAGTTTTTCATACGCATATAATTTTTACTTCACTCGAGTGTACCAGAATTAATTTTTTTCGCGCGCGCGCATATATATATATATATATATATATATATATATATATATATATATATATATATATATATATATATATATATATATATATATATCAACGCTTCCTTTTTTAGATTGAAGGTTTCCGATCTACATTGATGAGGTTTTGGTATTTTTGTTAAACCATATATATTTTACAAGGGCTATGATTGGCGGTCTTTTTTCGTTGGCGGCATTCCTGTTTTCAATTGATGAGTGTTTGATATCTTTCATTGTGTAAATTATTATTTTTCTCTTCTATTTTTTTTTAATTTGTGGTTTTATAGTGAGCGATTTCATTTTCCGGTAGCTCCGATCTACAATTGGTGAGATTTCTATATCCTTTACCGTATCAATTATTTATTTTCTCATTTCTTTATATATTTTCATTTTTATTTTATAGATATTTTATTTACTTATATTAAAATAGATTCCTCATTTTTTTTTTATCAGTGGATTTATGGTGATGGATTCCTTTCTCCGATGGCGACTTTCCGATCTTAATGTACCATTTTGTTTCCGTATAACAATTAACATAATTCGATAAAATATTTGAGATATTTACTACTAATATATTTGATTCTAAAAACAATTTATACAATTATATTGTAATAATATCAGGAAAAAATACATGTTTTTATTGGAAAATGGACTTTCCTCTACTTATTTGGGCTTACCATGTTTTGTAGTGTTCACACTTCACATGATGACGATGGATAACTTTAGTTTAATACGCTTAAATATAATATTAGTGGCAAAAACACTCAAACGCTTGTTACTTTTATTGCACTTTAAATACCTATGTTCAAAATTTATTAGCAGTAAATGACACCTCACCAACGTGGATCCCACAAATATCTAAAAAAATTAAGTTAACTACAAACTAGAAATGGTAGGAACGTGAAACGCAATAAATTGTTTATGATAGTAATTTTCGCCACTAAATTTTGAACATAAATATTGAAGTGGAATAAAGTAATAAAGTTGGGGATTTTCACCACTAAATTTTAACTTCCGCAGTTGAGTTTCGTGGTTGATACATCGTTTTAGAATACGAATTTTGACTCTATGGTCTAATCTCCATGGTGTAATCAACAATTTGTAGTAGTGAATGGAGATGCTTCTTTTTCCATTTTTAAAATAAAGTGAAAATTAATGACAAAATTATATTTTTAGGGGTGAATTGAAAATATAATAGGTATATATAATAAAAATTTGTAAAAATAAAATTGATAATATATATATGTGTGTGTGTGTATATATATATATATCAATTATTTTTGTAAGATGAGAATGTAATAATCTATGAGCCGTGTTTTATTTTAGTAATTTTGTAATGAACACAAAAGTGTTTAGTAAAACTTAATCATTGAAAAGGATTTAACTCATCTTACTAATTTGATGTGAATTAAAATCTCAAATATTATGGTTTCAATATCTGAATCAAAGTGGTCTTTTTTTATTTATATTTCTTTTCAATTATATAGAGCTGACACTTTGTTTTACAATAATAATTAAAAAAGTAACAAGTTCGGATTATACTTATATTTGATTTCCATACTGTTATTTGTTATCGTAGGACATAATAAATCATTCATGGACAACCTTTAATCATAATAGATGTCCACTTTATGATTTTTTTTTTTTCTCTAAAAAATAATGCTCAAAGAGAGCATAATAATAAACTTTCTTGAACATAAAGTTTTCGAGCATATATTATATCTCAAACTAAAATAATTTGATGCTAAATTTTCTTTATTTATGTAAGCGTGACAAACAATTAAACTCTCTAATAATTGAAACAATATTTCTTTTTATATAAACTATTCATACGTGAAGAGTATTGCATGTGGTCGTCACATGAAGATTCAATCCTCTAATCAAAGCAATACTATTTTTAGAGGTTCTTTTTTAACCTTAAGCTTTTAGACCACAGTTTGTGTTTGCGTGGAGGCTAAGGTGGTCTTTTTTTTATATACACAGTGCCATGCGATAATAATAATTATTTTATCCTTTGACTAATATTAGTTATTATTTAATCAGTTTACTATAATACAAAATATTACAGACTCTGTTATGCGTATTTTCCGGAGCCTAGAAAAATTGAGGCCCAAGACATATAAGGCCTACTAAATCGACTTTGACCCGCTCAGGAAAAGTCAAAACCAAACCGGTCAAAAAGTCAATTGAAAAAGTCAACAGGCCCGACCCGGAAAGTCAACCCAAAAAGTCAACGGGCCCGACCCGGATGGTCAACCAAAAAAGTCAACGGGCCCGATCCTAGAGGTCAACCGAAAAGTCAACAAAAAGTCAACCCGAACTCACTCGGGAAATGTCGACTCGGCCCGACCTAAAAACATGCCTTCGGGGCGCGCCGCGCGCCCCGAAGGCATGAAATCGAACTTCCGACCCTCTATAAATACGAGGGCACCCACGCCACAATCGGCAAGCACTCCCGAAGCCAAAAAACCTATGTTTCCCGTTTATTCATAAATTCCGACTCAAATACTCGACTAATGTTGAGCGTCGGAGCGGGCGACAGAGGACCCCCCCTCTGTTCCCCTTCGGAGTTCACGTTTTTCTACTCTTTTTACAGGAACGGAGGCAGGTTATACAGGGAAGATTTCCGGCCTATCAAGACCGAAGATCAAGCTTCAAAGCCCATTCCGACCGTCAAGCGGGCGTTGGGCCCGGCCCAAAATCAAGACCTGGGCCGCATTCAAGTTAATCAAATTTTAGGCATTAACATTTGGCGCTAGAAGGAGGGGCCCCGACAAGTTCAAAGCCTCGGAGTCCCGCCAGCAAAACTTTCATACATTACCTCTCGACGAACAGGTTTCGAAGAGACGCACAGGTCACGAAAATGACGAACAGGTTTTGAAGAGATGAACAGGTCACAAAATACGAACAAATTTTGAAGAGATGAACAGGTTACGAAAAGACGCACAGGTCGCGATAATGACGAACAGGTCACGGGAATGGCTAAATAGACGCTTAAGGTTCAACACCACCACAGGAAATGTTCGAACACAGAAGCTAAAACGCTCTCGATCACCCGACTACCTCAAAACCCGCCTCGTCGTCACTAAGTCCTAGACGTGCCTCGATCGTCAAATAACCTCAAGACTCGTCTCGATCGTCAATAACTCTCAAGACCCGCTCTCAACAAAATTCAGACACGCCGATCAACGATATAATAACAATGATCATGTATAAAGCGAAAAGAACGCAAAAATACAAATTGAAATATATATTACAAGTTTTCTCCCATTATTAAACATACATAAATAAAAAAGAAAAAACATATTACAAAATATGTATACATATTCAAATAAAATACAAGTCGTCGACAAACAACTCAAATCGACGGAGTTTCACCAAAGCTTAGCCGTTTCCACTGCCGGATTAAGCCCGCCGCCACGGTATCCCCTTCGCCGGACCGGTCATTACCGGCGTCAATCATCGAATGGAGATCCAACGCCGCTGCCGAGGTTCCCTCATGTCCGGAATCCCCCGCCGAAGGCTTCTCGACGCCGAAATCCACGCCACTACCAAGGGCTGCCCCGGCCAAAGCGCCACCACGGAGGAGAACCTCCAGTTGAACTAACCAGCCCCGAGCGCGCCTCCCCGAGGTGGCTCCCCGTCACGCACGGCGGAAGGTGAGGAGAGCTCCACCAAAGCCAGATCTGCGACAGGGGCCCTTCCGCGCGTCTCCGCCGCCGCCAACGGTTCCAGCTCCTCCCAGCCGCCCTTCTGCGCTCCACGGAGTCGCCCTCTTCGCCGGCGAAGCTCGAAGTCCGTGGGTCTCCATCGAGCCCTAAACTTTGCCGGATGGCATCCACGAGCTCGCCATCGCCCAAGGACGCCGTTTCTTGGTGGGTCACCAACATTCGCGTCGGAAGGTGGTCACCGGAGTGTGGGGTCGGCGGCGGCAGCGGCAGCGAGGGGAAGACGAAGGAGGAGAAATGAAGGAGAGCCTCCCAGCTCGGTCGAAGAACCAAAGGGGAAAAGAAAAAAAAAAAGAAAAGAAAAAAAAAAGAGCCACTTTGGCTTTTACTGCTCATTCGACATCAGAGGGCAAACAAAAAGAAAAACATATATATATATATATATATATATATATATATATATATATATAAATAAGAAGAATCAGGTTGAAAACATATATGAGCAAATTTATAAAACAATTTGTACATATATTTGAGAAGAGAAAATTAATGTGTATACGATTTGTATATATATTAATTATAAGAAAAACAAATATAAATTTATGCATTAAATTATAAAAGGCGAAAGGCGAAAGACAACGACGGCGAAAGTCTGAAGCCCAAAAACCTGACGACGAAGCTAAAGGCTCATCGGGGAAAGACAAAGATTGAAGTTTGAAACCCGAAGACGACGCCGAAGACTCATCAGGGGGAGACGAAAGTCAAAGTCCAAAACCCAAAGACGACGCCGAATGCTCATCCGGGATATACAATGACCAAAGTCCGAAGTCCGAAACCCGAAGACGACGCTGAAGGCTCATCAGGGAGAGACGACGATCAAAGTCCGAAACCCGAAGACGACCTCAGAGGATCATCAGGGAAAGACGACGGACAAAGTCCGACACCCGATGACGACGCCGGAAGCTCGTCAGGGGAAACCAACGGACAAAGTCCAATACCCGACGACGACGCCGGAGACTCGTCAGGGAAAAACGACGGTCATAGTCCAAAACCCGCCGACTCAGGCATTAAAGACTGAGAATGGCCGGATCGTAATCCCGCCGACTCAGGCATTAAAGACCGAGAATGGCCGGATCTTAATCCCGCTAACTCAGGCAAAACATAGACCAAGAAAGGCCAGATCTTAATCCCGCCGACTCAAGCATTAAAGACCGAGAATGGCCGGATCTTAATCCCGCCAACTCAGGTAAAATAAGACCGAGACAGGCCGGATCTTAATCCCGCCGACTCAGGCATCGAAGACCGAGAATAGCCGGATCTTAATCCCGCCAACTCAGGCAAAATAAGACCGAGACAAGTAGGATCTTAATCCTACCGACTCAGGCATTAAAGACCGAGAATGGCGGAATCTTAATCCCGCCAACACAGGCAAAATAAGACCGAGACAGGCCGGATTTTAATCCCGCCAACTCAGGCAAAATAAGACCGAGACAGGTAGGATCTGTTGGGAATCACGTCTCGGATTCCTTGAAAAATTATCACGAATTGTACCTCCGGACCATCCGGGTAACATTTAAAAAATTATTTTAAAGCGGAAAACATGTTATCCATACAATGGTCCGAATATCGGATAATATCCATATCCCAAGATCTGATAAATATTATGTAATTTAATATTCATAAATCATTATTAATAATCTAGTCATAATAGGAAATAAATAGAAAGCAGTAAATGGTTGCATTTATTAACCCAATGCATAAGGCCGTACCTCAATTGACGACTTCCGGCTGCGCGTTCTGAATCGGGCAGGGCTCCGCCAGTGCTGAGGGAAACTCCCGTGATCTTCCGGGATATTCTCCTGGAATCCTCGTACCGAAGCGTGGGCTTCACCGGCAGGACTCCGTCGCAAAATTTTAACTGATGGTTCTTTTTAAGTTTCCGGAAAAATAGTCTCCTAAACCGAACCAGAAAAGAGAGATCATAGAGAAAATTCGCAGACCCTGAGGAAGAGGGAGAGTTCGAATTTTTCTCTGGGGAAAGGTGTGAAAAATGTGTAGAATGAGCCTCCTATTTATAGGCTCAAACCGTAACCGAATTGGAGAAATTCCCTCCCTAAAATTCGAATTCTATATATTAAATATAATTAATTATCTTAATCCAATGGTCCAGATTTAATCTCATCTAAATCCAATGGATATAATTAATTAGGGATTTAATTAAATAAGAAAGATTTGGATAAATCAAAAATCCAATCTTATCTTCTTATCTTTATTAAATTCGAATTATCATATATATTTATATTAAAATTCGAATTATCATTATCTAGATCCAACGGTTGAGATAAATCTTTAAACCGATCCAATGGATCAAATTAGATTAGGATAAAATCAAATATAAAAAGATTTATTAAAAACAATTTCGATTTTATCCTTAATCTTTAATTCGAAAAATATATGAATATATATAATTAATTAATTTCCAATCCGACGGTAAAGATTAAATCTTAGACCGATCTAACGGATATAATTAATTAACCAAACTCGAAAATTTAAACTTGGTCACCAAGTTATCAAATTCGAATTTATCAATATCCTAATCCAACGGTTGATATTAAATCATAACCGATCCAATGGATAATATTGATTTTAGGGATTTGCTAAAATACCAAAACATTTGGTACTTATGCCGCAAATATGGAAAGACCAAATCATGTTATTCGAATTGGCTAGGGTTTCATACTATGAAACCCTAATTCGAATTTACACATATAAATATATATATATAAATATATATTTTTATTTATTAATATAAATCTATTAATTATTAATTAATTATTAATAACATATTAATAATTAAATTCAAATAATTAAATTATATTAATATTTCCTGATCTCAATATCACACATTAAAATGTCATGGTGCCACACCATCATTTAAATTCGTGACATGTGATTTAATTTCAAAGTTTATCGAACCGATCATAAACTTAGAAAATCCATAAATCACTAACCGTAAGTCGAAATGACTTGGTTCAAAAAGCAAAGTTGCTTAGAATTTAATTTCCAACAACATGGTGCTGATATAAAATCTAAATTATAACTTTCTTTTATCAGTTAATTTCGTGTACCAAAATATGGTACTTTTGCCACGCTAACGATAAAACTATCTGACGTCTGCCACAGACCTTTCAGTTTTATAAGTCAAGCCAAATGATTAAACATTATCCAGAATGTATTTTAATCACGTACGTATCATCCGTTACGGAGCTATCCTGGGGACCATGGACCCGTATCACTTAAGCTCCAACGAACTGCTAGTTGTTCGTCAAACCTCGAAGTGATTCAACTATAGACCCGAGGCTGCACTCTTTAGTGATACGGTATATATTATTCCCTTTATATCAGCAGGGTGTCCATTGATACAATCAAATTCGGGTTATTGATCTTTCACTTGATGATCCACACACGAGCAGGCGGTTTCTACCGTTATGCCCCTCATTGCATTTTCATCCTTGACTCAGTCAGTAATATTATGAGTGACCCACTTATGGTTTCGATTCATAAGTTGCGCACGGATACCTCTCACTTCTCACCACCGACAATCAAGGGAATCATCATCACTCTGAAGAGAGGTGTGTGATGCCCGTGTCTATGACCAAGCTACCCTTACTGCTGACTATCATGTTCCCAAAATAATAGTGTTGGGAACAGCGGTAATATTTCGTGTTCTTTAACGGTTAAATCAAAGAACAATCAAGCCAGCAGCTTGGACTCAAGATCACTCAGGACTTAGATCGAATATCCATTTGATCATCTACTAGTGACTCTACTCCAAGTTATCAGTGACGGTCTTATATGATAACTTCCGGAGTTTAAGTCAGGTCCAGTCCAGTATGAAGACACTTCATACTTAATGCACTTCTAGTGAGTGTGACACACACAAAATCCAGAATAGGATTATCACTTAGTCACATTAATGACCTTATACGATTAATGGGCTCCCGCCCAGTTGATCAGGTCACGGACATTTTAAGTTCATTTATTATGATTATTAATTCTTCCTCACATTGACTCTGTTGTGATAATAATAACATAATTGCATCCTTTATGAACTAAGGAATCAAACATTCTATTTTACTCTACCAGAAACTATAATAAGATTATCATAATAAGCATCATCTTTATTCAACGACTTGTCATAATCTTTTACAAATGGATAAACTATCTTGTTTAAGGACACATATGTCCAACAGGATCTTAATCCTACCGACTCAGGCATTAAAGACCGAGAATGGCCTGATCTTAATCCCGCCAACTCAGGCAAAATAAGACCGAGACAGGCCGGATCTTAATCCCGCCGACTCAGGCATCAAAGACCGAGAATGGCCGGATTTTAATCCCGCCAACTCAGGCAAAATAAGACCGAGACATGTAGGATCTTAATCCTACCGACTCAGGCAACATAGACCGAGAAAGGCCGGATCGTAATCCCGCCGACTCAGGCATTAAAGACCGAGAATAGCCGGATCGTAATCCCGCCGACTCAGGCATTAAAGACCAAGAATGGCCGGATCTTAATCCCGCTAACTCAGGCAAAACATAGACCAAGAAAGGCCGGATCTTAATCCCGCCGACTCAGGCATCAAAGACCGAGAATGGCCGGATTTTAATCCCGCCAACTCAGGCAAAATAATCCCGCCAACTCAGGCAACAAAGACCGAGAAACGCCGGATCTTAATCCCGCTAACTCAGGCAAAAGAAGACCGAGACAGGCCAGATCTTAATCCCGCCGACTCAGGCACAAAAGACTGAGAAGTAAGACGCTAATGCGCAAAAACTCGGTAATATATTAAAAATACGCTTCGGCGCAAAAGACTGAGAAGTTAGACGCTAAAGCGCAGAAACTCGGTAATATACTAAAAAAACGCTTCGGCGCAAAAAACTGAGAAGTTAGACGCTAAAGCGCAGAAACTCGGCAATATACTAAAAAGACGCTACAGCGCAAAATATCGGGAACTAAGACGCTAAGGCACGAAGCTCGGCAATACAATAAAAATAGGACGCTAAGGCGCAAAGATGAAATAAGACGCTAAGGCGCGAAACATTACAAAAATATCAAAAGCCGAATATTAATTCCGGCAACTTGTCCAAGATGACAAAACGCATAAAGTTTCTCGCAAGATGAATCTCGCAAGAAACTGGGGGGTTAATGTTATGCGTATTTTCCGGAGCCTAGAAAAATTGAGGCCCAAGACATATAAGGCCCACTAAATCGACTTTGACCCGCTCAGGAAAAGTCAAAACCAAACCGGTCAAAAAGTCAATTGAAAAAGTCAACAGGCCCGACCCGGAAAGTCAACCCAAAAAGTCAACGGGCCGACCCGGATGGTCAACCAAAAAAGTCAACGGGCCCGATCCTAGAGGTCAACCGAAAAGTCAACAAAAAGTCAACCCGAACTCACTCGGGAAATGTCGACTCGGCCCGGCCTAAAAACATGCCTTCGGGGCGCGCAGGCAAAAACATGCCTTCGGGGTGCGTTGCGCGCCCCGAAGGCCAAAACATGCCTTCGGGGCGCGCCGCGCGCCCCGAAGGCAAAAACATGCCTTCGGGGCGCGCTGCGCGCCCCGAAGGCATGAAATCGAACTTCCGACCCTCTATAAATACGAGGGCACCCCCACCACAATCGGCAAGCACTCCCGAAGCCAAAAAACCTCTGTTTCCCGTTTATTCATAAATTCCGACTCAAATACTCGACTAATGTTGAGCGTCGGAGCGGGCGACAGAGGACCCCCCCTCTGTTCCCCTTCGGAGTTCACGTTTTTCTACTCTTTTTACAGGAACGGAGGCAGGTTATACAGGGAAGATTTCCGGCCTATCAAGACCGAAGATCAAGCTTCAAAGCCCATTCCGACCGTCAAGCGGGCGTTGGGCCCGGCCCAAAATCAAGACCTGGGCCGCATTCAAGTTAATCAAATTTTAGGCATTAACAGACTCCACGCAAATACAGTTATCCAACTTAATTTAAAGTATAAATCTTAACTATATTTTTAAAAAATTACAGATGAACCTAGCTAGTTATACATCAAACATGACGTGGCAACCCAATTCTTTTTCCCCTTTTTTTTCAATTTAGATTTTTTTTTTATATACATATAAAAAAAAAAAAAACTACTATAGTAACCTACTAATAATATTCGACGTCGTATTCACACTACTACGTAAATTTCTTTCTTCTTGTTTCCATATGTTATTTAAGTAATAATAGTGTATATATATTAAGTCTTGTGATTTTCATATATATATATATGTGTGTGCACATCAAAACCAATATTCAGTCGGAAACACTAATATTGTCAAAAATATCTGATTGACAAGTAAATAAGTATGCATGTTTTTAATAAACTTGCGGTGTATAGCATTTTTTATATATATTTATCCTAGATTAATAGAAAATCCTATCTTATAATCCAGTCCCTTAGAACTAAAATGCAGTCCAAATATTATAATTATTGTATATAAATTTACATTATTAATTAACCTTCGAGTCTTTCTTATCTATGCAGTAGCTTTCTTATTAATCTCCTCATGTAGAAAGTTAGAGAGAGTAAAAACATAACTACATTCAGGGGCGAGGCCACTCACACCCAACTGGGGGCAGTGGACCCCACTTGGATTGTCTATGCTCTTGTAACAGCACAAAATCTGCCCCCCCTTGCTATATATATATTTTTAATTAAGTATACAAAAAGTCAAAAAGGTACTATCATATCTTATTTTTTAACTTAGTATGTTAATTTTTCTCGATATTAATATCATATCTTATTTTTGAATTTAGTATGTTAATTTTCGCCCCCCCTTCCGACAATTTCTGGCTTCGCCCCTGACTACATTATTATTAATCATGTGTACAGAGTGTGATATATACATGACATGTAAACGTGAGAGAATGAGAGAGAGAGAGAGCGCGAGAGAGTGAATTTTTGAAATTTGTCAGGTTTTATTCTTGCAAAGTCTCCTTCTTATTATTCTCCTCATGAGTACACGCACTATATAGTACTTACTACTATACTAATTTGATAGATTGAGTACTTTTTAGTCTAAACATTAGGTATTTATGTCACAAATACTTTTTTGAAATATTAGGTATTTATGCTGCAAAAAATGATGATTTTTTTTCGCCAAAGTTTGATGAACTTTTATTACTTATGCCGCAAATTTCACCATGAAATAAGAACAAAATCAGCAATAGTTGAGTTATAAGTAGTATTTTGTTTAAAGCACGGGTTAATCCACTAGTAATAAATTACAACACGTGGACAATAAACAATGTAAGAGTTAATTTGTGGATATAAAATTACTTATGCCGCAAATTTCACCATGAAATAAGAACAAAATCAGCAATAGTTGAGTTATAAGTAGTATTTTGTTTTAAAGCACTGGTTAATCCACTAGTAATAAATTACAACACGTGGACATAAACAATGTAAGAGTTAATTTGTGGATATAAAATTACTTATGCCGCAAATTTCACCATGAAATAAGAACAAAATCAGCAATAGTTGAGTTATAAGTAGTATTTTGTTTTAAAGCACTGGTTAATCCACTAGTAATAAATTACAACACGTGGACATAAACAATGTAAGAGTTAATTTGTGGATATAAAATTACTTATGCCGCAAATTTCACCATGAAATAAGAACAAAATCAGCAATAGTTGAGTTATAAGTAGTATTTTGTTTTAAAGCACTGGTTAATCCACTAGTAATAAATTACAACACGTGGACATAAACAATTATCGTAAGAGTTAATTTGTGGATATAAAATTAAGCTTCGATCATGTCTACTTTTTTCTTATAATAGAGATACAATGTCCGCCCAGTGAGCAATAGGAGTTTTGAAAATCAAGTCTAACTATCTTTATGAAGAAAAAAAATGGTTTATATATATATATATATACAAATAAAAGGACCACATACTAATTGAATATTTGATTTATCAAATAAATGCGGGTACATCAAGTTAGTTTTATATTCATAATATAGTTTCACAATTTACAGTGAACATTAGAAATCTAATTCAATCGACAATGTGATGTATATATGTAATAATTAACAAATAATTAAGAATGTTCATTGTTTCATAATTCATTGAAATATAATTTCTTCACTCAACGGTCAAAATGAGGGACTTATGGCTTCTCATTAGAACATTGAAAATCAAGCTCCTAACGGCAATCCCACGGAGGCTCTGTGCTCCTCACGTTACGAACCGGCCCAATAATAATGGAGACCGTAGGCAAAAAATATTAGAATTTCTTACCTTTTATAAGAATTTTTTTTATTTTTATTGAGATATAATATAGTTCAAAAGTTTTTATCAAGACATTATATTTAGAAAAGAAAAAAAAATTGGTTCTCAGAGCCAGGCCCAAATTATTAAAGGATTGGGCTGTCCAAAATCCAAATTAAGACTTCAAGATTGGACTAATCCGTAACCCAAGAAGCGGATCCCCACATCTTTTATTTGATTTCTTTAGAATTTTATTTATTAATTTAAATTTAAGTGATTAGGATAAACTGTTTAATATTTCCCTCAAAATTACGCTCAGGTTTGGGGTTTAGGACGATAGTGCGGGCATTCACCGTGTCCTTCATCCATTTCTCTCCCTCCTCCACTGATGTTTTGTGTATTCCGTGAAAAGAGCGTGCGGTTTCAAATACTCTTTGTTTGTGCATTCACGGGCTGCCGGGGACACGAGTGCCTCAACCTCCTAAACAAGTGACCGAGGAGTACTTTAGCATATTCGGAACAAGTTATCTAACTGTAGAAAAAAAAAAAAAAAGATTACCTTAAACCATCGCAGTTCTGTTTGCATTTGCAAAGCCGCTCCAGGGACGAGCATCAGCAGCCTCGAAGCTGCCACAGCAGCGGCCTTGTGCATTATGTTGTTGTTCTCGTCGCGGTAGCTCACGACGGCGTTCTTTGTCACTGATGTCCTTATTGTTATATATAAAAAATAAAAATAAAAATGACCGTTTCATAAGTGAATCCCACCAGTTTCTTCTCTCTATCAAACATATGATACTTAGTCGCTAAAATTAATTCGAACACACTGCTACACAAATTATAAGATTTATTCTTTGTTGCCAATATCCGATGACTTATATCTATACTTGGGAGCAGTATCTATCTATATTATAAAACGTATATATATTAACAATACTAGGACTAGAGAATTTATTATAATATGAAAGTTATTAATTTATCGAGCCATAATTTAGTAATAATAGTTAGAGTGGAACTCATACAAAAATACCATTTAATCAAAGTTATTAATTTATCGAGTCATAATTTAATGAGGTCCCCAGTATTTAGACAAAACCGTAAATTTAATTGAACATATATATAATTATTCCTATATACATGTTCATTTCTGTACGATGCTAGCTCTTTGCTGCCGGTAACACAAACTAAAACCAAAATCTAAAGAAACAAAATTCATATTAGTTGTGGTGAGAAAGGAATTAATCATCTTCATCTCATTCCGAGTCGTGAGTTTCTTGAGCGGGAGCTTCAATGGCGCGGCCACGGTTTGTTTTCCTCGGCGCAGGCTGTATAGCTTCCTTAAGTATCCCACTAGCTGATTGAAAGAAGAAAAAAAAAAAAAGATAAATCGTGACAATTATTTATGAATGCATGAAGTTTAAATTACTGTTATGTCCTTCACTGCTTATTTCGAGTTAAGCTATTCGCTTTGATTTTTAAATGAACCGGCAAATACGTAAAACGCTTACCGTACTCCACGGCCTTAAGAAAGGCCATCTTTGCAAACTTAATTTCAGCTCCGTATACGCTGACAAATTTACTCTGTTAAAGAAAATTCAGGGAAAATATCATAACGGCGTAAAAATAGCTTAAGTTTAGGTTTATTGGCGGCATAAGTACTTAACCTTTGATCACTGAGACTGCATAGGTTCAAAGTAAAAAAAAAAAAAATAGGCACAAATGCCCAAAGTCATTGGTCAAATGCCACATGGTATGACGGACGTTGGACAAAATTGAGACGACACATATTTTAGTCAATTTGACACCACATGACATTTGACCAACGTTCGTAATAAAAAAGTGAATGGAAATATGTGTCACCTCAGTTGGTCAAAATTTGGGTACTTATACCGCCAACATCCCAAAATAAAAATGTTCTTGTCAAACTACAATATTTTTCCCGGTTAGAAAAAATCAACGAAACCCACCGACCAAGCTATTTGATATAAAAAGAGCATAAGAAAGATAATTACCGATTCACGATATAGGAACTCGACAATTTGATCCAGTCTTTCTTGATGTTTCCGAAGAAACGGACACAAAAAGCTCGTATAGAATTGCCTAGCCCCCTGTTCGATGGTAAGAGATTCGTCACTAAGCTTCATGTTGCACTTCTTTTGAGCTACTCTCCCACTTCTATTTTTCGTTTTAAAGAAATCGAACATGCGGGAATATAAACTATTCTCATTTAAATAAGATCAATACAGTAAAGAGTATGTAATAATATTTCAGAGGTTTATTTTGGTCGGGCCCCCGTACGGCCCAAAGAGGTAGCTAAGGGCCGGGTGAAGATTTGGTGACTTTCTGTTCCGAGAATCGAGGGTTCATATCAGAATATTATATTAATAGGTTAAAAAAAAGCCTTGCAGAGGATTACATTGGAAGATGGCAGCTGCAACCAAACGAGCAACACGAACTTTGCGTGATAGTAGAAAGGAAACCTGACAAAAATGACATTGTTTAGATTCCGATAATGCTCAACGGGAATTTTCCAATAATCAAAACACGACGGCAACCCCTCAGAACAATCCTTATATAGATTTAGACACCCCTTATGAACCCGAGACTTAAAAGACCTAAAATGCCCTTAATCAAAGAAATACAACTAATGACAATTGACAAAGATGCAGGTGTAACAGCAGTAACATGGAAAATTACCAGGAGATAATTTTGTCGGCGAACAATTCTGCAATGCTGAGAGATCCATAGGCTGCAAGAACGACATACGGGTTTATAGTAAAAAAACAAAATCCCCGAGATTTAAGTTCGTATACTTTTAATCTATGAACAGGTAACTACATGATCACAAGAATTTAGGACAAGCCACTATGGTGAACTCGGATAATAGCTGAACCTAAACGAGCAACGCACTAGTGCTTAGTTTTTCCAAAAAAATTCCTCCACGCAAAGATTTTTCGCAACATCAAAATGGCGGTAACAATCAGGAAACGCCTCATCAAGGATGCTATTGCTAATACTAAAAACCAAATGACTGAGCAAAGAGCATCACCAACCTGCCCAATAAACAAGCCACTTTTGCTGCTCGTCTTGATCTTTCTGCTCGATCGCTTTGAACGTCGGTAAACCGGCAAAGCAATTCCCACAGAGCAACTACAGAGCATGAATCAGCCGCATACGAAATCATTGAACATAAAAAGTTTCTAGCTTTTAGCATTAGTGATAACAAAATATATATATAAATTCTGTCTTTCGAAATCTATATAACCCGAAAGACAGAATCGCCCTTCCTCCTCCTCCGGTACGCGATGATCGGAGCTCTCACTCACCAAGCCGTACGGACGACAATGTTGGAGCCAAGAGGGCTGAGAAGCAATCGCAAACCCATCTGAATTGACCACCCAAAACAATCCAATCACTCAAAATTATGATTTCTTCCAACCCAGAAAACGATTGCAGAATCCAGAAAATTACGAAGAAGCGAAAAAAGAAAAGGGCAGATTTGCTAACCTCGCCTGGGACAGCCATGGAAACTGAATCGAATTTGTCGCTTTCGATTTCCCTCTTTCCAAGAAACTAACTGTGAAACTAGTACACTTCGGTTCGGGTTATTATTCAATATAATTTTTTTTTTTTTTTTTTTTGCTGCTATAATATTGAGTCTATTGATCGATGTATAAGTTATTTTTTTCAATTAGTTATTGATTTAAATTTTTCTTTTCATTTTCTCTTTAATATTCTCTTTAATATGAACATCGATTATAAAAGGGAAACTTCTAAAATTGACCTCCAATACACCACAAATTATTTTGTTACACCTCAAGTTTTCATAATTCTCAAAACAACCTTTTCAAATTTCATATACTAAAATATCCTTTTAAAATATTTAAAATTAATCATCCTATTCATATCTTATTTTAGTGTTCTGTCATCTCGCCAAATTAGTTATTACTTCTTTGTTATGTGTATATATAATATTGATTATATTTTGAAGCCATAGCTATACTATAAAAGTACAAATTCCATCTTATTCTTTTAAGGAAGAAATTTTTTATTTAGTGACAGAGCTACGTGTAAATGATCTTGTTTTATTACAATTGAATGATTAATGTCAAGAAAAAATAATATCAGATTCAGAGATACATAAGAAAAGTAGGAAAAGAATATACTAAGTGGAAAATTTGATCTACAAGTTCGAATAATATAATTGTTGAATGCGTTTGTATTAAAATATCTAGGGTTAAAATAATTGTTAAATTATTAATTCTCATCATAGATTATCGCCAAATGATGAGAATTCACGAGTCTCAATATGCTGATTTTGAGTTAATAAATTGATAGAATTATAATGCATTGATTTTTTTTTTTTTAATCCAGATAGAATGATGTATTTATTCAGCTCTTATCATCTATTTACTTAGTTATAATTGGTTTCTATCTAGAAGTATACATCAATGAAGGAATACAAATTTACGAAAGAAATCCATAAATAATTTTTCTTTTAGAATGTAAGAAAAAATAGTTAAATATCTTACGAAAAACTTATGAAGTTTCAAGTAGCGACGTATGATTTAATTGACTTATACTACCTTAGTTTATTGCATTATAGAGCACGTTTTGGCTACTACGCAAGAATTTAGTTTGTTGTCAACAACTCTTTGAAGTTTATGTAGCTCATATACGGTCAAGACGGATAAAAACATGGTCAACTGTGGAACTTCATAGTAGGAAGTCAACAAAAATTTAATTCTTATGCCAAATAACTTTACATCATTAAGATTTTCCAAAAAAAAAAAAAGTAAGGAAATATAACTTTTATAACATACAGGTACTTTTTATATTATCTGTTGTATAATGTTTTTTGAATTTCAAGGTTGTTCCACTTGGGTTATTAAGGTTTATTTTTGTTTAACGTCATCAATAGAAAACACGCAATCTTTCATTAAAATATTTTTTTTGTGAAAACAATAACTGTCTTTTATACATTATTCTAGAAAAAAAAAATGAAAATATTATTGATAAAGATAAAAATTTTATAAGACATTTTTTCCTACAAATATAGAATTCAATTGAGTTCAAAGAAGAATCTAAGATTGAATTTCAGTCTGATGCATTCTTTGGTATAACAACCGATTCTAGGTCCAAATAAGAGAATCAGAGAATCTTTGGTTTTTAATATTCAAAAACCGAATAATAAAGTCTAAGTTTCTTAAACAGTAAAGCCGATACCGAAGATCAGCTGGAACGACCTATTGATTTGCGGCCACAAAGTAACAGAGCTAGAGATTTTGTTGAAGTGAAATCACTTTGTTGAGAAAAAAAGAAAAGTTAAACGAAGTTTTTGCTAATTAGTAAATAAAATAAAAAATATTTCAAGGAAACATTAATATCATCATTAATCTCTCAAAATACACGTAATTTTGGGATTGAATTAATACGATGATTTCACAAATCTATTCTCATTAATAAATATATTATCACTACTATATATTATCACTACTCACATATAGTCACATTTTGGCAGTCATATAGTTATCATTCGTGGCCGTGGAGTTATAATCGGGTGATGAGATGATGAAGACAAATTTCAACGTGAAGAAGCCGAAAGTGGTGTTTGTCATGGGCGCGACCGGCACGGGAAAGTCGAAGCTCTCCATCGATATTGCGGCGCGATTTCCGACCGAGATCATCAACTCCGACAAGATTCAGGTGCTGTAAGAAGATATTATATAATATGTCTAATAGGATAGAAAGGTTCAAGGGGCGGAGCTACATTGGGATCAGAGTGTGCATGACCTGCACATGAAAATGGCATAATTTTTTTTAGAAGAATTTAATATTTAATTGATACATAAATTATCAAAGAGGCTATAAATTTGTTGTTCCGGCGTAGCAGAACTGGTCGACTCCTTAGCTTAAGGTTCATTGGCTTTTGAAGTTTAATAGATATGTGTAAATATGTTTATAACTAAATACGTTGCTATAATAATTCCAATTAAATATATTATTTTTGTATGATAAAATTATTCAGACGACAATATGTTATAACAAATTTTGTAAATATGTATATATTATTGTGGTATTTAATTTTTTATTTCAGAATCGTGTAATTAGTCATAATATTTAAGAATATTATTATTAAGTATTAACGAACGATATTTACAAAAAATACAACTTAATTTAAAGTGCTAATTAAAGATTATTTCAAATTGTTCATTTATAATAACGGATTAAATATCACTAGTTATCTCATAATATACAAAACAATCGTTAGTTGTATATAATAAAAGTTTTCTATTAACAGCTTCAAAATTTACCATCCGCAGAGCCGGCCATAACGCCTGAATACGATATTTTATAAAAAAGTATATAGTACTATATATTTTATCGAAAGTTATCGCGATACCTCTCGCTTTTTTTTAGGCGCTGGTAAACTATCACACATAATTGTTATCTTTCTCTGAGTTATCGGTGATAATTTGATTTCTCGGCATCTTATTTCGGTAAAGTTTTCGCCATGTTATCGTGTGAAAAAAAAAGTACCATTTTTTTTTTTAGGAAGTACCATGTTCTCGCTACAACATCATGTTATCGGTCAAGTTTCGTACTATGGCCAAAATATCATAGTGTTATCAGTCAAGTTTCGTATTTCTCCAAACTATTATTTATCAGTAGTCAAAGTTTCGTATTTTGGCCAAAATATCATGTTTTCGGTCAAATTTCGTATTTTAGTCTTACAAGTCCGTCATAAACCACTCATTTTGCACACACTGTCACACACATAAAAATTACATTAAACTTCACAGGCCTCACTTATAATAGGATACAAATTAGGTTAATGTGAATTATATTTTTTTTTTCTTGCTCTGATCACAGGTCTACAACGGCCTCGACATCGTCACCAATAAGCTCCCTGAGGCCGAGCGTGGCGGCGTCCCACACCACCTCCTCGGTGTCATCGATGACCCCGCTGCCGATTTCACCCCCAACCAATTCCGAGCCCTCACACTCGACGCCATTTCGGCCATCACTATGCGTGGAAACATTGCACTCGTTGTAGGTGGCTCCAATTCCTACCTTGCGGCCCTCGTGGACGACGCCTTCCTTACCGCTTATGCATGCCTCTTCCTCTGTCTCGACGCTGACCTCCCGGCGCTCTTCGACTATGTGGACGAGCGCGTAGACCAGATGGTCAAAGAGGGGCTAGTCGATGAGGTGCGCAGCTTTTTCGAGCCTGGTGTCGACTTCTCCCGCGGGATATGGCGCGCCATAGGCGTGCCGGAGATGGCCAAGTGCTTCTCGGCCGAGCCAGAAAATGCGGAGGAGGAAGAGTGTCTTATCATGATGGCGATCGCCGAGATGAAGAGCAACACGCAGAGGCTGGTGCATCGTCAGAGGGAGAAGATTCAGCAGCTGTGCAACGAGGCCGGCTGGGACATGTTGCGGTTCGACGTCACCGAGGTTTTCGAGCGCCGCGCCGACGCGGCGGCGAAAGAGGCAGCATGGAAGGAGCGTGTGCTTGTGCCGTGCTTGGATATCATCGGAGATTTTCTGGAGAAAGATGGGAAATGAAAGAAGCTATACGCGAATGGACAGTCGAAGATGTCTTGTTTTGTATGAGTCTTGGTCTTAGAGGCTATAAACTAAACATATATATATATATATCTATATATATATATATATATATAGTTTCGATCAGGGACGGAACCAGGAACAAAACTAAGGGGTGACAAAAAAAAAAAAGACATAAGATACTACAATTAATAGTTAATTATATTTCAAAGGATATGACATCGAAATAGACATTTTTTAGTTGTCGGGTCACATTTTTTAATCGTAAACCTGAGTCACATTCTAGTTTTTCGATATCAAAATCAACTTAGACTCTTCGTAATTTTGAAGCATGATTGTCTTCAATTTTCGGCACTTTTATTGACATATCAATATTTTTTTTAAAATGAAATAGTCTATGTTTTAATATGCAATAATAAACAAAATTAACCCAATTTAATTTTTACATTAGTTAATATATCACATCTAACTAAATCAATTTCTAAATCAAATTAATAAAAAGATATACAATTTATCATATCTGACCATATCAATTTCTATATAAAAAAACAAATAACAGCTATTGTGTAATGACTCTAATCAAGAAATATAAATTTATATTGTAGGTTTATTTTGACAACTATCTAATTGTCTGCCTCCTCTGTGTTGTGTATTGGTATCACACACTTACATTAATATTTTCATTATTATTTTAGGTAATAAAAATAATTTTAAACATAATAAAAAAATATTTTCAAAAAAGTTGGGGGTGACATTTGTCACCCCCATCATTACATGGTTCCGTCCCTGGTTTCGATGTGACGATAATATAAGAAGATGATGACTGACGAGACAAGTTGGATCGTTATTGTCACTTTTAAGTTACGTCTTTATTCCTTTGAATTGAATTAGGTCAATTTTCATTGTCGATGTCGGGAATCTGGATGAGATGGTCGTGCTGATTCTTTTTTGATGTGTGTGTAAACTACGTAAATTGTCACGCATGCATGCATGTTCGTGCTTCTGCATTGATCCAAAATCATTAATCAAATTTGCAATCCTAATCAAAGACTTAAGTACTAAAAATCGATCTTTCCGGTTCTCGGGGCACCCGTTTATGGAAGAAGGATGACTCGCCTACACCAACCACCACCACACGCTCAACGCCGCCACCCGGACCAGTGTAGGATATTTATTTAAAATATTAAAGCCAAAAAAGAAAGAAGGGAAAACTCAAAACTATCCATCTTCATTTCTAGCCACTACAAGAAACGACGCTTTTTGACGCGTTCAACTGGGGTAAAAGTTTTGGCGCCCTCTGAGGTAAAGTTTTTTTTTTCTTTTCTTCTTCTCTCTCTAAAAGAGCATGTATAAGAAGTTAACCTCTACAGCTCTACGTCAAAAAAGGAAACAAATTAATTAATAAACATTTGACTTTTGCCTTACACAATTAAGAAGAGAAAGATTCTCTTCTGAATAAGAAGACAAAGATTTTGAGAAGTGAACTTCTATGTCAAAAAGGAAACAGATCGAGGGGAAGGAAACTAATTGCGGTCAAAACACTTTAAACTTTTATATATTAACCACGAAAGCTCTGCAATATTAATATTTAGGGTAAACTGCGGCTAATGTACCCAATGTTTGATTTTCTGCGGATTATGTACCCAATGTTTATTTTTGGCGGCTAATGTACTCAATGTTTGATCCGTTAGATATTTTTGGGTTTTCCGTCAGTTGACCGTTAGAGAGTTATATGTACACTTTTCGTATTTTTGACATAACTCACTCATTTTTTGTCCAAATTTTATGCACGACCTATGGTTGGAAAGATAAGAGATAAATCTACAACTTTAATGTTTTAAGTTTTGTAAAATTAGTTTTAAAAAAATACGAAATTTCAAGTACAACGTAAAACTGGACATTAGTTTAATGCAAAATATTTGTTTCGAGCAAATTTTAATATACTTAATGACTTTTTATGATGAAGTGTAAAAGTAAAAAGTTGTATATAAATGTTTTATCTTTCCAACGGATGTTTATTTATAAATTTCTGATAAAAAACGAGTGAGTTATGCCAAAAATATGAAATGTTATTTCACATCACATCTTTTATATTTTTGGCATAATTCACTCATTTTTTGTCCAAAATTTATAAATAAATAACCGTTGGAAAGATAAAAAGTTTATCTACAACTTTTTAGTTTTACGTTTCATCATAAAAAGTCATTAAGTATATTAAAATTTGCTCGAAACAAATATTTTGCATTAAACTAATGTCCAGTTTTATGTTGTACTTGAAATTTCGTATTTTTTTAAAACTGATTTTACAAAACTTAAAACATTAAAGTTGTAGATCTATCTCTTATCTTTCCAACCATAGGTCGTGCTTAAAATTTGGACAAAAAATGAGTGAGTTATGTCAAAAATACTAAAAGTGTACATATAACTCTCTAACGGTCAACTGACGGAAAACCCAAAAATATCTAACGGATCAAACATTGGGTACATTAGCCGCCAAAAATAAACATTGGGTATATAATTCGCAGAAAATCAAACATTGGGTACATTAGCCGCAGTTTACCCTAATATTTAAATATAATAGTGGCTAATTTTTTATTTTTATTTTTGCGGCGAAAGCTCCCGATTTCATCGTACAATAGCAACTGAGTATCCAACTTTTTTTTTTTTTTTTTCGGTGCCCCATCTCATCGATTTCCCTCCCCTATCAAATTCCAACCATATTATTATAAATGAAACGTTAAATGGGCATAAGCACTAAGTATTTAATTTGGTACTAACATGTAACCTTACAAATTAAGAAGGATATTATTGGGAACTTTCGCCGTAAAAAAATTAGGAAATTTCCCCGCTGGTATATTATTATATTGGAGCATTCGTCGTGAAAAAAAAAATCGATAAGTTTGCCACTACCATGTAAATATTGAGTCCTTTTGCAACTATTAAACCTAATTAATTAGTAAACTTTTTACTTTTTGTCTTATCCAATTAAGTTGGAATAATTATTTTCATAAGAAATTAATTTTCTATCTAAAACTATAGGACGGATTAAAGACAATTAGTTTTATTGTTGGGATAATAGCGGCAAAAGTAGCCAAAGTTGGGCTAAGTGTGCAAATAAGTGGTCAAAGCAATTTAATATCGGCATATGTATTCAAAGTTTGCCAAACCGTGGCGTGTACAAATTCCATCAAGTCCAATCTAACGCCCGTTAAGAGATTTAACACAAAATGCATTACAAAGTGCATTATCAAATATATTAAGACTGCTTGCATAACATAATAGCACAAAATACATTAACGAGCGTTGGGTTGGAGTGGATAGAATTTGTACACGCCACGGTTTGGAAAACTCTGGATACTTATGCCGATATTAAATCGCTTTGGCCACTTATTTGCACACTTGACCTAACTTTGGCCACTTTTGCCGCTATTATCCCTTTATTATTTTATAGATGTATTAGTTAATGTTGGAAATAATTGCAGTTAAATAAAATTGAGATAGCGTCGAGTCGGTCGAAATGTCGAACACTCGAGACGAACGCTCTATCCAATTACCGGGATTTGTTCCGACGTTAAAACGTTACGTAGAACGGCTATATTGATTATGACCGTTATGAATATTGAATTCAATTTATTACGTTACGGATTAATTGCAATTTATTAGTAGCCGTTATAGAATTGATTTACAATCAATTCATTGTCTCCTTCCCGCATCTATATATTGAAGTGACCTCGAACCCATTCGACACACCACAATCGAAATGCTTTACGAAAATTCTCGCTCTCTGAACTTGCTTCCCAATTTTTCATTCCGCAAGTTCAATCTTTCATATGCTTCCCAATGATTTATGTCGTGAGTCTTTCGGTAACGGAGTTCAAGACGGTTCAGTTCGCCGGTGAACTTCGAAGTGCTACGGAGTTCTCGGTCATCCCGTTATATCTTGGGAAGCTATCGCCTAACGAACCTCAAGCACGTAGAGGAGGCGAATCAGGCTTTAAGGAGAGCGTCCAACGCGTTTCATGAACCGCTTACTATTTTTTCTATTTACAGGATCAAGAACACATGATCGGATCAAAGCTACAAGCCGATGCTCTTCAAAGCCAAGAACACCTAGATATGTATTTCGAATCTACTCGCTACTGTTTTGTTGTTATTCGTTTCTCATATATTATCATCATATATAGAATTATACCCAACAATCTTAAAGCTTGATTTGAGATGTTTATGAGAAACTAAGCAGTGCAGTAGAGGAATACGGTGAGCAGAGGTTTCGATGTCGATATGTTGAGCTTCGAGATTTTCATCGTCGACTGGGTATTTCATTTTATTTTCTGGTAACACGTTATGATGACTTGAAATTTGCAGATTAAAAAAAAATATCTCTGAAAGATCAAAGAGATGAACATGGATGTTGGGCGCCGTTGAACAGAAACAGTGAGTCGTTCTGGTTCACGTATTCGGCAGATCTTGAGTTAATGACCATTAATTCAATATTTAATTGCTTTTACTCTCTGACGTTTGTTTTATGTTTTATCGCTTGGAAAAGAAAGGAAAAAAAAAAAGGAAATCAAGTGGCGATGAGCAATATGAGGAACCAGCAGGACTGTGAGTTATTACTATTTATTTTCTAATTATTCACTTGAGCTTATACTTCCTGATTTATGCGTTGCTAATATTATTATGTATTATTGCAAAAATATAAACGTTTTAAATTAATTAAAGCAATGGTATATATGGAATCTATATGGTGCCTAGAGAATATTAAGGCATAACGTGTGTATTTATTTATTGATGCGTGTAATTGCCTTCCTCATAGACAACGATATTAGCTTTATATCCGTTGTAACATACAATAAATAATATTGATATATGTTAATGCTAGACTTGATGAGCTGCTACGTAATAGTGGTAGAAGAAAGTTTTCAATGTATATAGTGTATATATACTTGAATTTAAATATATCCTTGTGGGGAAAGTTTCATGTTTCAAATTTAAATATGTATCTTATACATATACGTTGAAACGGTGTGATTTTGTATGAGAATTAATATCAGAAAGACTTAAGAATGAAAGCAATTATTGGAAAAATATTTGCTGGCCTATAAGTTTATACATTGGGTATATAGTTTGTTTGAAAAAACAACAAAGTGAGAGATTATTATTCATGGAAAAATAATATGTTCACGATTATTGATCGAGGTACTAAACGTAAAGCGTTGAATTGAAATTGCGATTTTAATTCTAAGTTGGTAATTTTCTAAACGTAAAGCGTTGATAGAGAATTATTAGAAAATGTAAATGATTTCTTGAGAGAAATTCTATGGTTTTCAAAATCATTAGAAAAATACATAAAGAGGAAATTCCTTTTTTGATCATTGGTGTTCTTCTGCTTGTTGGTGCTCAAGTTTCGGTGTGACCACACGCATAAGTAATTATCTAGTTTTGGGCATGTTTCTGCTTGTGCCTGCGCCAAAACTTATGTGCCAGCACCCAGAAAAAATTATTTTTATGCCCAAGTACACTTGATTATCGATCAAGGTACGTGTACATTTAATTGAAATTGCGGTTTCAATTTTACGATGTTATTCTTATTGTCAACGAGGCTAGCACTCAAATGACGTACATGCATATGTGCATAATATATATGGCAATCATGTCGGGCTCTATTTATCACGAGATAAAATTGAGAAGTTCAAAGGTCTGTGAACATTGAATTCCAATTAATACCTAGAAATGTGGGGGCGTTTACTATAAAATATACGCTTCACATTAAGTTGTTGTATATTAGTCTGGGGACTGTACATTGCATATATGAACTAAGAATTAACTCTTGTAATGTAATTGGAATCGGATGTGGAAATTTCCAAATAAACATAAGAGATTCAAAATGGAATCTTTATATTGTCTTAGACAAATACGTACGGCAATGAGGCCTAATGACTAAGATAATTTTGGATGATATTTTGAGATGGTCAAAAAATCGCGTCTATAATTTGCATCGACTATGAATTAAAAGAGCGTAAAACCATATTCATAATGGCAAGTCTAGACATGTATGTCGTAGACACAATGTCTTTAGACAACTACTCTCAAATAAGTTTTATCATAATTGATCATGTGAATCAAATGATAATGTTATGTGGATCCACTACCCAAAAGGGTAAAAGTGAGAGTTGATTGTGAAATCATCAAAGGGAATGTGACTTAAGCCCATTGAAAAATGAAGTTTTACAGTGGAAACCCAACCTAGCTGACTGGAGATCCCAAGAACTAGGTTCAATGGGACAACCTAGCTGTAAGACTTTAACGCATCACTGTGGGGGTTACACCCTCAGTCCATTCCAACGATGAAAAGCAGTGATATGTACGGTTAAGGATAAGCTAGAAGCTTTTAATGATTCTTACACGTCGGTAAATGATAACCGAGCGGAGCATAGTTTGCTTTTAGTAAGATCACCTATGTTAGAGTGAAGTGGGGTCGCTTCAACGGAATTGTAAAGGCGCAAGTTCCGTAAACTCTCGCAGAACCAGATGGTGTTCATGACCATGAACGAACACAGTAGTGAGAACTGAATTTGTCTAAGGAGAATTCTGTGTGAGGTATATTCTCACTTACACAAACGGTCGAACAGTTCAAAGACATCGCGTCTACTGATCACCAGTAAGGAAATATATTTTCACAAGGGAAGGTTCAAAGAGTTACACCTACCTATCCTATGCGAATTTCGCGGCGGAACTCTGTTACCTGAGTCAGGTGTTGTCAAGAGTGATCTGTCAATTTTATTTATGTGAGGGATTGTTGGAAATAATTGCAATTAAATAAAATTGAGATAGCGTCGAGTCGGTCGAAATGTCGAACACTCGAGACGAACGCTCTATCCAATTACCGGGATTTGTTCCGATGTTAAAACGTTACGTAGAACGGCTATATTGATTATGACCGTTATGAATATTGAATTAAATTTATTACGTTACAATTAATTGCAATTTATTAGTAGCCGTTATAGAATTGATTTACAATCAATTCATTGTCTCCTTCCCGCATCTATATATTGAAGTGACCTCGAACCCATTCGACACACCACAATCGAAATGCTTTACGAAAATTCTCACTCTCTGAACTTGCTTCCCAATATTTCATTCCGCAAGTTCAATCTTTCATATGCTTCCCAATGATTTATGTCGTGAGTCTTTCGGTAACGGAGTTCAAGACGGTTCAGTTCGCCGGTGAACTTCGAAGTGCTACGGAGTTCTCGGTCATCCCGTTATATCCTGGGAAGCTATCGCCTAACGAACCTCAAGCATGTAGAGGAGGCGAATCAAGCTTTAAGGAGAGCGTCCAACGCGTCTCGGGAACCACTTACTGTTTTTTCTATTTTACAGGATCAAGAACACAAGATCGGATCAAAGCTACAAGACGATGCTCTTCAAAGCCAAGAACACCAAGATATGTATTTCGAATCTACTCGCTATTGTTTTGCTATTATTCGTTTCTCATATATTATCACACTACTACAAAAAGGGGATTGGACTACACTTAAAAAGTGTAATCGGAGTGTTCTAACTACATTTTTAATGTGTCGTCGGATCCTCCGTCGTATGATATCCGACTACACTTATTTAAGTGTCGTCGGAAGTGTCCATGGACTACACTTAAAAAGTGTAGTCGGAAACAATATTCGCCGCGGCACAAATTATATTTGCCGCGGCAAATATTCTTTCCAACTACACTTAAAAGTGTCGTCGAATATGCCGATATAAAATTTAAAAAAAAACGGGCGATTAAAATCGCCCGGATGCTTTGGTATCACCTGTAAATAATAAATAATATATATTTTATAAAATAAATTCCAAAATTAATCGATTTATTACAAATAATATTCCGTACCTACAAAAAGTATCATTCATACTTACAAATAGTACCGTCGTCCCTATATCTAAGAATGTAAAACCGTCCATATACATAATATTCTATTCTTCATCATGAACATGAACATTGAAAATTCAAGCCGGTTGTATTGTGTAACATGAACTTTTCCCCGAGCCTACAAAAAAACATCAAAGAAAGTTCATAAACCCGCAAAATTTATCAACATATTTCGAAAAATATAAATCCACCAACATACCAAAATACAAAACAACAAAAACTAAAAAGCATCAACAAATTCATTAACACGCTAAGAGATATTCACTAAATCATCAAAATAACATCACATAAACTATAAACAATAGTATTTTAACACGAAAATGCATTAAAAATATAATATAAATTTAGGGCTCGGATTCTAACCTTGCTCAAGGTAGAAACTCGGTTAGGGAGTAGACTTGTTGGTGGCCGACGTTCTCCTCCATGGCGACGGCGACGTCTAGGGCAAGGTTGAGGATAAAAAGAGAGAAGGAGAGAAGGGAGAGTGAGAGAAAGAGAGAAGAGACCGAAGTGAGAAGTGAAGAAAAAAAGAGAGAGGGAAGCCTGAAATAAGAGAGAAAAAGAGAGGGAAACGAAAAAAAGTGAAAAAAATTCGAAAATTTGGGGTTTCAACGACACAAGATCGAGATGTGTCGTGTAAAAACCCGACACTCGCCGCGGCGAAACTTTCAACTACACTTAAAAGTGTCGTTGAAAGATAAATTTCTAATTTTTCAATATTTTACACTTCAAAAAATAAATAATCTCTTCTACTTCTCTTGGTTTATATTATTATACTTAAATTATATTATATAACTTATAAACAAATAGTAAAAAATGTTTAAATTAAAAAAAAAAAAAAAAAACTCATGAAGTCGTTGAAAACTAGAATTGATCAATATAAGTTTTTATTACAAAAATTATTACTTCATTCAATTACATATTCTAAAGTTTTCGATTAAGAACTTCTCTATCTTTGTGCTTTTTTGGGTGCACGTACGACGAACACCATTAATGCATTGATTTCCCAATTAAAATTTGTCCAACAAAAGGTTTAGGGGTTAGAGTTTATGGTTTAGGGTTAGGGCTTAGGGTTAGGGTTTAACCAATTTATTAAAATCCTAAACAACCATTTTTATTTAAACAAAAATTAATTCAAGAGTACAAAAATATATATTCTCAATCAAAATTTAGTAATCGATCGTTGATAACATATATTAATAAATGTAATTTCGTCGCAATAATTGGAAAAACTTAAATTTAAAAACAAATAATGTTAAAATAACAGTTCTAATATCATTCAAAGTGTTATAAAATGAAATTACATCAAAAAAATCGAACAAAAAACTCAATTTAACCATTTAAAAAAAAATGTACTTTTGCCGCAATAAAGTCACAATTCGGGAAAACGTCAACTTACAAAAATAATTATGTCAAACTTGTTGTTTACTAATTATATACAATGTTACAAAATTAAACTAAATCAAAAAATGTGAAAATATATCTCAAATTCACCACTTTCCGGGAAATAAGTACTTTTGCCGCTATTCTAATAAAATTCGGATTAACCCTAAAATATAACCCCAATATAGAAAAAAAAAATAAACAAAAATGACACAAACCATCTTACAATTAAAATCACACAAGTCACACAACGACATTTGTTTCAAAACATAAAATTTATAATTAAACTAATTATACGAAACTCAAAGTTTAACTTTCATTCAACCTTATTATAGCTTTCTAAGTAACGACTTCAAATATAAAATAAAATTATGAAAATTTGAATGATTTTATATATATCCAACATCTAAATTTCAAAGCACTTAAGATCTACTTAAAAATATAGATAAGTGGTTTGCTTTTCAAATGAAAAAATCGAACGACAACTAAGAGAGGAGAATAACATACCGAGAAATGTGATTCCGCGATTAATAAAAGAATATTATAATAGATATAAAAAAAACTTATTTTTTTTTTACTAAGATAGCACACTACTCTTACCTTATAATTATTGATATCGTAAAATGATATAATTTAAATTGTTTATAACAATACGCCGCGGCCTATTTAGTAGTAGCCGCGGCGAAACTTTCAACTACACTTAAAAGTGTAATTTGATCACTTATCCGCCGCGGCTAATATATATTAGCTGCGGCTAACTGTGATCCAACGACACTTAAAAGTGTCGTTGAAAGATAAATTTCTAATTTTTCAATATTTTACAATTCCAAAAAAATATGTACTTTTTCAATATTATGTGAAAAATCGCAGCGGCTAGTTTAAGTTTGCCGCGCCGAGTCATTCCAACGACACTAATAAGTGTCGTTGGAAATGAATGCCGTTTTCCATTCTAACGACACTAATATATGCGTAGTTGGAACACTACTCGCCGCGGCGAATATTAGTTCGCCGCGGCGAATATATGCTTGTGACGACACATAAAAAATTGTGTAGTTGGAAGTCTATTTTTTTTTTTTAATCCGACTACGCATAATAATTTTCATCGTCGAAACTTGACTTCCAACTACGCTTTTTGTCTTGCGTAGTGGAATCTCCGTAGTATAATCCCATATTTGTAGTAGTGTCATCATATATAGAATTATACCCAACAGTTAATTGATAAATAATGAATAATGATAGGGACAGTGAGATTAATAATTAATAGTGTGACTTGAAGATGTTTTAAGTGTGACATATAGGCGGAAGTATGTTATGAGTGGGTGGGGCTCAAGCCCCTCCACTTAAAAATATTTATGCATTATGTTCCTAAGTTTCTTCTCTTTTGTAGTGTAATTTTTCATACAATTTCAATTCAAGCCCCCCTAGTTTTTATTAATATTTTTATATAACCCTCTTAAATATAATCTTTGGCAAGAAATTTAGTCTAGCCCCCCCGGGATGTTAATCCTGGTTCCGCCAATGGTGTGACATGACGAAATGAAATATAAAATAAAATTTTCACTTCCTATTTTTCTTAGGGTTTTTATTTACTTTAAGTAGAAGATGGCGTCATTCAATTACATAATTATTTTTCAAGTTGAGAAGATAGATATACGTTAAATGACAATGCATAAGAGCACGCATTGCCATGAGTTTGTCGTTTTTGGTCGGATCATAAGTTAAGTAAATTTTCGAGACTCTTAAAGAATTAAAAATTGACTTTTTATTATTTTATATCTGATTAATTGCAAACTTAAAAAATATATAAAATTGAAGCTTTAAATTTGAAAGTCTAAGGCGCCAGTCTTACTAGTCAGGACTGGTTCTTCGTAATAATTTCAAAAGGACTCCCTTCACAAAGAAAATCTCTAAAGGCAATATATAAATCATAATTGATAATAATTTTTTAGTCACTATCTCTCGTTTAGTTACTTGTGTAATTACAAATGTAAGTTTAGCATGTATATTAGTTTAGAAAGACCGAAGTCTTTTTATAACTTCCTATTTTCTTCTTTCCTTCCCAATTTTAGAATTTAAGTTGTCTCATTCAATGTCATAGTTTATTGGAATATTGCATACCCATTTATTACGATAATTATTAATAGTCGTCCACTCTTGATGATGGTATTGATAACGATGATCTCTTATCAACTGTGTGTGGTATATAAATGCATGCATAGTAAATTTCCATGTTTGTAAAACGTTGACATTCAAATAAAAATATATGTATAAAGAAAGAGGTCATTGCAAATGCTCAATGATCTCTCATTAATATAAATGCATAATAAATCAGTTTTATTACACTAAATCTCTTATTATTTGTTGTATATTACACTAAATCTCTCTACGTTTCTTAATAATCGACATTCAGATTATATATATATATATAGAGAGAGAGAGAGATTGCAAATAAATGCATAATAGATTTTTATGTTTCTCCAAACCTTGACATTCAAATATATATAGAGAGATTGCAAATAAATGCATAATAAATGTTCATTTTTCTCTAAAGGGTTAATGACGGCGAAAATACTTAAAGATTGGTCAAAGAACCTCTCGTGTACTTAGAATTTAAAAGTGGTGGCAAAAATACCCAATGTTGCATTTGGGGAATTGACCACTCTATTCTCCTAACGCCGTTAACTCTGGCCACGTGGACAAATTTGTTTTATTAAGTGTAATCATTAGCGCAGGGTTCAATTAGTTGTATTAAATAGTATTAATTAAGAGTTTAATTCGTGTTTTGTCGTAAACGAGGCTGATGTGGACTCATCCACGTGGCAAAAATTGTTATGTCAACTCTCCAAATACGATTTTAGTTATTTTTATCATCACTTTTAAACTTTAGGTACGGGAGAGGTTTTTTTCAAACTTTGAGCGTATTGCAAGTTGCGATGCTCAAGGATCTCTTATCTATTATGATATATACATGGATAATAAATTAGTTTTAGTACACTAAATCTCTTATCAATCGTTATATATTACACTAAATCTCTCTATGTTTCTTAACTGTCGACAATCAGATTATATATATAGAGAGAGAGAGTGATTGCAATTTGCAACGTATGGAAAATCTCATTTCCATTTTTTTAGGTTCCTATTTTTTTTTTTAAGTAAACATCGTTAGTGTCTCTCATAATTGATGTAATAAATTTTTTTAGTCAACTATCTCTTATTAAGTTACTAATATAATCAGTGTTACAAATGCACGTTGATTCACTACATATCCACAGGGAATATAAATTTTTATGTTGATGGTAAGGGAAATGAAATTTTAATATTCAAATTTCAAAATTAAAATTAAAATATTACCTTAGTGGTCATAATTATGTGACAAAGTAATACTTTTAGTTATTTTTCTATATAAAAAAATGCAGACTATTAGAGTTTTTTTATTATTAAATAAGAGAAATTGTTACAAAATTATTATTGAAAGAAAAGTTTATCTATATATTTATATATATATATGTATGTATAAATATGATAGATTTGTCATTCATAAGACTTGCAATTTACGATATTTTGTGGTAGGATTGTTAATGAGTAGGTTGTTCGGTGGTGTTTGTTTAAAAGTTTATCTAATTAGTGAAAAATATTTTCACAATTCAGAGGTCATGGGCCCAGGCCTAATTAGTCTGGCCCGGATACCAACTTTCTATATTCAATTTGTAAAAGACCGGGCGGAAAAAGTCTATGATTTACATTGTTTTTTAGGGTAAACTGCGGCTAATGTACTAAATGTTTGATTCGCTGTGGATTATGTACTCAATGTTTATTTTCGACGGCTAATGTACCCAATGTTTGATTCGCTGCGGATTATGTACCCAATGTTTATTTTCGACGGCTAATGTACCCAATGTTTGATTCGCTGCGGATTATGTACCCAATGTTTATTTCCGTTAGATTTTTCATCCATTCCGTCACATGACCGTTAACCAGTGCCACGTCAGCTCCACCTAAGCACCCACGTGGCGCTGATTCCTCCAATCGCGACCTGCCACGTGTCACGTGGCATTGCAAAATTGTAAAAAAAAATGTGCTGGGTAGGAATCGAAACTATGACCTCTATGTTATTGAGCTTACACTCAACCACTTTAATCATTGTCACTTCTGGTCATTTAATTGTACACATAAACATTTATATAAACAACTTGTACATAATGAATTATTTGTATTTCATTATTAATTGGATTTAATTTCATATTATTAATAATGAATTAAAAATTAAAAAAATTATATTATAAATATATATAAAAATCATATGCGTATGAAGATTGTTTTACATGAAGATTCGTAGGTCCCTCAAAAAGAAAAAAAAATCATATTCGTAGGCAAACCTGGTAAACATGGGAATGCGTGCATAACAAATTGTACGTGTGAATGTGTATCAAGTTTCTTCTTCTAAATGTTATTTGCAATTCATTGTTGCATTAATTTTGTATGTGTATTAGTTATATAATCATTTTAATTAGAAGAAAAAATCCCTTATATAACAAAAGTGTAATGCCATACTATTCTACCTACGACCAACCTCTTACATCCTTCTGACTCCATTACGTATCCCGCCACAAGAAACTTAATGTAACTAGCTCACGACATTTATCTCACGCTCAAAAACTCAAGAAATTATTAGCTTCAAACTATGATCTCAGTTTACTTCTCTGTTGAATTATTTATAAGATCACAAAGCTTGAGTTTGAAATTCTCTCTCTCCATGCACAATATTTGCCACATTTGGAAACTCGTCGTGCTTTTCCTACTCTACAAATCATCACTGTTTTTTGAAATTCTTACTTCACTCACTCTTTCTCCTCTGGTCTTCTTCGCTCAAAGAAGAAGAGAATCCCAAAGCAACTCTCTCTTCGTCCTCCTCTAACAAGGTTAGTCTCCGATCTCCATTACAGAGTTTTGAGCTTTCCAATAATTTCAGGAATTTTCTTTGATTTTTCTTTTCTTGATCATTCGTCAATAGAACGAGTGATTTCTGTGGTTAGTTGTTTTTGCTACGTTTTTTTTATTATTTATTTTATTTTATGGAATTGCTTCTTCTTGTTTGGCAGTAGCAATGGATTTCTCTTTACCTGTGTTGACAAGGACTCGGTTGAAGGGGGAGAGTTTTTACAGAGATATGGTGAAGTTTCGCCGTTCCGTTGGCTCCTCCAGTAAGAAGTGAGATCTCGTGAATGCAGGGAGTAGCCCACGACATTTATCTCACGCTCAAAAACTCAAGAAATTATTAGCTTCAAACCATGATCTCAGTTTACTTCTCTGTTGAATTATTTATAAGATCACAAAGCTAAATTAAAAGATCAACTGAATGAAAAGACTAGTAAGTTAGATTTTATTCTCTTGGCGTTCCATTTTCGCGGTTTATGACTGGCAGTATTTCCCTACAGTGCGCCGAAACAGCGAGGTGCTTGTTTATATCTGTCGCCGAAAGATACTTAGTGTAGCCACTGCTAGCCTCTGCCATACTCTCTTCAACGTTGGATCTAATCTTGGATCCCACGCTCAAATATTTTATTTTATAGGCTGAATGTATTATCAGTTTTAATACTCTGTATATATAGGCTGAATTGGTGGACGACTCACTATACTGATCTGGTGTTAGATTTTATTCGGTTTTATATATGTAGTGTAGCATAAAAATGATTTGATAATACCGTATTAGTAAGTTACTAACATATGAAGCAAAAATACTTTAGCATGTTTTGTTTAACCATTTGAGTTAATGTGGTCCTCATTTTGTTTCTTAATTGTATTAATAATATCAACATAAGATACAAAGTGATTAGTGATCATTTTGTAAGACAACAATCAATATTCATGTTGATTAATTATTTGTCATAAAAATTTGTTACCTTAATTTAATATCATCTCATGAGGACGTTACACACTATTTAATCTTGTAGCATTATCAGTTAACACGCATTATATAATCGTTGTAAATTTAATTGACTATGTGTTTAATTTAATGCAAAACTATTCTACCTACGGCCAACCTCCTACAGCCTTCTGACTCCATTAACATACACAAAATACCTAGCCTATTCCATATCCGGCCAGTCGAGGATGGTGACTGGCGCTTCATTTCCGTTGTTGATGAAGGGGTAGTTTGGCAGTATCTCCCTCTACTGTGTCGGAACCGTGAGGCACTTAATTACGTATCCCACCACAAGAAACTTAATGTAACTAGCCCACAACATTTATCTCGCGCTCAAAATTCAAGAAATTATTAGCTTCAAACTATGATCTCAGTTTACTTCTCTGTTGAATTATTTATAAGATCACAAAGCTAAATTAAAAGATCGACTGAATGAAAAGACTAGTAAGTTAGATTTTATTCTGTAGGCGTTCCATTTTCGCGGTTGATGACCGGCAATATTTCCCTCCAGTGCGCCGGAACAGCGTGGTGCTTGTTTATGTACGTCGCCGAAAGATACCTAGTGTATTTACTGCTAGCCTCTGCCAGACTCTCTTCAACATTGGATCTAACGTTGGATCCCACGCTCAAATATTTGATTTTATAGGCTGAATGTATTATCAGTTTTAATACTCTGTATATATAGGTTGAATTGGTGGACGATTCACTATACTGATCTGGTGTTAGATTTCATTCGGTTTTATATAAGTAGTGTAGCATAAAAATTATTTGATAATTCCGTATTAGTAAGTTACTAACATATGAAGCAAAAATACTTTAGCATTTTTTGTTTTACCATTTGAGTTAATGGGTCCTCATTTGGTTTCTTAATTGTATTAATAATATCAACATAAGATACAAAGTGATTAGTGATCATTTTGTAAGACAACAATCAATATTTATGTTGATTAATTATTTGTCTTAAAAATTTGTTATCTGAATTTAATATCATTTCATGAAGACCTTACACACTATTTAATCTTGTAGCATTATCAGTTAACACGCATTATATACTCGTTTTAAATTTAATTGACTATGTATTTAATTTAATGCCAAACTATTCTACCTACGGCCAACCTCCTACAACCTTTTGATTCCATTAACATACACAAAATACATAGCTTATTCCATATCCGGCCCAGTCGAGGATGGTGACTGGCGCTTCATTTCCGTTGTTGATGAAGGGGTAGTTTGGCAGCATCTCCCTCTACTGTGTCGGAACCGTGAGGCACTTAATTACGTATCCCGCCACAAGAAACTTAATGTAAATAGCCCACCACATTTATCTCACGCTCAAAAATTCAAGAAATTATTATTTTTAAACTATGATCTCAGTTTACTTCTCTGTTGAATTATTTATCAGTAAGCACGCATTATATAAGCGTTGTAAATTTAATTAACTGTGTTTTTATTTTTGTCATAACCGAATTCCGAAGCCAAAGTTATTTCACCTCTATAATGCCAAACTATTTTACCTACGGCCAACCTACTACAGCCTTCTGACTCCATTAACATACGCAAAAGACCTAGCCTCTGCCATATCAAGTCTAGATGAGGATGGTGAGTGGCACTTCATTTCTGTCGTTGATGAATGGGTAATTTGACAGCATCCCCCTCCACGTGTCACATAATAAATGGTTGTACCACGACATTTTTATGTGCGAGATGAAAGTGCAAAATTATAATATAATATAATTATTTGTATTTCATTATTAATTGGATTTAATTTCATATTATTAATAATGAATTAAGAATTAAAAAATTATATTATAAATATATATATAAATCATATGCGTATGAAGATTGTTTTATAATCGTAGGTCCCTCAAAAAGAAAAAAAATCATATTCGTAGGCAAACCTGGTAAACATGGGAGTGCGTGCGTAACAAATTGTACGCGTGAATGTGTATCGAGTTTCTTCTTCTAAATGTTATTTACAATTCATTGTTGCATTAATTTTGTAAGTGTATTAGTTATATAATCATTTTAATTAGAAGAAAAAAATCCTTATATAACAAAAGTGTAATACCAAACTATTCTACCTACGGCCAACCTCCTACATCCTGCTGACTCCATTAACATACAAAAAATTCCTAGCCTAAGCCATATCCGGCCCAGTCGAGGATGGTAAGTGGCGCTTCATTTCCGTTGTTGATGAATAGGTAGTTTAGCAGTATCTCCCTCCACTGTGTCGGAGCAGTGAGATACTTAGTGTAGCTACTGCTAGCCTCTGCCATACTCTTTTCAACATTGGATCCCACGCTCAAATATGTGATTTTATAGGCTGAATGTATTATCAGTTTTTAAACTCTTTATATTTAGGCTTAATTGGTGGACGATTCACTATACTGATCTGGTGTCAGATTTTATTCGGTTTGATATAAGTAGTGTAGCATAAAAATGATTTGATAATACCGTTACTTACATATGAAGCAAAAATACTTTAGCATGTTTTGTTTATCCATTTGAGTTAATGTGGTCCTCATTTGGTTTCTTAATTGTATTAATAATATCAACATAAGATACAAAGTGATTAGTGATCATTTTGTAAGACAACAATCATTATTTATGTTGATTAATTATTTGTCATAAAAATTTGTTACCTGAATTTAATATCATCTCATGAGGACGTTACACACTATTTAATCTTGTAGCATTATCAGTTAACACGCATTATATAATCGTTGTAAATTTAATTGACTATGTGTATAATTTAATGCCAAACTATTCTACCTACGGCCAACCTCCTACAGCCTTCTGACTCCATTAACATACACAAAATACCCAGCCTATTCCATATTCGGCCCAGTCGAGGATGGTAACTGACGCTTCATTTCCGTTGTTGATGAAGAAGTAGTTTCGCAGTAATTCCCTCTACTGTGTCGGAACCGTGAGGCACTTAATTACATATCCCGCCACAAGAAACTTAATGTAACTAGCCCACGACATTTATCTCACGCTCAAAAACTCAAGAAATTATTAGATTCAAAGTATGATCTCAGTTTACTTCTCTGTTGAATTATTTATAAGATCACAAGGCTAAATTAAAAGATCGACTGAATAAAAAGACTAGTAAGTTAGATTTTATTCTCTTTGCATTCAATTTCCGCGGTTGATGACCGACAGTATTTCCCTCCAGTGCGCCGGAACTGCGAGGTGCTTGTTTATGTACGTCGCCGAAAGATACTTAGTGTAGCTACTGCTAGCCTCTACCATACTCTTTTCAACATTGGATGTAACGTTGGATCCCACGCTCAAATATGTGATTTTATAGGCTGAATGTATTATCAGTTTTTAAACTCTTTATATTTAGGCTTAATTGGTGGACGATTCACTATACTGATCTGGTGTCAGATTTTATTCGGTTTGATATAAGTAGTGTAGCATAAAAATGATTTGATAATACCGTTACTTACATATGAAGCAAAAATACTTTAGCATGTTTTGTTTATCCATTTGAGTTAATGTGGTCCTCATTTGGTTTCTTAATTGTATTAATAATATAAACATAAGATACAAAGTGATTACTGATTATTTTGTAAGACAACAATCAATATTTATGTTGATTAATTATTTGTCATAAATATTTGTTACCTTAATTAAATATCTTCTCATGAGGACGTTACACACTATTTAATCTTGTAGCATTATGAGATAACACGCATTATATAATCGTTGTAAATTTAATTGACTATGTGTTTAATTTAATGCCAAACTATTCTACCTACGGCCAACCTCCTACAGCTTTCTGACTCCATTAACATACACAAAATACCTATCCTATTCCATATTCAGCCCAGTCGAGGATGGTGACTGACGCTTCATTTCCGTTGTTGATGAAGAAGTAGTTTGGCAGTATTTCCCTCTACTGTATCGGAACCGTGAGGCACTTAATTACATATCCCGCCACAAGAAACTTAATGTAACTAGCCCACGACATTTATCTCACGCTCAAATACTCAAGAAATTATTAGATTCAAACTATGATCTCAGTTTACTTCTCTGTTGAATTATTTATAAGATCACAAAGCTAAATTAAAAGATCGGCTGAATGAAAAGACTAGTAAGTTAAATTTTATTCTCTTGGCGTTCAATTTCCGCGGTTGATGACCGACAGTATTTCCCTCCAGTGCGCCGGAACAGCGAGGTGCTTGTTTATGTACGTCGCCGAAAGATACCTAGTGTAGCTACTGCTGGCCTCTGCCATACTCTCTTCAACATTGGATCTAACGTTGGATCCCACGCTCAAATATGTGATTTTATAGGCTGAATGTATTATCAATTTTAATACTCTGTATATATAGGCTGAATTGGTGGACGATTCACTGTACTAATCTGGTGTCAGATTTTATTCGGTTTGATATAAGTAGTGTAGCAGAAAAATGATTTGATAATACCGTTACTGACATATGAAACAAAAATACTTTAGCATGTTTTGTTTATCCATTTGAGTTAATGTGGTCCTCATTTGGTTTCTTAATTGTATTAATAATATCAACATAAGATACAAAGTGATTACTGATTATTTTGTAAGACAACAATCAATATTTATGTTGATTAATTATTTGTCATAAATATTTGTTACCTTAATTAAATATCATCTCATGAGGACGTTACACACTATTTAATCTTGGAGCATTATCAGTTAACACGCATTATATAATCGTTGTAAATTTTATTGACTATGTGTTTAATTTAATGCCAAACTATTCTACCTACGGCCAACCTCCTGCAGCCTTTTTACTTCATTAACGTACACAAAATACCTAGCCTATACCATATCCGGCGCAGTCGAGGAAGGTGACTGGCGCTTTATTTTCGTTGTTGATGAATGTGTAGTTTGGCAGTATCTCCATCGACTGTGAGGCACTTGTTTACGGACCCCGCCACTAGAAACTTAATGTAACTAATACACGACATTTATCTCACGCTAAAAAACTCAAGAAATTATTAGCTTCAAACTATGATCTTAGTTTACTTCTCTGTTGATGTATTTATAGGATCACAAAGCTAAATTAAAAGATCGGCTGAATGAAAGGGCTAGTAAGTTAGATTTTATTCTCTTGGCGTTCCATTTCCGCGGTTGATGACCGACAGTATTTCCCTGCAGTGCGCCGGAACAGCGAGGTGCTTGTTTATGTCCGTCGTCGAAAGATACTTATTGTAGCTACTGCTAGCCTTTGCCATACTCTCTTCAACGTTGGATCTCACGCTCAAATATTTGATTTCATAGTATGAATGTATTATCAGTTTTGATACTCTGTATATATAGGCTGAATTTATGGACGATTCACTGTACTCTGGTGTTAGATTTTATTCGGTTTGATATAAATAGTGTAGCATAAAAATGATTTGATAATACAGTATTAGTAAGTTACTAACATATGAAGCAAAAATACTTTAGCATGTTCTATTTAACCATTTGAGTTAATGTGGTCCTCACTTGGTTTGTTAATTGTATTAATAATATCAAATTAGGATACAAAGTGATTAGTGATCATTTTGTAAGACAACAATCAATATTTATATTGATTAATTATTTGTCATAAAAAGTTGTTACCTTAATTTAATATCATCTCATGAGGATCTTACACACACCATTTAATCTTGTAGCATTACCAGGTAACCCACATTATATAATCATTGTAAATTTAATTGACTATGTGTTTATTTTTGTCATAACCAAAATCCGCAGCCAAAGTTATTTGACCTCTATAATGCCAAACTATTCTACCTACGGCCAACCTCCTACAGCCTTCTGACTCCATTAACATGCACATAAGACCTAGCCTATGCCATATCCGGTCAAGACGGGGATGGTGGGTGGCGCTTCATTACCGGTAACACAAACTAAAACCAAAACCAAAACCAAAAGAAACATAATTCACAATAGCCGTGGTGAAGAAGACATTAATCATCTTGGTCTGATTTTGAATCTTGAGTTTCTCGAGCGGGAGCATCAATGGTGAGGACGCGGTTTGTTTTCCCTGGCGCAGCCTATATACCTTCCTTCAAGTATCCCACTCACTAATTCACAACAAAAGATAATAATAATAATAATTATAATAATAATAATAATAATAATAATAAATCATGACAATTATTTATGAATGCATTAACTTTAAACTATAGTTCTGTTATTTCTAGTAAATCTACGAGCTTCGATTTATAAATGAATAGACATATACGTAAAACGCATACCATATATATATTCCACTACCTTAATGAAGGCCGTCTTTGCAAACTGAATTTTTGCTCCATACACACTGGCAAATTTACTCTACGGAAAGTATCATAATAGCATAAAAGTAGCTTAAAATTAGGGTTATTAGCGGCATAAGTACTTAAATTTTGATCAATTAAGGCGGTTTAGGTACAAATTGAAAAAAAAAATGGGAAAAAAAATACCCAAAGTTACTGTTCAAATACTACGTGGTATATATACTATATATGACAAACGTTAGACAAAGCTAAGACGACGTATATCTCAATCAATTTAACACCGCATGAAATTTGACTAACGTCCGTCAAAAGAAGTGGACGAAGATATGCATTGCCTCAGTTTTGTAAGCTTTGAGTACTTTTACCGCTATTGTTTCACTTTGAACATATACAGTCTTAGTTAGTTAAACTTTAAGTACTTATGCCATTAATACCCCTAGATAAAATGGTCTTGTCAAACTACGATTTTTTCCCAGTTAAAAAATATAGACAAGACCCACCGGCCTACCAATTTATGTGATTAACAAGCGCATCAAAGAGGTAATTACCAATTCACAATATACGAAGTCGAAAAATTTGATCCAGTCTTTCTTGATATTTCCTTAGGAATTGACGCAGAAAGTTCATATACAATTGCCTAGCCCCCTGTGTGACGGTTCTTTTTGAACTTTTATAGCATTATTTTACAAGATATATTTTTCTTTTTAATAAATTAGCTTAAGGAAATTTGCTTTTAAGTTCAAGGGAAAAACGATATGAAGTGATAAATTTAGTGGGCAAATTGATACAAAACAAAGATTGAGAGGCAAACTGTTAAGGAGGTATTAGTGGGCCCGTGTAATTGGCCTACCCTTTCTTTCTACCGATGCTTTGTTCATGTGGAATAATGGTGCATAGTTGCGGCAAAATATTTAGATTTTAATTAATTGAGACGGCAAGTATCTAAAATGCCCATTCAAAAAAAAAAAATGTATCTAAAATGCAAAATAGCGGTAGAAGTGCATAAAGTCAACGACTGTGAGGCCCATTGTATGTAATATTCCTCGTCAAAGAGCTACGTTTTATATAATGATATCGATGAAAAATTGCAACCTCCATTTTACTGGTTTATCAATGTGTCTTCAGAGAAAAAAAGAAGTTATGCCAAAAACTTAAGTTATTGATCAGATTTTACGAGCAATCCGTAAACCGGGTTTTAGTAAAATACAGGTTACTATTTAATTTTATCATGTAAATAAAGGTTGCAGTTATAATTTATCACAAAACTAAAAAAAAATTGCAATTTTGTTGCGGGGAAATAACAAATTCTGATAAATTTACCGAACAGTTAATTTACCTAAAGCTTGTGAGGAAACAAAAGTATGGGCCTACATTCATACTACCGAGTATTTTAATACCCCTCATTACTGTATATCATATCTAATCAAAACTTCCCGTCCGAGAATTGGATTTGTCTAAATAGCGATTCGTTTTCGTACCACGCTACTTGCTGTAAAGGTGAACGGCCGTGAAGACAAAGAAACCCGCCATCTGCAAAGTAGTCAGAAGGGAAGCTCATGTGATGGAATTATCCGAGAATGATAAATCTTACTAAAACACGAGTCTTCTACTGAAACATATAAATATGCCAATTGCCATTTTCGAAAAAATGGCGGCTGAGGCATAGTAGTAGCAGAGATGGGCAGCCCATTTCGGTAAGTAAAAAAAAAACATGAAATCTCTTCTAACAGAAAACAGAAACGAGCAGCGTGATTCAGTTTTTTGTACAAAACTGGGTCGGGCACGCGTCAACTTGCCCGGACCTATTTTTAGCTCTAGGGGTAAGAAAGAGAGCTGTACCATAGAAAATGCAGCTCCGTAATAAGGGTACGCTGCGGGAATGAATCTCTCGTACTCGTTGTGTCGAAATGGCCGCACCGGAATCTGCAGTTTAAGGGAAAAAAGTATTAGCCACAAAGTATAGTCGGAAAATCCATCGCAGTTCTCATTGGTTTGATCTTTTGAAGGGTTTAAATTTTAGAAGTTGCAACAAAAGAAAAACTTAATAAGAGTGATCCATATATACCTGTTTTGCTAGAGTTAAGCTACTGTATCCAAGCCTATGGTACTCAACCTTGAACTGGAAGACTCCGTAAACATCCGGAACTTTGAATGTGGTAAAATAACGACCCTGCAGAGAAATCTTAGTAGCTCGTTAAACTGGGTTTTAACGACCCTGCAGAGAAATATATTATTACATCTTAGCAACTCGTTAAACTGGGTTTCAAAACTCAAACCCAGTTTTCCAGGTACCGTATCTACAAAAACTTAAACCTACTTTGGATTTTTAAAAACTCGTCCGGATCCGGGTTTCGGAAAGACGAGAAGAAAAGAAGAAGAAAACAAGGAACCCAACCCGGTTTCACCCACAAAATGTTAGGTATGATGAAGCTAAATCATGTAAGAACAAATAAGTGATTTGAAGCAGTACCTTCTTGTCAGTGGACAAGTTTTTCAGAACATAAGGACTCATCATGAAGAATTGCAATTGAACATCGTCGGCAACATACGGTTCCCAGCTAGTCCCCGACCATTCGTAAATCTCCACCGAGTATTCCTTCAATAATAAGCATAAGGTCAGTTGTTTCTGATAAAAAAATTCCCAGGAATATACCGACATTAAAAGAAAAAGTACCAAGTCATCGGTAATTCTATAGATTGCAGGTTCATCCGCTTCCCCAACTTTGTGGTGTCTTACGTTCACTGCCTACAACCAGAATATGATTAACCATGAGAAATCAAGCAATTTATCACGTAATTCTTACACAATAAGTAGAATAAACGCTAATAGCGAACTAAATTATCCCTCCCTCTTTGCTTTTAGCTCACCTTGAGGTGCCCCCTTTCATGGAAAACCCATTTGCTAAGTTCAGTCAGAAATTGCTCGTTACCCGATTTCTCATGTCTGTCACCACAAAAAATATATATATATTAAAAAAAAAAGTTTACTGTCAAAATATTACTGTAACAACCCCAGGAAACGAATCTCATCATAGGTCTAAATTCTACAGAGAAGTAAGCTAATTGAATGACTAACTAATCGATACTTCTTGGATGTTTTTCTCATTTGTTTAGGGTCCTCTTATTATCTTATATAAACCAAACATTACTGACTTAATAGGATAGAGCCAGCCTCAATAATTACTTAACTGTAAACATTACTGAATAGTTTAAATAACATAATTAGATAACCCGATATAACAAAATAAAATAACAAGATAGCTGGATTACCTAAATAATCGTAAATAAAATCATGGTCCGTAACAAATACCTATTTTGTAAATGTAAGTATGTCACTACACTAAGCTAATGTGATGAGGAAATAAAAAAAATCAACTATACACAAGTAATCTTGAACTACTTGATCAAAAACCAATTAAACCTTTGCAACACAGCATCAAAGATATTTTTTATATATAGAAAAGCAAGGAATTCTTTCATGATGCATGAAAATGTTGAATAGTTTCATCTCTGAATTAACTGATACTGATAAATTATAGCTACTGTTTTTTTTTTTTTATCTGTGAATTAAACTGAAATTGATAAATTATAAATATATGACTATTGTCTAATTTTATTTGTTCTGCACCAAGCTATTCAAAAAATCCTAGAAGCCATTTGAAGAATTTCGCAAATCAGCCAAAAATGAACAGAATTGCAGAAGTTTAACTCACTTGATAGAGCTCCCAGCCTTCTGAACCCCAGACCTGAAAAATCTGAAAACAAGTACAACGAGTAAATTTATATGAACATACAAGAAATAAATGAAAACTACATTTTGATTGAATAATAAGATTACGTACCGGTTGCTGAACATACTCAACGAACCAGAGATCACAATCCGGGCATTATTTCTAGCCTGCCATTAGTTCGTTGTATTAGAAATAAAAATTGTAAAGTAAAGATGGAAAAAGTTCCAAGAGTTGTATCTGTAAAAAGATTTGATTAAGCGATATGATAATCAGTTGAGAATTCGCACAGGTGAAAGACTAAACAGATTATAAATATTAAATATAACAATCTAAACTGATAATAGGAAGTTTTGAGGAATAGTTAACAGCAGATATTCATCCAAAGAGACATGCCTGCAAAACCGAGACAAGTGATACAACAGATCCACTAAGCGACGGAGGATTTGACAGCTTTGACTTAGGATTAGCAGAATATGCTGAACCTGACGCTGAGAGAATTTTCACCACCTAAATAACGGCAATGCTCGTGTGAGTGATAGTACAACATCAAATAGAAAAATCTTACGAAAAAAAAAACTATTACTATTACAATATCGAAACCGGTGAAGCAAAAAGAAACGAGAAGTCCATTAGATTTATAAATCTTACCAAATCATTCGAAGGATTTATCGTATGGCCAACTCCCTGAAAAAGAACAGGTGCCTGTGGAAGAATTATGCAGAAACGTCAGAGGCTCTTCGAATAATATGAAACTACCATTAGTCTGCATTATATGATGTGTAATGTTTAATTATGATTATCTGTTTGTTCAAGAAAGAACACTTTCTATATCTACAAGCATACAGGAATGCTGAGTTCTGAAGCCTAATTTACCGGAACCTGCTACGAAAACCTGGCGTTGAGCAATCAAGCTTACTGCTCTAATTAAGCGGCGAACTTAATAATTGAAGGCTAATTTAGCAAAATGCATTTTGGGCATTTCCGATTGATCATCATGAAGAAAACTTGCAATTGCGTGTACCTCTCCAATTTATTTCTCGCTTTGTTAATTTTGTTTTTCAATTTGGGGATTAGGGTTTAATCCTAACATGTAAGGCATATGAGCACCAACAGATACAAAACACTAGAAAACGAGCTCCACGTGATGAAGAACTTAATCGAAAAATTACGATCTAAGAATCGGTACTCGCCTCGATTTTCTTGCTCCCCAAAATCACATCAGAGTTGATAAACTCATCACTCGCAATCAATGTGTGGTCTCCTTCGGTGTCGGAAACGGCATAGCTGGTGTGGTCAATCACCATTGCAGAAGCATCCTGTACAAAAGGCAAGAAATTGATCTTCACAAACTAGTACAACAAAAGCAACAAGGAAAAGCTTGCAAGATCAATGGCGTGAGAAACTACAGAACCTCGTCAAAGTCAACTCCACATTCGATCGCGACTTCTCGAATCAAATCAGACGCATTGACATCACTGGCGAGAATCAAATCACGACCGGAGTCCACGAAATCCAGTATCCCAGCCACATCAACGGATCCACCGAAACCTAACACAAATTCAGCTCGAGAGATTGTCAACGCCGTCGAAGCGCGTCAAGCTCGGAGATCAGTGAACTTACGATCCACGGTCGGAGAGAAGAGAACGAGAGCGTCGTACAAGTACTGTCCGTATCTCTGCAAGCCGATCTTGGGATCGTCGGCGAGCTTGAACTCGAGATCGAAGCCGCGGGACTGCAGGGACTGGAAGAACAAGGAGTGGGAGGATCTGAGGGCGACATCGTCCAAGAGGACGAGCACTCGGCGATCGGTCGGTCGCTCCGTAGAGAAGGAGCTGCAGAGAAATGGGTGAAGAATGAGGCTCAAGGTTAGGGTTACGAAGACGATGAGCTTCGCCATGGCTACTTCGACGAAGCTTTAGGTGAGAGAGAGCCCTGCCAACTGAGGAAATGGAAGAGAGAAATAGACCGTGGCAAGTCTTTGGGGCAACTCAGGTAATACTCTATCTTTTCAGGGGTATTTTTATCAATAAAAGAAAAGGGAATGCTTGTGGTATAAGTACCCAATCTTATACTAAGTGTGTTGACATACTCCTAATCTCATTTTCTAGCAACAATAACACCCAATATAAAACAATGTTGACCTTCAAATCTATATTTATGTCGAGGGACACGTGTACACACATGTACGTCTACGATTAACTATTTTAAAAATATTCTTAAACAAGAGACATATCTGCAGGCCCGGCCTTGGGTTAACTCGACAAGAATAGAAACCTAAATATTTATTTTTTTTATCTTCGGGAACTATCGCCATTAATAGATTTGAAAATATGTCAATATAAAATTAAATACTTATGCCACAAATATTCGGAAGAAAAATTAGGGGTAATTTAACTAGTTAGAAATTTTTATGGTGATCCTTCCATCATTTTATGTGTGACATTTTGTAGTTATTTTTTTTTTTCTTTCTTTTATTTAATAATTTGCCGAACCCCTACAAATGTTTGAGCAGCACGTACGAGCCCCGGCGGCCGCAAAAGGTTGTTTGGTGATGAAGTTTTTTCCGCCTTTATTATGTTTTGCGCAGCATGTACGAGCCCCAGCGGCCGCAAAAGGTTGTGAAATCCCGCAAAATGTTCGCAGAATCTGAAGCTCCAGCTATTGAATTTGAAAGAATTTGCCACAAATAAATTTTGCGGCAAATGTTGGAAAAGATTGTCTCTTCTCAATCGACCATCCGAGTTTCGATATTTATAGTCTGATTATGATAATATTGAATTTATAGTTTATGTAATCGATATGATGTGCTTATTTGGTCATAATCCCTCCACTAAAATGTGCATTAAAAAAAGAACTATTTTAAGCATCCTCTCTTCTCCTTTGAAGTAATTAAAATCCCTCAAAAATACCATGGTCGTGTAAAATGAAATATATTTAGTTATAAATATATGTTATCATATGAAATAATGGTTCAGTGATAGATAATTTTTTAGTTATATAATATATTTATCTAATAAGTTGTTTCAGAATAAAGTTTAAAGATCCACTTGCACATATTCATTCAGATTCTACGACTAAAATTAGCAGCCCAAAAATTTCAACCTAAAAAAGACAATAAGGGCTTCAGTGAAAAGTGAGGAACACTATTTGTATAGATTCTTCGTCGAGTTCTGACTTTGCCCAGCTTCACTGAACTCTATAAATTTCGGAATCAGATGTTTTCTAGAATTCTAGATTTTGAGTTTTAGAAGACCCGGAACAACTGTCATATGAACTTCCGCTAGACCCGTCGATCGGAGCTTGGTTCAAACATTCCAACACCAGAAACCTCCGCCTCTGCAACTTAATCGAGAATGTTGTTGCCTCGAGTATCACCGGAACCTGAAGATTTTCAACAGTTCACTACCAAAAAACCACTATGGAAATAAATTAGAGTAATTGACAGTTATACCCCTGAACTTTACTAGTTGGTACTTGGTGTAGATTTTGGCAGAAATGCCCCTAATTTTCAAAGAGTAGCACATGCTCCCTATGAATTAAAAAAAAAAGACCGGAAATGTTAAGCATGAGCATAGCACAATTACTTCATTTTAAAATATTTTTGTCAATTTTATTATTTTCTCCAATTTGTAAGTCTTTCTACACACCTGTACTTAGAGAATTACACTTCTTGATTGAATGGAATCATAATAGTCTCTCTCATAATCTAGTATATTAATCCCGCTCACCAACTAAATGATAAAATGACTCTCGAGTAAGTCATATGTCGCAAACAAGTTATCACTTTCTGTCATTTTTAACACATATGAGGAAACATGCTACTTTTTTAAAGTTTAGGGGGCATTGCTGCCAAAAATTAAAGTTGAGGGGACAGAGGCCACGAACATGCGAAATTCAGGGGCATTACTGCCAAGCGACAAGGAAGATTTCAAATGCTTTGGCCTTACACTAAGAACATGTATTAAAATTTAAAACACAAGCTACAGGCAATTACATTTTATGAAGGAGCAAATATTGGTGTACCTGTGTATTAACATGCGCTACTTTGTGCACGTTAAGAAGGCCGACCATGTCTTGGTAACCAGTGAGAAGTTTCGCCAGTTCCTTATCCTCGTCTGCGACATTCATTTCTTATGTTAATTATTTATCGAAAAAAAAAATCATAAATTCAAGTCATTGCTATGTCATTGACGAACCTGGGAGTGCTTTGACAGAAATCAAGGTGTCTGCCATATGCTGCCATTGTTTGGAGCAAGACGGCGAGAGAAGACTTGGCTGAAAAGTCACAACCGCAACGGCGTTGGAAGATCGAACCATTCCTCTTAAAGATCTAATAAAAGAAAGTACGTCCCATTCCTAAAAGGGTTCAGGTCAAACGAAAGGTATCTATTACGTAAGAATCATCAAGAAAACACAAATCGGAAACAATATACATCCCAAAACAGAGGCTATGATTCGTTTACGAGTAAACTTACCATGTCGGAGTACACACATTGTGGGGCACACAGTGACTGAATTGCGATACGACCACCGGCAAGGGAGACATTGCTGTTGTTTCTATGGGAAAACATAAAAACAGAGCGGAAAAAATTCCACGTTTGTCAAATATATATCTATATATAGACATAAATTAAAACCATTTATGGAACTTTAACTCTTTTGCTAAAAATCTTATCAAAAGGCTTTTTTAATGCTTACAAGCATAGGAAGGGTGTTTCAGGGAATGCACGGGTTTAGTTATAACTTATAACCTTTATTGTCTTTTAATTGTATTTTCATTCAAATAAGGACAATTAACGTACTTTACCTCTAATTTCTCATTAGGGTCGTGGTTCGGTATATAGGCACCGGCAACTGGAGGGTGAGGTTATATTTTTGCTAAGTGTTTTATCCTTTCAAGAACATCTATTGGAGAGTGTGATTTGCTTTTAAAGGAAAGACATCGGTTTGTTATTTCGTTGATAGATGGAAATTCATCACCTCGGTGAATTCCAATAAAATTGAATTTTCCGGGTCCTATCGAAACCCCCAAAAAATACCATAACAAAACTTTTGAACAAGTCCTCTTGATTAATATTACAAAACGGCCGATTATTTTCATAGTTGGACAACTTTTTCCCGGCTGATAGAGTTCAAAAAAACTGGTGTACTATATCTTTAAGTCAGAAATAAAAATGGCAAAAGTATGTTTTTTTTAATAGACTGTGCAGTGAAAATGCTTACTTAAAACATTCTTCTTCTATAAAACATATATCAATATCTGGTTTTTGAAGTTTTTAGATTAAAGACAACAAAAAAAAGAGCTCAAGAAAAACCTTGAAAATTGTGACAAAAATGTGGCGCAACGGTCGCGGAGTGCGTCTAGATTTGGAGAATCTTGAGTGCTTATGCAATCGACATGCTTCCCAACTAGAAATTGTCTCTCCAACGGCTTCCGCAAGTCGAAATCATTGCAGAATTCTTGCTTACTATCTAATAAGAACCAGCATTCACAGTTTAACCAGAAGACTCATAATACAATCACTTAATACGTAAACATGAACCGAGCACAAAACACGACAAATCTGCTGCAAATTTAAAATTCTATTTCAGCTCGCCTCTTTGATTATCCGAACTCCGCTGATTTTCGTCGTACTTTTTGTATTGCCAAGCAATCCTCAAGCTCTTCTCCTGCAAATTTTCCCAAAACCTTATGATCTCTCGATTTGTTATCCAAAACCCAAATATAATAGGGAACGACATCTATGGAATCCGAGTTCGACCTGTTCAGACAAACGATTTCTAGTTTTGTCGTCCCTGGATGATCCCGGACTGGGCAACGTACCCAAAAAGCCTCTCGGGTCTCTCGACGGACTCGCATAGAGAAGCGGCTGGTTGTGCACGAGCCCCTGCGACATGAAATTCCGCAGCAAAAGCATGTGATGAGGTGCCTCCGCATCTTCCATCACCACAACCAAGCTTCCCAAGGCAAAACCCCCTCCTAAAATGTCTGTAAATCCAAGGTTAAAACAACGAAATCGGAATAATTAACAAAAAGATACTCATTGAGAGGCGACTACTGTCGAGGTCGGGAATCCCGGACGAGACGAAGGCCGTGCCGTTGGGGCCGTGCTTGATGCCGGGAATCTGAGGCGATGCGGAAGACGCGCTGCGCGAGAAGCTGCTCGTCCGAGGCTTGACAGCAGCCATTGCTGATCAAATCAAAGCACCACCACCAAAAATCTCTATCAACTGCTAGGTTTCTGCAGATAAAACGGAAATAATCAAGAATCATCGAGGAAATTCAGCTATGTTCTAGTATCGAAACAAGCAAAGCTCATTCAAACGATGAACTTGCTGCGAACAAAACAACTCAAGGAAATACTTGTGGGATCATCTGCTCGAGAAACTCACGGCTGAGAAATGTGTAGCAGAGAATGAGGAGCATCGAAATCACCAGCAATGGCGAATCAGAGAAGCTTCGCTCAGTGAGGCTCGGTGGTTCAGAGAAGCGAGCGATGGTCGAGAAGTGTTTGCTCGATGCTCACAAACAAAAACAAAAACAAAAACAAAAAAGAGAACAGTATGCTCTGAATCTTAAGTTTCAGGGTTAATTCCGTTAAAAGTCTTAATACTTTTAAAAAAATATAAAAAAAATTAGACTTTACAATAGGGGTGAAAGCGGAACCGGGAATCGGGAAATTAGTTGTTTTTGGTACCTATCCCAAAAATTTGGGATTTTTATTTTTGGTACCGGTTCCCGGTTCCGGTTGTAAATTTCCCTATTTTTTTGAAAACCGGAACGGGAACCGGTACCGGGAAAAAGTAAGAAAAGATTCGTGAAAAAATTTGGTACTTAACACGAGACAAAAGTCAAGGGCCGAAACAAAAACTTAACACTAGACATACATTTTGCTTGCGAGCGAAATCTTCTAGTTGGAAGACGAAGACATGTAATCGGCCGTGGACGGTTCTCGGCGAAGAGAAGAATATGATGGCGCGATGGATGAAAAGAGAGATTGAAAGGGTCGAGAATTGAAAATAGTAAATATTCAGCCCTAATAACGAAAAACTACATGTAGTTTAAGTCATAAAAAACGACATATAACCCAAAAACTACAATAAGCCTTCCAAATATTTAAAAACAACATAACATCAAACATCTAAAACTACATGTAGTTTGAAACCGGAACCGGTACCAAAAATCAGGAAATTTTGCTTCTAGTGCCGGTTCCAGTTCCCGGTTCCATAAACCGTGAACCGGGAAGTACCGGTTCCCAGTTTCAAACTAAATTTGCCTTATTTTTTTGAAAACCATTCCGGGATCGGTACCGGCACCGGGACAAAACCGGGAAACTGTTACAAAATTTTCACCCCTACTTTACAATATGAGTTCTAATTTTTTTTTTTTTGCCACCACAAAATTTTAATTTTTTGGTTTTGTATCTCCATTGGTACTTCTGTTAAAATCTTCGTCCTTCACTGTTACTCATACCACGTGTCACTCATCTTTTATGGTTTCGATTAAGACAATTTCATCCGTCAGACTTTACAGGGTTACAGATATGGAGTTGTTCTACTTGGCGTCGATGAACTTATTTCGCTTAGGCGAAGCAAGAGCCACGACTAGGGAGAATCATTTTGGCTCGCTCAAGTGCTAAAATTATCGATTAGGTATTATGTCAGGTCGTTTCTCGCAAAATTTGCAGGGATTCAGACTATCGTTTTGGTTCCCACCAATGTGGGTGTGCTTAAATTGGTTTTGGTACGATATGTTTTTGAAAGTATTGTGACTTTTTGCCGGGATTAAGTATTAACCCTTAATTAAATACTAAAAAGCCTTATTTGTGTGACAAGTGGAATAGGTAATGTAACGGTGGAGGACGAAAATTTTGACAGAATTACCATAAGGATACAAAATCAAATAATTTGAATTTTGTCCGGGCGTAAAAAAAAAAAAAAAAAAAACTTACAAGTCTATGTTTTTTAAAGTAGTATTAGAACTTTTGTCAGGATTAACCTTAATTTTTATACTAGAAAATAGATTGCACTATTTTTCCATCCTTATGAGTAAATCTAAAATAATAGAAATAATGTTGTGAATAGAAGCAAATCTAGGACTCAACAAGACCATGTTGAGGGTGCTCTTAGTTACATCTCAGAATTCAATGAGACTTAGAAGACTGAGAATTCAAAATCGTGTAACAAGATACCCTCTCCGGCTTGAAAGCCTCTCGAGGCGAACTCTGTTGAAATTTGTGGTGACGCGCTAATCGATGGCTATAAGGTTAGTTATGGCAATGGTCTAGTGGCTCATAATTACGAAAATCGAGTCTTCACGTCGGGAATCAATTCTTATAGGCACGGCGTGTCCCCCCAACTTGCAAAGGCTTCAACTATTCTCTGTGGGATCGAATGGGCATATGATCAGGGATGGGCGAAGATTCGCATTCAATCTGATTGCTTAGCGGTGATTAAAACTTTAAATAGTAAGTCCACTCCTCTCAAATCGAGTTTGTATTTTTCTGCTTTTACCCGAGTGGCTGTAATGAAATCGTTCATGGTCTCGCTAAACTCGGTATTAAGGCTAAAGAAAATTTTGTTTGGTTGGATTATGTCCCGCCAAGTGTTGAGATATTATTTTTAAATGATGCAAGTTGTAATAGGCGACTCCTGACCCTTGTTCAAGACGCTCACTTGGATGTTGTCAAAGGTAATATGATGTGGAGTACTCTTCCCACCCAAGTCGCATCCGTTAGGAGGACTCGGGGGATTTAATAAGGCTCGTTTTTTTTCTTTTTAAAACAATGTGTTATATTTTAAAAGTGCACAGGGCATTAATGTTTAAAATTAATATTAAAAAGGAAAAATGCACCAACATATATCATATCTAAGGAGTGATGAAAGACTTAGAGTATATCATATCTACTTCATTTTAGCTATATCGTATAATTAAAAATTGCTGAACTATATCTTTTAATAGAGAAACTTCAATTTGTATGCCCCAATAAGTATGTTTGAACGAAAGTATTCCCGATTTTAATAAATTTTAAAATTATGCCCCAAAAGTGTTTGAGTTAAAGACCAAAAGTGTCCAAAAAATATTAGACAGTTTTTTCTGTATAATTTTCTAAATTAAAACTGTCTAACCGTAAGAACAAAAATGTTTAAATTAAAGACTAAAAGTGTTTAAAATCGAAAACTGTCTAACTTGAAGATAAAAAATATTTGACTTAAAGACTAAAAGTGTTGTTGGAGCATAATTTTGAAATTTATTAAAACCAAGAACAATTTCGTTCAAACATGTGTTTTGGGGCATACAAACTCAAGTTTCCCTTTTTAATATCTACTTCAATTTTATTTTTTGTATCTCAGAATTCCTTTTTATTCTTAGTTTATATACGCTAGATTTCCATTTTAACTTATTTTCAAATTATGCCAATACTAGTTTTTTTTTCTTTCTTTTTTTTCTTAATAGCTTAAGTGTATTTCCAATATCTTATTCTTAGGTTTAAAAAGAAAACCCTCAGTATGCCCATGGTTTTTATTTGTACTTGTGAGAAATCTATTAAGCTTGTGATTTTATTTATTTATGTATGATAACCTATTTGATTTACTTATACTTACTTTTTTATATATACTTATTTTATGAAATTCCGTCCATATATCCACGCTAATTATCCAAAATCCATTGGCTATCGATTTCGAATCATACGAGAACCCAGGGGCGGAGCCAAGGGGGGCGGAGCGGGGGCGGCCGTCCCCACTTGGTCCGGGCTCGTTATTTTTTATTTTAATGTATTCATACTATTATATAAGTCCTCCAAGTTATTCAATTCCCAATCTCTACATATTTTTAATTTTTTTAGCAAGAGTTTTTATGATTACAATTTTTTTTTAAAAATAGTAATTTCAATGCCTCGTTTTATTTTAAAATTTACGAGAATTCTAATTATATAGATATCCTAATGAATTATTATCATAAATAAAAAGTTCATAAAAAATAGTTGTGATGCAATATATAATAGTAGTTTCGATGTCTCGCTTTATTTTGAAATTTATGAGAATTAATTATATAGAGATCCTAATGAATTATTTTCATAAATCAAAAGTTAATAAAAAAATAGTTGTAATGCAATGTATAATAGTAGTTTTAATGTCTTGTTTTATATTGAAATTTATAGTCTATTAATTTTCACCCCCTCTTAGTTAAAGTTCTGGCCCCACCCCGCGAGAACCCACATGGCTATTAATATACCAATTAATTATTATTATCCATGTAAAATTAGATCATCATACGGTTCTCGATTTGTGAGCTCTTGAATTTATCCATGGTCTATTTTTATTTTATTTTTTTGCTATATAATTTGGATGGTTTTTTGCATAAATATATAATCCACTTTTATTTCTTTCTACTTATATTTATTTTCAGTTTTAATAGATAGTGATAAAATTAAATGGTGGAATCAAGAATTTAATTTCCGGAGTATAATCCTTCCAAAAAAGAAGTCCGGAACATAAAAATTAAAGCTGAAAAGGGTAATAAAAATTAAAAGTATAAATATAAGTCTATAACAATAAGGTTGAAGTGATATCTGTCTTTCATCGAGGGTTGAAGTGAAAGAATTTTATTTGAGGGAATTATATAACTATTTTTGAAAGTATATGGTGATATATTAACTAAATTAAAGCTAGAGGGTATGTTTTTCAAACAGTGATTATACGGCGGACCAAGGGAAGCCTGGACTACACGACAAAGACAACAAACAATGTTGCACCGCCACGTCATCTGGCGTTCTGAGTGTCGAATACTCTACACGCGCGTCTATTTCTTCTCAGTGTACCTTCAACGAAGATGATCTTTGTGTTAACCAGTGATTCGATTTTCGCACAAGTATGTTCTCGGTAAGTTATTCTATTCGTTATTGTTTTATACTTATCGCGATTTTTCGATTCGAAAATCAAGTCACTTATCCATCAAAGTTTTCAAATGCAATTTTTTAAAAAGTAAGGCACTTTTCGGTCAAAAACGATAAGTCAAACCCAACTATAATTTTTTTTTTCACGGCAGAAGTTCCAACTTCTTTTAATTTTGGAATTTAAAGGTATATTTAGGTTTTTTTTTTTAAGTGAATCTTGAGTGTTTTAAAGTTTAAATGTTGTATATGTATGAATTATGTCAAAATTTCACAATTTTATTATATATTTGCAGTAGTTACTTAGAAAGCTATTGGGTTGAATGAAAGTTAAACTTTGAGCTTCAAATGTTGTTCTTGAAATTGATTTTTTTTAGGTTTATGATGGAATATAGATGAATTAAGATGATTTGTGTGATTTTTGTTTAAAAAAAATCCGGTTTGGGTTATATTTTAGGGTTTATCCGACTTATTTATAATTGCGGCAAAAGTACCTATTTTTCTAGAAAATGTTGAATTTGAGATATATTTATAATTTTTTTGATGTAATTTCATATTGTAACATTGTATATAATTAAGAAACTGTGAGTTATACATTATTTTTGTAATTTGACGTTTTGCAGAAATTATTACTATTGCGGCAAGAGTATATATTTTTCAGAAATTGGTTAAGTTGAGCTAGTTAATCGACTTTTTTTTTATGTAATATCATTTTATAACATTGTATATAATTTATAAAATGTGAGGTTGACATAATTTTTTTTTTCATTTGACGCTTCTTGTATTGTGACCTTATTGCGGCAAAAGTATATATTTTTCAAAAATTGATTAAATGGAGCTATTTCTTCGATTTTTTTTTATGTAATTTCAATATGTAACATTGTATATAATTTTGAAAGTGTGATTTTCACATAATTTATTTTGTAATTTGACGTTTTCCAATTATCGCAGCAAAAGTACATTTAGTATTTTATGTTATGACAATATTTTATGTATGAAAATATGTTATATTTTATAGGTTTTCCATCGATAAATCCATCGATAAGTTCGATAAGTTTCGATAACAGCAAACGATAATTTTTATAGGTTTTCCATCTATAAATCCATCGGTAAACGATTACTCCGTCGATAACGGCAAACGATTTTTCGGCAAAAACGGCATTCAAATCCTTGGTGTTAACTGCTTATTGGCTAGAGCCTATATACTAAAATAGACTGCGTCGCACGAGATAAAATCCAGCTTCAAAGCATTGACATTATTCGAGGCTTTAAGCTTTTTGCAAATTTGTAATTGAATATTCGACGCTACTACGAGATAAGATAAAAAGGTTGATGGTGACTAGTTAGTAATCACAATCACAAATAATAATAACGGCACAAGTAGTTAATATTTTAATTTTTAATATAATTTAGTGTTTTCGAATGTTCAAATTCTCAATATTTATTATTTTACCTCTCATCAATTTTAATCAAGTTAATTTAATTTTATATATTTTGTAACAAAATTTCCCTTCTTTAAAAAACAACACGTGCCAAAGTTCAACAACATATTCAATTTTTTTTATCAATTAATAAATTTAGAAACTTTACACTATATTATACCATTATAAAAATAAAAATATTTAATATGTACGCTGCCTATTAGGGGTGAAAATTTTGTACTCGGTTCCCGGTTTTGTCCCGGTTCTGGTCCCGGTACGGTACCGGCGGTACCGGACCGTTTTTGGCAAAAAATCAATTTTTTGTTTTTACTATAACCTAAAAAGGGACGTCCCGGTTCCGGTTTGAAAAACCAAAACCAATTCAAAATCTGAAATTCCCGGTTTTCTTGTCCCGGATCCGGTTTTATGTCGTTTTGTTATAAGTTTGTCGTTTTTTAGCATGTCATTTCTTATAAGTCGTTTACTATTAGGGTTTTAATCCATTTTTTTTCCAGCCCATTATTTTAACATGTCATTTATTTTTCAACCATTACTCGGTATTTTATTTAACATGTCATTTCTTATATGTCGTTTTGTTATAAAAAATAATTTGTTTGTACTCGGTATTTACTATTTAGCATTTTAGACTCGGTTTTTTGCACTGAGATTTGGATTTGGCATTGTGAAGTTCACGACGTGAACTCGGATCTTGCATTTGTTTATTTTGTATTTTGCTTTTGTACTCGGATTTGGTATTTTACATTTTGGATTTACTCGGATTTGGTAATTTGCATTTTGGATTTGGTTTTTTTTCATGTTTCTATCTTGGATTTTGTCCCGGATTTGTCCCGGTTTTCGTCCTGAATTTTGGTCCTAAAAAAATCGGGATTTTAATCGGTGTCCCGGTTCCGATCCCGGTTCTGATTTAAAACAAAAAACAAGGACTTTTCAGAACCAAAACTAAAACCGGGACAGAAAACTGTGTCCTGATTTTTCCGGGACAGGGACAAAAAATAGTCAAATTCCCGGTTCTGGTTTCAGCCCTACTGCCTATGGTACTAAAAGTCAAAGACAAAGAGCACTTACCCCAACATCTATTATACATGTTAGTTATTTTTTCCTCTTAATATAATGTTTGCTTTTTGGAAGTGTTATTTCTATTATATTTAAAGTCATTTATTTAAAAATTAAAGAAAAATATTTATCTCTCTAATAATTTATTAAATCTAAAAAAAGAAATTGGATAAAGGTTCTTGAAATTAAAGAGACATAATAAACTAGATTTGATTTTTTTTTTTATCAAATATGTAATCTGCTCAATTAGAAGATTTGGAGTATTAGTGCTAAAAACAAAATTTTAAGAGCAAAGTACACCTAATTAAAATTCAGAGGATATTGTGCAATTACTAAAAAAAGATAATAATTTTGTGAAAAAGTCTCTTATTTCAATATTCTCTCTCTCTTTCGCTCTTTCTTCTTATCTCTCTCGTGCTTTGCTCAGATTTCAGATACGCGATCGTCGAGATTCTTCGGAAGCTGCGTTCTGTTCTAATCCAAGGTAGTATTTCGAGCTTCACAGATTCGATTTTTGTATGCATAGATGTAAGCTCTCTATGTGTTTGTATAATGGTTCGTTTTTGAGATTCTTCTATTTTATTGTTCTTCTTCATCGGCTGTAATGATCGCGAATCAATGAGATAGCGATTTGTGATTGCTGTTGATAGTTAGTCTCTTAGGAAAGTTGCGAAATTTCGAGTCTTGTTTGATTTTTTTTTGCTTAGTGCTTCGAAACTGTTAAATCAGGATGGTTGTGAATCTCTGGGGCTGAGAGATTCTTCAAGAGAGTGGAGTAAGTATGTTTGATTGTTGGTAGGAACGATGTTTTGAAATCCGTAAACCGCCCGCAAGTCCAATTTGCGGTTTACCGAGGGAGGTACGGGTATATCGATGGGGTTTTCGTTAGACTTCTAAAAACCGGCATCGATTGTACCGACCCAAATTTACGGGTATACCAAAAAAACGATGGGATTACCGATGAGGTTTTTCGTTAATTAGTTAAAAAGGTGAAATTATGGGGTTTTTATGTGGTTATTATGGGTTTTTGTGCGGTATGTGGCTCGCCCATGTATTTTTTTTTTAACGGGGTCATTTAGTGTCGATATAAACTTTATTTCCCTTTTTGCAGGCTTCCTGCTGTTGACCCGCGGGCTTCCTTTGGTTTTAGAACACTAGATACGGGGTAGAGAAGTTCGGGTTTATTCGGTCGATCGTTGATCCAAGTTTAGGATGATAATAGAGATAGAGAAGTTCAAATGATGAATGAGAAGTTGGTTCACGAAGAATCTGATTCAATGCGAAGAACAAACAAGTTCAAATGCTATAAGTTGAATTTTCTTGAGTGATATTAAGATTAAGAACTCTTAAACTCTTGATAAGTCGCATTAAAACCTGATCTGATCTCATTTAGTTTCGGTCGGATCAATAGAAAATCGGGTGATCATTGGATCAAGTAGCTCTAGAGCGTCCTATGGATTTAAAATGAATTTGAGAAGTTCTCTTTCGACTTTCATCTCTCGTTTGTCATTTTGCTTTGTGCATTTGAATGACAAACAAGGTATTCGTAGTGTTTTTTTTTTATCCTATTCTTTAATGATGTACTTCATTGTAGGATAGGAAAATGATAAAGCTATTGAAAGTCAAAGAAAAACAACGGGAGATTGCGGAGAATGCTAAGGGGAAGCCACCCGTGAAGAAGCAAAGTGCTGCAGAATTACGTCTTCACAAAGGTATCTCGAGACTACAACTATTATTGTGGTTGCTTTGTTTGAAATATGATTAAAAGTCCTATTATTTTAATAGATACGTCATTAGAGTTTGAATTAAAACGAATGTTGAATTAGTGCTTGAAAATATTTAGGGGTGCTTACCGCATCATTGCTTTTCTTTTTGTTTAGATATCAGTGAGCTTAACCTACCGGATACATGCACGATAGCATTCCCCAACGGGAAGGATGACTTGATGAACTTTGAGGTTACAGTTCGTCCCGATGAAGGATATTATCTGTAAGTTCTTCCAACCTTCTAGTATTTTTTTGCCCGTCACGGACTAATCCTAGCCGCTTTTATTGATTGCTTAATATCATAAGCTCTCGTTATTTTCTTTTCCTCTACATTGCTGGATCTTGCCCCTTTTGGTTTTGGTGCTTTCATTCCAATGACCACTTTTCTTCTTTCGATATTTTTTTCATGCGACTTTTCAAGCGCTTAACTTTTTTCCTTTTTTTTTTTTTGTTTGCGTGTATATGTGGCTGCAGTGGCGGTACATTCGTGTTCTCATTTCAAGTTCCTTCTGTCTACCCTCACGAGGCACCAAAGGTTAAGTGCAAGACAAAGGTAAATAATTCCGACCGGGTTCTTTACTTGATAAAATAATGTATCAACCGTTCTCACGATGTAGTTAAGTTTTTGGGATTAAGCTATCTGATATTTAACAATAAGAATAAAACATATACGCAAGTTAATCCTCTAAATTAACCATGATAATTAATCTTATAAATTCCTATATTGCAGGTATACCATCCTAATATCGATTTGGAGGGAAACGTCTGCCTCAACATTTTAAGAGAGGACTGGAAGCCGGTTCTGAATGTGAACACCGTAATATACGGACTCTTTCATCTCTTCACGGTACTAACCACATTACCATTTCATGAGTGTTTGACTAATCATCGTGTTTAGCTCGGATCATCACTTTTTTCGTCCTTTCCTGCAGCAACCAAATCACGAAGATCCCCTCAATCACGAGGCGGCTTCTGTTTTAAGGGACAACCCTAAGTTGTTTGAATCTAACGTGCGGAGGGCAATGGCTGGCGGTTATGTTGGGCAAGCCTACTTTACACGTTGCTTACAGTAATTCCGAGAGAGCAGTTTGTCCCTCGAATTTTAGTTTGTGACAACAATACCCCAACTTCCTTCAAAATGTAGCTTATTCCCTCCTAAGCGTTCGGAATTGTTTGCGAGCAACACTTGATTTACTTGAGGGGGGAAATGCACTGCTTTTTGAAAGAACAATGGGTATTGCAGACACAAATTAAAATTAATAGGCAAATTGCACTCTTCCGAAAATATCGGGAGGCATTACTACCAGTTCTTTTACCTTTTCACACGCCTATATCTATCCCCGGAAAGTTGAACGGCTCTACATTTTCTCCACGTTGCTTCGGAAGGCAAGTCCCATTCCTAGTTTCCCTACTCTCACCGGGGACTTTGTATCTTTCTCGACTAATGGGAACGTGGTGATTGCTTTATTTCGCGTATCTAATATCTATTCTAGGGAAGGGAAGAGTGTATTTGTGTCTCCATGTTCATAGAGCATCTGTTCCTGTACTATAAAACTAACTATTATGTTTGTCTAGAGAATTGTTGTGCAATATTGTTTTGTTCTAAATTGTTTGCTTCTCGACTTTGCCATAGTCGAAAAATGATGACGGTCACGGGCAAGGACTTTGAACCGAAAGTTAGGAAACTGGTAAGATTAGTTTTGACTTTAATTATGCGATTTCTGGGTTTGAAAGTGAAAAAACTCTGTGGTTTTCAATACTATTGGTTTTGAACACCACGCGGAAACCTCAGTTTTCCACCTCTCACATTCGGTTCGGTTCTTGTAGTAGCATAAGCCAAGGTTCTAACTTACTGAATTTGCCGATAAATCGCTTGCCGTTTTTGACGGATTTTTTAATAACTTACTGATTAACCGATGGAAAACTTATAATACTGTAGCTTACCGATTACCGACAATTTTCGATGATTATCGACAGATTATCGACACTTTTCGACGGAAAACTTATAAAATATTTTTAAGCTTATATTTGCCCAATTTTAAAATAGTATTAAAAATACCAAAAATAAAAGCATGTCGTGATATTATTGATTCTATTCTATTATCTAATAGCATGTCATGTCATGATATAAAAAATAATATCATACACAAACATATATAAATAAAATCATACACAAACACATATAATTCCATCACATTAATTTAGAAGACTTTTGCCGCAATTATGAGAAAATCCGAATTAAGCTCAAATCTGAAAATAAGTTACACCAAAATCTCATATTATTATTTTAAAAAATATTTAATCAATGAAAACACACACAAAAAAATGAATAGATTACCTCACAAATCACAAAAGATAAACTTAGAAGATTTTTGCCGCAGTTATGAGAAAATCCGAATTAAGCTCAAATATGCGGAAAAAAATACCAATAAAAATCACAGATTAATATTTCAATAAATAATTAATGAAATAGAAACATAAAAAAATTGAATAAATTACTTCAAAAATTAAAAAAATATGAATTTCTAGACTTTTTACACAATAAAGTCTTGTAATCTCTCTCTAAAAAAAAAGTCTTGTAATCTGAAAATTCAAGAGCTCAAAAGCTCAAACATTCATATTTCTTAGTAACTATAATATTTTCAACCCTATACAATCAACAAATCATAACAAAATATGTACATTTCTAGTAAATTCCTAAATTCAAAACTTTATATACTTTTGCCTGACAAGCATAATAATCCGAATTTAACCTAAATCTAACAAATTAATTATAAAATAAGTCATCAAAACTTGTTTTCATAAAAAAATATTCATAAGAATACAAAAAAACAAACAAAAGATGATAAAGTTCCAATCATTACTCATTTCTAAACATAAATCTCATATCAAACTAACTCTTTATATTTGAACTCATGAAAATGCCCTAAAACTCGTATAAATGAGTATATATCAAAGAAGAAATTATTAAAAAAAGAAGAAATGATTGATTCATATAGATTTAACATTATAAGTCATTAATTTACCAAAAACTACAAAAATTCCAAGAAATTCAGTTTAAAAATGAATAAATCAAAACTTTAAAAACTTATGCCAAGAATCGATTAATCAGTGAAAATATGAGAATCTGTCGAAAAATTGGCAACTTACCAGTCCGAAAATCAAGTTTTCGTATATGATTTGGTTGTCGGCTGTCGAAAAGACCGAAAAGTCTCGGTTTTCCACTGATAAGCTCGAAAATCGTATAAGATTTGGTCGTCGGCTGTCGAAAAGACCAAAAAGTCGCTAAAAATTAATTTTTTTAATTGATCGAAAAGTACCAAATTTTTACACTGAAAATAGCAAAAATTGACTGATAAAAAGGTTATGGGTTTTCACAATTTTCGCCAAAAAGTTCATAAAACAATAAACGGGTATGAGCGAATATTTACCGATAACTACCGGTAAGACCGAAAATCACCAAAAATCGTCGAAAATCGACGAAAAGTCGAACCTTGGCATAAGCCACTTAATCATGGAGTATGAATTCGGTAATAAGACCAAGGGTCAAAGGAGTATCTTTTACAAAGGCTAATTGAGTGAGTTAATTTAATTAATTATTATACTATAAAGAATGATTCATTTATTATGTTAATCTTGTGTCCGGATCGCAAAGGGTTTTTTCCTCGATTATCCGTCATGTCGGTAGTCATCGGTAAATATTCCATGTCAATCGATTATCCGTAAAAACAGTGTAAAAATAACAAAAAATTGGGTACTTTTTGATTTTTTTTGCATTTTTCAACAATTTTACGCAAAAGTACCTTCAATGCAAAAAAACCCTTTTTCGTATGACATGATTTTATTTGAGTATTTACATATGTGAGAGTGAGACTATATTTTATTTACATATGCAAACATAGTAAATATATTCTTAAAACTATTTTAGTGGTTTTTCATCGATAATCCTCGATAAGTGTCGGTAGCGATAAACTATAACTTTATTAGTTTTCCATCGATAATCCTCCAAAATCCATCAATAATCATCGAAAACGGCAACCAATTTATCAGCAAAAACGACATTTTAAACCTTGCGGGAAAAGCACTTTTAAAGCCTATCCAGTGTGTACTTATAATACAACAAGTTTTACTTTAATGCACAATCTCAAATTTTATTATAAGATTTCTGTATTTACACAATTGCTCTTTACTTTGTAAAGCTATAAAAGTAGTCCAACTTTAACATATTTTGTATATTTTTATTCATATTTTTTTTTTTATCGTTTTTGATAAAATAATTATGCTCTATGACCTGTAGTACTTTCAATTTCTAATGTTTATGCACTGGATTGTTAAATGCAACCAATAATTTGTTTGATTATCGTTTTTCCGTGAGTCCAATTAAGTAGCGATCATATATGATTAAATCTTGTAAATTACTTATCCGATCTATTTCGGTGCAAGTGCCGTTATTCGGTTTCTGTAAAGGTGGCCGGAGAAAGGATCACGGAATATCGTCCCTAGATACAACAATATAATACGCTTGTTTCATGGATATCCAAGTGCTATTTGTGGACGGGTATGTATTTCGAATTTAAAGTTGGACGATGCTTGGGTAAAACTAGTCATTGATCGGTGCCGATTTATACACTATTCTCAAAGAAAAATCTGGAGACAACTTTGGACGATGCTTCCCCAGTCTAGACACGTTCATTCCGTGTCCCAAATTATTGTCCGAAATTGTATCCAGATTTTTCTTTCTTACGAAATAATATAGCTATTCCATGAATATTCAAATATGGAGGATGAGGCTGTTATATCATAATATAATTTATTAAAATATAATGCCTTGATCAGGCCGGCCCTGGGTTTGACGAGGCCCTAGGCGAAATAATTTTTTTGGGCCCCTCATCAATATATATATATATATATATATATATATATATATATATAACACGATAAATACACTTGTTTATCTTAAAAATTTAATAACTCAAATAATATAACATTTCTTTTTTAAATTACCGCTCTTGATTTGTATCTTTTAGTTAACTCGTGTTAAACTTATGAATGTCAAATTTAAAATAAACATTAGATACTAGCAGGGGCAAAAGCACTTACTTAGGGGGTCTGGTTCAAACCACTCCCTCCAAATTTTTTTATTTTTGTTTTTGTATAATAATACCCTAATTTAATTTTTTTTAGTGTAAATTTATATAAAAATTTAGTACATACCTCTTGGTTCAAATTTCATGGGACGCAAATGCGTGCCCACTTTTCTTGAAGAGGAGTTGGATGTTTGGTAAATTATTGAAGGTAGATTTGGAAACAAATTCTTGAAAATTATGACGTTTAATGAACAAATTTAAAAAGTGAGTTATCATTTATGGTGTTTTCAAGTAATTCATCTTACTTTTCTCTATTTCATTGTATGTAACTTGCATTATAATGTGTTATCGCGTACACTTATTAATGTATGTGACTTGCACTATAATATCTTATGTCTATTTTTTTATGTATAAATTCATTGTGTCGATTTTTGGCTGTTGATTTACGATTGATTTAAAAACGATATAATATAATGTATAATAATTTACCATGCATATATAAATCAGTAATGTAATAGTTAGGGGTGAAACCGGGTCATGTACCCGTTTTTTTTTTTTTTTTTTTTTGAGGTACCCGGATCCGAAAACCGGGTATCTACAAATTGATATTCGGTACCTGAAATCCGGGTATCTAATTTTTGATACCCGGATCCGGTACCCGGTTTTGAAATCGGATTCGGGTTTATACCCGGATCCGTTTGTTTTTTTAATTTTTTTTTAAATTTATTATCTCAAAATAAATATTGTCTCATAAATAAAAACATATATCCATTGTCTTAAAATTAAAATGCATAAAAAAACATAGTCTCGCGTTTTTTTTTCTCTGTTTCCGGCATCATTTTTTCGTTCCGTGCATCAAGCATCATCAACATCAATTGTAAACATATGATACGACAATAATAAAAAAAAGTATTACAAGTCAAATAAACATGAGATAAAAATAATTAAATAAAATTAAAGGAAAATAAAATAATTAAAAAAATTCGGGTATTAAACCGGGTACCGGGTACCTGGATTCTATGATTTTAATACCCGGTACCCGAACTCGGTTTTAAAACTGGGTCGGGTACCCGGATCCGGATTTTAAATCTGGATACGGATTCGGATTCGGATTTTTACCCGGTTTTCGAGTTTTATTTTCACCTTAGTAATAGTATAGTGAGTACTAGATGCAATAAAGAATACTATGTGACATTATAAAAAATTCACCTACTTCTTTATGTGAATTGTGCAATAATGCAATCGTAATTTTATTTAATACTAGTGGAATACCCGCGCTTTTGCGGGGAAGGTAAAATATTGATTATTTTTTTTATTGTGTAGCATTCGTACTAGGACATATATTCACATCAAACTCAATAATTAAGTAATATTTTTATTTAAAAATGTCTTTTATATGAAGAAAATTAAAATGAATAAGTTACATTAATGCTTTTGTAAATACTTAAAATTAGTATATTTAATACAGAGAATAATATTTTTTGTTGTTGAAAAAATAGTGTTAATTTAAAGTTTAAAACTTAATGCTAATATAGATGTAGAATTAGCATAGTTAGAAGGCAACTCAACTTCTGTAAAAAAAGAATAGCAACTCAACCCAAATGAGCACAAAACGTTAGTGTGAGTTTTTGTATGTGTGAGATCCCGTATTTTTAGATCCCTCAAATAGAATATAGATAAGTATTTATTCTATTTTTATTCCTAATTAATTTAGGATTTTTATATAAGATAATAGGAAATATCTTTGATATTTTAATAAAAAAATATTATATTTTATGCCATTTAATTAGCTGCGAAAATTATAATTAATTAGGGGGGTTAATGACGGTAAAAATACCCAAAGTTTGGTCAAAGAACCCCTCGTGTACCCAAAGTTTAAAAGTGGTGGCAAAAATACCCAAAGTCGCATTTAGTGAGTTGACCACTCCATTCTCGTAACTCCGTTAACTTATCGGTTAACTCTGGCCACGTGGACAAATTTGTTTTGTTAAGTGTAATCATTAGGGGTTCAATTAGTTGTATTAAATAGTGTTTATTAGGGGTTTAATTCGTTGTTTTGTCGTAAACGAGGCTGATTTGGGCTCATCCATGTGGCAAAAATTGTTATGTTAGCAACCCAAGTTTGTCCGCATGACCATAGTTAACGGGTAAGTTAACGGCGTTACGAGAATGGACTGGTCAACTCCTCAAATGCGTCTTTGGGTATTTTTACCACCACTTTTAAACTTTGGGTACACGAGGGGTTCTTTCACCAAACTTTGGGTATTTTTGCCGTCATTAACCATATATTTAAACCCAATTAGGCTAGGGCTTCATCATATTCTCTTATTCTCTCCAAATCTTTATTCTCTCCCAAAACCTAAAAATCTCTCTAGAGAGAAAAGAGAGAAAAACTCTTTGATTTCTTCATCTCATCAGCAGAAAACGTTTTTCTTCCATCATCATAAAGGTATGATGACGTTTTTCTTCTTAATTCCTTTTTATTTTCGTAGTCTTATGATCCTTAATTTTCTCGAATTTTTATCTCCCAAAATACTCATCAGTTTCTTCTGAAATTTTGACCACTGGTTTGAATAGGTAGCTAGAAGTCCCAGATTTAATTTCAGATTTTTCGGAGCTATAAATCGCTCGAAATTGATTTTCAATTTTTATTTGTCAGAGAGATCCCGAAAAAAAGTCTGCAGAGCAGATTTTGATTTTAATTTTTAGAAATTCATAGAGTCCGAATTAAGGTTTTTATCTAGAGATAGATTTTGTGGAGAAGTCAGTTTTAAGCATGTTTCACGTTTTACGAAATTCAAAAAGATGCCGGGATCTAGCTCGAAATCGTGTTTTAGTATTTCTGCCGAATTAAAAAGTTAGGATATCGCATAGTTGCAGCCTTTTCCTGAAAATTATCAAAACACAAAAGTTATTCGTTTTCAAAAAATAATGATAGTTTGTGAAGAACGCTTTTTCCAGTTCCTTACCGATTTTATTATATCGAGAAAATACCTAAAAACAATCATTTTCTATACATACTAGCACAAATCTCGTTTTAGTCGTAAAGCCAAGTCTTAGGATTTTTATGAGTGACCAGGTTCTAATTCATAGTTGGGTATTTATTATCTAGGAACGTCGCTCGTAGAGGTGCCTTCGTCAGAGTCGCTAGTAAGACGATCGTAGCGTTTCAGGTGAGTTCAACCTCACTGCAGTACGAATTTGTTTGAAAATAAAAAATACATTTGAACATGTTTGTTGTGTGCTTTGTTTGAATATATTGGATGTGTGAAAAATGTTTTCTTGTTATATTGTTTCATGAATGACTGCATTAGATATGTTTTGAGGATTCAACGACGTTGAAACGTCGCGAAAGATTTATTATTATGTGACGATTGATGTGATTGTAAAGATACGAAGAATGTCATTCATGATAAATGGTGATGTACGATGTGAAATTTGTGAAAATAATTATTATGGTTATGGATGAATCTTCTTGTCATATATGCATGTTAACAATATAAACAAGTATAACATAGGAATTAAATGTCGTGCCCCCTCTATCGAGCGAGTCGTGTGAGGCTTATGATGTTTTAAAAAGATCCCAAAAAAAGAGAGAATGGGACGATGATTAGATTTCTCCCCGAGTTGAAAGGAACGAAGAAGGGATTAATTTGACGGTATCATGAACCGTCCAATATATTGACCTTAGGCTTCGGGACATGTGCACCCCCGTCGATCTATTGAGTCTCGCGCGAATGAAGTGGTACGTACACAATGGTGATCACCTAGGAAAAGATTAGTAATAGATTCCTAAAACGTAAAATGAAACTTAATTGGACATTTGCATGTTATGTTTTCTTTAATTTATTTTGTGAGAAAATAGTTGTATCTCACTGAGCTTTTAGCTCACACAAAATGTTTTTCGTTCGTACTGTAGGTAAGAAACCTATGATATGATTTCGTGGTGGGTTGGACGGTGACAGTGGAGGATGTGCGAGGGATTGGGTGAATGGGTAATCACTGTGAAGACGTTTTCCGCATATTTTATTTCTTATACATTTTTGTTTTAAAAAAAAAGGAATTCCTAATAAATATTTTTACTATTTACGTATTTACTTTTACTTTAAGTAAAAAATAATGGCCAAGTATTTTCAAAGATTTTTAAAGTAGTCAGTAAGTAACGGCTTCGAAAAAGTCGGGTCATTACAGTATGCATAGTTATTAATACAATAAAAATATTTTGTAAATTAATTACATGATAACTATTACTTTTTGTGTGTATAATTATTAAAAACGTTGAAAAATAATTATAAATTCTAAGAAAAAGAGATTGCCCAATTGGATATTATAATATGTTATTGGATATTATGATACATTAGAATATGATATTTGAATTACAGTATTTCTATTAAGATCGGTAGAAGGAATTGATATACATGCATAAATGGTAAGAAGCAGCATGTAATTAATCAATCAAAAATCTCAAATAGCATATCATAAATGTTATCAAATAAAAAATTACTCTGGATGAAAATGTCTTCAAATTTTTATATGAAGATAACAGAAACCAATTACACAATACTCATACTTGCTCATATGTGGTGGAGATACTTGTCTTTTATATTCCGGTAGATTTCACTATCCGATTCTGACTTTCCGCTGCCTCACCAACTTGAGTTGGTCGCTGCCTATTATAAATAGAAAACGAAAACATAGTAAGCTATTAAGTTAGACAGAGAATTTGACAAAGAGAAAGAATGAGTTATATGCCTCTCACTTACATATTCAAATATAAAATTAAATACTGTAAAAGTGCCATAAAATAGAACCTTAAACTGGATGAGAATGTGTGAGGATACCAAGCTCCAACAATTATAGGCTAAGATAGTCATTTACTGAAAAAAGAAACTATTAGTAATAGTCACTGGAAAAAAAATGAAACAAAAATAGTTCATATAATAAAGAATATATATTGGACTCTTACCAAATGTAGACCGGAAAGGGGCAACCGGAAAAAAACTTGTTGATGATAATTACTTTAGAAAAATAATTAAGAAATGAGAAAAATAAATAATTCTTACAGTAGGATATCGAACTTCTACCAATTTTAGACCGGAAAGCCGCCACCTGGAAAAAGACTCCATGTTCATATAGCCACTGTTAAAAAAAATGAGAAAAAAAATCACTACCATAAAAGATATTGAACATTCACCAATTATAAATCGAAAAGCCGCTGCCGAAACAAAAATCAACGATCATAGCTAATTTAAAAAATTGTAAACAGAGGGTTTTAACCATGACTTCCACTTTATATAGGTGTCTCGATAATCGACAGTTTTAAAACATGAGGACTTCTTATATTCCAATAATTATCAAGTACATCAATAGGATCCACTAATGATCAATTACATGATAATAGATAATAGAATAGAAACGTTTTGTCATCACGAAACAATAAGTAAATAGTGTAATAAATATTACTTTTTGTGTGCATAGTTTTTACAAACGTTTTTTAAGTTAACCAAATGATAACTATTACTTTTTGTGTGTATAGTCATTAAAAACGTTGTCAATTCTTATTATTTTTGTCAAAAAATAATTGTAAATTCTAAGAAAAAGAGATTCCCCAATTGCTTGATTTCATTGTATGACACCACCTTGTAGTTCTTCTAAGAAAAATCTATTTCCTAATTGCCTAATTTTATTGTGACACATCATCTTGTGTTTCTTCCTTTTATAATATAATAATAATAATAATATAGATATATAGATTAGGGAAAATTACGGCAAAAATACTCAACGTGCCTCCCGTGTAGGGTTGAGCGTGGGTTGGGTTGGGCCGCCCCGATGCTTTTTATGGACCCGACCCGACTACTTCGGGTTCACAAAAAAAAACCCAATCCGACCCAAATTTTTTTAATGCCCGAACCAAACCGACCCAATAAAAATCGGGTTGGGTTGGGTTGGTTTGGGTCTGCCATGGCCCGATTAATTAAATTTTAATTAAAAAAAAATATGTATCAATATAACTCAAAGTTCAATTAAAAGTAACCGATAACATAATCCAAACATAAACACAACATAATCCAAAACATGAAGACATTATCCAACACAATATAACATAAAGTCATAAACTAACACAAAATAGTTTTATCATAAGACATAATCGGATGAAAACGCTAGCCGGATTTTCCCTAGTCAATTGCCGTCATCTCTGTACACAAAACAAACAAATTAACCTGCAAACAATTTTTTTTTAAAAAAAGTCAGATTAAAAAGAAGTTTATAATCATCTTTTATCAATATCAGTTCAAAGTCAAATTAATGTTCAAGAAAATCCACATTATAATCAAACAATACAATACAAATACAAAGACAAGCATATATAGCATATCGTTTTATCAAATATCAATATCAGATTTCTAAATGCTCACCACTCAGAGGAGAAGCCGAACTGGAACTGCCGACGGGAACGACGAACTAGAATCGCCGAACTAGAATCGCCGAAGGCCACCACGGAAACGACTAGACACACTGCGCCGCTGAGTGATGGAAGCGTAGGCTCCTTCGTAGAGAGAGAGAGATGGACAGGCTGTGGTGGAGGCGATGAGTGAAATGTGGCTGGATTAACCCTAATACACTAAGGGGTTAATGGTAAAATTACATACAAAATATTTATGAAAAAAAATTGGTCGGGTTGGTCGGGTTGACCCGAACCCGGCCCCAGCCCCAGATAATGAGCGGGTTGGCCCAACCCAACTCAATTTTGAGCGGATCAGTTTGGGGCGGGTCAGTTTGGGTTGGGCCTTCACGGGTTGGGTTGGGTTTTCGGGTTGGGCAATTTCTGCTCACCCCTACTCCCGTGTACTCAACCTTTAAAACTGGCGGCAAAAATACCCAACGTGCGTTGACCGTGACTTTGGCATGAAAACGTTAATTTTTCCGTTAACATCCGCCACGTGGCCGTTAGCGGCAAAAATACCCAAACTTTTTTTTTTGAAAAAAAATAATTTTTAATTTCTTAATTTATATTTTTTTCTTTACTTAATTAGTGATAATTACTTAAATTCCAAATACATTGAATAACACAAAAGTTAGTCAAAACATCAATTGATTTCTTAATGAGCTTGTATAAGCTACTTTTGCTGATAAAAATCTTATTATTATGAGAAATTTAAACATATCATTACACAAAAGTCGATCATGATACCAATTGTATATTAATTTGCTTGGAGAAGCTTATTTGCCGACTAAACCTAATCATGAATAAAACAATTACATAGTTAATTTAAGGTTGACAGTCAAACTTTAAACAAAAACCTAATCATATTGATTTTGTTACATTTGACTATCTAAATATATAGCACGACATCTCAAAAAAATATTACATAATATGTATATATATATGTGAAACTCTTAGCGCATATATTCTCAATTTATGACCATTACTTATATTTTTATGTCTTTTTTTTTTTGTCGGAACATACTTTGAAGTCTTATTTTGTTATCGGGGATAATTTTAAAGACGTTAATTAGCCGAGTTAATGTTTTCACATTGCTTCAAATTCTAAGTATGAGCCGAATTAACATCTTCACCATTACCATTTTCATTGGAAATTGACCGTTTCAGATCGAATTAATACAGTCAATTAATGTCTCCGTATTGAAGAAAAAATATGGCTTAAGAATATGTGCTGGTAAAAAAATATTATCAATAATCAATATTTTATACAATATTGCTACGGTATGTTTATACTTAAAGCTTAACACAGAAAGAATGTCACTGGATGCAATATTTTATACTTTAATTAAAGTATGTTTATACTTTATACAATATTTTATATAAATACAATAGAATGTCACTGCATGCCAATTGAAAGAATATTTTAAAGCTCAATTAATTTTATTCATTATTTTAGTAAATAACTCTCTCTCTCTCTCTCTGAAAGCAATTGCGTACGTACGTGCATGGTTGAATAAGGCAGGGTTTCTATTTCTATTAAATTCCATAACAAATTTGGATACACACTAGGATGGTCCATGGACTCCATGGTATCATTTGTATGATAGTATCTAATTCTTTAAGACTTAAGTTTAAAAGCAAGACCAGAGTTTTTAATTAATATGAGAGATATGAGTAAAGAAAGACTTATTTATAAGAAAGTCTTTAAAATGTTGATACTAAGTTTTTTTTAGATGGCAAATCTTTCTAAACTCTTATAATTTTGTATTTTCCGTCATGTTTTCGCCCCGAATCGTATCACGTTTCACGCTTTTAAACCCATTAAATATACTTTTTTAATCAAAAAAATGAAACCGATTTATCAATGATAAACAATGGTATATTTAATGGGTTTAAAAAACGTGACATGTGATGCGGTTCGGGGCGGAAACGTGACGGAACACACAAAATAAATGTTTAGCAACTTTTGCCATAAAAAAAAAGAATGAGAACTCAATATCAGCTTTTCAAAAAAATTAGGTATTTATGCCGCTATTTTCCCTATTTACAATAACGTCACATATAAAGTTTTTTTTCTAATAAAGTTGCATCTGATCTTTGTAAATATTTTGTACGAAAAACTAATAATATATGATATATATATTTAATGTTAAATAATCTATGATTAATATATATATATATATATATATATATATATATATATATATATATATATATGGAAATCTTGTCTTTCAAGGGCCTTAGAAAATGATGTAAGAAACGGCAAGCATTACTTGAGTTAAATTACGAGGGTTTCATGACTAATGTCTGGTAGTACTTGCCGGAAGTTATAAGCAAAGAGAAAACCTAATTAATTTATATAAGCTCGAGTAAAAATTGTTTGGAAGAATATCTACTTGACAAGTAAATAAGTATTCATATTTTTATTAAACCTGCGGTATATAGAATTTTTCTGTATATATATTTATCCTAGATTAATAGAAAATCCTATCTTATAATCCAGTTCCTTAGAATTAAAATGCAGTCCGTAAAACCCATGATTTCTCTTCCTAAACTAACAAGTCCATCTCCCATATCAAGCTCAATTTCTCATTCATAGTAATATTGATACTAACATATATATAAGTAACTTAATGAAATTTATCTTTATGAAATTTTATGAAATTTACAACTACCACGTAATAAAGTATGAAAAAAAAAAAAAAAATCGCCGAATTTTAATTTTCTGTTTATTTTTTAGTTAAAATATACTAATAATTAAGCTGTACCATATAGGCATACGCATACTTTCGGGAAAACTTGCATTCCAAGCGACCCAACAAATCCAAATCTTTTGGAATCATTGATCAAGTACGTAATCAGTCTCCTTAATCTAATACTCGAGGTTAATACTTAATACTCTCCTTAATCCGTATTAATTTATAGCTTTGATCTACTACGTAATCAGTCTAAAACTGAGCTTATCAAACAAATTGCGATATGAAAAGGCAGTAATTAGTCAGACAAACGCATGTTCGGAGTAATAGACTTTGGCAATCATATAGTAAAATTAGCATGTTTAATTTGTGAGTTTAAGCCTGACTTGACTCAACCCCTAGCAGAGATCTCCCCACCAGAGCTTCCCTTAGCAGAGAAGGGCCCGAGCAGAAATCTCCCTAGCAGGAATTCCCCTACCAGAGATGGGTCCGACCAGAGATTTTCCCCAGCAGGAAGGGACCCGACCAGAAATGCTCCTACCAGAGATGGCCCTAGCAGAGATGAGGGAGAGCAGAGATGTCCCATAGTAGAAGAGGACCCTAGCAAGATTCTCCCGAGCAGAAATGGGAAACGCCAGAAGTCAAGAATTATTCCAGGAAGGTGCCAAACTTGAGGAGCAAGTTTGGAGATTCGATTTGGCTTCCTGATTTGATATGATTTGGTTTCTCATTCTGTAAATTATAAAGATTTGATTAAGTTTTTTTTAGGAAGTTTAGCTAGGGTTTAGCTTTCTAGTTTCTCTATAAATACAAGTCTTATGACTTTAGTTTGTAACTTTTTGCTCTCTTTGCATTCGACATTAATCTGAGAAAATTCTCCCAACTTTCTTTGTCTTTTGTTCTTTGTTTCTTTTGGCAGATCCATTCCAATTAGGAACCAACATAATTAAATTAATTTCTTGAGTTAAGACATTACAATTCCCCACTAAACTTCTTATTAATTTAGATGCTTTAATAACCCATCCATCAATTGTTGTTATATTATAAGAACTCATAACAAAAACAAATAAAAAAAACTCTTTTATATATGCTGTCACTGTCTCCAATTGATTGTCTTATATAAGTTGGAATTATTTTTACATTCAATAAAATTAAACCCATCAATTTTTTTTTAATGATTTTAGAAACATGCATGCGTTGTACATAGCAGATAGGGTTTATATTTCAATGAATCATTATATCACAACTAGGGTTGGAACCATGTGCATCATTCAAGCTATATTAATCTCCTCATGTACAAACTTAAGTACATGATTATTTTTGTTATAAATTTACATTATTAGTTTTCTTATACTAATCTCCTCATGTACAAAGTTATAGAGAGTACAAACATAACTATATTATTATTAATCATGTGTAGAGAGTGTGATATATACATGTAAACGTAAGAGAGAGAGTGTGAAGTTTCGTCATTTGTCTGGTTTTATTCTTGCAAAGTCTCCTTTCTTATTAATCTCCTCATGAGTATACACGCACTATATATAAGTTATAATACTCAACAGTACGTGGTAAGTGCTTGCTATTGATATTTCATGTTTTAAATAATTTGTAGCATATATATATATATATATATATATATATATATATCCAAATATTCGCGTGGGGTCCAAAAATTGCACATAGATCACTAATATAATACTATACTTGTATATTAGTATATATATATAGATCGCTCAAAATTATTATATTTCCTTTATTTGTGAGTAAGGGCGATTATAGTACATTTCCATAATAAATTACCAGTCACTATCCTTGTATTAAATGAAAATGAGAGAAAGTTATATGATGACTAAAATAATAATGAAAGTAAGTTAAAGTGATTGATTCACAGGTCCACTCTTCATGGTTGTGCCCTACAAGTTTATACGTAATACGTTGTCACGCATGCATGCTGCATCCGAAACAACCACCGCTACACGCGCGACGCCCCCGCTTATACGGGCGTAGAAAAGTTAAATTTTGCATGTTTCGGAAGTTATTATAATTATTATTATTATTTTAAATTAAGCCAAATGCGACTGCTCGACCGTAAATGCTATCTAGTTACTTCTAATTTGTCTGTCGTAAATGTTATCTAGTTACGGTATGACATTAGAGTTAAAAAAAGATAAAAAAAGCAAGAACCAAAAAGTAAATATATAGAAATTGATGTGGGCCCACTTCAGTAGGAATCTAGAGGTGCAAAGTGCAATTATAACCAAGGTTCGCATTACCGACGATTATCGTCGATTATCGACGATTATCGAGCTTACCGGTAGTTACCGGTAAGTTACCGGCTATAATACTTACCGTTTTATCCATTTTTCGACGATTATCGAGCTTTTCGATAAACCGAAGACCAACCGATTATCGCTATTTTTAGTGTAAAAATTTGATACTTTTCGGTCAATTAAAAAAAATCAATTTTTAGAGATTTTTCGGTCTTTTCGACAGCCAATGACCAAATTTTATACAATTTTCGAGCTTACCAGTGAAAAACCGAGACTTTTCGGTCTTTTCGACAGCCGACGACCAAATCTTATATGAAAACTTGATTTTCGAACTGGTAAGTTGCAAGTTTTTCGACAAATTATCATATTTTCACTGATTAATCGATTCTTGGCATAAGTTTCAAAAGTTTTGATTTATTCATTTTTAACCGAATTTCTTGGAATTTTTTGTAGTTTTTGGTAAATTAATGACATATAATGTTAAATCTATATGAATCAATCATTTCTTCTTTGATATGTACTCATTTATACGATTTTTAGGGCTTTCATGTGTTAAAATATAAAGAGTTAGTTTTATATGAGATTTATGTTTAGAAATGAGTAAAGCTTGGAACTTTATCATCTTTTGTTTATTTTTTTGCATTCTTATGAATATTTTTTTTATGAAAACATGTTTTGATGACTTATTTTATAATTATTTTGTTAGATTTAGGTTAAATTTGGATTATCATGCTTGTTAGGCAAATGTATATAAAGTTTTGAATTTAGGAATTTACTCGAAATGTGCATATTTTGTTATAATTTGTTGATTGTATAGGGTTAAAAATATTATATTTCCAAAGAAATATGAATGTTTGAGCTTTTGATTTCTTGAGTTCTTGAATTTTTAGATTACAAGACTTTCGTGTAAAAAGTCTAAAAATTCATATTTTTTAATATTTGAAGTAATTTATTCAAATTTTTATGTTTCTATTTCATTAATTATTTATTGACATATTAATCTGTGATTTTGGTATATTTTATTTGCATATTTGAGCTTAATTCGGATTTTTTCATAATTACGGCAAAAGTCTTCTAAGTTTATCTTTTGTGATTTGTGAGGTAATCTCTTCATTTTTTTTGGTGTTTTCGTTGATAAAATATTTTTTAAAAAAATAATATGAAATCTTGGTGTAACTTATTTTCATATTTGAGATTAATTTGAATTTTCTCATAATTGCGGCAAAAGTCTTCTAAGTTGATGTGATGAGAATTATATGTGTTTGTATATGATTATATATATATATATATATATATATATGTTTGTGTATGAAACTGTTTTTTATATCATGACATTCTATTATTAATTTATTAGATAATAGAATAGAATCAATAATTATCATGACATGCTTTTATTTTTGGTATTTTTAAAACATTATTTTAAATTGGGCAAATACAAGCTTAAAAATTTTATAAGTTTTCCGTCGAAAAGTATCGAAAAGTATCGATAATCCGTCGATAATCATCGAAAAGTATCGATAATCGGTAAGCTACAGTATTATAGGTTTTCCGTCGGTTAATCGGTAAGCTATCGATTAATCCGTCGAAAACGGTAATCGGTTTATCGGTAACATCGGTAAGTTGAACCTTGATTATAACTATTGATTTCAAAACATGCGGACAAACCTTACCAAATTATATACGCTAAAGAAATATATATATATATATATATATATATATATATATATATATATATATATATATATATATGCTATAAACTCGGCCGCCCCTGACGTTAGAGAGGCCCTTGGCGAAATTTTAAGGCCCTGTAAAAAAAATAAAAAATAAAAAATTATAACATATCTTAATCAAGTTTGGGTACATTAACCGTCGAAAATAAACATTGGGTACATAATCCACAGCCAATCAAACATTGGGTACATTAGCTGCAATTTACCCTAAAGTTTAATACAGAAAGTTTAAAATATTTTAAAGTATAATACGGAAAATGTACAACATATAAATACAATAGAATGTCACTGGATGCCAATAGAAAGAATATTTTAAAGTTCAATTAATTTTATTCATAAATAACTAGGTACATTAAAATGAGATATAGTTCTAGAAAGCTGCGCACGTACGTGCATGGTTGAATAAGGTAGGGTTTCTTTCTATTTCTATTGAATTCCATAACAATTATGGGCACACACTAGGATGGTCCCATGGGTGATTATTTGGCCACGCGGACAAAGTTAACGGGTAAGTTAACATCGTTACGAGAATGGAGTGGTCAACTCCCCAAATGCGACTTTGGGTATTTTTGCCACCACTTTTAAACTTTAGGTACACGAAGAGTTCTTTGAGCAAACTTTAGATATTTTCCCCTTCTTTAACCCTAAAGTAATATGCCAAATTCTAAGGAAATATAATTACTGTATACTACGCTATATGTTTGAAGTAATACAGGTATCATCCCTGAAAAAAGAACATAGACAAATTGAGAAAACTCCCAATTTTACATATAGTAATGAAATACAATTAATCCTATAAATGTTATATTCAATTATCATATTTATCGCTTTTTGAAAAATTATTACTATTGGTGTGTGTGTGTGGGGACTATATATAATTGTCTATTTGTGAATTATAATATTAAGTTGAATTAGTAATGAGTTTCAAAGTACAATAAGTCTCAAGTTATATAAGAATTTTTTTTATTTAGATATATTATAGTTCAAAAGTTTTTATCAAGACATTATATGTAGAAATCTATTTGATTCTCGAGCCACGCCTAAATTATTTAAGGATTGGGCTGTCCAAATTAAGAATTGAAGATTGGACTAATCCATACTTAAGAAGCGGATCCCCATTAAAAATAACGTTAATGCAGACGAATCCACATCTTTTATTAATTTAAATTTAAGTGATTAAGATAAAAAGTGCTTAATAATGCATGACATGTTACGAGAAGAATTTCTTTTAACCAAGTTAAAAGAGCAACAAATGAATAACAATATACTCATTATCAAACAAAGAGTAATTGAATAATTAATTTTAAAAAAATTAATTAAGATAGCTAGCAGCCAGAAACACATTTAATTCCAAGAAACCACAAGCAAATTAAAAAGCAAATCAATCAAAGCAACAAAAATAATGTCAAAGATAACTGTTTTTATACAATCAAAAGCGATACATTGGGAATAGTTCAGAACTATATATACTTAAAATTAGTATGTTTCTATTTATACTTAAAAGTAGCATTCTCGCATGTGGGGTTTCTCATTAAATACTTCCACTATATATATGCTCTCACTTTCTTTTCCCAAAATACATGGGAAAGAAGCAATTAGGTATGGAATATTGGTACTATAGTTAAATATTTTATATTCTGAAAAGACATTTGAACTTTGAAAAGCAATAGATGTAAGTGTAAATATGTGTCTTTATTTGCATTTAATAAACTTTTAAGTCTTAATAAGTAAGAATATGATTTATTAAGTGTGTGTTTATTTTTTTTAATTAAACAACTTAATACTTCTTAATCCACTTTTATTATTTGTAATTTGTATCCTAGCCTAAGTCCCAGTTGAATATGTGGTCAGAACTTAGTGTGATGATTATCAATAAAGTGGTTTAGGGTTAGGATGATCAAGATAGTAAGTTGAAGTTGTTTTCAAGTTGCTCTTTGGAAAACTAATATACATATTCCTTGTAATTACTACTTGCCGCGTTGCTTTTAATTTGCTCACAAATCATACTCAAGGCTCAAATTTAGAGGTTTTAATCTGATCGATTCTTCATATATATTAGTTCCTAATTTATAATATTATTAAGTTGAATTATTGATGAATTTCAAGGTACAATAAGATTTAAGTTATATATTAAAAAAAAAATTGTAAACACAATGTCAATATTTTTGTAGTTGAATAAAATAATTTGAAGAATTAAAGCAGTAAATTTACTAATTTGAATCATAAATATATATAGAAGACTCTCAAACATTCCTTATTAGTATTAATATTAATGCTTCATCTTAAATGTTAATTAAAAATTTAGAACATAATAAAAAATGCAAGAGTTTATCATAGTAAATTGCAAGAATTTTTCAAATATATAAAATAATTATAGGTTTTTAATAGATAGTGTCAAAACCTATCAGGTGGTGGCTCTGATGGATGATGATCCCAAATTGGCCTAGATAGATATGATGTATTATTATTATTATTATGAAGAGAGTAGGGCCTACTTTGTATTCTTGTCTTATACTGTCAAAATTGAATCATGTGATAAAAGGATATATTGACGCTGACTTTATGTGTATTTATATAATATATGGACACTTAACAAGCCTTTTATAGTAAGCTAGCTAGTAAATGGAACTCCTAACTCAACCATGCCCAGATAATCTACTAAAGAACTTCATTCGTTGGCCGAAGCTCCTCTTTCTGTACTTAATCAGAAGAAGAACTATTATCTCTTTTCTTTACACTTTGTCGGAGACTAGCTAGCAACCAACAATAGCAAGAGCAGGGTACATTTCCAAGAGGACCCTTCCTTGCTGATCGAGGAACTCAAAGCGGACCTAACCACTCTCCTTGGTTTCACTGCTGCTATGCCATAAAGGTTTGCTCTCTCTCTCTCTCTCTCTCTCTCTCTCTCTCTCTCTCTCTCTCTCTCTCTCTCTGTGCTTTTATTTATGTTAAATTTTGTTTTCTTCAGTAAGAACTTAAGGGTGTTAGTAAATGTCAGCGATACCCTTTCATTCGACGCCAAAACAGATAAAATGACCTTGAGTTCTACTTCTATCTAAGAACAGGTCGTTTTTGGCTCACCGGAAACCTGCTCCTAAGTTTGAGGCATTGCTTCGTTTTTCTTTCCGTCGTCAAGCTCGCTCATTTCGTCTGATCGTTGTCGCTCCAACCGTGCAAAGGCGAAGGTTAGTCGTGTCTAATTATATCTTCAAAGACGACTTGAAGTGCTTTGAATATTTCTATAAAAAGGTTCCACTCTTCAGCTAAACAAATAAGAAACCTTCTCACTCTATATATTTGTGCTCTACCAATATGAAAGGTCCTCGTAAGCATTACTCTCTCTCTCTCTCTCTCCGTGAACGCCGCCGAAACCTGCTCCGAAGTTGGAGGCTTTGCTTTGTTAGAGCAGTTAATTCAATTACTTGAAATAAACACTGCGAGTGGACAAGTGAGTCAGAAGTTCGAACTCGGAAAGCTGCCGAGTCGGACTCGCTCACGAACTCAGAATAATATATATATATATATATATATATATATTAAAAATATCAGCAAGCAATCAATACGATGACGATCTTGGTGGCTATAAATAAATAACCCCGCTCTTCCCTTCCCTCAATTTACACACTTGCCCTCAAGAAGACAGCCATGGATCTTATTTGTTTTTTGTTTTCTTCTTTCATACGGAGTTTGATTACGCCATTGATACGATGATATGTGAAGTGCGATCTTGTTGATCGTCGTCATTTTTCAAAGCAAGTAGCAACTCGTGAAGTTCTGCAGTTAATTAGGGCTTGCGTTCTGTGCAGTTACGATTTTTTTTTTTTTTTTTGTTTCCTTTAATCTCAACCACACATCTCCACGAGTGATGTGGATCAGCTCAAATGAGGTGGCTGGGTTGTAATACTTACGTGGCAACATCCAACGTGCCACATAAGACGCCACTAACGTGCTTTGAAAAATGGACGGAAGGATCGTAATTTTTTTAACAGAATAAACTATAAGTTCATTAGCTACTAAAAAACAGTTTAGGTACTTAAGGGTAAACTGCGGCTAATGTACCTAATGTTTGATTTTCTGCGGATTATATACCTAATGTTTATTTTTGGCGGCTAATGTACCCAATGTTTGATCCGTTAGATATTTTTGGGTTTTCCGTCATTTGACCGTTAGAGAGTTATCCTCCTCTATATGTACACTTTTCGTATTTTTGACATAACTCACTCATTTTTTGTCCAAATTTTATGCACGACCTATGGTTGGAAAGATAAGAGATAGATCTACAACTTTGATGTTTTAAGTTTTGTAAAATAAGTTTTAAAAAAATACGAAATTTCAAATATAACGTAAAATTGGACATTAGTTTAATGCAAAATATTTGTTTCGAGCAAATTTTAATATACTTAATGACTTTTTATGATGAAACGTAAAAGAAAAAAGTTGTAGATAAATGTTTTATCTTTCCAACGAGTATTTATTTATAAATTTTTGACAAAAAATGAGTGAGTTATGCTAAAAATATAAAAGATGTGATGTGAAATAATATTTCATATTTTTGGCATAACTCACTCGTTTTTTATCCAAAATTTATAAATAAACACCCGTTGGAAAGATAAAACATTTATCTACAACTTTTTCCTTTTATGTTTCATCATAAAAAGTCATTAAGTATATTAAAATTTGCTCGAAACAAATATTTTGCATTAAACTAATGTCCAGTTTTACGTTGTACTTGAAATTTCGTATTTTTTTAAAACTGATTTTACAAAACTTGAAACATTAAAGTTGTATATCTATCTCTTATCTTTCCAACCATAGGTCGTGGATAAAATTTGGACAAAAAATGAGTGAGTTATGTCAAAAATACGAAAAGTGTACATATAACTCTCTAACGGTCAACTGACGGAAAACCCAAAAAATCTAACGGATCAAACATTGAGTACATTAGCCGTCGAAAATAAACATTGAGTACATAATCCGCAGAAAATCAAACATTGGGTACATTAGCCGCAGTTTACCCGGTACTTAATAATAATAAAAAAATAAACATTGAGTACTTTGGCCGCAATATCTTAAAATTACAGATGAACTTACTAGGAATCTAGGATCACATCAAACATGACGTGGCGCAGCCAAATTCTTTTTCCTTTTCAATTTAGATTTTTTAAAATCAACCAATTTGCATGGCAGAGTGTATAAATAGAAGCCATCCATGCAAACACACTTCATTCATCAAAATCCATTTTGTGTTATAAACTACCCTTTCTCTCACTTTGTATTGTGATTTTAACCTAGACTTGTTCAACCCACCATTATCGGAACTTCACGATCAAGACGCACGTAGAATAAGTGGCTAAGCTTTAGAATTAGTCACGCTTTGTTTTTAGTCTTTCAGCAGCATGTAGTTGAGCAATTATAGGATAGTTTGGTATTTTCCTTTCCTCTATAAATAGAGATTGTATACGCACTATTTTAACGTTTTGTTTTGTATTCGACTTCTTTCAATAATATAAGAAAAGAATCTCCCTTTTATTCTCTCTTGCTGCCATCGATATATGTGTGAGTGAGTGGTGTATGTGTATTGCTTTACAATTACTGTTGTCGTTTGTTTTGCTACTACACATCATTATATATTCTAATATATATATACACAGAGATTAGTGAGTGAGTGTGCAATCTGCTTTGCATATTTATATATATATATATATATATATATATATAACACAGAGTGGAGAAGTGTGAGCGTGTTCTTATATTCCCGTATTGTTGTTATTCCAAGAGTGTGTTTGGCAGAGATCGTAATATTGGGAACCAACATGTATTACGTTTTGCTAACCTTCTAAATATTTGCAGTGAAAAAATGGTGCTCGGAGAGGAGATAATGAGCGACGTGAAGGGTAACGTAGCCGCTCAAGCGGTGGAGCCGAGCAGGCCATGTACAACTCTGACCGGATCGAGCTCGATCATGTCAGGAAACGACGGGGGGCCACGGCCCCTGTACCAGTGGCCGTGGATCCGCCCTTGGCCCAGAGGACGCTGCGCGCGCTCGTTGTTGATGACAACAAAATGACGCGCAGGGTGCACAAAGCGAAGCTCAGGTCGAAGCTGGGCTACGAAGTTGAGGTTGCGGAGGATGGGCAGAAAGCCGTGGATCTTCACCTCGCTGGGGCGTCCTTCGACCTCATCATCATGGACAGGGACATGCCATTCAAGAATGGTCCAGAGGTAGTGAATTATTCTCAATCCTTCGACCTCATTTATGAGATTATCGTAATTTACTGATCATTAATACAAATCTATTTTACATATATAGGCGACGAGGGAGTTGCGCACAATGGGTGTGCGCAGCACCATCGTCGGCGTGACGTCACACGGAGATGGTCCCGAGCGTCGGGATTTTCTGGAATCCGGCCTCGATGCTTGCTTTTGCAAGCCTTTGTATGCCGATGCTCTGGCCAATTTATTAAACCGATGATATACGAGCACTATAATTATTTTTTATTTTATATTTTATAAAAACGTCAATGAAAAAAGAGACTAGAATATTATAATGTAGTTTCATAATTCCAAACTTTTCTTTTCACAAGTATTCACTTCGAAGCGTTTATCTATCATATGACTGTCTACTCAATAGCGTATCTAATGAAAATAAACACCATTAATTCACACACAAATAATTTTTTTTTTTTATCTAATTGCTTATCATATAGTCAAAGGATTTAAGCATCATCGTCAAATTATGAGAGCCTGTGAGTTGTGACCAATTATAATGTTTAGAGATCACTTGATGGGAAGTGGGCCCACCTTTACTCGGGTGGCCAAATAAGATTTAACATTTAAGTCAATTAGTCAAATATCAAACTGACCAAAACTTCTTTACATTACTGTAATTTTCGTAAGTTTTTTAGTCAATGTGAGACATTTTATCTTGTACTGATCCTATAAAATAGAAGGTAATCATCAACTAAAATATACTAATTATTATTCCTTTATTGAAAAATAATTAAATAAACTCCTTTAATTTTTATTTAATTTTCATTCTTCATGAGAATTACAAGTTACTAAAGGAAAAAATACGACATTGTAGCATGAGTGTCATTTATGACGGTTTCCGTTTACTTGATGTCAAACAAAGACTAAGATATCACGATTAATCGATGATTTATTGTTTTTTTTTTAAGTACCGGTAATGTAATACCCACAATTAGTAGACAAGAAATTGTGATGTGTACTACGATGCGAGATCGACTCGTTTTCTTTCTGCATTAATGTCATGTCTGCATTAATATATAAGAATATATATTATACGTTTAATTACCTTATGATGGTATCCAAGAAAATATCAATTTGTGATACATATTATATTCATATGAAGAGGGCACTTTTGTCTCTGCGAATGGTACAACAACAGAAAGAAAAAAAAAAGAAAAAAAAGAAAGAAAGAAAAAGGAGACTCTGACATCGTGCTTGAAAAAGGAAAGACAATGAGGGAAAATGGAGCCTTTGAATGTCAAATATACCCCATAGAAAACAAAAAGGGCATTGTATTATTGAACAAGGTCTGGTTCCTCTTCATTATGACCTACAATAGAGTATGTTACACATACACTCATGAAATGGTCAAGTTATATATATATATAAAAAAAAAAAGTGCCCCGTTCATAAGTTTATTATGCCACCTTGCCCATTCAAATTCTTTACCTCATTGTATATGCCTCATATTTTCTTCCTTCCTTTACTGAATACTTTATATACCTCTCTTCCAAACTCTCTCACTCATATATACTTGACTTCTCAATAAGTTGTCCAAAAAAACACGTACGTTTCCATGTGTTTCCGAGAACCGAACTCGTGCAGTAGCCGCAGCGAGTTTCCGAAGCGCGGTGGTGAGTTCTAAAGTTCATTGGCAAAATTTCGTAACATTTCGGCAAGTTCCCGAAATACACCGGCAAGTTCGAAATCCATCGACGAGTCCCCGGAGTGCGGCGACAAAACCACAAACTGCGACGACGAGTCTTTGAGTACTTCAGCGAGTTCTCGGAGCGCATCGACGAAACCGCAAATTTCATCGACAAGTTTCGGAGTGCTTCGGCGAGTTCTCGGAGTGTAACGACGAAACTGTAAACCATCTCGACGAGGTTCGAAGCGTAGCGGCCGGATCCGAAACTCGTCGGCTTGTGTCGGCGAGGCTTGGATATAGCAAGCGATCGTTGTGGAGGCGCGAGCGAAGGGACTCACAACCTTTCGTGGTGAGTTAGCTTGCCGTCTATATAATTTAACGTTTTCATGCATAGGGTCACGTTCATATATGGTTCGGTTATATACGTCTTATGATGATTCTATAGATTTCGAGAGCATGAAGGTTATTTGAGATTTTAGAGTATGTAGTATGATAAATAAATATTTTGGTGAGAAATAGTTTGAAAGAGCACATGCACATGCACGTAGAAAATATTAGAGAGTGGTGAATATAAGTGGTTTATAAAAGTCATTCTTTATGTTAGTGTATATATATATATATATATATAATGAATCAGAAGTATGTATATTTATACACGATATATGTTCATTATCTATTTATATTATTTTTGCAAAGGTTATGAAAGAAAATGGTTTATTAATTAGTAGAGTTTTATTAATGAGAGCTTTCTATAAAGAAGATTGTTATTTTACATGCAAAGACTATACTATTAAATATATGAATAATTTTTATTCGACGATTATATTACGAAAATGATGCCTCTTATTTAAATATATACCTATAGTTATTTTTATGGTCATATATAGACCTATGGACAGTATTTTCAATTTATACCAGCTACCTGTAATTTTTCCACCATATATATATATATATATATATATATATATATTTAAAGAGGCCTAAGTTTTACAGAAAATGAGATATATTTATATTTCTTATTTAACTTTATATATATATGTTGTACATTACTATATGTTGTACATTACTACATACATGCATTACTATATGTTGTACATTACTATTACTATTGCTCTTTATATTTATATTTCAATATAGGGCATTATTATATTCATGCATATGCATTTTTCCCCTTATTAGATTCTAGTCACGGTATCAATAGGTCTAAAGTCTAGGAAGAAACACGACCACGTAGTGGATCATAGAATTAGTATACGAGTAGATAATGAAATGAGGAGCTTATATTATAAAGTATGGATACTGATATTGGAAGCTAAATATCAGGAAATTCGTGCTTCGCAGTCACTAACTTGCGTTAGGAACTATTTCGTAAGAGCTAAGGTATGTACAAGTACTCACCTACATCACAACAATAATATTGTTTGCATGAATATTTTCATAATATGAAGCATGTTGATAATGCTTATATGATACGAATGACACGTATTTTTACGATAAAAATGATATATAAGTAAATATATTATTTTTACAAGAAAAGTTTTTAAGGCGTCGTACTGGAGACGAGTCTCCTTATGTTAAGATTATGTTATGATACCACGGCTTGATTTGGTTTGGGTCGCTCCCCCAATCTCCCGTTGGTTTGCGCGCAAGGTACGTACGCAGGGCCCAAAGTATGTTAAAAATATGTTTATGAAGTATTATGATATGATAGAAGATGATATGATATATCTTTATATACAACTGAATATGATGTTGTATTAAACATCATGATATAATAATATATATGATTTTAAAGCATGTTTGCATTGTGAGTTATATGAGCTTGTACATACTGGGCGTTAGCTCATTATAGTTGTGATGTAGATTCATGAAAGAAACCAGTTGGGAGTTAGGAGCGGATGAAGCGGAACCAACATCGTGGCATATACAGTGCATAGCGGTGGAGCCGATCCTTGAGACTTCATTTCCGCAAATTTATCATTTTCGTACTTTGTTTTCGAAACTTATTTTCAAACCTCAGTAGAGGATTATCCCTATGAACCCAAGTATTGTATTAACGATATTTTATCGTTTGGCTTTAAGTTGTTCGCTATGTTTTATGGATCGTTACAAGATTTCGTTTTAAAATATATTATAAGGTATTTCTTGTTAAAAAAAATAAAAAATTGATGACAAGTTTATAAACTTTATTTTTCATAAACAAATATTTTCGAAAATTTTAAGTATAAGAAGTAACGGCCGAAAAAGCGGGTCATTACAGGTAACATATCACACATATCAGAGGAAAATTTCCTTTAAAAAAAAATAAAGCGAAATTCCCACTTTATTGTCAAATTTCTAACTTCTCGCTCAAAATCTCAAATCGCATAGTTTTTCGTATTTTAGACTTAACTCACTCATTATGTGTCTAATTTTGACGATTAAACTCTCGTTTTGAAGCTAAAAAGTAGATCTACAACTTTGTAGTTTTATATTTTGAATATATATATATATATATATATATATATACATAACTTTGTAGATTATATTTGAACTTTATGTAAAATAAGTATTTATTTTTAAATTATTTTTCATAAACACACCAGTTTATTAATGATTTATTATCGATAAGTATCATTAACTATCGATTAGTACTGATTATCTAGAAAACAATTTCTTATAATTTATCTTTCAAATAATCCATCACCAACCGAATAACAAACGATAATCGATAACCAATTTATCGGTAAAAATAACGTTAGCTTTGATGTCAAAGTAGGCCCACAATTGCTCGGCCACCGCATTAGCCTGCCTTTTTTAAGTCAACCTTTGGCGAATTGAAATTTATTTATATTTAATTAATATTTCACTCCTGTAAGATCAACTAGTGGACTACCACGATGATGTAAAAAAAAATTAATTAGATTGTATATTGTAATTTATATACATGAACATCAAACTAAATATATATTTTTTAAGTCATCAATTTTTTTTTTACTGAATATGATCATATATTGTTTTTGAAAAATTGAAAAAAGTGATTACCCTAATTATTGTCCTTCAATTAATTATCTATTTAAGAATTAAACAAAGACGAATTTGGACAGTGAAAAATATTAATGGGTATTATGACCATCTTATGATTTCTAGAAAATATGCGCAAATGAGTTTTGTTACGAAGATGGTTAAAACATAAAATAAATGAACGAAGGATTAATTTACATTAGAATTCAAATGCAATGCATAAGTAGTTATGTATACAATAAAATTTATTGTATTGTTTAATTCACGGGTAAGCCAAATGTTATTATTAGTTATTTATAGTTATTGTTCTCAAAATAAAGAAAAAGAATAAATACAAATGAACAAATTTTAGCATTTGGAAATTGTTTAGTTTAGAAAGATAAGATAAGACATAGTTACAAATTCAATAAAACTCGCGATCTCTCATATTCAAATATAAAAAGTTAATAGAAAAACTGAAAAAGTATAATGACATGTGAATTGACTGCACTTGTTTTGCTCTAGCATTAGACTAGTACTACTTTCCATCAATGGTCGAATGATTTCAAACAACCAAACAAAAAAGTAGTCATTTTGAGCTTGTAAGTCAAATTGATAAATAAAATTGTGTGATTAAATATTGAATTGAAACATTATTATGAATGAGACCTTTTCGGTTTCTTTCTTTCTTTCACCATGATGTCCTTGATTGATTGGTGATGAGCGGCTTATACTGTATATGGTATAACAAATAAATCTTAGAGATAATCCAAAAATAACTTTAGAACTGTTAATAACGCCTTAAGATCACTATATTTATATGCAATCACAACTATTAATTAAAATATTTAGGAATGTAATTAACAAATTCAATTCAATATATATATATGGCGGCTTGGCTTTGCTTGGATTAATTTTTGGACGCTCTCTTAGATAAAGATCAAGGATCAAATAATTAATAATGTGTAATATGATGGATCTTTACAAGTACTTACAACAGCTGTAGAATAATAAGGCCTACATTGCTTTACAAAGATGGCATGTAGATAAGTTTTGTTATATATCATCAGAGGTATTACCAGCAAAAGTAGTCTACTTGTTGGCATTGTAATAAGTTATATAGCCAAAGCGAGATAATGCCGGTAAAAGTGATTAAAATTCGCTAAATCAGCCTCCTGGCACATTTCAATTCAATTAATTTTAATTATGTTATTCAAACACTGATGTGACACAATTGACCACCATGTGGCACACCACGTCACTTTTTATATTTTTTAAAATGCGGGTCTTTCTCCGCCCGCCAGTGACAAATAGGAAGGAAAAGTAATTGGGCTTTTCGGGTTTCTAACTCAGGCCCTCACCGTATACATTCATAATGTGTTTTGCCGCAATATTGGACTTCGTTCATGCTTTAATTTGATAATAATAACAATTTATATATCAAACACATCTACTAATTAGTGAAAATATATATTTTTTTATTATAATGCGTGTCTTTTCCGTGCCAAGCTCGGGATGACTTTTTTGGGCCCGGCTCGGGTTGATTTGTTAAGTCGCTTGTATTGACTTTTCCGATTCGGACTCGGGTTGAGAGCCCGGCCCAAAAAGTCAATCCGAACTTAGCAAAAAGAAAAAGAAAAAGTCATTGGTTTAGGTTTCTATAACCACATCGCTAATTTGATCATAAGTCTTCACTACAGTTGAATGGTTTAAGTTTCTTAAACGACATCATTCATCGCTAATTTGATCATAAATTCTCACTATAAGCAAACATTGGGCATTTGACCACATTTAATATTTGACGCCACGAAAGAGTTTTTTTTTTTTTTTTTGCTTAATAAGGGCCCGCAACTTATTTACCCGAACTTATTTACACTCAAAATATATGATGTACACAAAAGTAGAGCAGTGGAAAATTGAGAAAGAAACAAGACTATTATATATAACAGCCTTCAAGACTCTACTTTTAATTATTAAAAAACTCCAACACATGCAGTGGGGCAACAAGATTTCTAAATTTGAAATGATACAATTTAAATCTATTAGAAAAGTTGTTGATGCATATTAGTGTATAACATCTTATCTTAACTTTTATCCCAAGCTTTTTTCATGTTACTGTCACATACAACTGATAAAATAGTGTGATTTATTTATTCCTGTACACTAAATAGAGTGATGAGGGAAACTTATAAGATTGAATATTGGGGCTGCTTTGTCCATTTCCCGCCATCACATGCAACCCCGAGTTAGCTCGGGACGCTGCTTTGATCGTTCCCTGCCGTCTGGTGCGTCCCGACTTAACTGATCCGTCTCAGGCAGCCCGACTAGCTCAATCTGTCTTGGACGTTGTTTCTTTAAGTAGGGCACCTGGAACAGGAGGCCGGGCATGAACTAAATACTAATCGGAGGATAACCAATAAAAAGAAATTAACATAATTTGAGCTTATAAGAGCCTTTAAGCCCCCTGGTAATGGACCATGATTAAGACCCGTAAAATCAATAAGTCATTGACCATGAATTTAGTATTTATTAATCTATCAAGTGCAAATAAGAGGAAAATTTCCTTTACAAAAAAGGAGCAAATTTACAACTTTATAGTCAAATCTCCAATTTCGTCTTGAAGTTAAGAAGTAGATCTACAACTTTGTAGTTTTATATTTTGAAATATATATATATATATATATATATATATATATAATTTTATAGATTGTATTTGACTTTATGTAAAATAAGTATTTATTTTGTAATTATTTTTATAAAACTCATCAGTTTATCACCGATTTATTGCCGATAAGTATCGTTAATTATAAATAAGTACTGATAATCAGCAAATAATTTCTTATAATTTATCTTTCAAATAATATATCACCAATCGAATAACAAACAATACTCGATAACCAATTTATCGGTAAAAATAATAACGCAAGTTAGCTTTGATGTAAAAGTAGGCCCACAATTGCTTGGGCCACCCCATTACCTGCATTTTTAAGTCAACCTTTGACTAAATAAAATTTATTTATATTTGATTAATATTTCACTCCTCTTTTTTCTTTTTCTTTTTTTGAATGGATATTTCACTCTAATATCAAATAATGAACTGATGCGATAATGTAAATAATATATAATAAAATAATTAAGATTTGATTGGATATTGTAATTTATAGCTATACAAATTCATGAACATCAAACTAAACAAATATTTTTTGGTGGAGCAAATGAGCACCATATATTGCAAATCTTATCGGTTTTAGGTCCAATAGTATATATAACGGACTAATCTGCCCTTTGTTTTCTCTATTAGTGAAACCCTAACTATGCCTGGCCAGGGGCGGACCCAGGAAATGACTTCGGGGGTGACAAATGACAAATAAAGACCCATAATAAATTATAATTAATAAATAATAATATCTTAAAATACATGGTTACATTAATTTAGAGAGCATCTTGCTTTCATATTACGAAAATCTTCTATAATTGAATGAGTACTAATATATATATACATATATATATATATAGTTTTTACGGTATTATAATCAATATCGGTGTTGTAGTCAATGTTCTAACTCTTCAGGATGGCTTACTGCAAACTGTCCGCAAATTCTTTTTATGAGTATATGAGGATAATATAAGTATATTGTTTGGGTACTTGTAAAAAAAAAAAAAAAAAAATCGATACCGATTATACCGATAATTTTATGGGTATAACATATAATCAATAAGTAGTAACATATTATTTAAAATGATTAATTAAAAATATTAATTACTTATCAATAAAGTTTATAAATTTTAAAATAATATTTCTATTAGGAAGCTGCCATATATTACCATAACTATATACTCTTTCTCTTTAGATATTCAGTTTCTTATAATAAAATAAAAATAAATCAAAATTTAATATTTATGTGAAAACATTAAACACCAACGGCACTAATCATCCATTTATGTGCAAAACTAAATGAATAAAGCTTCAAATAGCAACTCAATAAAATTTAATAATTATATTAAAAAAAACTCACGCAACCCAAGAAGAAAAATGTCAGTGAGTAAAAAATAAAACAAATACATCTGTGACAACTTTGTCTTCCTCCCTCCAACTAAACCATCGTCTTCTCTTCTGCAACTTTTTTTCCCTTCTATTTATCTTCTTTTCGAGAAATTGAGGGAGACAATTTGAGAGTGAAAGAAGAGAAGTTGGGGGTGACAGAGTAGTGTATGAGAAAGAGGATCTAACATTTATTTTCATTTTTAGTTTAAAATATTAGTATAACATTTTTTTTCTTAACAAATCTGGGGGTGACATAAGCCACCCCCACTAAGACATGGGTCCGCCCCTGTGCCTGGCAGCTTATGCATGATTTTTACTACGTTAATATTGTATTGTTTTAATCTATGCATGGTTAGAACTTAGAAATAGAATATTATTACTATATTACAACTACATGTCTTGGCTAGCCAGTAAAACAAAAGCAAACTAAGTGAGAAAAATAAGATAAAAAGGTGGAATATTCAAAAACTTACTGTGTGGTCATGGATTGGGTGGCATTTTGTTATCAGTACTTAATGTTAATGGCATGCATCTAACTTATGCTCCATAATTCAACTATATATATATATACACGTTTCGTTCTTTTGTGCCAACCACCGTTTTCTATAGAGGTTAACTTTAACTCCTAAAAATGGGAGCTACTTTAACGCCACAAGTACAGCTAATATGATAAGAACTCAAAAGCAAAATAAACTCTCTTATATATATATATATATATTGTCACTGGTGTCTTAGAGATTAAGTAGATTATATACAAATTTGGAATTTCTACATTCAGTCAAATTAATTTTGCAGTGTTGGTAAACAGGGTAAATATTTCCTCATCACGTACTTACTGATCATGGTAAATAAAAATGCTTATTTGCTTTCATAATTATTCTATTTCATTATATATATATGTATGTATATATATATTTGGCAATCATAGAGTAAATTAGCATGTTTGGTTAAATTAATTTCTTGAGTTAAGACATTATAATTCTCCACTAAACTTCTAATTATTTGGATGCTTTAATAGTCCATCAATTATTGCTATATTATAAGAACTCAAAGCTAGCAAAATAAACTCTTTTATATATGTTGTCACTGTCTCTAATTGATTGTCTTATATAAGTTGGAATTAATCTACATTAAATCAAATTAAATCTATTAAAATAGATTTTGATACATTAGCGTAACATCTCTAGTTCAGTTTGATTAATACAGACTGTCGTATCTTGATCGACTCTTTATATTAGATTTGATTAATTTTAAAAATAAATCTTACCATTTTTCCTATATATATTTAAAATGATCATCTATATGACATGGAAATTGAGTTTGCAGTCAAATAAATAATATATTTATCGGCCGATTCCATACTTAGATGAGCTTTGATTTCAAATGATAACATACTCTGATTTCAAAGTATTAACCTATGCTTTATAGATTTTTATGAAGTATATATTCTTTAACCTATGCTTCATGCTTTTGGATCTCAAATTTACTTCTATCTTTAAGCTGGTCATGTCACAGGTGACAAAGAATATGTGTGTGTATTAGACCCATATGATCATAACAGGTGACAAAGAATATAACCTTCTAAAGAGAAAAGTAAAGATTTTAAAGGGCAAAACCTAATAAAGTAGGTCTAATTAATGGAACAAAACCCTAGGCATGCAATATAAAGAATTCTCCATGCAAGGAAATACGAAGATTTTATTTCTTGGCAAAGATGTAAGAAGAGCAAACCATGCAATCTATCTTTAGTCTGAATGAAAATCATCGTGACCAAAACTTTTACTATCTCCGGCCACTTCAACTTTCAGTTATCTTCTTACACTACAAGAAACGTTGGTTTTAGCAACTAAATTTTCAGAAACAACAAAAAAATTGTCTCTAATTGTTCATTATCCCACGAAAATATAAGTGAATTTTATTTTAATTTATTTTAATTTCTGTTGCACCTTCAGGGACAATTTGTTATTTATTTTTAATATAACTAATAAATATATATTAATTATTGACTTTATAAGACGATGTATATGGTCCCTAATCCCTATTCTTCAGGGAAAAAAAAAAGGCGCAGATATAATGGCGGGAGTGGTTATGTTTTTCAGAAAATATTAACAAAAAAACCCAAATTTCTCTCCCCTCACCTCTCCACAGCTCCCACGCACGAAACCCACCCTCACCTCTCAATCTCACAATCTCTTGGAAACTCCCTCTTTCCACTTGGAAACTCCAGTACGAAAAGCAGCTCTCAATCACTTGACAAAAGAAGGCGAGGGTAGAGAAGGAGGAGGTGGGATTTGAAGGCAGAAGAACGAACGCCTTCATCTGACATTGGAGGTATGCACAAAATGTTCCACGGCATCGGCATTGCCGAAACGCCCGAAAAACTTATGTTTCGCCGTTGTTATTCGATCGTTGTCCCACCTTTATCCATTCACTCGTCCCGGTCGTTCTTCCTCTGTTCTCTTAATTTTTTTTATTATATAGGTTGTTTGGGAAAGCTCTGTCGACTTCATCCCGAGTACTTTCTCCACGGAGCTTGCTCTGCCTCAATCAGGTCTGATTTTTTATTTGAAATCAATTTCTCATGTGATGACTAATTCTTAATGTGTTGAATTTGGAAATTAAATTGAATAGTTGCTGTATGAAATTTAATCTTTCAAGGCTGATTGGAATATATTTGGCTGATGTGTTGCTGTGATGATTTTGATATTTTATAATCTTTCAGGGCTGTGTTGCTGTGATGATTTCAATAATTTATAGAATTAGGGGTTGTAAAATATTTGGCTAATTTTATTTGATTATTATTTGAGAGTATGATTTAGAGTTGTCTCTTCTAATCTAGTTTTCCGTCGCTGCACCTCCATCTTTGCCTCACGATCATCTTCTCCGATTGTCGTTCTCAAACAAACTCTTGTTAAAACATAAGTGATTTTTATTTGTGGCGGTAATAATTCTAGTGATTTTTTTTCTCCGATTTCTAGCTTCGATTTCTACTAATGGGCCTTTTTTATCTCTAATTTATGTATTTTGATTTTCATCTCTGATTTTTTCTTTCTATATTTTCTAGCTCTGATTTTTTTTTTTTTGCAGTTTCGCTGACTTTCATATTGAGATTATTCGACGCCGAGTTGATCTCAAGTCAAGTTTGAATCGACGGTCGAACAACTTTAACCGCATACAACGTCATCTACATCGCCATTCGCCACAAACAAAAGGTACTTTAGTTTTTAATTTGACCATTGAAGCTCCATATTTTGATTTCTATCTCTGATTTCTAGCTCTTTTATTTCTAGTTCCATATTTCTTTCTCTTATTTCTAGCTCTTTTATTTTCTTCAGTTTCTCTAACTTTCATACTGGTCGAACAACTTGAACCAGAGACAACGTCTTCTACATTGTCATTAGCCACGAACAAAAGGTACATTGTTTTTTTTATTAAACATTATTCAAGCTTTTATGACTCATTATCTAATGTTTGCTATTGCTATTAACTTTTGATGATTTTAATAACTTATAAAACTAGGGGCTTTAATTTATTTGGCTGATATGATTTTATTAATATATGAGACTATGATTCAATGCTTTATCTCTCACTCTAGTTTTCCATAGTTGCCCGTCCACCCCTGCATCACGCTTAGCCTCTCCGATTGCCGTTCTCAAATAAGCGGTCGTTAAAATGTAAGTGATTTGAAGCTGTTAGCTTATATCTAAAACCGAGGCGGAAATGCCCACAAAATCCTATATTGAAAATGTAACTTCCAATTCCTAGAACTTGGCAAAGTTTTTTTTTTTTTTTTTTTTTGTAAACTAGAACTTGGCAATGTTTAGTCCAAATCATCAAATTCTATATGGTGCACAAAATTCACCGTAATACCTAATTGGATAATACCAACTAAACCTACTTAAAATTCTACGCTTGTGAAACTGTTTTGTTAAGGATCAGACATAAACGCTCCACAATGAAGTTGGTCCACACAACAAGTTCAGCGTATCTTTTAAAGAAAATTTACTTAAAATTCCTTAGACATGGAAACGAAACAAAACTAAAATTAAATTCCTTAGATTTCTGATAATGACGCTCGTTCGCCTCTGATTTTTATTTTTATTTATAGTTTTGCCGACTTTCATATTGAGATTATTCTCCGCCGAGTTCATCTCAAGTCAAGTTTGATTCAGCGTGGTCGAAAAACTTGAACCGCATACATCGTCATCTACGTCGTCATTCGCCACGAACGAAAGGTACTTCTGAAAAGTACCTAGCTTGAAATAATACAGTATATATATCTCTTTCTCTCCATATATATATATACACATGCGCTATCCAGTATAATTATACAATAATACAATTTAAGTCAAAGAAAAATATACTAAGCCTTAAGTACTTATACAGTAACATTCATTTAAAGTTGAACCAAAGTTTAAGATATTAGAATCATAAATCATTGTTATCATAAAAATAAACCAATTATAACATATGTAATTACATTTTTGTGTAATAGTTATGCCGATCGATAAGAGTTGGATTTACGAACGCCAACGTAAGTCTCCCGAGTTTTGGAAAGGGCTCGACGAGTTTATTAAAATTGCTGAACGACATGTGGATAGTCAGGGAAAAACTAGATGTCCATGTATGAATTGTCTAAATATGTTGAGTCAAGACCCCGATCAGGTACATGGTCACATATGTAGATACGGATTTAATGAGAGATATGTGAAGTGGACTTACCACGGTTAAGTAGACACTCCAATTGTAGCGGAAGATGTCGGATCTACAAATGAGATGGCAGACGTGATGAGTGATCTCGTGGGGGAACACAATATTGCTGATTTTGTCAATGAGGCAGAAGAAGACGTACAAGAAGAGGCGAATGTAAGCGGTGGCAACCAGGAGTTCGGAGAATTATTTGAAGAACTTGAAGCTGAGCTATATCCCGGTTGTGATTGGTTGACTTCCCTAAACTTCTTAGCGAAGATGTTGCATTTGAAAGTCTCCAACAAATGGACAAACAATTCCTTTGATCAACTAATGGAGGTCTTGAAATTTTCATTTCCGAAGCAAAATAGAGTTCCGGGGTCGTATTACGAGGCGAAGAAGAAAATGAAGAGTTTAGGGATGGGTTATGAAACCATCCACGTTTGCAAGCATGATTGTTGTCTCTTTTGGAAAGAGAATGCATTGAAGGAAAGTTGTCCGCTATGTGGTGAGAGTCATTGGGAAGATAAAAATACCAAGGGTAAAAAAGTTGCTCAGAAGCAGATGAAATTTTTTCCATTAACACCGAGGCTGCAACGTCTTTATGGTTCAAGGCACACTGCGAAAGATATGACCTGGCATCATAAGGGACAATCTTCGGAAGGCGATGAAATGCGCCATCCAGTTGACGGGAAAGCATGGAAGTTTTTTTATACAAGTTATCCTGATTTTTCTAGTGAGCCGAGAAATGTTCGATTGGGTTTAGCAGCCGACGGTTTTAATCCATTCGGGAATATGAGTCTGCAATATAGTATGTGGCCAGTAATATTGACGAATTATAATTTGCCGCCTTGGTTGTGTATGAAGGAATCGTCTTTCATGTTGACTTTGTTAATCCCCGGACCAAAATCGCCTGGTAAAGACATGGACATATTCTTGCGGCCTTTGATTGATGAATTGAAATTACTGTGGGATGTCGGTGTGCGAACTCGCGATGCTGCAACCAACAGTGTGTTCACCATGCGCGCAACGTTATTGTGGACAATTAATGATTTTCCTGCACGTAGCAGTTTATCTGGTTGGAACGGGCAGGGGTACAAAGCTTGTCCCACTTGTAACGAGGACACTCCTTCAAAGCGTGTTATCAATAAAACCATTTATTTTGGACATCGGCGATGGTTACCTTGTGATCATAAATGGAGGACTAGCGAAGAATTTGATGGAGAACCTGAGATTAGACCCCCACCAAGAAGATTTATCAGTCAGCAAATATTAGGCCAATTATCTCATTTACTGAATGTCTTGCCGGGTAAACATACTGGTTTTGGAGGAGTTAAACGAAAACGTAATCCGCAAGAGTTGAATTGGACCAAAAAAAGTATTTTTTTTGAACTCCCATATTGGTCTTCACTGTTGTTGAAACACAATTTAGACGTTATGCATATCGAGAAGAATGTTTGCGAAAGTTTGCTTGGGACCATTTTGATGAATGAGAAATCGAAAGACACCTTCAATGCTCGAGATGACTTGAAAAAGTTAGATATTCGACATGCCTTACACTTGAAGAAGGTTGGTAATAAGTTGATCAAACCACATCCAGAATACTCTCTAACGGCTAAAGATAAACGTCTATTTTGTCAATTCATCAAAGGAGTCAAACTTCCAGATGGTTTTGGTTCAAACTTTAAAAAGCGGGTGTCTGACAACGATAGCAATATTAGTGGACTGAAGTCACACGACTATCATATACTGATGCAACGTTTGCTTACCGTGGGCGTCCGTGGATACTTGCCTGATTTTATTTCCACTACAATTGCTGAATTGTCAAGCTTTTTCAAAAAAATTTGTGCTCGAACACTGAACAAAAAAGACATGGAAGAAGCCAAAGCCCAAGTGATACAAATCTTATGCAAGATGGAACTTATTTTTCCACCGGCTTTTTTTGATATAATGATCCATTTAATTCTCCATTTGCCCGAGGAAGCTATTCTTGGAGGACCTAATTCTATGCGATGGATGTATCCTTTCGAAAGATATATGAAAAAGTTGAAAAATTATGTAAGAAATAAAGCGCGTCCTGAAGGTTGTATCGCTGAAGGTTATATAGCTGAAGAAGCGTTGACTTTCTGTTCCATGTATCTAGAGGGAGTTCAAACAAAGTTCAACCGCCCAGATAGAAATCCAGATGTTTTCATTCCGAAAAGACAACTGTCTGTGTTCGAGAGTCAATGTCGACCATCAAGCAAAAAGAAGTGCATAACGCTTGAACATCATGTTCAAAAAGCTGCCGAGTGGTACATTCTCAATAACTGCAGCGAAACTCAAGTATATATAAAGTAAGCATCTCTAATTAGTTCCAAACAATATTTTAAATTTTAATAATCTAATAAATTGTAAATGAATACAGCCAATTCTGCACAGCTAATCCAGGAGCCAATCCGCAGAAAGACTTTCCTTCTTGGTTTCTCAAAGAGGTATGTATTAAATTAATTAATTTATTTTTTTAAAAAAATATTTTCCTTTTAAAACTAAATAATCGATGTTTACAGATGTCTGATCTAAGGAAAAAAGACTCTTCTCAGTGTACAGAAGAATTGTTTGCAATAGCTAATGGATCTCACTTGACCGCATATTCTTATAATGCTTGCATCGTCAACGGTGTTAGATTTATGGTTGAGAGTCGCGATCGTCAACGGACCACTCAAAATAGTGGAATTTCTGCGTCAGGGGATGATGGATTTATATTTTATGGCCAACTGCAAGAGATCATAGAACTGTGTTATTTAAGTGGGCTTTCGGTTGTGTTGTTTAAATGTAAATGGTTCGACACAGATCCAAAGAAAAAACGGTGCATCAAGAAGAATAATATAACGAGTATCTACGTTGGAGCTGAAATGTTCAAGGATGATCCGTTTATACTAGATACTCAAGCGAAACAAGTATTCTACTTAGCCGATCCTTCCAACAAGTCTAATAATTGGAGAGTCGTTGAAAATGTCCATCATCGACAGATTTGGGATATTCCAAATGTTGATAGTGCTAATTTGATCGACGTTGTACATGATAGTAGCTCATCAGATTTTGTATTGACGGTTGACTTAGATGATTTGGATAACTTGAGTTTAGAAAGGGTAGGTGAACCCGGTGTTGAAACACATGTTATCAATAGACCTACAAGAGTTGAAGAGCCCGTTATTGACGACAACGAAGGCGAAAGCGAAGATGAGTATGAAGACGAATCTGAAGAAGAAAATGAAGACAAAGACGAAGATATAGAAAATGATAATCAAGATGTTGAAATTAGTGATGATGATGATGATGATTATTATTATTAATCGTGCAAATTCCTACTCTGTGACAGTTGATTATTACGCTGTATAGTGTGCACGGTGACGAACGAGGACTTGATTCTCTTCTACGACACCCCTGAGCAGACGAGCTAGCTTCGCCTAGTACTTAACCACTTGCCTTAGACTACACTGTGAGTCATCTTCTTTAATATTAGCCTATAAGATTATCTTGTTTAATTCTGTAATACCCGCTCACATACTATCTTCTTTAATTCTTCGTAGGGTTGATACTTCAAGAGTTTATCTGAATCTTACTGTTGACTTTGTTGAGCTTGTCGAACGCCAAGGATACCTTTATTCATTGTCCACTGATTATCCATAGTTCTCATTATTGTCGGTATGTTTTTTTAATTACTTTTACATAATTAAATTTCATTTTTTGTTTTTAGATTATGAATTAAATCTAGCTTTCATATAATAGAAGATTCAATTTGGAGGATTATCAAGTGGTTATGCTATTATTTTTTGTAGTATAGTTATGTCTGCTGATGTTGCGCAATCTCACGGGGGAGATGGCGGTTCAGATCCACCGAGAGGTCCTTTTAGAGTTCCGGCTTCATGCGAGTCAAGTACGAAATTGCAGATTTGTGTTCGTATTTTAAGCATCTTATTATTAATACTTTATCTTTAAAATGCAGGAAAATCAACAAAGACAAGAACTAACAGTAGATCGATAAATCTTTTTCTATCGACTAGAGACAAGGACAACAAATATCTTCCCATTATATTTAGCCAAATCAATGGACGATATTATCCAGTTGGTCCAAATGCGGAGATGTTTACCAGGTATATAGCAAATCTTATTGGTTCTTCCATTCCTCCATGCTATCCAAGCTGGAAACGAGTTCCTGATGAGTATAAGATGGGAATATTACCTAAAATTGCGGTAAGTTTTTTTCTTTTCAGTTTTCTTATTTGATTTGTTTTTAAATAATCGAATACTAATCTTATTAATTTGATTAACAGGATCTTTTTATTCTAGATCAGTCACTTCCAGAGTGGAATGCTATTGCACAAGATATTGATAAAATATGCTCGGATCGCTATAGAGGAAGAAAACATAAACGGAAAACATACTTCAAAAGCATAGGTGGATATGAAAATCCGGAGAATGCAAAGAGACGCCCACCAAAAGATATGGCCGCTGAAATTTGGAGCAAGAGTGTGGATTTTTGGACAGCTCCGAAAAATAAAAAGAGAGCAGAACAGAACACGCAAAATCGGAATAAACAAAAATATCCAAGTCTCCAAGGATCGAAGACAATTGCTGCTACTAGACACGCAAATGTAAGTAAAAAGTTATACTTTTAATTATTATTGAACACATTCATAGAAATCGACCCTGTTAATCTTGAACTCATTTTAGATTCATAATTTGACAATTCAGTGTATTAGATTCATAAGATATTAGAATCATTACATGTTTAATATTTTTTATGCAGAGAAATCCGGAAACCGGCGAACTACCAAGCATGATTGATACTTGGCATGCTTTGCATTACAGGCCAGACATTGGATTTGTCAACCTTGCGGCTAGAGATGACTATGTAAGTAATTTATTGTAATGTAATAACTTAATAATTTAAAAGTTAAATTATAACACTTCGTTTCCAAATTGTAGGAAAAGTTAGTTACAGAGAGGGACACACAAACGCAAATCAATTCTTCCGCATCGGATGGGAGTTCGTCAGTTGATGAAATGGAAGTAATGACGAAAGTGCTTGGTGATCACCGAGGCTACAACCGTGGTCGTGGACGCAATTTGGCAGCGACACCATCTTTTTCATCGCAGCCACCTTCGGGGTTTATTCCAACTAATGTAGTTATGTCGCTACTTGAGAATGTCAACAACACATTGCAACAACAAAACAACCGCATTGAGCAACTTTCTCAGAACCAGACAACTTCAACATCAAATATGCAACTTGGAGACTTTGCAAGGCCATCTCTTGATCTTGACACGATTGTTCAAGCGTTGACAGGTAAACAAGTTGGAGCAAAAGACATGTCGACTTCGCAACGTCAAAGAGATGATGGTGATGATAGTGATGATGATTTTTACGAGCATTAGAGTTATTGTTAGATGTTATGAGCTTATTACCGTATTTGGCATATTTACTTTGTTGACTTATTGCATTGATATTTTATTTTATTTATGAAAAAATATGAATTGATTGCATTATTTGTGTATTTGTTTGAGTAAAAAAAATAATTAATTTTCAGAGTATTAAAAAAAACGAAAAATTAAATAAAAATTATTTTGTTTTTAATAATATAAACTACATCTGTGTTATAGCATTAGGGACAATTTTTTTTTGTTCCTAAATATGAAGCAACGAATCTGATTTTGAACTATAGCAACAGGGACAATTTTTTTTTGTTCCTAAACATCAACGTTAGAAATTCAAATGGGTGTTTTAGGGACAATAAAATTGTCACTATAGATTAAGATTTAGCAACAAGACATATATTGTCTCTAAAAATACTATCAAACACAAAGTATTAGACGCAAATATTTAGACACAATTTTTCATCCCTATTACTATTAGAAACAAATAGTTGTGATTCAGTGACAAATTAAATTGTCTCAATTAAACGTATTTCTTGTAGTGTTATTCGACAAAAAGAAGCCAAAGTTTGTGTATCTTGCTTCCACTATTCCTAATTGAGAGAGAGAGAATTGAAGTGAATTTTTCATCATGATGGAGAAAATTTGGAATAGATTCCAAAACTTAGGGTGTACATCTCTAGGATGATTTGGGAAAAGTATTGTCCATTCATAACAAAATTGGTATTTGCACCTACAAAGACAACTAATTGAGGCAAAAGTACCACATTAATATACTAAACATATTCTACAACATCTAAATTTTTAGAAGTAAGAGGGTCTTTCTATTATTATATCAAAATACAGGAATATTTTTTTCTTGTCTTTTTAATTAGTAAGAAGTTTTTTTTTTTGTTTTTTTTTGTTTTTTAGTTTTTGTTTTTTAGGGATTAATTAGTAAGAAGTTATCACCTTCATATTATCTAGTTTTAGAAGAAGGAAAATACTTTCAGTAAAGAACTATCTTTACTTAAGTACGGCCTAAATGAAACAGCCACATGTCTAGTTGGATTTAACATACATATATATATATATATATATATATTAAAAAGAAAAATAATATAACAAAATCAATTAATTAAAAGGGTATTTTAGGTATAAAATCTGTGCCACCTCATCCAATTGGCTGTTTTGCAAATAAAATAAAAAACTTTGACTATTTTGTTAATCAAAGATTTTAATTTGGCTATTAGGAGGGATTTCTCTTAAATAAATCCATAATCACTTGATCACTTCTACTTTCTTTAACTCTTGTTTCGTTTTTTTTTAATTAAACAACAATACGAAATTATAATTCCAATTAACATATGACGAAAACATAATAAAAACATTATAAATCAAATATCCTATTTACATATTAATTAAATGTATTAATAAAAAAAAATATGCTAAAACTTATAAGCCGTGTATAGCTATTAAAAAGCAAATACACTACTTATGATAATATGTAGAAGTGTTTGATCTTTCATTCTCTATCTTCCAAATATTTAAGCGGTATTATGACCTCTCTGTGTTATGCATGTGATGTATTATTTTTTTGCCGCTGCACGTAGCACAGTACAACCCACTAATTAATGTTTATCCTTGCTTATATTAATTTTTTAATGTTTGATTATTTATACGACATCAAAAAGAAAATAGCTACATAAATGATTAGTCGTATGATACGAGTAAATAAATTGTACAGTGAACGGATTATAAATTACAGCATACGAGTTTTGTACATATTAATGAATATAGGAGCTTTTCGATCATGTCTACTTTTTTTTTTTTTAATTAATAGAGATATAGTGTCCCATGAGCAATAGATTTGTTAATAATAAAAACAATGGGAGCTTCTTAAAATCACGTCTATCTATTTTTATGAAGAAAAGGAATTTGATTAATATATATCCAAATAAGAGGACCACATATTCGGTTTCAATATCTGAATCAAAGTGGTCTTTTTAATTTATATTTCTTTTCAATATATAGCTGACACTTTGTTTTACAATAATAATTATAAAGAGCTAAGTAACAAGTTCGGATTAAATTTATAGTTGATTTCCATACTGTTATATCGCTATCGTAGAACATAATAAATCATTAATGGACAACACTTAATCATAATCGATGTCCAGTGTATGTTTTTTTTTTTTCTTTAAAAAATAATGCTCAAAGAGAGCATAATAATAAACTTTCTTGAACACAAAATTTTCGAACATATATTATATAACAAACTAAAAGAATTTGATGCTAAAGTTTCCTTATTTATATAAGCGTGACAAAACATTAAACTCTCTAATAATTGAAACAATATTTCTTTTTATATAAACTATTCGTACGTGAAGAGTATTGCATGTGGTCGTCACATGCACCACATGAAGATTCAATGCTCTAATCAAAGCAATACTATTTTTAGAGGTTCTTTTTAACCCTAAACTTTTACAGTGTATATCAAAACTGATCGTGTGCAATATATATGTCTGTGTTTTTAAAATAAAAATGTGTAAAAGAATAATTCTTGATCATTAAACTCTAACTTATCTTTTCTAAAAGTAATGCCCTTAATTTCTATAAACTGATGTGTTTGTGAGTTTAAGCCTGACTTGGCTCAACTCCTAGCAGAGATTTCCCCACCAGGGATCTCCCTACCAGAACTTCCCCTAGCAGAGAAGAGCCCGAGCAGAGATCTTCCTAGCAGGAGTTCTCCCACCAGAGAGCTCCCCACCAGAGAGAGGTCCGACCAGAGACTTTCCCCAGCAGGAAAGGATCCGACCAGAAATGCTCCTACCAGAAGAACTCCTACCAGGACTGTCCCGAGCAGAACTACACCCTAGCAGGCTTGCTAGGGACACCCGACCAGAAATCATCGAAACCCATTCTAGAAGGTGCCAAACTTGAGGAGCAAGTTTGGAGATTTGATTTGATTTGGTTTCCTGATTCTGTTAGGATTCGATGTAAATGTAAAAGATTTGATTGAGTTTATTTTAGGAAGTTTAGCTAGGGTTTCGTTTTTGGTCTCCTATAGATACTAGTGTGAGTGTTTATTTTTTTGTAACTCCATTATTGTAATTTTGCCTTCGAATTTATCAAAGAGAATTATTTCTCCCAAAAGCTTTCTTCTTCCTTTGTTCTTGCTCTTTGTGCTTTCTTTGGTTGCAGATCCATTCCCATTGGGAACCAACAATTGGTATCAGAGCAAAGGTGCCAAAGAAGATGTCGTCACCAAGCGAGTCCACCGGAGGAGAGCTGACGACGGCGACGAAGATCGGATCAAAGGAAGGGAACGTGACGCTCCATTACCCGATGCTCACGAAGAGCAATTACTCGGTTTGGGCGTTGAAGATGCGAGTGAACTTGCAGGCGCAAGGAGTTTGGGAGGCTGTGGAAGGCAGCGATGTCGAAGGGCGCAAGGAGAGGATGGCACTAGCCGCCATCTACCAAGGAGTTTCGGAAGATGTCCTTCTCATGATCGCCGAGAAGGATTCCGCAAAGGAGGCGTGGTCGACACTTTGAACCATGTACATGGGCGCAGATCGCGTCAAGGAAGCAAAGGTCCAGACCTTGAAGAGTGAGTTCGAGGTTATGAGGATGAGGGAGAGCGCATCAATTGATTATTTCGCTATGCGGCTCACGTCCATTGTGACCGGCATACGCTCGCTGGGAGACAAGGTGGAGGAGACCACCGTCGTCAAGAAGTTTCTCCGAGCAGTGCCTCACAAGCACATGCAGATCGTGACATTATCGATTGAGCAGTTCGGCGACCTCAAGACCATGACGGTCGAGGAGGTTGTTGGTCGCCTCAAAGCCCACGAGGAGAGACTTCGGGGTTACGGTGACAGAGAAGAGGAGAAGCACCTCTTGCTCACGCATGAAGAGTGGACGGCCAGGCAGAAGAAAAGCGGGGGAGCAGACTTTTCTTCTAGCTCCTCTGGTCGGAGTAGCTACAGCGGAGACAGCCGAGGACGTGGTAGAGGTCGTGGACGAGGGCGAGGTCGGGACACGCGAGGTCGCAGCAGTGGTGCACCCCGTCAGGAAAGCACGACCAGGAGAGACAAGAGCAGAGTGAAGTGCTATAATTGTCAGAAGCTTGGGCACTTTGCTTCAGAGTGCCGCAGCAAGAACCACAAAGAGGAAGCGAATCTGATGAGATTCGATGAAGACCAGCCGGCTCTGATGTTTGCCGAACAGGAGGTGAGCCTGGACAGACAAGAAGACGAGGAGACGATCCTCGTAGGCGAGAGAGAGCAGACCTGCCCGGAGAGCAGAGAGCAGACCTGCTCGGAATCCGAGCAGAGACCAGAGATCAGAGGCCAACGACCAGAGAGCTCCGAGCAGAGAGCAGAGACCAGAGACCAGACAGCAGAGAGCAGAGACCAGAAACCAGAGACCAGAGAGCAGACCAGCTCGGAGATGGTGTTCCTGATCGAGGACAAGGTTATTGCGAACCTCCTCGCTGACAGAGAGCAGAAAGTCTCTACCGATGTCTGGTACCTAGACAATGGTGTGAGCAACCACATGACAGGAGACCGAGCTAAGTTTGAAGAGCTCGATGAGAAGATCACGGGGAACGTGAAATTTAGCGATGGTTCAATCGTCGAAATTAGAGGCAGAGGGTCCATCCTGTTCGTGTGCAAGAACGGGACCAACGTCTCATGACCCAGGTCTACTACATCCCAAAGCTGAAGAGTAACATCGTCAGCCTCGGACAGATGACAGAGATCGGCAACACAGTGGTGATGTCTGGTCCCTATCTGAAGATGTAGAACAGAAGTGGCAACCTGTTGATGAAGGTGAAGAGAACGCCTAACAGGTTGTACAAGATTCTCCTGGAGACAGGCCAGCCCGTCTGCTTAATGGCTTCCCTAGCAGACCCGGCCTGGTTGTGGCATGCGAGACTTGGGCACGTAAACTTCTACGCGCTCAAGATGATGGGCGAGAAGGAGATGGCCTATGGGGTTCCTAAGATTGAACACCCCAACCAGCTATGCGAATGCTGCATGATCGCGAAACAGGCTCGAGTGCCATTCCCGATCAAGGCCAAGTTCCGAGCAGAGCGACCTCTCCAACTGGTGCATGCGGACCTCTGTGGTCCTATCACCCCAGCAACTCTAGCCGGAAGCAAGTATTTCCTACTACTTGTTGACGACTACAGTCGCTGGATGTGGATCTACACGCTCAAAGAGAAGAGTAGAGCCTTTGAAGTCTTTAAGAAGTTCAAGAGGCTCGTTGAGAATGGGTCAGAACACAATATGAAGGTCTTGAGAACAGACCGAGGTGGTGAGTTCACATCTCAACAGTTCGGAGAGTTCTGCGATCAGGAAGGAGTCGAGCGCCACCTGACCGCACCATACACTCCCCAGCAGAACGGTGTGGTGGAGAGACGAAACCGGACAGTGATGGACACAGTAAGGAGCTTGTTGAAGAGCATGCAAGTCCCGGCGAGGTTTTGGGGAGAAGCAGTTAGACACGCGGTCTATTTGCTAAACCGTTTGCCAACAAAGGCGCTAGGAGAGCGCACACCCTACCAGGCATGGAATGGAAATAAGCCCCACTTGGAGCACTTGAGGGTGTTTGGGTGCACCGCACATGTGAAGACTGTGGGTCCCCATCTCAAGAAGCTTGATGACAGGAGTCTGTCGATGGTGTACATTGGTGTTGAAGACGGAAGCAAGGCACACAGACTCTTTGACCCCCGACGCGGCAAGATCCAGGTGAGCAGAGATGCCGTGTTTGAAGAAGAGAAGAAGTGGGATTGGCGCGACGAGAATGGAGACCCCGAGCAGAACTCAGTTGAGTTCGTAGTCGAAGAAGAAGAGGGCGTTGTTGAGCAGGAAAGTGCCCCCACCAGCTCATCCAGCTCGGGTACCCCCTCCAGCTCGGGTATCTCTACCAGCTCTGGTCCCCCCACCAGCTTTGGTCCCCCTACCAGCTCTGGTACCCCTACCAGAGATTCCTGCCCGGGTACACCCAGGACACCCAGCCCGAGCAGACTCAGCTCGTCCAGCTCAGGAGATTCCTCGATCAAGGATGGCCCAAGGGGATTTCGTCCCCTAGCAGAAGTCTACGAAGAGTCTCAGGAAGTGGAGATGAACTTAGAAGAGTTGTCCTTGTTGTGCGCCGAGGAGCCAGCCAACTACCAAGAGGCAACAAGCGAGCAGGAATGGCAGGAGGCAATGACGAAGGAGCTGGAGTCCATCGAGAAGAACAAGACATGGGAGCTCACCGACCTGCCCAAAGGTCAGAAGCCTATTGGCTTGAAATGGGTCTACAAGCTCAAGAAGGACACCGAGGGGAATGTCCTAAAGCACAAGGCTAGGCTAGTAGCCAAAGGCTATGTGTAGAGGCAAGGAGTCGAATTCGAGGAAGTCTTTGCTCCCGTGGCGAGACTAGATACGATCAGACTCATCCTAGCCCTAGTAGCTCATTGAGGTTGGGAGATTCACCACATGGATGTCAAATCGGCATTCTTAAATGGTGACCTCGAGGAAGAAGTTTACGTCAGTCAACCTGAAGGTTTTGGCATCAAGGCAAGGAGAAGAAGGTGTACAAGCTCTCCAAGGCTCTATACGGGCTACGTCAAGCTCCAAGGGCGTGGAACATACGCCTCGACAAGAGTTTGAAGAGTCTTGGATTCACAAAGTGTTCCAGGGAGTAGGCAGTGTACACCAGGAGCAGCAGAGAAGAAGTTCTGATCGTCGGAGTGTATGTGGACGACCTGATAGTCACTGGATCCAGCGCAGGGTGCGTAGAAAGGATTCAAGAAGCAGATGATGGCCATATTCGAGATGAGTGATCTTGGATTACTTTCCTACTACCTCGCATCGAGGTAGAGCAGAAGAAAGACTGCATCACGCTAAAGCAGTCGGCTTACGCAAAGAAGATCCTCAAGCAGTTCGAGATGGCGGATTGCAACCCGAGCAGATACCCAATGGAGGCGAATCTGCAGCTCGGGAAGGATGCTGAAGGAGGAGAAGTGGATCCCACGGAGTACAGACGCGTGATCAGGTGCCTGAGGTATCTCACCCTCACCCGACCAGACATTTCTCACGCAGTCGGGATAGTTAGAGAAGCCCAAAAGTGCACACCAGCAGGCCGTGAAGCACATCTTGCGCTACGTGAAGGGAACGACGGACTACGGGATCCAATATGGAAGAGGCAGGGGAGCAGAAGAGCTAGTCGGCTTCACTGACAGCGATTTGGCCGGTGACAATGATGATAGGAAGAGTACCGGAGGGATGGCATTCTACCTCAACAGGAACCTGATCACCTGGCAATCTCAGAAGCAAAAGACTGTAGCTTTATCCTCGTGTGAAGCGGAGTTCATGGCAGCAACCGCAGCAGCATGTCAAGCTATGTGGTTGAAGGGGATTCTGAGTGAAGTGACTGGAGACGAGCAGAAGCCAGTAACACTCTACGTGGACAACAAGTCCGCAATAGCGCTGATGAAGAACCCAGTATTTCATGGTCGGAGCAAACACATAGACACTCGGTATCATTATATTCGCGAGTGTGTGGAGAAGCGGAAGATCATCGTGGAGTTTGTCAGCACGAAGGAGCAGCGGGCAGACATACTCACAAAGGCTCTAGCAAGAGTTAAGTTCGCGGAGATGAGAGAGCTGCTCGGAGTGAAGAACCTCGACCCAAGTCAAGCTTACGGGGGAGAATGTGAGTTTAAGCCTGACTTGGCTCAACTCCTAGCAGAGATTTCCCCACCAGGGATCTCCCTACCAGAACTTCCCCTAGCAGAGAAGAGCTTGAGCAGATATCTTCCTAGCAGGAGTTCTCCCACCAGAGAGCTCCCCATCAGAGAGAGGTCCGACCAGAGACTTTCCCCAGCAGGAAAGGATCCGACCAGAAATGCTCCTACCAGAAGAACTCCTACCAGGACTGTCCCGAGCAGAACTACACCCTAGCAGGCTTGCTAGGGACACCCGACCAGAAATCATCGAAACCCATTCTAGAAGGTGCCAAACTTGAGGAGCAAGTTTGGAGATTTGATTTGATTTGGTTTCCTGATTCTGTTAGGATTCGATGTAAATGTAAAAGATTCGATTGAGTTTATTTTAGGAAGTTTAGCTAGGGTTTCGTTTTTGGTCTCCTATAAATACTAGTGTTAGTGTTTATTTTTTTGTAACTCCATTATTGTAATTTTGCCTTCGAATTTATCAAAGAGAATTCTTTCTCCGAAAAGCTTTCTTCTTCCTTTGTTCTTGCTCTTTGTGCTTTCTTTGGTTGCAGATCCATTCCCATTGGGAACCAACAGTGCTTTCATCATCAGTTTCTCTAGACTTCGTTGCTCGGCTTTATCCTCTCACATCGTCTTCTTTGCTTGTTTCACACTTCAAAGAGTTAATTTCTTGCAATTTGATTGATGCTTTATTCCTTTGTAAGTCTATATGAGGTTCGAAATTAGTGCAATATTCTATTGTTACTACACCAAAAATCCTTTTCATTAGTTTACTTTCATATTCTTGCTATTATATTATATAATTGAACTGATGTAGCATATATATGAATTTCCATGAGTTTATCTAATACAAATTAGGGCAAAGTCTTGAGATTCATGAAGATGTTAAGATCAAGTGGAAGCGTGATAGCGAAGAAAAAGAAGAGAAAAAGCAAAGCTGAGTTTTCTTGTTTGGTTCTCCATTGAGAAAGAAATTTTTATTTTTCAAGTGGAAAAATTAGAAAGAAAAAAAAAAAAAAAGAGGAGTTGGATGTTTGGTAAGTTATTGAAGGTAAATTTGGAAAAACATTCTTGAATAACTATGATGTTTAATGAACAAATTTAAGAAGTGGGTTCATGGCGTTTTCAAATAATTAATCTCACTTTTTACTCTTTTGTTCTACGTGATTTGCATTATAATGTGTTATCGTGTACATTTATTAATGCATGTGACTGTTGGTTCCCAAATTCACGGATCTGCGAAGAAACACGAACAACACCAAAGAAAGATCGAACAGAAATTGAAGAACACGAACTTTTGGGAGAAGAATTTTTCTATTGATAATCGAAGGTAAATTACAAGAAGATAAACTCAAAAAAAACTCTAATGGACTCAGCACTTTACAAAGTGTACAATGCTAGGTTTATATAGCCTCACATAGCGAAACCCTAGCTAACCAAATCGCACTAAATCGGAAAACTACCCTAAATAATCTCTTCAAATCTTTGACTCGATCTTTGCTTGCTCCTCAAGCTACGCGCTTTCCTTGCTGGGTAGTTGCTGACTTTCCCTTTCTTGCTCGGACAACTTCTCTGTCCCCGAGCTGGTCTGCTCGTCTGCCCCTGGTTGGGCTCGCCTTCTATCTGGACATCCTGCCCGTGTTCACCCGAGCTGGGCTAAACCCTTGTTCGTCCTTGGTTCTGGTCGGTACCCGGGCTGACTCCCTCTCTGTGACGGACTAAGTCAAGCTTAAGCTCACAGTGACTTGCACTATAATATCTTATGTATTATGTATGTGATTATGTATTGGTTTTTTATGTATAAATTCATTGTGTCGATTTTTTGCTGCTGCTTTGTGATTGATTTAATAATGATATAATATAATGTATAATAATTTACCATGCATATATAAATCAGTAATGTAATAGTATAGTGAATACTAGATGCAATAAAGAATACTATGTGACATTATAAGAAATTCACCCACTTCTTTATGTGTGTTGTGCAATAATGCAATCGTAATTTTATTTTAAATTAGGGTAAAAATATAGTTATTCGCTCACCATGCAGTGATGCTGTAAAAAAAACTCAAAAAAAAAAAACAAAGAACTCAAATTAAAATAATAAATTAATATGCCAAATTCTAAGGAAATATAGTATATATATATATATATATATATATATATATACTATATTTCCTTAGAATTTGGCATATTAATTTATTATATATATATATATACTAAATACTACGCTATATGTTTGAAGTAATACAGGTGTCATCCATGAAAAAAGAATATAGACAGATTGAGAAAACTCTCAATTTTACATATAGTAATGAAATACAATCAATCCTTTAAATGTTATATTCAATTATCATATTTATTGTTCTTTGAAAAATTATTATTATTGGTGGTGTGTGTGTGGGGACTAAATATAATTGTCTATTGGTGAATTTCAGAGTACAATAAGTTTTAACTTATATAAGAATTTAGCAAAGCTTGTAAAACATTTCAAAGTTTAATTAGGTGATGATAGTAATATAATATACGGGGGTATTTTTTTTTTCATTTTAAATTTAAGCCCCTTAAACAAAAGAAGAAAAGCATATTAAAAGTGTTTTGTTGACCAATATACCATTTTTATGAAATTGACACAAGTTTAGGCGATGATAATATATAATGCAGATATCTCCTTAACAGAGATTTCCCCACCAAGAGTTTCCCCACCAGACAGGGGCGGACCCAGCCTTCTCCGGCGGTGGCTCATGTCACCCCAACTCAAATGCTCTAGTGTAATATGATAAGTTGCTATTCAAACGATAGGTTAAAAAAAACGCCATGGAAGGATGAAAGAGAGCTTCAGACAACTTCTCTGTATATTCTCACTTTTGATTTTAGTAATAGTACACCATAAAGAAGAAGATTATTGGGATACGTTAATGTGGAGCCCACCACACATACTCTTTTTCCCTTTCCCTTTGCCTTTTCAAAATTATTTATTTCTTATTTTTAATTGTCAAACTAGAAGCAGAAGGAATAGAGTACCGTAGGACCCATTCTATTGTTTGTAAACATTTTTTTTTTCTACAATGAATGCTACGACAAAATTGGTCAAATACCTAAAATTCTAGGTAAATAATATTCAATATACCATGTATACTATATAGTACTTAATGGGAATTTTAATAAATATTATGATAATAATAATAATTGTGATGAAGATTGTAGAAAAAATTTGTATACCGTAGTGCACTTACAATACCTATCTTGCAACATTTTTTTTTTTTTTAATAATAAAAATATTAATAATAAAAAAGTAATGTTTTATTATAATTATTTTCTAATTGTAAGATTTAATTAACAATATTTTTTCACTATCTAATTAAAATGTTTACAATACAACTCTGCCACCCCCGACTTCAATTCCTGGGTCCACCCTTGCCACTAGAGATCTTCCCACCAGAGCTTCCCCTAGCAAAGAAGGGCCCGAGCAGAAATGCCCCTACCAGGAGTGCCCCCGATCAGAAGTGGCTCCCTAGCAGAAGAGCCTCGAGCAGGAATACACCCTAACATCCCTGCTAGGGATACACGACCAGAAGTCAGCGGAACCCATTCTAGAAGGTGCCAAACTTGAGGAGCAAGTTTGGAGATTTGATTTAATTTGGTTTTCTGATTTTGTTAGGATTCGAATGTAAATCGTAAAGATTTGATTGAGTCTATTTTAGGAAGTTTAGCTAGGGTTTCGTTTTTCTTTAGTCCCTTATAAATACTTGTGTTAGTGTTTATTTTTGTAACTCTTCCTTTGTATTTTTTGCCCTTCGAATTAATCAAAGAGAATCTTTTCTCCCAACGCTTTCTTCTTCCTTTATTTTGTTCTTTGTGTGTTGTTCTTTGATTGCATATCCAAACAATTGGAACCAACACTCTCAAATTCCAAAGGAAGAAAAACATATTAAAAGTATTTTGTTGACCAAAATGCCATTTTTGAAATCTCTTTCTTTATTTGATTCCAAGCAATGTCGTTTTCTTTTCTTTTTCCATGTATATGAACATAAATACATAAGTTTGTGATATCGTTTTACGCTCATGAGCAGATTTAAAGCAGTAAAGACAGAGAAATAGAAATGGAAAATAAATTATTCAACCAAAACCTATACATGAATTTGGTCTAGATTATAAGCTAAGTTAAAATGTCATGTCATTGTAATATATAACCTAAAGATGGCAGTTAAATACCAGCAATATTAATATAGACAATAATTAATTTTAAAAACATAAAACAAATAGTAGAACTAATTCTATATATAATTTATTAAAAACAAATAAGAACAATAAGTCAATAACAAAAAATTATTTTTTTTATTCATGCCGTTCATAATAAATAAATAAAAATTATCATATATATATACGTGATCTAACTAAACAAACGAAATTAATTCACTTCAATAGTAAACAATACGACAAATCATTCATCATATACATATATGGAATGGAACCACTCAGGTTTCTAAAACTATATAAAATTTAATTAATAAGTAGAGAATTGAATTATATATAGCAATGATGCCCATTCAGTTTTTCTACTGCACTTTATCTATTTTTATTTTTTTTTGTTATTAATGAACTAGTGCAATATTCTATTGGTACAACCATGGTTCAACTTATCGAGATAACCGATAAATCGCTTGCCGTTATCGACGGATTACCGGATTATCGACGGAAAACTAATAATACTGTTGCTTACCGATTACCGATACTTATCGAGGATTATCGACACTTTTCGATACTTATCGACGGAAAACTTACAAAATATTTTTATAATATCATACAAACATATGAAGATAAAGTCATACACACAGTCCTATAACACCAATAAAACATAGTCTCACAAATGTATCAAACACATAGTCCAACAACTCATACACATAGGGAGTACAATGCTGCCTCGCAAGTTCGTCCTTACTCATTTTGAACCTAAACAGCAAGACGAATGACGATAATAGTTAAAAAAAAATATACATATGTTTTGCCGTGAAAAACAACTTTACCTCAAAAAACAAATTCAATTCCACCAAAATCTCACATTATTATAGGAATAAATATTTAATGAAAGCTAACAGCAAGAAAAGTCAGTAGATTACCGGAGAAATCACAAGAAGATAAACTTGGAAGACTTTTGCCGCAATTATGTGAATAGTCAAATTATCGTAAAATCTGAAAATAAATTACACCAAAAACTCAGATTAATATTTCAAAAAATATTTAATGAATGAAAACACCCAAAAAAAATGAGTAGAATACTTCACAAATCACAAAAAGATCAACTTCAAATACTTTTGCCGCAATTATGAGGAAATCCGAAATTATCATCTAATCTGCCTAAAAAATTCACCAACAAACACATATTTCTTACTAAATACTAACTACAATCTTTTAAAGCATACACGAACAATAAATCATCAAAAATATCTATATTTTGAGCAAATTTAAAAATTCAAAACTTTGTATACTTTTGCCTAACAAGCATACAAATCCGAATTTCCTCTAAATCTAACAAAATAATTACAAACTAAGTCATCAAAACAATTTTTCATCAATATATATTCATAAGAATGCAAAAAAACAACTCAAAATCACAAAAGTACTAATCTTTACCCATTGAAGAATATAACTCATATGTGAACAACTAACTCTTTAGTTTTGAACTAATGTGAATCTTCTAAGAATCGTAAAATTGAGTAAATATCAAAGAAAAAATGCATGATTCATACATATCTATGATTATAACTCCTAAATTTACCAAAAAGTTCGCACAAATTTGAAAAAATTCGGAGAAAAACGCTTAAATCAAAACTTTGCAAACTTTTGCCAAATATTTTTTTAATTTCACCGAAAAGTCCCTCAATTTTACACTGCAAAAAATGATAATCCATTGGAAAAGGATTTATCGATTATCTCGATTATCGGCGATAAGTTACCAAAACGACAACTAGTGTAGTGGATTATTTACCGGTAAACATCGGTAAGACCGATAATCGTCGATTATCCACGATAAGTGGAACCTTGGGTACAACACCAATAATATCTTTTCATTAGCTTACGTTCATATTCTTCCTATTATATTATATAATTGAAGTTTGAACTGATGAACATATATATAAACTTCCATGAGTTTATTTAATACACAAAGGGCAAAGTATTTGAGATTCATGAAAATGTTAAGATCAAGTGGAAGCGTGATTGCAAAGTAATAGGTGTTTTCAGCTTTTAAATTTAAGTGATTAGGATAAAAAAATTGTTTGATATTTCCCTCAAAAAATACATTCAGGAAATGATTATACAATACAAATATACCATTCTTTTAAATAATGCACCACATGTTACGAGAAGAATTTCTTTTAACCAAGTTAAAAGAGCAACAAATATTGGTACTATAGTTAAATAGTTTATATTCTGAAAAGACATTCGAAATTTGAAAAGCTATAGATGTAAGTGTACATTGGTGTCTTTATTTGCATTTAATAAACTTTTTAATCTTAATGAGTACGATTATGATTTATTAAGTGTGTTTATTTTTTAAAAACTAAACCACTTAATAGTTCTTAATCAACTTTTATTATTTATAATTTGTATCCTAGCCTAAGTCCCGGTTGAATATGTAGTCAGAACGTAGAATCTTTGACAAAATACCAAAAATAAATAAATAGTGTGATCATTATCAATAAAGTGGTTTAGGGTTAGGTTAGAGTGATTAAGATAGTAAGTTGAAGATGTTTTCAAGTTGCTCTTTGGAAAACTATATATATATATATATATATATATATATATATATTATATATATATATATATTTATATAGATATATATATAGCTGTGTTGTTTTTAATTTGCTCACAAATCATAATCGAGGTCAAATTTAGAGGTTGTAATCTGCTCGATTCTATAGTTTTATTTATTTATTTCATGTAAAAGATGAAGTTCTCTTCATTATTAATGCTACGGTATATATGTTTATACACATCAAAAATTCTATATAAAAAGTAGCAGAAGAAAGTAGAGTTGAATTTTATTTTATAGAGAAAATTATCCTAGCGTATTGGTAATGAAAAAAAAAAAAAAAACAACGAGACAAACATCGATGCTTTGTTCAAAGATAATAGTGTTATTAATCATCCATCAATTTTCTTTAATTTTGACAACAAAAAAGATTTTGCCTAGTCACGTGCATGGAAAAGACAAGAAAGAAGATCACAACAAAATATACCTTCCTTGTTTGTATTTTATCACTAAACAAAAATCACGAGCTAAAACATATAAGTAAAAAAAAAAAAGTATTGAAAAAATGTAGTGTCACAAGGGTTCTTAATTTTTTGGTATTCAAATGTTCAAAGTTCAATTATATCTACTTTAATCTCTTTATATATATATATATATATATATAATTCAACATTAACGAATTAATATATATATATATAATATTCAATATTAACGAATTAATTGCAATCTATATATGTATCTGAAGAAACGACACATTATTTAAAGCATAATATAGACACCCTCTTATTTGTATACTTTAACCTTTAATTGTACATACTATATATAGGTATGAGTATATATGTAGACTACTCCCGGATTCAACAAGTTAAGCATATCGCAACTTGCAAGCAAAACGTATACTTATAAGATATCAATTATTATAGTTATTATTTATTTTGTACACTTTTTTTTTCCTTCCATGAGAGTAGAAGTATTTTTATTCTCAAATTATGTATAAATTCATTGTGTCGATTTTTTGCTGCTGCTTTGTGATTGATTTAAAAATGATATAATATAATGTACAATAATTTACCATGCATATATAAATCAGTAATGTAATGGTATATATAGTGAATACTAGATGCAGTACAATGTGACATTATTAGAAATTCACCGAGACTTCTTTGTGTGCATTGTGCAATAATGCAATCGTAATTTTATGTTAAATTACGGTGAAAATATAGTTATTCGCTCACCATGCAATGATGTGGAAGAAAAAAAAAATATTCGCATGTGGTAAATAAGAAAAAACTCATAGTAAAACAATAAAGTAATATGCCAAATTCTAAGGAAATATAGTATATATTCAATGTACGCTATATGTTTGAAGTAATACAGGTGTCATCCCTGAAGAAAAAAAATAGACAAATTGAGAAAACTCCCAATTTTAGATATAGTAAAGAAATAAATTATTGTTCTTTGAAAAATTATACTATTGGTGTGTGTGGGGACTATAGAGATCTATATATAATTGTTTACTTAGTTATTCATTTTTATACAATTTTAGAAACCTGAGTGGTTCCATTCCATATATCATATTCATATGTATATATATATATATATATATATATATATATATATATATATAGAGAGAGAGAGAGAGAGAGAGAGTGAGTTTTTACTTTTTCTACTCAGATCCTAAAACTATATAAAATTGAATAAATAAGTAGACAATTGAATTATATATAGCAATGATGCCCCTTCAGTTTTCTACTGCACTCTATCTAATTTAATTTTAATGAATATCTTTCGAATTATAGTTTTTGGTAGAAATATTTCATAATTTCTTTTAAAGAAAAAACATATTTCTACTACGCATAAAAAATAATTAGAAATAGTAACATGAAGGCAATACATGACTTATTATTATTAGGTTACATACATTATACCTAAGGTATTAAATTTCTCAAATATCCTTTGGCATGCCCATCGAAAATCTTTTTTCGGGGATATGCGAAACGAAAACATGCAGTTGCCTCTGTCGTTTTTCAGAATTTCCTGAAATTTCTGCGGCATGCCCATTTTCCTGCCCAATGTCGTTTTTGTGAAGGATAATGTGGAAAAATGGTGCGAATTTCCTTAAAAAATTAAAATTTCGTGGAAAAATACCAATTAAACTTTCGGTAAAAATAATTATGTTTGCACACCCCACCCCACCACACCTCGTCACAGCCGGTCGGACGGCGGCGCTGGCGCGCACGTGTGGCGGTGGTGCATTTGTGTGAGTCATCTCCTTTCCACAAAAGTGGGTGACCCCAAGGACCCAAGCCCTTGTACCAAATTTTTGGTATTTAAACCATTCAAAACTCTTGTAATCTAACATAGTGGGACTCTTTGATATTCAACAAATACACTTCACCTATATATTCACTTCACCTGATAAATTAATTTAATATTATACACTTCAAGGCTTCAACTAATAAAGTGAATTGATAATATTATACATTTCACGTACATATTTAAGTTAAAAACGTGTTTTATTGTATACAATTATGTCTTGTATTTATTAAATATGTAGTTTTGAACCTATATAAATATCTTGCCTAAATACTTAAAAATATTTTCCAGAATATTCGTCGAAAACCCCATCGGCGTGCGGTATGCCCATGAAAAATATGCGGTATTTTCGGCATGTGGCATGCTCTTTTTTTTCGATTTTCCTATCGGCGTGCCCATCAACGAGCGATATATCTGTAAAATGGAAAGTACGAAACAACATCGGCAAGCGGTATTTAAATCCTTGCATTATACTACTATGTGTGATATATGCACGTAAACGTAGTGAAGTTTTGAAATTTGTCTGGTTTTATTCTTGCAAAGTCTTCTTTCTTATTAATCTCCTCATGATCAGTACACGCACTATATATGATTGTTATAATACGTAACAGTACGTGGTAAGTACTTGCTAGAGATATTTCATGTATTAAATAAATTGTAGCATATATAGAGAGTTAAATAAAGTACGTAGAAAGAAGCATTACAAGTGATTGCAAGCTGCGAATTGCAATCGAAAGCTACTAGGCGTGACAAGAAGAGTTATAAATTGCACATGGATCAATTTTATTTTACAAATTTTTATTAGATATTCCCATTACATAACTTTCAGTTAACCCCTAAAAGTATAATTTTATCATTAATTTTCACTTTATATTAAAAACTATGTTTTGGGGATGAATTGAAAGTTTTTACTAAATAATAATAAATATTTTTTTACAAAAAGTAATATCATATATTTTTTTATTTAGTAGATATGAAATGATATATATATTTAATATTAAATAATCTAAGATTATAATAACCTGGTTATATATTTGACATTTGTGTATATATGGAGTTGAATGAGCTGAAAAGGATTAAACGAATATAAGAAGATATTTTAATCTATGTTATACATAATCTTTGTATATACAAGCCACGTCATCGATCCACACCAAGTGTCTGAGTCAGCAAAGCATGACCATTGGATTGATCATCTCCTTACTGTGTGCTTGTTTACTCTCGTAATATATGCTGAGAGTTTTGTATACTCAATTCTTTAGGGTTTCATTATAAATACCACGACGGCTTCCATTGTTGATCTCACACTCTACTACTCTCTCTCCGACGACCATTCTTCTTCATCGTTCTCCATTGACTAGAATGAAGTAATTTTTATTACCATCGACTTGTCTGTCTCTCTCTTCCCTCTTCCAGTGCTCTTCTTTTTAATACATATATATCTGATGTTGGTTTGCCGGCGTTACAGCGCTGGACGGCAGCCTCTACGCTGCGGCTTCATTCTCTTCCTCGTCGGGCTTGTCCTCTTCTCGTCCGCTGCATGGTGTTGTGCATGCCCGCTTCCTCTCCTTCCCACTGTGGTTGCGGCAATGTCGATTGCAGGTAAGTCGCTACTAATCCACACACACATTATATATATATATATATATATATATATATATATATAATTGACTTAATCTCATATGATATGCGGGATGTAACATTATTACATAATTCACGAGAGTCTGTAATATTTTGTATTATAGTAAACTTATTAAATAATAACGAATATTAATCAAAAGATAAAATAATAATTACTATATTGCATGGCACATTGGCAGTCACTGTGTTTGAAAAGAGACCACCATAGTAAATAAATAATAATATTTTGAGGGGAGTTTCTATTTTTATTTAATGTTACAAATTAGAAAATCGGTAGTAATATTGCATGCCGTCAAAATAAAATAAAGTCTGAAATATATACGGATCTATTTTCTCTCTCTCTCTCTAGAAATATACGAAGTATTCTCTGCTTTCTTTCCCTCCAAACCCTCACTCTGATTCACCATCTCCAATCTCCATGTGCGTTAAGGATTCAGACCAGGTCGCCGACGAGGCGAGATTTCCCTCAAATGACCTAGCTAACATTGGAATAAAAAGTTTTCTTGATGCGTGTAGAGGGCGATTTTCACCACCTTGCAGTCACAAGGAAAACCGTAAAGAACGCAATAAAATATATACACGATTATTCCCTGATTTATTTATCCCGATAGGACTCGGTTTTTCCCGTTTATTAGCTTGGACAATCGAAGAATAATGATAAGGATATGATTTGATGCCGCACCACGCCGTTCTCGACGAGGCTGCCTACGTACCCGGCGAACCAGGATCAGGTCATCACGTAGTTCAATGGGTTTTGGCTTGATGAGCTCCTTCTTCTTCTTCTCTGTTTCGTTGGTTTTCTTCTCTTTTTCTCTTCTCTTCTTTCTCCTCTCTTTCTTTCTTCTCTTCTTGGCTGAATGTCTCTCGGCTGATTTTCTTGGATCCCCTCTTAATGAGGTTTCTTTTATTATTTATAGGGTTAGGGTTGATTGAGCCTTTTCACTTTGGGCTTTTCTGCGAATTGGGCCTTTCTTCATGAGTTAAGCCTTTCCTCACAAACTGGGCTTTTATGTTGACTACGGTCAACATATTTCTTGCCTCTATTCGACGTCGTTTTTGGGCCGTAATGGCACGCCTTATGTTAAGGATGGATTTGACGAAATCTGACATCAACAGTTAGTCCCCCATTTTATCAAGTGTGAAACACTTGGTAAAATGTAGAGAAAAACTTCATTACTTCCGATCTGAATCGACGCTCCTAATGATAGGAATCCTCGATCATGTTGTCGCCCGGCGGTGCTCTCCGGGGATTCGGACGATGAGGCTCTCCCAGCTTCTTCGGGCATTCTGCTCGAGTTAATGAGACGAGACCCCGAGCATTATGCCGCGGTGGAGAGGCTTCTTATGGATGTCCTGGTTGAGAGCGTGGATTTCGTCATAGAGCAAGTTGCCGACAAAGTTGTTCGGGATGATTGACCTTCCTCTATTTCCTTTTGTAAATTATTTTGTGGCTGCAATGTATCAATCAGGATTTGCGCCGGAGCGGCTTTGTAGTTTGCCGGGGTATGCGCCGTAGCGTGTTACGTACCGGGCTTTGTGCGCCGGAGCGGCTTTGTAGTTCGCCTGGGTATGCGCTGTAGCGTCTTACGTACCGGGCTTTGTGCGCCAGGGCGGCTTTGTAGTTTGCCGGGGTATGCGCTATAGCGTCTTACGTACCGGGCTTTGTGCGCCGGAGCGGCTTGTTATTTTCTTTGATTTGTCGGCGATGAGCTTGTCGGTATGCACCGGGCTCTGTCGCGATGAAGTGCTTGGCACTGATTTGTCGGCGATGAGCTTGTCGGTATGCACCGGGCTCTGTCGCGATGTATCGATCGGAATTTGCGCCGGAGCGGCTTTGTATTTTCTTTGATTTGTCGGCGATGAAGTGCTTGGCACTGATTTGTCGGCGATGAGCTTGTCGGTATGCACCGGGCTCTGTCGCGATGTATCGATCAGAATTTGCGCCGGAGCGGCTTTGTATTTTCTTTGATTTGTCGGCGATGAGCTTGTCGGTATGCACCGGGCTCTGTCGCGATGAAGTGCTTGGCACTGATTTGTCGGCGATGAGCTTGTCGGTATGCACCGGGCTCTGTCGCGATGTATCGATCGGAATTTGCGCCGGAGCGGCTTTGTATTTTCTTTGATTTGTCGGCGATGAGCTTGTCGGTATGCACCGGGCTCTGTCGCGATGAAGTGCTTGGCACTGATTTGTCGGCGATGAGCTTGTCGGTATGCACCGGGCTCTGTCGCGATGTATCGATCAGAATTTGCGCCGGAGCGGCTTTGTATTTTCTTTGATTTGTCGGCGATGAGCTTGTCGGTATGCACCGGGCTCTGTCGCGATGTATCGATCAGAATTTGCGCCGGAGCGGCTTTGTATTTTCTTTGATTTGTCGGCGATGAGCTTGTCGGTATGCACCGGGCTCTGTCGCGATGAAGTGCTTGGCACTGATTTGTCGGCGATGAGCTTGTCGGTATGCGCCGGGCTCTGTTGCGATGTATCGATCGGAATTTGCGCCGGAGCGGCTTTGTTTGGTATATCAAGCATTTTCGCCGTTTTGGGCTTGGTCGGTACCCTAAATGTATACATATGTTTTCTCGGCACTCTCGCCGGTTTCTTTATAAATTTGTAGATATATGTATATTGTTACCTTTTTTTGCGATGAGGTCAGCCAACTTCGTCGCCGATTATGCGCCTTGGTTAGGATAAACCTCGTCGTGTCCGCATCAAACTTCGGTTTTATGAGGGTCGTCATCGTCGAGCGCGTCTCAATCAGATCTCCTCGAAATGTTGGTAATGGCGTCTTCGTTGATGATTTCCCGGTGGAGGCGAGCTTTCTTTGATGACGAGATGTCTGGTGACGAGCTCTTTTTGGTGACGATCTTCTATTGGTGATGAGCTCCTCGAGCTCCCCCTTGATGAGCTCCTCGAGGTCTTCTCTGTGATGAGGTCCTCGAGGTCTTCTCTGTGATGAGCTCCTCGAGCTCTTCTCCTTCGTGATGAGCTCTTCGAGATGAGCTCCTCGAGCTTTCCTCTTCGTGATGAGCTCATCGAGCTTTCCTCTTCGTGATGAGCTCTTCGTGATGAGCTCTTCGAGATGAGCTCCTCGAGCTTTTCTCTTCGTGATAAGCTCTTCGAGATGAGCTCTTCGAGCTTTCCTCTTCGTGACAAGCTCTTCGTGATGAGCTCTTCGAGATGAGCTCCTCGAGCTTTCCTCTTCGTGACAAGCTCTTCGTGATGAGCTCTTCGAGCTTTCCTCTTCGTGACAAGCTCTTCGAGCTCCTCCCTCCTTGTGACAAGCTCTTCGTGATGAGCTCTTCGAGCCTCCCTCTTCGTGATGAGCTCTTCGTGATGAGCTCTTCGAGATGAGCTCCTCGAGCTGAGCTCTTCGAGATAAGCTCTTCGTGATGAGCTCTTCGAGATGAGCTCCTCGAGCTTTCCTCTTCGTGATGAGCTCTTCGAGCTCCTCCCTCCTTGATAAGCTCTTCGAGCTTCCCTCTTCGTGACAAGCTCTTCATGATGAGCTCTTCGTGATGAGCCCCTCGAGCTTTCCTCTTCGTGACAAGCTCTTCGTGATGAGCTCTTCGTGATGAGCTCTTCGAGATGAGCTCTTCGAGCTTTCCTCTTCGTGATGAGCTCGTCGAGCTCCTCCCTTCGTGATAAGCTCTTCGAGCTTCCCTCTTCGTGACAAGCTCTTCGTGATGAGCTCTTCGAGATGCGCTCTTTAAACATCTGTAACTTTCTCCTCGAGCATTCGTTTTAAGCAAATGACCTATCAAATCGAAGCTAAAGACATAATCTTTGAGAAAAACTAGAAATCATGTTTAGTTGATAAATATAAACGAGAATATGGTCTGAGGAGCGACGGGCGACGAGCAGGCGTCTGACGAAGCCATCGCTCTCGGCAACCAATCTTCCGGCGTCCATAACTTTTTCCTCGAGCGTCTAATAGGGGCGAATGACCCGGCGAATCGACGATCAAGGCAAGGCCTGTAAGAAAACGCTAAAAACAAAACACAATTTTATTTATCAAAGGTAAAGACGAGATCAGCGCTCGGTGCTGTCGTTATCGTCGTCAGTCGTCTTCTCTTCGAGTTCCTGGCTGTGAGTTAGAGAAAAACTAAGCCCCCTCGGTGGGCGCCAAACTGTAGAGGGCGATTTTCACCACCTTGCAGTCACAAGGAAAACCGTAAAGAACGCAATAAAATATATACACGATTATTCCCTGATTTATTTATCCCGATAGGACTCGGTTTTTCCCGTTTATTAGCTTGGACAATCGAAGAATAATGATAAGGATATGATTTGATGCCGCACCACGCCGTTCTCGACGAGGCTGCCTACGTACCCGGCGAACCAGGATCAGGTCATCACGTAGTTCAATGGGTTTTGGCTTGATGAGCTCCTTCTTCTTCTTCTCTGTTTCGTTGGTTTTCTTCTCTTTTTCTCTTCTCTTCTTTCTCCTCTCTTTCTTTCTTCTCTTCTTGGCTGAATGTCTCTCGGCTGATTTTCTTGGATCCCCTCTTAATGAGGTTTCTTTTATTATTTATAGGGTTAGGGTTGATTGAGCCTTTTCACTTTGGGCTTTTCTGCGAATTGGGCCTTTCTTCATGAGTTAAGCCTTTCCTCACAAACTGGGCTTTTATGTTGACTACGGTCAACATATTTCTTGCCTCTATTCGACGTCGTTTTTGGGCCGTAATGGCACGCCTTATGTTAAGGATGGATTTGACGAAATCTGACATCAACAGTTAGTCCCCCATTTTATCAAGTGTGAAACACTTGGTAAAATGTAGAGAAAAACTTCATTACTTCCGATCTGAATCGACGCTCCTAATGATAGGAATCCTCGATCATGTTGTCGCCCGGCGGTGCTCTCCGGGGATTCGGACGATGAGGCTCTCCCAGCTTCTTCGGGCATTCTGCTCGAGTTAATGAGACGAGACCCCGAGCATTATGCCGCGGTGGAGAGGCTTCTTATGGATGTCCTGGTTGAGAGCGTGGATTTCGTCATAGAGCAAGTTGCCGACAAAGTTGTTCGGGATGATTGACCTTCCTCTATTTCCTTTTGTAAATTATTTTGTGGCTGCAATGTATCAATCAGGATTTGCGCCGGAGCGGCTTTGTAGTTTGCCGGGGTATGCGCCGTAGCGTGTTACGTACCGGGCTTTGTGCGCCGGAGCGGCTTTGTAGTTCGCCTGGGTATGCGCTGTAGCGTCTTACGTACCGGGCTTTGTGCGCCAGGGCGGCTTTGTAGTTTGCCGGGGTATGCGCTATAGCGTCTTACGTACCGGGCTTTGTGCGCCGGAGCGGCTTGTTATTTTCTTTGATTTGTCGGCGATGAGCTTGTCGGTATGCACCGGGCTCTGTCGCGATGAAGTGCTTGGCACTGATTTGTCGGCGATGAGCTTGTCGGTATGCACCGGGCTCTGTCGCGATGTATCGATCGGAATTTGCGCCGGAGCGGCTTTGTATTTTCTTTGATTTGTCGGCGATGAAGTGCTTGGCACTGATTTGTCGGCGATGAGCTTGTCGGTATGCACCGGGCTCTGTCGCGATGTATCGATCAGAATTTGCGCCGGAGCGGCTTTGTATTTTCTTTGATTTGTCGGCGATGAGCTTGTCGGTATGCACCGGGCTCTGTCGCGATGAAGTGCTTGGCACTGATTTGTCGGCGATGAGCTTGTCGGTATGCACCGGGCTCTGTCGCGATGTATCGATCGGAATTTGCGCCGGAGCGGCTTTGTATTTTCTTTGATTTGTCGGCGATGAGCTTGTCGGTATGCACCGGGCTCTGTCGCGATGAAGTGCTTGGCACTGATTTGTCGGCGATGAGCTTGTCGGTATGCACCGGGCTCTGTCGCGATGTATCGATCAGAATTTGCGCCGGAGCGGCTTTGTATTTTCTTTGATTTGTCGGCGATGAGCTTGTCGGTATGCACCGGGCTCTGTCGCGATGTATCGATCAGAATTTGCGCCGGAGCGGCTTTGTATTTTCTTTGATTTGTCGGCGATGAGCTTGTCGGTATGCACCGGGCTCTGTCGCGATGAAGTGCTTGGCACTGATTTGTCGGCGATGAGCTTGTCGGTATGCGCCGGGCTCTGTCGCGATGTATCGATCGGAATTTGCGCCGGAGCGGCTTTGTTTGGTATATCAAGCATTTTCGCCGTTTTGGGCTTGGTCGGTACCCTAAATGTATACATATGTTTTCTCGGCACTCTCGCCGGTTTCTTTATAAATTTGTAGATATATGTATATTGTTACCTTTTTTTGCGATGAGGTCAGCCAACTTCGTCGCCGATTATGCGCCTTGGTTAGGATAAACCTCGTCGTGTCCGCATCAAACTTCGGTTTTATGAGGGTCGTCATCGTCGAGCGCGTCTCAATCAGATCTCCTCGAAATGTTGGTAATGGCGTCTTCGTTGATGATTTCCCGGTGGAGGCGAGCTTTCTTTGATGACGAGATGTCTGGTGACGAGCTCTTTTTGGTGACGATCTTCTATTGGTGATGAGCTCCTCGAGCTCCCCCTTGATGAGCTCCTCGAGGTCTTCTCTGTGATGAGGTCCTCGAGGTCTTCTCTGTGATGAGCTCCTCGAGCTCTTCTCCTTCGTGATGAGCTCTTCGAGATGAGCTCCTCGAGCTTTCCTCTTCGTGATGAGCTCATCGAGCTTTCCTCTTCGTGATGAGCTCTTCGTGATGAGCTCTTCGAGATGAGCTCCTCGAGCTTTTCTCTTCGTGATAAGCTCTTCGAGATGAGCTCTTCGAGCTTTCCTCTTCGTGACAAGCTCTTCGTGATGAGCTCTTCGAGATGAGCTCCTCGAGCTTTCCTCTTCGTGACAAGCTCTTCGTGATGAGCTCTTCGAGCTTTCCTCTTCGTGACAAGCTCTTCGAGCTCCTCCCTCCTTGTGACAAGCTCTTCGTGATGAGCTCTTCGAGCCTCCCTCTTCGTGATGAGCTCTTCGTGATGAGCTCTTCGAGATGAGCTCCTCGAGCTGAGCTCTTCGAGATAAGCTCTTCGTGATGAGCTCTTCGAGATGAGCTCCTCGAGCTTTCCTCTTCGTGATGAGCTCTTCGAGCTCCTCCCTCCTTGATAAGCTCTTCGAGCTTCCCTCTTCGTGACAAGCTCTTCATGATGAGCTCTTCGTGATGAGCCCCTCGAGCTTTCCTCTTCGTGACAAGCTCTTCGTGATGAGCTCTTCGTGATGAGCTCTTCGAGATGAGCTCTTCGAGCTTTCCTCTTCGTGATGAGCTCGTCGAGCTCCTCCCTTCGTGATAAGCTCTTCGAGCTTCCCTCTTCGTGACAAGCTCTTCGTGATGAGCTCTTCGAGATGCGCTCTTTAAACATCTGTAACTTTCTCCTCGAGCATTCGTTTTAAGCAAATGACCTATCAAATCGAAGCTAAAGACATAATCTTTGAGAAAAACTAGAAATCATGTTTAGTTGATAAATATAAACGAGAATATGGTCTGAGGAGCGACGGGCGACGAGCAGGCGTCTGACGAAGCCATCGCTCTCGGCAACCAATCTTCCGGCGTCCATAACTTTTTCCTCGAGCGTCTAATAGGGGCGAATGACCCGGCGAATCGACGATCAAGGCAAGGCCTGTAAGAAAACGCTAAAAACAAAACACAATTTTATTTATCAAAGGTAAAGACGAGATCAGCGCTCGGTGCTGTCGTTATCGTCGTCAGTCGTCTTCTCTTCGAGTTCCTGGCTGTGAGTTAGAGAAAAACTAAGCCCCCTCGGTGGGCGCCAAACTGTAGAGGGCGATTTTCACCACCTTGCAGTCACAAGGAAAACCGTAAAGAACGCAATAAAATATATACACGATTATTCCCTGATTTATTTATCCCGATAGGACTCGGTTTTTCCCGTTTATTAGCTTGGACAATCGAAGAATAATGATAAGGATATGATTTGATGCCGCACCACGCCGTTCTCGACGAGGCTGCCTACGTACCCGGCGAACCAGGATCAGGTCATCACGTAGTTCAATGGGTTTTGGCTTGATGAGCTCCTTCTTCTTCTTCTCTGTTTCGTTGGTTTTCTTCTCTTTTTCTCTTCTCTTCTTTCTCCTCTCTTTCTTTCTTCTCTTCTTGGCTGAATGTCTCTCGGCTGATTTTCTTGGATCCCCTCTTAATGAGGTTTCTTTTATTATTTATAGGGTTAGGGTTGATTGAGCCTTTTCACTTTGGGCTTTTCTGCGAATTGGGCCTTTCTTCATGAGTTAAGCCTTTCCTCACAAACTGGGCTTTTATGTTGACTACGGTCAACATATTTCTTGCCTCTATTCGACGTCGTTTTTGGGCCGTAATGGCACGCCTTATGTTAAGGATGGATTTGACGAAATCTGACATCAACAATGCGCAAGGATTCTTGAGGTCGATCATGACGTTCGCTCTATTTAAATATTATGGTAACCCTGTATTTTATTATGTTTGTTTGATTTAGTTTTATTTCTCTGATTTTTTTTTCTTTCTTTCTTATTGTTTTTGGTTCTTTGTATAGGTTTTCTGGTGTTACATGTCAATTTCACAATCGAAAATTTTATACAATGGTGTTTTTATTCATCGGTATGGTGAAAAGAATTTGGATATATAAAATTAAAATTCAAACACCATAAAGGGCAAGAAATACAAAGAATTAATGTAGAAATACAAAGAATTTGGATCTATAGTTGTTTTCTTGAATTTTTTTATTATTTTTTTCACTCAATGTGTTTTTGTTTTTTACTTTCTATCAAGTTATACCCTGAGTTTTTACTTTTTTCCACTGTTCAGTTTGATTTTTTGCTTAAATGGTTTTAATTCTATGCTGACGAATAATTTTAGGGCTCTGATTCCTTTTAATTCTCCACATTATATAGTTTTGAGCCTTGGATTCCAATCTACATCAAAAAAATATTACTAAACTTTTAATTGTCCACATATAAATAATTACACGTGATAATTGACATAATCCTTTCGGGTTAGTAAGTATTTCTAAGAACCTCATCAATGGTTCCATTTTTACGACTTTGATGGTTTGTATTGCATTTTTTTCATTCCCGAGATAGTGTCGATCATTTGTTCATTATCGCGTATGATCAAATAAATTTGAACAATTATTCAGTTTACAATGTATAGATGCGTTGACTTAAAATAAAATTTAAATCAATGTATAATCTATAATTTACATAAATAATGCATAATAATTAAAAAAAATGGTATTCTTTTTCTCAAACGAAAAAAATCTCAGTTTTTAAAAGCAAAATATATATGATTTTGAATACTTACAAGTTGAAAAGTAATCACATCTATATTTTTTTTTATCTACGGAATAGTCTACAATATATATGGATTACTGATGATGAATTTCAACATATTCCTTTTTCTTACATGTTTTATTAGCCATTTGTTATAAATTATTTCATATACTTATGATAAAGTTAATATAAAATTTATCACTAACATATATTATTTCAAATGAGAAATTATTAAGTTAAATTTTGATATGTGTCTTTAATAAATATAATTCATCCATCGATTCGGTCAATCTTTAGCTTATTTATTATGCTAATATTATATTATTTTATATTATATCACAAGTTGTTAGCATCAATAAAAATAAGAATTTACACTTTTAGCATATTTATTATGCTAATATTATATTATTCTATAATATATCACAAATTGTTTACATCAATAAAAATAAGAATATAGACGTAAATAAATATACAGCATGATCTAGTATTTTGGAATATTAATTCTTCACTAAGCTATGGATACAGGGCGTTCCTGAGGGTATACATGGTAGGCGGCCGCCTACAATGTATTAGTAAATTGGGGGCCCCAAAATTTGTAAATTGGGGGCTCATGTGGAAGGAAAAAAATATATATTGTGTCCACATTACAATAAGGGTCCCAAAATCAGTCTTCGCCTAGGGCCCCGACAAACTCAGGGACGGCCCTGTATGGATATTAACTATTGATATTAAAACAAATGGGGGTTTCTTACTCGACAATTTTTCTTACCGAATTTCGGAATTATACATCCAGAAGGATTTTAAACTGAGCGACTCGCAGGTGACGGTGATGACAGGGATTCTGAACCTCTACTCGCTGCTGGGCTCGGCCGCGCAGGGAAGACCTCCGACTGGATCGGTCGGCGCTACACCATCGTCTTTGCCGGCGTCATATTCTTCGCAGGGGCGCTGCTCATGGGGCTGGCCCCCAACTACGCCTTCCTCATATTCGGTGTCGGCTACGCCCTCATGATCGCCCCTGTCTACACCACCGAGGTCTCCCCGGCTTCCTGCCGGGGCTTCCTCACTTCCTTCCCTGAGGTATTGTCATACTCTTTCTCACACAATATATTTTGTAATTAAAAAAAAATAGAAGAAAAAAGGTTTATTTTCTGATGAAAAATAATCAAGATTCAATGTTAGCTAGTTGAACAAAATTTGACCGTTTGAAATTATTAACTGGATAAATTGCTAGCGTGTAAGTCACACATACAAGTATATATATTTTATTTATGTGTATCTGTTTTAAATGCTGATCAGATCATATTATTTGTATACATAGCCTTGAGCTGGCCCAACAGTTGGCCTGGCCCACGGGCACCTTGTTATGGACTTGGTCCTAGAATAGTTCTAGGCTCAGTTGGGCCAGCTCAAGGCTAAGCCCAGCAGCCCAAAACGTGGGCAACCCTTAGGTTCGAAACCCTAGCCTTTCGGCCAAACTTTGACGGTTCCTTTTGGGTTCTGTCAACCGTGAATCTGTCCTCATGGCGGCGGTGCAAGAAAAATTCGCGCCGTTGAATTTTCGGTGTTTTCACAGCTAATCACAAGGATTCTGAAACAGACTAATTTTTTATATAGAATAATTTGTAGATTTGTTTCCAATTCCGACAATTTACTTCCTTTTAAAATTACCCGTACCCCAAAATGCTCCCACTAAAATATGGAACCTCTAATAAAAAATTTATTAACGTCATATATTTCAATATAATGAATTAACAATTCAACTAAAAATTATTTAAAAATTTAAACTTTAGATTTCGGTTAAAACCTATTAGAAAAAAAAACTAAATAATTAATAAAGAAATATAATATAATTAATTTCAAATAAATCGATTAAAAGTGTATTACTTAAAAAATAAAATTATGCAAATTAAAAACTTAATTAAATGATTATGAATTTTAATGAATATTAGGTTAATCAAATTAACCAAAAATAAGAAAAGCCCACAAAGTAAAAGGCCCAATCCAATTAGGTTTAGGAAACCCTTACTTCATCTTCTCCAAAAGGAAACCCTAGGGCTTGACAGCATACTTTCGCACTGAGCTTCCGGTGGACATTTCCGGCGACGAGCTTACGGGGCTGTTTGAATCTCCGTCGAGGTGGGCACCCCCCGTGCGTGACGCATCGGTAATTCCAGCGACACTCGCGGTGGTTGCTCCTCCCACTCTCCTCATTGTTCCATGAGAAAAACCAAAATACGGTCTCCCTCGTCCTCGAACAAAATTTAACAAAAAAAAAATCTAAATTTTTTCTCTATATCAAAACGCAACCAATAATTTCAAAAAATTATTCTACACTGAAAAATTCAATTATGGCGAGTTATGAAAATAGCTCTGATACCATTTTGAAATCTGAGGATATTTTCATCGCCGGAAACAGAAATTTTTTCTTGCGGAAAATGTCAAAACGGCGAACAAGTGCCCTTTCGTTCAAGAAGAAAACACTATGTGGTGATGGTAATTATCGTTGTTAAATAACGAATATGTATTCCACGCTTTCCAATATGTAATTTCGGCCACATCTCATATTTTTCAAGAAGTACAGTTTCCGATGCTTTAAATAAACTTAATTAAATGGTGGTACAAATTGCTTATGACGTTTTCCCAAAATGTGCAAATAGATTATAGATTATGACAACCTACCTTCTTAAATCGGAATTTTTTCTTTGTATTTTCGACATTCCTTTTTTTGTTCTCTCTTTAGAATCTCTTTCAATCATGTCAATGTTGACTTTTCCAAGAATTGATTAGGGAATACTAGTGGGTTCTCGTTATAGTTGCTTTGAGCTTCAAAGTAGCCTCGAGCACGTGGCATCGAATGCTATTGTGTGAGCAGCCACAAAAATCGCCACTCTTAAGCTTCGGTCCTCCAAAGGGTGCGAGAAAGTAGATGAAATACTTCTCGTACTTTTTTACGTGGGAGGGGTAATGCTGTCAATTTGGCTTTTTTGGCACTTCATCACAAAAAACACATCGAGGACAGACTTGTCAATATGTGTGATGAGCGGGCCCGGCTGTTGCAGGATCAATTTAACGTTAGCAAGAATCATGTTCATTGTTCACGCTTTAGCGTTACTTGTTTCCAGCTTTCATCAGGAGAAAGAACCTTCAGAGATCGATCAAGTAACTTTTCAGAGTGTATCCGAAACTATACATTATCATTGGTAGTTATAAAATTAGTTTTTATACTCTATGTCTGGTGTGTCAGTACCGTTTCATACCTACATGACACGATAAAATGATTTTCTCTTTGGTGCTCCATTTTTTAGAAAACATTCAGCGAATATACAAATAGAACGACTTTCAAAAGGCTACTCACAAGCGGTGTGGCTTATGCTCTCAAAGTCATTCACTCAGAAAGAAAGCGGTTTGAGAAGGAATATGGATGGACAATCAAGAAAATGTAAGCCGAGGATCAGACTGTCACCGTCCAAGATTGTCTTCTAGAAAATTTGGATCCGGCACCAGTTAAAGATGAATACACCCTGTCATATTTGCTCAATAAACTGTCTCACATATCATATCCATTGACGTGATGTCTAGAAAGGTATGCATGGCTCTCCTTTCAATATGTACAACGACGATGTCATCGATACCCATTTTTATGAGAAGACGCGTTTGTTGTATCGATGACATCATCGATACAATACTGTCATGCTTTTACGGGTATCAATGACATCATCGGTGTACATATTGATAAGAGAGCCTATATCATACCTTTCTAGACATCACGTCAATGGATATGATATGTGAGACAGTTTCTTGAGCAAATATGACAGGGTGTATTCGTCTTTTACTGGTGCCAGATCCAAATTTTCTAGAAGACAATCTTAGACGTTGACAGTCTGATCCTCGGCTTACATTTTCTTGATTGTCCATCCATATTCCTTCTCAAACCGCTTTCTTTCCGAGTGAATGACTTTGACAGCATAAGCCACACCGCTTGTGAGTAGCCTTTTGAAAGTCGTTCTATTTGTATATTCGCTGAATGTTTTCTAAAAAATGGAGCACCAAAGAGAAAATCATTTTATCGTGTCATGTAGGTATGAAACGGTACTGACACACCAGACATAGAGTATAAAAACTAATTGTATAACTACCAATGATAATGTATAGTTTCGGATACACTCTATAAAGTTACTTGATCGATCTCTGAAGGTTCTTTCTCCTGATGAAAGCTGGAAACAAGTAACGCTAAAGCGTGAACAATGAACATGATTCTTGCTAACATTAAATTGATCCTGCAATAGCCGGGCCCGCTCATCACACATATTGACAAGTCTGTCCTCGATGTGTTTTTTGTGATGAAGTGCCAAAAAAAGCCAAATCAGCATTATCCCTCCCACGTAAAAAAGTACGAGAAGTATTTCATCTACTTTCTCGCACCCTTTGGAGGACCGAAGCTTAAGAGTGGCGATTTTTGTGGCTGCTCACACAATAGCATTCGATGCCACGTGATCGAGACTACTTTGAAGCTCAAAGCAACTATAACGAGAACCCACTAGTATTCCCTAATCAAGTCTTGGAAAAGTCGACATTGACATGATTGAAAGGGATTCTAAAGAGAGAACAAAAAAAGGAATGTCGAAAATACAAAGAAAAAATTCCGATTTAAGAAGGTAGGTTGTCATAATCAATAATCTATTTGCACATCTTGGGAAAACGTCATAAGCAATTTGTACCACCATTTAATTAAGTTTATTTAAAGCATCGGAAACTGTACTTCTTGAAAAATATGAGATGTGGCCGAAATTACATATTGAAAAGCGTGGAATACATATTCGTTATTTAACAACGATAAGTACCATCACCACATAGTGTTTTCTTCTTGAACGAAAGGGCACTTGTTCGCCATTTTGACATTTTCCGCAACCAAAATTTTTTGTTTCTTCAAATTCCAAAATGGTATCAGAGCTATTTTCGTAACTTGCCATAATTGGATTTTTTGGTGTAGAATAATTTTGGATTGCATTTTGATATGGAGAAAAAAATTATAACATTTTTTTTTGTTAAATTTTGTTCGAGGACAAGGGAAACCGTATTTTGGTTTTTCTCATGGAACGATGAGGAGAGCGGGGAGGAGCACCCACCCTGACTGTAGCTGGAATTACCTATGCGTCACGCACGGCTAATACGCAATAATATGTCAAAGATGCAAATTGACAAGAATCGAAATTAAGAGACTAAAGTCCAAATAGGAGAAAAATAAACACACGAGCTTCTCTTTACTCTCCTAGTATCGTCACTCACCCAAAACACTAAAGACAAAAATAAAAAAGAAAGAAAAAGGAACCCAAATGTGCTTCGATGAAGTGAGGCGTTAAGCTTGAATTCCTCTAGCGAAGGGAAAAAGCCTCGTAGTTCTTATCGGAAACGGGTCGTTGGTGCCGTTCTTGAAGGATCGTCACACGCCGCTGGTCCCTGAGCTTTGCCACAGTCGATGTATGTACTCGAGATTCCGTCGTTGCCGTGCTACGTCGTGATGGGCCGGGCTCAGCAAATCAAAGCCCAATAACCGTAAAGAGCCCAAGATATAACTTTAAAGCTACATTGTTCTCAAAATTTCTGTTGGAGATTATGACGCGAAGATTTCATTTTATTGTTTTATGCTGAGAATAAATCGCGGGAAATTCATTGTTAGGGCCAGGAAAATATATATATATATATGTTATGTGCATTTTTCGTAACATATAAAAATTGGACCCATTTTTTGCAAAAGTCAAAGCCCATTAACCAAAGTCGAAGCCCACCAAAGAAAGTCAAAGACCCGAGGCCGACGAACCAAGACATTGGCGAGGCCCGGAGTCAAAGAGAAGAAGAAGATAAGGCCGACGAGGCGACGAGGCGGCAAGCCGACAAGGCGACGAGCCGACGAGGCGACGAGCCGACGAGGCGACGAGCCGACGAGGCGACGAGGCGACGAGGCGACGAGGCGACGAGGCGACGAGCCGACGAGGCGACGAGGCGACGAGCCGACGAGGCGACGAGCCGACGAGGCGACAAGCCGACAAGCACCCTCGTCATAACTTGACGAGGGCATAACTTGTAATTATTCCACACGACGAGGAGATCCGAGACCACGAAGATCTCCGGGAAATCCTCCGGATTCCCCCGAACTCAACACACGGACTCGCGGACAACCGGAAGACATCAAAGACGAATCGAGAAGCATCGACGACTTTTTTTGTAGGGCTAGGGGCCTCGACAACCCCCCTGTAACTGGGGAGAAATTCGCAGGCCCCTAGAGGTGCAATATCAGGGAATTTGTTTTCCTATAAATAGGAGCCTTACCCCCCTCATCTCCACACTCACTCCTAGCTTTCTCTAGAGCTTCTCTCTCTAGCTTTCTCTCTCTAGAAAAGTCGCCCCTCTCTCCCCCCAGCAAGAATTGCGAGCTTGCTGGCTGAGGCCCGACTAAGAGGAGTTCTAGAATAGAGTCTCAGCCTCGACAAGAGAAGTTGTTCGACGAGTCAACGAAGGCATCCCTCGCCGGGATACGAAGTTCGCAACCACGAGAGAAGTTCGATGGGGAGCTCGCCAACACCTGCGAGGTCGACAAGGAGCATCCTTTAACAGGTTAGGCGCCCTCGCCAACCTCGACAAGGTCGACAAGGAGCACCCCTCGTCAGGTCAAGGCTCTCGCTGTGATACGAACTTCGCCACAACGAGGGAAGTTCGACAGTGAGCCCGCTAGCACTGACGAGGTCGACGAAGAACACATCACGCCAGTAATACCCAGCCATCTGGCCAAGGGTCACCCCCGCGCCGCCAATATCGGCACTTCCGACGAGTCAAACCACATCGTCATTCACCCGCCGTTTATCACTAACCCCGAACTATGTGGGACCTGATTCTCTTAAACTGAGATACGTAGGCAACCTCGCCCAACCATAAGCGACGGGGCACGGGCCCAATCTACCTTTTTTTGCAGGTCCTCCCTCGCCGTAGGAGCTCGCCAAGGAAGGAGAATCATCAAGACCAGCTCGGAGCTTCATCAAGACCGGAGTTCGCCTAGACGAGGATACCGTCAAGACAAGGACTCTGCTCAGACGAGGAGCTTCACCAAGACAAGAACCCCGCCCGGACTTCGCCACCACGAGGGAAGTCCGACGAGGAGCTTCGCCGTGATACGAACTTCGCCACCACGAGGGAAGTTCGCCGAGGATGGCCAAGGACAGCCCGGAGACTCATTCAAGACGACGGATTCGCCTCCAGTTTTGACGATCATTAGTCAACCCGCGTTGACTCAGCATTCAATTATCCTTATGTTCAGCGGGTCACTCTCGGGACCCGAACCTTGGATCCGATTCTAAGTTAAAGCCATTTTTACGCATTAACAATATATATATATATAAATAGCTTTCTAATTATTGAGAAGAGTGAGCCGATTAGTTTCTCGGGGAGGCATAGTTGCTCATAGTATTTTCTATGGAATTAATTTCTTCATGCTCTGTGGTTTTATTTATTTTGTAATTGTCAAATGACGAACGTGATTTGCTGCGTTGAGTTTTTGAAAGGGTTAATGACGGCGAAAATACTCAAAATTTGGTCAAAGAATCCCTCATGTACTTAAAGTTTAAAAGTAGAGACAAAAATACTCAAAGTCGCATTTGAGGAGTTGACCACTCCATTCTCGTAATGCCGTTAACTTATCTGCCAGAGTTAGCGGCGTTGGGAGAATAAAGTGGTCAACTCCTCAAATGCGACTTTGAGTATTTTTGTCTTTGACTGAACTTTGAGTATTTTTGTTGTTATTAACCCTTTCTGAAACTATGATTCAATAAATCTGTGAAGCATAATTTTGTTCTATATCATTCCCGAGTATTGATTTCTTTTGCAGATCATATTATGCTATGCTTTGCCATCTAAGATTATGCTTCTCTTATTTATATCGATTGCATTTGTTAAATTAATTATGTTTATCGTTACTCTGAGATTTACGTATAACCAATAAAGATACAAAATCCTAAGGTAATTACATATATTATTTTCAAATACAAAGTATATGATTATACAAGTTAATTTTGAAAGAAACCGATAACATATGGAATTATAATTTATGAGCGGTTGCGTATGTTTTACACCAAAATGTCGGCTTTAATTACTAACCGGTAATATGAAGTGTGTACAGGAACACAAATCAGATTATGTTTTTTTTTTTTTTTAATTATTCTTAATTTTTACAATAAATTATTTTATTCAAAATTAAGAAAGAAAGAAAGTATGTAACTCGCTAGGCTTGGATGTTACAAAATTCAATTTTTTTTTTTATCGATTTTAAAAAGAGCTCGTCTAACCTCTAAGTTACTTCAATTCTCATCCCCATCAGATGATTTGAATAAGATTATATTTTGATTTTGATATTGGTGTTTTAATCGATCCAATTCTCATTCGGGTCAAATGAATCGAATCAATATATGTACGGAAAGTTACTAGTAAACGCCTAAGAGTGAAGAGAAAAGGCATAGGCATTTATCAGCGAAACCTCCATCGATGTTGGCCTCCCATGAATCAGAAAAAGCACAAACCAAGCTAATCTGGGATTATGAAGGCACATACATACACAGCTACAATGATACTCAACGACCCAGAAGAACAAGAAGAGGAAGAAGAGCAGTGGCTGAATCAAAGAGAAAGCTTTTTGGGCAGCAATGGAGAATTCCAGTGGTGGCTGAGAGTGGCGATGTATTTATAGCTGTTGATGAGAAACCCTAACGAGAGACTTCTTCTGCCTTTCATATATTGGCCTCGCCATTATTCATTATTATCCGATTCCACCCCTTTTAAAATGAAAATCACAATATGGCCCTTTTTTATCTTTTAAGGGCAGAAAACCTCCCAATAAATTACAAAAACAAAAAACAAAAAAAGTTGTGGATAATAGAAGCGTGAATATAATGATACAGTCCGAGCTTTGAGGATTAGTGTCGCTTAAAGGCTTAAGTGTAGTAAACGGTTTAATCGAGTCAATGTTGTTAAGTATTGTTTAGGAGGTTAGTCAAGTTAATGTGTTTAAGTGTCATGTAGAAAGCTTAATGAGTCTATCATATTGTAATTGGCTCCTAAAAGAATATGTCTATAAGTCAGTTAAATTAAACGGCATGTTCTCATTTTTTACGATAAAAGTTCGATTCGTATTCGTAGTAGAATTGTTATTTCGTTGGGACCTAAATGCTTCCGACATTTTTTTTATTCTATTGGTTGACGTAGGATGTACGTAATAACCGATAACCGAATTTCAAACGCGTAACAAAAAACTATCCAATTTAAAATAACCGTGACCGAATTTTTCTGATAAAATGTTAAGCTTAACGGTATCCATATTCGAACCGGATACGGTTACCAGTTATTGATTTTTGAAAGCCGGTTATTTTTTTGTATGGGTTCTTATAACCGGTTTTAATATTAAATATTTAAAATATATATATATATACTTCTCTGCACAACAGAATTCATATATATATATATATATATATTTGTACTTTTACGATTTATGTTTTGAACTAGAATGTTTTGTTTGAGATTTATTTTGAACCGGTATGTGTTATTTGGACCAATATGTTTTTTTGCCATAAAACGTACAGAATATTATGATTTTTTTAAATTTGAATAACTAACTGGTTCATTATCCGAACCGGTTTCAAAACATGTTAAGGTTATTAAAACCGGTTATTAGATTTTGATCACCGGAAATCCGGTTAACCAGTTTTTAAAAACAAGTTAAAGTTAATAAAATATGAATAGCCGGAATTAGGTTATGAATACCAAATAGTAAGAAAATAACAGGTTAACCGACCGGCTACACCCGTAGGTTGCCGTGATAAATAATCTCTAATTTAACATATTAATCATAATGGGTCAAATTATTTCATGATAAAGTTTTAAAATAAATTATTATGGGCTTGTCATATGACAACCCAATTTAACAAAAGTGGTTGCATACTGATAATAGGAACTTCTACAGCAAAAAAAAAAAATTGGAATGTAACATTATCTTTTGGTTAATACTTATGGGCTTTTCTAATACTTATGCCATTAGTATTCTTATAAAAAATTATATTGGACATAAGATATGAAAATAAAATCTACTTTATTTTTTCCAAAATTTAGTTCATCATAAATTAGAGCATTAAATTATATATTTCATAATATTATATTTTTGTTCAACCCGACTGGAGTCATGTTCACTAAATTTATAAGAAATTTTAAAAACATATATAACTGACATTAAATATTATTTCAGTTTTATTCAGTGGTTTCTGTATTTTTGAAAATTACCTAAAAAATTCCGAACTTCTTACGCATATGAACAAAATATATAGTTTGACTCTCCTAAACATTGCGCTTTGCGGTGATGTACTCATTTTGTCCTTTTTAGATTTAAAACGACAATAAATAGTGCGGCATTCAGTACTTGGACTTTCATTGGAATAGCCTTGTCGTTTTCTTCATGTGTGCTTTTGGAGTGGTGTCATTTGGTATATTTGTTTTAAATTCTATTTTGATGTAAATTGACTATAAAAATAATTTAAATTAGTATATATGTATAAACTAATAGACATCTTCAGTCTTCACTATGTAATCTCGTTAATAGGTAGAAGAAGACTTCTATACCTCACTTTTACCTTAATTTTATTAAAATAAATTGTATTTAATCAAATCACATATCTTACCATTTTATCTATTTTATAAGCAAATGAATGTATTTTGTAATATCAATTAAACCATAATGTTTTCTTAAATATTGTGTCGACTCGACTTTAATCATCACTAACTAACTACTTTAAACTCTTTGAAAAATACTTGGGTCTATTTTTTTTTACTTAAAGTAATAGTCAATAAGTGACGGCTTTAAGAAAGTTGAGTCGTCACAGTTAGTATCAGAGCAGTGATCTTGACAATTAATCATATTGATTAGTTCATACTTACTTGTATATTTTATTTTATTTTTATGATAGACGATATAGAAATTAAGTACACTCACCTATTTTGATTTTTGGGACGAAAAATTTAAAAGGTGGGGATAAGATCCCTTAATTTTAGAATCATCAAATAGAATATATACGTATCTATTCTATTTTTATTCCTAATTAATTTAAGATTTTTATATAAGATAATAGAAAATATCTTTGATATTTTAATAAAAAATAATATTTTCTTATCCTATTTAATTAGCTGCGAAAATATTAATTAATTAAGATTATATTTAAAACCAATTAGGTTAGGTTTTAGCATATTCTCTCATTCTTTTATTAAGTAGCCTCATTCTCTCCCAAATTTTCTCTAGAGATGATAGAGTGAAAAACTCATTGATTTCTTCACGCCATCATTAAAGGTATACGATTGTTTATCTTCTTAAATCCTTTTAATTTCATAATCTTAATTTTTTCAAATTTTTATCTCTCAAACTATGAAGAAGTTTTTGCTGAAATTTTAACCACTATTTAGAATAGGTTCATAGTAGTCATAGATTTAATTTCATAATTTTTGGATCTCTAAATCGCTCAAAATTGAATTTTCAATTTTGAATTTTTTTGGACAAACAAGAAAATTTTGAGGAACATATTTTTGTTATTATTTTTAAAAATTCATAGAGTCCGAATTGGGGTTTTTATTTAGAGATAAGTTTTGTAGAGAAGTCAGTTTTGAGCATGTTTCGTGTTTTATGAAATTTGAAAAGATGTCAGGATCTAGCCTGAAACTGTGTTTAAGTATTTTTGTCGAATTAAAAAGTTATCTCATAGTTGCAGCCGTTTTATGAAAATTTCTTAAACGCTACAGATGTTCGTTTTAGAAAAATAATGGCAGTTTGTTCAGGACATTTTTTTCAGTTAAGCCATTTAAAACTCAAATTCCCCTTTTTAGCTTTTAACAAGTTTTGGAATCGTTGTCAAGTGATTAGTTTCTTATTCATAGTTGGGAATTAATATCTAGAAATATCATTCGTAGAGGCTTCTTCGTCGGAGTCACAAGAAATACGGTCGTACTGATTCAGTTGAGTACAACATCACAATAGTACGAATTTGTTTTCAAAATAAAACGTTATTTGATATGTTTGATTCTTTGGATTTTTAAATACATGTTACAATCTCATTGCAGTACAATCTGACATATATTTAAACAATTCAAAGAATCAAACATAACAAATAATGTTTTGTTTTGAAAACAAATTCGTACTACAGCGAGGATGTACTCACCTGAATCGGTACGACTGTCTTTCTCGGGACTCCGACGAAGACGCCTCTACGAATGACATTTCTATATATATATATATATATATATATATATCTTAAATTCGGTACGGAACTATAATATGTGTTCTGAACAAACTGCCATTATTTTTCAAAAAAAATAAATAACAAGTTTTGTGTTTTAGAATTTTTCAGAAAACGACTGCAACTATGAGATATCCTTATTTTTTAATTGGGCAAAAATACTAAAACACAGTTTCGGACTAGATTTCAGCATCTTTTAAAATTTCGTAAAACACTAAACATGCTTAAAACTGACTTCTCTACAAAACCTTTCTTTAGATAACCCCAATTCGGACTCTATGAATTTTTAAATATAAAAACAAAATTTGTTCTACAAAGTTTTTTTGTTTTTCCCAAAAAGTTAAAAATTGAAAATTCGATTTGAGCGATTTAGAGCTCCAAAAACTATGAAATTAAATATGTGACTTATATGTACCTATTCGATATAGTGGTTTAAATTTAAGCGAAAACCACCGCATAGTTTTGGAGATAAAAATTTGAGAAATTTAAGCATCCTAGGATTACAAAAATAAAAAAGGAGTTAAGCGGATAAACAAGATTACACAGTAGAACCTCTATAAATTAGTACTGTTGGGACCGGCAAAAAATATTATCTTATCGGATTATTAATTAACATATAAATTAATAATTTACTAATTTATACATTAAGTGAAGAAAAATTTTATTAATCAGCTATAATTATATAAACATCTTTACTAACAAAAAATTATTGCAATTTATTATATCGAGAATATTAAAGTATCAATATTAAGAATATCAAGAGAGATTAATATGATTTAATAAGATTTTATTAGAGTACCAATGTCTGAAATATTAAAGAGCCCAACATGAGAATATGATAGCCGACATTTGATGCTCTTCGGAAGCGTAGAGATGAAGTTCAAGAGGACATTAATTTCAAGAAGAAACAAATTACTAAAGAAACATATTTTAAGAAGACTACATGATTAGTGATGTAATGCTATCTTTTTACTCAATGTGATTTCATAGTTATTTATGTTATATTTTATTTATAGTGATTTTATAATTATTTATGTAATTTTTTATATTGAATTATTAATTTATATATCACTTGGGACCTATATACTTTCTAAAAAAATTATTATCTTATAAATTTAGCGAATTATTAATTTAGCTAGTTAGGCCCGAGTCGGGACCGGCCAAAAATATTATTTAATCGCGATTATTAATTTATCGAGTATTAATTTATAGAGGTTCTACTGTACCTTTGATTATGGAATAAGAAAGGTTTTTTCTGGCTGATGACATGAAGAGCTCAATGAATTTTTCACTCTATCCTCTCTAGAGAAATTTTAAATTTTGGGAGAGAATGAGACAACTTAAAGAGAATGAGAGAATATGCTAAAACCTTATCTAATTGGGTTTAAATATAACTCTAATTAATTAATATTTTTCGCAGTTAATTAAATACCATGAGAAAGTATTATTTTTTATTAAAATATCAAAATATTTTTTATTATTTTATATAAAAATCTTGTATTAATTAAGAATACAAAATATTAATCAAAATATCAAAATATTATCTTGTATTAATTGAGGATTCTAAAATTACGGATCTCACAAATATGTTAAAGAAAATTTAATCTTTTAATTACAATTTTTTGACAAAACAATGTGAGATAAGTATGTGATTTTAAACTCTTTCTTCCGGTATGAAATTGAGGTAAATTATTTGCCAAATCGAACTTTAAATAATTGCCACTACTGCATTTTCATTATTTTTCAGATTTGATTTGATTTAGCTTTTTTATTTTATTTTATATAAGATAAAAAAAAAAAAACAACAACAACATAACGTGCTACAAGAAAACTTAATGAACCGCAATATCATACCGGCAGTAGTTATTCAACATGTATATGAAAGTGTAAAATTTAATACACTTATAGTCTTATCTTATAGATTTTTGGCCAAAAATCTTAAATATTAATATTTTTAGATGGAAAAAATCAATTACATATTTTAGTATGGAGTGTCATTTATATTAGTCAATGATTACCATTAGTCTTTTGATACTAAAATGACACAAATTAAAGGTTAGGAGTTAGGACTATTACTAATTATAATTAATTAATAATGATACATTTCAAAAGAAATAACTAGTGGTCCATTAAAAAAAAAATTAATGGCTTTAAATAATATTGTCGTGATTCATTTTTGTGTGTGGAGAATAATGATGAGGTATGGTAATCTCATGGCCAAAGAGACAACAAAACGACGAGAGACCATTTTGAAAACAATATACAGTTTACCAAATACTCACGCAAAAGAATTATTGGATATAATAATAAATCATAAGAGATACTAGCGATAAATAAATTTAAATTCAATAATTATGTATGTAAATTTTATTTTGGAAAATAAAATCTTAAAATTCAGTAACAATATAAAGTTTATATTTTTTCGTTTTTATTATATTAATTTATTAACTTATAATCGCGTGTCATCATTTTCTCATTTATCACATGACTTCGTATAATAAAAAATTTATAACAAATATGATAAAGGGTTAATTGCGGCAAAAATACTCAAATTATGGTCAAATGCTTTGTTGTGTATACAACCTCCGTAAATGGCGGCAAAAGTACCTAAACTAGGCATTTGGGAGTTGACCAAGGAAATCTATCCATGTGGCTATTAGCCTTTGCCACGTGGCATGGTCACGTAATTATTAATTTTTAAATAATTTTTATCAAAGAAATTATTTTTATTTTTATTTTTTTAAATTTTATTTTTTATTTTTAATAATTTTTTTCCCAATAATAACAAAGAATGAATATTTAAATTTAAATATTCTTTCTTGGTTATAATTATTTATTTTTAAAAAGTGGGTAGAACGAAATAAAAATCACCATTCACGGTTCACTTGAACTCCGTTTCCGATCCGATTCACGCGTCGAATAAAATTGTTTAATATGTTTAATAATAATAACCAATAAACACATACATATTGTTTAAAAAGTCAAGATATGATTAAATACACACCACTTATTCAAAAAAAATAAAAAAAATAGTAGTCATATTTATGTTTAACGAAAAATTATTTTTTTTTGTTTGCGTGATATTTTTTTTGTGATTGCATTTTATAATAATAATTGTTTAATATGTTTTTTATTTATATATTATTTTTATAAAAAAAACTTGTCATTAAATAGTCATATGATTATTATTGGTTATTATTATTAAACATATTAAGCGATTTCGTTCCACCCGTGAACCGGATCGGAGGTGGAGCTTGAGTGAACGGTGAACTGTGATTTTTTCTTTATTTATTTCATTTGACCCACTTTTCTAAAATGAATAATTATATGTAAAAATAATAACCAATAATAAGTATTTAAATTTAAATATTCATTATAGGTTATTATTGAAAAATAATTTAATTTTTTCAAAAAATTTAAAAGTTTTTTTTTAAAATTATTTAAAAATAATAATTACTTGGCATGCCACGTGGCAAAGGAAAACAGTCACATGGACACATTTTCTCGGTTAACTCCCAAGCAGTGAGTTTGGGTATTATTTCCGCCATTTATGAAAGTTGGGTACACGGGAGAGAATTTGACCAAAGGTTGGGTCTTTTGCCGCAATTAACCCTATGATAAATAAGGTCAAATGAAGCGTTGGTGTAAACTAATAAAAAAACATAATAAAGATGAAAAATAAAAGTTGAGTACTCTTATGTAATTTGAGTAATTCGGTTTTTATAAATAAAATTTTAGAGTTAATGACGGCGAAAAATACCCAAAGTTTGGTCAAAGAACCCTTCGTGTATCCAAAGTTTAAAAGTGGTGGCAAAAATACCCAAAGTCATATTTGGGGAGTTGACCACTCCATTCTCGTAACGCCGTTAACTATGGCCACGTGGACAAACGTGGGTTACTGACATAACAATTTTTGCCACGTAGACGAGCCCACATCAGTCTCGTTTACGACAAAACAACGAATTAAATCCCTAATTAATACTATTTAATATAACTAATTAAACCCCTAATGATTACACTTAACAAAACAGATTTGTCCGCGTGGCCAGAGTTAACGGGTAAGTTAACGGCATTACGAGAATGGAGTTGTCAACTCCCCAAATGCAACTTTGGGTACTTTTACTATCACTTTTAAACTTTGGATAAACGAGGGGTTCTTTGACCAAACTTTGAGTATTTTTGCCGTCATTAATCCTAAATTTTATTTGAAGATGGCTAGTTTCTCTTAAACTTAGGTACATTTGCTGTTTTTATCATATTATATTATTATTTAATGCCAAGATAAAAGCAAGAGAAAAGAGGCGGGTCGAAGCACGTGACGGTGAGCGCGTGACGTAGCGTCGAATAGTTAAGATTTTAGACTTAAGAAGCTTCGTTTAGCCAACCATTAGAAATTGGACGCGTGGTCTGAAATGACACGTGGCAGTCCACTAAAGTTGCCAGCGAGGCATGCAGTGAGAGCCATGATTATGTGGGTTCACACCTGAGCAATCGAAGGGAAAGCACGTTATATATATATATATATTAATTAATTAATTATGTTACTATAGACAAATTTATTTTTAAGTATTTAGTATATTCTTGTAGTAGCGTTACTAGATAAGGATATACCATTTTTTTTTATTATTATATCTGAAATTTAAAGTGTCATAATTTTCTATTTTGTTTAGTTATGGTCTATTTTCCTCTTGTCCAAGGAAATCAGTATTTTATAGTTTATAGCGATATAAATATTTTATATCATGATTTTTGTGATTGTATAAATTAATTTTTGTACCACAATTAAAGTTGTATTTTTTTAATTTTTTTTTTTATCTAAATTCATTTGATTTTTATCACTTTCAAAAGAAAAAAATGATACGTATAAAGACTTAATAACACATGTAATATTATGTTAAATTAATAATTAAAAAAAGATAATAAAAAACACCCAATAAGTAAGCTAAAACGATTAGAAAGTAAAAGTAAAAGAAATGTTGATTCTCCATTTTAAATATATATATATATATATATATATATATATATATTGTTGGGATAATCAAATCAACAATAACCATTTAGTTGATTGACATGAACATTGTTTCGTATTAAGGGCATTTAACTTATAGAAATTGATCTTTAAAAAGCCTTCAAACATGCAAAAATAGCTCCCTTTTCTTTAGAGAGGAATCCATGGAAGAAGAAAAAAGTGGCTTATTTTTTTTGTTTTTTTTTTTTATTCTTGGGTATTTTATGGTTGTGTCACATTATTCATAAATATTCTTGTGATATACTCTACTGCCATTTTCTTGGTGAAAAAGACATCGAAGATTGCTATCTCCAACTTCCTTAAAGCTTGACAAAGAGACTCTTGTCTCCAAGTCCAACCAAGCCTAAGACTTTGGTTTTTTCCTTGTCTTCGTCACCATTATCATTCTTTCTTTCTTTCATTCTAGTTCGTTACTACTACTCTTTAAGCTCAAGCTCTGTGCGCGTCAAAAACGATTCTCTGAATTATTGGGTGAAGCTTCGATGAATCATTAGATATAGAGAGAGAAACACAGAGAGTTAGAGAGAGAGAGAGAGAGAGATTGCTTCCCCGGGTTTCCATGTCCATATCCATTTCACTCAATTTCCTCATGCGTGCAAGCTAATTCCCAGCACTTCTCACAAACATTAAATTAGCAGAAATCACACACATTTTCCTCCTCTTTTCACAGCCTTTTATTCTTTTATATATAAACAGAAATACAACCCATTTATTTATTTATTTATTTTTCATTTAACTCATTTTTCTCTCATTATTCGCTATCATTGTCGAGCACATCAAAGTTCGAACCTTTCTGGGTCTTTCTTGCTCTTCTGAATTTCCAAAAAAAAAACACCTGGGTCTGTCAAATTCTCTCTCTATCTGCAGAATTAAAAAAAAAAAGGTAAAAAGATCGATCCTTTTCTGTTGTGGTCTTGATTGGTGATGGTCTAGAAGGCTAGAAGCGAAGAAATCTCATCTGGGTCTCTCTCTCTCTCTCAGCAGAATTGAATCCGCCATGGGAGGCCACATGAGCAAGAAGCTTCACGGTGGCGCGTCCCTCTCGGCGAGCGGCGCGCAGTACACCACCGAGCTGAGCGCGTACGAAGCCGCGTGCGAGGCCGACTCGGAGCTCCGGTCCTTCGACACGGCCCTGCAAGCCCGCACGAGCCACGCCATCAACACGCTCGCCGTGGGCGTCGAGGTCCGAGCCCTCTCCTTCGAGTCCCTCAAGGAGGTCACCGAGTGCCTCCTCGAGATGAACCAGGAGGTTGTCCGCGTTATCTTGCAGTGCAAGAAAGACATCTGGAAGAGCCAAGAGCTCTTCGACCTCGTCGAGGACTACTTCGAGACCAGCCTCCAGACCCTCGACTTCTGCGCCGCCCTCGAGAGCTGCCTCAAGCGCGCCAAGGACGCCCAGCTCCTCGTCCTCGTGGCGCTGCGCCACTTCGACGCCGCCGACCCGGCCCGCGCTCTCGCCGAGCTCCGCTCCCTCCGCTCGGCCGGGGACTCCTTCACGCCGGAGTTCTTCGCGCAGTTCTCCGCGGTGTACCGCCACCAGGCCGCCATGCTCGAGAAGCTCTCGGCCCGCAAGCGCCGCCTCGACCGCCGCTCGCGCGGCGCGCACGCCTGGCGGAAGGTCTCGAGCGTGATCTTCGTGGCGACGTTCGCGGCCGTGCTGATCTGCTCGGTAGTGGCCGCGGCGATGGCAGCCCCGCCCGTGGCAGCCGCGCTGGCGGCCGCCACATCGATCCCGATCGGCTCTATGGGAAAGTGGATCGATTCCTTGTGGAGGAAGTATGAGGACGCGCTTAGAGGGCAGAAGGAGGTGGTGAGCTCAATGCAGGTGGGGACTTACGTGGCAGTCAAGGATTTGGACAATATCCGGGTTCTGATCGACCGGCTCGAGGTGGAGATCGAGGCGCTGCTGAAAGGGGCGGAGTTCGCGGCGGAGGACGGGGGCGTGAGGGCGGCCGTGGACGAGATCAGGAGGCGGCTGGCCGGGTTTATGAAAAATGTGGAGGAGCTCGGGGTTCAGGCGGACGTTTGCAGCCGGGATATCCGGCGGGCGAGGACCGTGGTGCTGCAGAGGATCATCAAGAATCCGAACGGGCATTGATAGGGGGGCTGATTGAAAGAAAAGTGTGGGAATGGTGTTTTTCTGAATATAAATGATAATGGTGGCCGTGTTCAACGCAAATGGACGGCCATAGAATTGTTTGTAGTTTGACTGCTGGTTTATTTATATCTTATACTATAGAAGTAATTAATTATGTTAATTAATTGGTGTAAAATTTTGAAGTTGATCATCTTTTGTGTGATATTTCAAGATCTTGCTAGCTTTGGAGAGTGTATTATTTATTAGTAGTTTGACATATCTCCCCCAAATTAAAACATGATTTTTATTTGTTTAACATTGTTCTTCATTAAATATTGATTGGCTGTAAAGCTTATTTTTAGTTCCGTTTTTTCTTTAACCGGAATTCTAAATTTCAAAGTTTAGATATTTACTCTAAGATATATACCGAGTTCCGTTTTTTCCCTCTTCTTTCGTAAATTGATTTTGAATTTCAAAAAAATCTAAAATTTTCAATTCTATGGTACAATATCGCCAATGAGGTAACAATTTTTATATTTTTTAGTCATTTTTATAATTTGGGTTTTTTATTTTATGTTATTGATTGGAAGTGAAATATTGACTTACTAGGTTCTTTGATGTGGAGTCAAATAAAAGCCAAACCGTTTTGCCCAATTGAGGGAATCAAAAGCAAGTGTTGTGTTAGGTCTAATTAAGAAGAGTCTCGCCCAAAATTTGGCCACAAGCATGTTCCTTGAACCAAGTGATGCATAATTGAATAGATGAAATCATGATTGGATTTGGATTGGATTGGATTGGATTGGCTCAAAGTGGGAGATAAGAAGCGATTTGTTATGCAAAAACAAATTTAAATTGACCCTTGCACGACAAGAGATTTCTTATTATAGCAACAATATATGTTGCAATATTCTCGTGTGTGAGTTATGTGAAGCCAATAAGAGGGAATGAAATTAAGTACAGGCAATTTGTGGCTATCTTGTGGTCACAAGTCATTTTCCTATTCAACCTATTACGCAATATATTTTGATGTCATCTTTTTTTCTTGATTCAATAATATATGGCCATTAATATTTGACTTTAAAAATTGTCTTTGAGATTTGAGAACAAATTATGTCGTTTCCGTCGAGTGTGCGAGTATCTGAATTGGTATCGTGACATAAGGGCGGTGCCGTTTTCACAGTTTGTTTGGTTTTCTTGTTTAGTATGATAGTATCCGATAAACCAAAGGACTGTCGAGGCTTCATTCTGAAATCAGCTCAAAATTTTATAAACTTGTACCGAAGCAAAGTTTATCGGTGCAATACATTCAAAATATATCCAAAAATCGGATTCGTGTCAGCGTTCTCAAGATTGTACAAAATTCCGAAGGCAAAGTAGCGGAAAAATTGAGACCCGATTTAGAATTACAGATAGAAGATAGCTAGGATGATTTGCGGTGGGACCTAGCTTTGATATAATCAACAATGGGCGACGGTTTTATATTGAAATGCGTCGCACACGTGAGATACACACAAACCAAAAACACGTAAACCCTAAACCAGATTGACGAGAAGAGAGAAAAGTATGTACATACGCCGGTCAAGAGAATCACCGCAGCAAAGTTGGCAAGGCACTTCGCTGTGGAGAGGCCTTTTTCTTCTCTTTTGTCCGGGAAATGGCCCATCTTGTGGAAATCGGCGAGGATCTGGTCCTTGAAATGGAATGTGTTGACTAACCAAGTGTTGACCTCGTCTTCTGAGGTCGGGATCTCGTGGAGGAGTACACGCCGAACGTGCATGTGGACCTCGGATGGAGCCACACCGAAGACGTTATCCATGAAAGTCGGGCAGGGCTTATGCTTGTACGCAATAGTAATATCGTAAACTACAAAAACGTGGAATCAAATATATCAGAGTAAGATCTCGGAGATCAAGACATTACCATGTAAAAGAACAAGGCAATATGACTAGTAAGCTAAAAGAAAAACAATATCATAAACAACAATACATAATAAAACCAACAAAATAGATCCGGGAGATTTTATGAGCGTCAAAAAGTTGAAAACAACGTACATGAAACGAGGCAATTTTCGGGTAGGCTAAAAGAATAACAATATCATAAACTACAGTATCATTTCTTTTTATAAAGTAAGAGTTTTTTTTTTTTTTTTTTTTTTTTTTTTTTTTTTTTGTGGACATCGTCAGATTCGAATTCTGCAATTCTATGGTACAATACAAGTTCATAAATTGAACCACTGAGCTAGCCCTTATCGAGAGTAATATCATTCCTTGTAAACAATAGTGATATCATAAACTACGGTACATGAAACAAAACAAAAAAACACGGTATGATCTAGGAGACTGATGAAAGAGATCTACAAGCTCATTACCATGTAAAGAAAACAGGGAAATATGATTAGTAAGGAAAAATCAGAGCTTCAAATGAACTCTAAGTTGTTTTCAAATCCCAGATACTACTTGAGAAAGGAGTTAATTGCGGGAAAAGAACAAAAAACCGACTCCGTTAAAAGGTACCTGCATCAAGAGAGCCTCTGAGGCCTTCCAAGCACGTAAAAAAGCCCTTCGTCTTTGGAAGCAAGACATAGTTTAAGATCGGAAGACCGTTCTCCGCAGCATATTTCTGACTGCGAATGCACTTCTGCTCACTGCAAGCATTGCACAATCAAAACAATTTCGTTATGGTACTCTGACATGTCGGGTATCATAGGCTAAAAAAATTTCAACGTGATTTGGAGGATTATGCAGTAGAAGAAATTACGTAAAGTCGGTGCCTTCCGGGAAGAGAGCGAGCCAAAGGGCATCTCGGGGATTTTCAAAAGTTGAAAGCATTCGATGCATGATAGGCTCATCAATCTCCCACTTCCTCTCAACAGGGATGAATTCCAATACCTGGAACGCCCAGCCGAATAACGGTAAATTCATCAAACTGCTTTTGAGAACATACTTTATACAACCAACTCTGCCTTTCCGTAACGCCAAGTCCCACAAATACATCCAATCAACTTCAGTCCTGTGGTTAGAGATAAGCAGAACCCGTTCCTTCGGGGGAAGGGCATCCCCATAAAAAACTACATTAGTCCCGTTTATTATCTCGAACAGAAAAGGCCACAGAGCTAACCAAGCACCAAAAATTAAGGACGTCACTTTTCTGCTGTGAGATACGCTGAGAAATCGAACGACAACAGCACCGACAAAGCCGAAATAGACTAACATCATGAAAGCCGTCATTATAAGCACGAGCAGACACAAAACGCCCCTAACCATTCTGAGAGGCGTCAGGGGAGAAAGGTCGGTTCCGTCATTTGAAAGCCTTCGGACCTCCATACTCGAATCAAACTTAATCACAACTCACAACTGCCAGAGAATATTTAGACCCAACCCATAGTGCTCATTTACATGTTCGAGCTCCAATGTAAGTAAAATCTGTCAAGAAAAGTGAAGTTAGGATGCGATTCAGTGGCTGTATACGAACCGATTCAAACCGAAAACACGGAAACCATCAGTTCTGCTCAACGATAAAAGCGTTGAGTCAACGAATTTCTAGATAATCTCGATTTAGAATTCGACCATGTCAATGTCAACTTTTCATCCAGAAACTAGATCTCGATACACCAAACTCAGCACAGCTTTGCTCAATCATAAACCTGGTGATATCGATACTCAACAATCTATATATATTAATTCGCCATTTGCCAATAATTTTGAAGCACGATAAACTTGGTGATATCGATCTAGCGAGGAAAAAACAACATTATAAATAAGTAAAATTGAAGAAACGCATCTCTATATGGATCTGAATCTTCACACAAACACATACAAAATATTGACCAACACTACTGGAGAAACCAAACACAAAGTTCCTTACGCCGCAAAACGAAAAGTGAAAAAAAGAAGAAGAAAGAAAAGTCAATAGAGAACAGTCTCGTCCACGAGAAATTTCTACGGAGCAATAAGGATAGGGAATGGGAAATTCAAGCATTGGTGAAGCTCAAATCCATGGAGATTTAAGGAAATGGAATCAGCGAAAAGCAGAGACAAATATACCTTTGATGCGAAGAAGAAACTGTGTGTGTATGGAGTTTGTTTGAACTCTGAGACTCACCGATACAGATACTACTGCACACAAAAATATAAGATATTATTATAATCAGACTTTTGGGAAACCAGGATTTAATTACGATCCTGCCATTTTCAGGGACTAATACACAAATATTGCCTCTTTTCATTTTTAATATCAAAATCTAAAGTAAACTCTTTTATGTAATTAAGTTGTTCCAAATTATAGGAGTACGATTTGTATTATATTTTCGAAATATTTATCATGACATTAAAAAATGTATTATTTATTATTATGTAATTGATTTTTTAAGAAAAGAAAGAAGAGAAAAACATGAGTGAAAAGTATAGTCTAACAATTTGTTCTTTTCTTTATGCAACATAAATCCTAGTATGAAACTTTAGGCGTGATTTAATTGTCAATCACTCTTTATTAATGAAATGATTTGATCTTTGAACTCTCTTTTTCTTTATTATATAAATATACCTTACAGTTTTACATAATTATTGAATTTATCACTATTAATTTATTGAATCGGAAGGAGCTAATATTAATTTATAAACAACGAAAATAATTTTTTTTTCTTATACAAATAAAAAGTACTCAATCATATATCAATTATGTCAGATTTATTTTTAATCTCTTTTTTTTTATCAAAGACTACAAGATAATATCGAGTTCTTCTTTTACGTCGAGTTAGCATATATTAAGTTAGAAACATGCGCACATTTAACGAAGCAAGCTTGCCTAATGATAACTCCATTACAACTCATAAACCAAACAAGATTGGCCTAATGGTAACTCCACTACACCTCTATGAGTGTCCCCTTTACATATTTGTAAACTTGGCCAGTAGTGTCACCTGTTCTTACATTGAATATATCCAGTAATGCGCACATTTCTATCTTAATAAAAACCCGTAAAATTTTGTGTTTGTGTAACAAATCTGAAGTGACATCTACACTGTTGTGTATACTCTTAGGTATTATTGCCGCTAAAAAGATATTGAGAATATCGGCGCAGTCATTACAGATTAGGCAGTTATGCCATAAATATCCAAAAATAAAAGGGTTAATGACGGCGAAAATACCCAAACTTTGGTCAAAGAACCCCTCGTGTACCCAAAGTCGAAAAGTGGTGGCAAAAGTACCCAAAGTTGCATTTGAGGCGTTGACCAATTTTTCCCGTCCATCCACTAACGGTGCCATCCATATGGCCGTTAGCCCTTTTCCACGTGGCACGCCACGTGGTCGTTGAACTAAAGTTTGGGTATTTATACTGTGATAAACCAAACTTTGGGTATTTATGCCGTTATAAACCATTTTTTTAATTTTTCGGTTCCTGACGTCATCTAAATAAAGGTCATAATATTATGGCTTTGGTAGAACTCGAACCCATCACCTCCCCCCACATATAAGGACAAAATAACCACTGAACCACATTCACTTCACGTTATATCTTAACAAATATAAGATTGACTTATATCTTTTTCGCATCGGGTTCAGATTGACTTATTCGGAAGGAGGTTGGGTTGATTTTTTCGGACCGGGGTCGAGTTTACTTTTTTGGAACAAGATCAGTTTGACTTTTTTGAACTGGGATCAGGTTGACTTTTTCGGACACCATGGTGTTGTTGACTTTTCCGTACCGGGATCGGGTTGACTTTTTTGGGTAAGGGTTTGGGTTGACTTTTTTGAAACGGGGTCGAGTTAACTTTTTGAAAGGGGTCGGGTTGGCTTTTTTTGGAACGGGACTGGTTTGACTTTTTATTAATAACTGACGTAGTAGTAGAAACTTGAACTCGGTCCCAAAAATTCAACTCGATCCCGGTACGAAAAATTCGAGTCGACCTTATATAAAAAAAGTCAAGTCGACCCCATTCCTAAAAACTCAACCCGAACCTATACCAAAAAAGTAAACATGAATCCGGTACAAAAAATTCAACCCAACCTCACTAAGAAAAAGTCAACCCCACCACAGTCCGAAAAAGTCAACCTGGCCCCGTTCCAAAAAAGTCAACTCGACCCCGATCCGAAAAAATCAACTCAACCCCATTCTGAATAAGTCAATTTGAACCCGGTGCGACAAAGACATATGTTTCTATTACTATGTCACTTATTAATAAGTTTCTATTTATATTATTGTTTTTGTCAAAATATAACGCGAAGTGAATGTGGTTTAGTGATTATGTTGTTCTTATATGTGGGGGGAAGTGACGGGTTCGAGTCCTACCAAAGCCATAATATTTTGACCTTTATTTAGATGACGTCAACAACCGAAAAATAAAATAATAGTTTATAACGGCATAAATACCATAACTTTGGTTTATCACGGCATAAATACCCAAACTTTGGTTCAACGACCACGTGGCACGAGGCTAAAGGCTATATGGATGGCACCGTTAGGGGATGGACGGGAAAAACTGGTCAACGCCCCAAATATAACTTTAGGTACTTTTGCCACCACTTTTTGACTCACGAGGGGTTCTTTGACCAAAGTTTAGGTATTTTCGCCGTCTTTAACCCAAAATAAAATGACTCTTTAGTCTCGGAGAGTCTACTCTTCCTTTTCGCTTCTTCTCTCCAATTGTTCGTTTCGTCTTCTCCAAGTTCACATCACAGAGCTCTCTCTGAAGCTCACTTTTCAGCTCTCATGGACATCGATTTCTCCGAGTACCAGTTGCGCTGCGAGCTTCGCGGCCACGAGGACGATGTAATTCCCTCTCCTTCGCACTCAATTGATCCGATTCCTTGCCTGTAATCCGTTCCAATTTTTTTTTTCGACGTTTCTCAGGTCAGAGGGATTTGCATTTGCGAGAATGTCGGGATCGCCACCTCGTCGCGGGACCGGACGGTGCGCCTGTGGACGCCTGACCCCTCCGACACGGGGCGGTTCGCGGAGGCCGCTATTCTGATCGGCCACTCGAGCTTCGTGGGCCCGGTGGCGTGGATTTCGCCCAACGAGGAGCTCCCGGGGGGCGGGATCGCCTCCGGCGGCATGGACACGCAGGTGCTGGTGTGGGACCCGAAGACCGGGAAGAGCGTGCAGGCGCTGAAGGGCCACGGGTTGCAGGTCACCGGAATCGCGCTCGATAACGGCGACATTGTGTCCTGTTCCGTTGATTGGTGAGTTATGAATCTCTAACTCCATGCTTAAGACTGCTTAGTAGTGTTTGGAGCTGAGGGATCAAGATGTTTGTATGAATGGGTGATTATGATAATGGAGTATTTGTCTTCGGTTTTCGATTATATTTTTTGTTTGATTAATTTGTCATTTGGAGAGTTAATTAAGGAAAAAGTCTTTTGAATTTGCTGGCATAGTAAAGTCGAGCTATGCTTAGAGGAAAAAAGTGTATTTTGGAGGGAGAATTCCGACGTCGATGTTAGGGATCTTTGGGGACGGTAATAGACCGGTCGAGTGACGGGATAATTAGTGTTTACGTGTCTCATGCAGTATTTACGCTATTTAGTCATTTCGTTGTTAAGAAGGCTTATGATTATGCTGTTCTTAGAATTGGCTTTGTGTATCTTTTTGACCTACCTATAAATGGGTTGCATTTTTAGAAGTAGGCTTTGTGAAAGAGTGACGGTCGGGGAGAGGAGATCAGGGCTTCCATAACAGGATCAAAATCCTGGGCTGTATCAGTTTATCTCATGCTCAAAATTTGTGAAGTAGAATCATACCCTAGCGAGTTATATAAGTTGAGAAGATTCGATATGGATATAAAGCAGTAATAAGGATTTACATTCTTTAGTTATTGCAGCGAATTTTTGACTTTTTTTTTTGGAAAAATAGGATAACATTCCAATTCCTCTTTTTTTTCTTTTCTTTGTCATTTTTATAGCACTTTAAGACGATGGAGAAAAGGCGAAGTTGTGGAATCGTGGGAAGCTCATAAGTCTGCGGTCCAAACAGTTATAAAGCTTCCTTCGGGCGAGCTTGCTACTGGTATCGTATAATTAGCTAGTTCTGATTCATCAATAGTTGCTTGCTACTGGTATCGTATAATTAGCTAGTTCTGATTCATCAATAGTTGATGGCGAATGTGTAGTGGTTTTTTTTACAGGTCCTAATCTTTGCTCTGACCTTTTGGATCTTCATGCTATACTCAATGTAGGTTCGAGTGATACATCTATAAAGCTTTGGAGAGGAAAGACTTGCACGCAGACTTTATCAGGGCATACAGGTAAATCCTTTTATTTATTTTTCAAGGTCGCTTGTGGAAAATTTTCTGCGTAGATAACTTTTAAACTATCTAATCTCAGATTATTAATGTAGAAGGTGATCCACACTAGGTTTAAAAACAAATGTTACTTGTTAGCAGTGATCGAATTCTGCTCTTAGACAAAATTATAACTATATTATATAGAGATTTTGGTAAAAGTCAGCTATATCTATGCCCGTGCTTAAAATTTGCAAAGATATGTATCTGAGCTCTGCTAATTTTTGGCATGAATGAGAATTCACTTAGGTGAATATTGTCAAATGTCAATGAAAAATGGTTAGATGAAAAATGTGTTAAGTAATCTAAGTAGTCATGATTGGGAATTCGCAGATACGGTCCGAGGCTTGGCAGTGATGGCTGATTTAGGAATTCTTTCAGCATCTCATGACGGGTAAAAATGTTTTTTTTTTTTCCATCGACTTACCGTGATTCATAGCTTGTTATTTTACTTGTCAAGTTGAGTAAACTTTTAATTCACTAGTTTTGGCGCTTATTAAGTACTCATTGATGCTTTTGTACTTTTCTTTACACTTAATCGTCATGCTTGATTGTTTGGGTTACCGTTAGAATTAGTGTTTAAATCCTTATTCTTGATACTGTCTTCTCTCGCAAAGCCATAATTTATTTATTTTTTGCAAAATTGTGCAGTTCTGTTAGATTATGGGCTTTGAATGGTGAAACATTATTGGAGATGGTTGGCCATACGTCTATTGTCTATTCAGTTGATTCACACGAGTCTGGCCTTATAGTCAGCGGAAGTGAAGATCGCTTTGCAAAGATTTGGAAAGGTGAATGCTTCCCTTCTCTTGTGGATGAGGCAATCAACTATTAATCGAAGTTAATAGTTTTTGTATAGTTTTTTTCATATGGATTTCATTGTTATCTTTCGGGAGTTATGTGCATTTTCTGAGCTAACAGTTTTCCACATAGCTGACTTATTCTGAGATATTTAGCAATTAGCTAATCACAAAGTTCACTTTTTAAATCTGTTCACTGGCAATCGCTAAACATCATTTGGATCTTGTGATGTTTTACGGAATAAATGACTAACTATTTCAGAATATTCAGAAATCATGGGGAATAATTATTTTATGTTATTATGTGATTTGTTTATCATAAATTATAATTACTTCATCACCTAATTGATTGAATCATCGTGTAATTACTAGGCTTACTATTATATTACCAGTACTTGTTTATTTATTTCCTTCTTAGCCTGCTCTTGTAATCTTACATATGGAGTCGACTGCTCTCGGGTCTTGTGTATATTTTTATTAAAGAAATAAAATTGTATTCTCTTCTTTTCCGACAAGGCACAGGTTATAAGATAGAGCTAATGCTTAAAAATAATTAGATGCTTATTTTTTTATACTTGTTACATTAGTTTTCACGAATTATCAACATCTCAAGTAACAGAAATTGTATCCTCAGATGGGCTTTGTGTACAAAGTATAGAACATCCTGGTTGTGTTTGGGACGCCAAATTCATGGAAAACGGAGATATTGTGACTGCGTGTTCAGATAGAGTTGTTCGTATATGGACAGCTCATCAGGATAGGACTGCTGATCCGACCGATCTCGACGCATTTGCTTCTCAGCTTTCTCAATACAAGCTGAGCAGGTACGGATCATTATCGTGTCTATTTACTTCAAAAGCGCGACAATCATATTTCATATCTGTAACATTAGTCATATTTTAACTATGTTTTTGCTTAGGTCTAATTATTTGAAATTAGGGTGAACTAATGTGCGGCCCGACTGATATAGCCCTTGAGGATTAGTGTCGTAGAGGTTTAAGTGTCGTAAGCGGTTTAATCGAGTGAATGTTGTTAAGCGCCGTTTAGAGAATAGTCGCGTCAATTTCGTTAATTGTCTTTTAGAGGTTAATTGATTCCATGAGGTTGTAATATCCTCGCCCTAAATAAGGGGGTTCGTGTTAATGAATAAGGTAGTCAAGAACCAAGCACAAGACTTAGTCTCTCAAGAGGAGAGATTAGGTTTTGTGAAGGTTGGCATTTCTGTTCAATCACGTTCGTGTGTTCTTGTGTGTTCGTGATTCCGAGACTCGGCGATCTTGGCTCGTTACAATTTGGTATCAGAGCTGATCTCGGAATGGCGGACCGATCTTGGCTCGTAACACCGACCCACGTAGTGTAATGTTTGGTTTATCTAAAGAACCTTAAACAATGAGTCCAGAAGTGAGAAGTCAAGTATTAGTCAGTAAATTAGCTTTTAGTTTCTCTTTGGGTTTAGGGTAAACACATTAGGAAAAAAAGGTTTGTCGAGCAGTAACAAGATCCACAACTCGGGACCATGTCATCTTCGTAAGTGTTGTTCGTTAGGGTCATCTGATCTCTGTTTGAAGTATGTTTGCTAGTTCCTTATTTTCTCGAAGCATAGTGGATCCATAAATTCTCATATTTTTTGAAAATTAGGCTGCTTCGTTTTTAGAATGTTTTTCTTATAAATTACGCTTGGACCTGTTTATATGTGTTGAATTTTTTTATTTTGTTGTAGTAAGAAAGTTGCAGGGATGAAACTAGAAGATTTACCAGGGCTTGATGCTTTACAAGTTCCAGGTAATATTAATAGTTGATTTTCTAGTTGTATGCAGTTAATTCATTATCATTTTGAGCTATTAAAAACCCTGAAGTTTTCCGGATTATGGTGACAGATCATGTTGCTAGATGCGCATGTGAATTATTTTGTAAATTGATTTTGTAGGGTAGTAAAGAAGCTTGTGGATGTTTATTTCGTGTTTACTAATCGTTCGAAACATAGTTACCTGAATCTTTTGCTATTTTTCTGTCTATAAATATATTTTGATATACAGGCACCAAGGATGGTCAGACAAAAGTTGTCAGAGAAGGTGACAACGGCGTGGCGTATGGTTGGAATAGGGGGGAACAAAAGTGGGATAAGGTGATTTAGGCTCAGTCTAACATTCTTTTGTGTTTGATCTAAGTTATCTAACACAATGGAGAGGTTTAATAAAAAGTAAAGCGGGTTAATATTTTCTATTCATAACTATAAAACATTAAGATGAAATCTTCGTGTTCTAAAGTGTATTGGCTTATTATCGAAAATAATAACTCCTGCAATTATTTCTGTTTGTTTAAACAGATTGGTGAAGTTGTGGAAGGGCCGGAAGATGGCGTGAAGCGTCCAATTCTTGATGGAATTGAATATGATTACGGTACAGTATTTACAATTTTGAAAATTCTAATCCGATAATTTCTTTTTGTTGGAGATTTAAGCTTCTTACGTTGCTGTTTTTCAGTGTTTGATGTTGACATTGAAGATGGTGAGCCCGTCCGTAAGTTGCCTTACAATCTTTCTGGTAATTTTCTCATTCTCTTATTTTCTCTTCATAAAATTCAAAGAATTCTAATTTTAATGTTCTAATTTATCAATAAAGTTCTGCTTACTTTTAATACCTGATTCAGAATCATTATGAAGCTGTAAAAACTTTTTTACTTGTAGTGAAGCCAGGATCCGTATCTGTTTTTGGAAAAAATTTAGCCCGAGTATCAGTTTTCCTGATTTTCAAAAATCAATCCCGACCCGGTTTCTTGAAAACTAATATCTGGTAACTAGTACCGGGAACAGCAACAAAATTGGTTTCTAGTAACCGGTAAAAAATATATATAAAAACGGGTATCTGGTAATGGTGCATTAAGCAGTTGAGTCAATGAGCAGTGATAATAAAGTATTTGTTTTACTCAGATACGCCATATGATGCTGCTGACAAGTGGCTTCTGAAAGAGAATTTACCCTTCGCCTATCGCCAACAAATTGTGGAATTCATCCTGCAAAATACCGGGCAAAAGAACTTCACTCTCGATCCATCTTTCCGGGATCCCTTCACAGGCTGTGAGTATGGTGCCACGTGGCCATTCAACATTATAATATGGATTGTGATTCTGTTCTATTATGCTTTGCCTTCCACCTGACTTGTGTATATGTTTTTATTTTTTATTTTACTTAATATTTCAGCAAGCGCTTATATTCCCGGAGAAAATTCCAACAAGTCTGGTATACCTTATTCTCGTGTCAACCCCTGAATGTTTCTGTTCGCGCAATGAGCAACAAATATTCAAATTGCTTTGTCTAATACTTGATGTTTAACAGTTACTGCTGCAAAACCGACTTTCAAGCATATTCCTAAGGTAGGAACAGAATTTTCTTAATCAGGAGACTGTTTAAGAATAGGCTCGACTCCTAGCGTAATTGTTTGTATCAACAGAATCAATTGGAATTTTTTTTAACGTTTTATCATATATTTTCTTGATTTATATATAAACAATATTCTTTCTATCAAGTAGTTTAGGCCTTATGACAATCACTTTCTCGATTCATCTTCTTTCCAGAAAGGAATGCTTGTTTTCGACGCGGCTCAGTTTGATGGGATCCTCAAGAAGATTACAGAGTTTAATACTGCCCTACTCTCTGATCAGGTAGGTTCACGTGCTTGACACATTTTCTAAAATATTTTCATGGGTTGATTTCGTCGCTTTTACTAAAATATTTCCCATTCATTGGAACACAGACTACAAGCTTTCACATCATTTTTAAGCATCTGGAATCCGGATAATAATTTTTTCACTAATTATTTGTTTATCCAAGAAAAATAAGCATTGATTTTTTTCTTGATCATAAATTTTGTAGTTCTCCTTAGGACCTTTCTTTTATAATCTTATCGTCAGTGTGCTCTTTAATATTGTTTTCGTTCTTACACAGGAAAAGAAGCAAGTGGCTTTATCAGAACCCGAGATTTCCAGATTGAGTTCTCTATATAAAGTTTTGAAGGACACGTCACATTATCATTCTAGTAAATTAGCAGACACCGATACTGCCGTGTTACTGAGATTACTGAAGTCGTGGCCGGATTCAATGATATTTCCAGGTTTGAATGCCAGTTATCCATACATCAATAATTTCTGTTTTTAACTATTTTCTTATTTTTATAATTTTCAAGGAAGGTAATTTTATTTCATGGAATTTTCTTTTTTCAGTTATTGATACGCTGAGAGTGGCCGTTCTGCACCCAGAAGGAGCAACTATACTTCTCAATGAAGTTAAAGCTGGAAATGGTATGAATCAAAATTTTAACTTTAATTTGCAAAATTACACACGAGTTTTACGATCAACGCTATCTCTCTGTTATACCAGATATTTTAACGTACATAATTAGAAAGGTCACTGAGAACCCTTCGGTTACGGCAAATCTATTGACAAGCATTCGACTCGTGACCAATTTATTCAAGAATTCTTGCTTCTTCGATTGGTTGCAGAAGCATCGTAGTGAGGTAATTATATGAGATTACTTGTCTCACGGAACACTTGAAAATATAATGAGCAGTTTCACGAACAAATCGGGCAAAGAAAAAACTCTTTACGCGTTTTTTTTTTTTTTGCAGGTTCTTGATGTGTTCTCCACGTGTAATACATCTCCTAATAAGAACATACAGCTATCTGCTTCAACCTTGATACTGAAGTAAGTGAAACGAGAGAAACCCTAGCAAATTTATTTTTAGCCTCTGACAATCTCTCGGGTTTCCAACAGCTATGCGGTTCTGCTGATCGAAAAGAAGGACGAAGAAGGTCAAGCTCATGTTCTCTCGGCTGCTCTTGAGGTAACGTTGTTCCCGGTGAGATTGCATACGTTCTCACAATCACGAAGCTTATGCATTATGAATTTATTTGCAGATCGCCGAGCTAGGATCTCTAGAAGTAGATTCAAAATTCCGAGCTTTAGTGGCAATTGGATCGCTGGTACGCTTTTGTATCCGAGCATGTTCATAAATGTTTGTCGGAACTATTATTATCTTGGACCGTTTTTTTTTTGACAGATGGTTGACGGTCTAGTAAAAAAAGTGGCCCTGGATTTCGATGTTGAGAGCATTGCTAAAGCAGCAAAGGCTTCAAAAGAAACAAAGATCGCTGAAGTGGGAGGCGATATCGAACTTGTAGCTAGATCAAGCTGAATCCGGGTTTAATATCTGTTCGGAACTTAGAAAAAGAAATGGAAAGAGAACTACTATGCGGGGAATAATATTTTGTGTTGGTATGTTCGGAACCTATAGAGGGAGGAAAAAAATTGTAAAAGAAATCTTGGAGGGAAAAGTTCCAAAAAGAAAAAATCAAGACGAAATTCGAAAAAATGTTCCCCGTCTTTTGATCTGCGAAGATGCAACGTTTAAGCTCTCTGATTCTTTTTAGATTTTTTTTTTTTCTCTTTTCGGTTCATATACTTAAATGAATATGTGAAGCTTTTTGCGCAGTTGATTATAAGAGTAACAAAACATTGAAATTATTACTTATACAGACAGACATTATTTTCTTGGGTTCCAATTTCCAAAACACTAAAAAAAGAAAAAAATCTTCACTTGTTTTCTAGATTTAAATATAAGTTTTAATCACAATCTAGAGTAAAAGTTAAGAAATTTAAACATATGCTTTAAAATCTGAATGTAATTCGCGATCCCGGTGCGTGTTACAATCAAATGTTAAAAGTTTTCCAAACGCAAATTTCCCTGCGTGGCGGTCACCAAGGTCATTTCCGTTAGCGAGTGCCCCAAGTCGCCGACTTTTAAGCAGATTCCCAAGGTATGATTTGGACAATGCACGGATTAATTATTGCAATAATTTTTTTATTTTTTTTTCAATCGTCAAATTGTTTTGAGTTTGAAGATATGTTTAATTTAATTAAATAACTATGATACATTCAACAGATTTGTAACAAAAGATTGAAATTATTACTTTTACAAACAAAAACCTTTTTTCTTCAAAATTCTCACTTTTCAGCGTTTATACTTCTTATATTTGTATATATATATGTTTTTATTATGGCTTAAACCATTGGCTATAGAGTTCGTTTCAATCTTTTATCGTTGCTTCTTGAAATGATGTGAGTAGATTTATATGTTGTGACGAACCCTAAACCACGATTTCTTTTGGTTTCAAAACGGTCGACGAACAACTGGAAACCCGCAATTTACGGAGACTTGCTCTCACGCTGTCAACGCGCTCTTCAGGTTTTTATCGATTTATTTAACTTATATCAATAATATGTTCTTATCGTAAAAAATACTTACAACTTTTTGGTTATTACACTTCCAGGAAACCTACTACAAATCCAATTAGTAAATCTGCAATGGGTATGCATAAATTTAACGTGATCTTATCTGCGGAAGCAACTAATTATAATCCGGTTGAATCTTCGGAGTCGTGTTTTTTCTTATCTCAGGTTCGGATTTATCTAATAAAATAAATGACGATCGAGAATCGGGTGGTTTTAGTTTGTGACTTGCAGGGACGTCGATGAAACTAGAAACCGAGTTCATCTCAATGCCTCTTTCTTGTCCTCCAAAAGACAAGGACTACTTGAAGTCCAACATCAATCCGGACTCGGACTTCAAGTTCGACGACATGGATTCGTCTTTTATTGGAGAAGAAGCTCAAGCGACCATCGGTCAGGAGGAGAAGCCAAGTGAGCGGAGCGATGGCGGAGAGCACAAGAGGAAGGTGACCGATGTCTCGTGGAAAGCCAAATTGGAGTTGGCGAGTCAACATCTCCGTGAAGGCTACAAAGCAGGACACCAAAAACGATCGACCACCAAGCTCATTTCCGTTAGCGAGTGCCCCAAGTCGGTGACCAACACGAATTGCCGCGCCCGCAGGCCTGTCTTCTATAGTCGCGCTCGCCAATGATGTAACAGGTGATTGCATGCTCTTTTTATTGTTTATGCATTTAATTTGTCTCAATTTCTATATTCAGTGTAATCGATAAGGGTAATATGTAGAGAATGACGAGGTTAGTTAATATAATCTGAATACTATAACTAATTTATTATTTTCTCACTTTGTTGTTCTTCGGGGTTACTAATAACAGGCGGCTTGAAGCCGATCGGAGCGACTGGAGTTAATTATTTTTTTCTTCAGTCCCGTTAGTCGATTACAGGGTAGATCATGCGCTCTTTTTCCTGATTTGATAAAAAATCAAATAAGGTTTTACCGAGGCACCTTCTGGTTTGTTTGGACGTACGTTCAAATAAGAAGGGTTGATCACTAAATCCCTTATTCAACTCTTAACATTTTGTATGATATAAACAAGTTGAAAAAATTATTGAAATCAGAGTGCACGTGATCACAGAGCATTCTATGTAGTCAATTTAATATATTTATGATCCTTGCCAATTTTCTAGCTCTAATGTGAAACCTTATCTAATATATATGGAAATTAGACCTCCATCTTTCACTCGAAATAATAATAATAATAATAATAATAATAATACTACGATGTGTATGAACTTTTAAAATGAAAATCAAATTTTGCAGACCAAAACAGAAAAATGAAGAATAATAAAAATTGAAACGTATAGATTGTGTTGTTGATTCGGATGTTGAACAAGTCCAATCCGAAGAGGCAATTATATTGCACTGGTAGAAAATAATTCCCGGCAAACTCGAGCCACCTCGGCATCGTGTCCGCAGCCATTGGAAAGATGGCTGATCATTATAACACTTTTGATGAGACTAACCTTTTTCCGAGCTCGCGAGGAGGTTCAATCAATTTTTTTTACTTTAATTAATAAATTCAAAATGGGAAGAAAAATTTGTCCCGAAAAACTTATTATATATGTCCCACATTGGTTATACCATTCAAATATTGTTACTAATTATACATATATAAATGAAGCAGCTAATGTTGTAGTCTTCAACAAATCTGGATTGATTATCAATGTATGTGTGCTTCATTGCATTAAAATCAATATGTGACACAAGTTTACGAAGACTGTCAACAAAACCATGCAAAGGAGTGATAACATGAGTAAAAATGTGGCAATAGTCATGCGAAATCATGTTATGTTTTCCCTCCATCTTGAGCCAGATGATATATCTTTAAATCTGTATTATTTCGTACGAGAACACTTTAACTTGTTTATATGGCAATAAAAATCACTCATTGATTTAAATCTTCTACAAATCATTATCATGTTTTAATTTGCAATACCCGGTTTGCATTGCCTAAAGAAAGAACCAAACCTTAGAAATGACCGACAATAAGCACACTATTTTTTGCACCATATAACATTGCTCATTTTCTTATCAACACAAGGAATAAACAATTCAACAGCATCAAAGATTCATATCACAAATCATAAACACAACAAACGACCTTCACAAACTTTGTTGGCCTGGCCGAGAAGTTTGTAGTCGTTTTTTTTTTTTACCCTTATTTATCTTTCATTTGGCGAGTTTTGGACCGTTTCAACTCCCATGGCGGTAAGCATCCTTTGTAATGAGAATGTAGAAACAAAGACGACATCGATACTTCTTTTTGGTTCATCGAGATTGATGAAAAACAACTAAAAGCCGTTCTTAGCCTCTTCTTTTCGCTCTCCAAACCCTCGGAATTGGGGTCGTGTCGCACTGTGGAAGCCTTAAGTGCCTCGGGGAGTATGCAATTGCAAAATAAACCTGTAACCAAACACAAAATATGAGCAAAGAGTGAGTTTAAGTTTCGAAAACAAAGCAAGTGCTAAGATATATGTTAGGACCCAACCGGATTACAATAGAAACGGATCACAATCGAAACGGTCTTTCTTTCTAGAGCAGGACCAAATCAATAATATTTTCCACTAATAAAACATGACGGCTGACTGTAATACTGAGCCCCTCAGGCTTCGACACATCCGATTTAACCCTTGAGCTTAAATACCTAAAATACCCCTAAATAATAAAAAGACATTTATAACAAATAGAATATTAAAACACTTTCTCCGTTGTAAGTCTTTCTAAGTTAGCGGGTTTAACAATATACCGAGCGATTTATGTATGCTTTCATGGAATATATTGGCAAGAAAATTTATAACCATTGATAGTTAATTTCAGCTCATTTATCAGACTTAAGCTCATGAGATTCCAGCATTGATCATTAAAGTCAACACATAAGAAGCATTTGGACCTGAAATTCCAGTCGAAGACACATGCCACTCACCGATTCGTGCGAGTCGATTCACCCATTTGGGTATCCTGTTCCCGGTGAGCTTGTGACAGGTGTCGGCGCAGAAGTGGTTGCAGTTCTTGACGATCAAGTGATATGTATCGCCGTAGTAGTTTGCAGATTGGCGCTCCATGAACTCTCTGACCTGGAACGGATCAAGGCATGTTGTGCCCATAAAGATAGCCTTCCTGAACTTGAAACCGGGGCATTGTCTCGGGTCCACTTCGAATACGCCACTTGTCGGGTAATCATGAGCTCCGAATGCATATTCCACGCCATGAACTGAAAGAAAGTAGGGTCATAAACCGAAATATTTCATCAAAACACTCCATGGATTAGTTTCTCACGAAAACTGTATCGTAGTCTTAAGGGATGGCACGTAATTAGCAGCGACGGAGCCAGGATACAAATTTAGACAACGGTTAAATAATTATAATTTGAGAAAAAATATGAAAAATATCGGGTAAAAAATGAGAAGATGAAACTTTGGGGGCATAATCTTCATTTCTTTCTTCCTTTCTATAAATTGGCCAGTGAGATTAAGCAATTGATTCAGGAGATATTATCAGTATATTTTGCATTAATAGTATATGATCAGATAGAAATAAAATCCAACCTTCGACCCCTGAATGGAATATGCCAATGCCGGCCCAGTAGACGTAGCCGTTAACGGGCGTTAAATCATAGACGTTGAGATATACAGGCGTGTTCCCCGGCACATCCTTCCCCTTCGGAAACAGGCAAAAATGCGAGGCCGTCTTCCCTTTCAGACAGAGAGGCACGATGGTTTTCCAGCCATTCTCCGTTCTCGATTTCATCCTGACGTGGCGAGGAACTGTGATGAGACGCCAATCAAAGAGTTAAAAAAATGAAAAAAGATTTTGATTGTATCCAACAACACATAGCAACTAAATGAACCAAGGACATGACACTATTTAGCCAATTGCTAGAACTAAGGCATTTGAAAAAAAAAAAAAAAGGAGAGATCGAAGTTGAAACTTCAAGGTTGAGTCCTTTGACTTTTGAATGTTCATATAAAAAAAAATTCCAATCTAGCAATTAAGACTAATCTCATCCTAAACATATACCATTTGACCAACATCAGAATCAATTTAATTGATTTTTAAACCCCCAAATAATGGATTAAATTGTTGATTAGATTTGGATATATCTTACAATTCCTAATGTAATACAACTGTGAAAAGAATGACCAACGCTCTGTTTTTTTTCCTTCATTTTTGTGTGTGTATATATTTATATATATATGCTAAAACAGCAAAAAAATAAAAATAAAAAAAGCTACATTTTAGAAAGAAATATTTTCCGAGTCTTAGCAAGCTAAATCAAGGCAAGATACCAGATTTATGACATATATATATATATATTAAATATATTAAGGAGCATAAGAAAAGTTCTGATCTTTAAACAGCAAAACTACATTTGAAATAAAATAAAATAAAATAAAGAACTTCATGGGAGAGATGAGAAAGACCTCTGCGAAGAACAACAATTCAAACCCATCAATGAATGCAGCCACCGAGACCCAGAGACTCCATTTTTACGAGCTCGCAGGAGCACTTGAATTCTTTTGAATTCTGAGTCAGTTTTCTTCTTCTTCTTCTTCGTTGTGGCAAAACTGAAAGCTGGCGAAGAACAGAAGAAGCAAGAGTCTTTTTCTTTTCTTTTTTTCTCAAACCCAATAAAGAAAAAGAAATAAATAAAATGTTGGGAAATTCTTTACTAGATAAAGTGAAACACAGTAAGAAATCCTGTCTCTTTTGACTCACTGAATCCCAATTCTCTTTTGAAATATCTGGAAAGCTGTGTCAAATATACTAACAAAAATAATTATTTAATATCTTCACGCATATGTTTTAGCATATTTTGCTGTCACCAAAAGTTGAATAATCAGCTTTTACTAATTTTCCTATATGTTAACGTCACTGTTTCAGTGAAAATTATTTGGTAAATCAATATTAAATTACTTACTAAATTCAAAAGATCTGACTTTAATATTTAAGCTTTGCCGGTATGAAACTTTATATATTTATGCCTTGCCCTTGAATTATTAAAGTTCTGTACGGCAGAGAGATGCTTGATATTTTAGCGGTTGAATTATGAATGCTTTTTTTATTTATTTATTATTATATATAAATATAAGTCACTGTGGGGATAGTGGACTCTACAGCTTGGTAGCTGCAATTGATGTGATATATTAATGCTTGATATTTTAAATTTCTAAAAAAGAAATGCTGATATTTAATCTATTTTTACTAATTAATTCAATACGTTAAGAAGAAAATTAACAAAATACAAAAAAAAAAAATGTTTAATTCTAGATTATAAAGAACCAATATTTTGGTTTGGGGTTGTTTAGAAACCGAAATTACTGATTCCGGATTTACCAAGTTGTGCATTTGTTACTTATAAAAGTAAGATCTACAATTGTGTGTTGATAAAATAAAAATAAAAAATAGAGAATTGTTTTTTGGGAAGGTGATAAAAGAAAGCTACATTTGTCCAAAAAGGTTTGGCCATGTTAGCATGATAAGAGATGTTCGGAAGTCTTAACATTTCATGTATTCTTTTGTCTCTTCTTCCATTCCACCCAATACTTGCTGTTCTTTGATGACGTGTCCTAGACTTTGTCCTTGTTTACTTTGACTTAATAATTGCTTATTCTTTAATGAGAGGACACTGAAATCTGAATCTCACACAACAACAAAGTATATACTGTTTTTTAAATAATGTAATGTCTATTAAATTTACTGCGTCTGTGAAATTATGTTTTGGTTAAGGAATCAATGACCTCTTTTTATGCATGCATGATGGTACTTTTGTATGTTTGCTTAGCGGGACAACCAAATTTTAGAATTCGGAAATCGAGAAACGCCTCAAGTTTCAATTTTACGAATATTCCAAGAATTATAGTGATACTAATTGAGTTGTATAAATTTTTAAAATTTGTAATGGACTATTTCAATCATATCTTACGGATATATTACTGATAATCGATGAGCTTATCGATAAATTTTTTTTTATAAAATAAAGATGTTTATATATGTTTATTATTAATATTAAGTATTTAAAAATAAACAAGATTAATTTTTTTTATCATCAAAATGATTAAATATAAAAGTATTATTAGTATAAAACTATGAATTATTACTTATAGTATAAATAAATAATTAAATATTGTTTAGTTATTATCGGATTTTCAACTCTCATAATTTAAATTATAAGATCCAGTCAGTGTAGCTCAATTTCTCAATTAAATGAGCAATTATACAATCGAAATAACCAGATAAACCCTAAAAACGGATTAACCTCGGTTTACTGCAAGTTTTGAAACCTTGATTAGAACTAGAAGTTCGATTTTAGAACCACAAATAATCTAATATGTGCAAATAAACATTCTTATTATGTTTATATATTAAAGTCTTATAAGTAAACTAACTACAATAAAACAGTTATTGTGAAGAAAAAATTATGGGAACACCGTATTTTATTTTAATTGTTATTTATTACATAGCCATGAAATTCATTCAAATATCTTAAGAAAAAATAATCCAGATATCATGTGCAGCAATGCAAGACCATGTTCCCCCACATGTTTATTTCAGCGTAATTTTGAGGATTTTTATTTTTATCATATGTATGAATTTAATGTAGATTTGTGAATTTATTCCCTCGGAATTTTGATGATTTAAATGGCTTTTAATTGTAGGGGAACCAGTTAGCCTGGTTTAAGCTTCTTCTTTTTTTTCCTTCAAAATTTGAATTCTGTTTTAAAATAAAATAAAAATGAATTTATAAATCCGGGTTTTAAAATCAAGATTTTGGGTTTAAGTCCCGATCTAGTTAACAAAAATATATGTTTTTAACATCAAAATTTCCGCTGAGTTATTGCACCAAGACCATATTGCAATTACCCTAAAAAGAATAAAAAAAGAACACAGTAGAAAGAGAAAAATATTTAGGAAATAAGAGGAAACAAAATCTTTAAAAATACAAGTGTAATATAAATTTTGTAAGTCTTTGAAAAACAATATTAGATTTAACCTGATTTTATTGGGGAAGCCATTTTTAAACCATACAATAAAGTAATTTTAGGAAGGTTTCCTTTTCTCTAATTAAAAAGTATCACGTAGAGAATGTATGTACCTAATATCTTTTAATTATTATAGATTGCACGTCGTGAAATTATAAATATTAAATATTATGATGTATTAAGATAAGAGGCATGATCGATGTATTATCCATACACTTAATCTGTTTGTTAAACTCGATTCATAAATTATTTAGCTGACCAATTATTTAGTTTGAACGTGAAAGCTTATCTACATGTCTGTCTAGTCTATACTATAGTACCAAATTGTGTGAACTGTGAAGAACAGTACGAGATTGTATACCACCTACTTTTAATTCTAAGATAAAAATAGAAAGGGTAATTTATTTTTTAGACCTTTAATTTTTATTTTTAGTAAAAGTATATCCTCAAGTTTAAAAAACAACTAAAGTATACCCTCATAGTCTATATTAGTTTTTTTTATATACCTTCTAATAAATTTATTTATTAAAAATTCAAATTACCTCTTATTAACAATTTTGAAATATTTATATTTCGTCTAGTTCATTTTTCACTAAAATATACGTTCTATTTAGAGTTTTATTTTTTGAATAATAGGAAGATGAAGGGTAAAATTATCAAATCATACACTCAAGCTATATTTTAGCGGTTTTGAAACTTGAAGGTATATTTTTACCAAAAATAAAAGCTAAGAGTAAAAAAAAAATCCAATTAAAAAAATAGAGAAAATAAAAAATAAAATCGAAAGTATATTTTAATAATAGATTCAGATTGTGTTGTTACGTCGGATGTTCAACAAGTCAAATCCGACCAGACAATCTTGTGTTTGGCAGATAATACCCTTTATTCTTTATCAAAGAATTATTGTAAAAAAAAATATATGTTGCAAGGATTCAAACTTTCTGAATAGTAGTAACTTCTCAAATAATTGAAGCATCATTAAATAGCAATTTTCGAATGTAGGCATAACTTATTTATTGTACAAATTTTGAAAAACAACCACAATGCAAAATTCTGGTTATAAATTGCTAAACAAATATACCATTTCTAATTAACAAAAATTAAACTTATTTTTCAATGATAAACAATGGTATATTTCATAGGTTTAAAAACGTGACACGTGATCCGGTTCGGGGTGAAAACAAGACGAAAGAAAAAAAAAAGTTTGACAACTTTCGCGACAAAAAAAAAATAATGTCAACATTTTAAAGACTTTGAGTATCTATGCCGTCATTTTTCCTATAAAAAGGCAACATTTGTTTAAAATATATATATAAAAAAAATAATGATGTTGTTTGGGAACTAAAACGACAATTTTATGCGCATAAATCCAAACGACGTCGTTTTAAGCTTTTGAGCTTTCAGCATAAGATATTTGAGTAAAGCAAACCAATTTTGACTGAATATTTTTGGCGCCACAAACCTAAACTCTTCAGGTTCTTCTCTTTCGCCGCCATTGATTTCCTGTTTAAGCTGTTTCTCCTACACTTATTGTGCTTGGTTGCTTCAGTCATGTCCTGCCCTTCATCTGCTCATCGTCCATAGAATTCTGGATGCATTTTTGCTTTAGTTTTGTTGATTTTCAATTTTCAGGTTTTTTTTTTCAATCAATGAATCGCGATCTTTCGTTGATTTGTGTTTGCCCTTTTGGTTACAGCTTGTTGGGAATGAGTCTAAGTTCATACTCACAAGTAATTATGTCTATGGAATGGAAGCTACTAAATCGACCGAGTCTTACAAATCGCGCGCCTTAATCCGGGTTCGGATTTGTTTTTCTTCAAGTAATTAGTAGTAATCTTGTTGAATTCAGAGCGCCTTTGAGTTTTATAGTCCATTTTTGTATACTATGATAGTTACACTTACACAGGCCATATTTCAACTTGTTTGACAAGGCTCTTATCATTTTAAGGCAGTTAGTCCTTTTGCTCGGGTCGATGGTTTTCGCCGGATTTCGGTCCTTCAAAATCGGAAAATCGGGTGAGTGCCTGTTTCCGTTGATTCACGCGGCTTGATCAATTTGTCTTCTCGCTTAATTTCTCTAAAGTGCATGCAATCAATTTGCAGCTACAAATCTCCATGGTAGAGACTTTTCCCAAAGAAATGGACCCGGAATTGGTACGAAATAGATTGGTGAATACGGGCAATGTTGCTTCAGCTAGGTACTTGTTCTTCTTTCTCGTGTGTGGTGTAATGTTCGATCAACAACGGGTCTCTGCTTCTCTTTGCTGCAAATCTTTCAAACAGTTTAGCAATTGGAATTGAGGATTCTTTGGCTGCAGCCGACGGTACTAACCAAGTACGAAGCTATTTGAATACCATCTTGATATGAGTTATGCTAAAATGGAAATTGGCGTGTGGTGCATGGAAATAATACTAATATACACTAGGGAAATTGGCGCTATAAGTACCCGAAGTTATTCAAGTTGGGGTAGTATATAATCTCAAAAATTGCAATTACGCGGAATGAATACCTAAAGCTTGCATAATTGGGTTTTAAATATCGTTCATCCTCAATTGCCATGTTAACATGAAGCCCTGTATGTGTACGCCATAATGTTTGAAATTATTACGTTCTTACACACAACATTCCCTTATAATCTCAACTTACACACCTAAAAAAAACGTACACGTGTCTATGGCTAAACATTAACGGGTAAATTGGGATGGAAGTGGAACAAATCCGAAACCCAATTACTAAGCCTTTGGGTATACATTTCGCGCAATTAAAATTATAGGAATATGTCACCCCATTTTGATCCAATTACTAAGCCTTTGGGTATACATTTCGCGCAATTAAAATCATAGGAATATGTCACCCCATTTTGATCAACTTTGGGTACTTATGCCGCTTTTTGCCATATACACTGTATACTGTATAATAGACAGTACAATTTTTCAATATTTTATCTCACAAGATCCACAAAAGTTTATACCTAATATGATAGTGACTTCCTCTTGCAGGAAATCTCGGCTAAAAAGCCAAGCCTTGATTCAATCCTCTCTAATGGTTTGTCCTGAATCTTTTTTATTCGTCCCGAAAACATTTTTTCTTCTTGGCGTTAACTTTTAATTCTTACGTTTAGATGACCGTGGTGGAAATACAAATCTGGCATTAAGAGGCTCCGAAATCAACAGGGTCGAAACCAAGACCGTGCATTCAGAGCTAAATCCATGTGTCACTCGAACCGTACATAGAAAGGTTAACATGCATTGTCCTCACTAGTCATCACTAGATGGTTTATCAAACAAGTATATGCTTGTTCAAAAACGTTACATCGTCTTTTGATCTCTTCATTTCTCGTCATCAGAAGGAAAAAAAGAGGAAACGCTCAAGCAAGAAGGGAGATAAGAGACAGCAAGAAGAGGTAATGTAAAAGGCGAAACAATCTTCAATTTGGAACCGAGTACATACAAGGAGATAAACAAGACAAGACTAAGAAACAAGCTTTGCAGGAAGATGTAGAGATGCTACGACAGATTGCACGTGAACTTGATCGTGAAAACTCCCAGCTCACGGACATGTTAAGGCTCCTTAGCGAGCAATGTCAGGATATTAACGACGAAAGTAATTTACTAGAGGTAACCCTTGTACTGTGACGTATTTCCTGCAAAAGATTCTGTAGCTCTTGAATGAGTTCAAATGATTTTAAGGATCTTTACTATAAAGATCTCATAATTTATTTTGGGCTGTGAAGAAACCTGAATTTGCAAAACCGGTTTTGGCAATTGAGCAGGATGAAATGGAGAAGATGTATGGTGAAGATGCAATCACGGAACTAAAGGCTAGGAATCCGGCCAATGCTAAACCCGAAACCAACCCCAACAACGACGGAGACGGAATTAGTGAATGCAGTATCGAAGTCCCGAAGCAGGCTGCCAGACTGTTGAAGCAATTCTCGCTCAGCGGTGTTCCCCCTCCTCCTGAGAAGATGTATTTGGGGAGGAAGTATGAAGTTTTAGCTCTCCAGCTTGAGGTAATCTCTTATTCTTTCGATAAGTGGCTCTTTTTGAAGATTTTTCTTTTTGTTTGCTGAATTTCGGATTATTTTGTCTCTTTCAGCTGACGGCCAGCATGGACCTAATGGTGAGCCGTTACGAGGAAACTATCCGTTCTCTCCAGGCCAAGTGCTCTTCTGAGGAGAGTGAGGTGGTGAAGGCCGAACTGGCCAACAAGAAGAAGGAGCTGGAGGAGCTTACCAAGGCTCTAAAGATTCGGAACTCTCAATTGGAGGACATCAATATGACCAGCGAAGATCTGAAGAAGAAGATCAAAGTCGCCGAGGTGAAAATAAGGCAGGCCGAGATTACTGAAAAGGATCTTCGTGCCGAACTCGAGAATGCGGCTAACATGGTCAAGTCAGCCGATGAGGAACGTCTTAAGGCCACCAGCTTGCTTACTCGAAGCGATGCCGAAAAGGGCCGAGTTCGGGAGGAACTCAATCTGAAGATTGAAGACTCTGCTAGGCTCAAATATGAGATTGAGTCAGTTAAGATTCAGATTGCCGAGGAGAAGGATGCGGCCAAGTCCTTGAGGACCAAGTACCGCAAGCGCATTTTGCAGAGGGATGAGCTCATCCGCTTCCACGAGGAGAGGGCCAACGACAAGAAGATCTATGACCAAGTGGAGGGGAACCTCGAGCTTGTTGGTGAGCTAATCTCTGGCTATCTTAAGCCGGAAAATATTAGCGGTGAAAAGGACATCTTGGAGCGGGACCAGGCTAAGTACAAGGCCATCTTGGACGCAAAGCCGAAGCCTGACCTGGACTCCCCAGTGCTGTCTCCCGAGCCTGAACTGGCAATCCCTTCTACTAATGCAGATGAGACGAATCTCCAGCCAGACCCGCCCGCTGCAGGATCTACGCCCGAGCCTGTTCTCCCTGCCAATCCAGACGATTGCGTTCCTGGATCTGAAGACAAGCTCATGGGGTCGAGTTAGATCTCTCCCTTTCTACTTTTTCTTTGTCTTTTCCTTCTGTTAATAAGTTTATGACAATTTCTGCCCGTGGTTAGGGCTTGTTGGGCAGGTCGTGGGGCCTAAACCCTTTTTTTGTAACTTCTTCCAGTCTTTGCCCGTGGTTAGGACCTGTTGACTCTTTGTTTGTTTTGCAATGCACATGTTTTTCAGCTATTTGCCTTTTCTTGAATGCGTCTGATCGAATCTCATTTTCGCTCTCGTTGTACTCGATGAAACATAAATTTATATATATAAAGAGACTGTTTTGAGGGTATGAAATGGCACAATAAAGTACAAGTGATTCTCATTCCCTAATTTTTCAGATATGTTTGAAAAAAATAGGAAGAGAAATTACTTATCATTAGTACTTATAAATGATAGCTTATGTAACAAGCTTATAATAATTAATGCAAAGTGCTATCTTAAAAATTCGTTAAGTAGGAGACTTGAAAAGGCCAGATATATATGACTAGTTTAATTACTATATATCAGTTTATTTTCAAACGTAAGTCATATAGGAATTATTATTATTATTATTTTAAATTTTTAATGCTAATTCATTCATGTATTGAGAAATAATTTTTATATGCATGTGACATCAATGCTATTCATACGTTGATTCAGACTCTTGAAATCCCATTGAAACACAGAGCCAAATCCATGGAAAGAAGGATGTCGTTTTTATGAGACCTCTCACATTGATTCCACAAAACGCAAATCTTGGGATATTCGCTGCAAGTGAATCTGCAGCGATTACCGAACAATGACTTGAAATGACTTATAGGACCTGGATTGAAAATCAAATCGGAATAACTCTCGTTTCTAGTTTGCGAATTAGACCGTGAAATAAGAGATAATTAAAACACTTTCCTAATTGCTTTAATACAAAAGACCAACATTAGCATTCTCGTGAAAATGACTGGAAACTTTCTGTTCAAGTAAAGTGTTCAAAATTCATAGTGAGAAAAGAGTTATCTATGAAGAGCCCAAAAGCCTCACCAGTCCGAACCAACCGGGAAAGAGTTCAGAGCGTCGAGTTTGCCGTTGACATAGAAATCCACGACCGCTTTCATTCGCGGAAGCTTATCAGGGTGATAGTTCACGTGCACGATTACCGGCTTCAGCTTTCTCAGATTCTCGTCTTGCCTCACCGTCTTGAAGAGCACCTTGCTGTTCATGAACTCGTACAAGTCCATGGTTCTGCGAGAAGCGTGAAGTCCTTCATACCCACCGTGCGAAGGGAAAAACAACTCCTCGTTGAAAACCGCTTGGTCCCATGAGTTGGGCTCCCTCGAAAGCCGACCCGCCACGCGGTCCAAAAGCTCGATCGAAGGGATCGTGGGCCTAATGTAGAAAAAGCCCGAGTTGAAAACCCACATCCGCATCGTGTGGGCATATCGAGCCCAGCCCATTGCAGGGTCATCGGAAACGTCGTCATAGCCATAGGCTGTTTTGTTATCGTGCCCGTCGGTCATTGACTCAACATCGGAATCGCGATATATATGTTCAAATGGGTTTTGCAAGTAAACGATGTCGACGTCCGAGAGAAGAACACCGTAACCGAGCTGCAAAAACTCCCTCAGGACACGAAACTTCAGCCCCGAAACCGCGTGATTTCCACCGGTTCTCGCCACGGAGTCGATACCTTTGTCCGGGTCTCGCTTGTAGAACGACACGTTCTGAGCTTTGCAAAGCCTTGCGATTTCATCGTCCAAAGCAACGACCAGATAATTCTTTATCCCCACACGCTGAATATTTTCGTACCAGACCACCAACATCTCTTTCACGTTCGAGTTTGCCAGGCAAACTATGACTTCTTTGTTAACGGCGACTGTCTCCAAGATCTTTGCCAGTCTCGGATTCACAGACTCGTCGGGGACGACAGTCGGGTTGGCTCTTAAGCTCTTCACCGTGCCGAAAGCTCCGGCTTTCTTCTGATACCCCAACATCTGAACCTGCTTTTGCGCCTGACCCTTCTCTTGATCCGCAAACCGAAGCTTCTCAGTCAAATCCTTGAGCTGCCTTTTCAGCTCGGTGTTCTTGTCGGATTCTGCCATGTACTCGGATTTCAGTAAGTTGATACTCTCGGACAAGTCACACCGGCTCGAGGTCAACCCGACCTTGAGAACAAATAAATGACACAAAAATAAGCATCATCTTCTCGGAAAAGCCTAAGCATACACATATTACAAATTATAAAGAACATAATTTTACATATTATGTTCCTAAACCGTCTAATAGAGTCTCATCGTGTTTGTGTTTTCTTCGTGTCGGATCAAACCATTTCCGAATTCGACCAGCAAATAATTTCTAAATTCAAAGTCAACGCGCCTAACAAAAAGTCAACACCTGTAATTCTGCATCAAATCGATGCTTTTTTTTTTTTTCTTCTTCTCACAATTAATCAATCAATCCTCTTCAATAAGCAACAGAATCAAGAAATGGACTCGAAGATGTGTATAGATTTCAGCAACTAGGATCTGAATGAATCCGTGTAGAGGAGAAGCTAACCTGAGAAATGGAATCGGCGATGCGGCGGTTGATGGAGGAAGCGGAGAAGGGAGGGAAGAGAGCGGCGGGGAAGAAGAAGGCGCAGATGCAGCCGAGAGCGACCCCCACGGCTATGGCGGCCTTGATGCTCGAGGTGAACTGCGACTGCGAGGCGTCCCTCATCAGCGGCGCGTCTCTCCGGCCCGCCATTGACGCTCTTGAAGCTCGGTTGCTTCGCCGGAAAGCTCAGATCATACTCATCGCGCAGAGAGAGAGAGAGAAAGTGGAAGTGAGTGATTTTCATTTATGGAATGGAATCTCAGTTAAGGATATGACTTTGATAATGTAAACGACGACGTTTTAAGGTATAGCTTGAAAACGGTGACAGTTTTATGGGACATACACATACGACGTAGTCATAAAAACACCAAATTCCTTCGTATACAACACAACCTCTATAAATTAATACTGTTGGGACCGGCAAAAAATATTATCTTATCGGATTATTAATTAACATATAAATTAATAACATTAATGAAGAAAAAAAAATATTAATCAGCTATAATTATATAAATATTTTTACTAACAAAAGATTATTTCAATTTATTATATCGAGAATATTATAGTATCAATATTAAATATATCAAGAGAGACTATTATGATTTACAAATATTTTATTAGAATACCAATGTAAGAAATATTAAAGAACCTAATGAATTTAAGATGAAGTTCAAGAAGACGTCGATTTCAAAAAGAAACAAATAACTATAGAATCATATTTTAAGAAGACTACATGATTAGTGATGTAATGTTATCTTTGTATTTAAAGTGATTTCATAGTTATTTATGTTATATTTTATCTATAATTATTTATGTAATTTTTATATAGAATTATTAATCTATATATCACTTGGGACCTATATACTTTCTAAATAATTATTATCTTATAAATTTAGCGAATTATTAATTTAGCTAGTTAGGCCCAAGTCGGGACCAGACAAAAATATTATTTAATCGCGACTATTAATTTATCGAGTATTAATTTATAGAGGTTCTAATATATATATATTTAAATTCAACTGAGATACATGTGGCTGTCTCATTTACTCAGTACTTAATTGGAGATATAGTTCTGTATTTTGATGAAATATAATATGAATGAAGGTGATAACTTCTTACTAATTAAATAGACAAAAAAAAAATATTAATCCTGTATTTTGATGTAATAATAAAAACACACTCTTACTTCAAAAAAATTAGATGTACACCCCAAGTTTTGAAAACTATCCAAATTTTCTCCAGCCTGATGAAAAATTCACTTCAATTCTCCTCTCTCTCCTCCATGGGTATATGCGCTTCTTCCCTCTTGCACACAAGCAATAGAGCCAAAAACCCGTGGGCCTTGCGCACACCACAACGCTGGCCCGTGGGCCTTGCTGCAACAACCCGTGTGCGGGCTAGGTTTTGTGTGCACCCCGAGTGGGCTGAAAATGTTCCAGAGGATCAAGACGAGTACATAAGTCTTATTAACGGCGGTGAGATAAATTATGAAGAAGTTGCTCGAGTGATTGCAATTCCAGGAGTTCGAATTAGGGTCGATCCCACCGGGTCTTAAAATCATTTAAGATGAACAAGAAGCAACTTAAGCAATACTCCAAAGCATGGTTGTCCTTCATCTTGACCAATTTCGAACCAAAATCGCATTTGACAAGCATCGATGGAAATGTGATCATTTTCTTGTATGCCGTCATTCAAGGTCTTCGATTCGATGTCGGTAAGCACATGTCCACAATAGTGTTCAATGACCAACACTTGCTTCCATTTCCTAAGATTATTAACTTCTGTGCAAGAACGAATCGGGGACACTTTTCGGGTGCTTAGATCAAAATATATAGAGCCCTTGATCATGATTTTGGCGGATGGGCCTAAAGGAGATCTCAACAACCCAAGCTTGTTATTAGAGGGACCTAGCAACCCTCCGACACCGGAGTCATCGATCCCGGTCCCGCCCACTCTTGGTCTCATCTTGGACTTTATTGCCCGTTCTTGCCAGCATATGGTCGGCCAGAATGAGCTCGCTCATCAGTACATGGCGTTGCTTGCGAACACGGCAACCGTCAAGTTGACCCAGATCGTTAGTCGACTGTATAAGCATTTGAACCACCACGAGGAGCCTATAGTATTTGAGCACTATCTGTCCTTCGTACCGCATCCACCCGGTCCGCCTCAATGGCAGCCACTGCCCTATCCTCCGCAACCGTCCGACAACAGCCTTCCGACCATACGCCTCAACCGCCCGAAAACGCAGCTCAACAACAGCCTTCTAACCCTACGCCTCAACCGCACGAAAACACGTATCATGTCCTTGATGATTAGACTACTTAGCTATTTATGTGATTGTTTACATATGTGAAACTTTATTTTTGTGCTAGTTTATGTTAAACCGATACTTATATTCCCGTAATCGTGCGACATAAAAAAAAAACTCATAAACGGGAATATAAGTACCGGTTTAACAAAAACTAGCACAAAAATAAAGTTTCACATGTGTAAACAACCACATAAATAACTAAGTAATCTAATCATCAATGACGTGATCCGTGTTTTCGAGCGGTTGAGGCGTAGGGTCGAAGGCTGTTGTTGAGCTGCATTTTTGGGCGGTTGAGGCGTATGGTCTGAAGGCTGTTATTAAGCTACGTTGTCGGGCGGTGGCGGAGGATAGGGCGGTGGCTGCCCCGAATGCCACTGAGGCGGACCGTGTGGACGAAGTACGAAGGACGGACCGTGCTCGAATACTATAGGCTCCGATGATATTCTGCCCATGTTAGTGTTTGTTAATAATCAATGAGAGTTGTTTTACTTTGAATATTATACATCATTTTGTTCTTTTATGTTTGTTTCTCGTATTACAGAAGTGATTCATATGTAGAACTAATTATACACTTTAATAAATTTAATTTTCTCAAAATATCAAAATTTATAATACAAATTGTTAGTTCATATTAACACATATTAATATAAATTAACTATATAATAAGTATAAACAAATAAACGAAAATATAAAAAAAAATATTTCAAATTTGAAAGGTTTGTTTCTTAAATAATTTCTTGATTATTATTTTTTAAAAATTCGTTTACTTTTATTATTAATTGTGGGGTTCAATAAGGGCCGGCCATGAGCTCATCGTTTTTAGTCGGGGCCCTAGGTTATGAAATTTTTTGAGGCCTTTAAAGTATTTAAAAGATATATTTTGTTTATATTTAATTAAGTATACAATAATATATCTTATAAATTTGGGACCCTTAAAATTTCGGGGCCTATAGGCGGATTTCGGCTATAGCCAGGGCCGGCCCTGGGTTCAAACTATGGTTACCTAATTTATAGCAATATTTATTTATTTTCCTATTTAATATTAAAAAAAAAACGATTACTATGTTGTAAAAATTTAATTACGTAAATTAATTACAAAATATTTTTGTTATTTTCTATTTATAGCCAGATTAAAATATGGGTAACGTGATAATGTGGTTATATTTGGTAGCTTATCAAAATATTGTTAAAATTGGTTAATAAAGGCTGGTGAATATTGGTTAAAGGTTATGATTATCTACGTATTTTACATATTAAACTAGTCAAATTATTCTTTATTAGTCAAAATATGGTTACCTTTTTTATAGCAATATTTTATTTCCAATTATATTTTTATTTGAATTCAATATGTAGACGTCGATGCTAATTACATGTGTTAATATTTTAATACATTTTATTATTAATTAATAACAGAGGTTAATAAGTCATTTTATATCAGTTAATGTGGTTTATTGGCTATGACACAATATTTACCAGGCTATTTTGACAATTTTAAACCATTAAGAAGGCTAGTTAGCTTAAGCTCCAAAAAAAAAAAAAAAAAATATAACCATAAAATAAAAAAATAAAAAAGTTCTACGGGAATAGCAATCAGTAACTGCAAAACATATCAAGTATAATTTAAATTAAAAAAACGACAGAAAACGAGACTAAACTGAAAATCTTAAATTACTCGAAGAAGAAACGACAGAAAAGGAAACAAAAAAAAAAGGTAGGTAACTTGAGCCACAAGCTTTGACTAATTCAACCTTTGACGAATCGAAAATACTCTTTATACGCGCCGTAATATTTGCAAGGAAACAAAAACTCTCTCTTATCCGATTTCATTAAACCTCTGAAACGAAATCAATTTTCATTCACCCCAAATCTCTTCAGGTTCTTCTTCTCTTACTTCCCACAAATCTGGGGTTTTTTTAGACGAATTTAAACCATGAAAAATCGTTCGAAACAAGAGTTCGTTCCTCTTTTTACGTTGCTTTCTTGTGATATATGATGAGTAGATTAATATGTTGTGACGAATCCTAAACCAAGATTTCTTTTGGTTTCAGAAAGATCGACGAACAATTGGAGACTTGTCAAACGATCTCTTCAGGTTTTTATCGATTTAGTTAACTTACATCAATATTTAATATCTTCTTCTCGTAAAAAATACTTACAATTGTTCTATTTGATCAAATACTACAGAGCCAAGTGAAATCTATCTGCAATGGGTACGCAAAAATTTTACGTGATCATATCTGCGGAAGCCACTAATGATAATTCCGGTGAATCTTTGGAGTCGTGTTCCTTCTTAACTAAGGTTAGGATTTCTCTAATAGTTTTGGTAATCCTTGTTAGTATCGTTGTGTTTAATAAAATCAATGACGACCGAGAATCGGGTGGTTTTTAGTTTATGACTTGCAGGGACGTCGATGAAATTAGAAACCGATCAGTTCATGTCGATGCCTCTTTCTTGTCCTCCGCTAGACGAGGACTATTTGAGGTCCGGCATCAATCTGGACTTGGCCTTTGACGACATGGATTCGTTTTTCCTCCAAGAAGAAGCACGACCGATCGTCGGTCGGGAGGAGAAGTCACGTGAGCTGAGCGATGGCGGAGAGCGCAAGAGGAAGGCATCCGATGCCTTGTGGGAAGCCAAATTGGAGCTAGCGAGTCAACGTCTACGTGAAGGCTACAAAGCAGGACACCGAAAACGACCGGTCACCAAGCTTATTTCCGTTAGCGCGTGCCCCGAACCACCGACTTTCAAGCATTCTCCCAAGGTATGATTTGGAAAATGCAATAATTTTTTTTTTTTCAATCGTTGACCGGTCAAACTTGTTTTGAGTTTGAAGATTTGTTTGATTTAATTAAATAACTATGATAAAATCAAACACATAAGTAACAAAAGATTGAAATTAATAATTATTACTTTTACAAACAAAAACATTTTTTTCTTCAAAATTTTCTTGGGTTCCAATTTTCCAAACGCAATGAATTAAAATAAAAATCTTACAAAAACTCTACAGGTTTTTCCACTTTCCAGCGTTTATACTTCTGTTCACTTCTGATATTTGTATATAAATATTTATTACAACTTAAATCATTTGCTATAGATTTCCTTAGTTGCTGTGAGTTTTTCGATTCCTTTTAAACTGTAACAAGAGTTCGTTTCAATCTTTTGGCATTGGTTTCTTGTGATGATGTGACGAACCCTAATTAACCAAGATTTCCTTTCGTTTCAGAGCGGTCGACGAACAATTGGAAACCCGCAGTTTACGAAGACTTGTTCTCACGCTGTCAACGCGCTCTTCAGGTTTTTATCGATTGATTTCTTATGTCGATAATATGTTCGTCTCGTAAAAAATACTTAATAACTTTTTGTGTATTTCACTTCTAGGAAACCTACCACAAAACCAATTAGTAAATCTCCAATGGGTATGCATGAATTTAACGTGACCTGTCTGCGGAAGCCACTAATTATAATTCGGGTGAAACTTCAGCGTCGTGTTCCTCAACTCAGGTTCGGATTTATCTAATAGTTGTGGTAATTCTTGTTGAATTCACAATATCGTTGTATTCAATAAAACGAATGACGATCGAGAATCGGGTGGTTTTTAGTTTGTGACTTGCAGGGACGTCGATGAAATTAGAAACCGAGTTCATCTCAATGCCTCTTTCTTGTCCTCCAAAAGTCGAGGACTATTTGAAGTCCAACATCAATCCGGACTCGGGCTTCAAGTTTGACAACATGGATTTGGGTGTTGTTGGAGAAGAAGCACAACCGGTCATCGGTCAGGAGAAGAAGCCAAGTGAGCGGAGCGATGGTGGAGAAGACAAGAGGAAGGCGACCGATGTCTCGTGGAAAGCCAAACTGGAGTTGGCGAGTCAACATCTCCGTGAAGGCTACAAAGCAGGACACCAAAAACGATCGACCACCAAGCTCATTTCCATTAGCGAGTGCCCCAAGTCGGTGACCACCACGGATTGCTGCGCCCGCAAGCCTGTCTTCTACGGTCGCTCTCGCCGATGATGTAACAGGTGATTGCATGTTCTTTTTGTTTATGCATTATTATATTTGTCTCAATGTCTCTATTAGATAATACAATCTGAATAATATAACTTGAAATGTTATTTAAGTCTTATTATTTGTCTCACTTTGTTGTTTGGCCGGGTTTTAATAATAACAGGCCGCTTGAAGCTGACCGGAGCCGCTTACTGAGGGTAGATCATGCGCTCTTTTCCCTTATTTGAAGTTTTGTCCCAATTGGGTTTTATTCAAATAAGGTTTTACCGAGGCACCTTCTTATTTGGACGGACTTACGTTCGTTCAAGTAAGAAGGGTAGATCCATAAATCCCTTAGTCGACAATTTGTCTTGTATTATACGATGTTCGATAACATAATATGTTGTAATTTGTTTCTGTATCTTAAATTCTTTGTGAGTGAAATATGTGTGCAATGTCAATATGGAATCATGACATTCTGCCTCTTCCAATTTGAAACTTCACTTTGAAGTTTGTTTTTGGCTTAGATAAATTTGTTATTTTTCTCAGTTTGTTGCGGTTCGAGTTTTAATGATAGGTGCAACAGTTTTGTATCATAACATGCAGTATAACAGAGCATGTTATGTATAGAATGAATATTTTCACAATGCATAAGCACAATTAAGCTCAATTTAATCTTTATGCGGTTTTTGATGAGTCGGTTTAACATCAGTCTGTATCAACGAGAGGATCATTATGTTAGGAATTTGACCTAAATCTTAAATCAGAAAACGATAAAAGCAAAACAAAATTGAAAACTTGACACTTCGCTCCCAAACGTCCACTTGCCAATTTTAAATCTCGATCCACTGTCAATCTCTCAATCGGAGTTCTTCGGTTACACCCTCTATCTCGCGTCTCTCTTTTCTTTACTACAAAACGCACTAATGACAGCTGCAAGCCATATATGCGAAAAATAACTTAAACCAAAATAACTCGTGTGAAAAGTCTAAAATACTCTCGAGTTTCAGTAGCGCTTCCGTGTAGATTAAACTTCACTCTAACACGTTGACGTCAATTTTATTTATGAGAGACCGGTCGCGCACCAACTACTATTTATTAACTACTCATTAATATTTTTCAAAATACACTCTGATTGTTATAAACTTATACTATATACAATATCACAGTCCCTTTTCTAACTGTTTTTCTGTTATTTCCACCTTGAATAGAATCTTTTGTCAGTCCACGTAAGCATTGTATTGAGAGGAATCTTGACATGTCTGGCCTTCAAATGCAAGTGCCTGGGAGCGATTCTCTTCTCCAAACTGAACGCGAAGTACTGCGGAAACTCTTTCAGCTCCTCCATGCTCCGCCCCATCTCCCACACCAAATACTCAAACTTGGGCCGCAAGTTACTCTCCGCCCCGTACCCGAACACCGCTGGGAACCGCGCGCAGAGCCTCTCCGCCTCCGCCCCCGACATCCCCAGCCTCCGCACGAACTGCAGCCTCTTCTCCAGCCTACCCACCCGCGTGTTCAGCAGGTGCGCGTTCAGCGTCGTCGGCTCGTGCAGCCTCTCCACCCCGACCCTCCGCAGCCACTCCAGCGTCGGCCGGAGGCAGTACTCGACGTCGGCAAACGCGATCGCGGGGCACCGCACGATCGTCCGCCGCGCGTCCTCACTCGACGCGCCCACCTCTCCGGTGAGGAAGGTGAGGACGGCGTCGACGTCGGGGATCCCAACAGGGGAGGAGAAGAGGCAAGCGAGGCGGGGGATGTCGGCGTCGGTGAAGCCCCGGGATTTGACGACCTCGACAGCTGCGACGGCTGCCGCGGCGGCGTCGGGGAAGGGGAGCTTTCGTGGGGCGGTTTCGGGGCGGACTAGGCCGACGGACTTGAGGTACCGGAGGTTTTCGCGGTGGGAGGTTCGGAATTTGATGAAGCGATGAGGGTTTGGTGGTGAGTGATTGGAGTGAGGATTGAGTGAAGAAGAGAAGGAATTGAGTGAGTCCGAAAGAGAGTCGAGCTTCATCATCTTCTTCCGGATTTGGTGTGAAGAGAATTGGGTGGTTATTATTTTGGAATTCGAGTTTGGCCGTTGAAAGCAGATAAGGAGTGAAGTTTTTAAAATATATATATATATATATATTAGAGATAGTTATGGTAAAAGTACCTAAACTTTGGACAATTGAGACGGTAAAGTTCTAAAGTGAAAATAGTGGAAAAGTATTAAAGTCAATAAATATGAAGCGATATATTTTTTTGTTTAACTTTTTCTATTGAGCTCAAATGAGAAGATGCTAACTTAAGTACGACTTAAGATAGCTAGATGAACATGTACAGTAGAACCTCGATAAATGAATACTCGATAAGTGATAACCTCAATTAAATAATCATTTTATTTGGTACTCGAGCCTAACTAGCTGAATTAATAATTCGTTAAATTTATAAGATAATAATATTTTTAGAATAAAAAATTTAAAAATTTCAACTGTTAAGGTTTCTTATGTTTATTATTTTGTTTTAAAGTATTTTTTTTATCTATTTATGGATATTTTTAATATTAAACACGTGTTACTTCTAATGTTTTTAATATATATTTTTGTAAATCGATGAGATTTTAATGATAAATTAATGAAATTTTAGAAACTAATAAAAGAATATTCAATAGATGTTAAAAGAAGTTTTGTCGTGGAAACAAATGAGTTATCAAAATAATTATGTTTCTATTAATTAAAAAATATATATATATATAGGGAAACTTCAATTTGTGTGCCTGGTTGAACATGTATTTTTGGAAAAGTACCCGAGTTTGTTAAATTACAAAATTATGCCCCAAAAGTGTTTATGTAAAGACAAAAAGTGTTTATGTAACATCAACAGTTTTTGAAGCATAGTTTTGTAATTTTAAAAGTGTTTTAAAAGTGTTTAAAAGTGTTTATGTAAAGACAAAAAGTGTGTTGGGGCATAATTTTGTAATTTAACAAAATAGGGTACTTTTCCAAAAATACATGTTCAACCGAGCACACAAATTGAAGTTTCCCTATATATATATATATATATATATATATATATATATATCTAAGAAAAGAAAACACACCAAAGAAAAGAAATATCTAACCAACAAGACTGAAAATGGGTCCCACCATATCCAGACGCTTTCTTACAGAGTTGAAGGCTCCTCCTGTCCTGGGAAGTGAAGGAAGCTCCCACCAATGGAGTTTTCGATTCCCAACACGAACATCTTCTTCTCCGATTAAGAGATAACCCCAACCCAAACTTTCGTCGCATCTCCTCGAATTTCCTCCAAAAGCTCCAAGCTTTCCTTCAATGGCGGCTCTAACTCTCTCTCTCCACAAACCCCTTCTCCTCCGACCCGCCATTTCCGTCCGCAGCCCCAGAGCCGCCGCCGCCGCCGCCACGATCGTCTGCCGGCTGAAGAGCCCCCGAGACGGCGAGAAGAGCGGCGTCTCGAGGAAGATCGTTCTCTCGGAGGAGCCCCCGCCGCCATTGGAGGCGGAGAAAGCGAGCTCGGAGAAGACGAGAGCGAAGAGCAATGGGGTTTCTTTGTTTGTGAAGAGATTGCCCAGAAAGATTCTGTCGGTTCTCTCGAATCTGCCTTTGGCCCTTGGAGAGATGTTCGCCGTCGCTGTTCTCATGGCTATTGGTATCAATCTCTCTTTAATTATATATATATATATTATATTGTGAATTTGAGTTTGATCATACGAGGTTTGCAGTTCATCTTCGATGGCTTTGATCAGTATTTTTGGCGGCAATGCCCCTGTAACCTCTATAAAGTAGCATGTTGTTCCTAAAGATGTTAACTTGTGCCCGAAGTAATAAAAATGTTTAGTTTTCAAATAAAATTTAGAGAAAATAATAAAATGGACGAAAATACACGCGTTAATGTTTTCCGTCATTTTTTAAGTATGTGAGCGATTTTTGTAACGAGATTATGCTGAAAACCGCGCTTAATGGATTTGATCTGTGTGAATTCAGCAGTGACACTTTTCCAAGTTAGTTATTTTTTTCTGTAAAGCATGCCTTGAGTTCATCGGTTCTTTATGTTTAGGAACCGGCATTGATCAGGGCGAAAGCCCGAATTTCTATTTCGAGAAATTTCCGGAAGAAAATCCGTTGCTCGGATTCTTCACTTGGAGATGGGTTCTCACTCTGGGGTTCGATCACATGTTCTCGTCTCCCATTTTCCTCGGGACGTTGATCCTTCTCGGTGCATCACTCATTGCTTGCACTTACACGACGCAAATACCGCTCGTCAAAGTTGCCCGGAGGTTGGTTTTCGTAATAAAATTACGCATGTTTCATAAATGACAGTGAATTCGTCTGCTTTTTTGGGTTGACCTAGAATGTTGACTGGTGAATACAGATGGAGTTTTCAGCATGCTTCTGCATCGATCCTTAAGAACGAGTTTTCCGAGACTTTGCCGAGGGCGTCAATTCAAGATCTTGGCGTTATACTGATGGGGCAAGGATACGAGGTTATAGAACTTCTTGCCTTAATTTTCTTTAGTTTTTTTAGCGATTTATGGGTGTGAAAGACGTTGTTTGATTTGCCTTCTATTGTTATACTTCGAAAGCTTTTCATCAGAAATCCGTTTTTACACCGAAAACCGGTTCCTAAGAAACCAAATTCAAAACCGCATTACCCTTTTTGGTTCAAATTTTATTATATGGGCTATATGGTTATTTCTTTGCGAATTTTTACTTTTGAAGTTATTAATCTGTAACTTATCGTCATTAGAAACCTATATCTACTTAAATTTGATATTAGAAACGTGTAATAATTAGTTTTTTTTTTCATTGAAGTCAATCATTTTGTTCCATGAAAACGGTGGTACACGGGAACCATTTAAAAATCGGTACCCGCTTATCAAACACCAGACATCCGATTTTAATTTTGAACCGCAACGCCGGTTTCAACCCTATGTTTTGTTAGACTTTTAGTTAGAGCATAACAACATTTTTACTTTCTTTCAAAATAGGTCTTCTTGAAGGGACCGTCCATGTACGCCTTCAAGGGGCTGGTCGGTCGGTATGCGCCGATCGGAGTACACATAGCAATGCTATTAATCATGGCCGGCGGGACTCTTAGCGCGTCCGGGAGCTTCAGAGGCGCGGTCACGGTGCCACAAGGCCTCAATTTTGTGGTCGGAGACGTATTAGCCCCGTCTGGGTTTCTCTCCAAGCCGACCGAAACGTTCAACACAGAAGTTCATGTCAACAGATTCTACATGGATTACTTTGAAACTGGAGAGGTTAGCAACTCATCTTCGTATTCTTCCATTTTGAATACAATTTGTAAAAAAATCCTATAAATATGGAAGCTTAGGTATATTTACGGTAAAAAAAAAAAAATTAACATTGGTTTTTAACCTAGGTATATTTTCCACCATATCCCTAATTTAAATAACGGGACATAAATAAAACATTATTAAGATGTGAGTAATGTTGCGGATGTCACAGTTTAACCGTGCTTTTTATAACGGTTTGAACATAGGTAGCACAGTTTCACACCGACCTTTCGCTGTATGATCTCAACGGTAAGGAGGTTTTACGGAAAACAATAAGCGTGAATAACCCGCTACGATATGGAGGCGTCACCATATACCAGACTGATTGGAGCATCTCCGCGTTACAAGTACTCAAGGACGATGAAGGCCCTTTCAATTTAGCTGTGGCACCGCTTAAGGTGAACGGGGATAAGAAGCTTTATGGCACCTTCATGCCGATCGGTGATCCCAATTCGCCTGATGTCAAGGGCATGTATGTAATTCTCCACTTTATTTTTTCAAAACTTAATCTCACCTAAAGATTTAGCATAAACAAGTTATTATCAGCTGACCCCCTTGAACTTGATGCATCGTCTTTTAACTCGGTTTTTATTTTTATTTTCATTTTTGTGCATTTTTTATATGTATCTCAGATCGATGCTTGCTCGTGATCTGCAATCCATCGTCTTGTATGATCAAGACGGAAAATTTGTCGGAGTCCGACGACCAAACTCTAAACTTCCGATTGAGATCAACGGGACTAAGATTGTTATTGAAGATGCAATAGGGAGTAGTGGCCTTGACTTGAAGGTAAAGTTTAGAAGTACAGATACTTAGGTTAATTAGTACATGAGTTTGGCTTTGACTTGTTGACTTTGAGTTTGACGGCCTTGTTCTCTTCTAGATTGACCCGGGTGTGCCGGTCGTATATGCCGGATTTGGCGCTCTCATGCTCACAACTTGCATTAGCTTTTTGTCACACGCACAGGTGACAATTCCTCTATATTTCTTTGAGCAAGACACAAACTTGCTATACCGTGTTGAATTTATCAATTTGGGTCCTATCACATTTCTCATTTTCTCTTGATCTCGTTTTGCAAAAGATATGGGCATTGCAAGATGGTACATCGGTGGTGATCGGAGGAAAGACGAATCGCGCGAAAGCCGAATTCCCGGATGAAATGAATAGATTGCTCGATCAGCTTCCAGAACTAGTTGAATCCTCTACTCCCAACTAAATATCTCAATGTATGAGGTTTTGAGGCATAAGTATATATATATATACACAAATAAACACTCGATTCTATCTGTATATAGAAAATTTTGGGCTATTCCAATGTGTATACACTTGAATAAAATATTGTATACCGTGTGTGTGCAAAGGAGCACCTCAGACGAGTTTAAACTGAAATTTTTTACCAAATCTTTTACTACTGTATTTCAATTTATTTACAAAAAGCAATAAATGATGGTAAAACCTGCTACCGTTTTCACTATAACCGTATTAATCAAAATTTCAATTTTTTTACCACTTAATGTATGTGTTTTGATGCCTAGATTACATTTTGATGCATCCTCTAACTGCTTTACCTTATCTGTGATGAGTTGTTACAAACAGCAATTTTAAAGAAAATTCATTTTTTTTTCTTTTCTTTTTGGGCAAAGTTAGAATAGTCATTTGTTCTATATTCTTTTTGGTCAAATTGGGTAAATCAGAATGTAATATCGAAAACATGATAGGCCTAAAAATCTGTTTATCATTTTCAAGTTAAAAACAAAAAATGCATTTTTCACTACTAATACTTATAAACCGTAATGCATTATATATTATTGGGTACATGAGCTATTTCATAAAATACATCAACATATCAAATACATCAAGAACCGGATTTTCAGATCCGGGTTTAAAACTGGTTTTGAAACCAAAAACCCAAATTTAAAACCCGAATCCAAATCAAAGTCCTTGTTTTGGTTTCTACACAGCACTTAATATTACTCGATCTGGCGAGGTATAACATTAGACTATCTTTGAAAATTAGGCTACTTGCAGCGCTTCTTCCCGCTTGAGATCGAAAACCTTGATGAGAGCATCTTCAACAACCTGATACGATAGCATAAATAGATATTGATCGAGATCAACTAAACACTAAATTTCAATTGGTACAGAGAAAGGTTGTTCCTGAGAAATTAAGAAGTATACTTTATCGGGGGTAGAAGCTCCTGACGTTATACCGATCGTGACGGGACCCTCCGGTAACCAATTCTCTTTCTCAACCAGCTCTCCGTGCTACAACATAACAAGCGATCCAATATTTAAGGTAATAAAGATAAACTAAGAATTATTAACAAAAATGTCTGTCTAAACTTACATTGAGCTTGTAGGCTATTCTATTTCCCGGGCCTATTCTTTTCTCACTGTCAATCCAATACGAAGGAATTCCCCGTTCCTCGGCGATTTCTTGTAGATGAGATGTGTTGCTTGAATTCCACCCACCAACGACTAACATCAAATCAATATCTTCCTCAACAAGCTTGTACATCGCATCTTGACGCTCCTGAAAAAGACACAATTATTATTATTTTTCAAATTTATGACAAAAATAAATGAAAAATTGGGAAAAGAAAAGGGCTTACTTGAGTTGCGTCACAGATTGTGTTGAAGCTCATAAAATGATCATTCACATTTTCGACCCCGTACTTCCTCATCATAGTCCTCTCAATCAATTTCCCTGAGGAATTGACATAATCAGATAATACATACGAGACAAAGTTTATAATGCAAGTAACAGCGGTAATTCAAGAGAGATGCTAACCAATCTCTTCGGTTTCTCCCTTGAGCATTGTTGTCTGATTAGCAATGCCAGCCCTTTCAAGGTCCCTATCGGGGTCAAACCCCTTAGAAACCGCATTCTTGAATTTCTGCATAATTAAAATATTTACAAATATCAATTAATTTATGCCCAAAAGCCTAAAGTAAGCATCTTTAGAGTCTTGAGAGAACACCCACCTCTAAAAACGCCTCTCTAGTTGAGCTAGATCCGTCAAGCTCGCCGCCAAGGATGTAATCACACACGTAAGTTGCCTGAGTCAGATAGCCAAAATCTGTTACATCAACTACGTAACATCGTATTAAGCTCGAAAAATAAAGGGACAAGTGTGTCTACCTCTTTCATGTTCTTCACAATAACGTAAGTCCCGGCAAAGGAAGCAGTAGCTATGGTTTCCTCATGAGCATATTTGCCATGAATTATGGAAGTATACTCTCCTTTTCGGTGCTTCTCCACGACATTCCAAACCTTCACAAGCGCAACAAAACAATCCCGAATTAATCTAAAGTTCCATAATTTGGCCTAAAGAACGCAAACAGTTTGCAAAACCCTTTTTACCTTAGAAACCCAAGGACAAGTGGTATCAACGATTTGTACGTTTTTCTCGTTCAGAGCCGCCATTTCCTCCACTGCAGCACCGAAAGCTGGCAAAATCACGACGTCGCCTTTGTCGACGACCTCGAACTGCTTTTCCCCTTCCGCAATCGGAATATTCTCCACCTTCATTTCCTCTAACCTCTGCTCATACCAATTGGAATCAGCCACAACCAAACCCTAGAACAGCCTAGAAACAAAGACCTAACCATTTTCGGCTCAAAACTCAATCAAATTCCGGCAAAATCGGAGCAGCAAACGGACGAAACGCAAACGTACCGCGTTGACGGTCGGATTGTGGATGATTTCGTTCGTGATCCAAATCTTCTCTTCAGGAAACTGCTTCCTTGCCTCGTACGCAATCTGAACGGCTCGCTCGACTCCCCAGCAGAATCCGTACGACTCGGCCAGCTTCACCGTGACGTTTCCCCAAGTGTACTCGTTCCCGTTCGCCTTCAAAGTCTTGATGATCTCACCTGGCCAAACAAAGCACAATCAAATCCCAATCAGACTTCGAATTCTCAGTTTCAGAATCGAACGAAGACGGAGAGAGCGAGAGAGAAAGAGAGACTCACTGGTGTACTCGCGGTTCATGAGCTCGAGAGTCTCCTCCTTGTGACCGAAACCCTTGCGGTTGTAGTTCTTGCTCCGAGTCAGGTTCTTGCGGAACACCTTGGCGTCGAAGTCGGGGTCGCCGGCGGCGGAGCACCGCACGGCGAGGGGCTTCCGGAAGCGGAGGGAGAGGGCTTTCTCCGGCGAAGCGAGGTCGGAGAAGGCGGTGGCGGTGGGAATTCGGCAGAGCTGGTAGACGATCGCCATTGAAGAGGTGCGCACGATAGCAGAGCTCGTGGTCGGGGCTTGCTCAGTGCTCAACTGTGGTGCGCATTTTATCTCCAACGAGGACGAAACTATATATTTTATGTTATCTAACAGAAAGTTTTAAATTTAGCCCCGAATTTCATTATATATTATGTTTTGACCTCTTAACTATGAAAATTTGTTTATCGTCTTGGTTATCTCTGAATTTGTCCTTTTTACCCCCTCTATGAAAATGAAAAATTACACTACAATTTTCAATTATAGCATAGTTGCACTTGATTATACTGTAGCCATAATTGTAGTATCTTAAGCTTTTTTTTTTCTTTTTTTTTAAAAAGCTGTATAAAGAAGAGCTTTTGTGCAACAAATATTAATTTCAATACAAGATTATTTTTTATGTTTGTATTTTATTTTATTTGAGAAAACATGAATGTATGTGTATTCTTTTATAACTAAATTATGGCGAAAAAAAAAATGCCTGTTAATCTGGAAGGCTAAAAGTGCAAGTTATTATAAATACTGGGAACATATGATATATTTCAATAGTTTTGGGCCATAACTTCTAATAGATGTGATGGGTTGGGGTCTAATTTAGAATATGTTCCAATTATTAATGAATGTGTCCACGTTTTTCATCTTTTTGTCAGTTCTTTTTTTTTTTTACTGAAATTTCTTTTGTCGTTTAATGGAAAAGGATCAAATTCATAACGCCTTTGTTTTGGATTCCTTCTTAACAAAGAACGTTATCTTCTGTATTTTGAAGAGAAATATTGTAATTCTCTAGAAGACATTACATAAATTATAAATATTCATATTCTCTAAAATATTTCTTACTATAATAGGATCAGTAAATATAAAAGTAGTACTTAAATATCGATAATTCATTTGTTAGTGATTATTGATGATCAATAATATGATGTCCCAAGAAGACTCTACTTTATGAAAATGTGGATTTTTATAGCAACATAAAAAGAGCATTATCAATATCATATATAGTATTTAAAGATATTTGTGTGGTGACTTTAGCTTTACTACCACCACCTTATGTCGTAATGATTTGTATAATTGTATTAATAAATAAATAATATAAATAGGGATTTGTGATTTTCTCAAGTCATCAAATCAAATACTTTTGCTTCCATTATAGCTTTAATGCCAGGCTTTACAGTTACAGTATATAAATTATAAAGTCTCCTTCGTTAACATAAAAATAAAGTAAATTCATTCAATAATATATCTTACTCAATATTATTGCACTTATATTTATATGTTGTATGATTTAACTGCAGAATGTCCCCATACACTTCTATTATTGAGGATTCTCTGCCAAAAACTAGTGGTGTAATTGGAATCGGAACTGGTTTTTTTTTTTTTTTTTTATGTCTCGGTCTCATTTTGAAATTTTTTAATTTTCGGAATCGTAAATTCAAGGCAGAGACTTGGAACCAAGGTGTAAAATGTCGGGAAAATCGACCGAAATTCGCGTCGATTTTCGTTTTCAGTGGAACACCGAAACGACATTCTTTCCGTTTCGCTGTCGTTTTACCAAATGCCGCGAAATTCCAAACGACATTCGGAAAGAAAATCTTTTGTCGTTTTTTGCCTTCAAAACGACGAAATAGTGCTCGAATTTCGCATTTTTGGTAGATTTCGGCAAAAATACCAATTAAACTTTCGGCAAAAATAATTATACTCACACAAGACCCCGCCACGTCCGGCCGGTCGGCGGCGGCGGCGCGCGCGTGTGGTGGTGTAACATTTGTGTGAATCCTCCCCCATCCACAAAATCCTATGACCCTAAGGGCCCAAGCCCTTGTCCCTAATATTTGGTATATAAACATCACCAAACTCTTGTCATCTATCAATGTGGGACTTTTTGTTTTCAACTAATATCACACATTCACACTTAACATACACATACACTTCACCTAATAATTTAACTTAATATTACACACTTCAAATAATATTATACACTTAACATACATATTAACTTCACCTAACATACATATACACTTAATATTAGTGTGTTATGACTTATGAACTTATGATGAGTGTGTACTAAACTCTATGGTGTCATATTTATTATTTGAATATGTTTTTGTGGTTATGTGTCATATTTATTAAATAGGTAATTTAGAAATTAATAATTCAATACCATATAAAAATATAGTTGGAATTTGAAAATACTGAAATATTTTTTACAGAATATCCGTCGGCATATCCATCGGCAAGCGGTATGCCCATTCGAAAAATGCGGTAAATCCGGTAAACGACATGCCCTTTTTTTTACCATTTGCCCATCGACATACCCATCGGCAAGCGATATATCCGTAAAACAAAAAATTCGAAACGAAAACGGCAAGCGGCATTTTAAACCTTGCTTGGAACCTTATTTGTTATATATATATATATATATATATATATATATATATATATATATATATATATAAGATTAAAGAGACGTGGCGTTGAATTAACATCGAAGAAGCCAATTTAAGGAGTGTTTAGATAATGACATGGATGAATCTAGAGACCCAAATGTTGTGAAACACAATTACTTGTCTCGATCGGTCAAAGTCTTAATTTGCGTGGTCCATATTTTCGCTTAATTTTTATTTATTTTTTCTGGTTCAGCCATTTCATAAAAATGTGCTGCGCGTTATATTACATTTCGCAATACACTTCTCCATTGCGTTGCTATATTCCATGCATTTCTTCAATTTATTAAATTCGGCAAATAAAACAATATTACTATAAATTGAGGAAAAAATAAATAAAAATTGATATAATAGATAGGGAAAAAAAAAAAACTCATAAAATTTCAAATCACATCAGGTATAAAATTTCTTAGCTGCCAATAACAAATACGCATATGAGATAGTAAAGAGACTAAATATGCGATATATTTATATATTATAAGACTTTTTTTATTACTCGTTTTACTAAAAAGTGACAAAAATAATAGACTTACTCTCGACACTATTTATGAGTAATATGCTAACTTAGTAACTTGTTGTGAAATGAAGGTAGCTCATTCAAAAACGCGATCTTTTATCTCTCGATTCCCATTCTCGGGTAGCCAAGCACCAATCTCTTATTATGATAAAAAAAAAAAAAAAAATCCTCGTGAGCGTATTTTTTTGGTTTTTCACAACAAAACAGTTGATGATATCCCTCATCGATCGAGCGATAGGTTAACGTGTTTCCAATAACGACAAGTAATATCCTCAGTAAATTTGCCATTGATTTTTTCAAGATTGCAAGCAATAAGTGTTATTAGAATGAATTCGGCTTGCAACACCAAGTTCTTTTTCTTCTTCTTTGGTACGTAGATAGTGGAGATCACGGGGATCTCTATATCAGGTTAGTCGCGGAAGACTTGGAGAATCATCGTTAATATGGATTTTCAAAGACGCTCGATAAGTTGTAAATAACAGTTGCCGAATGCAACACAACTCTATATTCGACACACAAATATAAAAAGTATTCATTGAATAAAAACAAGGACCAATGTACTAGCCAGTTGTTTATAACTTTTTATTATTTCATTAGTGAGGCTCAGCTTAAATTTTACAAAAATTATTTTTAATTTTAGTTTAAAAAACAAACTGTTTAAAAAAAAAAAAAAAACTGACAGGTGTTTGGTAAATTGTTTATAAAACAGTTGTTGCTGGAAACAAAAACTGATTTAGCGTTTAGTAAAAAAATTTATTTAGGCTAAAAAGACTAAAATAGACTAAAACCGTATATTTGTTTTTAGAAAAAATCAAAAGCTACGAATTCTACTTTTTACGATTCATGTACAAAAATCTAAAATCGATTTTGTGTTTTTTGGAAAAACAATTTTGCCAAACATCTGAAAAAGCGGTTTAGTTTATTTTAAAAACAAAAACAGGGCTAAATAAGCTATGTCAAACGCACCCAGTGTATAGATGTATTTTTTTTTCCTTTTTACTTAGATTATTATGTGATAAGTATAAAACGGTAGGAATGTAAAGCGAGTGCAGAAAAGTAAAGAACACCAATACTTTTTGGTAATGCAGTTCGAAATTCATGTCTTACTTCTACGGGGCACTCACCCAGATTGATCAACCAAGAGTTACACGAGATTATTACAATCAGTAATACATATGGACGCAAAACATAAAAGAAAACTCTCCATTATTGTCACACCTACAGCTTTTACATCCAGTGAACTCTTGATGATAGCAAGATCCCCTTGCACCAATCAACTATGAACGTTTCATCCTTCTTCACTTCACTCGTGAATTGCTGATTGCCTTCTCTTGAAGGTTTTTCTCTGAATATCTCTGTAAGCGCTATCAATTTGGACCTCAATAGTCGGGACTTATAGGAGCTGCACAAATCAAATCTCCTCGCCTTGATAGCAAGATTCAGCTCATTGATACTCTCCAATGATAAGAATCATGCGCAATCTTCATCATTTAATTCTGCGCATAATTCTTCATTCAATGTAGGGAGAGGATGACTCAATCAGACCTTGATTGAGGATGCGCACGAACCTAGATATGTGCGTCTTAAAAGACTTGCTTGAAATATCTAACATTTGTAATGACGACAAATATGACAATACCTTTCCATAAATATACTAACAGAATCATGGAATAATTAATAATGAACTCGTAAAATCCATGATCCAACAATTAGGTTAAGAAATTTTGGTCACCCTTTCAACTTTAACTTTGTAATGAAAGTTCACCAAAATATATACTAAATCATAAGCTCAATGATAAATATCATTGCTATTTTGTTACTATATAGTTTTGCCGTCGAATCTTGCCTTTTCGTAGCATACCATGAAAAACGACATGTTTATTCTACCGTGGAAGTCCAAAGCGACACTTGTAATCTTGTACATATATGCCACTTATTATAGACATCTACAATTTACATTAGCATATGATAATTTTTTAACTTTTATTTTTCTTTGTGTTAAAATATAATATGTGCTCTGATTTTGTAACATTAAAATCTCATTGATCAAAATCTACAAAATCCACTACTTGCCAAATTGACTGGGGATGAAACTGATAACCCATATTTTAAAGTAACATGTTTTCTGAATATATTACAATTACTTAGAAGCTGTTTTTACAGTTGGTACCAATAGCAGTAAAAACATGTTACTTTACCCATGTCTGAGCAACCGTTACCTATACGGTATTGAACTAATATTATCGGCTTGGAACCGGTATCGCTAAATACCAATTTTAAATAATAATGATCTTAAAAACAATATCGGGTACCCAAGTCGAAATTCACACTTACACGTAGAGGTGGCCATACAGTGCGGGTAGCCCTTGCCCGGCGAAAATCAAAACTCTTCCTCAAATTAGCTACCTTCAAATATGAGTTTAATTTCTGCCACAAAAATCAAAATAAAAATTAAGGATTTGAAAACATTCGACATAGAAATAAAAATCATAATTTTTTTTTTAATTCCAAAATTACTAGAATTTTCAAGTTCTAGTACACCAACAATACAATACCATATACTTTGAGAAAAATATAAAGTAAAAAAACAGAAAAAAATATGAACCGAAAAAAAATATATATATTGAAAAAACACGGCCACAATCTACTAAACCCAAAATCCTGCGGGCCCCACCATATCCTGATCGTTCTCTAGGACTCCACAGAACAGAAGTGTAATTTCCACTTTCAAAGAAATATAAATATTAATTAATTAATTAAAATATACTTCATTCATTCATTGCTGTCGTCTGTTACAGCCTCCTGGGAATCGAAGGAAGCTCCGAGCTGCTCAGCCATGGAGTCTTGTCGTCTCTCCTCCGTACCGTCTTCCTCGGCCTTGACCACCACCACCGTGCCTTCTTCCATTCCTCACAGAGCCATTGCCTTCTCCGACAAGACTCCTTTTCTTCAAGGCCACTCTCTCAAGTTCTCCGGCGAGTATTCCAACCGGACTCGCCAATGCTCGACCAGGCTCAGGTTTCTCAATGTCAGAGCTCAAGCTTCGGGTACGTTTCTCAAGTATGATAATGCGTATTCATGTGTTTGCTTGAGAATCAAGTAATCTTCTCCCAGGGAAATGGGAAATTTGAACAAATCTGTCAGAATATTGGGTTGATCGAGGAAATTGCGCATGGTTTATCACCAATAAATGTGATTCGTTGTAGGGACACCGAAGATGAAGCCGAAGGGAAGCTCGAAGGATCGGAGCCTCGCGTTCGTCGCGGGCGCGACCGGTAAAGTCGGCTCACGAGCAGTGAGGTCTTTTCTTCTCACTAACTACATTGCCTTTTTTTGGAGAGAAGTTTGATATTTCGTGTCGTGTTAAGGAATTCTCAAGCGGTGTCTGTTCCGTTCAGGGAACTACTGAAGCTCGGTTTTCGAGTGAGGGCCGGCGTGAGGAGCGCTGAGAAGGGACAAGCTCTTGTGCAGGTAAGTATCGATCTCGCTCTTTGGTGGAAATTCAATATTCTGATTCGAGAAAGTTTGCGTAAGATATGTACTTATCTTGCAGAGTGTAAAGGAAATGAAAGTTGATGGAGACGCGCAGCGTAAGTGAAGTGAGAGAGGGTTTTATACACCGTTTTACATTGTTGTTGTGGCTTGATTGGTTTGTGGTCTTGTAGCGCGTAACGAGTAATTTGTGGTCTGTAGCCCAGCTGTAGAAAAGCTTGAAATCGTGCGATGCGATTTGGAGAAGATGGACCAGATTGGATCGGCGATAGGCAAAGCATCTGTGGTTCTGTGCTGCATCGGCGCTAGCGAGAAGGAAGTCTTTGACGTCACTGGACCGTATCGGATTGATTATTTGGCTACCAAGAATCTCGTCGAGGCTGGTAAATACGTTTCAAATTACCGAACATTTCGGCACTTTTCATGAATTTCGCGCGTTTCCTAATTGCATGCTCTAGAGGCTAGAAGGGTTTGATTAATGGTATATTGCCTGTAAAATACATGTATAAGGAGATTTCTGAAACGTAAAATCGAAACTTGTGAACATAGGAAATAGAAACGAAAATTTTGAATTGTAGGTTGTTCAGTTAATAATTATTTTATTCGAGCTGCTAACAAATTGCGAAGACTGAATGAGCGTTGATTTTGCAGCCAATGTGGCAAACGTTGAGCACTTCATTTTGCTGACATCTCTCGGGACAAATAAGATCGGATTTCCCGCAGCTATCCTGAAGTAAGCAGGTCTTCTCTTGTGTGACAAGACATCTTTTGAATCAGAGTAGAAAGGCTAATAAATTCACTAATCTGACCGTGTCTCAATCACTCGAAGTTTATTCTGGGGAGTGCTTATATGGAAAAGGAAGGCAGAAGAAGCGCTGATAGCCAGTGGAATTCCTTACACGGTCAGTGAATACAACATTATCAGCAGAGAACTCCATCACAAGCGTCGCTAATTTTTTATTCTGCTATTCAGATTGTGAGGCCGGGCGGGATGGAACGGCCGACCGATGCTTACAAAGAGACTCACAACATCACTCTCTCCCCGGAAGACACCCTGTTCGGTGGTCAAGTGTCAAATCTTCAGGTACGGCCTTGTTTCAAACGTACAATTTTTGAGCGAATATTTCACTGGAGGAATCCCCAATTTGTGGAGAAATTGAATCCAAACTTTGAACGATGGTAAATACTAACTATCAATACGGTTCACAATTTATAGTCTGTAATCTCACCGGGGATCTCTTTTTCTCCCATCACTTTTTCAAGATTCCAGACAGCTCCTTAGTCTTGAGCTCTTGAATTTAAGCTTTAAAGTTTTTTTTTTTTATTGGTTTAGGTGGCGGAGCTAATGGCGAGCATGGCCAAGAATCGCGATTTGTCGTACTGCAAAGTGGTTGAAGTGATAGCAGAAACCACTGCTCCATTGACTCCCGTGGAGAATCTTCTAAAGAAGATTCCCTCTCAACGCCCCGGTGGTTTCCCAGCCGAGGTATTCTCATTCCCGCTCAGTAAAAATATTGTAAGAAAAAAGCACTCTCGTATCAAAATTGAAGCCTATTTCCGTATCATTAGGTAACAGAAGTGCCTGATTCAGCACCTTCTGAATCCGTGGAGCCAAAATCTTCTGCACAGGAGGACATTGTCAAAGCCAAAGACACTGCTCCTAGGCCGAGCTCTCCGTACGCTGCGTGAGTCGAGATGATATTCACTGCCCTTTTGTGTTAGGCTGTCAAGCATCTTTTCGCCGGTTTAATAGTTTTCTCTGTCTTTATGTGATAAAAGCTACGAAGACTTGAAACCGCCCACATCCCCGTGTCCAGCCTCCCCAATTAAAGCAAGCGTCGTCTCTGGTGGGCCCGTCGCACCGTCTCCGACACCTTCACAGGAAACCCCGAAAGCTGTTGTTCAGGAGGAAGCTGCAACTACAGAAGTGAAGAAAACTACGCCTAGCTCGCCTTTCACTGCGTAAGACTATCTCCTTTTGATTTTGACATAGAAAAGGCCTTGTTTCGAACATAGAAAATATGAGTGGAAAGAAAAACAAACATAAATAAAGTAACATTTGTTTTTCCAATTTAAACATAAGAAGTAAAAAAATACAAAATATAAAAAAAGTTGAGTTTCTAACTTTCTAGTGAAATAAAGGAACATATTTTGCATTCAATGAAATATTTTTTTTAATATTTAAAGAATATTTTTTTCTCTTCCAAAAAATTGACAGAAGTAATTATTTTATTTCCATTTTCTATTCATTTTCCAAACTTTAAAATTACAACGATGCCTATAAAAATTACTCAAAACTTTAATATGGTTTATTTTCATGAACACCATAAGTCTTGATTTTCTATAAAAGTCCCTGTTAGGCTTATAAAAATTAATGAAAGCTCTACTATAGTTTCCTTTTTCATGTGGTTGTGTCAACTACAGCTATGCAGATTTGAAGCCACCAAGCTCTCCGAGCCCGACACAGCCTCCTCCGATCGCCTCATCGGAAGAAGTGGCAGTGCCACCAGAAGTAGTGGCTGAAAATGGTGCTCCTAAGACTTCAACTCATCGTTCTTCGCCTTACCATGCGTGAGTGTCCCGCTTTGACTAATTGGACCGGATTATCAGTCTCTTTAGCGCGTGAAAAATCAATATAGGAATTTCATTTTCTTATAGTGATTTCACATGTGCTCTCCTTGAAACCACCATTCACCGATGAGCCTCTAATTCAGTGTTCTCTCACTATTGAGTCACTCACACCTTTATTGTGATAAGAATCCCGCCAAAATCAACGAGACCCGAACACGAACGTTCTTCAAATTAGCTTGAGCCCAAACTTTTGGATTTGCCCGTTTAATATGTTCTTGAACTTCTTGACCTGAGCCCTAGTAACAGCCCCGAATGGAAATGGAACTCGATCCCGTGATGTCTTACCATGATTTGCATCATATATCATGTCTAGATCCACTACTTTTTCCTTTTTTTCTTTATGGAGCTGAAATTCTTGATAACTTCAATTCTCGTTTAAACGGAGAAATAAAAACGTTATGATCACCTGACGACGATGATATCCCAACAGGTATGAAGACTTGAAGCCTCCAACATCACCATCGCCATCGGCACCTTCTGCAAGTAAATCTTAGAGAATCGTATTCAAGCCGTATTCTCGAGGTAATACCGATTCATTCTCTCCCTCGCAGGTCTTTCCAATAAATAAGCACGTTTTTCAAGTGCTTATGTTCAAAGTAAATAATCATTTGGTTTCTTTGTCAGAATCATCGGAGTGATTTGAAATATCGCATAATGATTTTTACCGTCCGGTTCATTTGTGTGTAAGAAGAGGCAAGCGAGTGAAGCCGCGGCGGAATTCGAAGGACATTTGTTCATGAAGTGAATTTCTCATGTTATATGTTGCTCTATATTCGAAGAATCTTTCTTATGTTTTTAGTAATTTTTCTCAACTCATAAGGATTTTTTGAACAATTTATCTCTTTCTATTTATGAATGATTTTCTTCCATATATCAAGATTGTTTAATATGATATATATATATATATATATATATATATATAATATACATATTTCACGAGTGTAATTCAAACTTTTTTGTTCATATTAATAAATAGCATAAATTTGACATACGTGAGGTTTGAAACAACTAATTATATAAATAAAATGCATGCTTTTATTCTTAAATTATATTATATTATGTTTGGGTCGTGTTCACCGATATTTAATATATTAAAGAAAAACTCATGAAATGTCCAAAAACTACCTAAGGTTTAAGAGAATTGCCCATACTTTCAAACAATTCATTTATACCCATTTTCAAAATATTTTGGACCATATTAACCCTGATTTTAATTATATTTATTTATTTTCATATTTAATTATTTATTATATATTTTAATTTTTGAAATTAAATTATCCTAAAATTTTGGTTGAAAACTTCTCCCATTAATTAGGTTATTGTTTAATTTTGTAACTGTTGATGTGAATAATCACGACCAACTGTCACAAAGTGATAACACTCTGTTTATAATGAATAGGACGGTGAATTTTAACTATCCGAGATAAAATCCACTTCGGTGAATAAAGATACGAGATGATAATTTTGTAAAGGGTTGAACAATAGTAAGGAACTTGTATATTTGATTGATAGCAAAGCGATTACAGAGTGAAAAGCTAGTATGAAACGTAGAACGAGATCCCTCTGCCTAGAGTTACTTCGTAGGCTTTATTTATAATCTGAAATACAACGTCTCTTTCCTATAATTTAGTAACGGCTAGTAGACTAAAATGAATCTCCCTTTGCCTCTACTTTGATCACTACGTGTAAAGCTTTGACGACGTAGTATTTGGTCTCTTTCCACGTGGAGGACTTTGGCTTGGTCACCACGTAGGAATCTGATTACTGGAGTCCTCTAGTCTTCCGGGCTGAGTTCGATGTTGTGCACTGTTAAGTCGATGCTTGGTGCATCTATTGTTTCTACCGGGATAATGCGTTTCACTTTGGGATCCGAGGTGGATGCCAAGCCTGCCAGTGCGTCGGCCTGTGCGTTCTCGCTTCTCGGGATCTGGTCTATTTCGACCTTTTCGAACATTTTGATCAGTTGATTTACCACGGTTAGGTAGGCACTCATTCTTTGGTCTTTTGCCTCGTATTCCCCCGCTATCTGGCTTGTAACCAACTTCGAATCGGAGTAAACTTTGACGTTCCGAGCTCCCACCGCCCGTGCCAGCTTGAGGCCGGCGATTAGGGCTTCGTATTCGGCTTCGTTGTTTGAAGCCTTGAAGTTGAGGCGAAAAGATTGTTCTATCACCTCGCCACTTGGGGTCGCGAGGTGAATTCCTACGCCGGATCCGTTTTGGTTTGACGATCCGTATACTTTTACTGTCCATGCTTCGTCAGCTGACTCGTTTTCGAGTTTCTCGGTGTTAAGTTCTACAACGAAATCAGCTAGGACTTGCGATTTAGCGCACGTCCTTATTTTGTATTCGATGTCGAATTCACTGAGTTATATTGCCCATTTGGTCAACCTTCCGGATTGGTTTGGACTGTGTAGCACTGATCGTAGTGGCTGCAACGTCATTACCACGATGGTGTGCGCTTGAAAATATGGTCTCAACTTTCTTGCCGCCGTGATGAGGGCGAGTGCCACCTTCTCCATGGTAGGATATCGGGTTTCTGCGTCCTCTAGTGACTTACTGGTGTAGAAGATGGGCTTCTGATCACCTCGGTCTTCTCTGACGAGTACGCTGCTTACCGCGTAGGCTGTTACTGCGAGGTAGACTAAGAGTGGTTCGCCGATGATCGGGCTGACCAGTATTGGTGGGGTAGACAAATACTTTTTTAATTCTTGGAAAGCTTGTTCGCATTCGTTCGTCCACTCAAATTTTTTATTTCCCTTCAGCATTTTGTAGAAGGGAAGGCATTTGTCGGTCGATCGCGAGATGAATCGGTTTAGTGCCGCGATCCGCCCCGTGAGCCTTTGAACCTCTTTCACACTGCAAGGTGAGGGCATTTTTAACAAGGCGTTTATCTGGTTTGGGTTTGCCTCTATGCCACGTTGTGTGACAAGGTATCCTAGGAACTTTCCTGATGACACCCCGAATGAACATTTAGAGGGGTTCAGCTTCATTTGATACTTTTTCAGCATCTCGAAGCATTGTTCGAGGTGGGCGATGTGATCTTCTGATCGTTTGGATTTGACCAACATGTCGTCTATGTAGACTTCCATGGTTCTACCGAGAAAATCCGAGAACATTTTGTTCACGAGTCTTTGGTAGGTGGCCCCTGCGTTTTTCAGCCCGAAGGGCATTACTTTATAGCAATAGATTCCCCGTTCAGTTATGAACGAGGTTTTTTCTTGGTCGTCGGGGTGCATCAGAATCTGATTATAACCGGAAAAAGCGTCCATAAAAGAAAGTAACTCGTGCCCGCACGTTGCTTCGACAAGTCTGTCGATGTGCGGGAGCGGGAAGCTGTCCTTGGGGCAGGCCTTATTTAGGTCGGTGAAATCAATGCATACCCTCCATTTCCCGTTCTTTTTCTTGACCACGACTGTGTTTGCCAGCCAGTCTGGGTATCTCACCTCGCGGATCGATCCCGTTTTTAGTAGCCTTTCGACCTCCTCGTTCACCGCTTTGGAGCGGTCTGGGGCTAGCTTTCTTCTCTTCTGCTTGATCGGTTTGAAGCTTGGGTCAACGTTTAGTTGATGCAAGATGATTTCCAGACTGATCCCTGGCATGTCTTCGTGGGACCAGGCGAAGCATTCTTTATTCTTTTTCAAGAACTTGACGAGTCGTTTGAGTGTTTCGCCCTTCAACTCGCTTCCGATACCAACGGTGTTTTCGGGGTTTTGTCGTCAATGGGGACTTGTCGCACCATCTCAACTGTTGGGGACTCGTTTTCTTCTTCTAAAGTGTTTTTCACCTCGTTTATTCGGGGATGCTGTAATTGATATGCTTGATTTACTGTACTTTGCTTGGCAAGCAAAAAGTTGTTTATGTAGCATCTCCGTGCCATGGCCTGGTCACCTCGGATCTCTTTGATCCCTTCGTCGCTCGGGAATTGTAAACTTTGGTGATACGTCGAGGGCACTGCTCTCATGGCGTGCAGCCATGGTCTTCCTAGGATCGCATTGTAGGGCGATGAGCAGTCTATGATTAGGAACTTGGTTGTAACGTTCACGCCTCCTGCCATTACGGGGAGTTTGATCTCCCCGACGGTGTTGACGGAGTGGCCGCTAAACCCGGTGAGAGGCACTGTTTCCCTGTTGATGTCCTCGGGCCTTATTTTCATTTGGCTCAGGGTTGATAGGAAAATTACATCTGCGGAACTTCCGTTATCGATGAGAATCCTTTTGGTTTCCCAATTTGCGATGTTGAGAGTTACGACTAACGCATCGTCGTGTGGTCCTAGGAGCTCCCGAGCTTCGCTCTCCTTAAACGTGATGAGGGCTTCGGGCCCCTGGAAAATTTGGCGGGGTGCGTCTGATTGGAGCTTCCGCTGGTGGGCTTTGATCGAGTTAACCGAGGGCTTGCAATACTGAGATCCTCCCATTATCATGTTGATGACTTGGGACGTTTTCTCTTGGCCATCGTCTTCGACCTCGTTGACCTGCTTCCCCTTCTTTTCGAATGGGGTGTCGGGGACTTCCCCAGATTGGGGAGCTCGGTTCTTCTTGTGCTTCCTCTTCTTCGAGGTTGCCGGGTCGCCATCCGGGCTTACCCTTCCCTGCAATTTTGGGTCCAAGGCCTCGATGTCGAGGTCGCTCATTTCGCCTCGCTCCAACTTTTCCGCCAGGGCCATCTGTAGCTTGCGGCATTGGGCTGTTGCGTGTCCGAACACCTTGTGGAATTTACAGTAGGCTTTCGGGTCTTTTGGCCACGGATCTGCCTGTGTTGTCGTGCCGCCGCCTTGGGCCATGTTGACCTCGTCCTTCTCTGAGTTCATTACATAATTTGGGGGCAGGTTGTTTCGCTTAGGTTGGGGTGCATTACCTCGGTGAGGCCCGGATCCTTTGTTGTGGCCGGAGTCCCGTGGTGGCCTCGGGGGATTGTTGAACTTAGGCGTTGCCGGAGTTGGGTCGAATTTCGCGGCGAGGACTGCTCGCTCCTCCTCGACTCGAATCCAATTACCCCCGCGGTGCATTACGTCCTCGATCGAGGTATAACGGTTCACGCAGATATCCTGCCTGAATTTTGATTTATACCACAGTCTTGCGGTCAGGGCCGCAATTGCTGTTTCGTCGCTTACTCCGTTAAGGCGTGATAGCACGTCCTTGAATCTGGCTATGAAGTTCCGAAGTGGCTCATCCTTTGTTTGTTGTAGCGTGTAAAGTTGCGCCACCATGGTCTCCGTCTCGATGAACATAGAGAAATGCTTCAGGAAAAATGTTGTCAGCTGATCAAACGAGCTGATTGTGGCTGGTTGCAGCCTCGAGAACCAATCGAGTGCATTCTGCACGAGGTGCTCGGCGAATATCTGACATTATCCCGCATCTCGTTGGTGAGGCTGGAGATCGGCTCTCCCCATCGCGATGTAGAACGCCCGGAGATATGCTCTCGAATCGGTCTTTTGGTCGTAACGCGGGACGTTGACCCTTCCCACGTCCCTGATTTTCTCGTTGGTGATCAGCGAGGTGAATGGTGTGCTCGTGGATTCTTAGCCGCCGAGGTGGCGTGATGAACTTTTGAGTTCACTGCTTTCACCTCGGACTGCACCTTTTCCATCGTGGATTCGAGTCCTCTGAGCCATGCCGGGAATGGCGAATCGGGATTGTAAGCGAAAGGATTGTCCTTGTCGTTGCGAGTGGCATCATGTCGGGCCACAGGGGGTGTTTCATCCTAGATGCGGATCGGATTGGTCATTTCATTCCCGATCCGCGCAGAGCCCGGGCGTACTGGCGCCTGGGGGGCTTGCATTTCGGCATTCCGATTCATTCTTGGAGGGGTTCGGAATCTGAGATCATCGGGTTGGCCCGGTGCATCATAGTTGGATTGGATTGATCCCAATCCGGTGTCAGGGTGTCTGGTTGAGATGTGGCCGATTGCGACCCCGCGATCTGCAGGCCCTTGTGGGCCCGTGGTGGGATTTTGCCCATCTATTATGCCCGGGGTGTTTTCCACCTCGGTCGTTCTTGGAGTGACCTGGATTCCGGAAAAATCTAGAGTCCTTCCTCGTCCGAGATCTCTCCGTGGTGCTGTCGAAGATTGGGCTTTCATCGAGCTGACTGCTTCGGTCAATGTTCCCTCGATTTGGGACTGTTTCTGGGTGAGGTTTTCCAATTTGGTTTGGAAATCCTTTCTCGACTCAGCGTCTTCTTCGAGTTGTTTGAGGATTGTCTCCAACATGGCTTTTACGGCATAGTCCGCCGCGGTCTCCGAGGGGTTTCCGCAGGATCCTCCGCTTGCCATTTGCCTACTCGTTTGCTGGGAATTTGGTTGGGTAGGAATCTATAAAGATTTCCCACAGACGGCGCCAAACTGTTGATGTGAATAATCACAACCAACTGTCACAAAGTGATAACACTCTGTTTATAATGAATAGGACGGTGAATTTTAACTATCCGAGATAAAATCCACTTCGGTGAATAAATATACGAGATGATAATTTTGTAAAGGGTTGAACAATAGTAAGGAACTTGTATATTTGATTGATAGCAAAGCGATTACAGAGTGAAAAGCTAGTATGAAACGTAGAACGAGATCCCTCTGCCTAGAGTTACTTCGTAGGCTTTATTTATAATCTGAAATATAACGTCTCTTTCCTATAATTTAGTAACGGCTAGTAGACTAAAATGAATCTCCCTTCGCCTCTGCTTTGATCACCACGTGTAAAGCTTTGACGATGTAGTATTTGGTCTCTTTCCACGTGGAGGACTTTGGTTTGGTCAATAAAGGGTGAACCTGCTTATTCTTCAGGGCTGCTGGGTCTTCGTGGACTGACTGGGTGAGTCTTCATGGGCCTAGTTTATAAGAAGGCCGGGTCCTTGTTGACTAGGCTTCGAAGTGGGCTTTTGATGGGCTGATCGCGTTGGGCTGCCCGTTGGGCCTCCAGATTTGTTTTGAGGACCAATTCTTTCAGGACGTTGTGTTTAAGGCATGTCGTTTAGTGAAATGAGTGCAGTTCCTTAACTACGACGTCGTTTCTCCATACGGGATGAAATCCAGCATCATCAGTAACTTTGACCCAAAAATTAAATATTTTTCATTTAATTCCCTCGACACCTCTCTCTCTCTAGAACTGACCAATCTTTTTTCGTGAATTTCCTTCCACAGATCATCAACGATCGCGAGACCGGAATATCCAGAGGCTTCGGCTTCGTGACTTTTAGCTACGAGAACGCCATGAGGGAGGCGATCGAGGGGATGAACGGCCAGAACCTCGACGGCAGGAACATCACCGTCAACGAGGCCCAGTCCCGCGACAGTGGTGGCTACGGAGGCGGCCGCGGCGGTGGCGGAGGAGGCTACGGCGGTCGCCTCGAGGGCGGTGGCAGAGGCTACGGGGGTAAATACAATTACCGAATTCCAGTTTTGTAAATATGTTTACAGTTTACATATTCACAAGATTTGTAAATATTTCGTTAACATATTTACGTTATTCGTTAATAAATTTAAAATTTTTCAAAGTTGTTCATATATTTACAGTTTTATAACATCTTTCTTTTACTTTCGTAAATATGTTTACAGTTTAATTTCGTAAATATTTCTACAGTTTAATGCCCGTAATATTGTTGTTGAAAATCCTCCAGAAGCTCATAAACAAGCACAGTGTCACGATGTTCATCACGTTATTGAATTTTCGTAAATATAATTACAGTTTCATAATCACGTAACTCGTTAGAATATTGATTAATAGGGAGAAGATATTTTAAAATTATTAAGGGAGATTTTTTTTTGTCGAAATTTTGTTTTTACAATTAAAATCGTAAAAGAATTTTTTTATTTTATTAATTAATTTTAAACGTAATTTAAATTCCAAATATTGATTAATTAATTCGAAGGGTATATTAGTCCATATTTCAATTAGTTGGTGGTTTTGATTACCATAAATAGAAATGAGCATTTTTTCTAAACCTTGAGTCACAAATGGGCATTTGGCTCATTTATCCATATATTAATTTGTGCCGTTAGATCCATTTACGATGGATCAAAATTCGTTAACACATGAGATAAAGAACGTCGTTTTTCCCGCCCAAACAACTTTTGTCCATTAAACGACAAGTACCTCGCACGCACGTATCATTTGCAGCGAGGCTGTCGTTTTTATTCTTATTGAAAAAGAAACGACATGCCAGTTATTGTGCTTCTGTCATCTTCATCCTCGAAACCCTAATCCCCAATTTGACTGGTTCTTCTTGAATTCGATTTCGCAGCAAAAGAATTCAAGCTCAAGCCAGTCCAGGAAACGATAATAATGGAAGATGGTCACAATCTGAATGATAAACGTGCTGGTCCCTCGTCTGTGACAGCTTATCTTGATCCTAAATACTGGTAATCTACGTTTATGGAGCAATTTTATCTTCTTCTGAAAATGACCTAACACTCGTTATCGTTGTGGTGTTCTTAGGGACGAGCGATTCGCGAACGAGGAGAATTACGAGTGGCTTAAGGACTATTCTCAGTTTCGCCACCTTCTTCAGCCCCATCTCACTCCCACTTCCTCTGTACGTATCCATATATGTATGTATAGATCATTGCTTAGGATTTATCAGCAATTCATTGTTTCTGGTATATTATATAGCAAAATGAGTTGATGCAATGGTGGATGTGAATTGATTGTTGTGCAGGTCTTGGAGCTGGGCTGCGGAAACTCGCAGCTGTCCGAAGAACTGTACAGAGACGGAATCACTAATGTGACGTGTATTGATCTATCAGCCGTAGCGGTTGAGAAGAAGAAGAAACAGTTGTTATCTAAGGGATTTAAAGGTACTCTGCCATTTTATCGTAACTCTTTTTTGTGCTCGGTGATCTGGGTTTTGCGGGTTTTTTAACAAGAAAATTGATTTTAAGAAAGCCCGTAAAAGCCGATAGGTCAAAATGACACCATGTAAAGGCGACACTTACACTGCTGTTGGTTCGCATGGCGGCAAGACATCGGGGACAAGGATCGGACTTGGTTTTCGTTGGTTTCTTGCACTAGAAGTTAACAGGATCCACGTTCTCATGAATTCCCGTCTTTCCGCATGGTTTTGTTCGTAATCTTTCCGGAACGTATAATTTCATTTCTGAACTAGCTAAGTTTACCGGAGTTCCTCTGCGATCTACCCTGTAATGATTAATTTTTCATCATCGGCTGACGTCTTGTTTCAGAGATAAAGGTTCTGGAAGCTGACATGCTCGACCTGCCATTTAGCGACGGAACTTTTGATGTCGTTATCGAGAAAGGAACAATGGTAAACAACAAATTCCCAATCTTTGAACTCCTCTCTTGTAATTGCATATTTGCAACGGACAACTTTAGAATGTATGTCGTTTCTCCAATCTTGAAGGAAGTGCTGTTTGTGGACAGTGGTGACCCGTGGAACCCGAGAGCCGAAACGGTTTCTAAAGTCATGGCGATGCTTGAGAATGTCCACAGGGTTTTGAAACCTGATGGCATTTTCATTTCGATTTCGTTCGGTCAGGTTGTGAAACCGATCTTAAACACTTAACAAGTATATTAAGAAAAATCGACGTGAGGTTTATAACTTTTTTGCTTGATTTGAATCTTCTACAGCCACACTTCAGGCGTGCGTTCTTTAACGCCCCGGAGTTTACATGGTCGTTTGAGTACAAAACTTTCGGTGATGGATTTCACTACTTCGTCTACATATTGAAAAAGGTAAGTTTAATGCATTTTTACATGCTCGTAACCGAAACATGCTGCAATCAACCAACGCGACGTTATTAATTTTCTCAGGGAAAGAGATCAGCCGCAGATAGCGGAAGAGAAACGAGTGAGAACGCCATAATGCCGAAGCTTTGTTTATTCCAAGACGAACTGGAAACCGAGGACTACATGTTCCGAACAAACGTCGACGAGCTTAATTGTTAAACAACTTATTTCGACAATCTTCCTTTGTATTTTTTTTATCTCATGTCAAAAAATAGTTAAAATTAAACGCTACTGATTCAATCTTGCCAATTATCAGAATTTTCAACCATGTTAATGGATCAATGATTGACATCATAATGGATCTAAGTTGATATACACTAACTGAAAGAAGAAAAAAAAGATTTGAGATTCGCTAGAGGAAGGGGTCGAACCTCCGACCTTGTGGTTAACAGCCACACGCTCTAACCAACTGAGCTACTCCAGCAACTTGGCCGTTCTTGAGAGATAGTTTGATTATCTTATTGATTGGGCGTTCGAAAAGGACTCAGTAAACCGAATTTATCGATAATGCAATACCAAAAATTCATTTTATTTTAATTAAATATGGTAAAAGGGTATTAACGCCGCTATTTGCAATTTTATTTATGAACTTCTGTTTTACATGTTTTTAGGTTTTTAGTTATTTATTTATGAATAATATGAATTCAACATTATCAAACAAGGATTTTTTTTACCTAATTTCATATGGGAATGGTCAAAAGTCAAAACCATACATACTTGTTGATGGAGAGGCCAATTGGTCACATTGAAAAAAACTAGGACTTGTATCCTTTTCATTGAGTTGGAGACATAGCCGTGCCTGAGGGGGGAGGCGGAGTAGGCGCCCGCCTTTAGTAAAAAAAAATGATCTTAAATTTAGGGGCCCCGAAAATCAAATTTAAGGGCTCCAAAATCACTTAATTAATTATTTTTATGTTAGAATCAATTTAATTAAATTTAAGGGCCCCAAAAAATATAATCAAAACCACTTAATTTTAATATTTGGACCCCTAACTCTCAAATTATTTAGGGCCCTAATTTGTTTTAATAAAAATCATTGAACTATAATATTTGGGCTCCCAATTCCTAAATTAATTAGGGCCCTTTATTCCCACTTCACTCTATAATTTCCTCATGTCATTTATTCCCTAATCCCAAAATTATTTTCTCTCTAATTAAGTGTGAACGTGTCAACCGACAAGAAGCGAGCGGTCAATGTTTTGAATTACATACAATAATTGGATTTTAGCTTTCCAAATGCTTGGATTGCCTACCGAATTATGCTAACCATACCATTCACAGTTGTACATGTAGAAAGAAACTTTTTGAAGTTTAAATTGATCAAGTCTTATCTTTGATCAACCATGTCTCAAGATAGGTTGAGTGGTTTAGCTACATTTTCTATCGAAAAAGACATGGTCGGGAAACTCGATTATGTAGAGTTGATTAATACTTTTGCTTCTAAAACTGCTAGACGCGTTTTATTTGAATGAGAATTTTTTATATATAAATATTGTATATAATTTTGCATTAAAATTGAATTTTGCAATTACAGTTGGGGGCCTAAAAAAATTTCCTCGCCTAGGGCCCCGAAAATCTCAAGCACGGCCCTGGTTGGAGACAATATGGATTGCCATAGAAATATTTGTTCATATCAAATAAATTGGGCATTGTTTAAAAATATATATTTTAAAGTACTATTAAAATTTTCTTTTATTGTTTATTTGAGTGAAACTTTTTTTTTTTTTTTTAATGATATGGGGTGATTTATGCTAGCTGTAATCCTCATGTAGAGGGATTAATTGAAAAATATGTGGTTCTCTTTGTGGTTTAACGGCTTTGAAGGAGATAATTATTATGATACATTTCGTTCAGTTCTAAACTCGTCCCGACTAGGTTCATTCGAGATGGATTTAAAGCGGGAATCCAGACTCCGATGCCGAAAGGAGGTAACACATTAGTACGGTATTTCTCCGCTATAAACGAATAATGTATCAATAATGCCAAGATCACGCAGCCGATCTCGGAGATTGCGCCAATCTTCTTTTATTTTCAGCACTTATTTTCGGTTTATTTGTTGCCCTTTTGGTTTTTTTTTTTTTTATTTTTTTTTTATTTTTTTTTATCGTTTATCATTAATATATGTTAGCATAAGTTGTAATCTTCAAATTTGATGACACATTTTATGTTGCAAAAATTTACGTTTTTCTCTCTTTCTTATGTTGCCCTTGCCCTCTACCTACGTACGTAATAAATTTAATAACTCTTCCCAAAAAAAAAAAAAAGTTTTGATTTAAGGATCTACAAGAACTTGGAACGATCCATATTTTCAGTGTGTCCGAGACACCTCTCTCCACCACATAATCTTCCGCGTGTCACCAAAACGACGTCGTTTAACGTGGACCTTTTACAGCAAATCCAATCGCTCACGAAAACGACACCGTTCACCCACTCCCCTAAAACAGTTCATAATCATATACTAGCCAAATCCCAGTATTATTAGGATTTAATAAATTAAAATTAATTATTATCGGCATATATTCCCATTTTTTTGCAAACATCCGATTTATATTCTCGTTCTTTTTTTTTCGCGGCATATATTCCAAAAATCTTAAAAATGTACTCAAAGTCAACCTCCGTTAATACTTTTGTCTATGTCCGTCAGTTTTTGTCACATGTCACGCCCTTCAGACCGGCATATGTTTTCGTTCTTTTGCAAATATCCGACTTATGTTCCTGTTCTTTTTTTGTTTTGCGACATATATTCCATAAGTCTTAAAACGTACTCAAATTCAACTTCCATTATACTTCCGCCTATATCCATTCGTTTTTGCCACATGTCATGTACGCCTCGACAAACTCTTCATCTTCATCGATTGATTCGAGCAGAGCCCGAGTTTCACAACCTTGCAATGCTAGATATATTTTCTAGAGATAATAATATATGATCAATAAATTATAGAAAAACAATAACGACTAAATTCAAAATACATATCGATGTGTTCTTGAATTTGACGAGCATCGACTTATCTCTTTTGTCCAAAAATTATTCTTGATATCCTGTAAATCGAAAACGTTAGTGATTCCCGAGACGCATTGGAATCTCTCCTTAAAGCTTGATTCGCCTCCTCTACGTGCTTGAGTTTCTTTAGGCGATTAGCTTCCCAGGATATAACATCGACCCCAAACTTCGTAACACTTCGAAATTCGCCAGCGAACAAAAACTCTTTGAACTCCGTTACCCAAAGACTCACAACATAAAACAATGCGAAGCAAAAAAGATCATAATTACAGAGTGAAAAAACGAGAATCAAACTCATAATATCTAGAGTGCTTTCTGTACTTCATTTTGCAGTGGTTTTTCGAATGGGTTCGAGGTCGCTGTCAATTAATAGAAGCCGAAGGGACACAATGAATTGATTTTCAATAAATTTTATAACCGTTAATAATGAATTGCAATTAATTCAAAACGTAATAAATTGAAATCAATTTCCATAACACACATAATTAATATGATCGTTTTACGTAACGTTTGAACATCGGAACAACTCCCGGTAATTGAAGAAAGCGTTCATCTCGAGTGTTCAATATTTCGACCCACTTGATGCTATTTCAATTTTATTTTCATTGTAATATTTTCCAACACTTCGGAGACAGGTTATTGATGGCTTTCCTCTGGTCTTCGGTCATGGTGATCCCGACCTCTGTCCACTAGAACCTCTTTCGTATCTTATCTGCTTCCGCCAATGCCAATATCCCTCGGCATCGAACCCTCCCACAACAGAAGCTCGTGGGTGTCGGTGAGAATCAGTGTTTTGTGGCAATTCGACTGGTTAGTGCGTTGGTTGCGGTTGGTAATTAGGGATTTGAGAGCTTGTTACAAGCTGAGATCAGGGCTTCCACGACGAAACATGATTTTGGGATTAACAATGAAGAATATTTCTACATTGATGAGAGAATGAAGATTTCAAATAAATGAGTAATTTTACCGCCTAAAGATAATTAGTATCATCAAAAAATGGTACTTTTACCATCTACAAAAACATTATTAATAAAATCAAAAATGGAAAAAATTAGTACTCTTAAAAAAATTATTAAAAAATTATAAATAGAAGGAACGGGAACATGAGTAGGATATTTGCAAAAGAATAGGAACATATGCCTATATTAAGGGCGTGACACGTGGAAAAAACTAACAAACATAGAGGGAAGTATTAACGGAGGTTGGGTTTGAGTATGTTTAAGACTTATGGAATATATGTCGCGAAAAAAAAAAGAACGAGAACATAAGTCAGATGTTTGCAAAAGAACGGGAATAAATGCCGGTAATAATCCTTAAAAATAAAGGTTAATGATGGCGAAAATACCCAAAGTTTGGTCAAAGAACCCCTCGTGTACCCAAAGTTTAAAAGTGGTGGCAAAAATACCCAAAGTCGCATTTGGGGAGTTGATCACTCTATTCTCGTAACGCTGTTAACTTACCCGTTAACTCTGGCCACGTGGACAAATTTGTTTTGTTAAGTGTAATCATTAGAGATTCAATTAGTTGTATTATATAGTATTAATTAGGGATTTAATTCGTTGTTTTGTCGTAAACGAGGCTGATGTGGACTCGTCCACGTGACAAAAATTATTATGTCAGCAACCCACGTTTGTCCGCGTAGCCAGAGTTAACGAGTAAGTTAACAGCGTTACGAGAATGGAGTGGTCAACTCCCCAAATGCGACTTTGGGTATTTTTACCACCACTTTTAATCTTTAGGTACACGGAGGTTCTTTGACCAAACTTTGAGTATTTTCGCCGTCATTAACCCTAAAAATAAATATATATATATATATATATATATATATATATGTTTTTTCTTTACTTCATTATTATATATTTCCGTAATGCTTTCTCCGTAAGCTTTCTTCATTCACCCCTTTCTCTCGATTTCCCAAAACCTCGTCGGACCTTTTCAATTCTCGCCGGAGATTCCGGCTTTCCTTCCTCCCTGGCTCGGCGAGCGATCCGATTGACTTGCCCAATCGGTTCAAATTCGCTGTCCCTGGATTGCCGGAAGGAGATTTCGTGAATTATCATCTTCGCCTGCGTTGATTGGGTCCAATTCTCGACGGAGAATCGCCTTCATGGAGGATTCCATCGGCTCCGACGATGAGTGCTATATCTACGACGAGGACGGGCTCGAGAGCGATGACTCTTTTACCGAGTGGGCCCCTTCCAAGGGTCCCGCGAGTAAGGTATTTTCTTTCATGGAATCAAAGATGGGTTTGTATTGTATTGGTTTGTTATTGATTCAAGATTGCTTCTCTCTGGTTTCTATATATATATAAAGTTTGTCTTTCGGGTGAATTGTGATGGTTTTGTAAATGTGGTGAAATTGACTAAACTCCTTCTCTGTATTTGCAGGTTATAACTAAAGAATCACTTTTGGCTGCACAGGTACAAACAAACTCCTTTTCGACACTTTTTCGCTCAATTGATTAGGGTTTTCGAGGCGATTGTTGACATCGGATACGTTTGGGCAGAAAGAGGATTTGCGGAGGGTGATGGAATTGCTTTCGGTGAGAGAGCACCATGCTCGGACTTTGCTTATTCACTTCCGTTGGGACGTGGATAAGTTGCTTACGGTGTTGGTGGAGAAGGGAAGGGAGTTCCTTTTTGTGGAAGCCGGTGTCTCGATTGTTGAAAATCAAGGTTTTGACGTAACGCTGCCTCCGACGGTTTCCTGTGGTATCTGTATGGAGGATATACCAAGCAGTGAAGCCACAAAGATGGAGTGTGGTCATTGTTATTGCAACGACTGTAAGTATTTTGCTTGCGCAAACGGTACTGTACCGAATGCTGTTTTCAGCGAATCTCGGTTGAATTTGGGAACTTATTTATGATAATTTCATTGATGCATTGTCAGCCCTTAATATGTCCTATTGATTCCGACTATGGGGCATGGGTATTAGTATAATTCTCTATTGTATGTTGTTGTTGTCCATATAATATTCTCATTAAAATGAATGACATTATAGGTTGGAGTGGACACTTCGTGGTAAAGATTAATGAAGGTCAAAGCAAGCGAATAAAGTGTATGGCACACAAATGCAATGCGATATGTGATGAAGGAGTCGTCAGAAATCTCGTTAGTAAAACACGTCCGGATCTCGCAGAGAAATTTGATCGGTTTCTTCTCGAATCGTACATTGAGGATAACAGAAGGGTTAAATGGTGCCCTAGCATTCCTCACTGTGGAAATGCACTACGTATCGAGGAGGGCGAGTTCTGTGAGGTGGAGTGTTCTTGTGGTAATCAATTTTGCTTCAGTTGCTCATCGGAAGCTCACTCGCCTTGCTCTTGCCGGATGTGGGAGCTTTGGGTCAAAAAGTGCCGTGATGAATCAGAGACTGTGAATTGGATCACGGTTCACACAAAGGCTTGTCCCAAGTGCCATAAATCAGTAGAAAAGAATGGAGGGTGTAATCTTGTCAGCTGTATTTGTGGGCAATCATTTTGGTGAGGAAATTTCTCCTCGTTCGATCGCTCTATTCGTTGTTTTATTTTCTGTTTTGGTGTTTGTTGATATCTCTTCTCCCAGGGAATTGAAGAGAACTGAGATAATCCATAATTTTGTTGCAATTATGCTATTTAATTAAGGGGCAATGTAAGAAAATATATCTCAGAAAGTCAATTATGCTTAAATATATCATTAGTGTACTAAATAAGTTATGATACATAATTATTATTAGTTGCATAAAAACAATTTAGTGAATTACTCCAACTTTTATATATGAGTATAAGGAGGTGCATGGACCAACTGATGTATTTCGGTAATCATGAAGAGTTTCGACTGATGTATTTTCGTTTTTGTTGTTGCAGTTGGCTATGTGGTGGAGCAACTGGGAGAGACCATACATGGTCGAGAATTGCTGGGCATAGCTGTGGACGTTTTAAAGAAGATCGAGAGGAAAAGGCCGAGAGGGCAAAACGGGATCTTTATCGCTATATGCACTATCACAATCGCTTCAAAGCTCATACAGATTCCTTCAAGCTGGAAAGCAAGTTAAAGGGGACCATCCAAGAGAAGGTATCAATCTTGGATGAACGGTCGCCGCTCAAAGGTTTCAGTTGGGTCAGTAATGGACTCTCCAGGCTTTTTAGGTCCAGGCGGGTTCTTTCTTACTCCTATCCGTTTGCGTTTTATATGTTCGGAGACGAGCTGTTCAAGGATGAAATGACAAAGGAAGAGAAGGAAATGAAGCAGAACTTGTTCGAAGACCAGCAACAACAGCTTGAAGAAAATGTTGAGAAATTATCCAAGTTTTTAGAGGATCAATTTGAATTGTTTGCTGATGACAAAATTACGGAGATGCAAATGCAAGTTATCAACCTTTCGACGATCATCGATAACCTCTGCAAGAAGATGTAAGTTATGTGTGTTATGTACACACATGTCTTGTTATTAAATTAATTAGTTAGCGTTCAAGATTAGTGTTTGCCCATTAGGTTATCATTTTGGCTATTTTAAAGAGTCCTGATAAAAGGAAGCCAAAAATTGTTTAGTAAATTGGTTTAAAAATTAGCATAGGGGTTTCTCTATTAGGGTTTAGGGGTGAAATTTTATTACCGTTTCTCGATACCCGGTAAAACAGTGTAATTCATGCTCTTACTTCCTAATATGCTCTTAAAAACTCATGCTTCTCTCTTTGAATACAGGTACGAGTGTATCGAGAATGATCTATTGGGTTCTTTGCCGCGAAGCGTCCCTCACATCGCTCCTTATCGATCAAACGGCGTTGAGAAGGCTTCCGAACTCTCTGATAAAGCTCCTCTATTGAATTTTGGATCAAGTGGTATTTAAATCCGAATTTTTCGTATATAAGAAAAATATTTTTTAGTTTCAAGACAATGAAAATAGGGTTATATTTTCTTTCAAGACAGTGAAATTAGGTTTCTATTGATCGAAACATTAAGCCCAAGGCATTCCTAATTGTAAATATTTTGCAATGCCTATCTGGTAACAGGTTAAATTCAGGTTGAAGCCGAAAATCAAATCTGATATTGGAAAACCAAATATGATATACAATAGAACCTCGTTAAATTGATACTCGATAAAATAATACTTTTGTGTGTTTGCGACTTCTAACTAACATAACTAAATTATCCCTCAATAAATTAATAACCTCGATAATTTAATAAAATTCACTGGTCTCAACAATATTAATTTATAGAGGTCGTTCAACTATATATATAAACGAAAACAAAAAAAATTCGATAGTGGTATCGGAGAATCCAAAGTTTGACAAGAAAAAAAATCGAATATAATAGTTTATATCCTCGTACTTATCAGTCATATTCCAATATAATCATATAAAAGAAAATTTGATTTAGTTGAAAGAAAATGATACTCGGGGTTATATTTTCTTTCTCGCTGATCAAAACATTAAACTATCAAGGCTTCCAATCGCAAAAAATGTTTAAGACGTTAATCGCGTATTAGGCTAAATTTAATATGCTCCTTATTGTTCATAATTGAGTCATCATCGCTGTTCTACTTTGATATGCTTCTTTTTCAGCAGGAGTCACAGGATCAGATCAACCTCCTTTCTCTGGGAGCTCTGACGATAGTAATAACTCTTCCCGAAAACGCCCTTGGAAGGATGGTCCAGGCGGCGTCTTTTTTGACCTAAATTTACCGGCAGCCGAAGTCTGAACCTAGCAAGCTTCATATAGTAACAGGTGTACAGTCTCTATCTCTACTTAAGCGACACGAACCCGACGATGCTACTTCGTTCCCGAATTAAAGTCTTACGTATTCCCGACTCTTGTATCGATTTTTTGGCCATCTGAAACGTGGGGTTCGGCTAAAATATTCAATGTCGGTTTTATCTGGTACATAGTCCTTTGGGCTTTAGGTGCGTTAAGCTTGTAAATGTTATTTAGAAATAACATATAAACATTATTTTGGAGCTTATATTATATGATATGATCTATTTAAATTCTTATGTGAATATTGAAGCTTAGTATTTCAGGGTTTTTTTATTTTTTATTTTAGACTAGATTTAAGTATAGCCGTATTTTTGATACGTCTCAATAATTCACGCACTACACATTAGAGAGCTTTGGATTTATTTATTTATTATGTTTTGAATTAGAATTAGGCCTAAAAAAAGGGGAGACTTATTCGCTTGATTTGGTTCCTATTTTAGAGCAAGTTTTTTAGTCAAAAGTCCAACCTCTTGTGGGGAAAGATATTACATATTTGTTTGTTCTATACTTGGGAAAAATCATATCATATGTCGGAACCGCCAAAAGCGGTGGTTTCCGGCCTGAACGTGAATGGTTCGAGTGAGAGAGCTGTTGGGTTTTATCACTTTCCTACCCCAGATTTTGTCTTGGATGGCACGGTTTTGACCCAAGTTATAGTCCCGGTTTATAAACCTTGACGATGGCACGGTCTGGTCCCGAGTTAGTCTTAGGCTATATGGTTTTATATTTAGCCGTATTATATGTAATTTGGATTTGTTTATCCTTTATTTATTAATTGATTTGATTCGATTTGATTTTTTTTCTTCAGATTTTAGCTATTTTTAAGAGAATCAGTTTTTTTTTTTAGTTCGATTTTATTGAAGTATCGCCATCTTTATGACACGTGTCAATAAACCACGCCGAGACCACTAGACACAAGAGATCATTGTATTTAATTGTTTGTTTAAAATTTGATTTAAGTCTTTTCGGTTGATATGATTCCTATTTTGGAGCAAGATTTTTTGCCAAAATTGACGAGTCCAATCTCTTGTGGCGATTCTAGCCTTATTTTATGTATTACATGTAGTTTGGATGGGGTTTAGTAATTAATTTGAATGCACTTTTATTTTTCTTTTTCCGAATTTAGCAATTTTTAAAAGAATCTAATTTTAGTTATAAATGACTGGCTTTTATATTTAAATACTGTGCCGTTTTAGAGTAGTTTTTTTTTTTTTTTTTTTTTTTTTTTTTTTTTGACACAGATATCACACGACACTTTATTTCACAAAATGTGGCGAACATGTACGCAAATTTCGTGACTTTGAGTATTTGTTTGATGTAATTAAAAGTTTGAGAATAAGTCGTGTTAATTTTAATAAATTTAGGTACTTGTATCTTTTCCATTCCATGTATTACAAGCATCAAAACAAAACAGTACATACGCAAGTCAAATTTTTGCACTTTTATGTGACCTGTTTGTATGGATCACTTGCTATTTCATATATATAAAGACCACATACACATTGCATGTTTAATAATTACTGTTTATAGACCTTTACTTTAATGATGCAACTTTAAAATTGGCAATTTGTTGTCTCTAAAAAAAAGTCATTCTTTCTAGAGAAAAAGAATATTGCTCACCTTCTCCCCGTATCACAGTGAATTGACCAACTTTTCTAATCTCCTCGGTAACTTTCCACTTTCTTGCGCTGCAATTATACCCGGTCAATATCCGGTAAAAAAGCATTCCATAGATATACAATAAAATCTTCATAAATTGATAGAGATTATTGACTTCTCCGGTAATATTGTTGAGACTTGCAAAAGTAAAAAAAAAAAATCGAATTTATAATTCGTCGATATTAATTTAACAAGGTTTTGTAAGCCTTATATAGGATCTCGTGAGAGCATTTGAACCCTTGATGCGGCATTTGATGTAGGGCGACTTGACGGATAAAATTGAGTTATACCACGGTGACTTTCACCGTGATTTACTTATACTACTAATATGATAATATCTCAAAAAATATATATGTGTATGGGGGAATGTTTAAAATATATTTATCTTGTCTTACATTATACAGTTCCTAGGTATAGATGTTGACCTTTGATAAATTGGTTTAAGATGTTCCAAAAAATTTCATTGTCTTTATCCAATTATTTAATTTTCACTATCATAGAGACAAAAACATCTTTCTAAACATGACCTTTTTATTGCATTAAGAGCCCTTGCACTAATTATAATGGCTTCGGGTTCAACATTTTTTTTCTTATCTTCATATATAATGTTATTTAAATCTTTGATTAATGAAATCAAAGTCACAATCTTTGTTTAAATAATTCAACTATGTCTGACAGCTTCTCTAGGAAAAAGTGTCAACGATAAACAAGCTCAAGATTAAAATGTTTGTTTTATTTCTCAATTTTCGATAAATATTATTTTGCATGGACATTGGTATTTGAAGTGTGTGTGTTTTTTTTTTCGACATTAATGTTTGTGACTTCTAATTTGTTTGCATCTTATTTATTATATCGGTTCTTAATTTCGAGACAGTCGAGTTGACCATATGCCAAATTAGAAACTTCTATAAAATATTTGATCATACATTATTTTTATATTCAATATAATCTTCACAAGATTGAAATATGTAGTTTAATGTGGTTTTATTTACGTAACATTTCTAGACGGGCCAGTCACAGTGCAAAAAAGTGCTCGAACTCTTAAATTTAAAAGGTCTTAATATATATATATATATATATATATATATATAGATTTTTAAATATTTTAAATGCTCTAAAATTTATTTAATTTTGTCCCAATAAAACGCGACAAACTCACAGCTGATTCTAATCGTAATCATACAAATATAAATATCAGAAGTCGTAAAATTTTCGAAATACATTATCAGGTTTTGCTTGACATAGAATAGAAGCATAAGAAACAAATTAATTAATAGCAAGCTGTGAAATGTTTATTTGAGTGAGCTTTGTAATTAGATGAGTTAATTCTGTAAAATGATATATACCTATATATATATATATATATATATTATTTATTGAAGAAAAACAAGTTCTCAAACATCTTGGGTACGATGCTAATTGCTAAATCGATTTTAGTCCCAAATTGCTTGGATGAACTAAAAAAATCTTAATTGACCAATACTTCTGTCTTTCCAGATAGCATTATCATTAATTGGTCTCGATCAATTCCAATATTTGTTTATCATCATTTTATGTGTGGCTAAATTAAGAAGAAAACCTTATTTATCATCTCTTTTTCTCAACACAAATTCTCCACTCATGTTTATTTAACTATGTTAGCATTAGCAACAGTATTTAAAGAAACACATATAAACTCATCATTCACGCAAAAACTAAGCAAAATTAAGCTATATTTCAAAAATCAATATTACTTAAAACAAAATTAAATAGCAAAATTCTAACAATTCAACAATTTGTGAAAAAATAATAACACAAAGGTATCAAAATAAATGCTGACTATCCACGCGTACATGTGACTTGCTGTATTCGTTTATTACTTCATAAAAATTAAATAGTGCAATCCAACGAATGATACCGGGATATTTGTGCCATAAATATCTAATAATGTATTTCAGACTTTTCTCAAGCTACAAAACAGTACGTTGAAGTCCGATTTCGCCAATGTCGTAACACCGTCTCTTAAGTTAGGGACATATACGTGTCTCTAAAACTAATATTGAATAACTAATGTTTTCAACCTGTTTAACATAACTTAACACATTACGTTGAAGAAGTTGGACCCCGATATTATCGTAAAAAAATATTAAGAATATACCGACAGATACTTAATAGAAAATTAGGTACTTAACACATGAAGTTGAAGAAGTTGGACACCGATATTATCGTAAAAAAATATTAGGAATATACCGACATACAAGGTTCGACTTTTCCACGATTATCTTCGATAATCTTCGATTATCCGTCTTGCCGGTAGTTATCGGCAAGACGGCCATGCCAGTACTTTTCCATGATTTTTGTCGAAAATCGGAAAACATCTTGAAAAATAACGTAAATATGATACTTTTCAAGAAATTTTACACTTTTTGATGATTTTATTCGAGTATTTACATATGTGAGAGTGAGACATATGTAAATATGTTTGAGTATAAAATGATTTTATTTTTGGCATTTTAATGTTTTATCAACATTGTAAACTTAGTAAATATATTCTTAAAAATATTTTAGTGATTTTTCCTCGATAAGTGTCGATAATCCTCTATAAGTGTTGGTAACGATTATTTACAGTGTTTATTAGTTTTCCGTCGATTAATCGACAAGCAAACGATAAATCCGTCGAAAACGGCAAGCGATTTATCGGCAAATTCGGCAAGTTGAACCTTGCCGACATATATTTAATAGAAAATTAGGTACTTGTACCACAAATATCCCACTTCTTCTCGAAGTGCTCGCCACTTTAATGCTTAATGTTTATACAGTTAAATCAGACCAACCAATAGTCCAATATTATATATAGTCGTCGTCTCTTTCCTTTGGTGGTTCTCTCTTCTGTGACAAGTTCCATCCATAAAATTAAAAGGGAACAAGCTTTTGGCAGCTGGACTCTCACCATGCATATATATATATATATATACATACATAGCTTTATATTTTATCCAAAAGCGATAACTCACTCACAAAGTCCAGACCAAAGAAGCCCACCATAAGCACTAACAAGTCGTTTCATGCATGTCAAATTCAATCACAAGCTCGTGTCTATTTTTATTCGTCTCTCTCTCTCTCTCTCCCTCTTTATATATATATATATACACACTTTCAGCCCTTTTGAGGTCTCAAATATGGACATGGTTTAGTGTTAAATATGTTTGTATTTTTCTGTAAAAGTGGAGAGAGACTGCCATGGGTTTTGCAATTAGAAAACTGCCACGAGAAACAACACTTTGATGCATGGATAATCGTGCAATTGCTTGACACCTCATTAATGTGTACACTTTGTAGAGCCTAATAATCATGCAACACTATAACCCAACCGACATGCATATCTATCTATCTATATATATATATATATATATATCTAATAATGTAAGGTCTCCTTCCAATCCATGGAGTTTATACTTTATAGTATTCTATTCGGGGATATTATTATTAGGGTAAACTGCGGCTAATGTACCCAATGTTTGATTTTCTACGGATTATATACCCAATGTTTATTTTTGGCGGCTAATGTACCCAATGTTTGATCCGTTAGATATTTTTGGGTTTTCCGTCAGTTGACCGTTAGAGAGTTATATGTACACTTTTCGTATTTTTGACATAACTCACTCATTTTTTGTCCAAATTTTATGCACGACCTATGGTTGGAAAGATAAGAGATAGATCTACAACTTTAATGTTTTAAGTTTTGTAAAATCAGTTTTAAAAAAATACGAAATTTCAAGTACAACGTAAAACTGGACATTAGTTTAATGCAAAATATTTGTTTCGAGCAAATTTTAATATACTTAATGACTTTTTATGATGAAACGTAAAACTAAAAAGTTGTAGATAAACTTTTTATCTTTCCAACGGTTGTTTATTTATAAATTTTGGACAAAAAATGAGTGAGTTATGCCAAAAATATAAAAGATGTGATGTGAAATAATATTTCATATTTTTGGCATAACTCACTCGTTTTTTATCCAAAATTTATAAATAAACATCCGTTGGAAAGATAAAACATTTATCTACAACTTTTTACTTTTACGTTTCATCATAAAAAGTCATTAAGTATATTAAAATTTGCTCGAAACAAATATTTTGCATTAAACTAATGTCCAGTTTTACGTTGTACTTGAAATTTCGTATTTTTTTAAAACTGATTTTACAAAACTTAAAAAATTAAAGTTGTATATCTATCTCTTATCTTTCCAACCATAGGTCGTGCATAAAATTTGGACAAAAAATGAGTGAGTTATGTCAAAAATACGAAAAGTGTACATATAACTCTCTAACGGTCAACTGACGGAAAACCCAAAAATATCTAACGGATCAAACATTGAGTACATTAGCCGCCAAAAATAAACATTGAGTACATAATCCGCAGAAAATCAAACATTGGGTACATTAGCCGCAGTTTACCCTTATTATTACTTACAAATACTAGCATAAATAGAAATTGAAGAACGTACTTTTAAACATATATATTACTTTACTTATAGAAAAACTATTTGATTATTGATCATATATGAAGAATATGCAGTACATCTAGTTTAAGATATACAATTTCATGTATAAGAATACAAAAATCATGTCATCTAGCTTTTAATTATAAGAGCTCAAGCAAACGTACGAGAATAATACGTAACGTACAACTTTAAAATATTTGACATAACATCATCGTTTCAACGTGTTTGGATGGAAGTTTTTGCCCCTACGGTTGTTTTATCGAGCTCTTTTAAAATTTAAACTACTATTCTAGATATAATATAGGTTACACATGATAATTGATTTAAATTCTTAAAAATAGTCATATATTATCTCCTAGTGTATGTAATTGAATTGTGAATGCAAAATGTTCACTTTGTGCAGAGTTTATCTCGGATAATCGTGAAAAAAAAAGAAGTAATTTTATATTCTTTTTTAATAGAATTCTTCGTGATAAGAAAAAAAAAGTGTTTATAGCATCCGAAACTTAAAAATAGTTATACATTATCTCATTGTGTATGTAAGTGAATTGTGAATGCAAAATGTTCACTTTGTGCAGGGTTTATCCTGGATAATCGTGAAAAAAAAGTAATTTTATATTACTTTAAATGAAATCCTTCCTAATAAGAAAAAAAAACAAAAATTTTATAGCATCTCTCATATGTACAAAACTAGCTTTAAGAAATAATCTTTCTTATACACACGAGTTTTGGTTTGTGTCTAAACCAAAAAATAAAAATACAGATAATAACATGACGTTTAGGTTAATCTAAGCAAGGTTCAACTTACCGAACTTGCCGATAAATCGCTTGCCGTTATCGACGGATTAATCGATAACTTACCGGATTATCGACGGAAAACTAATAATACTGTAGCTTACCGATTACCGATACTTTTCGATGATTATCGACGGATTATCGACACTTATCGAGGATTATCGATGAAAAATCACTAAAATATTTTTAAAAATTTATTTACTAAGTTTATAATGTTGATAAAACATTAAAAATGCCAAAAATAAAATCATTTCATACTCAAATATAGGTAAATAAAATATAGTCTCACTCTCACATATGTAAATACTAAAAATAAAATCATCGAAAAGTGCAAAATTTCTTGAAAAGTACCATATTTTTGTTATTTTTCAAGATGTTTGCCGATTTTCGGCAAAAATCATGAAAAAGTACTGGCATGGCCGTCTTGCCGATAACTACCGGCAAGACGGATAATCGAAGATTATCGAAGATAATCGTGGAAAAGTCGAACCTTGAATCTAAGTGTGTAATATATATATATATATATATATATTATGTATATAAGCTGAAGGACAATGCCCAAGTCCACTACACTTTGACTTTCATACACGACTTTTATGCACATCTTTGTTAAGTAATTATATCCTGAAAACAAGTGTGAATATTTTTTTGGTAAATTTTGTCCATTAGTGTGGGAGTGAGTTGTTTGCACCTCATGTATATTGAATAAAAAACCCCACGATCTGATTTCCATTCTTTTAATGCAAACGATAAAGATACATAAAGCCCACCATTTGTAAAAGCTTCAAAGGTGGTGAATCGTGATAGCTTTCTGGTCAAACAAAAATCACTCATCTTTTTGCAAATAGCATGGACATGCAAATCAACATGTTTCTCAAATCATTAGCTTTAAATGCATGCATGCATGCTATAAATCAAAACTCATAGGATTTAGGTTACAAACGTGTTTAAAATGTAATTAATATATACGTAACAATGAAAGTAAAGAAAAATTAATACGATTTTTTAAGTGGAAGTTCAATTTGAAAGGAAAATCACGAGCCAAAGAGAAAAACTTACTTAGATTATTAGAACAAATGATCTAATAGGAGAGAGAATGACGATTACGATAATTGACCGTAAGAAATGGCCGATTCAAAACATCATAATCGAAGAAGTTTATATTTCGAGATTATAAGGCATATCGGTTCAATCACTATACTATTCCTCCGCAACCTAAAAAATATTCAATAAATTATGTCACACCGCGAAAGAACGAGTTAACCAAGAAAATAAATTCGGGATTTTTATTATGGCTAGCAACTTAGCATATGTATGATTTATATTCTTTTATGTCTAACCCACTAGAGCTGGGACTCGCGGCGTCGCGACGAGTCGCGACCGAGTCGCCAAAAATCGCGACTGTTCCGGTCGCGACTGGTCGCGACGCCGAGAGTCGTGGTTGTTCGCGATTTTTTGCGGCAAAAGTACCTGGTTTCTTGAAATGTATTTTTTTTTAACTTTTTACCCGAATTTAATTTTAAAACTTTATTAATTATTTCAAAATTATATGTAAGTAAGTTAATTATTTAAATTTGTTATCTACAATGTATTTTTTTCAAAATTAATATTAAAGTTTGTTATATTAATAATATTGATTTTTATTTTTAACATATTAATAATATTGATATAAGTTAATTATTTTGTAACATATTAATAATATTGATTTTTATTTTTAATTTTAAAGAAATAACATATGTTAATAAATATTAGTTTGTAACATACTAATAATTTCAACAAATTTACTTAACATATAAATAAATACGAAAAGACGAGATATTTAAAAAAAAAAGTTGTATTATTCATTGTGAATATTACAATAAGGTGGAAGAAAGCTGTAAATATTACAAGATGCCTCACTAAAACCTCTCTTGTAAAACCCTCCTTAGGGACATAAAACCAAGAGAGGAAAGAGCATATCATTGGCGGTTACATTGCGTCACTCGGGATACAAGGCGTTAAACCTTTCAGTCATTAGCTCCAGTTCGGTTTGGTCGGACCGTTCGGCAATCACCGGGTTGTGGTACAACAAATCATTCAACACCACTATTTGCTCGACGTGTGTGTTGGTGGTTGACGCCCTCCGGTCGTTTATGACATACTGAGCCGGACTGAATGCGCTATCCGAAGCAACGCTTGAAATGGGGATGGACAGTATATCCCTCGCCATTCTCGCCAATATCGGGAATCTGTCCCGTTGATTCTTCCACCACTTTATGACATCGAACTCGCCTGAATCGTCCTCGAACCGTAGGCCGTAGTATCGCTTAACTTCTGCCGGTGCGCCCTCCGGTATGTCCGCCCGTGGCGGTCCCGTGCTGGATTCCCCTGCTTCCCCGCGATCTATCCGTTGCCTGAGTCTCCGGCTAAACGCTAGTCCCGTCTTCGTTGGGCTCTCCATCACTGTCCTTTGCTCTTCCTGTGCGTTGAACTGTGGGAACCGGGCGTCGTATTCACTGTACAATGCAAAAAAGGCTTCGTTAACAACGTTAATATAATTCTGGTAATCCACCCCGAGGTTTTCCCCGCAGGCTAACATCATTGCCCCCCAAGTAAACAAAAAACGGGGATCAAGTATAGCACCGAAGCAAAACGAAAACGGGGGTGGATCCCAGTAAGTTTGGTATTTTGTAATCATCCCCGGAATAATGGGAGAAATAATAGGGTCATTTTCAAATTCTTTGAAAGCACACGTAATTTGGTAAAGACCCGAAAGACCGTGGTTTAAAGAGGGCCTTTTTTGGTTTGAAAAATTTAGCGTAATAACGTAAAATGGTTTAAGAAATTGGGTAAATTTTTGGGCCGTTTCCCAATCCGCCTCCGTGATCCGGTTCTGTGGCTCGAGTTCCATCCCGAGGAAGTGGTCTAACGGCAGTCGCTGTCTACAAACAACTGAAACCATTAAATATGTCGAGTTCCAACGTGTATTATTATCTAAACCAAATTTGTTAGCGCGGTGATTGTGGTCTTTACAAAACTTTCTCCACCTACCGGTTGTTTGAGGATGCCGGATCCAATCAACAATGCCGCGTATTTTATCAAGATGGTTAGCAATTTGTTGTTCGCCGGTTCGTGCAATTAAATTTATTATGTGACAAGCACAACGTTGATGTAAAATATTTTTAAATGGCGAACCGGGCAAACTAGATTCCAAGATTAAAATCGCGGCGTTGTTGTTTGCGGCATTGTCTAAGGTAATGGAAATTACCCGGTTTTGTAAACCCCAATCATTAAATAATGCAATTAATTTTTCGGCAATGTTTTGCCCGGTATGACGACCCTCGAATGGCGATAGGTTTAAAAGCCTTTGACATGGATTCCACTCGTCGTCTACGTAATGGGCGGTCAGACTCATATAGTCGTTTAAACTTGGACCGCTCCACAGGTCGGTGGTAAAAGCGACGTTTATGCTAGACATTTTAAAAAAATCGACCAAAAGGTTTTTTTGCATAGCATATGCGGTTTCCATGTCTTGGGTATAAGTTGTACGGGAAAACTGCTGGTACGTCGGATTAATCCTTTGCATATATCGGGTATGGTTGGGATTTTCGACAAAACTCAGTGGCACGCCCATAGAAATTATCCATTCGAGGGTCCATTTCCGTAAATTAACTGCAGAAAGGGCACTTACCTGTGCTGTGTTTACCTCTTCGAGTTGCCCGGTCGGGAAGCATGCTCTTGCGTGTCTTTTCAAGTATCCGATTCCGAGGTCACCCATCGCGTCTAGTACTTTGCCGCATTTTTTGCACGTGGCGAGTTTGATGCGTTCGCCATTCTCCAACCGCCGATCTTCGTGGAAAAATTCCCACACTGGGGCCGTGTTTGGTCGTCCCCACGCCAGGGCCGAAGGAGTTGCGCTGTTAAAACAAAGGAATATTACATCGGATTAATAATAAATTAAGTATTACAAAAAATATTACATTTATTAGATCTTAACATTAATCATATTAATTTAATTAAATTTCATATAGTTAATTAAAAGAGTTAACGAAATTAAAAATGGTATTTTCTATGTGTGGAAATCATTATCAAGCTCTTTTTGACGGAACTCCCCGAGGTTCCACGGCCAGATCGACTGGAAAGGATGCTATGATCTCGCTTTAGGCCCAAGCTTTTCTAGACAGAACTCCCCGAGGTTCCCAGGCTAGCTTGGAGGAGATTGCAAAGCAAACCTTATTTAAAAACCAATCTTTCTAAGACACCGTATTCCATTAAGAACTTTATAATAATCACCACACATATAAATTACCATTTTTAATCCCGTTAACTTAAAAAATCTCAAGAAAATTCGTTTCTGATGTGGAAGATCAGTCGGAACCGCAACCACAGAGCATACTAAGACTTTCAAGAGACGTGACAAATTAATTAATTAAACTAAAATAATTAAACTATAATATTTAAGGTTAAAAAATTAAACGAAATTAAATAATTAAGATAATATGATTAAATGATTATTAAATCTCAAGAAAATCGTTTCTGATGTGGAAGATCAGTCGGAACCGCAACCACAGAGCATACTAAGACTTTCAAGTGAATATTATTGAATAATTATTAATAATTAAAAACGGATTAATATTTATTAATTATTATTTATTACTTATTAATTATTAATAATTAATTATTACTAAGTACTAACTTATTAATTAATAAATATTAATAATTAATGAAATAAACAAATGAATAAAGGTTATTACCCGGTTGAAGGACGTCGAGCACGTCGAGGACGGGCAACGGAGGCTTCGCTGCTATCTTGATTGGAAGAACCGCGGTTGTAAACCCCAACATTTGAACCATGGACCGAGGGCGGCATTTGAAAGTCGTCGGGATCGGCATCGTGGGGGCGTTGAGTTTCGTCGGGATCGGCATCGTGGGGACGTTGAGTTTCGTCAGGTTCGGCATCTTCTAGGCGTTGAGTTTCGTCGGGATCGGCACCTTCAGGACCTTGAGCTCTGTAATCGGCACCTTCCCGAAACATGAGATCGAAAAAAGGATCGTTATTTCCCCCCCTAGATTGAGCCACCGCTTCGACCAATTCTCGGGACACACGATCGGGATTGGCTTGGTGTTGGGCCAACGCCCGGACTAGACTAGGTCTTAGAGACCGTACTGTATCGTTGGGATAATTTGGATTGGGAGGGGAAGGGAATATTTCTGACGGAAGCATAACGGGAATGTAGTTGTCGGGACAAGGCTGCGATGTTCCCCCTTGTAGAAATTGGGGTTGCAAATTCCTGGCCGCCTTTCGACCCCCGGAACTACCGCCGCTTCTTCGAGACATATTAATGAGAGAACTTTAGAAATTGAGAAATTTAGAACTTTGGAACTTTAGAGCTTGAGAGTGGAAAAAACTTAGAGAATTGAGAGAATTTGAGAGAGAGTTGAGAGATTGTTGGTGAAGAAATGAGGGAGGAAGAGGTGGTATTTATAGGGTTTGAGGAGAGAGTGGGGTGGGTGAATAATTATTGTGGTGGGTGAAATTTATTTGAAGTTCGGGTAAAAATATTGGGATTTACGCCCAAAACAAACACAAATTTTCCCTCCCCTCGGATCAGTGACGTGGCCTCATCTCAGCCACACGATCAAGTGAGCGGATCGAGCCTTGGTCGGTCGCGATTAGCCCTGCACGTCGCGACGAATCGCGACTTTTGCCGCCCAATCGCGACGGATCGCGATTCCCTCAACTCGCGTCGCGACGATCGCGACTTGCACAGTTGCGTTGCGAGTTGCAGCTCTATAACCCACCCACCTTTGAATTTGGCTCTTGAAAGTTAAATTATTCTGATTTATAATTTAGTTTGTTTAATGTTTATTATATAGTTGTTTGGAAAAGCCAAATGTAAGGGTGACTAGTCTCACTCTTGGTGAGTGGGTTTTACAAGCAGAGACTTGTTTATTCTGTTCGCAATTAATGCATTTTTGGCTCTTTCTCTTCACCATTCAACTGTCAATATCCAATGTTGCTATATACTTTGCATTTAATGCTCTCTCACAGTCACTCACATTATTTTGCTCCTTTTGCCTCTCGGATTTTGAACCCTTATATTTCCTAAATTTTATCTATTAATATTATGCATCAAATAAAATGGCGGGGTTTTTATTATTATAGTTTGAAGTGAAGCCTCTCAAGCTGATGGAAGTTGGACTCTCCATACAAATTATGAGGTAAAAAAAAAAAAAAAAACATTTATGTTGGGTTCATCAATATAGACTATAGTTTGATTCAGTGTATTTTTAAAATATATTTATTTATTTATTTATGTTTCTCAGTGAGAGTGATCTATTTAAGAGAAAACCAAAGAGGGACAAGTTGAACACCATCCTTGAAGCTTCTTCTACGCTAAAAATGGTAGAGGATAGTTCTTTTCAATAATTTTTTATTAAATTTTTTATATTTATTTTTAATGACATTGTTTTCACAGAAGGAAGTTGTGTTGAGGAAAAATGGCTCAAAGGAATCCAAGAAGAGGAACATTAATAAGAAGCTTGATGTAGAGAGCTCTTTGAATGAAGAGGTACACATTTAAATTTCTATGATTATGTAAAAAAATATATATTTTTAGTCCATGGTTTCTTAAGAACATGGCATGATAGTTTTTGAGAAAGCTTTGTTACTTCTCCTTGCAGATTGTGATTCTTCATAGGCAATTACAGGGCCAATTCGCGGAACGTCACGCCTTGCAAAATGCGTTAAACTATCATCCACTCTCGAGCGAACGGGAAATCGATGACTCGATACCACAGGTATAGCTAAACCAAATGTGCTATGATTTAGGCCTGAAAACCGGGACGGTCTTGGTGCCAAAAAAGCCCGGTTCCTGGTCTGAAATATATATATATCTGTGTATATATTTTTTTCATGTTTTGAGTTTGGATATGTTTTAATTGGACTTTGTTTTATGATTCTTAAGTTTAGAGTTTGGATATAAATTTTTTCGAGTTTGCATTTTGATAATAAGTTTGTTTTGTTTTTAAAATAAATTTGGTTTCAGCCCACAAAGGAGTTCATTAAGGAAATCAAAGAATTGGAGCTGGAAATCCTGTATCTTGAGAGGTATCTTCTCTCATTGTACCGGAAAACGTTCCACGAAAGACGATCCAACGAGGCCGCAGAAGTTTCAGGACAAGATGTTGTGCAACACAGGGACAATTCTCAGCACCATTCTTGTCATTTCACCTCTCCTCGGAACTCGGTTGGAAACCGTCATGATAGCGAGGATCCATGGGAGGCGGAAAAGCTTCTAGACTCGAGCATTCACCGCAGCCACTCGTCACTTTCTCAGCGCTCGGCTTCTTCTTCGTTCAGAGCTTCGCCGAGGAAGTTCTTCAACAAGGCTGTGGATTCATACCACTCTTTGCCTTTGTCAATGTTTGAGGTACTTCAGCTCAAAGAATTTAAGTATTTGAAGTTATAAGGTCTTAGTCCTTTTAATTGAATTTTGATTGTGCACTTTGCCGTTTAAACTTTATTTCCGAGCACTAAACTGCATATGTTTTCGGAATTCGCTCCGCTATAAAAGTTTATGGGGGAAAGTTTGGGGTGAAACCAAGACCGATTATCGGTCTTTTAATGTTTTAGTCCCAACAACCGGTTTCCAGATTTATAAAAGGTTTCTCGTTAACTGATTTTTTCCCCCTTCTTAGCAGTACCTAAACTGGTAAAAAACGGGTTTTATCAAAATAAAAGTACAAGAGGGCAAACTACAGTAGAAAGTTCAAGGTGTAAAGTTTTGGGGTGAAACCGGGACCAAAAATTGATCTTTTGAGATGCTTTAGTCCCAATATGGATTATTCATATTCTTAGAAATTAATCACGGACTCACGGTCTGGGTTTCCTGCCAAAAAAAAATTCTGGTAAGCAGTACCTAGACCGGTAAAAAGTGAATTTTTATCCAAACTCTATATACTGTAAAAGAACCGGTAAAGCTATTAAGAGATAAGAGAAAAAGAAAACCGAAAAATCTTTGTTATTGTACAAATGTAAGCCTAAAAATGATGTCCGGAAAAGAACCGGTTTTATGGTTCAAAATATATGAACTTCTAGAATTTAGTCTTTAGCTTCGTGATACGAGCCCCGTTTCATTTCATTTGCAGCAAGCTGAGAGTACAGCACCAAATGCAAGTATGCCGGGTAATATAGGAGCTTGCTGCTCTGAACATGTCCCGGAGACACCGAACTGCCTCTCGGAGGACATGATCCGATGCATCACAGCTGTATACTGCGAGCTCGCGGACCCACCTCTGACCTACCGAGATTACCCTTCCTCGTCATCGTCCATCACCGATCCTTCTTCGCAGAGCCACAACGAAATGTGGAGCTCGATAACCAAAAGAGTCCCATTCTTCAACTCGTATCTTGATAATACTTTTCACTTCGAAGGCTCGGAGGGACAAAATGGACCTTACTGCAGAGCGATGAAGATCCAACGGATCAGTAGGGAACCCGAGAAGCTGAAAGATGTTGAAAACATTCTGGAAAAGTTCAGGTTACTAACTTTTTTCGTTTCTCTCGGGATTAGAGTACAATTTTCTTTGAAAATTTGTGAAAAACTTTGAACTAATGTCTTTGCAGATCGCTCATTTATCAACTGGAAGACGCTGATCTCCGAAAGATGAAGCACGAAGAGAAGCTTGCGTTTTGGATCAACGTTCACAACGCGTTAGTAATGCATGTAATGTTCCATTTTGTAGTGTTTTACATGTGAAAATTGTGTGAACATGAAGATTAATTTTATTTAGAAGTTTCGTTTTACAGGCGTATTTAGTTTACGGGATTCCGCAGAACAATCTCAAGAGAGTTTCTTTAATACTCAAAGTAAGTAAGGTTCCGTGAACATAATTTTGATAAAACAAAAAATGTAGCTTAATACTCATATTTTTATTTATTTCTAGGCTGCATATAATGTCGGAGGTCACACCATAAGCGTCGACACGATCCAGAACTCGATCTTAGGATGTCGTTTGCCTCGTCCCGGACAGGTATATCCTTGTTTACGGATTCCTAAACAAGTGAATTAGTGTTTTTTGTGTGGACTTAATCAAACTTTTATTCTCTGTAGTGGTTGAGGCTATTATTCTCTTCGAAAACTAAGTTCAAAATCGGAGATGCTCGAAAAGCCTTCGCCATCGAATATTCTGAACCGCTTCTTCACTTTGCGCTCTGCTCGGGAAGTCAATCCGATCCTGCCGTAAGCTTGCTTCCTTGCAATAGAAGCTAACTGCATTTTATGTTGACGTCTATTAACTCTTCCTAAAATGATCGTTTAGGTTCGAGTATACACGCCAAAACGAGTATTCGAAGAGCTCGAAACGGCAAAGGAAGAGTACATCCACTCGAACTTGCTCGTGCACAAAGACCATAAAGTCCTTCTCCCAAAGACAGTGGAGTCATTCGCCAAGGACTCGGGCTTGTCTACAGCTTGTTTGTCAGAAATGTTGGAGAATTTTGTACCCTGCTCTCGAAGGAAGAGTTCCTTGCAACACAAGAAAGCCGTGAAAGCCGTCGAGTGGATTCCTCACAACTTCGCGTTCCACTATTTGATTTCGAAAGAACTTGCTTGGTGACTTCTCTGCATAATTTATGCTCTCTGAGAAATATTAAAGGCTTTTTATTTCATTAGAGGTGATCAAATTGGCTCAACAAACGTTCATGACATTGATCTTTGTAAGCTTGAGCAAGTTTGATCACTATGTTTGATGTGTGTCAATGTAGTATATGGTATTTTTTCCGTTATTATCTTGTCTTTTCTCTTCCTAAATATACCAAAGAATCCTCACTACTAAAAGTTTTTTTTTTTTAATTGATCTCATTTTATTATCGACGTTTTTCGCCGAGAAGCATTCTCTTATGCAGCGCGGACCAGGATACGAATCTTGGGGGACTTAATAATAATGTGGAAAGGGATGAGTTAGTATAATTAAGAGTAAAAAATAAAATAAATTTATAGATTCAAGGGTAAAAGAAAATTAAGATAAATTTGATTCTTTTTAAACTTTAGGGGATTACGACACCCTTTGGTTCTAATCATGAGAGGAACCATGAAATTAATCCACTTTTAAAATATTATCAACACCTCTAAAAGTAAAAACAGTTCAATAAAACAACATAAAAATGAGAACTTAGAGTGTAAAACAAAATGAAAATAGCAAAATAGTGTTAAGGTCCATAATTGTGTATATGTCTCGTTAATGTCTATTACATGGAAACATATAAATTTACAATTAAACTTTAAAAACATCAACTATTTGTTGACACGCGTTAACTCGACATGGACGGAGGTGGACCTCGATATTATTTTGTGGCTTTTGGGGTAGTATTATACTGAAAAGGGTTATTTACGGCAAAAATACCTAAGTTTTTGAGTTTGTTGCACTCATATACCTATAGTTAAAGTTTAGCGGCAAAAATCACTAACATCGTGTGTTTGTGGCACTTTAATACCAAAAATCACTAACACTATTCAAGTGCAACAAACTCAAAACCATAAGTATATTTGCCACAAATAACGCTACTAAAAAAGAGAGTGGAAATATACCAACGCACTCATACAATATACTTAGCACAAATATCCCGAAAAATGAATAATGATACAAGTAGAATGACACTGTTTTTTTTTTTTTTTTTTTGAAAAGGACTAGAACAAACTGAGCTCAATTAAAGGAGAGCCGTCAGAATAAACGACAAAAACATTAATAGGGAGAAAACAACGTAGTGTACAAGCTTTGTGAGTTTAAGCCTGACTTGGCTCAACCCTTAGTAGAGATTTCCCCACGAGGGATTTCCCCACCAGAGCGAGCAGAGAAGAGCCCGAGCAGAGATCTTCCTAGCAGGAAGTTCCCTACCAGAGATGGGTCCGACCAGAGCTTTCTCCTAGCAGGAAAGGACCCGACTAGAGATGCTCCTACCAGACATACCCCTAGCAGAGATGAGGGAGAGCAGAGATGCCCCCTAGCAGAAGAGGACCCTAGCAAGATTCTCCCGAGCAGAAACGGGAAACGCCAGAAGTCAAGAAGAGCTATTCCAGGAAGGTGCCAAACTTGAGGAGCAAGTTTGGAGATTCGATATGGCTTCCTGATTTGATATGATTTGGTTTCCCATTCTGTTAGGAAACGTGTAAATTGTAAAGATTTGATTAAGTTTATTTTAGGAAGTTTAGCTAGGGTTTAACTTTCTAGTTTCTCTATAAATACAAGTATTATGACTTTAGTTTGTAACTTTTTGTTCTCTTTGCATTCGACATTAATTTGAGAAAAATTCTCCCAACTTTCTTTGTCCTTTGTTTCTAGTTCTTTGTTTCTTTTGGCAGATCCATTCTCATTGGGAACCAACAAGCTTGACAGCGACGAGAGGAAATCGCAAATCACACAAAAAAACGACAATGCTATAGAAACGACAAAAAGTTAGAACACAGGGCAAGGAGAAACCTAGGAACCTAAAAATTGTCGAGACAACAAACGACTAAAAAAACGCGAGATATTAAACGACATTAGAAAGAAAACTTACAACAAGAAAACGACAACAGAAAATTCAACTAGACAATTAGAGAACAACGGTCAGATAATTGAGATAAATAAAAGAGCTATACGATATTATGATATATTAGTCTTTCTACATGTTATTAGCATTAGGGTTATGTTCCCAAACGAGTTTGGCGAAATCAATAAAAACACAAAAGCTAGCAAAAAAAGAAAAGAAAAAGAAAACAGACATTATTTATTAAATCATTTTAGGAACATTTTATTTATTCATTATTATAATTTTTTTCCCGGTCATCATTTTCTCACATTAACTTGGAGGCTAGTAGAAAGGGAGAGTTAGTAAAAAAAGGAAAATAAAAATCAATTTAATCGGACAACAACCAACCACATATAAATTTCGAACTTTTTGACTGGATGATTATTAAACTTTTTCTTTCCTAATAATAAAAAAGAAAAATAAAAGTGTTTGATTGAAGAAGTGACGTGGCGCAGTTTTGTTCCCTTCTCAGATATTTATTTATTAATTAATGGCACTGTTTCAATTCAATCCCTAAAACTAACCCATTTCCAGAAGAAACCCACCATTCTTCTTCTTCTTCTTCGCTCAGCTGATGGAGGACGAGGGAAGCGTGGGGGTCGTTCTCGCCAGAGCCACCGAGCTGCGTCTCAAGATCGGCAACTGCGTCCACACAGCCACCTCCGTGCGGAGGCCCCACGGAGACCCGCCCGAAAATGGCCAGGATGAGGAAGGGGAAGAAGAAGAAGAAGAAGAAGCTGGGAGGCTCGTGAGCATCTGCGATGCCCTAGAGTCTCTCGAGACTCAGCTCTCCTCTCTGCAGGTACCACTCTCTCTCAGGGTTCTTTTGAGATGAAACTACGAATTTTGAGATACCTAGATATGCTACTGTGTTTGTATAGCTAGATCAAATGCCTGTGTTTCTTGTTTACATTAGGAGTACGAATAGAGAGCGAAAACCGCGGTTTCTTAACTTATAAGCATTAATCCAGTACTGCTGTAAATGCGGTTCGCCATAATGTTATTTCTTTGTGGAAACCGAATGCTGCTACCGAATGACATAAGGCTTTTCGGCTTTTATTCAGTGCATTCGAGTTGTACGAATTAAATTCGGTATCATTTATTCGGTTTTTGGTTATATTTCTTCACCCCTGGTCAGTAATTAGAACATTTTAATTGTGTGTTTAAGATATAAGATTAGGAGACATAGAGTCACGGGGATGTTAGTTTCGACCGAGTTTGTATAGGATTTAGGGTTTAGGAGACGGCCTTGTTAATGTTTGAGCCATTAAACAAATCTTAACTTTTCACTCACAACGAACCAGGGTCTGCAACAACAGCAACGCTACGAGAGAGAAGTGGCCCTTGGTGAGATCGAGCAAAGCCGAAAGGCACTGCTCGACAAGCTCAAAGAGTACAAAGGCGAAGCCTTGGAAGTGATCAACGAGGCTTCTGCTTTCGCCGGGGAGACAGTAGAGCAGAGCAGCGATCTCCTGCTTCCCCCCTACCCGAGCCCTCTTGCACCCTCGTTTCGCAGAGACAACGGTCATTTTCCACAATTACCCTCCATGCACAAGCCCTTGATAAACGGGGAAACGAATACAAACCCTGACCATTCCAAGCAGAACAAGAAACAAAGAGGGGTTGGGGTTTTCCTCGGTGGAGCGGCCAAGATGGCGTTGACCATCTTTGGTGTAGTTTCTGTGTTGACCTTATCCGGTTATGGGCCTAAGTTTGTGAATAGAGAGACGGCGATGAAGCTCTTGGGTCTTTTTCAAAAACCAGAAAGCGGGGAGAGTAGATTGGAGGGGAAGTGCCCGCCGGGGAGAATGCTCGTGGTGGAAAACGGGGAGGTTAGGTGTCTTGTGAAGGAGAGAGTGGAGGTCCCGTTTTCGTCAGCAGCTGCAAAACCCGATGTAAACTACGGATGCGGTTAGCTTTAAGAGTGTTGCGTAGTCATCCTTTTTGTACATTTTTGTTTCTTTGTAACGAGCTGTGTGAAGAAATTTCTTTCAATGGGCTAATCTTTAGTTTTAATGGAATCATACGCATGGATGAGTCAAATAGAGTAAATAAATAGCCACTGATCATTCCCTTGGGTCCAGTTTCATTTTTTTGGTCTGCGAAACCGGGACTGGGTACTATGTTTTTTTTGGCATTTTCAGCATTGTCCCAGTTTTTCGGAGTTTCCGAAACCAATTGCGATCCCGGGTTAGAAGAAAAGAAGGAAAACAAAAACTTTACCTAAGAATCGGGTATAATTGGACTGAAACTGGGTTGGCTCGGTTTATAAAATATATAAAAAATTAAATTGGGACCGAGCCCAAATTATGGGTATTTAGTAAGCCTACGTGTCGCGGCATTAGTAGTTTACAATACATGATTATTTATTGCAGTTTTAAAAACAGAGTTAAACATCTGCGAAGTATACACCGAATAAATTTTATTAAATTAATACTTGATAAATTAATAATCTCGATTAAATAGTACATTTGTATAATCCTTAATCCTTATTCTAATTAACATTAATAAAATTCGAAATACACTTGGGAAAAATGCTTAAATAACTCTAGGCAATAAAAAAAATCAGTAGTTGAGAATCTCAATCGAACGCGCAAGGATTCAAAATTTCTTCCTTTGATCTACGAAAAAGATTCTTTCAGAGTTAGAGTTTTGGCTTCACAATTAAAGAGATATCCGCGCCGAAATCCGGCCAAGGCCATCACAAAATCGACTTCACGGTCTCTCATCACACAGCCAAACCCTGCTCGTGACCCGTCTGAAGGCGAGAATGCATCTACGTTGATCTTTAACTCATTGACAATCAACTTCCGTCACGTCGCACAAGCCTCTGATCGCTCACGGCCAGCACCATCAACCCGAACTCACGCAAGCCGGCAAACTCTCTTCCTACTTCCTTCCTATCTATTATAGTATGGACAATATTGGCTGACCATCCATGGACACCAATGGGCAATAATTAATCACAGTGGTTCGGAGTTCGGACATTTTTAATTCCATAACCAATACATAGCCATAGCCCATAGGTATGTGCACACGTATGCATTCATTTCCAAACTTTTGTTGTCCCAAAAAGTGGTCAAACTTCACTCAAAAGTCAAAACCATGTCCTTGTGCCCAAACAAGCCATAGGCCATAGCACATGGTATTGAACAACCCCAAGCCTCAATAAAAGCTTGACACGAAATTGAAAATGGCTCTCCACTAGAGCCAAGAGTTATATTTTAATACCATATGCTTATCTTTCTTGTGCTATATATTTAGGTAGCTCATAGGCTTGCTTGCCCAACATTACAACCCAAAACAATCAATTTTATTTCCAAATCAAGCTGATCAAAGCTAAAGCACCAAACCATGAGCACATCAGAGTGCATTGCTTTCACAGAAGAACAAGAAGCCCTTGTGGTGAAATCATGGGCCGCGATGAAGAAGAACGCCGGAGAGCTCGCCCTTAAGTTCTTCCTCAAGTAAGTCGGGATTCGGAAGCACTGATTATATTAATACATTTAGGACGGAGCCACGGGCGTGGGCTTCCTGCGCCCATCTTTTCCCTAGGTGCGCAGGCAGCCCGCGGCCCGGGTGTCTCGTCTGCTCTTCTTTTTATTAAAAAAGTTAAAGAAAACCATCATTTTATAAAGACCGGTGTGCTTGCCCGTGCCTAGGAAAAACTCACATGTATGCCTGATTTTCGGCTCTCTGCGTCTGCTATTAAAAAAGAAAAGTCAACATTGAGAACAATGTTAAAAATATTTTAAAAAAAAATTAAATGAGATTATTTATTTAATTACAATGGGATTTATTAATTTGAACAGGATATTTGAGATTGCACCTTCTGCTAAGAAGCTGTTCTCATTCTTGAAGGATTCTCCTCTGCCTCCTGAGCAGAACCCCAAGCTGAAGCCTCACGCTATGACTGTATTCCTTATGGTAGGCCTGCAATCATTTATATAATTATAATATGATTCACTACACTAATTTTTTTAGCATAAAATTCCTTGTAAATTATATTATATATATGCGTGTGTGTGGTTAATTTTCTGTTTTTTCTTTTTCTTTTTCTTTCCTCTGATGAAGACGTGCGAGTCAGCGGTACAGCTTCGGAAATCGGGCAAAGTGACGGTGAGAGAATCGAGCTTGAAGAGGCTCGGGGCTACTCACTTCAAGTACGGCGTGGTAGATGAACATTTTGAGGTAACGCAACCGATCAAAGAATGTCAAGGTTTTAGAATTATAATTACAGTAGAAGTTCGCTAAATTAATACTCGGTAAATTAATAATCTCGATAAAATAATACTTTTGGATGGTCCCAACTCTAATTAACATGACTAAATTATACCTCGATAAATTAATAAAATTCTTCGGTCCCAACGATATTAATTTATAGAAGTTTATTGTATAAGCTATTAATATATATTATATAAAATAAATATAGGTAACAAAGTTTGCACTATTGGAGACCATAAAAGAAGCAGTACCAGAAATGTGGTCAGCAGAGATGAAGAGTGCATGGGGAGAAGCTTATGACCAATTGGTTGCTGCTATTAAGTCCGAAATGAAGCCTTCTTCTACTACTTAGTTTCGGAATACTGTTGTCGGAAATCTCAGAAAATAACTCTCAATTTACAACTAATTCTCAAAATAATTCACCAAATTTCGTAATTCTGAAAATGATCTTTTTAGTAGAATTTTTGTCTTGAATTTTGGACAAAAATTGTCGCGAAAAGATAATTTTAAAAATTATGAAACTTGAGGATTAGTTTGAGAATTTATGATAAATGGGGAACTATTTTTCTTCTTCTTCTTCAAGTTTTCTTATAGTCGATGATTTTATAATGTATGGGAAAGCCTTTTTATTTTATTTTCTTTTATCTTTATTTTTTTGTATAATACTAGTAAGTTTTATCTTTTGTGTGCCATATTTTGCTTACAATTATGGAATAAATAACGGTTTCCCCAGCTTTCGATTTATTGAGCGTTGATGTTAATAATCGTAGATTGAAGATATGCGAATGAATGCCACTTGAAAGTCGGTATGAAATTAGAGCTTTATAAATATGATCAAAGTTTGAAATACCGAGTTTACTAGTTTACCGATGGGTTTACCGAATGGTAATCACTGGTCTGACGAAAGTTACACTCACTAACCAATTTTCTTTTTCTTCCAGTTATTCAGTTTTAACGTGGTTAGTTAGCCGATCGGATTGGTTAATTTTAAGCGAATAGCAGTTATTATATTTTATAAAATTCAATTTGAAAATCTAGTTTCTAATTCCATATTAACTCGTAAAAATGGATAATGACTTACTTTTATAACATATTTAAGTTTTAGAGTGCCGGCATCTGGAAGAGTGACTACAGTCTGCCTTCCATTCACGCCTTCTGTTGTTTTAAATCCCGAACCGTGTTTTCGACCTCCTTCCAAATTTAGAAACTTATAATAACTCAATAAAAAAATATGAAAATTAGAATGATCTCATTCATCAATAAAAACTAGGATGGTAAAATCATAGTTAATTATGACCAAACAAAAGGATTCAAAAATAGCTCGAACGTAAAAACATAAAGCAGAAAGTGAGAGCTAAGAAGAGCAATAAACTTCAAAATCTTCTTAGAGAGACCATGAACTTCTCCTTTTCTTCAATTGCCGCATGTTTTCCTAGCCGAGACTGTCGCCACCGTTGGCTTTTCCGTTAACGACTCTCTGTAGAGCCTAAAGAAGAAGAACTACATGGGATAAGAGAAAGGCTTATTATCATAGACTAATGTCAATATGAAATGATATTGTCCATCAAACACAAAATAATAGCATACGTAAAGATAGACGAGCAAGAAAATTACGGGGAAATTCAAAATTAAAAAGAAAATCACGAGTAGAGGAAAAAAAGAAAGAGTACGAAAAATAATTAACGGTTTGGTTGAAATAACTCTAAAACAAAATTACAAAAAAGCCTTAGTAAGAAAGATCCGGATGCCGAAGACTACCATCAAGCCCTCACATTTCCAATAAAAACCGATTCGGATCACGACATATTTCAAAGACACCTATTTTTTTTGGAATTTGTTGACCTGTTTTATCCAATTGATCCTTCTTGATTATACTTACATTACATATCAAGGACAGTCTTGAACTGGAGTTTCAATAATGAAAAACATTAATGAAAGAATCAATATTGACGTTTTCATTTAAAATATTTAAATAAATATATCCTCATTTCATAAATATCAATATATCATTCCATAAATAAATCACCCAAATAAAAAAAATAAAAAAAAATCTCCGTATACAAAACCGTTAAGTCATTCCATATGTTTGGACATAAAACCACCTCGCAAAATAAGTTCTTTAAATACATATATATATACATATATATACATATATATATACATATATATATATATATATATATATATATATATAAAGCTGCTTTCTTCTTAATGTTACTTATGTAACAAAATATTACAGTAAATCGCACAAAAAACACAGTTTTGATTAATACAATTCTTATTAATTTTAGTAGGTTTTTTAAATATGGGCGGGGGTGACAGAAGCCACCCTCAAGTATAGAAAGGTCCGTCCTTGATTATAGACTTATGAAACGCTCGCAATGTTAAAAGAAGTACCTGATCAAAGACTCCCATAAGGTTTGGAATTTGCTGACCGTCTTGTCCGCTTGATTCTTCTTGATTGTAGACATCTTGAAGTCGTCTTCAGCAACGAAAAGTACGTTTTTTTTTAGCTAGTTGCTTGCTCGGCCCATTGGGCGATTCTCTTCTCAATGTGCGCCGCCTTAGCTTTCATTTCGGCCATGATAGCTTCTCTAGCCTGCCTATTTCGCCAGTCACGGCCTCGGCTTGATTCCTCATAGGCCCGAACTTGAAAGACAATTACTTCAGAGTGTCCTTCATTTCAGCGACAGAGTCTTCGTCCTCTTGAGCCTTACGTATGTCTTGCTTTGCAGCTTCGCAATGATGATCGAAGTTGGCCAAAAATTTGGCTGTTTCGTCTACCATCGAATCGGGAAATGCCTTGGCAGTTAGCAAGAAAGAGAGCGCATTCTTGAGCTCGTGAGCTTTCCCCGACCGAATGAAACTCGTTACGTCCATGCTGACACAATCTTTAAAGATTGTTTGAGCTTTGCTAAGTCCCTTGCTGCTCAAGCTACCGTGCTTAGCCTTTTCTTCTATTTTGATTTTGAATGTCCATATATAGCACGTCGAAATCGGCGAATGAAGACGAGTTCTCAACCTGCAAGTCCCAACAACCTTATACGTAAGCGAGATTTGAGAATCCTAGCTTTTCAAGAAATCGGGAAAACGGAAGTTCTCAAGCATTCATTTGATGATTCTTGTAATTAAAAGAAAGATGATCACAAGAAATATCTGAAAAACATTAAACACACCAATACTTGATACAATATAATATAACATACAAATTACAAATTACAATATACGATATCCAATATACTAATTATCACTCTATAAACTAATAAAGTTATTAATATAATAAAATTCTCTAGTTCCGAAAGTATTAATTTCTAGAGGTTCTATTCTAGTAAACATGAGAGAAAGAATAAAGCGTTAAAATAAACCTTTGTGTTCGGCTCTTTCTTTTGTTCTTCATTAAACCACACCTGAAATGAAAAGCATTAAAAACGGATGATACTTCCGCATATTAAAAAACATGTTGGAGTATCAAATGATTCTTAAACACAAGGATATGATAATATTGTATCTAACCTCTGCTCTAATTGTGCACGTGTCATTGACAAGAAAACGTCGATCAACAACGTGTAATTTATCGAGCGCCAAGATTGATCCGCAGCCCCAACTGTTTACTCTTCCGTCAAAGGTGCGAGCTAATTCTGCATAATGCAAAACAACACAATTACGTTCACCACTTCAACCTCAGAATATTTCATGTTAAAAAAAGTACCTCTTTTAATAGTGTGCTAGTCAAGTTCGCTGATAACCGATAAGCTAAACTTGACGTGTCTAGTCCACCGGCTAGGCAGTGCCGCCAAATGCCGCCACGAGAAGTATCACAAGTTGATCATTATGTGTGATTCCTTTGGGATAAATTGCTATCTTCCTGCACGGTTTAGCTCACATAAGTTTAATCATAATCCACTGTAACAAATGAAATTTAAATATAACTCTGTGATCTCCTCCAATGAATTCATCAGAATATAGCTTCTCAGTATTAATGATAGAATTCCGTTTCGCTTGGTTAATTATGTTTTATAGATTTATTTTAATCGGGCCGGTCGGATCCATTTAAGAGAGCCAAAAAGTCAACCACAAAATCTAATCTCTCTCAAAAAATGAGAGATTGGACTCGGTGAAGATTTGGCATAGCTCCCGTTTTGAGAACGGGTTTGAGTCGTAATACATTCTCCGTAATAACATTAATGGATTAGCAGGAAACCTAAAAATCTAAACTGGAATGTTGAAAACATGTCTCTAAGTATTCTTATTATCGGCAGTCTCGGCCTCGCTCGGTTCTCGGGTAATACCGATTGATGATTCAATCGTGACATTGTCACAACGACATTAGAGTACCTTTATATTCAATTATATTTCAGTACTAGCCCAGATTATGAATGTAAATCAGTTAGAAAATGGTGAAAATGAGCAATATAATTACCTTCCATGACTATGGACGACACAACTTCAATCCTGTGAAAGAATAATATGGAGTATACAGTACTATGGTGTGTGTGTTTGACTTTGATAGATGAATGCGTTGTTATATTATAATAGGATGGTATATTATTATGTACTTATTGCAGAATATTAGCTTTTTATATTTATCCGATTAAATCAAACAAAATACGGGAGCTTTTTATTTTATTTATCTTTTTATACCCTTTACTTCATCTTTTAAACAAAAATATACCTTCTATTTTGTAAAAATAAAATTACACTCTAAGTGTAATTTAACAATATTACCCTCCATGGTAATTTTTTTAATATATACTATATTACTTTTGTCAAAAACGAAACAAGAGGGTAAATATAAACAATATTATAAAAAATTAAAAAGGTGAAAGAGCATACAATGAAACTAAACTACACTTTGAAAGTATATTATGGTTCATTAAAAAAAAAAAGTATATTTTATGGTTGCTTTTTTTTTTTTTTTTCTTTTTCAATAGAGGATATATTTTGTAAAAATGAATCATTATTAGAATATTTGCTCAAATACCCCCTTAGCTCACTCACTACACTAGTGTCCAATTGCCCCTAAGTCAAAGATTCAACAGATAGCCAATAAGGGTGTTGATCATCTATTGCCTTTGCGTGACTGTGAGGTAAAAACTGTCGTTTATTGGATTCTTGTCGTTTCGTAAAGATCGTGTCGTTTTGGTGATGTATTTGTCACTCGAGTTTTTTTTTTTTTTAATCAAATTTGTGGCATGGTATTTCCTTTATCTTATGTTGTTACTGACTTCTGTCAGAATTACTATCAATAAATTAACTTAATTCAATGTCGGTTTTGAATTTTTTGTTTGTTTCGGTTTCATGTCCCCTGATTTTCTTATTTTTTGTTTTGGTATTAACGTCGTTTTACTGTTAGAATGTTGTTCCTTCAAGGCTTCATATGTTAATGCCTTTTTTATTCAACCGTGTCATTTTAGTTTCGCTGGGTGAAATTTATGTTTTGATTCCGGGTCGTGATTAACAAAAGGGGATAGGGCCGAGATAAAAGCAAAATGTGATCATATCCCGGTTTCTTGTCTTAGTTTTAACGCCAATTTTGTCCATGCCCACACCCAACTTGTCGTTGGCATCCACCGCGTGCGTCTCCCCTAGCGGGTGCAGTATGCGGGCACATAACATATATAAATTAAAATAGAATTTAAAATAATCGATATTTTATCTTACGAATGATGAAACTCACTAGTGTTAAAAACTTCAAATAAAATTAACGGAAGTAAAAAATAAATTATGAAAAACCATATACATATATAATATATGTGCATGGTGGGCTTATAGTCCACTTCCATATATTATTTTATTAGGGGATAAGGAATCATATCTAATAGAGAAGATGCATAATTAATTCAATAATAATTATTAAGGTCAGATCCGGTCGGATCCCTCTCAACACTATGAGGGCCGCGAGAGGCGACAGGAGGAGATCGAGGAGCGGATCTCCGAGCACGAACAAAGCCTCGACAAAGAAAGTCGACGACACCAAGGGCCCAACAAGGAAAGTCGACGACACCAAGGGCCCAACAAGGAAAGTCGACGACGCCAAGACCCGGACGAGGAGAATCGACGACACGGAGACCGACGAGGAGAGTCGACGACGCAAAGACTGACGAGGAGAGTCGACGACGCCAAGACCCCGACGAGGAGAGTCGACGACGCCGAGATCGACGAGGAGAGCCGACAACGCCGAGACCCCGACGAGGAGAGTCGACGACACGGAAACCGATGAGGAGAGTCGACGATACCAGGGCCGAACGAGAAAGAGTCGGTGAGACTCTGGCAAGACAAAAGGTGATGACTGCATCGACGATGACCGATGGGACAGACATTTAATGCCTGAGGATTCGATGGGAATGACATTAAATGCTAGCACGCCGTGATGAGATGAGCAATTAATGCGGCCTCCTCGGAAGTGACCCAACAGGCTCGAACCACGCGAAAGGGGAGGCACCGGGCTTTTGCCAGACACCTGGGGGAACGAGCCGATGGGACTCTTAGAAAAGTAGGAAAGTTGGTCTATAAAAGGGAAGAAAACCCATGAACAATGGGGGACCTTGGGCAAGAGAGAGATATACATGTAAAATGAAGATAAAAGATTGATCAATAGAACAGTTTCACCATACCATTCTTTTCAGATCCCTTTAGTTAATACACGAAAGAAACCGAGCTCTTCATTTTTAATAACAAGAGTGATCTTGTGACTATTGAGCGGTGCAAATCGCCCTCAACAATAAAATAATGATGTGATGTGGGTTGGTTCCATAACAGAAAGATCTTAAAATTGAGGATATAATACATTAATTCCCAAAGTTGAATCATGTCCATCAACCCACTTGTAATAAGGGCTCAGAGAAGAACACCATTTACAAAACTAGGGGTTGATAACGTGTATCTAGAAATGAAACGCCAAACAGTATATATTTATATATATAGATATAATTGAAACTAATTGTGCGTATCAAGTTAATTTTATGGATTACGTTTTTTGAATAAAATATTTCTAATCAATTTTAAGCTCGAAAATTGTACAATTATAGTATTAAATGTTCCATATTATTATTATTATTATTAGTAAGATACGCCACAAGCATGGATATATAGAGATTGTCAACCCTAAATAAACCACCAAAAGAGATAAGTTATTTATGTCACATTGCTCATTTAGGTATTGCTGATCACAATAAGTTCCAAAAATATGGCCCGCAGAGAATGATCTCAGTCCAGGGATTGATTTTTGTTAAATAATTTATATCTTCCACGTCATATTTCCACTTTATGATCATATCTAATTCCCGTATGTCTTTTTATTATTATTTTAATATAAATTTCCTAGTTGATAATTGCTAATAATATATTACTATACGAGAAAGAGAGGACGGCTTATTTGGTTCGTATCACTTGGATGCTCTTACCGTACTGAAATGATTTTTATTGTAAATAACTAATGCATTATTACATGTGAGGAAATCACGGGTATTTGGTCATGACTCATTTTCAACAATGGAACGAGGAATGAACTTGTGTTTATTAAGAGTAAGACTATGGAAAATCTAATTAATTAATGTCCAATATGTATAAGAAACAATTAAAATAAGGGTTAATTGCAGCAAAAAGACTTAACTTTTGGTCAAATTCTCTCCCATGTACCTAACTTTCATAAATGACGGCAATAATACCAAAACTCAGTGTTTGGGAGTTGACTGAGGAAATCTGTCCATGTGGCTATTATCCTTTGTCACATGGCATGCCACATGACACTTAGCCGCCACGTGGCATGCCACATAATAATTACTTTTTAAATAATTTTTATTTTTTATATTTTTTTAAAAATTACTTTTTTTAATAAATTTTTTTTCAATAATAACAAATATGAATATTTAAATTTAAATATCCATTATTGGTTATAATTATTTATTTTAAAAAAAGTGGGTAGAACGAAATAAAAATCACCGTTCACGGTTCACTTGAACTCCGATTCTGATCCGGTTCAAGCGTCGAGTAAATTTGTTTAATAATAATAATAATAACCAATAAACACATACATATTGTTTAAAAAGTCAAGACATAATTAAATACACACCACTTATTCAAAAAATAAAATAAAAAATAGTAGTCATATTTATATTTAACGATTTTTTTTATTTGTTTGCATGATATTTTTTTTGTTTACATTTTATAATAATAATTTTTTAATATGTTTTTTTATATATATATTTTTTTAATAAAAATTGTCATTAAATAATCATATGATTATTGGTTATTATTATTAAACATATTAAGCAATTTCGTTCCACCCGTGAACCGGATCGGAGGCGGAGCTTGAGTGAACCGTGAACGGTGATTTTTTCTTCATTTATTTCGTTTGACCCACTTTTCTAGGGTTAATGAATGAAATGCCCATTTTGTGTCAAACCTTTTTAAAAATTACTCATTGTGTGTATTTTTTTACTCTCACAAATGGGCATTTCGTACAATTACCAAATGAAAATAATTATATTTAATAATAATAATAACCAATAATGAATATTTAAACTTAAATATTCATAATTGGTTATTATTGAAAAACAATTTAATTTTAAAAAATAAAAAGTTTAAAAAAAATAATATTTTTAAATTATTTAAATAATAATAATTACGTGGCATGTCATGTGGCAGCCAAGTGCCACGTGGCATGCCACGTGGCAAAGGCTAACAACCACATGGATAGATTTCCTCGGTCAACTCCTTAACACTGAGTTTGGGTATTATTGCCACCATTTATGGAAGTTGGGTACACATGAGAGAATTTGACCAAAGGTATTGGGTCTTTTTACCGCAATTAACCCTTAAAATAATTAAATATGATAAAGATGAAACACCATTTCTGTCAATTTTAAATCCGAAAAATTAAGGAATGGTATATTCTGGATATTTAAAAATATTTATTAAATTTTTGAAGCATTAATCAATTTGAACGGCCATATCTCGTTTATTGGGATTAAGTGGCTACTTTAAAAAAATCGTATCATATTAACATTGTTAATTAAAATTATTCTTAATATATTATTCTCGTGCAGTGCATAGATGTCAAGTTGGCCAAGCAGGACCGGCCCAGTTTGTGATTCAAATTTCAAACCTTCACGTAGAAAAAACATGTATTTATGTAGTTTTTTCTTATTATGATTTGTTATGAGTTTATATATATATTTAAAATCTGCAACGTGGTATACATAGACAGAGAGAGAGAGAGAGAAAATGGCATGTTTGAGTATCTACGAAATGTTTTCCCGATTTTTGTGTGATGGTAGCCTACCGTAGTTGTGTGTGATGGTAGCCAAGCACGTGTAGAAGCTGAGGACAAGGACAAGGTAAAGATTTTCGCAAAGTACACAACACTGTTATTCCACCTACGGCCGACGTCCTACCGCCGAACTGGATCTCTGTAACCTGACCTGGGTGCCGCTGGTGGAGCTGCACCCGAGCTGGGTGTTGCTGGTCCCAAACTGGAGGTACCCAAGCTGCGCAATAGCGTACGTGAGCTTGATAGAATTTTCAACAAGATTGGTGATTATCCGTCGAAAGCATCCCAGATTACCAATCAGAACTTCAGGACTCCGGCCATAGACATAATTCGCACACTTTTCTCAAGTAAAATCACTACGGTGTGAGAATCAACATAAAATCCAGTCAGTAATTAAATCGAATCTGATTTCACTTTTACCTCGATTCCTTTTTCGTTGGATTTTCTCGAGAAGAGCTAGAGAACATTGTCGAGTACTGCTTGGAGATCGAAAGTCATGTCTTCGAGTTCGAGTCTTCCTGATTCTATTTTGTCTTGGTCATGTACCTCATTATCAACGAAAGTAAGCCTTGTCCACTAACGTGAATGGTATAGGCAAAGTGTTGTTGAGTTGCATCAAGTTCTGTATCCACAAGTATTGGCAGTATTCCTGAAAAACAAATTGGTAATGTATCATATTACTAAATATCTGATAGAATGGCAGTAATGTCTTGAACTTTCCATGTCGGTTCACTTTGCCGCTTGAATCTTATAAACTTTCATACAAGTAGCACAATGCGCAACATCTGACCGACTTTTATTATCCTATTATTGAACCCTCTAAACTTTAAAAAAATTAGCACAATATATTATTTTTATCAACTAGATTATGATACTATTGCAAAGCAATCAATAAGTCCAATTCCGAAAAGAAAAAAAATAGTTGAAAGTCCTAAAAATTAGAAACAATAATAAAATTGACAAAAAAAAAAAATCTGTAAACAAGTCATGTTTGACATTTTCATATACATTTTAACTTATAAAAGGCAATGTGCTAATTTTTTAGGACTATTGTGCTAATTTTTTAGACTATTGTGCTAATTTAAAACTAAAAAGCTAAAAAGCAATATGCACCGGCGAGCAAAGTTGAGGGAGCAATATTGAGACTCTATTTAAAAGTGAAACTTCACGGTAACACTATGTTTATGCATGTAAGGATTCCAAGTTACCTAAAACACCATTCATCGGTGTCCTTATCTCGTGTGAGACGTTTGCTAAAACTTGCATAAGACGAAAATTTAGCGACGGTTTCTTCGAATAATAGCAAGAATCATGCAAATAATGCATCATATTACGCGGGTAGGGTATGACAAAATAAAATAAAACGTGTCTGAGATTTCGCCACATCAGCCGCTTTGGCTCAAGCTATGAGCTCCACCATCATACGATAGTCCGCTTCGATTTTAGCTAGATGGATAATCTCGAATTTATCTATACGTGTTATTGCTGCATGAAAGATGTGACCAACCAAAAAAGTGATAAAGAGAACACCCGTAAACAAGTTTATTGTTGTCCAAGGCAAAGGAGGTTGATTCTTGAACCTGGTCGGAGAAACACATAAGACATACCAAACCTGCAATGCATTTCGTCGTTGCGGAGCGGATCCCGGAAGTCGAGGGGGCTAACCCACAAAAAACGGGTAGAGATGACATCATCATTGTACATATTGATAGGAGAAGACGCGTTCGTTGCTTGCAATTAGTACCTAAAGCAACTTGGTTGTCACTCACTTCATCATTGTAAATATATAAGTATAACTTATAAAATCAGACTATTAATCAAGAATTAAAAACATGTAATATAGAATAATGATATATAGTAGACCCTTAAATGATGCACATGATATGATTGGTTAATAGAATGCTCCCCTTACCCTAGTTGTGTGTGATGGTAGTCGAGCACGTGGTGGAAGCTAAGGACGAGCGCAAGGTGGGATGTTCGCCAATTACAAAACACTGTTATTCAACCTACGGCCGACCTCCTACCGCCGAACTGGATCTCCGGAACCCAGCCTGGGTGACGCTGGTGGAGGTGCACCCGAGCTGAGTGTTGTTGGTCCCAAACTGGAGGTACCCTAGCTAGGCAATATCGTACCTGAGCTTGATAGAATTTCCAACAAGATTGGTGATTATCTATCGAAAGCATCCCAGATAACCGATCACAACTTCAGGAACTCGGCCCTAGACATAAACCGCCAACTTCTCTCATGTAAATTACTTGTCTTTCAAATCAATTAATAACTATTGTGTTTCTTTTGGAATTAAGCCTTACAAAAGTAGATACAATCATACAAATAATACCTATAGACCATCCCACTGTCTATCCAAATTTTTTTACGGAATAATTCTTACAATAAAATAGAAACCCTACCTTTAACTATGCACGTATGCAGCTTTATAAAACTATATCAAATTATTTTCATGGCTTTAGTACATACTTATCCAGAGAAAGAGAGAGAGATATAGAGGGAACTTACATTGATCATATTTATTCTTTTATTTACAAATTCAAATACTGATTTGATAGTTATGATTAATTAATCATGAAGTACACTGATTTTTATAAATTGGATATTCTACGTGTCGATTAAAAATTTAATCAATTAGCACCTTAACTGTTGGATAATTATTGGAGATCGAAGACTTCCGGGCTTGAATCACGCATGAAACACGCTTTCCTTATAGTATTTCGAGCACCTCCGAGAACGTCTAGAGGTCTACAACGCAAGAATACCGCAGGATACGACAAGCCTTAAATCGTACTGCACAAGACGTTTGTGAAGCACGAAATAGGCAAGAATAGTTTCTGGAAATTGTTGAGAGAGATTTTGGTATTCTGTATATCGAGTTCTGTATCGTATGTATTGTTTATTATGAAACTCAAAATATGGAGAGTGTTTTATAGGCAAAAGTAACTGTCATTTCTAAAGGTAGCGACCCTTTTGAAAGGACAATAACCGACGAAAACCGCCTTGTAGCCGTTACCTCTACCGCTAGTCAAGTAATTGTTACCGCTAGTAGCCATTACCTCTACCGCTATACGGAAGTCATTACCGCTAGCTAGGTAATTGCTACCGCTAGGCGAGAATCGCCGCGAGAGAGCCCGAGGACCCGAGCCTAAGCCGCTCGCCACGATGCGACGTGCTTAAGTGCCTCAAGTGCGCCTAAAAGGCGCCACTAGCGCCTCTACACCCATGCCCATGCCCCGATCCCGATCCCGAGCCCGAGCCAGAGCCGGTGTCGCCGGTGGCAACACCGGCGGGGTTGGCGTTGCGAGAGAACAAAGTGGCATGATCTCGCCACCTCGCCTCCGCATCACACTCCACATGATATATGACTAACTCAACCACATGTTGAGCTTGTCATGAATACCACTCTATTTAAACACCATCAACTCTTTGTGTTTAATCAATGTGGGACTCTTCACATTCCCACACTCTTCAACACTAAGTTTTTATTAGAACATTATTGGACATGCATTTATTGATGCATTTATTCCAACAATCCCCCACTGTTCTAATAATGACAAACTTTCCAGAAGAGAAAACAAAAAGTGTTAATACAGTTAGGTATCTTTCGATTTGAACCTATCCTTAGAGAAGACAACACAAGATCTTATCGGAATTCCAGGTAGCTAGGCTTTGAACCTGTTATTCCTTGTGATAAGATCGGTGAAGCCCCACACATACTCTTTAGGGTTCTTTGCCTATATCTCTCGCTTAGCACCGTTAATGGCCATGTGCTAATCCTGTCTCGTGATATTTTATTGAGAGAACTCCTAACTCTCAATTTGAGACGGCACCATCTCGAAATTCACATAGGTGAAGTTCTTACAGTATCTCTGTTACTAACAGATACTTGTCCTCGTGACTGCACTTCATTAAGAGTAAAACTCAACCCTCTAATTGTAACAGCCAACATCATCGTGTAATGTTGCAAATTTCCAATTCAACGACTTGTTGTTACCCATTGAATCTATTGTTAGTCATTTCCTAACTTTAGATTGGGTTGTCATCGTTGTCGGAACTCTTATTCAAGGAGTTTTAGACCCATACCTCTCGAGGTCGTCTTTACTAAGTCTCTCGCTAGAGGTTTAGTAAATGGATCAGCTAAATTATAGCTGGAACGCACATACGTAAGAGAAATAATCCCATCTTTAATCAATTTTCTCACGTAGTCATGTCTAAGACTAATGTGTCTAGACTTCCCATTATACACTTCACTGTATGCTCTAGCCAAAGTGGCTTGACTATCACAATGTATCGACACTTTCGATACATTATCTTTAGCCAACAGAACTTCTAAAAGAAGATCCCTCAACCATTCGGCTTCTTGACCAGCGGAGGCAAGAGCTACAAACTCCGACTCCATGGTCGAATGAGTAATACACGTTTGTTTCTTGCTCTTCCAAGAAATTGCACCTCCGGCAAGTGTAAATACCCATCCCGTCGTAGATTTGTTATCTCCGACACTCGATATCCAACTGGCTTCGGTATATCCTTCGAGTACGGCAGGAAACCTACCATATTGGAGGCCAAGATTTTTGGTTTTTAAAAGAAAACAAAAAATTCTCCCGATTGCCTTCCAATGCTCATTGCTTGGATTGCTAGTAAATCTACTCATTTTACTAACCGCGAATGCTATGTCGGGTCTTGTACATTGCATCAAGTACATTAAGCAACCAATAGCACTTGCGAACTCCAATTGAGCCACGGCTCTTCCAACATTTTTATCAAGTTTGACACTCGGATCAAATGGGGTGTTCACTTCTTTGAACTTGAAATGGTTGAACTTTTCAAGCACTTTCTCAACATAGTGCGTTTGACTAAGTTCATAACCCCCACTGTTTCGCTTCACTTTGATCCCCAAAATAGTGTCAACTTCTCCAAGATCTTTCATCTTGAATGTGGAAGTTAGAAACCTCTTCGTTTCCAAAATTCCTTTCATGTCATTGCTAATGATCAACATAGAGACATAGGAATATCACAAGATCACCTCGCACCTTTGTGTACAAACACTTATCGCACACATTGTGTACAAAACCATCAGAAAGTATGACTGAATCAAACTTTTGATGCCACTGTTTAGGTGCTTGTTTCAATCCATACAAGGATTTAACAAGTTTGCAAACTTTTTGTTCATTTCCCGGAAGCACATACCCTTCGGGTTGTTCCATGTAAATCTCCTCGTCGAGATCTCCATTAAGGAATGCCGTCTTGACATCCATTTGGTGAACAAAAAGATTATGCAAAGAAGCTAAGGTAAACAACACTCTAATTGTTGTTATTCTTGCTTCCGGTGCATAAGTGTCAAAATAATCGATTCCTTCCTTTTGTCGAAATCCTTTGGCTACTAATCTAGCCTTGTTAGTGTTTAAAGTACCATCGAAATTGTACTTTCTTCTAAACACCCACTTGCACCCAATAGGTCTCGAACCTTTAGGTAAATCGACAATTTCCCAATTATGGTTAGACATTATAGAATCCATTTCATCTTGGATAGCATCCTTCCAAAAGGCGGAGTCCCGAGAAGCCACTGCTTCTTTATAGGTCTTCGGATCATCTTCCACTAGAAGAATTATAGGAATCTTACGAGTTATATTCTCACTATTTCCTTCTACTAAATAAAAGGAAATGAGTTAAGAATCTATTTCGTTAGGTCCTAGATCCTTTGCCTTTCGTACTCTCTTGCTTATCCGAAGCTCGGGTTGTTTTTCAACTACCCTTGAAGAACTCTCCTCGCGAGATTCTTCTTGTACGAAAATTTGAGGTTCTTTATCCTTCGTGATAAGGTTCTCAAAAAATTCCACGTCTCTAGATTCTATAATAACATTAGACTCTAAATCTAGAAGTCTATATTCTTTACTGTTTGTAGCGTAACCGACAAAAGCACTTCTTATCCCATGAGGACCCAACTTGGTTCTCTTAGGATCCATGTTTTTGTAGTATGCTACACAGCCCCATACACGGAAATACCCGATATTCGGCGCTCGGCCTTTCCATACTTCATATGGAGAAATACGAGTTTTCTTTAAAGGAATACAGTTAACAATATGACAAACGGATAGCAAAGCTTCACCCCACAAATTAAATGGTAATCCCGAATGCATTAACATAGCATTTATCATCTCTTGATAAGTCCTATTTTTGCGTTCGGCCAAACCATTTTGTTGCGGTGTACGAGGTGCGGAACACTCATGAATAATGCCATTTTCTTCGCAAAATGCATTAAACTCGTTAGGAAAATATTCCCCGCCCCTATCACTTCTAAGGACTTTGATTTTAATTCCTAATTGATTTTCAACTTCCGCTTTATATATCTTAAAAACGTTAAAAGCTTCGTCTTTATGCTTTAACAAATAAACATATGTGAATCTAGAGCAATCATCAATGAACGTGATAAAATATCTATTACCACCACGGGTTTTCATACCATTAAATTCACATATATCCGAATGTATAAGATCTAGCAAATTGGAATTTCTCTCAACACTATAAAAAAGTTTTTTAATCATTTTCGATTTCACACATATTTCACATTTGTTAAACTCATTAACGTTGCACGAAATCAAACCACATTTAATTAATCTTTTCATAGTGCTAATTCCAATGTGAGCTAATCTATTATGCCATAAAGAAACGGAATCAAGTATATAAGCGGAAGAAGAAATTGCATTAATAACATCACCAACAATACAAAGTTTGACCATTCCCTCGCTAGAATAGCCCTTGCCAACAAACACACAGTTACGGGTCAAAATCAATTTGCCCGACTCATACACGGTCTTAATTCCAGGTTTTCCCAAAAGATCCCCACTAACAAGGTTCATACTCATATCCGGCACGTGAAGCACATTGGTCAAAGTGACCTTCTTCCCGGAAGTGAATTCAAGATCAACGGAGCCTATTCCGACGACCTTTGAACGACCTTCGTTGCCCATTTGAACCTCTTGTCCATTGACTTCGTTGTAAGTCTTAAAGGCAGCCTTGTCGTAGGAGACATGAACGGTAGCACAAGTGTCGTACCACCATCATTTAGCCTTGCTCTTGACCGCCATAATCTCGCTCACTGTAGCGATGATTTTGTCTTCGGTCGTGGTTGCATTTGCCTCATTGTTGGGAACCTTCTTGTTCCTACAATCTCGAGCATAATGCCCAGGCTTGCCGCACACAAAGCAGCCCGATTTCGGTCCTTTGGAAGCACCGGAACTCTTGAACTTTTCATTGGTCTTTTTCGGACCAAGAGAGTTCTTTTTCGCTTCGAACTTCTTTTTGCCTTTCGCGCTCACCGCGTTGGCTTTTGAAGTCCCGACATCCTCGGAACGTTCTCTATCTTTCGATTCCTCCTCGATTCGAAGATGTTTTTGGATTTGTTCCAAAGAGAAGTCCTCGGAATTGTGAAGAGGCTTCTTCCGGTAACTTTTCCATGATGACGGCAATTTCGCAACAATTGCACCAACTTGAAAAGCTTCTGAAATATCAACTTTCACAGCCCGTAATTTGTTGACGATGACTTGCAATTCGTGTACTTGTGAAAGTATCGATTTTCCGTCATTCATTTTGAAATCCAAATATGTCGAGATTAAGAACTTTTTGGTACCTTCTTCCTCGGCTTTGAATTTGTACTCGAGAGCCTTCCATATCTCCGACGCGGATTGAACTTCGGTGTAGAGATCGTAGAGGCGATCGGAGAGCGTATTGAGTATGTGTCCACGGCACAAGAGTTCGTCCTCCTTGCGCTTCGCACGATCCTTCTTCACTTCGTCCGAGTCGTCATCCGCCGGTTAGGGAATGGCCGGCAACTCCGGGTCCAAGACGTAGTAGATCTTCAACGCCGTGAGGAGGAAGATCATCTTGCCTTGACATCGGGTAAAATTTGTACCGTCAAAACGGTCCAACTTCACGAGATCCTGATTCATGACTTTGATGCTTGAAACGGATGCTTCGGTTGCCATAATACAATTACTATAAGATTGTTGGATAATTATTGGAGATCGAAGACTTCCGGGCTTGAATCACGCATGAAACACGCTTTCCTTATAGTATTTCGAGCACCTCCGAGAACGTCTAGAGGTCTACAAAGCAAGAATACCGCAGGATACGACAAGCCTTAAATCGTATTGCACAAGACGTTTGTGAAGCACGAAATAGGCAAGAACGGTTTCTGGAAATTGTTGAGAGAGATTTTGGTATTCTGTATATCGAGTTCTGTATCGTATGTATTATTATGAAACTCGAAATATGGAGAGTGTTTTATAGGAAAAAGTAACTGTCATTTCTAAAGGTAGCGACCATTTTGAAAGGACAGTAACCGACGAAAACCGCCCTGTAGCCGTTACCTCTACCGCTATACGGAGGTAATTGCTACCGCTAGGCGAGACTACAAGGCGCCTACAAGGCGCCACTAGCGCCTCTACGCCCATGCCCACGATCCCGAGCCCGAGCCCGAGCCGGTGTCGCCGGTGGCAACACCGGCGGGGTTGGCGTTGCGAGAGAACAAAGTGGCATGATCTCGCCACCTCGCCTCCGCATCACACTCCACATGATATATGACTAACTCAACCACATGTTGAGCTTGTCATGAATACCACTCTATTTAAACACCATCAACTCTTTGTGTTTAATCAATGTGTGACTCTTCACATTCCCACTCTCTTCAACAACTAAGTCTTTATTAGAACATTATTGGACATGCAATTATTGATGCATTTATTCCAACATTAACCAGCTTGGTTATCACTGACTTCGTCATTGTAAATATGTAATTATAACTTATAAAATATGACCATCAATAAAGAATTAAAACATATACAAGCATGTGCCTCGTTGATAGGAGGCTCCACCCTAGTTGTGTGTGATGGAATGTTGCATATATATAAACCCGATCTCACTTACACTAACGATACTTATCTAGAAGTTTGTTCAACTCTCACTATTTCCATCAAGCTTTTTTTATATAGCTAAATACATGTTATATAAATACACGTATATAACGTATTGAAAATATCAACGAAATAATTCATTGACTAAGGAATTCCAAAATATTTTTACTCTATCTATGTAGACTTTATATCAAGGATCAAGTTTTCTTGATATTCTATTGATATTCTACATTCGATAGTGATCGAAAAGTTTTCTCAACTTTTCTGTTGTCCCTTTCTCTTTTCTCAGTACGACATTGTTGAAGGTGCTCTTAGTTACCTCTTGAAGTTCAAGGAGACCCAGAAGAATGAGACTCGAAAAACGAGTAACAAGACATCCGCTCCGATTTGGAAGCCTCCCGAGGTGGACCGTGTTGATATCTATGTTGACGCTGCAATTGATTGTTGTGGGGAGGGTTATGTCATTGGTCTAGTGGCTCCTAATTGCGATAAGCAAGTCATTGCGTCTGGAATCAATTTTTAAAGGCACGGCTTGTCCCCCTAACTTGCAGAGGCTTCGGCTATCCGACGTGGGGTCGAATGGGCGTGTTTTCAGGGATGGTCGTAGATTCTCATTCAATTGGATTGTCTGGGGGTTATTAAATCTATAAACCGTAAGTCCATTCCTGTTTCTGATTTGGGCTCGATTATCTCCGATACTCATCGATTAGCTACACAGATTGAGTTTGTTATATTCTGCTTTCATCTGAGAGGTTGTAATGAAATCACACATGGTCTGGCTAAACTCGCCATTAAGGCTAGATGAATTTTTGTTTGGTTGGAGGCTGTTCCGCCAAGTGTTGAGATTTTACTTTAAATGATTCAAGTTGTAATTGGGGAGTTGTGACCCTTGTTCAGGACGCTCGCTTAGTTGTTGCCAATAATAATACGATGTGGCCCGAGCCGCACCCGTTAAGGGGACTCGGAGGGTTTAATGAGGCTTATCTTTCTTTCAAATAAAAAAGAAGAAGAAAAGCCGTGACTCTAGTTACCCGGTTCATGAGGGTGATCACGCTCCCGTAAACATGCCTTCACCGGAATCCAGGAAGAATATGCGCCGATCATCTTTGCCCAACACATTGTTTCCCATGTTGTTTCGCTTGATATGCTCCCGAGAAAGGTGGGTTTCTCTTGCCTCAACAAAAATATATCGTGAAAGAGAATGAGTGCTTGATTTTAATAATCATAATGTACCTGCAAGAATATTGTGCGCTCTAGGGCATCGGGGAAAAGGGTTTTGACTGCTCCTTTTCTGGGGAAAAATCATATTAACTTTTGCGGTATACACGTGAGATCTTCCCTCAGTCGCAGCTCCGAAACAATAAGTTGAGCAGTTCGGAGTCTAAAACAAACTAGTACAAAAAAGGACAAAAATACGTCACTACTCACGGCCACAACATTATAATATACAAATTGTCAAACCCTAAATAAATAACCAAAACGAGATAATATGATTGTTCTTTATGCCACATTTCTCATTTAGGCATTGTTTATCACAAAGCTCAAAAAATATGGCCAGAAGAGAATGATCTCAAATCGTAGGATTGATTTTTTTTTTTCAAAATAATTTATATCTTCGACATCATATTTCTACTTTATGATCATATCTAATTCATGTATGCCTTTTTAATTAGTATTTAATTTTCCTAGTTGCTAATTGCTAATAATATATTACTATGAGAAAGTGAAGACGGCGTATTTGGTTCATATCACTTGGATGCTCTTACGTACTGAAATAATTATTATTGTAAGGAATTAATGCATTGTTACATGTGAGGAAATCACTGCATTATTTGGTCTTGACAGCTTGACTCATTTTCAACAATGGAACGAGCATATCCAATAATTTAATAAGATAGAGAAAGGAATAAACATGTGTTTATTAAGCCAATAATTAATTAGTGTCCGATATGTATAAAATACAATTAAAATAGATCAATATGAAACTTCATTTCTTTTAATATGTCAAATTCCAAAAAATTATGGAACCGGATATTCGGGATATTTAAACGTATTTATTGAATTTTTAAAAGATTAACTAACCTGAATTGTTCATATCTCGATTTATGTTTGGGATTTAAGTAGCTACTATTACAAAAAAAAAAAAAAACATTTTTTTAAAAAAAATCCAAAATCATATCATATTAACATTGTTGATTAATTTGTTTTTAATACATTATTCTCGTGCAAAGGTTTCAAGTGGGCCAGAATGGCCCAGTCCAACTCGTTCCACCTCATCGTGAACATTGTGAGTCTAGGATTGCAGATTGGGGTGGGCTTCGATCGCTCTTAAAAAGCCCATTTCTACCGTACAATGAAAGAGACCGGCCAGACTTGCTAGGGGTGTAAATAAAACCCGGAATCCGGTTAAAATCTGAATCTAAATTTGTATCCAATTTTAAAATCCGAATCCGTATATGGATTTTGGATTCGGATTAAAACCGGATTTGGATACCGGATAGTACTTTTTAAAAATCCGGATATCCGGTATCCGGTTTTATCATCCGCTTTATATTCAATTATTTTTTTCTTTAATAATTTAGGGTTGTACGGTTTTTTGGTGGTTAAGATAATGGGATGTACGATTTTTTGGTGGTTGATACAATGGCAATATATGTACTAGATTTGTACGTTTTTTTTGTGGTTGTGACAATGTACTTTTTTTTATATGTATAAAAAAAAACGGATCCGAATAAAATTCCAGATCCGTATTTCAAAACCGGATTCGGATACTAAAACCAGATTTTGAAAAAAGAAAAAGAAAGAAAAGGTATCCGAATTTCGGATATCTGGATTTTTGGATCCGGATATGGATAGTTATTTTTTACTATCCGGATTCTGAATCCGCATGCAGGATAGTCCAAAAAAAAAACCGGATATCCGCTCCGGTTACAGCCCTAAGGCCTGTCCCACAAAGGCTTAGTGGGTTAATAATTTTGTGGTTTGGCTCGTTGCACTTGACAGTTTCTACAATTATACACTAACAACAAAATATCGATTACAATGACAGTCAAATTTAGCGTACAACCCGTATTGACGTAAACTTTAAAAGCTATTTACTAATGCATGTTAGATATTAATTGCGTGATTAATACGTGACAACGTAGCATAGAATTTGATCAACTTGAATTATGTGGTTACGCGTAAAATAGCGTTCAAAATCACTATATAATATATATAATAGCTTCTTCAATGCTATATTTAAAAAAGAATGGTCTAACTTCTTTTATGCTAAAAAAAAATTGACTCTTAAGCACATGCGTGATACGTATGTTTCACGTAGTATATAATATATATGGATATAAATAAAGGACGTGTATTATATTATTTTACAACACTGAGTAAAAAGTGCACCTATAAAGATCTAACACATAAGTATACAGAAAAGCACATACATGATACAACCCGTTTAGTTCTCAAAAATGGAAGAAGAAAAAAATATATTAAAAAGAGAGAGAAAAGAAGTGTTGAAAGATTAGGTACCTTCTTTATAAATAAAAAAAAAAAAAAAAAAAGAGAGAGAGAAAGATTAGGTACCTTTTTGGAATTGTTTGTATTGCAAGCAATTAGGTTATTGACTCTTTAATTTGTTGTCCTTTGAATTTTCGCAATATGCTTTTATTTACATTTTGAATTCGAAACATTATATATATATAATGTACATTATATAAGAGCACATTTTATACTTTTGTAAATAAGGCTTTTTAAACATATTAATTTCATCATTCCATTAATTTAGGAATCATGCATAAGATTGAACGTCAGTGGGAAGTTTTCTACCAGTAGCCGTTTAAATATCAGTTCGGGATACCGGCTTTAAAGCCAAAGCCGGTATTTGGTATCTTAAAGTACACGTTTGGTCCCGCATCCATAAACCAGTAAGTACATGTTACCAATAATGTTATATTTAATTTTGAAGATGTTTAATTTTCAGGTCATACTTAAAACTAGTAAAAAAAAAAAATGGTGGGTCTACCATTTTTTCCGATTACTAGCTCAAACCCGACAATACTGAAAATATTCATCAGTTATCGGACAACGATTTTACAAAACCAGCTACCAATGTAAGAACCGGTACGGGTTTACCTCACAATACCGGGCGGGTAATGGTTCCGGTTTCATTCCTAGATTTATCATTTGAAAAGTAAGTAAAAAACCATCACTCTGTTCCCACCAAATATTATTCCTTATATAAACAGAGGAATATATGCTCTCTCTTTTCTCTCTGTATATAAACGGTATACACATATTTATATAATGTACAATTTACACTATAGGTAATCTTTCTAATATATGACCCGCCACTTCCACATCTAAAACAAACCCAGTTCTTAGTTGTTTGTGTTAAACTTCAATTCTCTCTCGGTGTGGAAGATGAAGAACACTCAAGCTCCCCAACAACCTCTGAAGTCTGATCTCTGTTCCTTCGTCCAGAGAAGTACTCTCACGACGACTCCAAGCGGTCGCGATCGGACTGGACCAAGTTCCTCGATCCCAACGAAGAGAGATCTGTAGCAAACGCACCTTGCAAAGCCTCCACCTCGCACGAGCCCATAAGGGCCCCTCACACGTCACTAACAGTCGTCCGTTCAAGAAATCTTCGAGTCCTTCTACGTGTTGAAGAGTAGAGAGAAAGCCAGCCATGGCGACATTGGTGACGTTGGCTTAGATTTCTTCGTCGGGCTTCAGGAACGCCGTCTCCAGTGCATGCTCCTTCTCGATCAGAAGGAAATGGAGGTGGATGGTAATTAAGTGGACGGAATTTTGCGAATACAATGATTAGTGCACATTAGCTATTTCTGCCGTAGTTTTTTTACATTGGCATCATGCCTGAGGGATATTGAAAACCTTGGTCACTTTTGCCGTAAATTACCCTATTTTAAACAATAAAAATATGATATTACATTATATTTTAATAAAATAGTTTCATAATAATTTAATACAATTTTTTTCTAAGACTTCCGAAATTATTGGGCCGGGACAAGAGTCAATTAACACGCCAATATGAAAAGGAGTATAGTAATAACTAATAATAACACCCACATAAATTCCTTCAACTACACTAAAACACGTATAAACAAATTAAGAAGGAAAAAAAAAACGACGAAATATGAACCAAACTTCATAGCTCAATTTCCAACTCGATTAATCTAGAGAAGAAAAAAAATCTCTATCCGAACACTTCATTCGATTCGAGCTTGAGCGCTGCGCTGGCCTTGACGGCGAGCGCGCAGAGGTCCTGCAGAGAGAGCGGCGAGTCAGAGTGGTGTGGCAGGGGCAGGAGGAAGTAGATTTGGCCCGGCTGGAGCTCGGCCATGTCGGGCAGCTGCGGTGCGCGTGCCCCGACGAGCATGGCCTCGGCGCTGCAGAGGAAGCAGTGGGGGCTCTGCGCCAGCCCTTGGGCTGCGCTTACTCGCGGCTTGTACTCTTCTAGTTTACCCTCCGAACTTATCACTTGCACCGTGCTTATTGGCCACGTTATTAGGCTCTTGTTGTTGGCCTTGTTGCTTGTGTGCAATTGGGAAGAAGCGCATATACCCATGAGAGAAAGAGAGAGAGAGAGAGGTTTGATGGGTTGGGGAGGAGAGTGATGATGTTGGTATATGTAGTGGAGAAAAAGTGGGGAATGAAAAGGAGATTGTATAGTCAATTGGGGAGAAAAGATTGACCCTTGCTAGTGCTATATACTATGATATAATATAACTAGTGGACGGCGAGAAATATCTTATTTTAATTAAATACAAAAATAAATACATTAATTATATAAACTGTGTTGTAATCGATATATCTACATTGTGTATTAAATTTATGTTAAATATGAGTAGATATATATTGTAATATTTGCAAAAATAATTATATAACTAAAATATTATTCACAAAATAAATGACAATGTAAGAAAAAGTAACCCGTCAAAAATTAATAAAGTTAGTTATTAAACTAATTTTATATTAATACTAAAACATTAAAACATTAAAAACAAAATTAAAACTTAAAACGTAAGTAGAATACATTCCCATTAAAAAAGTATTACGTCTGAATCATATATGGTCATAAAAATTAAAACATGCTCTTATCCTACCGGTAACGATTTTTTCACTACCTTCCCCTCATCCAATAATTCTACTTAGTATAGGGTTCTATGTTTTGAAGAAAAAAAAAATTGTAGATGGTTCTCACTTCTCAATTCAAACGGGATGTCGGTTAAAATTATATATTATATATAATATGAGATCATATTATCTTTATAAATTATAAAGTACTTTGTACGAATTGGAAATATAAATAAACTTCTTTTGATTCATTTATAATTATAAGTATACAATTGCCCCCACGATTGACCTAATTTGATCTAACCTCACTGTAATATTTAAAAAATAAAACCCTTTGATGGATCCTCGCTTTTATGTTATATTAGGATGTTAGGAAGTTAAGTGTGGCCTTGCTAACAATTTCATGCAAAATTGGTAGTGATGCATAAAAGAGTGGAGTTCAAAAGACTTAGCAACATGGATCTTAAGAGACTAAAAAAGTAAAAACTACTCATTAATCAACCTTAGAAACAAAAAAGCGAAAGAATAGTTAATACTCAAATTAACTTGAACATGTTATATATGAAAATGGGAAAAAAGAAACCCTTAAAATAAAATTAAACCTCTTCAACATAGAAACATGTATGAAAAATAGACACACACATATACATGTAACCGACAATTTCTTCATCCAACTCTATCAATTTTACCATTATATATTGTACCACACAAAATGGTAGATGTTGATGATAATAAACATGCTAAAAGATAATACTTAGAACACCAAAGGTATTGCCTCAAATTATTCAACAAATACTTAGAGTTTCAATAAGTTTATAGTTTTTATGAAAAATAATACCTTAGAGTTCATTATAATATAAGCATCAAATGACTTACCTACTTGACCGATAATACAACCATCAATGACATAATATGTGAACAAATGAGAATCCGTATCAAAGCAGAATAATGAGAAACTTAACTATCAAGATTAAAACTCACATAATGGGAATCTCGCCGGAAAAAGTGAGTCTCAGTTGTAGCGAAAAATCACCAGTTGAATTAATCAGACACGTGCATATTAAGCACTCGTTCTTTGAAGGATTAAAAAGAATATGGGTCCGAGAAATTCCTACTAAATTAATTACTTACGATTTTTATAGACTTCTAGAATTTCATATATATCCTTCGTTGGGTACACTGAGGAAAAAATATCACTTGAAAATTAGGAAACCTTGCAAAACTAAACAACAGTTAGTTTATCAAATTGAATAATATTTAGGGTTAATGACGGCAAAAATACCTAAAGTTTGGTCAAAGAACCCCTCATGTACCCAAAGTTTAAAAGTGGTGGCAAAAATACCCAAAGTCGCATTTGGGGAGTTGATCACTCCATTCTCGTAACGCCGTTAACTTACCCGTTAACTCTGGCCAAGTGGACAAACGTGGGTTGCTGACATAATAATTTGCCACGTGAACGAGCCCACATCAGCCTCGTTTACGACAAAACAAGGAATTAAACCCCTAATTAATACTATTCAACACAACTAATTGAACCCCTAATGATTACACTTAACAAAACAAATTTGTCCACGTGGCCAGAATTAACAGGTATGTTAACGGTGCTACGAGAATGGAGTGGTCAACTCCCCAAATGTGACTTTGAGTATTTTTGCCACCACTTTTAAACTTTAGGTACACGAGGGGTTCTTTGACCAAACTTTGGGTATTTTTGCCGTCATTAACCCTAATATTTATTGACATAAAATTGTTAGACATAATTATACATTAAAATCAATTTTAAGATAAGATATTTCATTATACTTTGTCCTCGTAGAATTCTGAATAGCTTTGATTCATACAGCAAGCATTAAGGATGCTTTTGTTTATGATGTTTTCCAAAACGGTAATATAATAATAATAATAATATTTAACTATTCGAGTTTTCATAAAAATAAAAAATAAAAACCCCATAAGCCAACCTTAAAAAAAATGTCATCACAATTTACAACATCCTGTAACTCGCCTTGAACCCGCTGGCGGTGGTGATGGCGTTGTGTTTGGCGAGAGAGCGGAATCTATCTGGAGGACTCATGGATGAATAGGTCCTCGCCAGAGTCGTCAGGCGAGGGACATAATATGACTGACTCGGTGTAGGTTTGGTGGATGAAGAGGTCCTTGCCCGGGGTGACGAAGAGCCAAGTTTTTTCTGCCATGATATCACCAATATATATATATATATAGTATCTTGAATATTGAGCCAAACCCAAAAATGCTACACAATACTTGACCATTCAACTTTTACGTTTTAGAGTCTACATATATTGCACTATAATTAATCCTATGAAATGAAATCTTTAAAAAGTTAAATGTATAATAAGGCAATTAAGATGCTACATAAATAATTGACCTTTCAACTTTCACCTGCATGGTTATATTAATCTATGAAATTAAGTAAGAAGTTAAATGTGAAATTAAATAGGAAGTTATGAATCAAATAAAGAAAGAAACAAATTGCACAATTGTTTCATTCAATGCGTTAAAACATAATCAATTAAAAATATAATTTCTATGACTTTAGGTATTTATTTAGCGCAATTGATAAATTGAGAATATGTAACGCAAACTGAATAACTTCGGGTACTTTTTTTGCAATTATCCCATATACATAACAAAACCATGAAACAATTTTTTAGGGTCGAGTAAGCAGTTAAAGTAGAAACTTGAAACTATAAAATTTAAGGGTAAAATATAATGTAAATTGAAAATTAGACTAAATTTTGAAATATTTTTAGAAAGGGAGAGAAAGATCTCATATGTTGGTATTGTGTGTGTGGAGAGAAAAAGTAGGGAATTGTCAATGAGATAGAAAACATTGACCCTTATTTAATGCAACATGTTATATAGTGAACATATATTTATGTGCACCTTGATTAGAATTAGATTTTGTAGGTGTACAAAAGTATATGAGGATTTTTCTTAGACATACTCGTGGGCTAATTATAATTTATACGTACACCGTGTGCGCTGACACGCCAATTTATTTTCATACCACTCATTCAAATTATTAGATTATTATTACTCGGAATATATAAAGTATTTATAGCATAATTGACTTTCTATATACGTTGTATATTGTAATTCGAAAGTTGGTGAGTGATGGAAGAATAATACATATTTTCCTAGAAAGTGATATTTCAAATTGATGGTAATTTATTGACTAACAAACGTAGGGAAGCTCGTGCTAAGCAAGATACGATTTAATTAAAGAAAAGGCACAAGAATGTTGGATTAATTTTAATTTTAGTCACATGATTGGAGACTAATATAATATTAATGTATATGTACATTACAAAAATTGGATTTAACCACATGTACGTGTAGACGTGAGCTATATATATATATATATATTTATGCTCTATCTATAGGAATAAGATAAATTAAAATAAAAACATAAACGACATATTCGCCTGTGTTAATTAACATTAATGAGTTCTATATAACTTTAGCTTTTTCTAGCCTTGTAGGCTTGGGTCCCTGACTTTTCGGATCCACAGTCGTCCATGCTATGTAGAGCTGAAAGTCACGACCAGTTATTGCCGTTCGCGACTCGTCGCGGCGAGTTCCGGCGGTTCGCGATCAGTCGCGATTCGGCGTCAAAAATTGCGACCAGTCGCGATTCGGTGCATAATCGCGACTCCCTCTCTCTCTCTCGATGTCTCACATAGTAACCTCTCTCTCTCTCGTAGCCATCGCGACCATCGCGACCTCCCCCACCGCGACTCGTAGGGCTCTGCATAAAACCCGAAAATGCGGGTTTTAAACCGAAACCGGACCGAATCCGATTTTAAAAAACCCAAACCGAATTAAAACCGGGTTAAACCGAAACCGAATTTTTCAAAACCCGCAACCGGAATAAACCGGTTCCGGGTTCCGGGTTTTGAGTTATAAAACCCGGAACCCGGTTAGTAGGTTACTAAAACCCGGTTTTTTAGTTAAATATTTAATTTATTATTTATTTAAACTAATAGTCTGGTAAGGAAAACAACATTGATACTTAATAAATAAATAAAAACATTGATACATAGTCACTCAGTTTGTCAAACGACATCAAGACTAAAATTTTAGGGCTTTATTATTTCTTTCCTTCCTTTTCATTTCGACTCAGTTCCCTCTCTCTCTCGTTTCGCCGTCTCTCCCTCTCATCGACTCAGCTCAGTGCTTCTCTCCTTCCTCCTCGACTCAGCTCAGAGTCTCTCTCGCCTCTCTCTTCTCGATGAAATCTGTGAAGTCTGGTTTGCTGGACTGTGATTCTAGTGGTTGTTCGATTATGGTTCAACTTGTTTGTAATTTTTTTTTTATTTTGTTTGCTGGATTGTGGTTGGACATGTTATGTTTTAATTTAATCTTAATTTAGTTTTTTTTTATCTTTTTTTTTTAATTAAATTCGGGTTCGGGTTTTAAATTCGGGTTTTGAAATAAAAACCGGTTAAAAACCCGAACCTGAATTTCCGGGTTTTGCTATTCAAAAACCGGGTTCGGGTTTGAAAAATCAAAACCCGAAAATCCGGGTTTGGGTTTCGGGTTTTGAAAAAAAACCGGGTTTTTAACCCGATTTCAGCCCTAGCGACTCGTCGCGACTTCTACAGTGACAATTTTTGGCGACTAAGTCGCGACTCGTCGCGACACCGCGAGTTGCAGCACTAATGCTATGGAAGAAAAATATCATTTCATAATAGCTGTCATTTTTTAAGGGTCACAACTTCCCAAAACATTAGTTGACGTATTTTAAGTTGTTTGAATTAAAAAATAAAACGCACTTACTTTCTGTGTGGTCAATAAATTTTCTCAATAATTTTTTTTCTCAAATCTCAAGAATTTGCTATGGTCAATTTTCACTACGTGTTGAGTATTTTCGACCCAATTAACTGCTTGTTTTCTCCTACGTGTTCTTATTCATTGACTCGAAAGTTTTCTTTAAGTGTTCGAAGAACTATTAGAAAAACGATGATCATGTGTGATTCAAGTGAATGGAAAAGCAATATATAACATAAACGACATGCAATTCTAACAACAATATGAAAGGGAAGGAGATTCAAATAGAAATTTTCATTCAAAGAATTTTCCACTGTGACACTTTACCATTGACGCATGAAGAAGAGTGATAGTGGCAATAAGTAGACACTTAATTGACATGGTTTCCTTCTAGGAAGCTTGTTCATTCGTCAATCTCTATTATTATATATAAAAAGAAAAGACTCAAAACAAAACAACAAATTCCAAATTAATAATCCAAAATTGACATGTAAGAAAGCTTGGTAGTTGGTACTAGGTCTTTTGTTGTTCTTTTTGTTATATGTCATTTGCTTTCGCTTCTCTTTTCATCTCTTTCACATCTTCTTTGTTTTGCGGACCCCAACTACTAAACAAATTCTATACTCTATTATTGGCCAGCTAATCAAATATACAATATGTATATTTAAAGGGTGAAAATAATATCGGGAAATTGTTTAATATATATATATATATATATATATATCCGGAAATCGCTTCCTAAACTCAAAAGCAACCCGCAATCGAGTATGCACATCCAGATTAAATATGAATGCGAGTAAGTTTTGATTTATTTCAAATTGAGTACCCAGAACCTGGTTTGAAACACAATTTTAAGAGAGAAATGTGTTTTTTAATTTCCACATAATTTTTTTTTAAAAATATATAATTTTACTCTTTCCTTCACTCGGATTTCAGTGAATTATTTATTAAGTGTCGATAGTCTTGAAATCAGTTTTCAAATTTTAATTTTTAGCAAACTAGATCAGGTTAAAACGGCGTTTTAAAAATCAAAATCCACTTTGGATGTTAAAATTTGGATCTTGATTCTTACGAAACTCGGATCATGAATTAAAATTCCGGATGCCACAAAAAAATTCGAGAAATTTAGATACTCGACCGGTTTCACCCTTATTTAATATATTGTAAAGCATTAAAACCAATGATGCATGAGAGATTACCATCTTTTAGTAGTTAAGCTTTACATCTTTCTTTTTGACTTCGAATTTTATAAGGACTTGACAAGAGAAAATTGTTACCCTAATTAATATATAAATTTCGCAATAATAATTTTTTTTTCTCAAACGAGTAGCCAAGACATCAGACATAAACCTGTAAATATAGAACAGAACCCGGATCCGGGTTCTGTTTTTCACGTTTCTGGAAAAATCCGGAACCGGATTTTCTGGTTCCGGATTTTTTCCGGAAAGCAAAATCCGGTTCCGGATTCTGTTCTGTTTTTTTTTTAATATATAAATTATACAGTATAAACCGGTTTGATATATAAATTATAAAGTATAGGTTTTCTTTTTTCTTTTAAAAAAAACGGATTCCGGAAAATACAGAAAATCCGGAACCGGATTTTCTGGTTCCGGATTTTTTTTTTAAAATTCCGAAAATCCGATTTTCCGATTACTGTATTTACAGGACTAATCAGACATGAATCTATATTCATGAATATGAGCTTTAATTTTGGTATTTGCCATTAGTCTAGTCAATATAAAATATAGATTCCTTTTCTTACTTGTAAATAATAAAGAAAAAATGGTATTTGGAAATTGGAATTCCACATCGGACATTCGGATCTAGACTAGTTGATGATGTAAAGTTTGTCAAGATCTCGTAGTTTGCGTTTAAATATACTAACTAGGGGATTCTTTTATGGGGCAAATTGCTAAACCATTAAAAATATCTATCACTCAAAGGTTTTTTTTTTTTTTAATAAGATTATGTATATATGTGTGTATACATCATATACATATATATATATATATTTATACACACATGTCTCTCTGTCTTCTCGTTCTTTCCGTTTGGAAAGTGATGGGCATTTTCATATTCAAAATCCAATTATTCCCATTTTGCTTTCTTATTTGAGAATTAGTTTCATAGTTGTTTCCTTATTTTGGATGTTTCCGAAACTACAACTATATTAATGTCCTAGTCCTAGCTTCACTTAATGATCTTGTGGGGCACAAGACAAATACATGTTAAATAATTAGAAACTGTTATATGCATTTTTCATAACATGTAAAAATTGGGCTCATTTTGGCAAAAGTCAAAGTCCGCCAATAAGCATCACCAAAGTCAAAGACCGGAGGCCGACGAACCAAGACATTGGTGAGGCCCGGAGTCAAGGCCGACGAAGCGATGAGCCGACGAGGCGACAATGCCGACGAGGCGATAAGGTGACGAGCCCGACGAAGACCTTGGCCTGACAAGCACCCTAGTAATGGCTTGACGATGGCATAACTTATAATTATTCCACACGACGAGGAGATCCGAGATCACGAAGATCCCCTAGAAATCCTCCAGATTCCCCCGGTCTCAACATACGAACTCGCGGACAACCAGAAGACATCAAAGACGAATCAAGAAGCATCGATGAGCCCCTCAACAGGGCTAGGGGCCGCGGCAACCCCCTGTAGCAGGAGAGAAATTCGCAGGCCCCTGGAGGTGCAATTTCAGGGAATTGGTTTTCCTATAAACAGGAGCCTCCTGTTGGAAATCACGTCTCGGATTCCGTATAATTATCACGATTTATACGTCCGAACCGTCAGGGTAACATTTAAAAAATTATTTTAAAGCGGAAAACTTGTTATCCAAACAACGGTCCGAATATCGGATAATAACCATATCCCAAGATCTGATAAATATTATGCAATTTAATATTCATAACTCATTATTAATAAACTAGTCATAATAGGAAATAAATAGAAAGCAGTAGATGTTTGCATTTATTAACCCAATGCATAAGGCCGTACATCGTTTGGCGATTTCGGCTGCGCACTCTGAGTCGGGCAGGGCTCCGCCATTGCTGAGGGAACCTCCCGTGATCTTCCGGGACATTCTCCTGGAATCCTCGTACCGAAGCGTGGGCTTCGCCGGCAGGACTCCGTCGCAAAACTTTAACTGATGGTTCTTTTTAAGCTTCCGGAGAAATAGTCTCCTAAGCCGAACCAGAAGAAAGAGATCAGAGAGAAAATTCGCAGACCCTGAAGGAGAGGGAGAGTTCGAATTTTTCTCTGGGGAAAGGTGTGTAAAATGTGTAGAATGAGCTCCCTATTTATAGGCTCAAGACTGTAACCGATTTGGAGATATTCCCTCCCTAAATTCGAATTTCATTAATTAAATATAATTAATTATCTCAATCCAATGGTCCAGATTTAATCTCATCTAAATCCAATGGATATAATTAATTAGGGATTTAATTAAATAAGAAAGATTTAGATAAATCAAAAATCCAATCTTATCTTCTTATCATCATAAAATTCGAATTATGATATATATATATATATATAAAATTCGAATCATTATTATCTAGATCCAACGGTTGAGATGATTCTTAAAACCGATCTAATGGATCAAATAAGTTTAGGATAAATTAATTTATTAAAACAATTTTTCGAATTTATCCATAAACCTAATTCGAATATATATAGATATATATATATATATATAATTAATCAATTCTTAATCCGACGGTATAGATTAAATCTTAGACCGATCCAACGGATATAATTGATTAATCAAATTCGAAAAATAAAACTTGGTCACCAAGTTATTAATTTCGAATTCATCAATATCCTAATCCAACGGTTGATACTAAATCATAACCGATCCAATGGATAATATTGATTTTAGGGATTTGCCAAAGTACCAAAACATTTGGTACTTATGCCGCAAATATAGAAATACCAAATCAAGCTATTCGAATTTAACTAGGGTTTCATATGACAAACCCTAATTCGAATTTACACATATTAATATATATAATTATATATATTCATTTATTAATATAAATCTATTAATTATTAATTAATTATTAATAAGATATTAATAATTAAATCCAAATAATTAAATTATATTAATAAATCCTGATCTCAATATCACACATAAAAATGTCATGGTGCCACACCATCATTTAAATTCGTGACATGTGATTTAATTTCAAAGTTTATCGAACTGATCACAAACTTAGAAAATCCATAAATCACTAACCGTAAGTCGAAATGACTTGGTTCAAAAAGCAAAGTTGCTTAGAATTTAATTTCCAACAACATGGTGCTGATAGAAAATCTAAATTCTAACTTTCTTTTTGTCAGTTAATTTCGTGTACCAAAATATGATAATTTTGCCACGCCAACGATAAAACTATCTGATGTCTGACACAGACCTTTCAGTTTTATAAGTCAAGCCAAATGATTAAACATTATCCAGAATGTATTTTAATCACGTACGTATCATCCGTTACGGAGCTATCCTGGGGACCATGGACCCGTATCACTTAAGCTCCAACGAACTGCTAGTTGTTCGTCAAACCTCGAAGTGATTCTACTATAGACCCGAGGCTGCACTCTTTAGTGATACGGTATATATTATTCCCTTTATAATAGCAGGGTGTCCATTGATACAATCAAATTCGGGTTATTGATCTTTCACTTGATGATTCATAAATGAGCAGGCGGTATTTACCGTTATGCCCCTCATTGTATTTACTTCCTTGACTCAGTCAGCAATATCATGAGTAACCCACTTATGGTTTCGATTCATAAGTTGCGCATGGGTATCTCTCACTTCTCACCACCGACAATCAAGGGAATCATCATCACTCTAAGGAGAGCTGTGTGATGCCCATGTCTATGACCAAGCTACCCTTACTGCTGACTCTCATGTTCCCAAAATAATAGTGTTGGGAACAGCTGTAATATTTCGTGTTCTTTAACGGTTAAATCAAAGAACAATCAAGTCAGCAGCTTGGACTCAAGATCACTCAGGACTTAGATCGAATATCCATTTGATCATCTACTAGTGACTCAACTCCAAGTTATCAGTGACGGTCTTATATGATGACTTCCGGAGTTTAAGTCAGGTCCAGTCCAGTATGAAGACACTTCATACTTAATGCACTTCTAGTGAGTGTGACACACACAAAATCCAGAATAGGATTATCACTTAGTCACATTAATGACCTTATACGATTAATGGGCTCCCACCCAGTTGATCAGGTCACGGACATTTTAAGTTCATTTATTATGATTATTAATTCTTCCTCACATTGACTCTGTTGTGATAATAATAACATAATTGCATCCTTCATGAACTAAGGAATCAAACATTCTATTTTACTCTACCGGAAACTATAATAAGATTATCATAATAAGCATCATCTTTATTCAACGACTTGTCATAATCTTTTACAAAGGGATAAAATATCTTGTTTAAGGACACACATGTCCAACAATCTCCCACTTGTACTTAAAGAAGATGACCCATGTCTTTCAGACCCATATTCTCCAGATGCCTCCTGAATATTTTCTCTGGCAACGTCTTGGTGAATGGATCAGCCAGATTGTCTTCCAAAGCTATTTTCACAACCCTTACGTCGCCACGACGCACTATCTCTCTTATGAGATGGTATTTGCGTTCTATATGTTTTGCCTTGTTATGGTCTCTGGGCTCTTTAGAATTTGCCACCGCATCACTGTTGTCACAGTATAGTGTTTGGGGCCCATCTACATCTGGAACAACTCCCAGTTCTATGTAGAAATTCTTGAGCCAAACTGATTCTTTGGCTGCCTCACAGGCTGCCACGTATTCAGCTTCCATGGTGGAATCTGCGATACAGGATTGCTTTATGCTTCTCCAGAATATCGCTCCACCAGCAAGGGTGTACACTGCTCCTGACGTCGATTTTCTCGCGTCTCTATCAGACATAAAGTCTGAATCAGTGTATCCTAGTGGATTCAGTTCTGATCCTGAAAACACTAACATATAGTTTCTCGTTCTCCGAAGATACTTGAGAATGTTCTTCACTGCAGTCCAGTGAGCCATACCTGGGTTGGATTGATATCTGCTAACAATTCCCACAGCGTAACAGATGTCTGGCCTAGTACACTGCATAGCGTACATCAGACTTCCTACTGCTGAAGCATAGGGTATCCTCCTCATCACATTTTGCTCTTCTGGAGAAGTTGGGCATTGTTTCCTACTAAGGAATACTCCATGTCTGGTTTGTAAATTACCTCCCTTGGAGTTTGCCATTGCAAAACGTTCAAGCACCTTATCAATGTAAGTTGCTTGCGATAAGGCTAGGAGCCTGTTGTTGCGATCCCTGAATATACGGATCCCAAGAACATAGCTGGCTTCTCCCATGTCCTTCATTTGGAATTGCGTAGATAGCCACGCTTTTACGTCCGATAGCTTCTTCACACTGTTTCCAATGAGAAGAATATCGTCGACGTACAGAACAAGAAAAATTTCCACGGTTTCGTCATTGAGTTTATAAATGCAGGCCTCAGTGACATTTTGAATGAATCCATAGGTTTTGATGGTTTCATCAAACCTCAGATTCCAGGATCTGGAAGCTTGCTTTAATCCATAAATGGATTTAAGTAATCTACAAACTTTCCCTTCTTGACCCTGTAGCACGAACCCCTCTGGTTGGTCCATATAGATGTTTTCGTCAATGTACCCGTTCAGGAATGCGGTTTTGACGTCCATCTGCCAAATCTCATAATTGAGACTACAGGCTATGGCCATGAGAATCCGGATGGACTTGAACTTAGCGACTGGAGCGAAGGTTTCATCGAAATCAATACCTTCCCTCTGGGTAAAACCCTTTGCCACTAGTCTAGCCTTGAAGGTTTCAACCTTCCCGTCCACCCCTCTCTTTCGCTTGTATACCCACTTACAGCCAATGGTTTTGAAACCATCTGGTAAGTCTACAAGTTCCCAGACTTCATTAGAATCCATAGATTCTATTTCTTGGTTCATGGCTTCCTGCCATTCTCCCTTATCAGGATCCTCCATAGCTTGTTTGTAGCCTATGGGATCTTCAACACTAGTGTCTGTGACAGCTAGGTGAAATTCCAACTGGGTGTGCTCGTAGCGCTCAACAGGTCTTTTGAACCTCCCACTACGTCTGAGTACCCCTTGGTTCTGATTTGGGACCGTGGTTTCTACTATATCTTCGACAACAGGCACTGTTGGAGATATTGTGACCTTGTCACCTGACAGTTCCTCGAGTATAACTTTACTTCGAGGTTTGAAGTTTGTCATATAATCTTGTTCCAGAAAGGTAGCATTTGTCGAGACAAATACTTTCTTACTTTCTGGACTATAAAACAAACCTCCTTTAGTCTCTTTGGAATATCCTACGAACAGACAAACTTCCGTTCGTGATTCCAATTTATTTTTGTTTCCAGTCCGCACATGTGCAGGACATCCCCAAATTCTGTAATGTCGCAGACTTGGTATTCTTCCATTCCATAATTCGACGGGTGTTTTAGAAACAGACTTTGATGGCACAACATTCAGAATGTTTGTAGCCGTCAACAAAGCATATCCCCAGAATGAATTGGGTAGCGATGAATAACTTAACATCGACCTTACCATTTCCAATAAGGTCCTATTTCTCCTTTCTGCAACACCATTTTGTTCCGGTGTGCCAGGAGCAGTTAGTTGAGATGTTATACCTTTCTCGATCAATAGGTCGCAAAACTCATGATCTAGGTATTCTCCCCCTCGATCAGATCGAAGAGACTTTAATGACAGTCCTAGTTGATTCTCAGATTCTGCCAGAAATTCTCTGAACTTACCCAAGGTTTCAGATTTCTTGGCCATGAGATAAACGTAACCATATCTTGAATAATCGTCAATAAAGGTGACAAAGTATTCAATTCCTCCCCTTCCTTGTATGTTCATGGGACCACATACATCAGAATGGACGAGTTCTAATGGTTTAGTGGCTCTTTGACCTTTCATCGAGAAAGGTCTTTTGGTCATTTTAGCCTCTATACAGGATTCACAAACAGGCAAAGAACTGATTGTTAGTTCTTTAAGGGGTCCATCCTTTACCAGCCTGTTTATCCTGTCTAGATTAATATGACCCAATCTTAAATGCCACAGGTACGTTTGAACATCATTGTCAATTTTGGGTTTCTTAATTGACTTCGGCACTGCCAGTTTAAACATCTCAGTATTCATACAGCTTACCATAATCTGGTCTTAGAATGTATAATCCGTTTTCTGCTTTAGCAGTACAAATATATACTCCATCCTTTGTGATGACCCAATGGGATCCACGAAAGTTTAGAGTATAACCTTGTTTGTACAACAGATAAGCAGAAAGTATATTTCTGCAGACATTTGGATAATAGTACACATTATCAACAAATAAATACTTATTTCCAAATGTCAGTCGCAAATTTCCTACCGCCTTTGCTTGTAGAAATTCCCCGTTTCCCACTTTCAAAGTTGGCCCTTCATTTATCTCTTCCAATTTGTCAAGAGACTGAAGAGAATTGCACGCATGATCGTTTGCTCCTGAATCTAAGATCCAGTTGAAGGATGAGCTGTCCACGAAACATGTTTCTAATGTTGAACGATCAACATTACTTGTACTCCCAATCTGGAAGAATTCTTCCTGGTTTCCAATGATTCTCTTCCTCTTGTTCAAAGAGTTTATAGCATTCTGATCTGCCATTCCAAGTTTTTCCAAAGATCCACTCATGGCCAGCTTGCTAAGGGATTTTGTGACTTTTACCAGATTGCTTTGATTTTGAGACATCAGCGTCAGAGTAGACTTTTCCATTTCTTGTTTGTCGAAAGACATCTTAACTGGCATTGAAAAAGAAACTTATTAAACTTTATTATAGGTAGAATGTTTTAGAAAAGTTTTTATTTGAAATAGTTACATGATGCAAACATGTTCTGGGTAAAACGTTAAATAAACCCTTTAACTATTTCGTGATAATTTAACCGACTGTACACGTCGTTGCCGTCCTTAGTGGCATGGTCACTCTAGGGTGACTCGTGGTGTCAACCGTGTATTTTGGTTAAACTAAGTTTTAGTCATAAACTTAATTAATATTCATAACAAGAACCACCAAGTTCTCTATGATTATTAACTATCACCATAGACGGTCAGGAAGCACCAACTTCCGTGCAAGCTTAACCCATTATTTTTGGTTCTCGGGATCCTCTTGGAAACGTCGTCCTTAGGGAATGGTCACACTAGGGTGACTCGCGGTCCATTTCCAAGATTCCTCCGTCCCCATATTCTTTTGGAACTATCACGTTGTCAAACCTCCCACAAGCACACCTTCCCTTAGGGAATGGACACACTAGGGTGACTCGAGGCGGTGTGGTCAGCAGACCTTGTGTTAGTAATAATGGAGACCTTTAATGTATTCTATACTTGCCATTGTTTTTGGGAGATAACGTTTTTTATTTCTTATACTAAGTTATAAAAACTTAATATATAAACTATTAATGACACATTAATGGTTTATTTTGGATTTATTTATTACGTCACGTAATTAAATAATCCCCTTTTATTGTGTTTATTATTTTGTCGGTAGTGATAGATCAATTCGTACGCTCTCCAGGTTGATGGGAGGGGTCCTAACCGGTCACCCAGAAGTGGATGGTGAACCGGCCCCACTTTTGATTCCCTCTTCCTTAGGCAAGATTGTACGATTGAAATTTTTCCGACTCATAATAAAACACATTTACATTTACTCTTTATTATTTATATCTATCCTAAATATGACATATTAATAATAATCCAAACATAGACTCTATGTTTAAGGGTTATGAAAATAGGTTATAATAAATTATATCTATGATGAATATAATTAATTATTTCTAGGGATCCGGGTCGGAATAAATTCCGACCCATAATAAAAAATTATGTACGTGGGGCCTCCGGGCCTAAGCCCGGGCTCACATCCCTAGGAGAGGCCACGCCCAACCAGCCGAAGAGGGCCAGGGCAGCGCCCACCTCGCGCTGGGCCAGCAGGCCCATTCCGCTGCCAAGCAGCGTGGGCTGCTGCCAGGGCGCGAGGCCCATTCCGCTGCCAGGCAGCGTGGGCCGCAGCCAGGGCGCGAGGCCCAGGCGCTGCGCGCCAGGGCAACCCGCAAGGGTCTCGCCCTGGCATGGGCTTCGCTACGGGCCTGGCCCGTGGCGATTAGGGTTCTGACCCTGGGGCTGCAGCGGCAGCCCCTGGTTAGCCCTTGCCACGGGCTGGGCTGCGCCTAGCAGCCCGGCCATTTTACCGGTCCGATCATTCGGGTCGGGAATTAATTAAATTAATATTAAAATATCCAGAAATAAATTTCAATTTTAATTATTAATTTATTCATCAAATAATTTGTTCTTTAAACCCTTCAATTAAATTACGTAATTATTTATCCTTGAACCATGGCTCTGATACCAATTGTTGGAAATCACGTCTCGGATTCCGTATAATTATCACGATTTATACGTCCGAACCGTCAGGGTAACATTTAAAAAATTATTTTAAAGCGGAAAACTTGTTATCCAAACAACGGTCCGAATATCGGATAATAACCATATCCCAAGATCTGATAAATATTATGCAATTTAATATTCATAACTCATTATTAATAAACTAGTTATAATAGGAAATAAATAGAAAGCAGTAAATGTTTGCATTTATTAACCCAATGCATAAGGCCGTACCTCGTTTGGCGATTTCGGCTGCGCACTCTGAGTCGGGCAGGGCTCCGCCGTTGCTGAGGGAATCTCCCGTGATCTTCCGGGATATTCTCCTGGAATCCTCGTACCGAAGCGTGGGCTTCGCCGGCAGGACTCCGTCGCAAAACTTTAACTGATGGTTCTTTTTAAGCTTCCGGAGAAATAGTCTCCTAAGCCGAACCAGAAGAAAGAGATCAGAGAGAAAATTCGCAGACCCTGAAGGAGAGGGAGAGTTCGAATTTTTCTCTGGGGAAAGGTGTGTAAAATGTGTAGAATGAGCTCCCTATTTATAGGCTCAAGACTGTAACCGATTTGGAGATATTCCCTCCCTAAATTCGAATTTCATTAATTAAATATAATTAATTATCTCAATCCAATGGTCCAGATTTAATCTCATCTAAATCCAATGGATATAATTAATTAGGGATTTAATTAAATAAGAAAGATTTAGATAAATCAAAAATCCAATCTTATCTTCTTATCATCATAAAATTCGAATTATGATATATATATATATATATATATATATATATATATATAAAATTCGAATCATTATTATCTAGATCCAACGGTTGAGATGATTCTTAAAACCGATCTAATGGATCAAATAAGTTTAGGATAAATTAATTTATTAAAACAATTTTTCGAATTTATCCATAAACCTAATTCGAATATATATAGATATATATATATATATATATATATAATTAATCAATTCTTAATCCGACGGTATAGATTAAATCTTAGACCGATCCAACGGATATAATTGATTAATCAAATTCGAAAAATAAAACTTGGTCACCAAGTTATTAATTTCGAATTCATCAATATCCTAATCCAACGGTTGATACTAAATCATAACCGATCCAATGGATAATATTGATTTTAGGGATTTGCCAAAGTACCAAAACATTTGGTACTTATGCCGCAAATATAGAAATACCAAATCAAGCTATTCGAATTTAACTAGGGTTTCATATGACAAACCCTAATTCGAATTTACACATATTAATATATATAATTATATATATTCATTTATTAATATAAATCTATTAATTATTAATTAATTATTAATAAGATATTAATAATTAAATCCAAATAATTAAATTATATTAATAAATCCTGATCTCAATATCACACATAAAAATGTCATGGTGCCACACCATCATTTAAATTCGTGACATGTGATTTAATTTCAAAGTTTATCGAACTGATCACAAACTTAGAAAATCCATAAATCACTAACCGTAAGTCGAAATGACTTGGTTCAAAAAGCAAAGTTGCTTAGAATTTAATTTCCAACAACATGGTGCTGATAGAAAATCTAAATTCTAACTTTCTTTTTGTCAGTTAATTTCGTGTACCAAAATATGATAATTTTGCCACGCCAACGATAAAACTATCTGATGTCTGACACAGACCTTTCAGTTTTATAAGTCAAGCCAAATGATTAAACATTATCCAGAATGTATTTTAATCACGTACGTATCATCCGTTACGGAGCTATCCTGGGGACCATGGACCCGTATCACTTAAGCTCCAACGAACTGCTAGTTGTTCGTCAAACCTCGAAGTGATTCTACTATAGACCCGAGGCTGCACTCTTTAGTGATACGGTATATATTATTCCCTTTATAATAGCAGGGTGTCCATTGATACAATCAAATTCGGGTTATTGATCTTTCACTTGATGATTCATAAATGAGCAGGCGGTATTTACCGTTATGCCCCTCATTGTATTTACTTCCTTGACTCAGTCAGCAATATCATGAGTAACCCACTTATGGTTTCGATTCATAAGTTGCGCATGGGTATCTCTCACTTCTCACCACCGACAATCAAGGGAATCATCATCACTCTAAGGAGAGCTGTGTGATGCCCATGTCTATGACCAAGCTACCCTTACTGCTGACTCTCATGTTCCCAAAATAATAGTGTTGGGAACAGCTGTAATATTTCGTGTTCTTTAACGGTTAAATCAAAGAACAATCAAGTCAGCAGCTTGGACTCAAGATCACTCAGGACTTAGATCGAATATCCATTTGATCATCTACTAGTGACTCAACTCCAAGTTATCAGTGACGGTCTTATATGATGACTTCCGGAGTTTAAGTCAGGTCCAGTCCAGTATGAAGACACTTCATACTTAATGCACTTCTAGTGAGTGTGACACACACAAAATCCAGAATAGGATTATCACTTAGTCACATTAATGACCTTATACGATTAATGGGCTCCCACCCAGTTGATCAGGTCACGGACATTTTAAGTTCATTTATTATGATTATTAATTCTTCCTCACATTGACTCTGTTGTGATAATAATAACATAATTGCATCCTTCATGAACTAAGGAATCAAACATTCTATTTTACTCTACCGGAAACTATAATAAGATTATCATAATAAGCATCATCTTTATTCAACGACTTGTCATAATCTTTTACAAAGGGATAAAATATCTTGTTTAAGGACACACATGTCCAACACCTCCCCCCCCCCCCCCCCCCCACCCCCCTCATTTCCACACTCACTCACAGCTTTCTCCAGAGCTTCTCTCTCTAGCTTTCTCTCTCTAAAAAGTCGCCCTCTCTCCCCCCAGCAAGAATTGAGAGCTTACTGGCAGAGGCCCGTCTAAGAAGAGATCTAGAGTAGAGTCTCAGCCTCGACAAGAGAAGTTGTTCGTCGAGTCGTCAATGAGTCTCCCTTGTCAGGTCAAGGCGCCCTCGCCTGCCTCGACAAGGTCGACAAGGTGCATCCCTTTCAGGTTAAGGCGCCCTCGCCAACCTCGACAAGGTCGACAAGGAGCATCCCTTGTCAGGTTAAGACGCCCTCGCCAACCTCGACAAGGTCGACATGGAGCATCCCTTGTCAGGTTAATGCGCCCTCACCTACCCCGACTAGGTCGACAAAGAAGGAGCATCCCTCATCGGGATAAGGCCCCTCGTCACGACAAGCCCGCCTACACTGACGGGGTCGACGAAGAACACTTCACGTCGGTAATACCCAGCCACCTGGCCAAGGGTCACCCCCGCGCCGCCAACATCGGCACTTTCGACGAGTCAAACCACATCGTCAGTCACCCGCTGTTTATCACTAACCCTGAACTACGTGGGACCTGATTCTCTTAAACTGAGATACGTAGGCAGCCTCGTCCAACCATAAGCGACGGGGCACGGGCCCAATCTACCCCTTTTTTGCAGGTCTTCCCTCGCCGAAGAAGCTCGCCAAGGAAGGGAAAACACGAAGAATCATCAAGATCAGCTCGGAGCTTCATCAAGACAGGAGTTCGCCCAGACGAGGACGTTGCCAAGACAAGGACTCCGCCCAGATGAGGAGCTTCACCAAGACAAGGACTCCACACGGACGAGGAGCTTCACCGTGGTACGGACTTCGCCACCACGAGGGAAGTTCGGCGAGGATCGCCAAGGACAGCCCGGAGACTCATCCAAGACAACGGATTCGCCTCCAGCTTTGACGATCATCAGTCAACCCGCTTTGACTCGATATTCAATTATCCACGTGTTCAGCGGGTCTATCTCGGGACCCGAACCTTGGATCCGATTCTAACTTAAAGCCATTTTTACGCATTAACAGAAAGAAATATATATGTGTGTGTTTGTATGCCCTAGTTTGTTGTGATTTAGAAGTATATCCCATGCTTTTGTTTTCCTTTTTAAGGACAATTAAAAGGTATATATAGCCTCCTGTGTTTAATAATCAATAACCACTATTAATTTCCCTAATATTTTTAAAATTTTGTCCTTCGAAGTGATCATTGCATAAATGATTTGTGTCGGACTCGGTGGCAGAAACATATTTCTATATCCGTCTCCTCCATACACGCTGATTTTATATTTTTATGTATAATAATAAATTTGAGTTTCGGGTTGAGTGGAGAAAAAAGACTTCCCACTCCGTGAATACAAAATGAAATAGAAACTCCGTATCTAGCTAATTAAGGTTGTGGACCATCGTGCGAAAACAGAGATCGGATATTATTCTAAATTCCGTATAAAACTGCTCTAATTTACACTTTACGTAGAGAACATTCAAATAATTACTATGTAACATATAATTTGTATTGAATATTTCCACCAATTCAAAATCTAACTACTGTCTGTATATATATAATATATTACAACTAGATACTTACATAATCATATTTTTTTTATCCATGCAAGTTACTATGATCTAATTATATATATATATAATATCAGAATCATTATAGTAATATAATTAGATAATTTCCTTTTTTTTTTGTTACTCCTCATCGATCGCACCCAACTTCACCACAAATCGCCGCCGTCTCCGATCTCTTCTCTCCCCTCCAGCTGTCACCACCACGCGGCGGTACCGATTCACGTCTCTCTTGACTGCAAACTCCAACGGCTCAACCCCGTTAACGCCACAGCACCGTGCAGCTCCACCGCCACGTGCCGTCCGTCGGAGCGCCGAGCTGGCCTTGTTGGTCAGCGCCACCATCTGCTCAGCCCGGACCGGGCGGTTCAGGCAGGTCAACGGAAGAATGAAGTAGAGTTGACCGAGCTGAAGCTCGTCGTCCTCGCTCACCGCCGAGACCAGCGCTCCGAAGTCCATGTCGTCGGAATCGCAGACGAAGCTTGCCTGTATGTCGCGGAGCACCTGCGAGACCTTGACGGGCTGCGAGAATTCCCGGAGCTGGCCGTCTTCGAGGATCAGCCTAGCCGTGGCCACGGCCGTTGACTCCTGGGAGTGGCAAATATTTCCCATGCGATATTCTTGACCTAGTTATGGTGTAACGTTGTTAGACCGTTTATACATATATATGTATATTAATGGCGATAGATGTTATTGTATTGTATAATATAGAGTTAATATTGTGTTGAGATTGGAGACAAAATAGTGTTTACGCGTTTGTTATTGTTCGTTGTAATCATGTCGTTGTTATTCATTAATTAATGAGCTACTATAGTATATATCTAGAATCATTGTGATTGAGTAATTGGAACGTATTTATTATCAATTTTCAACATTTATCTTTCCACGCATAGGGTTTGTCCTCACTCTTTTGCCTTCATTTTCTTTCTTTCATACGTATCTTTTCCTTTTGATGACGCCATAATTAATATATATATATATGGATCATTACTTGGGTGACAATTTATGGAAAATGACTATGACAGTAATATATAAATATGTATATAAACAGTAAATATATATATATCATTAATTACTTAAGTGACAATTTATGAGAAAATGACTATGATAGTAATGTTTATATTGATCGTAATTACGTGCTTAGGGCCAGGGCCGGCCCTGAGTTTGTCGTGACCCTAGGCGAAGACTGATTTTGGGGCCCCCAATTTTTAAAAGGTGAACACAATACAATTTTTTTCTTCCACATGGGACCCCCAATTTATAAATTTGGGGCCCCCAATTTACTAATCTATTGTAGGCGGGGCCCTACCATGTATACCCTCAGGGCCATCCCTGTTTAGGGCGACAATTTATGTCTCATGTTAGTGTTCGACTCGTGTTATAATCGATTTTTACATTCTTACCTCTTTAATAATCTTGTCTAACCCGTTAAATCTATTAAACTAATTGTTATCCTGTTAACTTATTAACCATTTAACTTAATTAATATAATTAAATAATACTAATTTAACTTAATTAGTATAATTAAATAATATTAAATATTAACTAATTAACAATATTAAATATTCATTAATCATAGAATAAAGAATATAAAATAACATATACAATTAGTATTATAATACATAATAATATTTAAAATGCAAACAAATAAATATATAATCTTGTCTAATTGAGTCTCATCATATCATCGTGTTGATCATATCATGCCCGCTCGCTATTAAATCATTTTCGACATAGTTAGATCCAAATCCATTTAACGTCAACTTAAATTTATGTATCGTAATCATGTGTGTCTTGTACAGCAGTGGCGGAGCCAGGATTTTAATTCACGTGGTGCCTAATATAATTTATTTTTTTATAAAAAAAATATATTAAGCAAACAAGCACACAATTAACAACAATCACAGCAAGTTACACGAATCAACAATTACATTGTAACATATATATATATATATATATATATATATATATATAAATAAAGACAAACATATATGACTTACCTTAGAATAAAAAAAAAGACGTAGCGTTTCATTTTTGAAAATATTGCATTGTAAATTCATTGTTTGTAGAAATAGAAATATCCAAGCGATTATAATACATTGTTAAACGCCAAAACAAAAAATTAATAATATTTTTAGTAACGTAATAAACGAGTGTAAGAATGTATCCATATTTTAGTAACTCAAAGAAATATACAAAAACGAAAGCTTAAACTGAGAAAGAAAAATAAACAAAAAATATGACTAAACCAAGGAGTCGAACTCAACTCCTCTCTCGTAAAAAGAGAGACTTAGCAAAATCAATTTAACCAGTTGGGCTGAATGTTCTTACATTGCCTATGTTGATCCATAAAATAATATAATGATATAATTTTTTTTTTACTCAAACACTATTATTGTAATATTTTCACGTCGTTTTCAGGTGTTGCCTGAACGTACACTAAGCCCTACGTAGCTCAGCCCCTGTTGTACAGGGCTATATATTTGCTTTCGGTAAATTACTAAGTCTGTGTTTGAAAGCTGTCTTGGTTTTATTACCTTGTAGGAAGTCATTCTCTCATATATTTTTTTTTTTTTTCACTTTCAAAAACAAAGAAGTGATCAATAAAGAAAAGACTAATGAAGGAAAAGAGAAAGATCACAGAAAGAGTAATTACAACATTTAAAGGAATATTTTGTGTGTCAATAAGAGATTAGCCTTTTTTTGTATCAATTCATCCTTAAAATCAATATAGATTAATGGGAAAAATGCGGCAAAAATACCCAACCTTTGGTCAAACTGCCTCCCATGCACCCAACTTTTAAAACTGGCGGCAAAAATACCCAACGTGCGTTGACCGTGACTTTGGCATGAAAACGTTAATTTTTCCGTTAACATCCCTCATGTGGCCGTTAGCGGCAAAAATACCCAACCTTTTTTTTGAAAAAAAAAATTAATTTTTTTAATTTATATATTTTTTTACTTGATTAGTGATAATTACTTGAATTCCAAATACATGGAATAACACAAAAGTTAGTCAAAACATCAATTGATTTCTTAATGTGCTTGTATAAGCTACATTTGTTGATAAAAACCTTATTATTATGAGAAATTTAAACATAATGTTACGGGTATTTTAAGTAATTGATTTTTAATATATTAATAAAACGAAAGTTATATAATTAATTTTTCTTTTTATTAAATAAAGTCAATTTTAGCCCGAGATATTCACCGGAAGTCCGTTTTCGCGAAATAAAGTGTCCAGATGTTTCCAGAAATATCAAGATACTCAAAAAGTCATAAAGTTTGCAAGAAATGGTCACGGAACGCTCCCGGAACCCTTAAAGTGGGCCGGGAGCACCTCGGGCGGCCCCACAGGCCCCACACGAGCCACCACGCGTCTCCTGCCCTCCTCACGCGCCCTCAGAAGGGCTTACGTCAACGTGATGACGTAAGCAGAGGCGCGCGCGTGAGTTTTCATTGTGTTTCATAGCTTCCTTTGACACTATTCATATTTCTTAGCATGGGTATTTAAACGTACGGATTTTAATGGGATCCCAAGGGAGGTCTTTTAGCCAATTATTACTAATCAAGCCCTATTGATTATTGAAAATATTTTTTTTACTGTCATATATTCTTAAGCCATTTTTTTTCCTCAATACGGAGACATTAATTGACTATATTAATTCGATCTAAAACGGTCAATTACCAATGAAAAGGGTAGGGCTGTAACCGCAGCGGGTATCCGATTTTTTTGAACAACCCGTATCTGGATCCGGCTTTCCGGGTATCCAAAAATCACTACCCGTATCCGGATCCGGAAATCCGGATACCTATTTTCAAAACCTTGTTCAATTACTTAAAATACTCGTAACATTATGTTTAAAATTTCTCATAATAATAAGATTTTTATCAACAAATGTAGCTTATACAAGCACATTAAGAAATCAATTGATGTTTTGACTAACTTTTGTGTTATTCCATGTATTTGGAATTCAAGTAATTATCACTAATCAAGTAAAAAAATATAAATTCAAAAAATTCAAAAAAAAATGTTGGGTATTTTTGCCGCTAACGGCCACATGAGGGATGTTAACGAAAAAATTAACGTTTTCATGCCAAAGTCACGGTCAACACACGTTGGGTATTTTTGCCGCCAATTTTAAAGGTTGGATACACGGGAGGCAGTTAGACCAAAGGTTGGGTATTTTTGCCGCAATTTTCCCTAGATTAATTATGTATTCAACATTTGTGTAAAGCGGAATATCTTCGTTTGAAACAAGTCATCCTTAAATCTATATGGACTAAATTATGTATTCATTGCTTGTTTAAATACTAAATTCTTTTTAGAAGTCATAAAAACAATTACGCATTGGCGATCGATTTGGTCGAAATATATTAGGGGAGAAAATTGAAGGAGTCATATAATGAGTTTCAAGATTGTTTATATGAGCTTGTTAGGAAACAATATATATGTCGTTGCTGTAGTGGGGATCGAACCCACAACCTCCACTTTGAAGGTGGTGTGGAATTACCACTAGGCTATCCTAAAAAATATATATGTCGTTTTATCCAAGGATTTGAATGCCGTTTTTGCCGATAAATCGTTTGCCGTTATCGACGGAGTAATCGTTTGCCGATGGATTTATCGATGGAAAACCTATAAAATTTATCGTTTGCCGTTACCGAAACTTATCGAACTTATCGATGGATTAATCGCTTATCGATAAATTTATCGATGGAAAACTTATAAAATATTTTCAGATATATTTTCATACATAAAATATTTTTTATAACATAAAATACTAAATGTATATTTTCCTTAATAATTGAAAAACGTCAAATTACAAAAAAAATTATGTCAGAATCACAGTATCAGAATTATATACAATGTTACAAAATGAAGTTACATAAAAAAACAAATAAATAGCTCAATTTGACCAATTTCAAAAAAAATATTTACTTTTCCCGCAATAAGGTTGCAATTCGGGAAAACGTTGAATTAGAAATAATTATGTCAATCTCACATTTTATAAGTTATATACAATGTTATAAAATGATTTTACATAAAAAAAAAAGACTAACTAGCTTAACTTAACTAATTTCCAAAAATATGTACTTTTGCCGCAATAAGGTCATAATTCAGAAAGACATCAATTACAAAAATAATTATTTCAAACTAATAGTTTCCCAATTATATACAATGTTACAAAATGAAATTATAGAAAAAAAATTAAAATATATCTCAAATTCACTATTTTTAGGAAAATTGGTACTTTTGTCGCAATTAGAAATAATTTGCATAAACCCTTAAATTTAACCAAAATCTGCAAAAATTCAATAAAAATCACACAAACCATCTTGATTCATCTATATTCCATCATATACTTTTTTTAAAAAATCAATTTCAACAACAACATTTGATTCAAAACGTAAAATGTACAATTAAACTAATATGAAACTCAAAGTTTAACTTTCATTCAACCTAATAGCTTTCTAAGTAACTACTACAAATATAGAATAAAAATATGAAAAATTGACATGACTCATACATATACAACATTTAAACATCAAAACACTAAAGATCTACTAAAAAAACACTAAAAATACATTTAAATTTCGAACTTAAAAGAAGTTGGAACTTCTGCCGCAAAAAAATAAAAATTTATACCAGGGTTGACTTATCGTTTTTGACCAAAAAGTAGCTTGCTTTTCGAGAAAATACACTTGATAAGTTTGAGAGATAAGTGACTTGCTTTTCGAATCGAAAAATCGCGATAAGTATAAAAAGATAACGATTAGAGGAGATAAGTTACCGAGAAGTGGTTTTCAGCGATAAATCGCTCGATTATCGCTCGATTATCGCGAAAATCGAAACCATGGTTTTATCACGTGACGATACTTTTTTATTGCATACTTTTTGGTTAAGGTGAGTGATTTTATTGCATATTTTGTAACTATTCAATGTTATATTGGTACGTGTCATTGCTCCTTTACATATGCCAAAAAAAAGTACTGACTACTAGGACTAAATATAAACATAGGCTAATCACGACATGTCATCTTAAGTCAACTGGAGCAACATGGGTTTAATTCTATTTAATAGCTGAATAAGTACCAAGAGTTGGATTCCGTCCATGTTTGACTAACGACTGTTAGTCAACATTGATGTGGCGAGCTTCCCCTCCACGTGGCTGCCACGTCATGCTCTCTCCCTCTGCATCATCGTGATGATGACACACGTCCTCACCTAAACCTCCACATGTCTTTGCCACTAGACAAAGTTCACTTCGTTGTTATAGAATAAAAATTATAAAATTAAACTGAAAAAATATATTATTAATAAGTGACAATTTTTTTTTCCGATTACTATGCATGAATTTTTTTCGGACCGGGCTCGAGTTGACTTTTTCCTACCAGGATCGGGTTGACTTTCCTAGACTGGTCTTGGGCTGACTTTTTTAGACCATTCTCGGATTGACTTTTTTTGGACCGATCACTGGTTGACTTTTTTGGGCCGTGTCCAAAAATTAACCAGAGCCATGTCAAAAAAAAAAGTCAACCGAGTCCGGCCGAAAAAGTCAACCTGAGACCGGTCTAAAAAAGTCAACCAAAGAAAGGTCTAAACACATCTACTCAAGACCGGTCTAAAAAAATCAACCCGAGCACGGTCCGAAAAAATGCATAGTAATCGGAAAAAAAAAATTGTCACTTATTAATATATATCTTTTCTATTTTTTTTTTAATTCATATTTTTACTCTAAAACAATGCAAAGTTAACTTAGTCTAGTTGCCACATAATGTGGAGGGCTTGGGTAAGGACATGTGTTCGAATCTATTTATTTTTCCGACCACAACGAGGCGGAGGACGTGGCAGCACACGGATATGAAGCTCACCACGTCAACGTTGACTAACATTCGTTAGTCAAACAAGGACAGAACTTAACTTTTGGTACTTATCCCGCGCTATTAAATGGAATTGGACTCATGCCATCCCGGTTGGCTTAAGATTGGGTATAACAGTGAAAATAGTATGGAAATTATTTCAATTCGGTTCTTTATTTACTTCTTTCGGATTTTAGATGTTTCCAAATTTATGGAATCTTCGTTGAAGACGATCAAAGATGCATGACGGGGATCGACACTTGTCGGAGTAGTAACCGTCTACAAGGAAGTCACAAAGTCGATCTAATAGTCACTAAGTTACAAGGAGTAGTTAAACTTTGGTTGCATAATCCGACACAATTTTCGTTTATTGTTCTTACAATTCGTTGTGTTACGTCAATCTTTGTAATTTTCATTCTTGATTAATTTGAAATCGCTCTTATATGATTAAACATACAAATCGCTCTTTATTTTACATATATGATTTAACATATGATCGTACGTATGGCCATTTTGCTATACTTGTTGAATAAAAAAAAAGCTACACATATTTACTCGTACAAATATACAATACTTTCATTATTCACATTGGATCATCGTATTTAAAAGTCAGTACAAGAGTTACTAGTACATATATATTGATGATAACGTCACGCCCTCGAAATTAAGCTTCCGATGATGCCCGCGATGAGCGCGGTGGGGTCGCCAAGCACGGCGGAGATGACGAACTGCACGGCCAGGCCGGCCATCTCGCAGCACTTCTTGGTCTTGCCTTTCCGGCCACCGGAACGCGGTCGATGGTGGGCCAGGAGGGTGTTCTTCAGGCTGGGCACTGCAGCCAGCGGGCCCGCCTTGGACGTTCCCTTAGCCGGCCTGCGGCCGGAGTAGATGTCGGCCCAGCTCTCCATGAGCATTTCCCGGACGCACGCCACGTGGAGGTTGTACTTCTTGCAGGATGAGCGGTAGCTCCAGCTCCGGCCCTTGCGGCCGCAGCGGTGGCATGACGAGCTCACCTTGCGGTAGAGGTAGAGCTTCGTCTCGCCGTCGTCGAGCACCGTCGGCAGCTTCGCGCAGCACGGGTGCAGGTCGAACCCGCACGACGTGCAGTGGTACAAGAATCTGAGTATATAAACATATCATTCAAAGTTCTTGTTCATATAACAACGAATTGTTTAAATGCTCATTCAATCTTAACTTGGCTATAAAAATAGTATTCACGGTTTCTTAAATGGGGAAAAATGTTATACACCAATTCCACTTCGATTAAAACGGCAATATTTTTGTAGAAATTTAGTTAGGGATATTAGCTATATAAGTACTTTATTTTAGATCAATGGAGATGACAAGGGTTCAATTTTTTTTTCCAGCAATTAGTACAGAAATTACAAAAAAGAGAGTTGACCAAAATCTTTGTCCTTTTTTTAAAATGTTATTAGTCAGTCACCTCCACATCTCTCTTTTTTTAAATTGACACGTGGCATTCATATAGACGCCACATGATATTTGACTAGCGACCGTCCGAATTTAGACATAATCTTGGCCAACCATCTTTTTGAAATAATGAATATTGTGCCGAAATATCCCGCTCAGTTAATCGTAAACCGTGGGAAATTGCTTTGGTAGGTGGGTCTAAACTCGTGCATCGAGAGTGGGCTTGGCCTGCAGCTTGAGCCCACCCGCCCAATCGACCTGTATTTATAGGGCTTCGAGCACCCGAGCCCAAAGTCATCTATCGGGCGGGCTGGCCCGAGCCCCGGAGTGGGTCCTATCAGTCGCCTCTCAACCATTAGAAAAATTCATAAAACAAATAGTATAGTCGATAGTATGGGAGAATAAGTTAAAAGACAAATTTTGGCAACTTATATGAGAGTTTGCTTGTTATAAATTATAATATCTCTCTCTCATGCTCCTTAGAGTGTCGTACCCGCCTCAACCAAGTCAATAACTCCTTTTACGACTTGTAATATATTCACTGAATTACATATCTTTTTAAACATATAATTATTAATCATTCAAATAATTTTATAAAAACATAGATCACCAAAATAATTGAAGTTTATTAGTATTTATGAATGTAAAATATTCCCCCACTGCATATATGTTAGCTATAAATCATATGAGATTTATTTTCTTAAAATATAAAAAATTAATTCAAAGTATCAAATATTTTATCCCTCCAATACACAACATAGAAGGCAGGCAGGAGTAAGCATAATTAAGAATAAAATAAATTTAAAAAATATTAAAAAAAAATTAAAATATTTTTTTAATGTTAATTTAGTATAAATTTTTATTAGAAAATAAAAAATAAAAATAAAAACCTTAGGTGGCTATATATTCCCATCTTGAGTTAATTGTAATCCACCCATGCATGAATATTTATGTGTATATAGAGGACGAACCCGGTGATGTCCTTCTCGCACGCGTTGCAGTAACGTGGCAAGTCGCCGGGCGGGCGCGAAAGGAAACGGAAGGAGCATTTGGCGTAGAACGGGTGCGATATAACCAGCTGTGGCACAGCACAGTGCGTGTGCAGGTCGAAGTCGCACGTGGCGCACTTGTATCGCGAGCCTATGCCTGCCTCTTTGCACCCGTCGCACTTGAACGGAAACTCCGAGTACTCGAACCTCAGGTTGTGCTGGGGGTGGCTGAAGTGGCAGATTTCATGGTTGTATTTCATGCCTTGCTTAGTCTCCTCTTTTCTTCTAATTCCTTCCTCTCTAAGGCCTTTTGTTTTTCGAGAACCTCGAGAGAAACATGACATAAAGGAATATATATGTATATATATATATATATATATATATATAATACTATGTTTAATTTGTTGATTAAATTACAAGGGTACTTATATATGTTGTTTAGGCTATGGGGTTTGGATTGTGGTGGCTTGTGGCTGAAGCAAGGGAATTGGAATGATGCTTTGAGGATGGTGGTGAGTGTGCATGGGAATCACCACGTAGGTCAAGAAGGGAAAGAACAGACATGAAGCATATTTTTCTAGTCATGTGTCAACGTACCATAGAATATATACGAACTTCCACTTTTTGTATATAAATGTACAAGCAACATATATATTGATAGAATTAATCCAACAATACTAATTACAAATTATAAGTGATGGAGTTAGACTTTGATGAATATCCTTGCTCAATTTAACATATTGAAGAGGATAAGTATTTAGATACTCGAGAAAAGTTGTATACCGGTTGGTATTTTGTAGGGATGAAACTGAAACCAGAACTAGGTACTAGGATTTTGGTCTTTTTTTGGCCATGTTCTAGCTTTACTCATGTTTTTTGAAATCCGGCGCAATATCTCGGTCCCGATTTTAAAAAATCCCATTTTTTAAAAGTTTGAAACGGTCAAGGACTAGGCTGGCCTAATTTTTTTTATTATTATTATATATTAATGGGTTAATTAAATAAATTTAAAAAAATCTCTAAACTTCAGGTAATACATTAATCGGCACAAAACAAAACTCCACTTGCAAAAATATGATAAAACCAATTAAAATATATACATTATACTAAAATGACAAATCGGACCGAGAAATGACTCTTTTTTGCCTCAACCAGATCAAAAAAAAAATAAACTGTTTTTTGGCCAAAACGGGGGCAGGAAATTCCGGGATTGCCCCCACTGTGATAGGGGCCAGAAGTTTCACCCCTAGTCACTATTTTATGATCTTATTTTATTTTGTATGTGTATGTTTAACATAAATAAACTAATAATTTTATATGCTTGAAGGAATATATTTACGGCTAACAACAAACTAGTCCCCAAAATGTAGGGTAAAAACCCATCCGACCGGAATTTTTTTTATTTATTTACCAAAACCCGGATACGGATATATCCGGGTCCGGGAAAAAAAATCCCGGATATATCCGGATCCGGGATTTGTTTTACTTTTTTTTTTTCCAACGACACTTTAATCTGGGCCGTTGGATCTACGATCCAACGGCCCAGATTAAACACAAATTTTTTTTTAAAAAAAACCCGGATAATACTTTATCCGGGTTGTGTGTTTCCCGGATACCGAAATATCCGGTTCGGGAAAAACCCGGATCCGGATATTTCGGTATCCGGGTTTTTTAATTTTTTTTAATGAATCCGGGTTTAACCCGGATTCATATTTTGGGGATTGCAACAAACCCATGGATTATCATACAACAATGATAATAATATATGAATATTCACTTACTGTTTATAGAGTATATTATCCGGAGAAATTTTTTTACCATCCCTAAAAAAGTGTTTATAATTATGCCAAACATTAACTATAAGATAAAATGTACCAAAAGCATTGATAAATTGATTATTGAAATATGATATGAAAATCGATTTCTTAAACTTTTTCAGATATGTCTGATCGTTATTTCATGAATCATGACTGACAAAAAAAGAGGTATTTGTGAATAGGGGAATAATTGATTATATAGTAGTGGATAATTTTATGAAATGAAATGGACCCTACAATCTACATCATATATTGCCTTATTCTAGTGGTTAATTATTAGATGCAAGCAAAAGATAGGTGTAGTCGTAAAGAATAATTCTCCAACATTTATCTATTCTTACAAGAAAGCCTCATTCTTGGATTTTTTTTTTTTTTTATTAAGTTTTAATCTAAGCTCCCACAAGTCTCAATTGCTTGGTTTAGAGAGTTACTTATTGTTATCCATTTTGGTGGCTACGTTTAATCATCAGAACAGAAGGGGACTCATGCCCATTGAGCTTAAACTAGTGCCGTCAAGTAAAGCATCATTAATATTTATATAGAGAGATAATTGCAGTATAAGAACTCTATATTTGTAGTTTGTTCGAAGCATATTCTTAATGTTTATTTTTACTGTCATAAAGACAAATTTTTTATTTTTTTTTATTTTTTTTTATTTTTTTTTTTTATAATTTGGAGTCTCCTTTACTAATTGAACTGTAAACGTTAAGTATTGGGATCACGCCGCAAATACCTCTTATATATATGATCTTCATCTTTTTAATTATGTACCAAGACTTTAAATATTGGGATCATATACTTAGTGGTATGAGTACACATACAAATTATATACCAAGACTTCATAATACATATATATCATGCATAAATAAAAAAAAAAAAAAAATCTACATATTAGTGGTATAAGTACCAATTATCTTTTAAAAAGTAACGATGATTACTTTTTATTTTACCGGACAAAATAATGAAACTCCAACAATAATAACTTGTCACAAATACTTTGGTACCTGCAACATGCTATTATCAGAGTTCGATTATTTTGTCTGACGAAGGTATTTGTTGTTATATTTTGCAAAAAAGAAAAATATATACTTATGCCGCTAATAGCTCTGTATCCCTTAAATGTTAGTTAGAAAACCCCTATAGAAGTATACTAACGCTTAAGTTGTACTATGTTACGCGTGTATCACATTTGAGCTTCTCTTATTATACACCAAGTTCGAACATTTGAAGCAAGTAATTATAAACTGTTCTAGGATGCCTAATCTATTTTCTGCTAAGACAATGTTTTCTTCAAACAATATTTCATTATTCATAGTCATCTAATATATTTGGACATTGATAAAGAAATTTCAATTTGTCGCATATAAAAATAAAGTGTTATATGTGTGGCTAAAGATAACTAAATTCAAATTGAGATAACAGAATTAACAAGTTGATGGAATTGGTACGATTGACTTGAAGTTTATAAGAAAAAGTGATTATAATAATAGTACCAAAAAGAGAATTTGTACTATATATAATTGCTTCAAAACTATCCACTCTTTTTCTTTCTTCGACAACATCTGGAATATTCCAATAGTGCAAGTGATTTATGTCGTTTGATCAAAGCATAGGAAAAAGAGAAGAATGAATATGATTCTTCGAGCATATCATCATGACTTTCTTACAAGTACACTATTATTTATGGGGGGTACAAATTCCCAGATAAAATCGAGGATTTTGAAGCTGCAATTCTCTCTCTCGTTGTCCTTTTCGAGTTGATAAACCCGTCACTTTTTTTCCGTAAGGACTGTTAACTCGCGTTTACGCGGCACGAGCCTGACGCGTGACTTGCCATAGGAGACTGATTAGTTAATACATTTGTGAGCGGAGCTACGTGTGCACCAGTGAGTGCACGTGCATACGTTCACTTAAAAAAATCTATTTTCGTAGTTGTTGTTTTAAAAATATGGAAGGACCTTGTTAAAACTCTTTGAGCCTCCTAAGCAGGTGTAAACATTATCATTCAATTTCATTAAACAAAGTTTCATGGACAAAGACTAGAGAATCCTCAAACGAGCAAAACCCGAAGTCAACATTGTTACAAGCCCAACTACATAAGTGGTACGCGGCAAATTTAGTGTTTCGATGACTCAAATGAAATTGAACAAAAGAAAATAACACTTGTTGTTCATTTTCATTAATTGTGATTAAGCAAAAAAAAAAATATTTTTGTGGTTTAGGAAGAAAAAATGACCGGAATATTAGCTTTTAGACTTTTATCCCTTATTGACCCGATAAATCTATTCTACAATACTTCCAAAAGTAACATATATTTTTATGATTTTAAAGTCGCTTCAATATGGTTCTTCATAAAAAAAATTATTTGCGTACGTGAAAAAAAAAATCGACGAAAAACGCCACTAGTCCCGCCTCTCTCTATCTCATACACATTTAACCGGACAAAATGAGAGTTTCACTCTCTCAAAAAAGATAAAAATAATATTGCTTAAATATGCATTTCTTCAAAACAGTTGTCCTTTTTATCTTCAGAGTGGTTCAAGTAGAGTAAAACGGCACTAATATCGAAAACGACTGGAAAGTTTTATCCCCCTTTCCATTCCATAGATAAATTAAAACCGAATGCAGTTAAATTAACAATTAATAGTGACATAAGTATCTAATATTTTAATTTTTATTGTGATATAAATTTAATTTAATTTTTCGTGGTTAAAGTTATCAATGTCTACTTTAATTTCCACCCAAATAAAAATCTATTTTTTTCAATTGATTTTACAATTTTTTTGGCATTTTTGTCAAAAATATTTCTCTCTCATAAATGACATGTGTCAAAGACTTAACATTATTCCTAAAAATCTGCTAGGTTCGGCATGAAATATAGAGAAAAATAGAAACTTGAGAGTAGTATATTCTTGGGTTTATGTCACGCACAAAGAAAAACAAATATAGGTACTTACGCCGCTATTTACAAAATTTATTATTTAAAAGAGATTGTCGTTTGTATATTTAGTGTCGTTGTAGAGATATAAATAAACGACATGCTATTTGAAATTAATCGAGACATCTCACTCTTCTCTCGCTCTGTAATTTTTTACCCGCGAAGTTCATCACCTCCAAGCTTCGCTCTGGGCTCGCATGTCGATGCTCGACAGTCTCCACAACGGGTTAAAGCTCTCATACTCGAAGAGACAATACGCATGTCGAGCTTCAAATTTCTATCTAGATTCCAAACTCTCAACTTGGAATTTATACCCACCATGTGTTTGATAAAATGTCAGTGAAGAAATGTAGTTTAAAATGACATATTGTTTATAACTATTTGTTTTGATCTTTATCAACTATACACAATGTTGATTGTGTAGTTTTTTTTTTATATTACCATTTTTAACCGTTATATAACGATGATTGTTGGCAAAAAAAAAAAAAAAAGTTCCGGCCCCCGGGTCCCGAAATCCGGGATCCGCCACTGGGTATGTTTGGCCTTGTTTCAGTAGAATACAGACCTGTAGTTATGAACTGCGACTTCGCTGATTTTTGGTTTGACATTTTACACAGACTACCCTTGGATATTAAGGTGACCTGAGATCAACTAAGTGGTAGCTTCAAAGGGCAAGATGGGGATTGCGTAAAGAGTGGATTCAAACTGTTTGAGCAATAGTCTCGCTGAAGGTAGTGACTCTTGTTTGTGACGAATCTGTCAGCTTTTGATTAAGTACTAGATAGAGTTTTCTATGAATTCTTTGAGTTGTGATTTTTTGAATACCTACTCGGGCATGATACGAGACACGAGACGATGTAAGTGGGTTTGGGTCGACCTTAAACGGGTCTTGGTCTAACCGTGTCAAACACGATTAACACGATCATATAACGTGTGAACACGGCACAAACATGAAAACTCGATGGGAAACAATTAGAAATGGTTAAAAAATAAAATATTCAATTCTGCGTTTGTTAAGTTTTGTAATAATGATTATATTTTAAAATTGTTTTTATTTTATTTGTTCAATTGATGAATATGTACAATTGCTAATAAGTTTCAAAAAAATCTTATATGTGTAATTATATTAATTAGGCTTAATGAGTCTAAATGAATTGATTTGTCATTTAACAATACAATGATTAGTTAAATGGGGTAAACAGGTAGACACGATTAACACGGTGTACATTCTACAATTATATCCGTGCTTTGATAATTTGGTAATCTTCTTTTGCCTAAGTTAATTTTTATGTCATTTTGATTACGAGCTAGGTTCGTAAAATACAAAGATTTTGAGAAATGTACTCTTCTCTTGCTCCCTTTCACAAAGTTGTCCGATCTTCGTCCTTACTCTCGTTCCTAGCTCGCAACAATGGCAGCCTTGCTTTCTTAAGGCTATTCTCTGCCTTTCCCAGCAATAGTGGTATGTTTCCCTTTTCATTTTTGATCTATTAACTGATTTTTGCCCGGTGTTGGATCGAGAATCTTGGAATTGACTTGTTTTGACTGCTTTCTATTTATCAAGAGTATTGCTTCGAATTGGTTTATCCTATAATCGTTACGCGCTCTTTCCATCGTATTGCGAAGCCAATTTGCAACAGCCATACACACTTTTTCTTGTTTTGAACATTAAGAAATTTCGGAAGAATTTGCCAGATTCTTTATGCAATGTAGGATTAGAAAGTTGGTTTGATGAATATCTGTTTTACTTGTTATTGACTAAATTTGCAGGTTCAGAGTTAGAAAGTTGGTTTGATGAATATCTGTTTTACTTGTTATTGACTAAATTTGCAGGTTCAGAGAAGAGTGAGGAACCCGGTCCAGATATATCGAATGTCGTTTCTGTCCTCACTCAGCAGCGCTCCAAGTCCCGATGGGGCCACCTCCGGTCCCTGCGCCCCAACGGCTTTAACCCATCCGAGTTTTCTCAAATTGCCCTGCAAATCAGGAACAATCCCCACCTTGCTCTCCGGTTTTTCCTTTGGACCCAGAAAAACTCTCTGTGCAGCCACAATCTCGCTTCGTATTCTACCATCATACACATCCTTGCCCGAGGACGACACAGACAGCGTGCCCTAGTTCTCATCGACGAAGCGATTAGGGTTTCCGGATCAGACGATCCTGAATCGAAATCTAATCCGCTGAAAGTGTTTGAAACCTTAACGAAAACCTACACACAGTGCGGCTCCGCTCCGTTTGTATTCGATCTGCTGATCGAATCCTGCCTTCAGTCAAAAAAAGCCGAACACGCAATCAAAATCGTGAGAATGTTGCTGTCTCGTGGGATTAGCCCTAGGTTCGGTACTTGCAATTCTTTGATACGGCAAGTTTCTCGCTCGCTCGGGGCTGATGAAAGCTATGACTTGTACAAGGAGATTTTTAAGTTAAAGAACTCTGCGGTTAGACCGAGCTCGGAGATTTTCAACACTTTGATGGTGGCTTTCTACCGGGAGAAAGATTCGGAAAGAGTGAGGACGCTTTGGTCAGAGATGATCGAATTGAACTGCGAACCAGATTCCTTTAGTTTCAGTATTTTGATGGCTTCTTATTGCGATGAAGGACATACGGAGAAAGCCGAGGAGTTGTGGGAAATAATGAGGGGTAAAAGCATCGAATTAGATGTCATGGCTTACAATACAATTATCGGTGGGTTTTGCCGGACCGGAGATGTTGAAAAAGCCGAGGAATTTTTCAAGGAAATGGAGTTGAGTGGAATCGAGGGTACTCGTACGACATACGAGCATCTCGTAAAAGGGTATTGCCAAACGGGAAACATTGATTCCGCTATGCTTGTGTATAGGAATTTAGTTAGCAGAGGGTTTAAAGCGGAGGGTTTGACACTTGATAAGTTGATAAGAGGGCTTTGTGATGCAAACAGGGTTTCAGAAGCGTCGAAGGTTTTGAGATCCGTTTCGGGGAATTCTGGGATCGGTTTGAGAAGGGAGAATTTTGAGGTTTTGATAATGGCGTTTTGTAAGGATGGGAATATGGAAGAAGCTCTGAAGCTTCAGGCCGAGATGGTTTCGAAAGGTTTTCAACTGAGCTCTGAGATTTACGCCGCTTTTATATTAGGGTACGAGGAGCAGGGGAAATCGGAAATAGCTGAAAAATTGAGGACGGAAATGTCGCAAATCGGGTTGAAATGAGTGGAATGTTCATCTTATAATTCAAGCAAAATTTGCAAATGTTGATCACCCTTTGCAGACATCAGAAAAGAAAATCCCCAGAGAATCGGGAAATGAAATTTTTCATACCGAAAAAACAGAAGCTTCCGAGGAAAACTCGAAATGATACGTTCTATAATTCTTGCCTTTACCAGCTTCCTTGGAACATTTACTGTTCCAAATTGCATTAGATTATATGAAATTGACGATGTATATTTTGCAACTTAGGAAAAAACCATGAATCATTATCAGTATCAATATGATATATAGTTTGCATGTTATGATACCCTCTCAATGGTCCATAAGGAATGTCATTTATTTATAGTTACAAGTACACTTTTCCCGCAAGGCGAAAGTTTCCGAACTCTTTTTTCTTTTTATCATTAGTCCTAATCCGTTAAATTCCATGTAGCTTCCCGCAACGTTTGCCGTTAGTACTCATTTTTTCACCACCAATCGAGAGCTGGTAAATTCTCTTACAAAATTCTAAAGATATATTGCATGGAGAATATTTCGCTTACTTTAATATATCTCTGAAATAATAATGCGGCTGATTTCTCTATATTTAAATAAAATGTACCATGAATAATTTTTTTTTTTTAAAATGGTTTGCCAGTTAAACGTTTAACTGTGTTAGTTGAATTATAGCTTACACCTTACAAGATTTTTTTAATTATTTTTTTGGAAAAAATAAAATAGAGAAAGCCCAATAGGCCCAAATTAAAAAAGCCCAACTTTACTCTGAACTCTCATTCTCTCTTTTCCCATTTTGCCCCTCTTACTCTTCGTCTTCCTCTAGGGCTAGTTTCTCCGAACTCCATTGAAGCTCGAATCTAAGCTTCTGAAGCTCGATCAAGATTCGCTGGAATGTTGTCCTCTCTCAAATCCATCCTCAACGCAGGACGATCTCCTCCTCTACTCTCTCTCCTAGCCCGCAGCCATGGCGACCTCGCTTCTTCCAGGCCGTTGTCTTCCGTGACCGGAAAATTCGGTAAGATTTCAGTCCATTTTCAACGCGGAATTTCAAATTTGATGGCTTTATCTCTCTGCTGAATCGAGATTCTCAAATATGACTACTTTTTAGGTTACTCTTTACCGAGAAATTGTGTTTATTTCAAATTATTTGGCAAGCTTTTCATCAATGGCTGCGGAATCTAGGTTTCTTGCATTGACTCCCTTGGAAATTTCCAGTGAACGAAAATTTGCGTATTGATTATCGTTATGCTTTGATCATGGTTTTAGAGCACTGAATTCTCTGTGATTACTTCACCAAATTAACAGGCTCGCAAAGATTCTCCGCAAGTTCCGGGTTGAGTTCGGGGAAAACAGATCTGAACTGGAATGTACCTGCTCCGTTTGCTTCCAAGTTCCTTTCTTCATTCCACTCTTCTTGTCGGAAAGATTCAATCAACAGAGGCGAAACTGGAAACGCGATGAACTTCGTGAGGAGAGCTCTAGAGGAAGACGACGATAGTGACCCGTACAACGTGGAGAGAAGCGTCGACTTTGTCCACATAAAGGTGCTGCGCAACAACAGCTTTGTGACCGTGACAGATTCCAAAGGTAACAAGAAGTTTGGCTTCTCGAACGGGTCGCTGCCGGACAAAGGCGGCGCGAAGTACAATCGGTATAGCGCTGAAGCCGTGTCGGAACATGTCGGGAGGGTGTGTAGAAATATGGGAATGAAGTCAGTCGTGATGAAGGTTAACGGTCAAACGTTCTTTAAGAAGAAGAAGCAAGCGATTATGAGCTGGAGAGAGGGGTTTACTAATTCTCGGACGGATCAGAGCCCGGTTGTTTGCATCGAAGACACAACCCGGAAGCCCCACAATGGTTGCCGGCTCCCAAGAAAACGTCGAGTTTAGCTTCATCTTGAGAAGTTTTTCGTTTATATAATCCCTGGCGGATTGTAATCTTGTTGATGTGCCGGACTTTTGCCCGGTAATTTCGAGGGATTTAGGAAGAAAGTCTATCAATAGTTTGTTCGTTTTCGGTCTTTCTTTTTTTGATTGAACAATAAAGTAGAAACCTTGATGATGAATTGAACTGATTCTGTGCCCGAGCAATCTTTCTCTGCATTGGTTAATACAATTAATTTTTTTTTTTTTTTTATGTATATGATGATGATGTATTTCTGTAATGATTCATATATTTATCAACCAAGCACGCCATATAGAATGGTGTGATGGTGTTACTAGCCACTTTGTTATAAGGATAATTGCCGGATAAGTACGCGATCACAAACTTGTTCAAAATTAAGCAGTATGTTCTTAAGTTTTCAATTACGGTGAATTAATATTTAAAGATGGATAATTGCATTTTCGATTGGCTCCGTTTCACTCACTCTTTTAAATTGTAGACACGTTTAAGAGTGAGATTATTCCGCGTGTTATATGGCATATATATTAAAAGTTTCATTGGTATACTCTCAAGCTTTCATTTAAGTAGAATACTTATGGCATGATGACTTGATGTTAACGGACGAGACGAAGGCAGAGCCAATCGAAAACGTATAATTAAGTTTTTGGGTAATGATTTAGCACAAATCAAAAGCTCTGGAATCAAAAGCTTTGTAATGTCTTGCAATTTCAAGCAAAAGTCTCAATTTTCTCTTTATAATATCTTCATACAAATATATTATTTGGTACCACCTATATCTAACAAAGTAATATAAAGCAAAAATGATAATCGATTCAAATGGCACAGGATAATATTTGGTTGCTGTTGGCAGTGTTTTGATTTTCGGATAGTTGAGCGATTATCGTTAAAAACAAGCTTCTTGGTAAGTTATCTCCTCTATTCGTTAACAAAAAAACTTTTCGATGAAGGTTTTCAAGTGCAAATAGGCGATAATCAGATGACTTATCAGTGAATTTTTTAAAAGTTTACCAAAATAACTAAGTTTACACCTCACTCTACCCCGCCCGTCCAGACGGCAGCGGTGCGCGTGCGTGGTGGTGGTGAATTTGTGTAAGTCTTCTCTCTGTTGCGAAAATGGGTGAGCCCAAGGGCCCAAGCCATTGTCTTAAATATTTGATATATAAACATTACCAAACTCTTGTTATCTATCCATGTGGGACTCTATCTAAGGAGGTAAGTGCAACTAAAATTTCATACTAACACTTGCTTTATTTTATTCTTATATGAGAGTTTCGTTATGTTTATGTTTTGTGACGTAAGTATTTTATGTTATGAGTGTAAAATATTTATGAAAATATTTTATAGGTTTTCTATCGATAAATCCATTGATAAGTTTTGATAACTACATACGATAATTTTTATAGATTTTTCATCGACAAATGATTAGTTTGTCAATAACAACAAACGATTTATGGGCAAAAACAACATTTTGAACCTCGGTTGTTGACACTAGAAAATATGAGAAACTGAATTATTGTATTTATATTTTTCTGATATCCCAATACAATTGGCCTATTAGCTCAGCTGGTTAGAGCGTCGTGCTAATAACGCGAAGGTCACAGGTTCGAGACCTGTATGGGCCACTTTTTAATTTTTGGATCACGCCTAGAATATTTATTTTTTATCATATTTATTTATATTAATTACATTCTCTATTTCAAAAATTCATCGTCATTCGTCAGCTCTTTTACTTCATAACAACAGCACGAAGTTAATGCAAGATATATATTGCCATAACATGTAATTTTTTCAGTATTTAGTATCCATAACTTCATTACAATTAATAACCGATTTTATTAATTTTAATCTATTTTGAAATCAGTTCCGGTCATGAAACCAGTTACCGAATCCGGTTTTTTTTTTAAATAGAATATTCAATACATTTTATCGCAAAAATAAACATATTGATCTAAATAACACGTACCGATTCAATAACACGTACCGATTCAAAGAAGTAACCCTAACTCTCAAATTAATTCTAAAATGAGTTTTTTTCAATATTTAATATTAAAACCGGTTACAAAAATAACAATATTAAAAAATCAATAACCGGTAACCGTATTCGGTTTGAAACCGGGTACAAATAACCTTAACCTTTTTTTAAAAAAAAATTGCTAAAGTTTTTCTAAACCGGATACCGGTTATTCCGCATACCCCTAATTTATTAACGGTCCGGTCTTGGTCAAAAACTCGCTTTGGGGATCGATAATTTTGAAATTTCATTGCAAGAATTCATGCGAGCTCTCGTATGATATATTGCCATTTATAAGGGTAAACCAGTATAGGTACTGGGCTCTTCGGCTTTTTCCAGCCTGATTCCGGTTAATTGGGCTTCCAAAACCGGACTTGGAGGCTAAGATTTACAACCCTACCATACCTAATGCAAGATATATTGCCAAATTATTGTCAACTAATTATTCTTAGATCTGATAATATTCTTTGAGAAACGAATAAGCAGATGAGCATGAGAAAGAAGAGACATTTTTATGTGGTAAGTTTCATTCAATCAAGAATACCATAACAAAAGCTTTATCTAATTGAAACAGGCAAGACAAACAATAATCTCATCAACATCAAGTGATGCAGAATCTCTGAGGCAAGAAAATCATGGACTTCTCCTATTATGCAATGTCATTCAGGTCCTTCCATGAACTGCGCCACCAAAAAATAAAAAGTCAATCAAACAGGAGATTGAACAAATTGAACTCTGATAGGATCCGAGGTAGGAGTCAAACGCGAACAATTTTTATTGAACAAATTGAACCGAACTACAAACTTAATGGTCGCTCCTTTGAGAACACGCCTCAAGCTCTCTCCAGAAGACATTGAAGACAAATATAAATCATGGTTCTAACAAGCTCTATTTAAGCAAAAAATAGAGGACGTGAAAGGATTTTTTTTCGGAACTTGCATTTTATTACCAGCTTGTGTAATACAAGGTATAGCCGTATAGGTTCCGGAATAGGAACCCGTCTAGCAGGTGCGTTATGTTCACATTCCTAAAACCACTGGCTATTTTCGTCTTCAAGCTTCATCGGAGTATTAAAGCTTATAAAAACACACTATCAATGGAACTCAATCTACGATCTTATTCTCGGTGAAGGGTTAGTTCTAAGAACAACAATCCAATAATCGATAACAAATCTACGATTGATGTTCGCCTTACCTTACCAATAAATGGATACAAGAACAAAAAAAAAAAAAAAAACATTATAGTAATTAGTAAACAACATTCTAATCACGTTAAGATCACTAATTTGTTGAAATTTAATAATCACCCACGTAAAATAAGATCAAACGTTATCAATGAAACAATAATCAAAGCAAAAACATGTAGCGATAATGAATCTGAACAAGTAGTGACCTTGAACGGAGATAGGATCTAGAGCTCGAGCTTGAGCTCGTCGGTCTCGCCGGAGAGGTAGTGGAGGATGTAAGGGGCGACTCGGATCACGGCGACCCATGTTCCGAACATCGCCACGTGGCTCCGGAGCTGCTTGAGCGCCGCCGCCTTGTCGGGCTTCCTCATGAACATTCCTGGGAACATTTTCTATGTGAAATTCAACAGCTTCCGGCGAGATTGATCAAGCAGAGAAACAATGGAGATTTGGGAAATTTCGATGTTTGTTTTGAGGGTTCGCTGCGACGGATAAGGGTTTGGGGTTTTAGGGCTTTTGGGTTTGGCCTTTTACGAGTTTTTCGGTGACACGTGTGCCCTTCTGTGCATAGGGTTGTATTCACACGTGTGAGAGAAAATGTATTTGTATTTTTTAGGGTTAATTGCGGCGAAAATACCCAACTTCAAACAATGCAGGCGAAAATACCCAACTTCGCACTTTTTTTGCCGACCAACTAACGCCGTTAGACACCTGCCTACGTACGTGGATGTTAGGTTGTCTCATGTAGCGTGCCACGTGGCACAAGCCGCTACGTGGCCAAAGATTGGGTACTTTCGCCGCCACGTGGTATTTTTTATTTTATATATTTTTGGATAAATGTAAAAAATGCCCAAAAGTAACACTACGTTTCAAAAAAATGCCCATTACTATTTTAGGTAAAAAAAAACCACCAACAAAATTAATTGAAGACCAAAATACCCTCAATATATCTTGCGTTAAATTGAAAGAAAAAAATTATTACACGTTTTTTTTAAAAACAAATCAGTTATTATCCTAAAAAGTAGTACATATAACTGCATATTTATTCACCATAATAAAATTTAAATAAAAAACCCTACAATTTAGGCTTTTAACGATAAATTCAAATATAACACCATGTTTATCCCAAAATTCATCACACTACATTTTTACACAAAGTTTCGTAAATTTATATACGATTTAAACTGTAAAATTTATATTAAAAAAAGTGTAATCATGTATAAGATGTTACAAAAAGACTTTTAATATGACAAATTATATAATTGTAATTTAAGTTACGAATTTTTAATAGTAAATCACCATATCAATTCCGTAACAAAATTTACAATACTGTGACTTACCTTTATGTAATGGTAAACTGTAAATTAAGCTACGAATTTTTAATATTAAATCACCATACCACAGTTGGTTTCGTACTATGTTTACAATATTGTGATATTTACCAAAACTGTAAATATATATACCAATAACAATATCAAAACTGTAAATATATACTAATAATAATACCAATATCAATAACAAAACCGTAAATATATGTACAAAATCTTTAAATAATTTACAGTTACAAGTGCAAGTTTGGCGAGGATGATAGCGCCGCTAATCGCGGTCGTCACATCCTTGCTACACTTCACTCCAATCCCGACATGGCTGGCCAAGTCACCGATAACGATGAAGGCATGAAGAAGGTTCTTTGACCGACACGAGGCGACCGAGCTTTGTGACCGAGACAAAACAACCAACACCGTGATACTATTTTAAAAACAACACAACAAAACATATATAAACATATATAACATGAAAATTACCTTTGAACCTTGACAATCTAGCTCCGGAATTGGTACTTGATGACGCCTTGGAAGGGTTTGTAGATTTCATATCCTATATCATAATAGAAAACGATTAATTGTGGTAAATCAATATACATATCTCTGTCATGACTCAATTACAATTTAGAACATTAAAATCTTTAAATACATATACAACTCTACTGATTGCTAATATTACTGTAAATGTATCAAATTACCATTTGCATCTGTAAATTAAATTACAAAATTAATACACAACCTAGAAATACCATTAACATCATCATAATAAAAAAACATCGACATGCAGAAAAATTAATCTAACAGATTACAAATATTCAAGATTTCAAACCCAGAAAATCAACGCTTAACTTCATAATAAAAAAAAAGATATTTAATTGAACATGCAAACAGCTTAGGGCAAACAACTTATCATACCACTATGTTTCGAAGAAGCATGAGCGAAAATAGACAACGGCGAGAAAGCGTGGACTACGGCAGAAACTCGTGGACAACGGTGGAAATGGTGGACGAGGGCAATAACGCTTGGAAGACGGCGGAACTCGTGAACGACGGCGAAACTCGTGGACGACGGCGGAAAACGTGGCAATGGCAAATTCTAGCAAGAGATAAACACACACGAGAATAGATGATCGAGTGAAAAGAAAGTGAGAGGGGAGTGGGGAATGAAGGTGGTTGTAGAAATATTAACTTTTGAGATTTGAATTAATTACAGAACATTAAAAAATTAAAAAGAAATTAAAGAATTACTGAGTCAAACGATTCAAATAATTTTGAATAAAAATTAAAAATAATAGAATAAAAATATAACTGAATTTACTTTTAGGGATAGAATAGTCCAAAAAAATTCATTAATGGGTATTAAATAGTATTTTGAAACTATGGGCATTTTTCATAAACTTTTGATACTTTTTGGGCAGTTTGTGGGTTTTCTATATATTTTTTTATTTTTAAATTTTTTTCTTTCCCATTGTCCCATATGTTTTAATTTTTTTTACATATACCAAATATAATCAAATAATTTTATAGAATATGTATTTATAAAGAATATGTTTTATTTTTTTAAAAATAATTAAATAATCAAATCATTCCTTAAAAATTATTATTTTTAATTTATTTAAAAATATATTTCCCGTGGCACATATTTTTATTTTTTTACATATGTCAAATATAATCAAATAATTTTATAAAATATGTATTTATAAAAAAAAATATTTTATTATAGGAATAATTTATAATTTTTGAATACATGATATTAAATTTTTAAAACTAAATCTTTATAGTAGATGATATCATGACCATTTTAATATTAAAATTAAGGCATGATATGATTTTTGAAGACATATAACATATATGAAACTATGGCATGATTACAATTTTTTTTTATTTTGTATCAAATGCGGTTCAAACTAAAAGTTTGGTGATTGGTAAAAATTATGTTTAACCTTATACCTTAATAGCGTTATTTTTAAGTGAAAAAAAAACCAAAAAATGTGTTTTTGGTACTAATATAAATTCGAAACCACGTACCCAATTGTTATTTAATATACACACACATGTATATACATATATATATACACAATATATTTTAAAAATTATAAACTACTTCTATAAGAAAAACAAAAAAATATTTTTTTATAAATATATATATTATAAAATTATTTGATTATATTTGACATGTATAAAAAAATTAAAAAATTAAGAAATTAAAGAAAATACCGCGTGGCGGATTGTGCCATGTGGCACGCCACATGAGGCAGCCTAACGTCCACGTACATAGGCAGGTGTCTAACGGCGTTAGTTGGTCGGCAACAAAGTGCAACGTTAGGTACTTTCGCCTACATTGTTTGAGGTTGGGTACCTATCGGAGAATATGGCCAAAGGTTTGGTATTTTTGCCGCAATTAACCCTTTTTTACGGGGTAATCGTACCAAAAGTATTTAAGTTTTGATCAATTAAGGCGGCAAGAAGTCTAAAGCGAAAAAATGACGACATGTTTTTCTGTTTTAATTTTTCAATCGAATTTCAACGAGAAAAAATGTTACATAGTTGGACGGTCACATAAATATGTATCTTAATATGATTTAATAGAGGATTCTTATTTTTCTAAATTTTATATTTTTTTAACCACAAAATTATTTATTCTTTTAGTGTCTCATTCAATTTACTATTTACTTTGCACTTAAGTGCATATATCATGTTTATCATTTAATGAAAGCAAAATCTTCCAACAATTAATTGACTATCTAAAAGAGAAAGGATTTCAGAATCCTCACATTCTAGAGTTTTGATTTTTTTTTTAATTTTTTAATGCATTTCATTACACCAGAATCACTTCATGAGGTGCATGAATGAAATATAAATATCATTTATATAAAAACGTTTTGTTTTAATTATGGATAGATGATGAACCATTAACGTTTTGTTTCCAAGTGTGCATCCTTTAGTAATTATGGTCTATTTCTCAATCGACCCACCTGCGTGAGATTTTGTCCTCTCTCCATCTTCATCGTTCGCAGCCTCTCGAGCGCGCTCGCACATCGTTTGTTTCTCCCCCTCTCTCCCTCTCCATTAACGTTTGAAGCTCTCTGCTAACGTTGTCTCGCCGCCGAACCTCACATGCGCGCCTCTCTGCTAACGTTGTCTCGCCGCCGAACCCCACATGCGCGCCAAAACGTCCTCCCGGTCGCTCTTTCCTTTCACACGCTGGTTGTTGCTTCGCTCCGCAAGGTTGGTTCTTTTTGGCTTGGTTTGTTCTTCGCTAACCATATTTTACGGTTTCTTCTCAGTTTGTTGTAGCTCAAAAGCAACAGCGTTAGAATTGGGTTTCATGGTTTCCAAATTTACTTGGAGTTGGAAGCATTTTTCGATTTCAAGGTTTCAAATGGAAAGGTAAACCCGAATTCTCTTCTACGATAATATTGTATAAAGAAACCTAATATTGTTTGGTTGTGTGTGCAGACACTTCTACGGGTGAATTATAGGGTTTAGCTGCTTTATCTAACTTTTTGTCGCGAGATTCTCTCTTCCCAGATTTGTGCTTTTGTTTATTTTAAGGCATTCCCTCAATCTATTAGTCTTTCGTCGCTCTATCGGAAGATGGTAAAGATTTAATTTTTTTTATTATTGTTTCCGTTTTTGTTGATTTTTGGGAGGTTATCCTCAGTTGAGCCACCCTTCGAGAACGTCGAGAAGGGGAACGAACAACTTTCACTGTTGTACGCGCACTTCAAAGTTGGTCAAAAAAATCCTCATGAATGTTGTGGAGCATATAATAGGTTTCAGTTTTTAAGCCTGAGTTTTTTATTTTTCTAATTTGTTTTTCGGTTTTGATTGAAGACGGTAAGAGTGGATTTTTAACATTGTTTCTGCTATTCTTGATTTTTCAGTGATTTCCTCGATATGTTAGCATATCGTCGCTTTCCGGTCAGCTTCTTATTTCACTTTCCGGTGAGCTTATTATTTCTTGGATTTGGGTTTCAAGTTTAGTCAAAAGATGTCAAAGTTGATTATTTCCTCAATTTTTTTAGCCTTTCGTCGCTTATCCGGTAAAAGTCTTAGGGCGAAACACATGTTATTTTTTTCCTCTTTGATCCCAATCCATTTCACACATTGATTTTATTCTCCAGCAAGCTATATTCGGGTCATCGTCAAGGGCGTTACCCTACACAACAAAGATGCGGCAACTCCAGATAGCTCATTGAATTTTTAATTTATTAATACAGTATATTATGTTCTTCTTTCATTATAAATGATTATCATTCATCCAGTGTATGTACATATATATATTAATTGTTATACAGTACATTTGTTCAAATTTGTTCTTCCTTCATTCCACAATATTCACTTTTTTAACATATAAAAGCTCTTTTTTTTTTTTTTAATGGGGTTTCTAACATATAAAAGCTGTAGGATATAAAGATGAACATGATTGTTCATTAAGTTTGAAATTAAGAATGGTCAATGGAACCACATAAATCTAAATACATTTTTAATATTTAGAACTGATTGTTTTACACAATATTTGGTCGGTTGTCTTTTTGTTGTTGTTGGGATTTTTAGCATATAAAAATTTCTTGAAATGTAGTAGATTTTGCTTTATGTCTAAGAGAAAAATCCAGTTTTGAGGTCAAAATTTCTTTTAAAATTTTGACTAAGTGTGAATATCGTTTGCTTTGCTTTACAAAAATACCCGGAAAAAAAAGAAGAGAGAGAATCGTGTTTTTTTCCTTCTTTCTATTAGTTTTATTAGGTATATAATGTTTTGATGCTTGAGTTTTAATATAGTTCATTATCATCGATAATATTCTTCTGGGCTAAGTGAACAAATATTTGTTACAGATAATTACTATTTATGCTTTTATTGATCATAAATTTTTTGTTATAAATAGTTAACGAAAAAAAATATTATTGCGTCTGTTGATTTTTCAACTATATTGTCTATGCTTTTATTCATTTTCCAGAAAATTCTGCGATTTGTTAACCAATACAAAATCATGCTTCAGTAATATTCGACCTATAATATTAATAAATTACTTCTTCTCAAACACCAAATGTTTTATAATATTTTTTGCAATTTTATTATTATTATATTTAAAGTTGTTGATATAATCAAATATGGCCTTGGGAATTGAGCCCTTTTCCTACGGTCATTCTCAGACTGCACACTATCGGTCGCATATATACATTTTTTTCTTCTTCAAATTTTAGCATGAAGTTTGAGTTTTATGATGTGTTTCTATCCTTTGAGGTTGTCGAAGAAAATATATCATAGTGAGTTTATCATTACAGTTAAAGAAGTGAAATTGTTTTTTGTATTATCATTATTGGATAAAAATAGACTAATTTTCTTTCAAATTATAGATTTTTCTTTTCAAGAAATTGACTATCTTCGATTTTTTTATTTTTTTTTGTATTTTGAAAAGTTTATTTTGTGGCAAATTAACCCTTGGTGAAGAGATTTTCCGTGCAGCCAAACTGCGTCGTAGATCTGCAAAACAATCTTCACTCATTGCTCTTCCAGTTTATTATCTTCGGTGGAGAGTTTTTTAAATTGCTATACATTGTTGTCATAATGAACTTTTTCTTTCTTTTTTGTAGTTCTATTGATTATTTAAATAAGATTATCTATGGCTGTTTTTTTCTAAAAAAATAATAAATTAATCAATAATTTTTTTGGTGTCGCGGTTCCATGTTACCGCGCGAAGCGCGGTGCCTGCCCACGAAAAAAAATAGTAATCACTATATAATTGTTGAAGCTTGATTATTACATGTATACAACTATACATATATATATTATAATTTCGTTATTCTTTTAGTTTTATAGAATTTATATTGAAGTTTCAGTCAAAATCATAACTTTTAATGACCTTTAATGTTTTATATTCCATACAGTTGTTTAGTCTTTTGATTTTTCTTACTTAATGTCTATATATTTATATGTATTTATGTACATTTGTATATTTTTATCAACATCCGAGAAGATAAATTTTCAGTCAAGACTCTTTCCGATCATGGTTTGCCATCATCTCTTTATTATTATTGGATGTTGTTCTTTCAATTAAAATGCCACGACCAACAGGGCGGAACAGTAATGATAATTTTTTATCCATATTTATCAATAAATTCTAAATCGATTACAATTAACATATTGGTATTTCTTTTATAATTTATAATCGAAGTAAACGTTTGTTGAATTCTTATAAACAATATTATAAAAGTAATTTATCGTCACCGCGCGAAGCGCGGTGCCGGTCAAGTAGTGTGGTAAAAGCCAAGTTTGTTTGGCTTAGTGGTAACTCCACTATATACCTCTTCAAGAGGTCACCGGTTCAAACTCCATGGGACGCAAATACGTGCCCCCTCTACATATTGGAAACTTGGTCAATAGTATCACATATTCTTACATTGAATATATCTAGTATCACGTATTCTTACATTGAATATATCTAGTAATACGATTGTGCATTGTAACCTTCGCCAATAGAGTCACGCTATTAAAAAAGTAGCAATATGGTAAAGAATTGTTGACCAACGTCCTTTAAAATAATTGGATGAAAAAAATGCTCGCTTTATTTATTAAGTTAAGTACTTTTGAAATTATTTTTTTTACTTTAAACCTCTATCAACTAAGTTTATCAAAATTTAAATATTTTTGTCGCGATTATCCTATTTTGAAATGATATATAACTGTAGAGGGGGATTTTCACCACCCCTTTCCAGTCACAAAGACAATCACCAAATAATAAATAAATAACAACAAATGATGAATATCTCTGTTTTATTATGATTTCCGAAATGAGCTCGGTTTTCTTCCGTTAAATAGCTGGACAGATGAAGGATCATGAGCCTCAGATATCTCCTTTTTTTCTTCGACCTTTTTCTACTACAAGTTCTCTTTTTCTTTTCTCTGTTGAGTCTTTTTCTCTCTCTTTTGTTCGAACAACCAACCAACCTCTACAAATGAGGCATATCTTGCCTTTTATAGAGTTTACAATGCCTTCATCCTCTATTTTTCCCGCCTTTTCCTTCTTTAATCATCATTCTCTGACGTGATTTGAGGGCAGCAAGGTTTATCCTCACTTTATGTCACCTCCGAGCACGCTGCCGTCATGGGTAGGTGCGCCGCATTAAATGCACATCTCATCAACCGTCATTCGGCCCTGCAGGCCTTCGTCGTTGACGCTCTCATCGAGTGAGTAGGTCGGCTTCATTAAATGCGCGTCTCTTCGGCTGTCATCGGGCTCTGCATAATCATCATGACTAAATTCCTCGTCGAACGTGATGGGATCCTTCATCGCAACCTACTTGCTCGCGTGGCTGCGTCTCCTCGCGGATGAACCTCTTCGGAGATAATCTTCCTCGGGGATGATCCTCCTCGGGGATAACCCCCCTTCGCTGGTGAACTTCCTCGCATCCCTCATGTCGTTTATAGACAAAACAACACGAGTTGTGTTGAGGATGGATTTGACCAAATCCGACCTTAACAGTTAGTCCCCCATTTTATCAAGTGTATACACTTGGTAAAATAAAGTACAACTGCCTCGGGGCTGGCCCTAGCCGGTGTCGATTGGCTCGTGGTCGGTAATTTTCTTCGTCGACTCCTCGCGTGGTCATATTGCTAAGCTCCCTTCCTCGCTAGGCCTCCTTCGCTTCCCTAAATCCCGACGAAACTTTCAGCGACGAAGGTTTCTCAACGTTGCTCGGGCCTGGGACCCACCTTGATTCAAATTTCCCAAAACCCTGTCAGCCTCGAATCCTGCGCACCTCCCCTCAACATTGAATGCCCATCTTCTTTTTTTTGCATTTGAGGGCCTGTAGAGATTTACAACGGGCGTTTGATACGAACCGTTGATGAGTTAGCAAGCTTTGAATTTGGGCCGTCAAAGTTCATACCCCCTTTTCCAGGCATTTTCGTTTTTTGCAAGAACTCTCTCCAGGTCTCTTTTTGTTGTTGCTTATTCTCATTCCCTCGCCTCCGAAATTCTTCTTCCCTCTCCCTCAGACGCCTCGATGGGTCATTCCCGCTCCGGCCCAGTTTTTAAGACTCGGAGTCCCCCTTCCGTTATGACAGAAGAGAGCTTGAAGTATATCGTCGACAACCATACCGACTCAAAGACTTGCTTTGCCCGTCTCCCTTTCGAGGGTGAGTTCGCCGACGAACCTCAGAGCGACTTCGTCTGTGTCTATGAATCGTTCTTCTGCATCGTCGGCCTTCGCTTCCCGACGCCGCTCCTGGTCGTGGCGTTTCTCTACGCCTTCGGGGTTCCGATTGCTCAGGTGAGCCCCAACACTCTTCGCCTCCTCCTTTGTACGCTGGCCATTGCATGTGAACAGAAAGTGGAGCTCATGCTCGAGGACCTGATGCGCCTCTTCAAAGTCTCCCGCAATCCAAAGAATCTGGGTCGCTTTGCCATCTCTCATCGCGTCCGACCGCACATTCTCCTGAACACGCCATCGAACGAATCCGGTTGGGAGAATAAATATTTTTTTGTTCGTGTGGACAACTCCAACTTCGGTCCCCACCATGCTTTCCTACCGACGGATTTGGTGCTCGAGGGAGCGGACCTCCCTCGATTCAAGCTCGAGGAGAATGAGGAGGCAAGGGCGCGGTTCAAGAGCATCCACGCTGCTCTCCTGGCCAACCCCAGGCGTGATTGGAGTAAAGACTTCGGGGGCCAGCGGCTTGAGAAATCCGGGGTTTATCAGTTGGCCCGAATCCACGGGGCACCCCCTGACACTCTTCTCCCGAAAGGTTTCCTTCGCGAACCGGCCCCGGAGGGATCTCCCGTGGAGCGGAGGAAACTCGCTTTAAGGCCGAAGAAGAACGCCGAGGATAAAGTCATGGCTGATAGGGACAGCGCTCCCGTTGGTCGGGATCAGGAGGCGCACAGATCATCGAGGTCCCGGGCAGGACCTGACACTCCTCGCTTCACGGGGCTCACCCCCCGAGAGGGCAGTTTCTCGAGTAAACGTCCCGTCGAGGATACTGGTGACGAGCGACGAACAAGAACGAGGACGGAGTCCGTGGCCCGCTCCTCGCCAGATACTTCCCGCTCTTCGAGGAGATCTCCTCGGGAAGAAAACTCTTCGGGCAAACGCCCCGCCGGGCAAGTGTGTGATACTCCTCCTGCGAAGAAGGCGAGAGTTCCTGATCCGACTCCCGAACTCGAAGCGGCTAACCCGTCTCAAGGAGCTGCGAAAGGGACTTCGGGCGCCGCGCTTGTAGAGGGCGCAGCGGGGAGGACAGGACGGGCGGCGGACGCGCGCGCACACCCCGCCGCGAACTCGCGGGAGAGACTAGAGATGGAAGATTTCGAGCATCTGGCCGTTGCGCCGAATGCTCCTCCCCCGCCTTCGTCGGGGGCTGAAATCCCCATTCCTCCTTCTACTTCGGGGGCCGCTACCCGGTCTTCCCTGTCACCGCCTCGGGGAATCCCCGATGGAGCGACGCGGAACTCGGTCGCGGCCTTAACGCCTCCGACTCAGCCTCTGGTCAAAAGGACCAATGCTCCCAACGACGGGGATACAGGGCCTGTTGGCGAGGAAGACGCTCCAGAACAGGTCCTCTCCGGGCCCACGAAAGAACACTCAGGGGCGCGCCCTGATGTGAATCCCGCTAATCCGGCGCTTCTTCCCGACGTTTCCGGCATCGACGCCCTCGAGGGCTCGATGGTCTGGCCTTCCCCCGGTCTTATCGGTGTCTCCAGCTCGCAAGTGCCTCTTGTCACTCCTTCCAGCGCGTTGCCCCAATTGGCGGATGACTTGACGCAATCTTCCGATCCATCCCTTGACCTCGAGGGAATCCCCGAGGAGGCTCCTACCGGGTCGCCGCGGGCCCAATCCAACTTCCCAGCCTTGCCGCCCCCGAGAGCATTTCCCGTGGCCGAAGCTTCTCACGGGCTCGCTGAGCCTTCCAGCGATCCCGCGGGGAACTTAAAATTGGTCGACCGCGTTGCCCGGGGGGTAGCCCTGTTGTCGGACGTGATCGCATCCGTGCGGCTATCCACCGCTAGGGTTGAGAGAGAGAGAGCAGTGAGTTGTCGGCAGAACTCTCGTTAGTCCGGGAACGGTTCGAGGCTTCCACCCACGACGGGCAGAAGTTCCAGGGGCAGACCGAGAAGCTTTCCTCGGAGCTCGACGAAGCCAAATCTACCTTGGAGTCGGAAAGCTCATTGCGCCGGGCCGTTGAGGCTGAGCTCAACGAAGCTAGATCTGCCTTGGAGTCGGAGAGCTCATTGCGCCGGGCCGCCGAGGCTGAACTCAACGAGGCCAAGTCTATCTTGGAATCGGAAGTTTCGCTGCGCCGGGCCGCTGAGGCCAAACTCGCGGAACAGCAAAACTCTTTCGCTGTTAAAGAGGCGAGTCTCTCCGACAAACTCCGGCTTCAAGCGGAACGCCTTGCTCAGATAGGCGAGGCCGTTCGCGTATCGCCCGAACGGGAAGACCAGCTGGTGTCCGGGGTCAATGCCGCGTTGAAGAAGCTCGCTGATGACCTAGAGATTGCGCGAGCCGAGGCAGTTGAGGAGCGTCGTGGCCGAGAGCGCTTGTTTGAGGAGGCTCAAGCCAAGTTGGAGCGTCTATCAGCGAAGTACGATTTTCTTGATCAATCAATCAACGCCCATCGTCTGGCCGCTGCGTACCAGGCCAATATCGCCTTTGTTGAGAAGAACCCCCCGGCTGCACGAGCCGGGGGCCTCGATACGCGTTTAGCCTCGTGGCGCGAGAGCCGCGATGAGCACCGGGCCGTGGTTAAAGAGCTAGACCAGAAGTCCGCTCGAGATCCCAATTCTCCGCCACTCTCTCCCTGCAACCCGCCAGCTTCGGGCTGCCGGAGACTTGAAAGCCCTGCCTCGGAAGTGGCGGCCCTTGGTTCGGCATCGCGCGATGGATCCGGCCCAAGCACCGAGACCCCGGCGCTCCCACAGCCCACGGTATAGGACGTTTCCTTGGAGCTTCCCTTTCTATTTCCCGCTTTTGTAAATTCCGCATTTCGTGACTTTCGCTGTATTTCAATGTAATCCAAGCATAATTTACCGTATGAATAAAAGAAATCTTTCTTGGGTTACCTTTTCTTTTTCATCGTCAAGTTTTTCTATGCTATTGCCCTTGTACGCTTCCCCCTTCCTTATCCCTTTTCTTACCGGGCTTCTTTACTGTTTCTTCCGTATTCCCACTCTCTCTGTTTCTCCTCAGGCCAGAGGTGGCGTCGTTGTCCTTTGTCCCGACACTTCTTCCCCCCGTTACAGAGGAGGTCATGAGGGGGCTGGGGAGTCCGCTCTTGCCCTTGCGCCGGTGAGGGCTTTATCATGGAACGAAGGCATTCTCCCCGAGGCTTCAGAGGCTAAGATCGCAGCGAGTAGGGCCGAGCGTGATGAGTATAGACGCCTCCTCGCCATTGCTGAAGAATCCCTTCTCGAGGAGCGGCAGCGTTATCGGCGGTGCGAGGACACTCTTTCGGCACAGCTTCGGCAGAAGAATGAGTATTTCAATCGTATTGCCGATGCCATAAACCTATCGCCGGGTCGGGAGGAGCAAATCTCCTTCCATGTCAAGGCCATGCTGAGGAAGCTCGTCAAGGATCGCGACGCAGCCAGGAGTTGGGCTATAGAGGAAGAATTTTCCCGCCTACGCCTCTACCACCAAGCGGTTGACAAGCTGAAGCGTGCTTCCGAGAGGTTTGGTGTGCTTGAGGGGATCGCTCGTATTCAGCGCCTGCTGGGCGGCGTGCTTTCGAATATCAAACTCGTCGAGGGACTACCTTCCCGCTCGACTGTTGGTGAGCTTCGAGCCAAACTACCGAGGTGGCGCAAGCTGGAACAGGAGTACCTGGCGGACTTAGCCAAGCTGAAGATAAAAATCCCCGGTGATCCAAACTCTCCTCCGCTCTCTCCTTGCCTTCCCCAAGGCGTCTCTAGGGTGCGCTCGCCGGGTTTCGACGTTATTCCCTCCTCGTCGAGTACGGTACGAGGTAGCTCAGCATAAATAATTTGTAGTTTTTACCTCTTCCTCCTGGGGTCGCTCCTTTACTTTTGGTTCCTTCTTTGCAGGCCGGTAGCAGGGCTGATGCGGATTTGGCAGGGGCAGGAGATTCCTCGGGTAAGCCTCAAGGAATTCTTGCTGACGATCATGCTTGCCTAATTGCGGACGACATCATTCATCGATGCTGCAGTATTACTATTGAAGAATGTGCTGATGCGGTCCTGGGTCAAGATTCCTCTGATGACGGCGTTGGGCGGTGGAATCGGTCCCTGCGAGAGTTATAGTATGCCCCTGCAAGAGTTATAGTATGTATATGTGCTCGGGGCGTAACGATGAGTTGTAAAATGTAAATAATGACACTATGAGTTTGCTTGTGATCTTCGAATTCTTGTGCGGGCTTGCTCGGCGCCCTTAGCCGTAAATGTGATTTTTCTTTGCTCGGCGCTCTTGCCGTGGGCACTCTCGCCTCTTTTAATTTTGCTCGTCACTCTCGCCGTGGGAAATCTCGCCTCTTTTAATTTTGCTCGGCACTCTCACCGTGGGCACTCTCGCCTCTTTTAATTTTGTTCGGCACTCTCGCCGTGGGCATTCTCGCCTCTTTTAATTTTGCTAGGCACTCTCGCCGTGGGCACTCTCGCCTCTTTTAATTTTGTTCGGCACTCTCGCCGTGGGCACTCTCGCCTCTTTTAATTTTGCTAGGCATCTCTTGCCAGATTCAGGATCTCGGCCTGTTTTGCCAGACCGGGTTTGCTCGGCACCCTTAGCCGTATGTAGGATCTCGGCCTGTTTTGCCGGACCGGGCTTGCTCGGCGCCCTTAGCCGTAAATATACTTTTCTGGCACTCTTGCTGTAATTGTCTTTCGCAGGTATCACGAGGTTTCATCGGGTACGAGCCGATTAATTCCCAGGACCCTATAGGCACTCTCGCCTTAGTCGTCTCTTGCGGGTATCTCTGGGTTTCGTCGGGTACGAGCCGACTAGTTCCCAGGGTCCCGTAGGCACTCTCGCCTTGTATATTTCCTCGGCGTTCTTGGCAGCCCGGGCTTGCTCGGCACCTTTAGCCGTATATAGGATCTCGACATGTTTTGCTGGACCGGGTTTGCTCGGCACCCTTAGCCGTATATAGGATCTCGACATGTTTTGCCGGACCGGGCTTGCTCGGCACCCTTAGCCGTAAATAGGATCTCGACATGTTTTGCCGGACCGGGCTTGCTCGGCACCCTTAGCCGTAAATAGGATCTCGACATGTTTTGCCGGACCGGGCTTGCTCGGCACCCTTAGCCGTAAATAGGATCTCGACATGTTTTGCCGGACCGGGCTTGCTCGGCACCCTTAGCCGTAAATAGATATGTATATATATATATATATATATATATATTTTTACATTTTACATTTTCCCTCCTAATTGGTATTACCACTGAGCGGAGTTGCATACACACTTTGCCAACTTTATAATTTGCTCGTTCCTTAATAACAAATGAAACAAAAACACCCGTACATAGACATTAGGAATCCGACATAACAAACCAAAACAAACTTCTATCTCCTATGACAATCTACTAATAGTTAAAAAGGTAGCCGCCCCAATCCTCTCTTCGCCCCGAGCAGCTCATGAGCCTTACTCCGGGCTCACTCCTCTTTGACGATCGAGCAGGCTGACGACGCGATTTTCTCCGTAGAGCTCCTGCTGGGGCGACCGAAGTTACACTCCGGGCAGAAGTCAGTGTACCACGTGGTACCGAGGATGTAGCACGACCTGCAAAAACCGCAAACACGCCCATCTCGTCGTCGCCCAAAACACGGCGGGCGGACGGAGTTTCCTGCTTGAATCCTCGTTGGCTTCTCGTAGACCAGGACATTTCTGTCGCACCGTCTACAAAACTCTATGTCGAGCAGACGACCGCGTGGGGCAGGCGCCTGCTCTTCGGAATAGTCGGCCGGATTCCCTGCTGCGAGCAGAGGGGGAAGGTCATCAAGTTTGACCCTGGTTCCCTCCATGAGTCTGGGAAACAAACCGTTGACCCTCAGGAATTTTATCCCGTGCTCGATGGTGGACAAGTTGCTGACCATGTCATCCAAGGTGACTCGGTGGTAGCGTGGCAGGCATAGCTTCACTAGCGTCGGGTTGTCCCGCACGATCGCCTCCACCGCAATGTTGGTGACCTCGTCGCACTCGTACAGAGTCAAGGTCTCCATCTTCCCTCGGGACTTCCTCGCCAGCCTAAGGAGATCCTCGTCCGTGATCCGCTCGCTCAACGGGCTATAGATGCTGAGGTTGCGCCACAGAAGGTTGTTTCCTCGAACCTCGTCGCGTAACGAGGTGCACACCATCTCCATCGCGAGGAGTTCCTCGGGCATGAGATACGGCAGGACCAGTTCCAACGCGGGGTGTGGTTCGCCTGGGATTCTTGACTCCTCCTGATCCCGTTGGCCCCCCGCGGTGTCCTCCTCCATTGGTGACGGCTCGCTGCTCTCCGGCCATTTCTCGTTCTTCCAAAAGTTCAGTATCCCGTGATCATCTGTTCTCGGGGCCCCCTCTGTGCTTCCCTGGAGCCACCCCCAGTCTTCATCCACGATCATTCCCGACTCGTTCGCGTGGCCTGGGCCAGTGAATCCTTCCCAAAACGCCATCTTCCCTTTGCGTGCTTCTTCCTCCTGTATCGTGAGAATACTAGCAAAAAACTTGTTTCGGGGTAAGAAGGAAACTTTTTATCCCGAGAGGAGAAATTGGTGCTTATCTGGGAGTTTTTCGGGTTGGTTTTTGATTTTGCAGACTTGTGTTCCTTGTTCCTCTCCAAGCCTCCCATTTTATAACCGTCGATTGTTTCGTAAGCAACCTTTCGCATTCTCTGTGTTGTTGTCACTTCACAATGCTTCGGAAGTTGCCCCGATTCATTGATGCGCGTGCGCCTCTTTCTTCATCAACTGTCTATCAAACGGTTTCTCTTAAATACGAGGAGTCCGTACGTCTCCCTGCCTTACGTCACTCCTGTCCCTTGAGTTGCTTCATTCTGATAACGTCATGCCCCTTCAAATTCCTGGCTGTGAGTTAGAAAGAAAAACAAAGCCCCTCGGTGGGCGCCAAACTGTAGAGGGGGATTTTCACCACCCCTTTCCAGTCACAAAGACAATCACCAAATAATAAATAAATAACAACAAATGATGAATATCTCTGTTTTATTATGATTTCCGAAATGAGCTCGGTTTTCTTCCGTTAAATAGCTGGACAGATGAAGGATCATGAGCCTCAGATATCTCCTTTTTTTCTTCGACCTTTTTCTACTACAAGTTCTCTTTTTCTTTTCTCTGTTGAGTCTTTTTCTCTCTCTTTTGTTCGAACAACCAACCAACCTCTACAAATGAGGCTTATCTTGCCTTTTATAGAGTTTACAGTGCCTTCATCCTCTATTTTTCCCGCCTTTTCCTTCTTTAATCATCATTCTCTGACGTGATTTTAGGGCAGCAAGGTTTATCCTCACTTTATGTCACCTCCGAGCACGCTGCCGTCATGGGTAGGTGCGCCGCATTAAATGCACATCTCATCAACCGTCATTCGGCCCTGCAGGCCTTCGTCGCTGACGCTCTCATCGAGTGAGTAGGTCGGCTTCATTAAATGCGCGTCTCTTCGGCTGTCATCGGGCTCTGCATAATCATCATGACTAAATTCCTCGTCGAACGTGATGGGATCCTTCATCGCAACCTACTTGCTCGCGTGGCTGCGTCTCCTCGCGGATGAACCTCTTCGGAGATACTCTTCCTCGGGGATGATCCTCCTCGGGGATAACCCCCCTTCGCTGGTGAACTTCCTCGCATCCCTCATGTCGTTTATAGACAAAACGACACGAGTTGTGTTGAGGATGGATTTGACCAAATCCTACCTTAACAATAACCAAAGGATAATGGTACCTAGGAAAATTTGTTTCTTTATACCCTTTACTTTAATCTTTACGTAAAGATGTATGGTTTCAAAAATAGGTAAAAAAATACGTAGTGAATTTGACAATCATAGAATGGTGATGATTTAGAGCAAATTTTTGGAAATAGCTACTGATTCTTACAACTAAATACAAACGCCAATCAACATAATCAAACAAACAAAAAATAAAAAATAAAATCTAATGAGAAATGAATACGATTATTTTAAAAAGTGGTTCGGTCAAGGAAATATTTATTATTTGATCTCTGTTTTTTTCTCTTGTTTGAGTCACATTTTTTTTAATGAAATGGATTAGATTGAAATTCGATCTTTGATATGTTTAAGTGTTGGAAATTTCTTCGAGGTTGAAGATGTCACGGCTTGAATCGTGCATATGATCATTTTCCTAATAGTGTTTCGAGCACTCAAAAACGTCTTCGAGTCTGCTTGCAAGAACACCCAGGATAAGACAAGCTTTTGGCCGGGAAATCGCAAGACCAAGCGAAGTTCCGACCGTAAGCAAGAACGCGTTTCTGGAAGTGTTTTTGAGAGTAGAATATGATACAGAGAGCAGAATAACAGTTTCTGTTTTAGAAACGAAATTTTAAAGACACAAAAACAGTTACGCTGAGAAGGTAGCGACCCTTCTCAACGGCAGTTAATGGCCTGAAAACGGAAAACGGTCAGAAACCACCCCCAACGGCTAGTAACTACCGACCGACACGTGGCGAGGCGAGAATCGCCGCGAGAAAGCCCGAGACCCGAGCCTACGCCGCTCGCCCGATGCCATGTGCTCAAGTGCGCCTACAAGACGCCACTAGCGCCTCTATGCACCCGACCTCGAGCCGGAGCCGGTGTCGTCGGTGGTGACACCGGCGAGGGCGGCGTTGCGAAAGCGTGAGGTGGCATGGTCTCGCCACCTCGCCTCCACACGGCACCCATGTGGCATACTTATCACTATGCCACATGTTGAGCTCACATCACTATTGTTTTCCTTATATATTGCACAAACTCTTTGTAATTAATCAATGTGGGACTTTTCACATTCCCACATTTACTCTCCACTCAACACATTATACTAGCTCATTTATTAGAACATTTATTATTAATAAATTCCAATAATAAGCTCTTGCTAAGATGGAATCCTCAAAAGCTATACTAAGATATAGTATGATTTTATTACACCTTTATAGTTTGTACAAATGGATTACCCTCTTGATCATGGTTCAAAACCGAGTTATTCACTTTGTTCAATGAAAAGTTTGTGCCATTAATTAGTTATAAACATACCAATCTATAAGTAGTCCATACAATAGTCCGATTGTTTCGATAGTCCATACAATCGGACTATCCATATTCCGTACAATCAATTAAATTTTTTTATTGTATCGATAGTCCCCATACAATCAAACTATCGATCGATATTTTATCAGTATCAACAATTCGAACTGTGCTTATACTTATACCCGTCTATGATTAGTAACTTATTTACCGATGTTGATAAATTGGTTAAAGACTTAAAAGTAGCGATCCATATATGACTCTTTGAGTTTGATGAAATCGTTGACTTTCAAAGTAGAAAATGGCACGTTAATTATAAACCGAAACGAAAATATGCCTCACTCTCAGTCTCACTTTACTATTGCCGATCACATCAGGACAGCTCAAAAAATGAAGAAGATCCTCCTCTTAATGTTATGGAATTCCCAAGTGGAAAATCAAAAAAGACAAGAGAGGTAAATAGCGATTGGACTTCCTATAATTCATTCATATTTATCATTTAATTTAATGCTAGTGCATCCTACTTTTATTTTCTGGTCTCCACCACTATTTTATTTTTTGACAGACTAAATTACCAAGAAATTGATGCAATTTTTTTTTTGGAAATTTCTAGTTGTCAGCACTCAGCACTATGAATTTATAATATAAAGCTTTTAACTTTGAAATACTGGTTATTAATCTCTTCGAGAGAATCTAGACTGTATTGACTCCACTATTATGCCCATAGCCACATAATATTTTTAAGTTAGATTTTAAATGAATTTTAGTCTATTTATATCAAAGATGACTAACATGATTGAATATAGATTGTGTTCTCTAATTTTATAAGAAAATTTCTTCTAAAATCAGTCTACTGAGTGCTTCTTAATAATTTGATTTAATTTTTTTATCATTTCGTTATTAATTGATAATAATAATAATAATAATAATAATAACAATAATAGTAATAAAACATGCTAAGTAGGTCATATGTTTTACTTAAGTTGATTCTTGTCCAAAAAACAAAATGTATAAGAGACAACACATTATTTTGATAAGAAGAATGAACATCGGGTCCAACAATTAAAAATTTAAATCGTAAAAGTGCGTCAAAGAGCAAAATTTCTAAAGCATGTATAGTCATTTATAGTTAATCTTCGTGTACTAATAAGTGTCACTAAATCTTACTTCTCTTACGGTCTCGAATTATAATTAACGTACTAAATTAATACTAGATAGTGATCCACGCCATGGTTTTAAGAACTCCTAAAAGTCGTCGGCATGCCTATTTTTGGAGTTGCGGTTCAAAAACTCACATAAAACGTGGTAAATGCGAAATATCGCCCAAAATTTTATAGTTTTTTCATGCGTGACTTTGTATCCTATATTTACACAGTGTAAATTACACTCTCACAACAACAAAGTCTTAATATTTAATCAATGTATAAGTTTTTACAATTTCTCTCTTCAATAATATATTATTAACTTTAATTTTCATACAAATTGTAATTGTATTCCAATATGCATAAGAAGTGACAAGTATGTATAATTCTTAATTTTGTATAAAATTATAACTATAACCTACAAATATGATGCTTTATTTTATTATTATTATTATTATTATTATTATTAATGTGATTGTTTAGTTATTTATGTCTTATCGTGATAAATAAATTATTTTAAACCTATATAAAAATATTATTAAAATACTCAAGATTATTTTCCGAATTTTCCATCCGTATGCAACATGCTCCTTTTTACAGACATTTCCGCTGATAAACCCGTTACCTGTCAGAATGCCCGTAAATTGAAAATTACAATTTCTCTTCAATATCGATATTTGAAACCATGATCCACAGATTATTAACAAGCAATGACAATTCGATGATATTTTTTACGTTGCTGTTTTATTTTTCCGCAATCCTTTTTACGTTCCTGATTTTCACAGGGCTCCAGAGTCATGATGAAACGCAAGATACAATCAGAGCCGTTCGATGCGTGGAAAGTCAAAGGAGTCCACAGCTGAGAGACGCAGGCGATAAGTGTGTGTTTGTGTTGTGAGTCAGAAGAGAAGGTCGCTCAGGGAAGCCTTAAATTCACAAACGTTGACGTGTCGAGTCCCCCAAAGCCATCTCCGACAAAACCAGTCAACCTTTCTCCATTCAAACTCAAACTCAAACACAAACACAAACACAAACACAAACGCCTTCTCATTCATTCTCAAACCATGAATATCAATATCATCATCCTCTCTCCACCGCGCTAATCTCGCCATGCCTCCTCCTTCGCCCTCGCCGGACTTCTCCTGGTGGGCCCACTCCCCGCCCACCCAAAACCCATCTCCGTCTCCCTCACCTATCCCCGCCGTCGTCTCCGCCGCCATCTCGTCGGCTTCGGCGTCTCCGCCGCCGGCGAGGCTCCCGGCTGACTTCAGCCCGCCATTGATAGCCATGGTGGTCGTCGTCTTCGCCGCCTTCCTCGTCATCACCTACTCGCGCCTCATCTCCCGCCACCTCGTCCCTCCCCTGCTCCGCCTCCTCCGGCGCCGCAGGCGCCACCGGAGGCCCCCGTCCTCCGGCGCTGGCGAGTCCTTCTCGTACTACGACTCCCCGTTCGACGCGAGCGACGGGTTCCACGTCATCTCGCCCTACGGGCTCGACGACTCCGTGATCAAGACGATCCCGTTGTCCGTCTACGCCGCCAAGCGGAGCCGGGACTGTGCGGTGTGTTTGATAGAGTTCGACGAGTCCGACTACGTCCGGACGCTCCCGGCCTGCTCGCACGCGTTCCACGTCGACTGCATCGACGCGTGGCTGCGCTCCCACGCCAACTGCCCGCTCTGCCGCGCGGCCATCTTCGGGCGCTGCTCGCCCGAGGCCTCGCCGTTCGTGCCGCTCATGGCGGCGAGGATCCGGCCCAGCCTCGACGACGCCGTGCTGCGCAGCATCGCGCTCGAGGAGATCGTCTCGTCGGAGATCACCGAGAACGAGGAGCGCCGCAACTTCCTGCTGAAACGCTCCTACTCGTTCGGCTTCGAGCGGTGCCTGGCCTCGGAGAGGATGACGATGGCGACGGAGCCGGCGACGGCGTCGCCGTGGCGGTACCGGAGGAGCGGCGGGTTCTGGAGCAAGAGGCCCTCGCCGTTCGGGTCCCTCACCAAGCCCAGAGTCTTCTCCTTCCGCTACTACCGCGGGATGAACAAGTCACCGTTCTTCCGCCGGAGATTCTTCCCGCTCTCGGAGTCCAGCTCCAGATTCTCCGGCGCCGGCGGGTCCTCACGCCGGAGCAAATCCCTGACCAGCCCGATGTTCATGCGGCCCTCGTCGGCGACGACGGCGTTCTCCTCGAGCCGGCTCCGCTGCGGCGACCCCGAGGCCCTGCTCTCGCCGGAGAGGTTCACCAGCAGAAGATGACCCCGTCTCCACGTCGTACCGAACAAACGCCAAACCCAACTCTCTCCGGCGCCGTGCCACGTCGAGGGCGGAAGGGGGTGGGATCGGAGAGGCTTTAATGGGGAGTTAATGCGATGGCCTGGCACATTAAATGATTCGGGCAAGTCATTTAATGCCCGCAAAGAAGAGCACACTTCCCAAACTCTTCGTTCTTTCTTATTACAGTATTACTCACTCACTCCCTTTTCCCATCATCTCTGCCTTCGAACTTTGGGCTGAGAGAGAGAGAGGATCATCACTTCACACGCCTAATTAATGCGACCACCAACTTGGTTGGCTCGCTCTTGGCGTTTTCCCGGGTCTTTTTGCCTCATTGACTCGCACTAGGCCTCGCTTGGGCGCCACCGACACAGGCCATGTGGGCACGGAAAGGCGCGCGCAAATGCAGCCCATGGCCGGTGCGACTTTTTTGTTTGTAGTGGGACGTCAAGTCCGGTTTGTATTTTTTTTTTCTTGTATGGTTGAGAGCAGGCTAGTTCAGAGAGTATGTTTTGTTTGGATGTACTCGAGAAGGCTCATTTTTGGAACATAGAGGTGATGTTTATGAGCCTTGATGGGAAATGCTTGCCCTTTTTTTGACTTATGGGTGTTTGTGTTTTCGTATTGGTCAAACACTCTTATCTTGGGTTTTGTTATGGAGACCATTAATGGGAAGGAAGTTGCTTATTAGATTGTGGTTTTGTTTAGTTTAATTCGAAATCCAATTGTTTAAGGTGGGTTTAGTTGATGCTACTTGTATATTTTGGGGTTTTAAACCTTCTTTGATAATTAGGGGTGAAAGCGGAAATGGGAATCGGGAAATTAGTGGTTTTTGGTACTTATCTTAAAAATTCAGGATTTTTATTTTCGGTACCGGTTCCTGGTTCCGGTTGTAAATTTCATTTAAAAAAAAAAAAAAACGGAACCGGGAAAAAGTAAGAAAAGATTCATGAAAAAAATCGGTACTTAATACGAGACAAAAATCAATGGCCGAAACAAAAACTTAGCACGAGACATAGATTGTGCTTGCAAGCGAAATCTTCTAGTTTGGAGACGAAGACATGTAATCGACGGTGGAGGGTTCTCGGCGAAGAGAAGAAGATGACGTCGCGATGGATGAGGGAGTGAGAAAGAGATATTGAAAGGGCCGAGAATGGAAAATGGAAAACAATAAACCCTAATAACGAAAACTACATGTAGTTTAAGTAATAAAAAACGACATAAAACCCAAAAACTACAATAAACATACAAAATATTTAAAAATGACATAATATGAAAACATGTAAAACTACATGTATTTTAAAACCGGAACCGGCACCGAAAACCGGGAAATTTAGCTTCTGGTACCAGTTCTGGTTCCCGGTTTTATAAACCATCAACCGGAAAGTACCGATTCCCAGTTTCAAACTAAATTTCCCTTATTTATTTTTTAAATCGTTCTGGGACCGAAACCGGAACCGGAACGAAACCGGGAAACGGTTACAAAATTTTCACCCTTATTGATAATAGTAAATTAGTAATACATCAAAATAGTGAGTTGTATTTTTGGTGCACTTTTCTTTCTCCATTGATGTATTTTTTTTTTGGTTACCAGTGATAAAAATACTTATGTTGTTTGGTAATGAAGTGACATAAAGTCAATTTAAAAAATTGTGGCAAATATACTCAAGTTTAGCTTTTTTAAACTTTTTTTTTATAGATCGATATATCTTGCCCACTTTATCATTTTTTTTATATACTATTTCCTCAATAATGACAACGCAAGTCGCAATGCTATTGAGAAGATGAACTGAAAATTCGAGAGAGAAAGTGAGAAGGAAAATAAGAATTTGCATTGTTGATGTTCAAAGAATTTGTGTTTATATCCAAGTTTATTTTGATGTTCATGAATTTGATCGATTTAGCTTATTTGTTTTATTTGTTGTTGACATCATTACTAACGAAAATAGAAAAAAAAAACTAACAAGAAAGTGAATGAGATCTATCGATCCACTAAAAAATAAACTTTGATATTTTTGCCATTTATTAATTGGCTCTAAGCCGCCTATTTCAAAACAACATGCGCAATTTTCCAACTAATTACCCTTTTTAAGTTAATAGTAAAAATATTTTTTTTTAGGGCAGCTTTGCTGCATGTTACTAATTATCCTTTTTAACGTTAATAGTAAAAACTGCCGAACGAATAAATGATTAATAAATGAGTTTGACTGGTCAAACAGTCAAACTTAACTGATGTTACTATGGATGTGTCAATAACATATCCAATCCGAGCCATTTTCCATTGCCATTGCCAAAGCCGGATTTTGATCCGGATAATCGTAATCACGTGTATTCCAAGTTTGGAGTTGAAAAAACCCGGAATCATGCTTGTAGTTTCTAGATTAGCAGGGATCAAAATCAAATCCCAATTTTGTAAAATCCGACTTTGTTTTTCAGAATCCGAATCATGGATTTACGGTTTGAAAAAGAAAGTAAAATCGACTTCTCACCAGCTATCACCCCATAATACTTACGTTGGGATTTATGCAAGGGATCCCTTATGTAATTTTATATGTATATTTATGTATAATCCATTAAAAATGGCCGGCGAAAATACAGAATCTTTATGATCTACAAACCACTTGAAGACTTTTTGGTGCATTACGTGATGTGCTAATTGGAAATCAAATCCCCTTGATTCATGCACATGAATCAATCATGAATCAATCTCTTTTATCATCTTTTATTATGCTATTATCTTCATTAGTTTCTTTGATTTATTTTGATTTTATTATAATTATATTAGGTACATTAGATCAAGTTTTTTATGATTATTATTAGGTTTCATTTATGCTACATTTATGCTATATAAGCAAGAGAAAACATGTGTAAGTTTTTAGTTGATTATGAAATGAAAATCGAGCTATAGCTTGTGAAGTCGAGTCTTATCTCGCAAAGACGTGTTCTTCATATTCCGCTCTACATCAGTTGGTATCAGAGCCACTCGTTTCTGTGCAGAGGCACCGATGAAACGAGCCGTTCGCGACGCTTTCGTAGAGGATATGGTGAGACGAGAAGAAGTCGACGGATTCCGTGCTCAGGTGGAATTGCTGATCCGTCAGATGGCTGCAATGATGCAGAATCAAACGGAGCAAAGACGCCAAGACGAGTCCGACACCGAGGACGACCAAGCCAACCTGTTCGGGCAGAATTTTGGACGTGCGGCGGTCCCGGAGGATGCGCGATGGGTAGCGGCGTTCCAGGTGGCTATCCCGGAGTACGACGAAACGACGTACGATGAGGCGGAGCACGGCGAGGCCGTGTACGACGAGTCGGTTTACGGCGAGACGGAGTATGACAAACCCGTATACGATGAGTACGATGAGGCCGTGTATGGCGAGGTCGTATACGACGACAACATGTGCGACAAGAAGGATGATAAGATAGTTTTGGTTTCAAGCATGGCCACCGAAGTGGCCGCACCGAGCAATTCCATTGTGGTGGCGGTCGTGACGACCACGAGTGGAGTTCCGAAAATCAAGTTAAGCACAACGTGGAAACAATTGCGTAAAGTTCCCGCTCAACTACAACCTATGTACGTGCATGACCGTGATAGACGAAAAACTAAGCTTGAAGACATGATCAAGAGATATTGGCGGGGCTGCAAATCCAATGCATTTGTTTTACGACGACGACTTTGGCGCCGACACAAGCGCGGCGATGGCGGCGGACTTGCGATACCTATTGGCGCTCTAAATTCGAGGACGAATTTTTTTCAAGCCGAGGAGAATGGTGCATTACGTGATGTGCTAATTGGAAATCAAATCCCCTTGATTCATGCACATGAATCAATCATGAATCAATCTCTTTTATCATCTTTTATTATGCTATTATCTTCATTAGTTTCTTTGATTTATTTTGATTTTATTATAATTATATTAGGTACATTAGATCAAGTTTTTTATGATTATTATTAGGTTTCATTTATGCTACATTTATGCTATATAAGCAAGAGAAAACATGTGTAAGTTTTTAGTTGATTATGAAATGAAAATCGAGCTATAGCTTGTGAAGTCGAGTCTTATCTCGCAAAGACGTGTTCTTCGTGTTCTTCATATTCCGCTCTACATCACTTTTTTAAATGTATGGTAAAATCTTGATAAATTATTGATCTTGATTTCACTGAGCATCTGGGATCTTTTATTTACTTTTATTGTTTTTGTTGACATTTATAAGGGCATTGATAATAATTTAAAAGAAACTTACAAAACATTGGAAGATGATAAAGCAAATTAGTGTACTAATGTCTGAAAATTTAGAAGTAGTATAAAAATTGAAACCTAATCATTTTACAGAAAATATATAACTAAAAACAAAATATATAATGAACATTTACTAAATTGCATGTCTTAATGTTGGATTATTGTTCATCTTACCTTAAGAGACGTTTTAATGCGTGATTAAAACCACAACATCTCCAAGCTCGACGTATTTTAACTCGTACTGTACAATCGCATAGGCTGCTTAACTATTTTTATATTATTAAAGAAAAAAACTCTTTTTTTTTTTTTTTTGTTTTCTTCTTCATCTAAAGCATAAAGAGATTGGTTTTAATGTAATATTTATGGCTTAACAACTTTAAATCGTTGCATAATGTACATCAGTACATGTATAGCTATTTTATTATTTCGTCATCAATCTTGCAATAATCGACTTTTTAGGACAAAAAACTTAAAATTACAAAACCTATTAGATATTTGATTCGATTACTTATAAAAAAATTATCGATTTTTTTTTTCTTTTCTATCTCTCTCGAGACTCTAGTCTATTGAAGTTTGAACAATTATTTCTGAACGCGTCTTGTAGATGTATCTATATATCTACCACTATGAATATGGTCATAATACAAACACAGCCTTTTTATAAATCTTATTAATAAATAGTAGTATAAATGTTCCCCTAATTGTTTTTGTGATCTACCTCTCTCTCTCTCTCTATATATATATATATACACACACACACACATATATATATATAATGTATTGCCCTATAGTCAAACTGATGGAAAATGCGAATTCACTTACATCACATGACTTATTTAAAAGTATCTAATAAATTTATTATTTTCGTAGGACATTTATCTTTACCAAAAGATGATGTCTCATTGCACGGATTAATAATTTTTTTGTCATTTTTAATTGCGCAACAAAGCAATAATGTGTTACTTTTTAAAAGTTGAAGCTAAAATTCAGAAAAAATAAAACAAATTCTGAGTACATAAGTGCGAACTAGTTCAATAAATAGCATTAGCATTTTTTGACCGATAGTCAAAAGGGTAAGAAATTGGATATATGACTATACCTTCTTCTTTCTTGAAATATTGTGAAGTGAGATATAATGGCCAATTACTTGTTCCATGGTACTTCACCAAACCACATCTACCAATATAAATGTCGGTCTCCTTCTCTCTCTCCTATTAATAGAAAAACGTAACCACACTCTCAATTTTTCTTAAAACTTCAGACCAACCTCATAAACGCCGCTACAATAATTAAAAAGGCTATTTGCAACAAAAATATCTTATACTTTCGAATTTTAATCGATTGAGGCGACCGAGGTTCAAAGTGCAAAAATAGTGTAAAAAGTACCCAAAGTCAATATAAGTGAGGTGACACTTTTATCGTCCAATTCAAATGAGAGAATATGCTACATAACTGGACGAGCACATAAATGTATCTTAGATATGATTTAATAGAAGTATGCTAGAAGGTTGAGCAAAGTCCCTAAAAAATTGGACGAAAAAATGTGTCAACCAAGTCAACATAAATGAATGTGTCAACATCGTCAATATAAGTGAAGTGACGCATTTTTCATCCAATTTTTTTTCGTCGAATGCAAATGAAAGAAGATGCTACATAACTGGCTGAGCATATAAATGTGTATCGTAGGTAAGATTTAATAGAAACTATGCTAAAAATTGACCAACGTCCCTAAAAAAATTGGACGAAAAAAATGTGTTGCTTCGCGTTTGTTGACTTTGAGTTCCTTTGCTGCTATTTTTTTTTTACTTTAGACCCTTGTTCTCTCAGTTGGTCAACGTTAGAATATTTTTGCCGCGATTATCTCGTTATAGCATAAAAGACCCTACAATTTGCGGTGGAGATACTTAATGTTTTGAGTTTGTTGCACTTTAAATTTAACGTAAAAATTACACTTACACACTCTCTCTCTCTTAAACACACACACAGACATATATACATACACACACATGATCGCTCATCTTCTCACCAAAAAGTAAACCAAGAATTTATTGTCTTGAGCAGATCAACCAACTCTCTGAAACCTCTCAATCTCACACCTCTCTATTTGGTTTGTAGTTTCTACACTTCCAAACTCTTATCACTAAGCTTTATATTTATTTTGCACAGAAATACATTACTCTTGAATCTCATATTGCCATAATTGTCTTCACATAGGCGAAGAATGACGAAAATGTACACCATCAAGTCCGAGGAAGCGACTCCGGCGAGCCCCGGGAAGCCTTCGACGGGGCCGGTTTTCCGCAGCATTTACGCCAAAGATGGCCTCTTGGAAGTTCCCGACGAACTACATTCTCCTTGGGACTTCTTCAGGTATATATATTCCTGTATATATATATATATGTATGTATGTTTGTAATTACAAGATTGGTTTGTCCAACTTCACCTTAAGTTATGTGCTTGCCTTGTCTGTTTCTGTTTTAGCTGCTCGGTTAAGAGGAATCCGAGCAGCCCGATGTTGGGACGACGCGAGACGGTAGATTCAAAGGTAATATCTTCGAATTGCAATTTTTTTTGTTACTTTCAGCAATAATTATGAATGTGTAATTAATATGGGAATTGAGTGAGATAAAACTTAGTGACACAATCTTGGTTGGTTGAATGGAAATGACAGGTTGGTCCTTATGAGTGGCTGACTTACGAGGAGGTTCACGACGCTGCTCTTCGCGCCGGCTCTGCCATGAGAGGCCGTGGCGTCAATCCTGTAAGCTTTGATCTTCTTTAAACAAGCCCAACTTAAGAATCGTTCCGACTACGATTTGTTTTTCTTTTTCAGGGAGATCGTTGCGGTATATTCGGAACGAATTGTCCGCAGTGGATCATGGCAATGCAGGTTTGTTCCGGTCTAATATGTTACTGCCGTTAATTTTCATGCAACGAATGTAATTTTTTCTCCGGATTTATTATTCCATGGTGTTATATTATCGGATAATTGTATCATTTTTATAGGACCCCAGAATACAAACCTAAGAGAAAACAAGAACACTTTATTGATAAACACAGTTTCGGTCTCTAATTCGAGAATTAGACTGGTAAAACTATCCCAATGTTGTTCAATACGAAATTCCACTGACCAAAAGTGAAAAACTTATGTGAAAGAAAATACCGTTACCAAAAGAAAATACAATTAAGGACCCGGTCTAACACATTATGTCGATTTGAATATGCGAAAGAAGTTCACATGGTTAATGTTTTGCAGGCCTGTTACAGCCATGGCATAACATATGTTCCACTTTATGACACACTAGGTATATAACAATGAACTTTGAGGAATATATATATATATATATATACATTTGTGCTTTTCCTTCGAGTTGAAATCGACGTTTTAATTCACATTGTTTTACATGTAAACTAGGTCCTAATGCAGTTGAGTTCATCATAAACCACGCTGAAGTATCGATTGCGTTTGTCCAAGCAAACAAAATTCCCTCTGTAAGTTCTTCTTCCAATCAGTTGTCGATTTTCTATACCGCAAAATCCGTGTCATTCCACGAAGTAAATTGGCCACCTTTCGTGCAGGTTCTGTCGTGTCTTCCGAAATGCGCTACTAACTTAAAAAGTAAGCACAAACCTCGATAATTTCCTTTGGTTCCTCCATGTTTTAAGGCTCCAATATCTGAACTTATCTTGGCTCTTCAGCAATCGTCAGCTTCTCTAACATCACCGATGCGCAGAAGACGGAAGCCGCAGATTTAGGCGTGTCGTGCTTTTCATGGGACGAATTCTCTCAGCTGGTAAACTCTTGTACAAGACCTAATATGTAATATTCAAACGTTTATTGCGGATTGAGATTGTCTATGTTTCTTCAGGGAAAACCGACCCTCGAACTTCCTGAGAAGCGGAAAACCGATGTCTGCACATTGATGTACACGAGTGGAACCACCGGAGAGCCAAAAGGCGTCATCCTCTCTAATAGTGCAATGATGGCAGAAACGTTGTCCATGGAGCAGATGCTCGAGGCAACGGACAAAGTGGTAATTCGACAGCCTTACGAACATTTTCTTAATCACCTTTCTTTAATCAATTTTCTTGATAATTCAGCACATTCAAAGATCACATAATCATGATTAACAAGCACTACCTCAATCACAAAGTAATGTAATAGTTATATGTTGACATGAATGTCTTCCATTACAGTTCTCAGGGGAAGATTCATACTTTTCATACCTTCCTTTAGCTCATGTGTATGACCAAATCATGGAGAATTATTGCATCTACAAGGGTAGCTCGATCGGGTTTTGGAGAGGGGTACTAGCGTCATCCAAATAAATTGATCTAAATTTCGTTTTTCGTTTTGGCTTTTTGTTCATTTTGAGTGTTCTTGTGTTTCATTTTCCAGGACATCAGGTTCTTGATGGATGATATCCAGGCGCTGAAACCGACTATATTTTGCGGTGTCCCGAGAGTTTTTGATCGTATATACAATGGTAGCTCTTAGATCAATTTATTGATATTTTACTGCACAATGTTCTCTTATAAAGTGAATGTGGAAAAGAAATTAATATTGATTATGTGACATCATTTTTCAAATTGAGATGGAAAAATTACTTTAATTGTCACCTGTTAAAGTAGGAAACCCGGTTTCGGAAATATCTAGATTTTTTACTTCTTGAACCGGTGATCCGATTTCAGATTTCAAAAAATGTCTTTTCACGATTAATCTTGTTGTTGGATCAGGATCTGATGGTCCACATTAATTAAAACGATTTATATTTATTAAAAGAATAAAGAGTAGGGTCCACATTAATTTTTTTTTTCTCGGGTTTGTAGAATCTGAATGTTAACATGATAACTTGTGACTTAAGTCTTTCTGATTTTGAATTTGGTTTCCCGCTTTCGCTGACTTGTTCGTGGTATTCTTCTCAAATTTTGGTGTGATGAAGGTATAGCAAGTAAGGTTTCATCTGGAGGAGCAATAAAGAAGATGTTGTTCCAATATGCATACAACTAGTATGGAAAACTAACCACAATCCATTTTATTTATTTCTTCCCTCTTCTTCATTGTTTCTTGGCTCCTAAGAAACAAATTTTGAAATTCAGTAAACTGGCAAATCTTGAGAAGGGTTTCCCCCAAGACAAAGCCGCTCCGCTCATGGACAAGCTCGTGTTCGAGAAGGTCGGACATCAAATCATGCGACACTCGTGCTTCATTTTTTCTCAAATCATTTAAAGAAGTAATGATTCTGTTTCAGATAAAACTAGCGCTAGGAGGTCGGGTTCGGCTCATGCTCTCCGGGGCTGCACCGTTGCCTAAGCACGTCGAGGAGTACTTGAGGGTCACAAGCTGCGCTACTTTGTCACAAGGCTATGGTACGGTTGATACTAACTCGAGGAAAACTCAAACTCAAACCAACGGATATTCACCGAAGAGATGAATGCCTGCTTATTTTGCTGAATGAATAGGGCTGAAAAGAATATGTTGCCGGCCATTCCTTCGAGAACACGGCCCTGACTCTCCCTAGAGGCAATATGCAAAAATTCACATGCCATTTCTAATCCGTGTACATTTAAGTTCAGTGAAACAATAGTTGGTTCCAATTCCGTCCAATTTCTTTTAGAATGCGAATAAAAAAGGACCCCATTAATAAATATAAAAAATAAACGGTCAATCGATTGTTTTTTTTTTAATACAGAAATTAAACGGAACTACTGTTTTAGTCAATTTGAGAACTAATTTTGTATGACTTGTTCATGTAAATTCAACATTGTATAGGTCTCACTGAGAGCTGTGGTGGGTGTTTCACATCCATATCCAATGAGTTCCCTATGATGAGCACTGTCGGAGTTCCGATCACCACCATCGAAGCAAGGCTCGAGTCCGTGCCCGAGATGGGCTACGATGCCATGTCTGACGTTCCACGTGGCGAGATCTGCCTGAGAGGAACGACCTTGTTCTCCGGCTACCACAAGAGAGATGATCTAACAAGAGAGGTCCTCCTTGATGGCTGGTTTCACACCGGTACTACTTTCACATTACTCTTCAATATTTGTTTCTTAGAAAAAGTAAAAAAAAAAGAAAGAAGCATGGTGTTTCGGATTCCTCGTTGATGTAAATTAAACGCAAAACAACACGAAAGTAGGGAAAAATCTTGTAGAAATGAAGTGAAAATCTAATTTGGAAAGAAAATTATGGACATAAATGGAATAATCTACTATAATATAAAAATTGATCCTACTGGCTTATTTCATCCCAAAGGAGAATAAATAAAATTTACATTTATATTCATTAAAATAAATTAAAATAATTAGATATATAACTAATATTTACAGTTGTTTTTATTTTTTTCGTTAACCACCCCTAAATCTAAACTTTTTGGGCCCGGCTCTCAGCCGATCCTTGCACTGCTACCACAAAACTCCTAAATAATCAATAAATTTATATCTAACCCTCCCGGTATGTAATTCCTGATTCAGCCACCGTATGTCGCTTGTAGAATTATAAAAATACGGATTCGGGCTACGTGCGGTAAAAATGGTTTTGGGAGTATAATGTAGGTGATATTGGAGAATGGCAAGCAAATGGAGCAATGAAGATCATAGACAGAAAGAAGAACATATTTAAGCTGTCTCAAGGAGAATACGTTGCTGTGGAGAACATTGAAAGCAAATACTTGCAATGCCCTCTCATAGCCTCGGTAAATATTTTTAACTTTGACCCTTGTAACTAACCAATTTTAAACTTTTGGCCACTCTTTTTCTTTTCTTCACAAAATGAACACAAAAGAAAAAGTAATTGACAGTATTCCTTATATTTATATGACAAGTTCTCACTTCATATTATATTTTTGGTATACGTTGCTTTTCAAATTACATTTTAGTGCACCTTACCCATGAACTTTTGCTTTAGTGCAATTCGGCCCGTAAACTTTCGTTTTACTGCAAAATACCGCACCTCTTTTATAAAATTATATAAAAAAAGATTGTAATTAATATGATTATTTGACACGAAAATAAAAGTTTAAGCTCATATTAGAAAATGCATCAAACAAATTTAAGACTTACAATGATTTTTTTTTTTTTTTTTTAAGTATAAGGATTGTCATGAATTGCTCTAGTATTTTTTTTTTTCTTTCTGTTGCGAGTAGATTTGGGTGTACGGGAACAGTTTCGAGTCGTGTCTCGTGGCCGTAGTCGTCCCCGAGCAAAAGCCGCTGGAGGATTGGGCAGCGACGCAGGATCTCACGGGCGATTTCAATTCTCTGTGTGAGAATTCCAAGACCAGGAAATACGTCATGGACGAACTGAACAGTACTGGTCAGAAACATCAAGTACGTATAAAAAGAACGTATATGTATTCCCATGCTAAAAATACTCCATTAAAGCTTAACAGTTCTGACATAAGCGCGTTATTTCTCGCCAGCTTCGGGGTTTCGAGATGTTGCGGGCAGTTCATCTGGAGCCAAATCCCTTTGATATGGAGAGAGATTTGATCACTCCAACGTTTAAGCTCAAGAGACCCCAGTTGCTTAAGCATTACCAGGTGTGATTTATTTTCTTTGATATATCAGAATTCAAAGGTTTGAATCGACAGAACTTTATTTATTTATTTATGCATTTTTTATTTTGCAGGAGTGTATTGATAAATTATATACTGAAGCAAAGGAAGCTAAAGCATGAGACAAGTTTCATTATATATAAATATATATATATATATATATTATACCAATTGATGGGCAATATTCAAGTTCTTGCGTTTTCTATCTAATGGAATTTTTTAGCCAATATTATTTGCTAATACAGTTTTTCGTTTGTCAATAAATAAGGATCACATGGAAATTTGATGTTCAAAATATATATTTATTCTTCCCTTCTAATTTTCAATTGGCAACTTTTACAACTTAGGAACCGGTTCTGGAATTTAAACCAGAATCAGATCGCGGTTGAAAAAAAAAAATGGTTTTTGTTTCTAAAACCAGTTTTTAAATTGAACCAAACTTTTGGGGTTCTTCAATTTCAAAATTGGATGCAGTTTTGAATTTCGGAACCTGGAATCCTGTTCCAAGGTTGGACCCTAAAGGACACAAATTGTAAAAACGACATGTTACATGGTAACATGTTACATGTTACATGTTACATGTTATATATATATATATATATATATATATATATATATATTCATGGTATATGCGTGTGCGTGTGTGGGCGTGCGCGCGCGCATAATCCGACGATAATCCTATAAAAGCACCTCGGGGATGTGCGTGTTTATGTTTGGTAGTTGTAGAATATTGTATAGTTTATCATAGGTTGTAGATTTGTGGTACTTATGTCGTTATTTCTAGTTTCTTATCTTAGTGTGTAAATACCAATTCATGAATGGAATCAATCAACTTTCCCAATCCAACTTTCACATGGTAACAGAGCAAGAAAGAGGGAAAAGTTCAAAACCCTAGCCGCCGTCACCGCTTATTCCCGTCGGACGTTCATCTCCGGCCATCTCTCCGGTGACGCGTGCTTCCCGGTGTTCCTCCGGTTCTCTCAAGCTTACCCGGTATTCCTCCGGTATTCATAAGCTTTCCCAGTGTTATCGGCATCTCTCCGGCAAACTCGATCTCAGATCTGAAGCTCAGATCTTCTCCGAGAAAGCCATCTCTCAGCCGACGCACGTCTCCTCAGCCCCGAATCAGCGGGCTTCTCTCTCTCGAGCTCAGCGTGTTCAGCCCTCTAAGATCTGGAACTCAGATCTCCATCTCCGGCGAATCTCCGTCTCAGGCGAGCATCACCGGACTTCATATCTCCGCTGCTCCTTGACCTTCGCGAATCTGCAATCACCAGTCGCCAACCTCGCAGACCAACAACCTGCAAAACTCAGATATTTGGACAACCATCATTGCACAAATTCCATCGCAAGCTCAGATTCGAGCATTTTCCGGCGGGTCTCTTCTCCGGCAACGAAGCTCCTTAGTCACGCCTCCTCTCGTCAGCGACCATCTCCTCCGTTCGCCCTCTCCAGCGAGTTTTTCCCACGAGACCCAGCCTCCGTTCGTCTCTCTTCCGCGCGCGCTTCCTCCGCCGAGCTCCGGCGAACCTCCGGGAAGATCCATCTGCGAGCGAGCTCTATTAGCGAGAGCTTGTCTCTCTCCTCCCGTACTCCATCAGCGAGCAATTTTTCCAAAAAGGGTGAATTGGGAAATTCCCTTTTGTGGTGGGCCCCACGCGAAAAAGAAAAATGGATCAGTCTGTGTGTTCCAACACAGAAAATTTGCCTCAAGTCTGTGTGTGTTCCAACACTCTTTTGGTGTTCCAACACACAGAAATTTTGATTTTTTTTCCTGTGTGTCCCTGCGTCAAAAAGGGTGTGCCCACAACCAGAAATTTATTTTTTCTCGGTTGATTCCTCCCGATAAGTATCCGATAAAATATGTCGTCTTCAACTGAAAGAGTTTCTTCCGTGCACGATCAAAACTCAATGACCAATCATAAATTCAATGGCAAGAATTATCTTCAATGGTCTAAATCCATGTTTATGTTTGTGTGCGGAAGAGAGAAAGGCGGACATCTCACCGGTGAGCCACCCATGCCGGATTCCAAGGATCCAAAATACGCCTCATGGAAGAACTCCGACTACCTTGTCATGTCATGGCTCACTAACTCAATGACAGATAAGTTCAGTTCGAAGTTTCTTCTTTGTGATACTGCTAAAGAAATTTGGGACTCGGCACGTAAGCTTTATTCAAATAACAAGGATACTTCGGTGGTCATCGATCTCGAGTCTCGCCTGTATAATCTTTGTCAAGGAGACATGGACATCAATGATTATTTTGATGCTCTGTCCAACTATTGGCTTCAAGTGGATACTTATCAGGTCAAGCCTTGGGAGACCCCTAGAGATGCGGCTATCTTCCGGGAATTCATTCAAGAAGGAAGAACTGTCCGTTTTCTCTTAGGTCTCAATAAGGAATTCGACGCAGTCCGTGGATGAATTATGGCTACTGTTCCTCTCCCTGATCCTCAAGAGGCTTTCTCTCTCGTCCGATTAGAAGAGAGTCGCCAGATTATCATGCCTGTTGGCAAGACCGAAGGTTCCGGGATGTTCACTCCGCATCAACAGGGGCCTCATAATTTATCTCAGGCTCCGCCTTCCGGTCCTCATCGAGGACGCCCCAAGTGTGAACATTGCAATAAACTCGGTCACCTAAAATCGCACTGTTGGAAGTTACATGGGAAACCAACTGGTTCGGGACCAACTCCCTCCAGATTCAGCAAGAAGGCTCATAGCAATGCCACTGACTCTGATGTTTCTGTGGTCTCAAGTGCTTCGCCAGACCCTCATCTCTATGAGGAAATGAACCATATTGTCGAGCAAATGGCATCTCTCCAAATGAGGATCAACAAGCAACTCACCACCGGGTCTAGTTCCTCGACCAACTCACCAAGTAGCCTACATGCTCACACAGGTTTGAACTCTGTCAGCCTCACTCTAACTCGCCCGAGCAACACTTGGATCGTTGATTCAGGTGCATCAGACCACATGACGGGCAAAAGGAGTTATTTTATTACCCTTGGACCTTGTCCACCGGGTTCAACTGTTCGGACTGCTGATGGCACTTTTCTTCCAGTTGTCGGAATTGGTTCTATCCGACTATCTGGGAACATTACCCTTTGCTCAGTGTTATTTGTTCCAAGACTTGCTTGCAACCTGATTTCCGTCAGTAAGATCACGCGTGACTCCAAATGCATATCACGATTCTTTGCCGATTTCTGTGATTTTCAGGTGATAGGTTCCGGGAAGGTAATTGGCGAAGGGACGATGCGTGAAGGCCTCTACATGTTTGACGACACAAATTTTCCAAACCACCAAGCTCAGAATCCTGACCAAGGTCTTGTGTCATCAAATACTATAACTCTTTCGAACAATGTTCCTGTAGAAGATCAAGTTATGTTGTGGCACTACCGTCTTGGTCATCCTAGTTTTCAATACCTTAAAAAAGTGTACCCAAATTGGTTTATTAAGAAAAAATGTTCATCGTATCAATATCAAGTATGCCAATTCGCCAAACATACACGCAGTCCATTTCATGCTATTGACTATAAATCATCCAAACCTTTCTCTGTGATTCACAGTGACGTCTGGGGACCCTCAAGGGTAAGCCATACTAGTGGGGCTAGATGGTTCATTACGTTTATCGATGATCACACTAGAATGACGTGGTCATTTCTCATGAAAGACAAATCCGAAGCTGCTCCAATTTTCAAACATTTCTACTCCATGGTTGAACAACAATTCGATACCCGTGTGCAAGTCCTCCATACGGACAATGCACGGGATTACTTCAATCAAACTCTCTCTCTATACTTGACTGAAAAAGGGATTGTCCACATAAGCTCATGTGTGGATACTCCACAGCAAAACGGTATTGCTGAGCGCAAAAACAGGCACATCCTCGAAGTCGCTCGATCCATCATGTTTGCAAAATCTGTCCCAAAACATTTTTGGGGTGATGCGATCCTCACAGCGACATACCTCATCAACCGTATGCCGAGTAGTGTCCTGAAATTCCTTTCTCCACGTCAAGTCCTCAGTGAAATTCATCCACATCTCCTATCCTTCTCCCCCGACCTACCAAAAAAGGTCTTCGGGTGTTCCGTCTTTGTCCATGTCCACAAACAAAATCGATCAAAGCTCGATCCTAGAGCTGTCAAGTGCATCTTCTTGGGTTATTCGTTGCATCAAAAAGGGTATCGATGTTATTGCCTTTCTACTCGCACTACTTATAACTCAATGGATGTTACTTTCTTTGAAGGTGAGTCTTTTTTCCCCAAATCCGACATTCAGGGGGAGAATTCGTGGGAATCTCAAATTTGGGAAATCAATCAAGGTTCTCAATCCATCCCATCATCCTCATCTCAACTTCCGATCGATATCTCCATTCATCCTAACCCAAATCCACCTCAAATTGCCGATATTGACACAGAGTCACCCCCTAGTTCACCTCGTTCTGTTGAACAAGTAGATGGCCCCATGCATCTTCAACTCGACCAAGAACCGGATCCGGCACCTACTACCTCATCTGACTCAGGTATGGAAAGGTCTGAACCCGTGATTGATGACTCTGAACTACCCATTGCTCTCCGAAAGGGTGTTCGGAGGAGAGGTGTTCAAGGTCACACTGAATATCCCATTGAACGCTATGTTTCCTACAACCAATTACATCCATTATACAGGGCGTTTGTTTCCAATCTTGACAGTAGTCAGGTTCCTAGCTCCATCGATGAAGCTCTTCAAATTCCCGCGTGGAAACATGCGGTAGAAGAGGAAATTCGGGCTCTGGAAAGCAATGGAACATGGAACCTTACCGAGTTGCCACGTGGAGGAATGTTCATATACACTTCCTCTTCAAGATCGCCGTTTAGAAAAGCATTCTTGACATCAAGTTGATAGAGTGGCCAATCAAGGCTTACGACGAGTGAGATAAGATAGACACTTTATCTCAGAGAAGGTCAACGGAGGCATCGTCGACTTGGGCTACATTCAGTCCAAACTTCAGATTGCGGATATCCTCACCAAGGCTCTACCTCGGTGTTCTTTTGATGATCTAAGTTCCAAGCTTGGGTTGTATAACATATACTACCCATCTTGAGGGGGAGTGTAGAATATTGTATAGTTTATCATAGGTTGTAGATTTGTGATACTTATGCCGTTATTTCTAGTTTCTTATCTTAGTGTGTAAATACCAATTCATGAATGGAATCAATCAACTTTCCCAATCCAATTTTTACAGTAGTGGATATACGTCAGAGATCCGAACCACTCTCCAAAATGACGATTTCGTCTCTGTTCTCGTTTTTCGTTTCACTGTATGAGTGATTCATTTTAATCGCGGTTGCAAAAATCAAAGGAAAACCTAACGGTTTAGATTTTAAACCATTCAATCAACAGTGAAACGATTGCTAGGAGGAACACTTGTTTCTTATTGCATAATAAATACCGAACAGTCCAACAACTAGGGCAAAACCAGAGTTCTACTCACAGTTTTTTGTTTTTCACATATACACGGAACGAATTTTCGAAGCGGAACTTAAAGCGGACAGAACAATGGCAAAGAATACTGCTTCGCAATGGACACAAGAAATACAAATATTCAAATCTTAGACAAACCAACGATCTATAGAAGGACGAGCAAGAGAGCCCAGACAGGGTAGACGAAGAGGATGACGATACCGAGCGTGTTGGAAACACCGTGCGCTTTGGTGAAGGCGTTTCTGAAGCCACCCGACGCCCTGATGTGCTCTTGCAGCAAGTAGCAGGCGATGGCAAGGCATATTGCGAGCCCGACCCAGCTGTTCCTGATGGTGCTTGAGAAGAAGCTCGGAGCTACCACGATCAGAAGGATCAAAGCGCCCGGCAATTCCAGCCAATCTGTGAAAAACCCGACAGGAAATAGCAAAATGGAATTAAAACTAGGAAGAGCGGTTTTAAAATTAGTACATGCCGGTTTTTTAATTGTCACTAATATATTTTGACGAGAAAAGGAAGTCAAGATTATTATGTAAGTTAGCTTAGTTTTTCTCTTCAGATTTCCTGATAAATATCATAGGAAAAAAAGGGTTAATTTCACCGATTTTAGACCCGTGACATTTACTTAAAACCGGGTCCAGAACATCGACACCCACAGAAATATAATAAAAATACTAACGGTACGACACGGCCTTATATCAGATACTTAACCGAAATGCTCACTTTTTATGACATTTTTTCATTTTGTTTTGAAAGTTTTAAGATATTCTAGGTAAAGTTTAAAGTTTTTTTTTTCTTTTATATATATATATATAAAGAAACAACAAAGTAAAATGCAATAATCAAAGAGCAATAATCAAAGACTAAAATAGGACAGCCAAGTAAAATGCAATATGCTATAATTATAATACATCTAAAACACTCAAAACTCGTACCGAAATTTATTTATACTTTTACACCTAAAAAACCGCTATGATTCATGTTTGAATCTAAAACTTGAGTACTTTTGTCATATTTACCAATATTATAGACTACTTTATGTTGAAATAGGCTACTTAACTCATGCTAGATAAAAAATTAAGCTTGTTCAGAGCTACGATTTAGTACCCGGAAATCGGTTCGGGAAGAAAAGCCGCAGGACGACAGCGACAAAGGCGATCCATTTCCCGACCTCTCCCCTAAAACACACACGATCAACAAAAATTAGAATAAAAAACAATCTGATGAGTTTCAAGAATTCATGGCACAAACAGAAGTTACCTCAAGACGCTGAAGATTAGAGAAGGAAGACTGAGGAAGATGTACGGAATCAAGAGTGATGTGAGGATGTTCGTCTTCCAGTTCGTCCGGTCCAAGATCAGCAAGTAACTGAGTCAAACACACCATTGAAATCAGAAGATCGACAGTTATATGCGTAAATAGATCTATTGATCAAAAGAAGAAGCCCGAATCAGATTCTGTGATCCATACATGGCGGCGAAAGAGGCGATCCACTCGAGGAAGGAGGTTCCGAAGCCGAAGCTGGCGAGCTTGATGGAGTGATTGGCGAGCTTCTTGACGGCCGAGGCGAGATCTCTCATGTCGCTGCTGATGAGATCACTGGAGTCCGTCTCCGTCCTCATTCTCAAGTAACTCTTCTGACCCATGATCGATCTCTCGAGTTCTTCGAGCTCTGTGAATCGCAGAGACCAAGATCAGTGAGCTTTCGAGTGTTTGTGTGTGTGAAGGAAGCCAAAAATGGTGGTTAATTTTCTGACGGATCTATTATAAGTAAGTTGTTTGTAATAAGCTGCCTTATTTACATTTTTGCCCCTTAAAATAGCAATAATCTCATAATGGCACAAGTATTTCTTAAATTGTTCACTTAAGTGTCTTTAAAACAATGTTAAAGTGTCCGGAAATCGTGCGAACGCCACGGGGATCTGATTTTACGGGCGGTACCGAGGGGCTTACGGACATATAGATGAAGTTTTTATAAGATTTTAAAAATCGGTAACCGATTGTGCCGATCCGATTTTACAAGTATACCGATTTTTATTTAAAAATCGGTTCACGGCATTTATTGGTTTTTAATTGTGATTTTAAATTGATAACAAGTAAAAAAAAACTATTGTTTAGTTTTTAAATTAGTCAAAACCAGTCTCCGTGTATTAGCGGTTCCCATATTTTTATCTAAAATAAAAGTCTTTCAATCGGTATTGGCAATCAAGAACAGATATTATAGTAATCGGTAGAAAAGTTTAACCGTGTGTACTAAGCGCATTGTAAGGTTTTTTTTTTTTTTTTTTATGAAGAAAGATACTTGTAAAAGTTTCCACCTTAAACACTAATTTTCTAAGGCAAGCCATACTTCCTATCGAAGTATGGCTTGCCTTAAACTGTATAAGTTTACAAATACAGATCGAATCAGAATGTTTTTGAGAGTCGAGGGGCTAAATAATAATATGGGGTAAAAATATAAATAATGGTAAAGTAAAGGCCTGGTCTCTATCGAAGTGACATATAATTTGGCTACATGGCAATCAATAATTGTGGACTCTCTTGGTAGGTCTAAAATTTAATTGATTGCATTGGCTGGTTGTCACAAACTTGTCTTCTTCTTCTTCTTATACCAAAAATATTCTTATCATCCATTATAATATGTTTTAGACCAAAATTGAGATAAAGTCTTAAATTTTTAATATCAATTTCGTAATCATGGACCGACGGGTTGATAATTCCGTCCCGAGTTTTTCTCGATGTAAGCTATCTGCGCCGCAGATTTTCCACAAACACAAGCAACTTGTGCTCGTGTTTTCTTTAAGAAGATAAAATTCTTAGCAAAAAAAATTCAAAATCAAAGTAAGATAAAAGCAGTTAGGCACAAAAATGGATAGACATCTTTGTGCGGGAGAAGAAGGTGGACGCGGCGATCTTTGTCTGCTGTTTGGATATTTCTAATATACAATATAAACTCTATAAATTAATAATGTTTGGAACTGTTAAAACTTATTTTACTACCGAATTATTAGTTTATAAAGTATTAGTTATGAAATCATTACTTAGAAAAAAAAAAATCCTTATATAATATCTTAAGAATATTGTAATCATAATACATAGTTTGAAGATGATATGGAAATAGAGCTTGTTTCATGTAATAGTGCAATTGTAGCGACAATCACTTTGAACAATTTTTTGTTATACCATGAAAATACAAGACCGGCCTTCTTTATTTTATGCGGAAGCTTAAAGTTTAAGATGAAGGAGACATAAATTTCAAAAATAAGCAAATAACTTCATAATCATATTTTAAAAACACTAATGATTAGTTAATTAGTGTAATTTGTACTTATTGATTCTTTTGAGTTTTTATTATTTTTACTCATTTTTTAATATTAATGACGTTTAGTTATTTTTACTATTATATTTTTTGTTTTAACTACATTAAATTTATAAATATCTTCTTTCTCCCAATAATCTTTTTCATCTATATTATATATAGAGCAGTTAGTTAATAACACGTATTTGTACAAATCTAATCACGCTTACGTATTGATGAGATTTTTATTTAATAAATTAAGTGAATATTCGTTGAACTTATAAAGGGTGTGAACATATCATTAAGTGTTCTGATCCAATCAAGATCTAATATTTGAAAGATAATGCCACGTGTAACATAGTTTGACTGCTTCGTGTCTCACGTAAAGTCGTACGATTATATTTAATTGTCTGAAGCTCTTTATTATTTATAGGGTTTATTTAATTAATATCTATTACTCAATCGTTAATAGCCACTACTTATTTAATTAAATGGATACGCCTATTATTACTTTATATTATTTATTATTTATTACCATCTGTTTTTTTAATCTCTCAAATTTTATAATTTTAAAGTACATGGCGCAATGACGGACTTGCACGTTACGCACTGAGGCCTTTATTGTAAATAGGAACGGGCTCTGGCTGAGAAATCAAACATACCAAGAGTTCGCCGTCTCCCATATGGCGGTCGGATTTTCAGGACACTCCCGCTCCGGCATAAACCCCACGGACTCTATTAGATTAGGATTTATTTCTTATTAATGTGATAAATGGTTTTCATAGGATTGGTCTTTTAGAAAGGGTAGATATATAATTTCCCTCTAATTATTATTCTGGTACTTTTGCTAGTATTTCTATTAGTTTCGCCACATATGTTCTTGAAGCTCAATTCAATACAGAGAAACATATTATTCTTCTTCTTCCTTTTTTCTTTCTCGCTGAAGCTTTCAATCATCAAGCCGCATCCAGCACTGCTCAGACAAGCAATCACAAATTGTCATAAAAACTTAATTTTATAATTATAAAATTTGAAAAATTAAAAGAAAAGTGATAAATAAATAAAATTAAAATAAACTTTATCTTTCGTTTGGTAGCAATTAAATATTTTTTCAATAAAATTACTTGCAACATTTCATTGGTTAAATATTTTTTTTTTCCAAAAAATTGGAATACTAAATATTATAAAACAGTTAGCATAAATATTATTACCAAAAATAACTTATTTATCTTGTTTGATGACTTTGCACGATACTTGTGCTATTCTTCGTTGACGTTAGCCAAAAGCCCAAAACAATACGAGAATATAATTTTAGTATTTTGCTGCTGAATATAAAACAAATAAGATAAATACTTTTGCAACTATTTTATTTAGCAGGTACTGCCTGTCATAATTATATATATATATATATATTATCGTTATTAGCTCAATCTTTAATCATGAATCAGATCCTTGAAAAAAAAAATGAATCAGGGAATTTGATCATCATATAAAAAAAAATAAAAAAATCATAATACAAGGTCCATAATTTATTAATTCGAAGGTTCTAGCTTTTGTTGGTGATAGTAAACTAGAACTTCTCAACTCGGAAACAATTAAAAATTGAGATTTATATATGAAACTTGGAATTTAAAAAAAATTATGAAATGCTTTGAAAGTGTAAGCTTTTAAAGGCCCAAGAGACGAGGCCTATAAGCAGTGCATTAATCCCTAAAGGCCCATAATTAATGACTAGTAGTTTTGGTCCCCAACCAACAACTCTTTTTATTTTATTTTTCTATTAATTCTGAAAGACAATCTTTATTTAGCTTATCATTTTCTAAAATAACCACATGACACTCATTATAAATTTTCTTTATATTTTTTATGGAAGATTTTGTTTTTTTGTTTTGTATTGGTACCTTTGAGTCTAAATAAATAACAAAATACGAAATTTGAAGATTTATTTGTCTCCAAAGGTACCAATTCAAGAAATATTTTTTCTTAAGAAACTATCAGAAAGATTAAATATGGATAAAATTGCAAAGTTAGATGTGTCATAAAGTCATTTGATGGGTCAAATAAAGACAAAATGTAAGAATTTAAGATAAAATTTGTACTAAGAATTTATAATTTTATACCGAGAAAATAGAGTAATTACAAAAAGTTTTTCATTTTTTCCAAGTTCAAAATTAGGTTGATTTAGAAACAAAACGTCAAAATTCAGTTATTTTTTTCTTTCTAAATTGATCACAATACCTTTATTTGTTCTTTTACTTTAAAAAATATTACATGAACTTTTTTTTTCTCGGATATATTTTTAGAACTATTATTCTTCCAGTTACAAGCTTGGAAAGCGTAGATCTTTATTATATATATATATATATATATATATATATGAGATTTGAATTGATCAAATTAGATTTAAAACGAAAAACATATATGGAAGAAATATAAACACTAAAAGGCAAGAAGATATTTCGTCCGTTTGAAAGAAAAGAAAAAGAAATCAAACTTGGTTAGCCTAGTAGTAACTCCACTACATACCTCTCGAAAAAGTCACGGGTTCAAACCTTATGGGACGCAAACGTATGCCCCCTTTACATATAATTCACTAGTTATTCAAGATGCTCGCCAAAGCTGAAAGAACCAGAAGTTATTTGTATTCCTCAGAAACCCCCTTCTACATCACCATTCAATATTTTTGATCCACTATTGTAAACTTGGCCAATTATGTCATCTATTCTTACACTGAATATATCTAATAATACGAAAATGTATTCTGACCTTGACCGATAATGTCACTCCATCAATAACAGAACTACATAGTAACCTACAATGGTTATAGGCCCCAAGACTATGGAAAATCCTACTAGCATGAGACAAAATCCACTACCCAGCCACACTATCTCACCCATTCCAACCCGCCATCTCTCTGTCTCCACTGACTCACCTATCCAAGCCCCCATTCATCTCTGCATTCAATAAATTATAGCCTTAGTTATTTTATAGCCATGCACAAGCTTTATATATATGCACACAAGATTATATACTAGAGGCTATACTAATTTTTATATCTCTCTTTTGCTAATTATTTTTATATCTTTATTTATACAAGTTATTCTATAGTCAATACAAAATTTTGTCTCTCTTTCTGTAGAACTGTATTGACCCTATTCGTGAGTTTTTTTTATCCTCTGGTTGGTTTCACTCGCTTCTCTTTCATCATCGTCGACGATATATTTTGAATCAAGTTTATATATTAGCATTTGTTAAGTCGGCGATATATCTTAAATCGGTTTTAATTTTTACAATATTTAAGTTTTATATTTCGATTTTTAATTTATGATATAAGTTTAATGATAAATAAAATTGAGCCACCTCTCTCCTTCCGAATCATGGTTCCGCCCATGAACCTTATTCAAAAAAGAAAAAGAATAAAAAGAGAAAGCTCTATATATAAAAACCATTCACTTTTTTATTTAGCATAGTTAGTCGATTTTCTATTTATATTTTATTTTATGAATTCAAAACCAAAATTATAAATACCAAAATTGATGAAAAACCGATAGCTCTACTTTTTAGGTTTACGGATGAATTTTTTGAAGAAAAAAAGGTTAGCGATAAGATTTTACGGATAAACTGCTACCTGATTAATTTTATAAAAATATAGGCTACAAATGTAAGTTTATTATGTAAATTTAAATTACAATTGTAATTTTATATCAGAAATGTGAGTTTTAATTGCAAATTCATATAAATTATATCTAATAATTAAAGAGAATGAGACCCACATATATATTATTTCTTTTTCTTTTTATTTCTCTTCACTCACTTTTTATTCCTCCTATTTTTTCATTTTCTTCTTCTTCTTCCTTCATTTTTAATTATTTTTAAAGGGAAAACCGTTACTACAAGAAAGTATGCCGACGAGATAAAACTTTAGACATATCGAAGAAACGTGGAGAGCAAGTCATAGTTTTTTAAACCTTGTTCAAAACTATCTTAAAGCACATATAGGTCCTTAGGATATTCCCTTACAAAAATATAAGGGTCTTCTTTGACAACGGCTATTTAGCTGCCATTTGCCAAATGATGACGAATAATTATGTACTTTTATATACTTAACTATCTACATTAATTAATTCTAGCTTAGCAGCCAAAATATAAGACGAGTTATTTGTGAAATTTAAATAAATTAAGACTTATAATCAAATTCATGAATGTTTCTACCAGATTAGTATACCTATAAAATTAGATTTTGAGCGGTATTCGATTTCCAGGCTCTAAAATCTTGATTAAGATAATAACAAAATTCACATAAAAAAAAAAGATAATAACAAAATAAGCAGAGAATCATCTGAGTAGTTTTATTTTGGATGACTTATAAAATTATCAAAAGATGCTACTATTTTGTATGATTCTTGAACATGTTAAATTATTTACTGGAACAATAAAAAAAACGTGGTGTTCTTTCGTGATTAGGTAATTTCTCAATAATTAAGGTGTTAATTAATGAAATAGTAGATGATTATAATTTAATTATAGATCGTTAAGTCATGAGGAGCAATAGTGAACCTTACCTAATAATAATATTCTCCATTATTATCAGATAAATAATATTATGGTTGAATTTTTTTTTAATCCTTGAAATCTGACATTTCAACGTTTTGTTTGGATGGTAAACCTTTCTAAATTAGCAATAGGACTAAAAAAACAATTAAATTAATAGAGAGGCGAAAGGTATCACAATTTTATGGTGAGTGATGCGAGTGTTACGTAATAGTATGCTCCACCATCATATAATAAAACATTTTTTAGTACATTTTTCTTGATCCTTACATATCTCCACTTTTAACTTTTAGGAATGCAAATCTTTCTAAAATCTTCGAAATGATACTATAAAAAGATGAGAAATATAAATTAATGGAAAGTGCTCAAATGGTTTAATATTTTGTATATGTAGAGAAAAGTAAGAAAATTAATTATGTATATAATATAAACTATAAAGTGTTAATAGCGTGGAAATTATCCAATGTCGATTTTTGTTGTGGCATGAGCTCAACTTTTTTGTTTTATTTTATTAAATCACTCAACGCTCACTATTTTTTTTCTCTGATATATTTTATTCACTTTCTGCTTAAGTCTTGTAGTAAAAAATGAGATTTTTTTTTATTTGTTTTTAGGATTCGACATGTGTCCAAGATGTTTATCTGTTACAGAACATGTAAATTTTTGTTAAATCGATTGGAAAACATAGTAAAATTTAAGGGCTGTAGAAAGAAAATTTGAAAGTCATGCCAATATATATATATAAAAAAAAGAACCTAAATATTGAGTATTCATACTAATCTTGATAAAACGTAGATTAGATTAATTTCACATGTATTACGGGGAATGATGAATGAATTTATATCACTGATTATACTAAACTATACAGTTGAATACTTGAATGTAAAATTATGATTCACAATTGCAAAGATCATTCAATTTAAATATATGATCAATGGTGTAAGAATATTATCGCTAGCACTTATATCATGATGACAAATATCATTGTTGTTCGCGTATATATATATATATATATATATATATATATATATTTAAACGAACAAACAATCAAGATCAACATAAACTGAATGAAGCATGCCAAACCATAAACATAATACGGTGGCCGATGACTCAGTCAAACCACCTAAGAAGCATTAGTCAACGATCTCATTTTCAGCGACAAGCCAAGGAAAACCCTAGACGGGTTCTGCACCACCAGACCCCTCCCCACGCACTGCTTGATCTCAGCCGTTGGATCTTCCGTTTCCGACCCGTTAATTTCACCACAAAACGTACGGCACAAACTCTTATCGTCCTTTGCCTAGTCTTGTGTCATCAATAAGAACTAGCTAGTTATTCGAAGGGAAAATAAATAAAAATAAAAATCGTAATAACCAATGGGAAACTTCATAAAACATCCCTCAAAACACCATAAATTATTTTCTTACACCTCAAAACATCATAATTAGAAATACATCCTTTTCAAATTTGGTGGTACAAAAATACCCTTTAACATAACTCAAGCTTTTAACTATGGCTACTCAATTTCCCATTTTATTTCCCCCCTTTTTCAACACCATCAGCCCAACACCCACCCCCATCGATCAAATCCTCCCGACCGCCGAACGCACCCTTCGCCGAACCCTAACTCGCCGAATCCACCCTCGCCGAACCCTTCACCTAACCCTCGCCGAACCCTTCACAGACGGTAGCTTCTTCTTCTTCTTCTTCTTCTTCTTCTTCTTCTTCTTCTTCTTCTTCTTCTTCTCTGGTGAGTAATGTTTCTGGGTTTTGGTTTCAGAACCGAGAAGAACGTGGCGATTTCTCCGTCCACAGAAGAGGGCTTTCGGGCTCTCGCCCTGACTCCGGGCTCTCGCCAGAATATCTTTTTCCAAAACGGTACAACGGTTTTGTTCATCGCTTTGGTTACTGTGGTAGTGAAGTGAAACTGTGGTTACTGTGGGTGAATTGTGTTCAAACATTCCTTGTCAAACGATTTTTCAGGAACGTGGTAGTGAAGTGAAGGTAAATAATACTATTAACTAAATACATTTATTTTTTTAGCTTTAACAAGTTGTCAGGTTCATTTCTATGGTTTTTTAGGTAGGATTTTTGGAAAAAACGAAGAAAGTCGAGTTTTTTTTTTCTTTCTCGGATGAACAGTAAAAATACTTGCGAAGAAGGAGTCCAAAATATTGGACAACTTATGTCTTGAATATTGGACAACTTGTGTCTTGAATATTGGACAAAAATTGTCTTGAAATCTGGACACCAAATGTCTCGAATATTGGACTATATTTTTTAGGAAATTTGGACATTTAATAAACATAATTTTTCCTTTTTTTGTGTGCAGATCTTTATTAGATCGACCAGTTTATCACTTCGTACACTCATCACCATCACACTGTCATTAATGGGTATGACTGTTTTCAATTTTATCAACGTTTGTAAGTATTATATATTAGTGTTGTATAACATTTTGTATTTGTTTGTGACTTCGTAGACCCATCAAAAACGGCAAGCGGATGGTCTTCGTTCACCATAGCGGGTTCACATGAAATCCTCCATCCAACTTATGATTTAGACGATGACAATATTCCACCACCGTGTCCAAATGGTGCACCGCCTCCACCGTGGCCAACGCCTCCACTGTCTCCACTGCCACCCCCGTATCGTCTTGGAATGAAGACATATCTCGTCCGAAAATGCATTAAGTTTAGAACATTCATCGTCCTGAAATGTGGACATATGTCATCCTAAAAAAAGGATTTGTATCGTCCTGAAATGAAGACATATCTCGTCCGGAAATACATTAAATTTAGGACATTAATCGTCCTTAAAAGTGGACATATGTAGTTACGAAATATGGATATTTATTGTCCTGAAATAAAGACTTATTTCTATATGAAATAATGCATGTAAAAGAAAGTGAACTATTGCACGCAAAATAAAGTGAACTATTCTACGAGTAAAATAATGCATGTTTTTGGGTAAAGTGGACATACAAAATCGATAGGAAATATTGCACATCACCTATCATTTCCTCAAAATAGTGCATTATCCTTACAAACAGTAAATATCATAGGCACATCACTACCAAGTTCACAAAATTATGCACTATCCTTACAAACAGTAAACATCATAAGCATAAATACATATCATAGACATATTGCTTCCTAAACATCATAATCAAAACATGGATCAATATCTATTCTTTTTCATGCCCATAGTAAACATCATAAGCATATTGATTCCTAAACACTCTCATGCGATCATCGTTGATGACATCCAGTTTCTCACCACGCAGACGGTGCTCATAGTACTTCAAAGCATAAATGTCACAATCTCCGCTAAGAATATAAAACAAGAAAACCATTATCATGAAATTTCTATAAAGTGAAACCAAAATAATAAATCGACTACATGTGAGTAGTCTTTGGAAGTTTAGTTCTATCGAGACGCTTCCACGCAAAAGACTGGAAAATTATGATTATTAAATGTCCAAATTTCCCGAAAAATATAGTCCAATATTCGAGACATTTGGTGTCCAAATTTTAAGACAATTTGTGTCCAATATTCAAGATACATTTGACCAAAAATTCAAGACACAAGTTGTCCAATATTCAAGACATAAGTTGTCTAATATTTTGGACTCCTTCTTCGCAAGCATTTTTACTGTTCATCCGAGAAAGAAAAAAAAAACCTCGACTTTCTTATTTTTTTCCCAAAAATTCGACTTAAAAAACCATAGAAATGAACCTTACAACTTGTTAAAGCTAAAAAAAGTAAATGTATTTAGATAATAAATCATTATTTACCTCACAATCTTAACCCTAAGAAAAAAAATATGTGATTATCTTGAGAAGAAAAGAAGAAGTGAGAATCATACCCTGAGAATGGAAATGTGTAGGAATTAACCCAACTCCACTGCCATCTCTTTTCTAATACGTGTTATAATCTTGAGAAGAAGAGAAAAGAGAAAGGAATGAGATATTGAAGGGATAAAATATGGGACTGAAGGTAGATGAGACAGAGTGTGAGAGAGGGAAATAAGATGTTTGAGTAACTCTAGTTAAGGGATTGTTGGGTTAAGTTAGGGGTATTTTTGTACCATGAATTTGAAAAGGATATTTTTACAATTATGATGTTTTGAGGTGTAATAAAATAATTTATGGTGTTTTGAGGGATGTTTTATGAAGTTTCCCTACCCAATAACCCAAAGGCCAAAGTCATATGTGTAGTTAAAATTCAAAATTGCGGCTAAAGTACTTATGTTTTAGAAATTTTGAATTATGTACTTAATTTTTTTTTTGGTGGCTATAACCTAAAATTGCTTTTGTTAAGGAATTTGATTTCTTCCTTCACACTCCGTTAGTGGTGTCCTACGTGGCACCTCGGATTTGTCAACCGAGCCACGTGTCATTTTTTCTTTTTTATTATTTTTATTTATGTATTTTTTTCTTAAGCATTATTACGAATATAATTTAATAATAATAATTGAAATCTAAAATTATAAAATAATTTAAGGGTTAATGAACGAAATGATCATTTGTATCAAACCTTTATAGAAAGTATCTATTTGTGAGAGCAAAAAATATACAAAATGGGTAGTTTTTAAAAAGGTTTGACATAAAATGGACATTTCGTACCATTTCCAATAATTTAATGAGGTTATATAACTTATATTGAATTATGAAGCATTAAATATATTAAGTTATTCAAGATTATTAAAATAAAAAGGGGCAAATAGCTAAATAGCCAAACTTCAAACTCTAATTAACCAAATAGCCAATGTTTTAATTAATATTGCCAAATAGCCAATTAACCACGTTAATAAATCACGAAAGACCGGATTACCCTTGTATTAACGTGGTTAATTTGTTTAAAAATAAATTAATTTTTTTTGAAAAAAAAAATTAAATTTTTTGTTAAAATTTTAATCACGATTTTTTATTTTTAAACAAATTAACTATGTTAATACACGTTAATAAATGTATTAACGAAGTTAATTTGTTTAAAAATAAATTAATTTTTTTAATTTTTTTTTTGAAATAAAAATTAAATTTTTTGTTAAAATTTTAATCTCGATTTTTTATTTTTAAACAAATTAACTCCGTTAATACACGTTAATAAACGTATTAACGAAGTTAATTTGTTTAAAAATAAATAATTTTTTTTTGAAATTTTTTTTTAAATTTTTTGTTAAAATTTTAATCACGATTTTTTATTTTTAAACAAATTAACTCCGTTAATACACGTTAATAAACGTATTAACGGAGTTAATTTTTTAAAAATAAAAAATCGTGATTAAAATTTTAACAAAAAATTTAATTTTTTTTGTCAAAAAATAATAATTTATTTATTAAAAAAAAAAATTAATTTATTTTTTTTAAAAAAATTTTATTTATTTTTAAACAAATTAACCACGTTAATACACGTTAATATGTTAAAAGGGTATTATAGGTATAAAATATGTTATTAAATAACCATTTGACTATTTTGCAAAGAAAAAAGAAAGGTTGACTATTTGGCTAATCAAACATTTCAATTTGGTTATCCCATGCAATATCTCAAATAAAAATCTACACCATTGATAAAAATACCCTTAAACAAAAAGTGTTTTTGCACATGCATTAATATATTTCCGTTTGTTTTTCATGTGTAACTATAGTAATATGTTAATTTATCAATATAAGAGACATTTAGTGACATTAGTGAACTTTGTCTTGGAAATTTTAATTTTTTGAGAAAAATATCTCTTATACTTTTAAATTAACATATTACTATTACTATACTAACACATAAAAAACGAACGGATATTGCATGAATGGATATATTACTATAGTACCTAAACGAATGGATGGATATTTATTTATATTGCATTAATGCAATATATTATAATATCTTAGCATTAAGATATTAAGACTATTAATATATAAAATCTTAAATAAACGAACGGATATTTAATGAGGTTTTATAATTTAGGACATATAATATATTAAGACTAATATTATACAAAGTTGTGAATTATTAAATATATTATCAATGTTTTAAGACTTATAAATAATTCACAACTTCAACTTGGTATAATTCACAACATAGATATGCACGAACTTATACAATTTAATTTTTTGAATTGTATTATTAAGATTCTGTAGCTCCAAGGTTGACAAGACAAACAATCATCAAACCAACAACCAATCAACACACACAATAAAGAAAGTCAAACCACCAAAAGCCTCCCAGCCTCCACCGTAAATGTGTCATAACGGCTTGTTCTCCGCTGTCGGGTCTTTTGTCTCCGGCCCGTTTGACCATATGACATACTTCAACAGTTTGACCCTTTCCTCGCTGACAAACCTGTCTATGACGAATCTGTCGCAGACCTTTGGATCTTTGGTTGTGAAGGGCATGACCGAAGATCATCTCGCCTTTCTCAATTTCGAAACGCGCCTCGTGGCTGCGGATCATCATATTTCCCTGGCTGCCGCTCTCTTAGAGCAAACATTAAGTATGTTTGCCGCGATTATCCCGAATGAATTTATAATATCACTGAATTATATTAAACTACACAGTTGATGCAATTTCAGGATTCACAATTGCAAGAATTGAATTGAATTCAATTTAAATTAATAAGTGATGTAAGCATATTCTCTAGCTAGCACGTATGCATGATGACAAATCATTACTGTTCGTATATATAGATATATGTTATATAATTATTAAAAAATAAGCAATCAACACACTGAATAAATCTTAATTACACCAAGCCATAAAGATGCCGATGACTCGGTCAAACGGCTGAAGAAGCATTAGTCAACGATTCCATTCTCAATGAGATGAGCCAATCAAAACTCTAGACAAGAGCACGCCCGTGCACTGCCCGTTCTCAGCCATCAGATCTTTCGTTTCCGATCGACCTGTTTGACCACAATATATACTGCGAGTTTGATGCCTCTCTCGTTGACGAGCAGTGCCGGACTGCCGGTCTTAACGGGAGACGGCACAAGAAAAGACTTATAACTATTATATTCAATATATGTTTATTATACAAATGTCTCTATACTTTTATATAAATATACAAATATCTTTAAATTTGCAATTTCGTTAAAGAACCGTGCAAAATCATATTTCGCCGACGGCCCCAGCAAACTAAGGACCGACCTTGCTGATGAGTCTACCCGCAGCTAACTATTAGATGAATAGTAGCATTAAATAAAAATAAAAAAGTATAGTGTAAAATTAAATTTCTTTAGCAGCATAAAGTGTTAAAAACTCTTAAACTCCTCAACTATTAGATGTGGGATTATCTTACTTCACATATATTAATATATTTATGTAAACATATATAAATATCAGAAGCTTGAGTTAAATATATAAGTGTATATCCTTAACAAAAACAAATATATATTGTCAATATTTGAAATCTTATAAATGATTCATCACATCATATATATTGCATGACTTGCCATTAATTTTTTTCATTAGTATATAAAAAACCTTAATAATCAACGTCACGATCCACCCAAATAATTATCAAACCAACAACCAATCAGCACAAACAATAAAGAAAGTCAAACGACCGCCTTAGTGAACGTCTTGACTTTAACCGACGTGCCAAGTAAAAGCCTCCGGGCCTCCACCGTAAACGTGTCGTAATGTAGAAACAGCTCCGCCAAAAAAACACTAGACAAGAGGACCACTAGATCCTTCCCCGGGCACTGCTTGTTCTCTGCCTTCGGGTCTTCCGTGTCCGGCCCGTTTGACCATAGGACATACTTCAACAATTTGATCCCTTTCTCGCCGACAAATCTGTCTGCTACGAACTTGTCAGCGTCGTCGAAGATCTTTGGATCGTTGGTCGCGAAGGGCATGTAACCAAAGATCATCTCTCCTTTCTTGATCTCGAAACGCGCCTCGTGGCTGCGGATCACCATGTCCTCCCTTGCTTTCCCCCGTATGGGAACTGAACCGGTGGTTCCATCCGAAAGGCCTCGTAGACTGTTGACTTGGTTAACTTCATTTTTTTCCAGCGAAGCAAAGGTGATGTCACCCTCAGCCTTAACAACGGTCCGGATCTCATCGGTGAGCTGACGGTGCAGCTTTTCTCCAGCGGACGCGACCCAGTTCATCAACGTGGGAAACCAATTCTTCATTCCTCTGTTGGAAAATATTGCAGTTAAATAAAATTGAGATAGCGTCGAGTCGCTCGAAATGTCGAACACTCGAGACGAACGCTCTATCCAATTACCGGGATTTATTCCGACGTTTAAACGTTACGTAAAACGGTCATATTGATTATGTCCGTTATGAATATTGAATTCAATTTATTACGTTACGGATTAATTGCAATTTATTATTAGCCGTTATAGAATTGATTGTTAATCAATTCAATGTCTCAATCCCGCATCTATAAATTGAACCTATTCGACACACCGTTTGCAAAATACTTTCCGAAAACTCTCTAGATACTAGAATCTGCTTATCGATTTTTCACTCCGCAGATTCGATTTTTTATGCTTCCCAATGTTTTCTTGTCGTGAGTCTTTCGGTAACGGAGTTCAAGAAGTTTCAGTTCGCCGGTGGACTTCGAAGTGCTATGGAGTTCCCGGTCGTCCCGTTATATCCTGGGAAGCTATCGCCTAACGAACCTCAAGCACGTAGAGGAGGCGAATCAAGCTTTAAGGAGAGCGTCCAACGCATCTCGGGAATCGCTAACGGTTTTCTCTTTTTACAGATATCAAGAACACTTTTTCCGGTTCAAAGCGACAAGTCGGTGCTCGTCAATCCAAGATTCTTCCGATAAGTATCATCGAATCTATTCGCTACTGTTTTTACTATAATTTGTTTCTCATTATCATCATGTATATGAAATATACCCAACAATCTTAAAGCTTGATTTCTTAATCTTGATGATCACGGGAAATGAAACAGTGCAGCTCACAGATGCGGCGAAATACGTACAAAGTAGAAGCTACTGATGAGTACACAGAAATATCTATACGTTGTTTTAAGTTTTGTTTCTTATTCTATTTTGTTAGTGGTTTACTAATCTGAAACGTGGAGGTTAAAAAAAAAATGAAGCAAACAGATGGTGGACGTAGGAGACAAACCAAAGATTGGAGCAAAGAAGATGTCCGTGACTTGAAGCTGGTCGACGAACGCTGCGCCTCTGCAGAGTTGCGGTTGCTATCAACGATGGGCTCGCGGGTGCAGAGAAACTAGCGAGAAGAGAGCTTCAGCAAGCTCTGCCGCTCGGAGCAGAAGCTCCTATTTGATTCATGAATTTAATAATAGAAAGAAGAGAGGGAGATAAAAGCCTTGAAACCGGAGGATTTGTCACCATATCGGCGACGGAGATGGAGTAGCGGCTGCGAAGGACAATGGCGTTGAGTAACTCTAGAGTTTTAGAACTCCTTTCTCCTCGTCAATGGCATATTCCGATGAAACGTTGCAGTCTCCGTCACCGGTGACTAGCTGGGCAGATGACCGTTCATCACACGTGAATCAAAGGTAAATCAATGCTATGATTCTCATTCATTGAAAAAAAAAACGATTAGAAATTAATAATATTGATTGCTTTGTTGTCGTTTATTAATTCTTATTTATTAAGGTAAATGACCTTTATTATATATTCGTTTTAATTATGAGCATTTATTAACTTGTTTAACGTGATTGGAGCTAGGGGTGTGCAAAAAAAACCCAACCCAACAATTTAGCCCAACCCAATCTAACCCAACCCCAATCTAACCCAACCCAATTAACCCAATAGTTATCGGGTTGGGTTGGGTTCAACCCGAATAAATAGTCGGGTTGGGGTTGGGCTAGATGCATTGGGTTGGGCCGGCCCAATTGACCCAATCAAGTTTTTTTCTTCAAATAATTAGTTAACTTTTTCAAATATATTTTTGTAGTTAGTCTCAGTTTTATGTTTAGTCATTATTTAATGTCTATGACTATGTTTCTAGTTTATGATTACGACCACGTTTCTAGTTTAGTTTACGACTATGTTCCGTACTTGTGTTATTTAATGTTTAAGACTATAATAACGTTTAATTTTTGAATTGGGTGTTTAAAAATAGTAATATGAAATTTATGTTTATTGATTGGCGGTTTAAATTTCAGTGTTATTTAGTAAAATATTTTTATGTATTTTTTTAATTTTAGTTCAGGCCAATGACCCAACCCAATCCAACCCAACCCAGAGTTTGTCGGGTTGGGTTGGATTGGGCCTTCAAAAATTTTGGGTCGGATTGGGTTGCTTTTCCAAAACCCAATAAAATCGGGTCGGGTTCATGTTTTACCTCGGGTCGACCCAATCCAACCCATGCACACCCCTAATTGGAGCTATATTTGAGAAATGGTGTTATTGTTTCTAACCTGGCGATGATTAAAAGGCTTTGATGGACAGATACCCAATGCAACAAATCAGATTGTGAGTTAAATGCTCTTTATTTATATATATAGTCATTTAAGCATACGCGATGCTTTATAGTTTTTATATGTAATATTGAACAAGTATGAATAGACTTATATATTAAGTAGATATATATTGGAAAAGTCTGTTATGCCTTGGGCAAAATTTATATACCGTGGTATATAATTTGTGAAGTGCTTTTGTGAAAAACCAATAATATGGTTTTGGATAAAGTGAGAAATTATTTATTGAGAAAATAATTATGTTTACTTGGTACACTCGATTATCGATCAATGTACTAAGACGTGAAATGTTGAAATTGCAATTTAATTCCAAGTTGGTAATTTTCGAAAAGTAGAGAGAATTGCTTGAATATTTTCATTGGAAAATGTTAATTATTTCTTGAGAGAAATTTTGTGGTTTCCAAAATCATTGGAAAATATATATGGTAATGACAAAATATATTTTGTCTAAGTACACTTGATTATCGATCAAGGTACTTATATGTGTAATTGAAATTGCGATTTTAATTTTGAGATGTTATTTGACACGTCAACGAGGCTAGAAGCGCTCAAAATGACGTACATGCATATGCATAATATGTTTATGGCGACAATGTCGAACTCTATTTATCACAAGATAAAATAGAGAAGATCAATAGTTTGTGAAGGAAAAAACATTGAATTCCTATTAATACCTGGAAATGTGGGGGCGTTTACTAGAAAATATTCGCTTCACATTAAGACTTAATGTATATAGGTCCGAAGACTTTAGATTGAGTCTATGTATGATATGTTCATAATTGAATTGAGAATTAACTCTTGGAGTTTGATTCAAAGAATACTTATATTCAATAGAATATAATAATCGGAATAAAGAATGCATCGTCACATTCTTGAAGGATTTAAAATCCATTAAGTGGGTACGCTTTCACCCGGATGCGGAAAGCTTCCAAATAAACGTTAGAGATTCACAATGGAATCTTTATATTGTTTTAGAAAAATACGGCAATCAAATGACAAAGAAAATATTTGGAAGGATATGGTGAAAAAATCGCGTCTGTAATTTGCATCGACTATAAAGTTTAGTATGCAAATAAAAGAGCACAAAACCATGTTCATAATGGTAAGTCTAGACATATATGTCGTAGACACAATGTCGTTAGACAACTACTCTCAAAGAAAGTTATCATAATTGGTTATGTGAATCAAATGATAATATTGTGGATCCACTACCCAAAAGGGTAAAAGTGAGAGTTGGTTGTGAAATCATCAAAGGGAATGTGACTTAAGCCCATTGAAAAAAAATATGAAGTTTTATAGTGGAAACCCAACCTAGCTGACTGGAGATCCCAAGAACTAGGTTCAATGGGACAACCTAGCTGTAAGACTTTAATGGATCACTGTGGGGGTTACACCCCAGTCCATTCCAACGATGAAAAACAGTGATATGTACGGTTAAGGATAAGCTAGAAGCTTTTAATGATTCTTACACGTCGGCATATGATAACCGAGCGGAGCATAGTTTTCTTTTAGTAAGATCACCTATGTTAGAGTGAAGTGGGGTCGCTTCAACGGAATTGTAAGGGGCGCAAGTTCCGTAAACACTCTTAGAACCAGATGGTGTTCATGACCATGAACGAACACAATAGCGAGAACTGAATCTGTCTAAGGAGAATTCTGTGTGAGGTATATTCTCACTTACACAAACGGTCGAACAGTTCAAAGACATCGCGTCTACTGATCACCAGTAAGGAAATATATTTTCACAAGGGAAGGTTCAAAAGGTTACACCTACCTATCCTATGCAGGATTTGACTGCCGAACTCTGTTACCCGAGTCAGGTGTTGTCAAGAGTGATCTGTCAATTTTATTTATGTGGGGGATTGTTGGAAAATATTGCAGTTAAATAAAATTGAGATAGCGTCGAGTCGCTCGAAATGTCGAACACTCGAGACGAACGCTCTATCCAATTACCGGGATTTATTCTGACGTTTAAACGTTACGTAAAACGGTCATATTGATTATGTCCGTTATGAATATTGAATTCAATTTATTACGTTACGGATTAATTGCAATTTATTATTAGCCGTTATATAATTGATTGTTAATCAATTCAATGTCTTAATCCCACATCTATAAATTGAAGTGACCTCGAACCTATTCGACACACCGTTTGCAAAATACTTTCCGAAAACTCTCTAGATACTAGAATCTGCTTATCGATTTTTCACTCCGCAGATTCGATTTTTTATGCTTCCCAATGTTTTCTTGTCGTGAGTCTTTCGGTAACGGAGTTCAAGAAGTTTCAGTTCGCCGGTGGACTTCGAAGTGCTACGGAGTTCCCGGTCGTCCCATTATATCCTGGGAAGCTATCGCCCAACGAACCTCAAGCACATAGAGGAGGCGAATCAAGCTTTAAGGAGAGCGTCCAACGCATCTCGGGAATCGCTAACGGTTTTCTCTTTTTACAGATATCAAGAACACTTTTTTAGGTTCAAAGCGACAAGCCGGTGCTCGTCAATCCAAGATTCTTCCGATAAGTATCATCGAATCTATTCGCTACTGTTTTTACTATAATTTGTTTCTCATTATCATCATGTATAAGAAATATACCCAACTCCTCCGTAGGCGTTGAAGCCCGCCATGAACACCAAGTTGTGGCAAGCCTCGTCTCAGTCAATCCCAAAAGACACTGACTCGTCGAGAACCGAGCCAGCCGATGAGCGAAACGCCTCGTAGAGTTTCTCGTAGTCGGACTTCACGAGACACCATGGAAGAGGAAACACGTGCAACAACAAATCTTCGAGGCACGCAAATATCTTCGACAACCCGAGAGTCATTAGAGGGTGAAGCTGGAAGAGAAGCCACTTGTTGAACTGGGCTGGTCCTCCTAAATCGAGCCCCGCATCCTTGGGGCTCTTGTCGCAAAGGAGGCGAAACACAAAGTCAAAGCACGACTCGTCGTTCAGGTCGTTGAAATCTGCCGTATACTTCTTGCTCTTATCGTTGACGTCGGCTTCAACATCCGCAAAAAGCTGCGACAGTGAAGAACGGAAGAGGGGGATGAAGTGGTCTTTTCGCGCGGCGATGATGGAGAGGAAGAAAGACTTCAGCTTGGTGTGCTGGGGCTCGGCGGTGTCGAGGTAGGCGCATGTAGATTAGCCTCCCGTGAAGGCGGTGGAGGGCATGAAGGTGCCATCTAGGACGTTACGCTTCTCGACACGCGCGTTGTCGAAGAGCGAGGGGAAGCTCGCAGCGTCTAGCACGGCAATGACTCTAGGGTTCGAGGCGATGAACGGACCGGGAGGCATGTTCGTTCGGAAGACGGTGGAGCCGTGGTGTGCGATTCGGGATTTGAAGAACTCGTCTCTGCTTTGGAAGTAGAAGTAGTCGTACGGATTTTGTTTATTTTTTGTCCAATTCGAACTGTAGGTATTTTTAAATTTTAATCCGACGGCTTTGATTGATCGATTTTTTAAACTAAAAATTAAGAACAAAAGAAATTAAAAACCACAACTGGATTCGTGGTTCTAGTTTTATCCGAATTTCGCAAATCCACTATAAGATATATACTAGATTTGCTACTGTATTTACACGTTTAAGTGTACGAAATGAACCTCGCTTTTATTACACCATTATTATATGCAACATATGACTTATTCGGAATTATTTTTTTTTTATCAACTATTTGACAAAATCGATGCACATACGTACTAATTTATGGAAAAACTCTCAAAAGATCAAATTTTGAGAAATAAAACCGTTAACTGAATACCACGTAAAGATAGTAAAATTTATTAAATCCTCTCACCATAATATTTTTGTCTTTGTTTTTATTGACGTTTATGAGACAAAATGCTACTTTATAAAATAAGATAGGATATTTCTACAACGTATTAAAGTTTAGGAGGGCAAAAGTAAATTAATTAGGTAGTGAAATTCATATAGAATAAGCCGTCTAATAAAACACGATATATCTTTTTCTTCTAAATAAACAATTACTTTACTACTATATACAAGTATGATTATGTTTCTCACGCAATCTATGTGAGCTTAAGCTTGACTTAGTCCGTCACACAGAGGAAGTCAGCCCGGGTACCGACCAGAACCAAGGACGGACAAGAGTTCAGCCCAGCTCGGGTGAACACGAGCAGAATGTCCGGATAGAAGGAAAGCCCAGCCCGGGGCAGACGAGCAAGCCAGCTTGGGGACAGAGAAGCTGTCCGGGCAGGAAAGGGAAAGTCAGCAACTACCCAGAAAGGAAAGCGCGTAGCTTGAGGAACAAGCAAATATCGAGTCAAAGATTTGACGAGATCATTTAGGGTAGTTTCCCGATTTTATGCGATTCTGTTAGCTAGGGTTTCACTTTGAGAGTGGCTATATAAACCTAGCATTGTACACTTTGTAAAGTGCTGAGTCCATTAGAGTTTACACGTTTATCTTATTGTATTTGTCTTCGATATCAATAGAGAATTTCTTCTCCTAAAAGTTAGTGTTCCTGTTCAATTTCTTTTGGTGTTATTCGTGTTCTTTGCAGATCCGTGATTTGGGATCCAACGGTCATGAATTTGGCCATCATTTTTTAGTTTTAATAAGAAGAGAATCGTGCGTAGAGGTGTCAATTGGGCCGGGCCGGCCCAAGCCCACCTGCCCCGACTTGTAAAAAAAGCGGGTTTGCCCCGCCCCGCCCTGTTTTTTTGTGGGTTGGGCTAGGCCCGCCCTTGTCAAAAGAGTCAGGCTGGGTATACTTTCCCAGGCCTGCCCCAAACCCGCCCCGCCCCGAAGCCCACATAAACCCGCCCCGTGGCCAACCCGCCTCGCCCTGTTTAAAAGGCCACATAAATCACATTTTTATATATAAAAAAATATTAAGTTATAATATTAATACTAATGAAAATATAAAAAAAATTTATAAATATTTTATTATTATAGGCTTTAAAATATATTGTTGTATTACACAATTATAGTTCTTTAATTTTTCAATCAAATAATTTTAACTTCATTAATCATTTTCAAAATTCACTAATCGATTTTAAATTTTTTGTTTATTAATTACAGTTTTTGTATACTATAATATATAAATTCTAAGAATGTGTTTCGATTTCTAAGTATGTGATTGAATTTTATTTGCATTATGTTACTCGACTTTCAAAATGAGTATTCGAATATCGAGCAAATTCAAAAATATTAAAAGTATTGTTGTTCATTACTCTATCCATTATCTTTAATTTGTATTGAATTTCAATTATACGTTCCACTCAAATATGTAAATAATTATTATATATCAACCCGGAAAAATCAAACCCGTTGAGGTTTGTGAAAAACCCACTAAATTCAACCCGTAAAAGCCCACGAAATTCAACTCGTAAAAGCCCACCCCGCCCCGTGAGATTGTGGGTTCGGGTTCATGGCCGGTGTGGGCCTTGATGGCTTTTCCAAAACCCGCCCTGCCCCGCACATTGAACGGGGCGGGCTGTTTAATATGTGGGTTTAACGGGTTGTGGGTCGGGCCGGCCCGGCCGGCCCACTTGACACTTCTAATCGTGCGTGGTAAACGTTTGTACCAATCCCATGGTGATATATAATTTTATAAATTTATTGTTTCTAGAATCAATCATTATTGATAGGCGATTAGAGTAATGATCGAGCTATGTTGGATAGTGGCTGCTCGGATTTTAAAAACCTTATAAATAAATAAAAAAATGAGTAAAAGTTGTATTATAATATTGTAATTGTCTCGTTGATTGGCCAGCTCTCCAATGAATGATATTACCAGTTACTCTCTACGTGGACAACAAGTCTGCAATTGGGTTGATGAAGAATCCAGTGTTCCATGGACGGAGCAAACACATTGACACAAAATTTCACTACATTCGTGAGTGTGTGGAGAAGCGAAAGATCATCGTGGAGTTTGTCAACACAAGGGAGCAACGGGCAGACATACTTATCAAGGCTCTGGCGAGAGTCAAGTTTGCAGAGATGAGAGAGATGCTCGGAGTGAAGAAAGTAGAAGCGAGTCAAGCTTACGGGGGAGAATGTGAGCTGAAGCGTGACTTAGTCCGTCACACAGAGGAGGTTAGCCCGGGTCAGCCCGGGTGAACACGAGCAGAATGTCCGGATAGAAGGCAAGCCCAGCCCGGGGCAGACGAGCATGCCAGCTCGGGGACAGAGAAGCTGTCCGGGCACGAAAGGGAAAGTCAGCAACTACCCAGCAAGGAAAGCGCGTAGCTTGAGGAACAAGCAAAGATCGAGTCAAAGATTTGACGAGATCATTTAGGGTAGTTTCCCGATTTTATGCGATTCTGTTAGCTAGGGTTTCACTTTGAGAGTGGCTATATAAACCTAGCATTGTACACTTTGTAAAGTGCTGAGTCCATTAGAGTTTACGCGTTTATCTTATTGTATTTGTCTTCGATATCAATAGAGAATTTCTTCTCCTAAAAGTTAGTGTTCCTGTTCAATTTCTTTTGGTGTTATTCGTGTTCTTTGCAGATCCGTGATTTGGGATCCAACGGTCATGAATTTGGCCATCATTTTTTAGTTTTAATAAGAAGATATATAATTTTATAAATTTATTGTTTCTAGAATCAATCATTATTGATAGGCGATTAGAGTAATGATCGAGCTATGTTGGATGGTGGCTGCTCGGATTTTAAAAACCTTATAAATTTAAAAAAAAAGTGAGTAAAAGTTGTATTATAATTTTGTAATTGTCTCGTTGATTGGCCAGCTCTCCAATGAATGATATTACTGGTTATAATCTTATAAGCATATTGTTGGAAATTGGATATAGCTCTGATACCAATTGTTGGGAATCACATCTAGCTCCGATACCATTTATTGGAAATCGGATCTGCTAATATGCCAATTTTCCTTGAAAAAATAACGAAATAGCTTTGATTGCAAATTCATAAAAATACTTTTAACGTCCCGTCCAAATTACCTCGAATATTCCGCTCTCATCAGTTCGTCCGGGTAACTTTTAAAATAATTTTAAGTCGGAATAGTTACTCCGTAACGACGTACTGACATCGAGTAATTTGGATAAAGCGATCGGATAAATAATTGGCAATTTAATTATCATAATTAATTTCATAACAACATTATTAAATCTAATGTCTATGGAAAATAAATAAATACAATAAAAGAAATTTTGCATTTATTGACCCAATGCATAAGGCTGTACCTCATTGACGACTTCCGGCTGTGCGTTCTGACTTTGGCAGGGCTCCGCCGGTGCTAGGGAAACTCCCGTGATCTTCCGGGATATTCTCCTGGAATCCTCGTACCGAAGCGTGGGCTTCGATGACAGGACTCTGACAAATATTTAACTGATGGTTCTTTTGAACCTACCGGAGAAAAGATCTCACAAAGTCGAACCGGGGGGAGAGAGAAGAGTCAATTTTCGCATCCCCTAATAAGGGGTCACGAAATTTTGAGCTCTGAAGGTGTGTAGAAAGGTGTGGAATGAGCTCCCTATTTATAGAGTTCAATTCCAACCATCTGTGAGAAATTCCCTCCATCCGGATCATCTGATTGGTCGAAAACCAAAGGCTCAGATTAATCCTAGGATTTTTCGAATTTTAAATAATAAAATAAATCTAATCCAACAGTCCAGATTAAATCTAGATTGATCTAATGGATTAGATTTGCTGAGAGATTTTCTCAACCACCAAACTTGGTCACCAAGTTTATCATTATTTAATAATTTCGAAATCCCTTTTTAAATAAATAAAAAATTAATTTCTAATCCAATGGTCAAAATTAAATCTTAAACCAATCCAATGGATTAAATTAATTAGGGAAAATTCAAATACCTGGTAAACAAGTCTAAAATTCGAAATTCCCTTTTATTTATATAATAAATTAATTCCTAATCCAACGGTGAAGATTAAATCTAGACCGATCCAATGGATTAAATTAATTTCAGGGTTTTATCTCAAGTACCTAAACAATAGGTACTTATGCTGTAGTTATGCAAAACTTGCATAACCAATTCACGCTTACCATTCTTGGCACGCACTCCCATGCAGCATACTTTTTCTTTATATTTATATATATATATATATATATATATATATAAAAAGATATATATGAATCTGATTGTTTTTAAAAAAACAATCTCCATATATTTTTCGGTCACGCTCGAACGTTGCGTGCGACCTCTCAAATATATATTAATTATATATAATATAAATCTATTAATTATTAATTAATTATTAATAATCCGGAATAAATCTTATTAATAATTAAATCCAAATAATTAAATTATATTATATTTTCTTCTCTCTCATATCACACATCAAAATGTCGTGGGCCAAACCCACCATTTTATTTGTGACACGTGATTTAATTAATGTAACCCAAACTTTAGGTTAAACTCATTAAATCTATAAATCACAAACCGTCAGTCAGATCGACTCGGTTCCAAAAGATAAATTGCACAGAATTAAATTTTCTACAACTTTCCAGTTAATGACAAAATTCAATTCATTCATCTTTTGACAGTTAAATTTTTGGTACCAAACTTTGGTACTTTTGCCGTGGTAAAACTATCCGAAATCTGACACAGACTTCAGTTTTATAAATCCTGTCAAATGATTAAACAAACGTATATTTAATCACGTACGTATCATCCGTTCCGGAGCTATCCTGTGGATCATGGACCCGTATCACTTAAGCTCCAACGAACTGCTAGAAGTTCGTTAACCTCGGTGTAATTCCACTATAAACCCGAGGCTGCACTCTTTAGTGATACAGTATATATTATTCCCTTTTATAGCAAGGTGTCCATTGATACAATCAAATTCGGGTTATTGATCTTTCACTTGATGATCCACACATGAGCAGGCGGTATTACCGTATTGCCCCTCAATGCATTTTCATCCTTAACTCAGTCGGTAATATTGTGAGCAACCCACTTATGATTACGAGTCATAAGCTGGCCATGGGTAAATCTCACTTCTCACCATCGACAATCAAGGGAATCATCTTGACTCTGAAGAGAGCCGTGTGATGCTCATATCTATGATCAAGCTACCTTCACTACTGACTATCATGTTCCCAAAATAATAGTGTTGGGAACAGCGGTAATATTTCGTGTACTTTAACGGTTAAATCAAAGAACAATCAAGCCAGCAGCTAAGACTCAAGATCACTCAGGACTTAGATCGAATATCCATTTGATCATCTACTAGTGACTCAACTCCAAGTTATCAGTGACGGTCTTATATGATAACTTCCGGAGTTTAAGTCAGGTCCAGTCCAATATGAAGACACTTCATACTTAATGCACTTCTAGTGAGTGTGACACCCACTTAATCCATAATAGGATTATATCACTTAGTCACATTAATGACCTTATCCGATTAATGAGCTCCCACCCAGTTAATCAGGTCACGGACAATTTAAGTTCATTTATTATGATTATCAATTCTTCCTCACATTGACTCGGGTGTGATGATAATAACATAATTGCATTCCATTATGAACTATGGATTAAACATTCTATTTTACTCTACCAGAAACTATAATAAGATTAACATAATAAGTATTATCTTTATTCAACGACAAGTCATAATCTTTTACAAATGGGTTTAAAAACAGCTTGTTTAAGGACACATGTCCAACAATCTCCCACTTGTACTTAAAGAAGATGACCCATGTCTTTCAGACCCATATTCTCCAGATGCCTCCTGAATATTTTCCCTAGCAACGTCTTGGCAAATGGATCAGCCAGTTTGTCTCTCAAAGCTATTTTCATAACCCTTACGTCGCCACGACGTACAATCTCTATACTGAGATGGTATTTACGTTCTATATGCTACATCTTGTTATGGTTTACGGGCTCTTTAGAATTTCACCACTGCGCCACTGTTATCACAGTACAGCGTTAGTGACCCATCATACACCTGGAATTTCTCCCAGCTCTGTGTAGAAATTCTTAAGCCAAACTGATCCCTTAGCTGCCTCACGTCTGCTACTTATACAGTTTCCATCGTGGAATCTGCGATACAAGATTGCTTTATGCATATCCAGAATACCGCTCCACCAACAAGGGTGTACACTGCTCCCGACGTGGACTTACTCAAGTCCCGGTCAGACATAAAGTCTGAGTCAGTGTAGCATAGTGGATTCAGATAATATTCTGAACACTAGCATATAGTCTCTCAATCTCCGAAGATTTTTGAGAACGTTATTCACTGCTGTTTAGTGAACCATACCTGGGTTAGATTGGGATCTGCCAACAATTCCCATATTTGCTAGCTAACCATGCTTTCACGTCCAATAACCTTTTTTTTTTTAATCGTTTCCGATCAAAAGTTATGTCGACGTATAACACAAGGAAAAACCACCACGTTTATCATTATTGAGTTTATAACTGCAGGCCCTCAATGATATTTCAGCGAATCCGTAAGTCTTGATGTCTCATCAAACTTTTCGATTCTAAGATCTTGGAAGCTTGCTTCAATCCATAAATGGATTTGAGTAATCTGCAAACCTTCCTTTCTTGATCTTCCTGCATGAACCTTGTGGTTGCACCATATTGATGTTCTAGTCAAAGTACCCGTTCAGGAAGCGGTTTTGACTTCCATCTGTCAAATCTCATATATGAGACTTTAGACTATGGACAGAATGGACTTTAGTGACTGAAGAGAAAGTTACCTCGTAATAAATACTTTCTCTCTGGGTTCAACCCTTGTCCACTAAACTAGCTTTGAAGGTTTTAGCCTTCCCGTCCATTCATCTTTTTGCAATTGTAGATCCACCTACAGCCAATGGGTTTGAATCCATCCAGTAAGTCTACAAGTTTCCAAACTTGGTTAGAATCCATAGATTCTATTTCTTGGTTCATGGCATCCTGCCGTTTCCCATGATCAGTATGCTTTATTGCCTTGTTAAAGGTCAAAGGATCATTACGTTACTGCCGACACGACAACGTTTATCTCTTTCCGGTTCTCGTAGCGTCCAATCTAATGATTGAACCTCCCACTACGTCTGAGTACCCAGAGTTCTGATTTGGGACCTGTGGTTTCCTCAATCTGATTTTCAACAGTCGCTGTTGAACATGTAATTACTATGTCTTCTGACAATTCCTCTAGTACTATTTTACTTTTGAGGTTCACAGTTCATCATATAATCATATTCCAAAAGAGCTACTATCGTTGGTAAAACGACTACTCTCTTATATGATCATAAACTATGTCTTGTCTAAGTACCCACTAAATGAATATTGTAAAATGATTATCTTCAGTTTAATCATTTATAAAAGGTTCTAGTTACCCTTTTCTGCAACACCTCATTGTGCTGGTGTGCTAGGAACCGTTTATTTCTTCTTTTACGAGATTATAGAACTAAAAGTTCAGACTCATTCCTTTCAGAATAACTGAAGAGCCAATAGTGATTTACCGAATTAAAACTCAGTTCATGCAATAAATTTTCTCGAACTCACAAAAGTTCTATTTATTTTGCATTCATACCATTACTTTGAATACTTGCCAATCATTAGATAAAATATTCATTTCCTACTCGAGCTTGTTTAATGGACCACATACACCAAGTATGAACAAGCTTTATAGGAACTGTGGCTCTTAGACCTTTTTACAGAAAAATGGTCTTTTAGTCACTTTAACCTTTAGATAAGATTCTCAAACAGGCAGGGAATTGACAAACAATTCACGCATTGGTCCATCCTGTTTATCTTATCTAAATTAATATGACTATATTGAAGACGCCTTAGGTATGATCAATCACTTTCAATCTTTAACCTTTTCCTGGATTTCATATCCATAATATTCATTTATTATTTCATAAGGGTTTCAGCTCGTTTATTTGACATAACGTTCCATATAAACAATTAAATCATTTCTTAAGATAATTATTATCTAAAATGATAGATCCTTGTTTATATACGTTGACATTTAAAGCTCGTTTATTTCATTTCACCGAACAATCAATGTAAACAACTAGATCATTTCTTAAGATAATTATTATTATTATCTAAAATGATAAAACTTTGTTCACATAAGTGGACACTTGAATTTCCACGTAAGTCACGGGTATAATAAATATTGTTCTTGAAAACAACATTTTATTATATACATAAACGACTTGCTTTATTTATAAACGACTTGCTCCCACTACCTTAATTGAAATAATCATCCCAGTATGTTTTGACTAACATAGTCAAACTTACATTAATGATTGTCTTCTGAATCCTGGATTCAGTCAAAGGTTTCAACCTTAACCAATCATTGACTTTGGGTAGGGTGATTATCTTATCATTGTTTACCCTTCAGCAATTTTCCAAGTTAACGAACTTTCGAATTACTCTCTTGTAATTTCGAGTGGGAATACCGGCTAGGAACAAAAGATAATCAATAAGCGAACTAAATCACTTATTTAGACTTATATTGTCTTGACAAAATACATATCAGATTCTTAGATAGCAATGATATTTTAGAGATCGACATTTTAGACTGACATTGAATAAGAAACTTATTAAACTTTATTATAGACAGAATGTTTCAAATTATAGGTTTGGAATAGTTACATGATGCAAACATGTTCCGGGAAAACGTTAAATAAACCCAATAACTATTTCGTGATAATTTAACCGACTGTACACGTCGTTGCCGTCCTTAATGGCGTGGTCACTCTAAGGTGACTCGCGGTATCAACCGTGTAGTTTGGTTAAACTGAGTTTTAGTCATAAACTCAATTAATATTCAAAGAACTACCAAAGTTCCTCATGATTATTAACTATCACCATAGACGGTCGGGAAGCACCAACTTCCGTGCAAGCTTAACCCATTATTTTCGGTTCTCGGGATCCTCTTGGAAACGTCGTCCTTAGGGAATGGTCACTCTAGGGTGACTCGCGGTCCATTTCCAAGATTCCTCCGTCCCCATATTCTTTTGGAACTATCACGGTGTCAAACCTTCCACAAGCACACCTTCCTTAAGGAATGGACACTCTAGGGTGACTCGAGGCGGTGTGGTCAGCAGACCTTGTGACAGTAATAATGGAGACCTTTTTGATTTATTCTATACTTGCCATGGTTTTATAAAATAACGTTTTTAAATCTAAGTTATTTAAAACTTATTATAAACACTATTTAATGACACATTAAAAGGTTTATATTAAGGCATTATAATTACCGAGGTAATATCTAATAAGCCTAGTTATTTATTTATTACTTCGTCGGTAGTGATAGGTCAACACGTACGCTCTCCAGGTAGATGGGAGGGGTCCTAACCGGTCACCCAGAAGTGGATGGTGAACCGGCCCCACTTTTGATTCCCTCTTCCTTAGGCAAGATTGTACGGTTGAGATTTTTCCGACTAATAATAAATAAATCTTCTTTATTGCCCATTATTTATATCTTTTCCAATTCCGACATATTAATAATGTTCAGCGAATATAGACACTATGTTCGCATGTTATGAAAATAGGTTTTAACAAATTATATCTATGATGAATCTTTAAAATATGTCAATGATACTTATTCTCAAAAGAATTATCATTCATATTTAAGCCATTAATAATTATTTATGAAATATAAAATAAGCCAATGATATCATTCTAAAAAAAATTATCATCCATATTTTAATTTATGAATAATATAAAATAAGACTATGTTATTTATCAAGAAATAACATCCATATTTTAATTTATTAAAATAAGACAATGTCATTTATCCAGAAATAACATCCATATTTTAATTTATTTATTTATTAAAATAAGACAATGTTATTTATCCAGAAATAACATCCATATTTTAATTTATTAAAATAAGACAATGTTATTTATCAAAAATAACATCCATATTTTAATTTTAATTAATTAATCAAACATAATTAATTTCAATTCATAAATCTCAATTTCAAAAAAAAAAATTAATTAATCCACGGGTTTTTGGTCGGATTAGAATTCCGAACTTTATTTAAAAATAAACACGTGGACCATCCGGGTTAAAACCCGGGCCCACGTGTCGTGGATTGGACATGCCCAGCCCTTGGAATGGGCTGGGACAACATCAGGCAGGGACACCCAGGCCCAGCGACGAGCCCAGGCCCATCACCAAGACCAGGCCCAAAGCCCAGCGCACGGGCTTCGCCCAGGCTCGCTGCCAGCGAGTGGCAGCCACGCACTCAGAGCATCCTGGGTCACGCCTTGGGCTGATGCCTTGCAGGCTGGTTGGGCCCAAAAGCCCAACATGTTCTTCGGCCCATCAGGGCTGCAAACAGCCCTGGGCTCTGCCCTTCGGCCCTAGCCGATTGGTTAGGGTTGCGAAAAAGCAACCCTAATTCATATCCGGTCCAAATATTTTGGATCGGGTATTTTAAATTAATTTTAAAAATCCAGAAATTCAAAATTTCAATTTTAAAATTAATAATTCATCAAATAATTCGATCATTTAAAACCCTAAATTAAATTACGTAATTATTTATCCATGAACACGGGCTCTGATATCAATTGTTGGAACATGGATATAGCTCTGATACCAATTGTTGGGAATCACATCTAGCTCCGATACCATTTATTGGAAATCGGATCTGCTAATATGCCAATTTTCCTTGAAAAAATAACGAAATAGCTTTGATTGCAAATTCATAAAAATACTTTTAACGTCCCGTCCAAATTACCTCGAATATTCCGCTCTCATCAGTTCGTCCGGGTAACTTTTAAAATAATTTTAAGTCGGAATAGTTACTCCGTAACGACGTACTGACATCGAGTAATTTGGATAAAGCGATCGGATAAATAATTGGCAATTTAATTATCATAATTAATTTCATAACAACATTATTAAATCTAATGTCTATGGAAAATAAATAAATACAATAAAAGAAATTTTGCATTTATTGACCCAATGCATAAGGCCGTACCTCATTGACGACTTCCGGCTGTGCGTTCTGACTTTGGCAGGGCTCCGCCGGTGCTAGGGAAACTCCCGTGATCTTCCGGGATATTCTCCTGGAATCCTCGTACCGAAGCGTGGGCTTCGATGACAGGACTCTGACAAATATTTAACTGATGGTTCTTTTGAACCTACCGGAGAAAAGATCTTACAAAGCCGAACCGGGGGGAGAGAGAAGAGTCAATTTTCGCATCCCCTAATAAGGGGTCACGAAATTTTGAGCTCTGAAGGTGTGTAGAAAAGTGTGGAATGAGCTCCCTATTTATAGAGTTCAATTCCAACCATCTGTGAGAAATTCCCTCCATCCGGATCATCTGATTGGTCGAAAACCAAAGGCTCAGATTAATCCTAGGATTTTTCGAATTTTAAATAATAAAATAAATCTAATCCAACAGTCCAGATTAAATCTAGATTGATCCAATGGATTAGATTTGCTGAGAGATTTTCTTAACCACCAAACTTGGTCACCAAGTTTATCATTATTTAGTAATTTCGAAATCCCTTTTAAAATAAATAAAAAATTAATTTCCAATCCAATGGTCAAGATTAAATCTTAAACCAATCCAATGGATTAAATTAATTAGGGAAAATTCAAATACCAAGACTTGGTAAACAAGTCTAAAATTCGAAATTCCCTTTTATTTATATAATAAATTAATTCCTAATCCAACGGTGAAGATTAAATCTAGACCGATCCAATGGATTAAATTAATTTCAGGGTTTTATCTCAAGTACCTAAACAATAGGTACTTATGCTGCAGTTATGCAAAACTTGCATAACCAATTCACGCTTACCATTCTTGGCACGCACTCCCATGCAGCATACTTTTTCTTTATATATATATATATATATATATAAAAAGATATATATGAATCTGATTGTTTTTAAAAAAACAATCTCCATATATTTTTCGGTCACGCTCGAACGTTGCGTGCGACCTCTCAAATATATATTAATTATATATAATATAAATCTATTAATTATTAATTAATTATTAATAATCCGGAATAAATCCTATTAATAATTAAATCCAAATAATTAAATTATATTATATTTTCTTCTCTCTCATATCACACATCAAAATGTCGTGGGCCAAACCCACCATTTTATTTGTGACACGTGATTTAATTAATGTAACCCAAACTTTAGGTTAAACTCATTAAATCTATAAATCACAAACCGCCAGTCAGATCGACTCGGTTCCAAAAGATAAATTGCACAGAATTAAATTTTCTACAACTTTCCAGTTGATGACAAAATTCAATTCATTCATCTTTTGACAGTTAAATTTTTGGTACCAAACTTTGGTACTTTTGCCGTGGTAAAACTATCCGAAATCTGACACAGACTTCAGTTTTATAAATCCTGTCAAATGATTAAACAAACGTATATTTAATCACGTACGTATCATCCGTTCCGGAGCTATCCTGGGGATCATGGACCCGTATCACTTAAGCTCCAACGAACTGCTAGAAGTTCGTTAACCTCGGTGTAATTCCACTATAAACCCGAGGCTGCACTCTTTAGTGATACAGTATATATTATTCCCTTTTATAGCAAGGTGTCCATTGATACAATCAAATTCGGGTTATTGATCTTTCACTTGATGATCCACACATGAGCAGGCGGTATTACCGTATTGCCCCTCAATGCATTTTCATCCTTAACTCAGTCGGTAATATTGTGAGCAACCCACTTATGATTACGAGTCATAAGCTGGCCATGGGTAAATCTCACTTCTCACCATCGACAATCAAGGGAATCATCTTGACTCTGAAGAGAGCCGTGTGATGCCCATATCTATGATCAAGCTACCTTCACTACTGACTATCATGTTCCCAAAATAATAGTGTTGGGAACAGCGGTAATATTTCGTGTACTTTAACGGTTAAATCAAAGAACAATCAAGCCAGCAGCTAAGACTCAAGATCACTCAGGACTTAGATCGAATATCCATTTGATCATCTACTAGTGACTCAACTCCAAGTTATCAGTGACGGTCTTATATGATAACTTCCGGAGTTTAAGTCAGGTCCAGTCCAATATGAAGACACTTCATAGTTAATGCACTTCTAGTGAGTGTGACACACATTTAATCCAGAATATGATTATATCACTTAGTCACATTAATGACCTTATCCGATTAATGAGCTCCCACCCAGTTAATCAGGTCACGGACAATTTAAGTTCATTTATTATGATTATCAATTCTTCCTCACATTGACTCGGGTGTGATGATAATAACATAATTGCATTCCATTATGAACTATGGATTAAACATTTTATTTTACTCTACCAGAAACTATAATAAGATTAACATAATAAGTATTATCTTTATTCAACGACAAGTCATAATCTTTTACAAATGGGTTTAAAAACAACTTGTTTAAGGACACATGTCCAACAGCTGTCCGGGCACGAAAGGGAAAGTCAGCAACTACCCAGCAAGGAAAGCGCGTAGCTTGAGGAACAAGCAAAGATCGAGTCAAAGATTTGACGAGATCTTTTAGGGTAGTTTCCCGATTTTGTGCGATTCTATTAGCTAGGGTTTCACATTGAGAGTGGCTATATAAACCTAGCATTGTACACTTTGTAAAGTGCTGAGTCCATTAGAGTTTACGAGTTTATCTTCTTATATTTGTCTTCGATATCAATAGAGAATTTCTTCTCCCAAAAGTTCGTGTTCCTGTTCGATTTCTTTGGTGTTATTCGTGTTCTTTGCAGACCCGTGATTTGGGATCCAACAAGTGGTATCAGAGCTTAAATCGAAGAACATGTCTTCATCAGAGTCACCGATCTAAGGAGTTCTGGTCGCGCAGAAACCAGAATCCAGAGAAAGGCATAGTTACGCTCCACTACCCCATGCTCACGAAGATCAATTACGCCGTGTGGGCGTTGAATATGAGTGTAAATCTACAGGCGCAAGGAGTGTGGGAGGCCGTAGAGAACGGCGGTGTTGAAGGGCGCAAGGAAAGAATGGCTCTAGCCGCAATCTACCAAGCAGTTCCAGAAGATGTTCTTCTCGTGCTCGCCGAGAAGAATTCCGCGAAGGAAGCATGGAAAACACTTCAGACCATGCACATGGGCGCAGATCGCGTCAAGGAGGAAAAGGTCCAGACCTTGAAGAGTGAGTTCGAGGTGATGAGGATGTGGGAGAGCGAATCGATTGATGATTTCGCTATGCGGATCACGTCCATTATGACCGGCATATACTCGCTGGGAGACAGGGTTGAGGATACCACCGTCATAAAGATGTTTCTCCGAGCAGTGCCTCACAAGTACATGCAGATGGTAACATCGATTGAGCAGTTCGGCGACCTCAAGACCATGACGGTCGAGGAGGTTATTGGTCGCCTCAAAGCCCACGAGGATAGACTTCGGGGTTACGCTGACAGAGAAGAGGAGAAGCACCTCCTGCTCACGCATGAAGAGTGGACGGCCAGACAGCGGAAACCCGGGGGAGCCGAGTTTCCTTCAAATTCCTCAGGTCGGAGCAGCTTTGGTGGAGAATTCCGAGGACGCGGACAAGGTCGTGGATGAGGTCGAGGTCGGGACACGCGAGGTCGCGGCAGTGGTGCACCCCGTCAGGCAAGCACGACTAGGAGAGACAAGAGCACAGTGAAGTGCTACAGTTGCCAGAAGCTTGGGCACTTTGCATCTGAGTGCCGGAGCAGGAACTAGGGCGAAGAGGCGAATCTAGCGAGATTCCCAGACCCGAGCAGAAGTGATAAGTCTGCCGATCAGCCCAGAGGCCGAGCAGACCTGTCTGGAGGAAACCAACTAGAAGGTCTTCCTTATTGAGAATAAAGTTATTGCTCACCTCCTCGTAGATGGAGAGAAGAAAGTCAGTACCGACGTATGGTACTTAGACAACAGAGCTAGCAAACACATGACTGGGGACCGAGCTAAGTTTGAAGAGCTCGATGAGAAGATCATGGGCAGATGACTGAGATCGGAAGCATGGTGGTGCTATCAGGGTCCTACATCAAGATGTGGACCAAGGAATGAGAGCTGTTGATGAAGGTGGAGCGGACACCCAACAGACTCTACAAGATTCTCCTGAAGACGTGCCAGCCCGTCTGTCTCATGGCTTCAATGGCAGACTCGGCTTGGCTATGACACGCACGGCTCAGACACGTGAATTTTCAGGCGCTCAAGATGATGGGCGAGAAGTAGATGGCCTTCGGGGTTCCCAAGATAGGACAACCCGACCAGCTATGTGAATGCTGCATGATCGCGAAGCAGGCGAGGATACCTTTTCCGATCAAGGCCAAATTCCGAGCAGAAAGACCTCTACAGTTGGTGCATGCATATCTATGCGGTCCAGTCACCCCAGCAACATTGGCAGGTAACAACTACTTCCGTTTACTAGTTGATGATTACAGTCGCTGGATGTGGGTCCATATGCTTAAGGAGAAGAGCGGAGCCTTTGAGGTCTTCAAGAAGTTCAGGAAGATCGTGGAGAATGGCTCGGTGCACAGGTTAAAGGTCTTGCGTACAGACCGAGGAGGAAAATTCACTTCCCAGCAGTTCAGAGAATTCTGCGACCAGGAAGGAGTTCAGCGTCACCTGTCTGTACCTTACACGCCTCAGCAGAATGGCGTGGTAGAAAAACGAAATCGAACTGTGATGAACACAGTGAGGAGCTTGCTCAAGAGCATGCAAGTTCCAACTAGGTTTTGGGCCGAAGCAGTAAGACATGCGGTCTACCTGCTTAATCGCTTGCCGACCAAGGCGCTAGGATAGCGCACTACCTACCAGGCGTGGAATGGGACGAAACCCCACTTAGAACATTTGAGAGTGTTCGGGTGCATCGCACATGTGAAGATTGCGGGGCCACATCTCAAGAAGTTGGATGACTCGACTCAGAAGATAGTGTACCATGGCGTTGAAGACGGAAGTAAGGCACATAGACTCTACGATCCACGACGCGGCAGACTCCAAGTGAGCAGAGATACTGTGTTCGAAGAAGAGATAAAGTGGGATTGGCGCAATGACAAAGGAGAACCCGAGCATAACTCAGTAGAGTTCACAGTCGAAGATGAAGAGGGCGTTGCCGAGCGGGATTAGCCCGGAACACCCAACTCGGGAACAGTCTTGCCAAGCACGATAGAATCTAGCCCGGATACACCACGGACACCAACTCCGAGCAGGACCAGCCGTCCAGCTCGGGAGATTCCTCCATCAAAGATGGCCCAAGGGGATTCCGACCCCTAGCAGACGTCTACGATCAGACTCAAGAAATGGAGATGAGCCTGGAGGAACTTTCTTTATTGTGCGCAGAGGAGCCGGCTAACTACCAGGAGGCAGCAGCCGAGCAGGAGTGGTAGGAAGCAATGAAGAAGGAGATGGAGTCCATTGAGAAGAACAGGACATGGGAGCTCACCAATCTGCCCAAAGGTCATAAACCCATCGACCTGAAGTGGGTGTATAAGCTGAAGAAGGACACTGAGGGGAACGTCCTTAAGCACAAGGCAAGGCTCGTAGCCAAAGGCTACGTACAGAACAAAGGCATAGACTTTTAGGAAATCTTTTCTCCAGTTGCTAGACTGGATACGATCAGACTCGTCTTAGCCCTAGAAACTCATCGAGGTTGGGAAATTCACCATCTGAATGTCAAATCGGCATTCCTAAATGGCGACCTCGAGGAAGAAGTGTACGTCAAGCAACCAGAAGGGTTCGGCGTCACGGGCAAGGAGCAGAAGGTGTACAAACTATCCAAGGCCCTATACGGGTTGAGACAAGCACCAAGAGCGTGGAACATCCGCCTTGACATGAGCTTGATGAATCTTGGATTCACAAAGTGCCTGAGGGAACAGGCAGTCTACACCAGGAGTACCGGGCAAGAAACTCTGATCGTGGGAGTATATGTGGACGACCTGATCGTCACTGGATCCAGCGCAGGCGTAGATAGATTCAAGCAGTAGATGATTGCCGAATTGGAGATGAGTGACCTCGGATTACTTTCGTACTACCTCAGTCTCGAGGTGGAATAGAAGAAGGACTGCATCACGCTGAAGCTGTCGGCCTATACAAGGAAGATCCTTATGCAGTTCGAGATGGCGGATTGCAACTCGAGTAAACACCCAATGGAGGCAAAGCTACAACTCGGGAATGATGCTAAAGGAAGAGAAGTGGATCCCACAGAGTATATACGCGTGATCGGGTGCCTGAGGTATCTCACCCACACCCGACCAGACATTTCACACGCAGTCGGGATAGTCAATCGATACATGGAGAAACCCACAAGCTCACACCAGCAGGTTGTGAAGCACATCTTGCGCTACGTGAAGGGAACGACGGACTACGGGATCCAATATGGAAGAGGCCGGGGAGCAGAAGAGCTAGTCGGTTTAACTGACAGTGATCTGGCCGGTGACATTGATGATAGGAAGTGTACCGGAGGGATGGCGTTCTACCTCAACAGAAACCTGATCACATGGCAGTCTCAAAAGCAGCAGACAGTAGCTCTATCCTCATGTGAAGCAGAGTTCATGGCGGCAACCGCAGCAGCATGTCAGGCTATATGGTTGAAGAGGCTACTAAATGAAGTGACCGAATCCGAGCAGAGACCAGTTACTCTCTACGTGGACAACAAGTCTGCAATTGGGTTGATGAAGAATCCAGTGTTCCATGGACGGAGCAAACACATTGACACAAAATTTCACTACATTCGTGAGTGTGTGGAGAAGCGAAAGATCATCGTGGAGTTTGTCAACACAAGGGAGCAACGGGCAGACATACTTACCAAGGCTCTGGCGAGAGTCAAGTTTGCAGAGATGAGAGAGATGCTCGGAGTGAAGAAAGTAGAAGCGAGTCAAGCTTACGGGGGAGAATGTGAGCTGAAGCGTGACTTAGTCCGTCACATAGAGGAGGTTAGCCCGGGTCAGCCCGGGTGAACACGAGCAGAATGTCCGGATAGAAGGCAAGCCCAGCCCGGGGCAGACGAGCATGCCAGCTCGGGGACAGAGAAGCTGTCCGGGCACGAAAGGGAAAGTCAGCAACTACCCAGCAAGGAAAGCGCGTAGCTTGAGGAACAAGCAAAGATCGAGTCAAAGATTTGACGAGATCATTTAGGGTAGTTTCCCTATTTTATGCGATTCTGTTAGCTAGGGTTTCACTTTGAGAGTGGCTATATAAACCTAGCATTGTACACTTTGTAAAGTGCTGAGTCCATTAGAGTTTACGCGTTTATCTTATTGTATTTGTCTTCGATATCAATAGAGAATTTCTTCTCCTAAAAGTTAGTGTTCCTGTTCAATTTCTTTTGGTGTTATTCGTGTTCTTTGCAGATCCGTGATTTGGGATCCAACGGTCATGAATTTGGCCATCATTTTTTAGTTTTAATAAGAAGATATATAATTTTATAAATTTATTGTTTCTAGAATCAATCATTATTGATAGGCGATTAGAGTAATGATCGAGCTATGTTGGATGGTGGCTGCTCGGATTTTAAAAACCTTATAAATTTAAAAAAAAAAGTGAGTAAAAGTTGTATTATAATTTTGTAATTGTCTCGTTGATTGGCCAGCTCTCCAATGAATGATATTACTGGTTATAATCTTATAAGCATATATAAATATATTTTCTAATGCGAGGTCAGTAAAGACTGCTAATAATACTATATATATATATATATATTATATACTATGTTATACAGCGATTATATAATTCATACGATAATTAATCTTTTCTTTTTTCTTTCTTCTCTAAGGCATGACATGAGATGTAACGTGCAAAAATGAGCTAATTGTGATATTTTTGGATATGTAGTTGGTCATGGTATCAAATATTGTCATGTATATCGTAATATCTCAATGATGAAATGTTGTTGATGCTTTGCCAACAATATGCAGAAAAAAAATTGAGAACTTAAAAAATTCATTTTTAACAATAGTTGGATACGTATGTTGCAAATATCCCCTTTAAAGAACTTTTATTATAAATTAAGGTTAAATCATTGCATTTGTTTGCTGAATCATCATCCAATATATATATATATAGCTCGTTTCACTCCTTTTTTTAAATCACTGATCCATTTGTTTTTAGAGAAAGAGAATACTGAGATTTTGAGCATTTGATTAGCTTAATAGAAGGTATATAACCCGCGCGTTGCTGCGGGTTATTTTATTTATTTTTCTCTTAGTAAGAGAACTTTGATAGTTTGTGTTTTTTTTTTTTAGTTTTAAGTAATATGATATTTTTATTGTGTTGTCAGTCAATATTTTGTTAGGATTAGTTACATGATATCTATATGTAATTAGACAAAAAGAGCCGTCTATGTAATAGAAGCATCTATTCTTAAAGAAAAGCCTTATTTACATCCCATAAAATAATTCGACAGTATCGATTTCCAAAAAGAAGTATTTGTCGTACATAAATATATATATATATATATATATATATATAAATACATGTATTATTCCACTAAGAAGAGTTTGACATACATTTTAAGAGTGCTACAGTTTGTTGGGCTGACTTCTCCAACTTCAAATTTAAATTTAGATAAGTAGTCAATTCTTATAACTATCATATATTAATCAAATTATGTTTGTAAACAATTTAGAGTGGGATAGTAAGTGTGTGGCTCACAAATTTGTGGATCTCTAAATTTTAAATATTTTCTTATAACTTTTGGAGGACCAATAAAAAAAAGTAAGCTTACCTTTCAAAACATGGAATATTTTATCATGTTGGACTGCATCCTAGAAAATAAAAAATGAGTACCTATATTCAGTAATACATATTCAGTAAAAAATTTAATCATAATCTTTTATCGCATATTTTATTTGTAAAATATGAGGATGCTTTCACACACACAAAGATCGACATTAAATGACCCCGGTCTATTTAAAACCGCAAAAACATCGTGGCTATGCCGTATACCAGACAAAATCCATACTTACCGTATAAAAATCTATAAAAACCCGATATTTTTTTCTTTTTGAATCAAATTTACTTATAAATAAAAAAAATATTTTTATATATTATTATCTTAGAATAACCTCATCAATGCACCCATCTATTTTTGCAGTATAATATCGGATCAAGACCCTGATTATATAGTTTCAACACCATAAAAAGACTTCATAGCTAAGCACGAAGCAAAAAAAAAAAAAAAAACTTTAATGAAACTCGGAATTTCGTAATTTTCCTGAGAAGCTAACAATCAACAACAACCGCAAGTTATTACTTCCCTGATTCGCAATCATTATAGTCGGAGATGAAAAAAAAAATCTTAGAATCTAAAAAAGAACCATTATACGAATACATATAAAACTATGCGTACACATCCAATATGTAAGGCTCTAAATACCTTGGATTAGCATAAAACACAGCCTCCGAAGAATCTTGGGAGAGAGAGAGAAGAGCACATGTTGTTGCCGAAATTGTTTGGATAATTTCAGATCTTAATGAAAGCCAAAATAAAATAATCAACGTTGAAATTTTTTTGATCTTAAATATATATATATATATATATATATATATATATATATTACCAAAAAATATATAATAAATATTTAAATACTTATTAACCCGATTTTTTAATTCCTTGAGTTATTAATAGCATAGCTACTTAAATTTTGACTAACCGAGGCGGCGAGTTCAAATTTAAAAAATAACTACAAAAGTACCTAAGGCCGAGAAAATTGAGGACATACATACCCAAGACCGATGAGTTAGATGTCATGTGGTATGAAGAACATTGGACAAAAGCGAGGCGATTCAGTCAATATTATACCATGTGACATTTGACCAACGTCCTTAAAAAAGTGAACGAAAATATGCGTCACATGTTGTGATTTTGAGTATTTTGCAATTATTTTTGCACTTTAAACTCATGCCTCTTTAATTGATCATAATTTTAATATTTATGTCCCCAACTATAACCCTATTTCAACTCTTGGATAAATGCAACAAGCGCATGGGTATGAGAAATTTCTAGGGGCAATTTGTTTTTTACTTTATTATTTAATGAATAAAATTAATCAGAATAAAATTTCAGTAAATGTCAAATATATTTATACATAAATCATGTACTTAAATATATGTTTGTGAGCCTTGTTGATTCCGAAAAATGGATCAAACGCTGTAGCGGCCAAAAGCTGGATATTGGGCCGGGCCCATCACCTTTTATTGAATTTCCTGGGCTAGATGCTTGACTGACTGATCTTGTAGTGTCTGGCGGATCAGACCCTCCGTTAATCGTCGGACCGGAACTAGGTCTTCTAACCCGTTATCACAAAGTCGTAGGACCCGGGATATAGGTCAGTGACCGCAGAGAATCGGAACCTTCATAGGGTAGGTCGACGATCAGGGGGTGATGGTATATGATGCCGTACCTCGTCGTTTTTAATGAGGTTTCCTACGTACCCATTTTACTAGGATCAGGTCATCACGTAGTTCAAAGTGGGTGTTGGTAGATACGTTCTTAAGATTGCCTTAACAAGCCGAGAGCTGACGATAGAGACGGGGGTCGGTCGATGCTCTCGAACCTCGATCTTCCTATCTTTGGAGAGTCAGGGATTCCTCCGACGTGTTCTCTCTAGGTAGCTTCTCCGCCTCTATCATGGGGAGACGGGTATTCATCCGGCGCCTTCTATCAGGGTAGTATATCCGCCTCTATCTCTAGGGAGTTGGTAGTTCCTCCGGTGAGCCAGGGGGGCGATGGCGGAGACAAGAGTAGGAAAACGCTCGGAGTTTCCTTTAGGAGTCGGCGGTTCCTCCGGTGAGCTAGGGGGCCGATGGCGGAGATGGGAGTCGGACGGAGCTCGGTCCTTCCTCTGGGGAATCAGTGATTCCTCTGGTGGGTCAGGAATTACTCCTACGTTTCCGCTCTTGCTAGCTCCTCCCTTTCGACCTTAGTCGGATATTTATACCGAACTTATATATATATATATATATATATATATATATATATTAGGGGTGCAAATAAAACCCGGAAAAGCGGGTTTTAAACCGCATCCAGACCGGAACCGTATTCTAAATAAACCGGAACCGTATTAATCCGGGTTAAACCGGAACCGGTTTATTAAAAAAACCGCATCCGGATTAAACCGGTCCCGGGTACCGGATTTAGAGAATAAAAAACCCGGAACCCGCATAGTAGCTTACTAAAACCCGGTTATTAAATATATACATAAATTTTTTTAGAATATTCATTTATTTCTATCAAGAGAAATATTCATTTATTTGTTTCTCATCAAACTCCAAACTAATGTTGTAGGTTAATCATTTGTTTCTTCTAGTCCAAATTGATATAATTTTTCTCTCTCACAATACTAATAGTATAAAACATTACATGTATTTATTATGTTAATTACTTATCAGTTTTTGTAAGTATATGTGTTATGTTTATGATATAGTTTGATTTTTTAATTTTGGCTATAATTACTTCAAGTTTTTTTTTTTTTTTTTTTTTAAATATAAAATTTAGGTTCAAATCCGTATTATAACCCGAAACCGGATTTTAAAACCGAAAATAAATAAAAATCCGGATCCGGGTTTAAAAACCGTTTTTTTATTTTAAAACCGGGTTTTAACCCGGATCCGGATTTCCGGTTTTTTATGTAAAAATATTCGGATCCGGATTTCAATTTCAAAAAAACCCGGATTCTGGATCCGGGTGGCGGGTATGGCAAAAAATCCGGGTACCCGGTCCGCTTGCACCCCTAATATATATATATATATATATATATATAGAGAGAGAGAGAGAGAGAGAGGAGAGAAAACAACGTTTATCACTATATAGAGCATTTGAACAAGTGTTGATCTAAGTTGTGATGGGATACCGTTTGATTGAAATGAAGCTTACATTTATAGTAGGGTGTATGGATCAACGAGAAATTATTAATAACTTTCTCGGGCCCTTGAACAATTTGAATATTGCTTGGCACGATGGCGCGATAAAGGCTTTTTGCAGTAAAAGTAACTGAACTTTCTATTGACTTTTTTTCGAGCCGAGTCTTGTTGGCTTTTTGGTTTGACTTTTTGGGGTATGTTTTTTGGGTGGGCCTTAATATTTTTATACCCCGAGAATCACCCATAACAAGCCTTCTAAATTTATAAAAATATATAATAGCAATGAAAATTCAAATTATAGTCAATCAGACAATTTTCAATTTCTTTTTAGTTGAAACGTGAACGAGTATCCAAGTAAAAAAATAGTAACTCTGTTTAATCTTTATAAAAAATATTAAAGGAGAGCGTGTATGTATCATCTCCATACAATTGTTCTTTAGTTTATAATTATTTCATTTTATTATCTACTGATTGATTATAATTTTGGTACTTCTGCCGCATTATCTTAAATTTATATGAAGAGTTTTTTTTTTTTTCTTTTTTTTCCAGCGACTTCCCTCATTTCTAGAGCGTGACTCCCTCCCTCACTGCCTCCTTTTATAGTACACAACAGTAAACACAACACAGCACACAACACCAAGCCCTCTTCACGAAAACACACAAACACAACAATGGCTTCCAACTCCAAGCACTCCCCAGCCGAAGACAAACTCCCACTGCGGAAAATTCCCGGCAGCTGCGGTATGCCGTTCTTCGGGGCGATGAAGGACCGCTACAGCTACTTCTACTTCCAAGGCCAAGATGAGTTCTTCAAAACGCGAATCACACGCCACGGCTCCACTGTCTTCCGAACCAACATGCCACCCGGTCCCTTCATCGCCTCGAACCCCAGAGTCATAGCCGTGCTTGACGCCGTGAGCTTCCCTGTGCTTTTCGACAATGAACGTGTCGAGAAGCGCAATGTCCTGGACGGAACCTTCATGCCCTCCACCGCCTTCACTGGCGGCCACCGCGTCTGCGCCTACCTCGACACCGCCGAGCCCAACCACGCCAGGCTCAAGTCCTTCTGCCTCTCCGTCCTCGCCTCGCGAAAAGACCGTTTCATCCCTCTCTTCCGAACCTCGCTGTCCCAGCTCTTTGACGAAGCGGACGAGCGCTTTGACGATGGGGAAAAGCTCGTGAACTTCAACAAGTTGAACGACCAGATGTCGTTCAACTTCCTGTTTCAGCTCTTCAGCGACGGCTGTACCAAAAAGCCCATGGACGCAGGGCTCGGGTCCACCGGCCCGGGAAAGTTCGACAAGTGGCTCGTCTTCCAGCTCCACCCGCTCATCACACTAGGCGTTCCGAAACTCCTCAGCTGCGTGGAGGACTTACTCATGCACTTGTTTCCGCTTCCGTGGTTCCTCGTCAAGTCCGACTACACCAAGATTTATGAAGCCTTCCGCTCGTCGGCGAGCTCAATCCTCGACGAAGCGGAACGTTTTGGTATCGACCGAGACGAGGCTTGCCACAACTTGGTTTTCATGGCGGGTTTCAACGCCTACGGAGGAATGAAGGCTTGGTTTCCCACGCTGATGAAGTGGGTTGCAACCGCAGGGGAAGACGTGCATCGTCAGCTCGCGGATGAGATCCGGACCGTCGTTAAGGACGAGGGTGTCACCTTTGCTTCGCTGGAGAAGATGGAGTTGACCAAGTCAACGGTCTACGAGGCCTTTCGGATGGAACCGCCGGTTCCGTTCCAGTACGGGAAGGCCCGGGAGGATATGGTGGTCCGCAGCCACGACGCACGGTTCGAGATCAAGAAAGGCGAGATGATCTTCGGCTACATGCCCTTCGCGACCAAAGACCCGAAGATATTCGACGACGCTGACAAGTTCGTGGCGGACAGGTTCGTGGGCGAGAAGGGGGCCAATCTGTTGAAGTACGTTCTGTGGTCGAACGGACCGGAGACGGAGAAGCCGTCAGCGGAGAACAAGCAATGCCCGGGGAAGGATCTGGTGGTGCTCTTGTCCAGGGTTCTTGTGATGGAGCTCTTTCTCCGGTATGACACGGTGGATGTGGAGGCTGGGAGGTTGTTGCTCGGTTCGTTGGTCAAGTTCCGGTCGTTGACCAAGGCCACATGATGTATGGTTGACTAATTATTTTGATGTATGAATTATATGGTATATGGCTATAATTACTGCGGTATAAAAAATATGTAAGCCCATGCATAGCTCATAAATTCATAATGCAGTAATTTTTAATTCAAATTGCAATTGTTTTATTAATAATTAAAACGCAGATTTTTTCACAGCACCATTTTTAATATCAAAAAATTATTTTCCATTTTATAATTATTCTCTATTTTCTAAATTTATAAAATTCTCAATTAATATAATTATGAAATAAGAAAGGGAAACTTAGTAAAATAACATTCAAGTTACTAACTGAAAAAATGAGACCAATAACTTGATATTTCAAAAAATATGACAACATGTGCTTGGTTTAGTGGTAACAAGCATCACTTTAAGACATTAGATGTCTTGAGTTCGAGTCACCATGGGGTAGGAGTGAAATCTAAAGATCCTCATATATATATATAGAAAAAAATTGTTTTTGGACAAAAGTAACATTAATTCACTTTTCCGGCCCGAAGATAGCCGGAAAATTCAGCTATCTTTATTCAAGATAACCAAAAAAAAAAAATTGGTCATCTTTGACCAGCATGATCGAAAAATTCGGCTACATTGGACAAAGATAGTTTAGTTTTTCGACTATCTTTATTTCGGTCATCTTATTAGCAATAGAAAGCACCAATTTTTTTTTTAAAAGATGTCCGAACTTTTTGGTCATTTTAAGAAAATATGACCTAAATTTAAGATAAACTAAAGATATTTTTGTCTAAAAATTATAAAATATTATTTTTAAAATATGCAATTTTAGATATTATTTTATCAATTAATGATAATATAAGTCCTATTTTATCAAGTTTCATACCACATATATTATTGAATACGCTACTGGCATTGTGTTAAAAGTTTTAGATGTATGTATTGTCTAATCTCTCATAATAATATTTTACAGTCTTAATCACTCTAGGATTTTGTATTATATAAACAGACTTGGCATCCCAACGTGGATCAACTTGACTATATATTTATCTATCTGACTCAAAATATTTCAAGATTTTCTAAACAATAAATATATTTTAAGGTTTTTTATTATATAAAATTGATCACATAGGATAACAGATGATACTGTATTCTGTGAGCCTAGAGTCTTCTTCTTCTTATTATTTTTTAACATGTCGTGTGTAGAACCAATAATTATTTAATTATTATTCACACAGATTAAGACATATATTAATATAGATTGCAGCATCTATTTAATAAAATTACATTAAAATAGTAAAGTATTCTACAAAACTCTTCATATCGAAATTAGCCATTTAATACCGGTCAGTCACAATCAATATATATATATATATATATATATATATATATATATATAAGTGACTGCCCGGCGGGATTCTTGCTCAAGTTGGGCACTCTGGATTATTTTTCTATAGTCATATTCTTTTATCAAAATACAATAAAAATAAGAATATTTACGGTATAAATATCGATATGACTTATATTTACTAGTGATGTAAATTTTTAATAGTACAATTTTATTTAGTTTTTTTTTTATTAACTCCTTACTATGAAGTTTCACATAACGATATGTAATTTTTTTCTTCTTCATGATTTTGCTTTTTTTGTCTGCTCTTTGTTCATTTTAATCACGCGGCGACATGATCAATCAAGAGTGTTTTAGTTTTTTTTTTACATAGAACATGTTTTGATTATAATGTATTTATAAGTTTTATAGCTCAAATGTAGTTGGAAAGGACAAAATTGTGAATGAATCGTATGTCACGTGTTAAACTTCACCGTAACATGTTAATATATTAACACAATTTTTTATATTATTGAACATTTGTGTAAAATAAAAGAGAATAATTGAAAACTAGTTGTAGAATTTATGTCATATAGCTTTCCGAATTTATTTCCATAAATAGAAAATAACCCAATGAAGCAAGTTAAATTTATTACTAGCATTAAGCTCTGTCAATTTATGTGATAGTTGTGGGACAGCTCATCCATTATAGAGGATTCTTTCCCTTGTCTTTTATTTTGCATATCTTTTGTCCACTCAAACCTCGAGCAAATTTGTATAAACAAAGTAGTTGATCATAACACGACTCACACGAGGAAAACAGAAAAGACCAAGCTATATCTACCTTCGCTGTCTTTATTTGTGTGCTGAATCCATGTGTTGAGCACGACATTGATTTTTGAAGATATAATATATATATTTATATATATATATATATATATATATATTGTATAGTCTTAGGTAAGTTTAATCCTGGCATTTTTACCCAATTATAAATTTTATGCTTTGTACGTGTAAACAAGCACACTCAGTGCTCTGCAGGGAATACAATCACCCATGCCCAAATAAGAAAAATGTTATAGTTATAGCCCATATCAAGTCCAGCCCCTACTAGCAAATATCGTTTAGCTAGCCCATGTGTAGACCCACTCAGAGCTCTGCATGGACTACAACTACCCCAACCCAAATAAAGAAAAAGCCTATAATTATAGCCCATATCTTTTTTAATCCCTACTAGCAAATATCGTTAAGCTCAGGTGCGGACGCACTTAAGGCTCTGCAGGGACTACAGCCACCCCAACCCACGCAAGAAAAAGCCTAAAATTATAGCCTATATCAAGTCCACCCCTACTCAAATACCGTTTAGCCCAGGGGCGGACCCAATCAGGGCTCTGTAGGGACTACAACCACCCCAACTCACATAAGAAAACACCAATAATTATAGCCCATATCAAGTCCATCCCCAACTAGCAAATATCGTTTAGCCCAGGGGCGTACCCACTTAGGGCTCTGCAAGGACTACAACCACCCCAGTCCACAAAAGAAAACGCCTATAATTATAGCTCATATCAAGCCCATCCCCTACTAGCAAATATCGTTTAGCCCAAGGGCATACCCATTTAGGGGTTTGCAGGGACTACAGCCACCCCAACCCATATAAGAAAAATGCTATACTTATAGCCTATTAATTCCAGCCCCTATTAGTAAATATCGTTTTGCCCAGGGGGAGACCCCCTCAGGGCTCTGCAGTGACTACAACCACCCCAGCCCACATAAAAAAAAATATATATATAATTATAACTCATATCAAGTCCAGCCTCTGCTAGCAAATATTCTTTAACCCCAATCTAAAACTTAGTCAGATTTTCGCTTGAAGCCAACTCACTTCTCCTCTCTCTTCGCATACACTCGAGTACTCTATAGTCTATAGTTTATTTCATGTCTCCCATCGTATTCACTATATTATACATTCTCACTTAATCTTTCTCTGTATTGATATACTTTTAAATAATGAAAACTAAAACATGGAATTCAATAAGTTAAGGTGAGAAACATGTTCTGACTAGGCAAATTCGTGATTTGTTACTCATAAATCATAATACTGGAATATGACTCAATGATAATTTTTTTAATTAAATTTTTTTATTATTTATGTTGTGGATAATTGTAATTAGAGTGTGTTAATTACTGTTCATAGTCTTAGGTTGTATATAAGGCTTTACCCATTCAATGAATTCAATGAAATCATAACATTGAAAACCCTAAAAACTACATGGTATCATAGCTCGGATTGAGAGCTTACAGGAGCGAGCTGTGTTACTTGTAACTTGCCGGAGTTCCGTACGCGGAGGAGTAACTCGGCAAGGGCAGCGGTCGCTCGGAGTTAGGGTTGCGAAGCTCGAGGTGAGTCCGAGGACTCAGAGAGCGTGGAGAGAAGGTCTGGTCGCGTTCCAGATCTGGTTCGGAAGAGCTGGGAGAAGAAGCTCGGGTATAGGGCTTGGAAATCGAAGGCACAGTTGGAATCGATCGATTGGAAGCGAGAATCTCGGAGAAGTTTGGAATCGAGCACGAGCTGGAGGTTCGCAAAGGTTAGGGCTTGATTTCTTGGGAGTTGGGAATCGCTTTAGACGAGGAGAGAAACTCGCACTTGAGCTGGAAGAAGGTTGTTGGGATCGCACAAGTGAGACGCTGAACTCACACTGGTCGTAGAAACGATCGTCGCCGGAGAGTCGAAGCTTGGAGAAGAGAGAGGAAGCTCGTCAATAGCAGGCTATCACGACCTAGGGCTTGGAGAGATTCCGGCGAGTTCCACGGCGGTCGTCGGCGACGGAGGCGATAGCTCAAGCGACGGAGGCATAGCTTGGTGAGAGGAGGCAGGAGTCGAACGAGAGAAAAAAAGAGAACCCAAAAAAAAAAGGAAAAAGGAGGGGAAATTCCTTTTTTGCCTTTTTTTAGTGTTCTCTGATTGTTTCTGCGCAAGTTTTGGTGTGCTCACTGTTGGAAATCACGTCTCGGATTCCGTGTAAATTATCACGAATTATACCTCCGAACCGTCCGGGTAACATTTAAAAATTAATTTTAAAGCGGAATAACTTATTATCCGTGCAACGGGCCGGATATCGGATAATAACCATTTAACAAGATCTGATAAATATTATGTAATTTAATATTCATAAATCATTATTAATAATCTAGTCATAATAGGAAATAAATAGAAAGCAGTAAATGGTTGCATTTATTAACCCAATGCATAAGGCCGTACCTCTATTGACGACTTCCGGCTGCGCGTTCTGAATCGGACAGGGCTCCGCCGGTGCTGAGGGAAACTCCCGTGATCTTCCGGGATATTCTCCTGGAATCCTTGTACCGAAGCGTGGGCTTCGCTGGCAGGACTCCGTCGCAAAATTTAAACTGATGGTTCTTTTTAAGCTTCCGGAGAACTAAGTCTCTTAAGCCGAACCAGAAAGAGAGAGATCAGAGAGAAAATTCGCAGACCCTAAAGGAGAGGGAGAGTTCGAATTTTTCTCTGGGGAAAGGTGTAAAAAATGTGTAGAATGAGCCTCCTATTTATAGGCTCAAACCGTAACCGAATTGGAGAAATTCCCTTTCTTATTTTTGAATTTCATATATTAAATATAATTAATTATCTCAATCCAATGGTCGAGATTTAATCTCATCTAAATCCAAGGGATATAATTACTTAGGGATTTAATTAAATAAGTAAGATTAGGATAAAATCAAAAATCCAATCTTATCTTCTTATCTTTATAAATTCGAATTATACATATATATATATATATTAAAATTCGAATTATCATTATCTAGATCCAACGGTTGAGATAAATCTTTAAACCGATCTAATGGATCAAATTAGTTTAGGATAAAATCAAATATAAAAAGATTTAATAAAAACAATTTCGAATTTATCCTTAACTTATAATTCGAAAAATAATATAATTATATATAATTAATTAATTTCCAATCCAACGGTGAAGATTAAATCTTAGACCGATCCAACGGATATATATAATTAATTAATCAAATTCGAAAAATGAAACTTGATCACCAAGTCATTAATTTTGAGTTCATCAATATCCTAATCCAACGGTTGATATTAAATCATAACCAATCCAATGGATTAAATTGATTGTAAGGTTTTTCTCAGATACCAAAACTTTAGTTACTTTTGCCGCAATTATGGAAAGACCAAAGTCTATCCATTCGAATGTGAATGGATCCACATTCCAAAAGCCCAATTCGATTTCTACACTATAATATATTTAAAATATATTATTTTCATATTAATATAAATCTATTAATTATTGAATAATTATTAATAATACATTAATAATAAAATTCGAATAATTAAATTATATTAATATTCTCTGATCTCAATATCACACATTTAAATGTCATGGTGACACACCATCATTTAAATTCGTGACATGTGATTTAATTTCATAGTTTACCGAAATGATCACAAACTTAGAAATTCTCTAAATCACAAACCGTACGTCGAAACGACTTGGTTCCAAAAGAAATGTTGCTTAGAATTTAATTTCCAACAACTTTCATGTTTATAGAAAATCCAAATTCTATTTTCTTTTGTCAGTTAATTTCGGTTACCTAGATATGGTACTTTTGCCACGCTACTGATAAAACTATCTGATGTCTGTCACAGACTTCAGTTTTATGAGTCTTGCCAAATGATCTTAAAAACATTTCAATGTCTTTATCACGTACGTATCATCCGTTACGGAGCTATCCTGGGGACCATGGACCCGTATCACTTAAGCTCCAACGAACTGCTAGTTGTTCGTCAAACCTCGAAGTGATTCCACTATAGACCCGAGGCTGCACTATTTAGTGATACGGTATATATTATTCCCTTTATAATAGCAGGTTGTTCATTGATACAATCAAATTCGGGTTATTGATCTTTCACTTGATGATCCACACACGAGCAGGCGGTTTCTACCGTTATGCCCCTCATTGCATTTTCATCCTTGACTCAGTCAGTAATGTTATGAGTGACCCACTTATGGTTTCGATTCATAAGTTGCGCACGGGTACCTCTCACTTCTCACCACCGACAATCAAGGGAATCATCATGACTCTGAAGAGAGCTGTGTGATGCCCATGTCTATGACCAAGCTACCCTTACTGCTGACTATCATGCTCCCAAAATAATAGTGTTGGGAACAACGGTAATATATTGTGTTCTTTAACGGTTAAATCAAAGAATAATCAAGCCAGCAGCTCGGACTCAAGATCACTCAGGACTTAGATCGAATATCCATTTGATCATCTACTAGTGACTCAACTCCAAGTTATCAGTGACGGTCTTATATGATAACTTCCGGAGTTTAAGTTAGGTCCAGTCCAGTATGAAGACACTTCATACTTAATGCACTTCTAGTGAGTGTGACACACACAAAATCCAGAATAGGATTGTCACTTAGTCACATTAATGACCTTGTACGATTAATGGTCTCCCACCCAGTTAATCAGGTCACAGACATTTTAAGTTCATTTATTATGATTATTAATTCTTCTTCACATTGACTATTGTTGTGATAATAATTCATAATTGCATCCTTTATAAACTAAGGATCAAACATTCTATTTTACTCTACCAGAAACTATAATAAGATTATCATAATAAGTATTATCTTTATTCAATGACTTGTCATAATCTTTTACAAATGGATAAAAATATCTTGTTTAAGGACACATATGTCCAACACTCACAAGCAGAAAAAAAAAATCGTTTGTTTCGGGTGTGTTTCTGCGTGTGCCTGTGCCGAAACTCTCGTGCCTGCGCTCAGAAGAGGAATTATTTTTCTATCCGTGCCTGCGTCAAAACTCGTATGCCTGCGCCCAGAAAATTATTTTTGTGAGATCATTCTCTGTCCTTTCTCTTTTCGTTTGGTGAACTTTGATTGGGTCCGGGGAGCCATAAGGTAGGATCCGGCAATAAGTTCAAAGAAAAACAGGATGTCGGCGGTCGATTTAAAAGGGATGACAGAGACAGAACTTGGAGAATTGGTTGAGTTCTTCAAAGCTTGGAAATGGACTGGAATATTGGGTATTTTGAAGCGAGAAAAGGTGATGAAACTCGATCTTCAATCGATTGATTTGAAACTCGATGGGCCAAACAGTTACTTGGATTGGTCCCTCCGAGTAGAGAGAGCTTTAGAGGCGAGGAATCTCGAGAGCTTTATTACAGGGGAAGAAGAAAAGCCCGATGAAAACACTTTGAATTGGAAGGAATGGAAGACCACGCATAGCGCGATATACACAAGGCTACTTGGTTCGATGATTCTGGAGATCGCCGGTGAAGTTTAGATGCTCCCAACCGTCAGAGATGTCTGGGAAAAGTTGAGAGTATTCTACGGAGGCACCGATAACAAGATGAGAGTGTTCCAGATCCTACAAGACATCGGGCTAGTGGTACAGGGAGACAAATCAATTAGGGAGTATGCGAGAGAGCTGAAAAGGTTGTGGGCTCAATATGATTATTTCTCAGCGCACGAGAATTGTGATTCTCGCAAGTGCATAAGGAGTCAAGAAATTGCGGAGATCAGAACATGAGATTCCTGGAGAAGTTGAACCCAACCTTCACACATAGGAGGTCGATACTTCTATCGACTAAGGAAATTTCGTCGTTGGACGAGAAAATTGCAGCAATGGTCGAGGAAGAAACCATAATGTGAGTACATACCGAGGCCGGAGATGCTCCGGGTACGAGGTCTGCACTGAATGTTGGAGCGAGCGACAATAGAGACCGAAAAGAAACTCGGCAGTGTTACAACTGTGGTGCGACTGGCCACCTGAGGGCGGCATGTCCAAATGCACCGAAGGAGAGGGAGTACGTCAATCGAGGACACTCTAGTGCCCGCGGGCGTGGACAGTTTTGAGGTCGTGGCTGTGGTGGTCGTAGAGGTGGTTACAATGGTAGTCATCGTGCACACCTGACGGCTGGAGACGATGAAGAGGAAGACACGGAACCGATCTTCACCAAGAAGGAGGTTCTCGAGATGTTAAGGAATGATAGGCTGGTGAAACAAACAGGCATGAAGCCCATGACTGAAGGGGGGTATTCGTCTACGGCTAATGTTGTGACATTCACCGACTCCTATACTGGTAAGGCTCTCTCCTCTAGTCGGATTACACGAAGGAAAGATTGGATAGTGGATTTGGGCGCTATTCGGGCGCTACTCAGCATGTGACTGGCGCTGCGAGTCCCAACTAGCAGTCCCTGAGAAGATACAAACTGCCGATGGCACATTCCAACCTGTTGTTGGAAAGGGTATAGTTGGGTGTACGGATCTTATGACCTTGACAGATATGCTACATGCTCCGTCATTTCCAGTGAGCCTTTTGTCCATAAGTGCCGCTATTATCCGATTAAACTGTAGAGTGAAGCTTGATATTCCTAAGGTGGTGTTTTAGGAGATGGGAACCGGTCGGGTACTTGGAACTGGAACTTGGTGTAACAGGCTGTGGTACATAGACCGAGAAGGTATGGATGCGGCGTTGGTGTCCATGGTGGAGAAGGAAGACACGAAGATGTCCGGCGCAAGTGCGGTTGGCGAGTTGATGTTGCATCACCAACGCATGGGGCACCCGTATTTTAAAACCTTAAAGATGTTATATCCGTTATTGCATGAAAAGTCTTATAAACAAAAACTTGTATGTGATTCGTGTGAATTTGGAAAACATACCCGGGGCTCTTATGTTAGCTCGGGCAGAAGAAGCCTTCACCCTTTTGATTTGATTCATTCAGATGTATGGGGACCATGTCCCACGACTTCAATACATGGATATCGTTATTTTGTGACGTTTATTGATTGTCCTACTCGTGTTACTTGGTTATATCTGATGAAAAATAAGAGTGAAGTGCTTACATGTTTCAAAGACTTTCACAAAAGGGTTCAGATTCATTACAGTGCCGTGTTGATGGTTCTAGTATCTCGGTATCATTCTGTGGTCAAGACACTGAGGTCAGATAATGGGACAGAGTACATCAATAATGCCTTTAGAGAATATCTATCCCTATATGGGATCGATCATCAGACTACATGCCCATATACCTCAGAACAGAATAGAGTTACAAAACGGAAGAACCGACATCTTCTCGAAATAGCTCGGTGTATGATGAAGAACGTTCCAAAGTACTTGTGGGGGGAGGCTATTATGACAGCATCGTACCTAGTGAACAAGATGCCGTCGAGGGTGTTAAATGAAAGAACACCAATGGAGATGTTGGGACTAGGTACCGAAGGACTTGTTCCAAACAAAGTTTTTGGATGTGTGTGCTTTGTCAAGGACAATAAGCCAACAGTCGGGAAGTTGGATCATAGAGCCGTGAAGTGTATCTTTGTAGGATACTCTCCTACTCAGAAAGGGTATATATGTTGGAGCCCTGTCGAGAAGCGACAGTTTGTGAGCATGGATGTGACATTCTGTGAGCATGAGTCCTACTACGACGTGCCTGTTTCTTCTCCCTTTGGAGACTCGCATGATACGCGATAGGGGGAGAATGGTGGCAGTAGTTGTAGTCCCAGACCATCTATAGTGACAGTAATGAGTCGTTAGGTTTCGTATGATTCAATCTCGGAGTCAGAGACTGAGGAGACGGTGACAGAGGCTTAAGACGGTGACAGAGGTCAGACTCAAGGGGAGAGCTCAGGGTCAGAGACTAAGGAGAAGATCGACGGGGACAAAGATCAAGCTCAGGGGGAGCTGAGTGCCACGACAGAGAGGAATGCGGAGAAAAGTGGGGATCTGGCTCAGGGGGAGCTTCAGGTGTAAACGAGGAGGAGGCGACGGGATCAGGCAATGCCCGAGCCACCTACACCAGTGGAGACCACTTTGTGGAGAAGTTCGCGAAGTAATACGGGACGTCCTCCGAACAGATACGGCTACCACATTGGAGATTATGTCTCGTATGAGGACTTTGGGGATGAAGCCCGGGCAATGTTCACGTCATTGGATGCGGTCACTATTCCCAAGACATGGCAGCAAGCAAAGGCGGATCCAAAGTGGAAAGCTGCGATAAAGGAAGAACTCAGTGCCTTGGAAAAGAACAAGACGTGGGATCTTGTTTCGCTACCAGCGCGGAAGAAGGCTGTGGGATGTAGATGGGTATTCACAGTCAAGCAAAACCCGGAAGGGCGCATTGAGTTCTACAAGGCACGGTTAGTTGCGAAGGGGTATAGTCAGACGTACGGCATAGACTATGACGAGACATTCGCACCGGTGGCAAAGATGAGTACGGTGAGGACTCTTGTGTTGGTGGCAGCCAATCGTGGATCGAAACTGCACCAACTCGATGTGAAAAATGCGTTTCTTCATGAAGACTTGATGAAGGAAGTGTACATGGAGATACCGCCGGGATTTGAGACTGAGCAGACGACAGGGAAGGTGGTCAAGCTGAAGAAGTCGTTGTATGGTTTGAAGCAATCTCCGAGAGCCTGGTTTGATCGATTCAGAAAGGCTATGATAGACATCGGATACGAGCAGATCAACGCTGACCACACGGTCTTCCACTAGCGGCGAAGAGATCGGACCACTATACTCGCGGTGTTTGTGGATAATTGTAATTAGAGTGTGTTAATTACTGTTCATAGTCTTAGGTTGTATATAAGGCTTTACCCATTCAATGAAATTATAACATTGAAAACCCTAAAAACTACAATTTAATCATATGAATATTTATTTATTAGCACCTATCCTTTGCTTAGTCTTGATAAAAAAAAATATTTTTTGAAAAAAATTAAGAGTAAGGTTTGTCACGATGTCAACTGTTTTTTTTTCCAACCTCTCCCAACGTAATTTTCTAGATCCGCCACTTCCCAAAAAAAATTACAAAACTAGTTTCCCAAACCAGCTAACCAAACACCACCCAAATTTCTAATTAATGAAAATTTACTTTTTTCTACGAACAATCACATGGTATCCGAGCAAAAGAGGAGAAGTCAAAAACCCTTATCTCTTCTTCAATCTTTAGCCGCCGTCACTCATCCTATTCCTCGCCGGACGTCCATGCCTGGCAAATTTCCTCCAGCCGACGCGCTACCTCATCTCGCGAGCCTCTTCTGCTCAGCGTCTCCTTAAGCTCCGACCAACGCCTTCTCTTTTGCGCCATTTTTTTTTTCAAATCGCGACCTGCTCATTTCTCAAGCTCTGAAAAATCTTCTAAACCAGACATTCGATGCTCCTCGACGCTGCGACACATACTCTTCCTCGCATGACTCCAAATCTGCACGATGGATCCATTAGAGAAGCTAGATTTGTGATTCCATATCCAACAAGAGCTTCCATTTCGACTCCGGATCTGATTGTTGCTTACGTGTGGCGGTTCTTCCCTCCACGTGACCTCTTGTGAAGTGGCTCATCCAGGAGAGAATCTTGGTTCCATCTCCGCGAACCTTCGTGAGCTTTTATTGGGTCGAATATAAGATCTCTTCTCACTTGGCGTCCCTGCACCCGGATTTGAAACTCAGCACCCCTGCATCCGTTGGCGTCCCTGCGCCCAGATCTGAAATTTGATGTCCCTGCGCCACAGTAGCATTTTGAATCATTTTTTTTTTCAATTTTGCAGTATGTCTTCCTCAGCTGAAATCAATCACAAAACTCGATTACCAATCACAAATTAATTGGCAATAATTATCTTCAATAGTCAAAATCGATGTTAATGATTGTAAGATGAAGAGAGAAAAACGGGTATCTCACATGTGAGACTCACATACCAGATTCCAAGGATCCTAAATATATCTCATGGAAGAACAATCAATGACGAGTGGCTCACTAATTATATAGCAGAAAATCTTAGTGTGAAATTTTTACTTTACGAAACCGCCAAAGATATTTGGGACTCAGCTCACAATCTGTATTTAAACTATAAGACTACTTCTAACGTCATCAACCTCGAATCTTGGTTGTACAATCTTTACAAAGGTGAAATAAGTGTTAATGACTACTATATATGATGGTTTTTCCCACTATTGGCGCCAGCTGGATGTGTTTCAAGTCAAGTTTTGGAAAGACCCCAAAAAATGCTACTACGTTTTGGGAATTAAAGATAGAAAAACGATCAATATGGTTTTTCCTAGGGATAAACAGAGACTTTAACGTCGTTTGTGGTCATATCATGGTGACATATCTACTTCCTTATCGTCAGGAAGCTCTCTCCGTTGTTCGACATGAAGAGAGTCCCTAACTCCTTAAGATTTCAAAACTATGTTCATAAAATCGAAGGATAAGCAATGTCCATGCCTTAATCCTCATCACATGCCCCTTCCTTTGCCTCAAATGCTCTTCGTCGTGAACGTACTTGGTGAAAACATTGAAATGTTCATGGTCACTTGAAATTAAATCGTTTGATGATACTTGAAAAGCCAACTAGTTCGAGGCCGACTCAATCAAAGTTCAACAAGAATTTTCGGGTTAATGTCATCGACTCCTCTAAGCTTTCCAACACTCAATCGAGCTCTATCTCCAAAGATGAGCTTGGTCGACTTATTTGCGTGATGGATGCATTACACATGATGTTCAACAAGCAACATAACGTTGGACACAGTTTCTCCCTACGAGCCGACTCAGTAAGCAACATGATGTTCAAATTTTCTGCACGAAACATGGATAATTAATTTAGGAGCATCGAAAGATATGAAGAGTGATAAGAGTTACTTTTTCATGCTTGGACCAAGCCTAAGATACTCATCTGTTCGGACTGCTAATTGAACCTTCATATTGGTTTCATGAATTTTCTCTATCTGATTATCAGAGGAAAATATACTTCAATCTGTGTTATTTATCCAAAGATTACTTGCAACATTATTTCGGTTAGTAAAATAACACGTTATGCTAATTTTATATCTTGATTTTTTTGCCGATTTATGTGATTTTCAGGTTGTGGGGTCGGGCCGCAAAATGATTGGTCAATGCGAGATACGTGACGAACTCGACGTGTTTGAAGATACAACTTTTTCCAAGAAAAAAAGTTCAAGACTCCGACCGAGGTCTTGTGTCATCAAACAATGTAACTATTTCAAATTTTATGTCTATAGAGGACCAAGTTATTTAATAGCATTATCACATTGTGTTGGACATGTGTCTTTAAACAGGCTGTTTTACCCTATTGTAATAGATTATGATAAGTCGCTGAATAAATATGGTACTTATTATGTTAATCTTATTATAGTTTCTGGTAGAGTAAAATAGAATGTTTGTTCCATAGTTCATAAAGGATGCAATTATGTTACTATTATCACAACCGAGTCAATGTGAGGAAGAATTAATAATCATAATAAATGAACTTAAAATGTCCGTGACCTGATTAAATGGGTGGAAGCCCATTAATCGTATAAGGTCATTAACGTGACTAAGTGATAATCCTATTCTGGATTAAGTATGTGTGTCACACGCAGTAGAAGTGCATTAAGTATGAAGTGGCTTCATACTGGACTGGACCTTACTTAAACTCCGGAAGTTGTCATATAAGACCGTCACTGACAACTTGGAGTTGCGTCACTAGTAGATGATCAAATGCATATCCGATCTAAGTCCTGAGTGACCTCGAGCCAGGACTGTTGACTTGATTGTTCTTTGATTTAACCGTTAAAGAACACATTTACTGTCGTTCCTAATGCCGATATTTTGGGAACATGATAGTCAACTGATAAGGGTAGCTTGGTCATAGAAACGGACATCACATAGCTCTCTTTAGAGTTAAGATGATTCCCTTGACTGTTGGTGGTGAGAAGTGAGAGGTACCCGTGCGCAACTTATGAATCGAAACCATAAGTTTGTTACTCACAATATTACTAACTAAGTTAAGGATGAAAATGCAATGAAAGACAAAACAGTAAAAACCGCCTGCTCGTGTGTGGATCATCAAGTGAAAGATCAATAACCCGAATTTGATTGTGTCAATGGACACCTTGCTATAAAGGGAATAATATATAATGTATCACTAAAGAGTGCAGCCTCGGGTTTATAGTGGACTAACACCGAGGTTTGACGAACCACTAGCAGTTCATTGGAGCTTCAGTGATACGGGTCCATGGTTCCCAGGATAACTCCGGAACGGATGATACGTACGTGATTTAAACATTCGGTATGTTTTATCATTTGTCAGGATTCATAAAACTAGAGTCTGTGTCAGACTTTGGAAGTTTTATTTTTGACGTGGCAAAAGTATCAAAGTTTGGTGCTGGAAATTTAACTGATAAAAGAAAGTTGAATTTAGATTTTTCATCAACTGAAAAGTTATTGAAAATTAAATTCTAAGAGACTTTGCTTTTTTAACCGAGTCGTTTCGACGTACGGTTTGTGATTTAGAGAATTTCCAAGTTTACGATCATTTTCGTAAATATGTGAAATTTAATCACATGTCACGAATTTAAATGGTGGTGTTGCTGTTGGTGATGGGATCTCGGATCCTGTGAATATTATCACGAATTATACTGTCAAACCGTCCGGGTAACATTTAAATTTTTTATTTTAAGCAGAAAAACATGTTAACTGACCAACGGTCCGAACATTGGATAATAACCATATTACAAGACCTGATAAATATTAGATAATTTAATATTCATAAATCATTATTAATAATCTAGTCTTATAGGAAATAAATAGAAAGCAGTAAATGGTCGCATTTATTAGCCCAATGCATAAGGCCGTACCTCTATTGTCGACTTCCGGCTGCGCGTTCTGAACTTGGCAGGGCTCCGCCGGTGCTGAGGGAAACACCTGTGATCTTCTGGGATATTCTCTTAGATTCCTCGTACCGGAGCGTGGGCTTCGCCGGCAGGACTTCCTCGCAAAATTTAAACTGATGGTTCTTTTTAAGCTTCCGGAGAACTAAGTCTCTTAAGCCGAACCAGAGAGAGAGACCAGAGGAATAATTCGCAGACCCTTAGGGAGAGGGGGAGTTCGAATTTTTCTCTGGGGATAGGTGTGAAAAATGTTAGAATGAGCTCCCTATTTATAGGCTCAGACTGAAACCAAATTAGAGAAATTTCCTCCCCTAAAATTCGAATTCTATAATTAAATATAATTAATTATTTCAATCCAATGGTCTAGATTTAATCTTATCTAAATCCAAGGGATATAATTAATTAGGGATTTAATTAAATAAGAAAAGACTTGGATAAAATCAAAAACTAATTTTATCCTCTTATCTTAAAAAATTTGAATTTATATATATATATATATATATTAAAATTCGAATTGTAATTATCTAGATCCAACGGTTGAGATAAATCTTTAAACCGATCTAATGGATCAAATTAATTTAGGATAAAATCAAATTTCTAAAGATTTAATAAAAAATTAATTCGATTTTATCCTTTCATATAATTCAAAAAATATATATAATATATATAATTAACTAATTTTCAATCCGACGGTAAAGATTAAATTATAAACCGATCCAACGGATATAATTAATTACATAAATTTGATCCTAATTAAGCTTGGTCACCAAGCTATTAATTTCGAATTATATTTAGGGCTAAAATCAACTATCTTAATCTAACGGTTGATATTTAATCCTAACTGATCCAATTGATTAAATTGATTTTAGGGTTTTTCTCAAATACCAAAACACTTGGTACTTATGCCGCAATTATGAAAAGACTAAAGCCTATCCATTCAAAAGTTATATTGTTCCACATTCCAAGGCATAATTCGATTTTATACATATAATATATATAAATATATATTATTTATATATTAATATAAATCTATTAATTATTAAATAATTATTAATAAGATATTAATAATTGAATTCGAATAATTAAATTATATTAATATCCTCTGATCTCAATATCACACATTCAAATGTCATGGTGTCACACCATCATTTAAATTCGTGACATGTGATTTAATTTCATAGTTTACCAAAACGATCATAAACTTAGAAATTCTCTAAATCACAAACCGTACGTCAAAACGACTCGGTTCCAAAAGCAAAGTTTTTTAGAATTTAATTTCCAACAAATTTCATGTTGACGGAAAATCAAAATTCTACTTTATTTTGTCAGTTAATTTCGGTTACCAAGATATGGTACTTTTGGCACGCTACTGATAAAACTATCTGATGTCTGTAACATACTTCAGTTTTATAAGTCTTGCCAAATGATTAAACATCTCAAAATGTTCCTATCACGTACGTATCATCCGTTACGGAGCTATCCTGGGGACCATGGATCTGTATCACTTAAGCTCCAACGAACTGCTAGGGTGTTCGTCAAACCTCAGTATTATTCTACTATAAACCCGAGGCTGCACTCTTTAGTGATACAGTATATATTATTCCCTTTATTATAGCAGGGTGTCCATTGATACAATCAAATTCAGGGTATTGATCTTTCACTTGATGATCCACACATGAGCAGGCGATTTCTACCGTTATGCCCCTCATTGCATTTTCATCCTTGACTCAGTCAGTAATATCATGAGTAACCCACTTCTGGTTTCGATTCATAAGCTGCGCACGGGTACCTCTAACTTCTCACCACCGACAATCAAGGGAATCATCATGACTCTGAAGAGAGCTGTGTGATGCCCATGTCTATGACCAAGCTACCCTTACTGCTGACTATCATGCTCCCAAAATAATAGTGTTGGGAACAACGGTAATATATTGTGTTCTTTAACGGTTAAATCAAAGAATAATCAAGCCAGCAGCTCGGACTCAAGATCACTCAGGACTTAGATCGAATATCCATTTGATCATCTACTAGTGACTCAACTCCAAGTTATCAGTGACGGTCTTATATGATAACTTCCGGAGTTTAAGTTAGGTCCAGTCCAGTATGAAGACACTTCATACTTAATGCACTTCTAGTGAGTGTGACACACACAAAATCCAGAATAGGATTGTCTCTTAGTCACATTAATGACCTTGTACGATTAATGGGCTCCCACCCAGTTAATCAGGTCACAGACATTTTAAGTTCATTTATTATGATTATTAATTCTTCTTCACATTGACTCTTGTTGTGATAATAATTCATAATTGCATCCTTTATGAACTAAGGATCAAACATTCTATTTTACTCTACCAGAAACTATAATAAGATTATCATAATAAGTATTATCTTTATTCAATGACTTGTCATAATCTTTTAAAAATGGATAAAAATATCTTGTTTAAGGACACACATATCCAACTGTTGCACCACGACATTTAATGTGTGATATTGAGATCAGAGGTTAATAATATAATTTAATTATTAATAGTCTTATTAATAATTAATAGATTTATGTTATTTAAATAAAAAATATATATTTGGTATATATATATATATATATGAATGTGTAGAAATAATGCGGCTCAAGTAAATGTGTGAGTTGGGCTTACACGAATTTACTTGGATTTGGACTTTTCAAATATGCGGCATATGTACCTATGTTTAGGTATTAATGAAAAACCTTGAAATTAATTTGGTTCATTAGATCGGTCAAGTTTGATCTTCACCGTTGGATCATGATAATTAATTTGGAAAGCTAATTCAAAAATGACTTGGTGACCAAGCATTGATTTCAAAATTGCTTAATTAATTATATCCATTGAATTAGTTTAAGATTTAATCTTAACCATTGGATTGAAAATTAATTAACATATATATATGGAAATGCAAAATTCGAATTCTTTATAATGGAGGTCGAAGTTTGGCTTGGTGAACAAGTAATGAGGCTTGACTTTACGCTAAATCAAGATGGTCCATTAGATTGGTTATGGAATTAATTCCAACCATTGGATCTAGACTATTGATTTCGAAATTTCCATATGCATGCATAGGGATTTCAAATTCTCTTATATAAGGAAGTGATTGGATAATTGATTTATTCATGGTTTCCTTATTTGGTTAAATCCCTAATTAATCCTAACCATTGGATTATTGGTGATTCAATCTTGGTCATTGGTTTGGAGTAATTAATTATATTTGCCCATTATAAAATTCGAAATCCATGCATGGAAGTTTCCCTTATTGACTTCTCAATGAGCCTATAAATACAAGACTCATTATACACATTTCACACACCTTCCCAGAGCAAGAATTCGATCTCTCTCTCTCTCTAGAGTCTGCGAATTTCTTAGTCTCTGGTCTCTCTTTTCTGGTTCGGCTTAGTGAGACGTTGTTCTCCACAAGCTTCAAGAGAACCATCAGTTAAAGTTTTTGCTAAAGAGTCCTGCCGGCGAAGCCCACGCTTCGGTACGAGGAGTCCAGGAGAATATCCCGGAAGATCACGGGAGTTTCCCTTAACATCGGCGAAGCCCTGTCCAGTTTAGAACGCGCAGTCGAAATCATCATCACCTGAGGTACGGCCTTATGCATTGGGTCAATAAATGCAAACCTTTATTTACAGTTTATTTATTTCCTATAGACTAGATTATTAATAATTAATTTATGAAAAGTTAAATTAGTAATAATTTATCAGATCTTGATTTTGGTTATTATCCGATGTTCAAATCATTGTACGGGTAACAAGTTTTTCTGTTTTAAATAATTTTTAAATGTTACCCGGACGGCTTCACGGCATAAATCGTGATAATATTATCGGGAAACGTAATGAACTTCCCAAAAAATGTCACCCCTGAAGCTCGCTAAGAAGGCCTGACTTGAGCTGAGACATCGACAACGACTAAGCGTCGCCAGGAAGGGTGTCGCTGCCATAAAGGCTTGCCAGTAATGGTCGCCAGACCCCGAACCTCGCCAAGTGTGCCTACATCGCCAAGGAGTGCCTACATCGCCAAGGAGATCGCCAAGGAAGACGTCATTTCCCACGAGCTCGCCAGGAAATACAGGTTTGCATCGGAGCACGTCCTAACGACCACCCCCGTCGTAACTCTCCAGGTCGCCAAGATCGCGCTTACCCTTGAGATTCTCAGGCCGCGCCATCCGCTGACGACCTCACCCACGAGGATTCATACCCTCATCAAAGACATCAGTCTTCAGATTTCACTAACCCTAGAACTACGCGGGACCTTATTCTTTTAAACTGAGATACGTAGGCAGCCTCGCCCAACCATAAACGACGGGACGCAGGACCAATCTCTTTCTTTTTTGCAGGTCTCCCTTGCCGCCAGGGACATCGCTAAGGAAGAAAAATACGACGACAGGACAATTTATGCAGCGTTGAAGACGACGATTTGCCTTCAGCCAAGTCAACCCGCGTTGACTTCACACCCGACTGCCCACGCGACCACAAGGTCCGGCCTCGGGCTCGAACCGTGGACCAGGTACATGTTAATCGAAATTCGCGCATTAACATTAGGTATTTGAGAAAAACACTAAATCAATTTAATCCATTTAATCAGTTAAGATTTAATATGAACCGTTGGATTAAGTTAATTGACTTTTAACCTAACCCTAATTCAAAATTATAACTTGGTGGCCAAGTTAATTAACGGATTTGGAATTATAACTAATTAATTGTATCCGTTGAATCAGTTTAAGATTTAATCTTTACCGTCGGATTGAAAACTAATCTATATATATTAGGAATATATTTTCCAATTTAATGATGATAGAATTCGAATTATGGTAATCAATTTTGGAGATTTGATTTTATCCTCAATCAATATGGTCCATTGGATGAATTTAAGATTTAATCTCAACCGTTAGATCTAGGGATTGATTTTTGAAATTAATATATATATATATATATATATATAGAATTCAAATCTTTATATATATTAGGATAAGATTGGTTAATTGATTTTACCAAGTTTTCCTTATTTTATTAAATCGTTATTAATTTGAACCCTTGGATAATTAAAGATTTAAATTTCACCATTGGTTTGAAAAATTAATTATATTATATAAAATTCGATAATCAGGGGAGGGAATTTCTTCAATTCGGTTACGGCTTGAGCTTATAAATAGGAGGCTCATTCTACACATTTTTCCCCAAAGCAAAAATTCGACCACTATCTTTCTCTAGAGTCTGCGAATTTTCTGCTTCTGATCTCTCTTTCTGGTTTGGCTTAGTGAGACGTTGGTATCCGATAGCTTCAAAATAACCTTCAGTTAAATGTTTTACGATAGAGTCCTGTCAGCGGAGCCCACGCTTATGTACAAGGAGTCCAGGAGAATATCCCGGAAGATCACGAGACTTTTCCCGTAAAAACCGGCGGGGCCCTGCCCAGTGCAGAACGCAATGCCAAAAGTTATCATACTCGAGGTACGGCCTTATACATTGTGTCAATAAATGCAACGTTTTTATTTATCGTTTTATTTATTTTTTATAGACTAGATTACAGGGGCAGACCAAACACTATTTGAGAGTGGCTGGCGTACGTCACACCCAATGTTAGGAGAAATTTTTTCTACTTTAGCATCTTTGTTATTTTGTTTACAAAAATTTAACATCGACGCCATTAGAGAAGGAAGAGGGAGCTTAGGTTCAACTTACCGAACTTGCCGATAAATCGCTTGCCGTTATCGACGGATTAATCGATAACTTACCGGATTATCGACGGAAAACTAATAATACTGTAGCTTACCGATTACCGATACTTTTCGATGATTATCGACGGATTATCGACACTTATCGAGGATTATTGATGAAAAATCACTAAAATATTTTTAAGAATATATTTACTAAGTTTATAATGTTGATAAAACAATAAAAATATTAAAAATAAAATCATTTCATACTCAAACATAGGTAAATAAAATATAGTCTCACTCTCACATATGTAAATACTCGAATAAAATCATCGAAAAGTGCAAAATTTCTTGAAAAGTACCATATTTTTGTTATTTTTCAAGATGTTTGCCGATTTTCGGCAAAAATCATGGAAAAGTATCGGCATGGCCGTCTTGCCGATAACTACCGGCAAGACGGATAATCGAAGATTATCGAAGATAATCGTGGAAAAGTCGAACCTTGTTTTAAACTGTAACTTTAAGAAAGAACAAGGTTTCATAAACAAGAAGTAGTGTGGGCCCACTTGCTTTTTTGCTTTCTCTTCCCTTGTAGTCTGTTTATTTATTTATTTTATATATATATATTTACGCTCTTTTTTAGCCTAGGTCATGAAATAAGATTTTAGTGGTGGGTCCTTTATTCATTTTTTAATGATATATTGCTATTTAGGGTTAATCGTTAATGACGGTAAAAATAGTCAAAGTTTGATCAAAGAACCCCTCGTGTACTCAAAGTTTAAAAGTGGTGGCAAAAATACCCAAAGTCGCATTTGGGGAGTTGACCACTCCATTCTCGTAACGCCGTTAACTTACCCGTTAACTCTGGCCACGTGGACAAACGTGGGTTGCTGACATAATAATTTTTGCCACGTGAACGAGCCCACATCAGCCTCGTTTACGACAAAACAAGGAATTAAACCCCTAATTAATACTATTTAACACAACTAATTGAACCCCTAATGATTACACTTAACAAAACATATTTGTCCACGTGGCCAGAATTAACTGGTAAGTTAACGGTGTTACGAGAATGGAGTGGTCAACTACCCAAATGTGACTTTGGGTATTTTTGCCACCACTTTTAAACTTTGGGTACACGAGGGGTTCTTTGACCAAACTTTGGATATTTTTGTCGTCATTAACCCTGCTATTTACTACTATAATTGTATACTACTTAGTATACCAAGTGTAGATTCAACCATCAAGAAAAAAAAATATATAAATTTTTTTTCGATACTCGTTTAATTAATAAATATTAAATTGTGTAATTACGACTTAGTTATATATCTTTAACAATATTATTTATATTTTCTTTTCTTTTATAGAGAAATTATAGTAGATAACCATTCTTTAACGTTTAAATTTACATTTATCAAACGTATGAAATTAATTAGTAAAACAGCCAATCTTGATGATGTGGCATTAAAAGCTGAAATATCTATCCCAATATTGCCCCTGATTTTTTTTTTCGTTTTTGATAATAATAAATTATATAAATCGTTTTTTTTTTCATTTTTAATATCAATAAATTATGTAAATTATGCCCCTAATTTCTCTCCCTTTTCTTTCTCTCATCGATCCTCTTTCTAGCCAAACCTCTCCTCCTCTTATCTCACTCTCTCCTAACCACTCTCATTCTCAGAGCCACACCATGAAACTCCATCTCTTCCATCTTTTAACATTGTTCATTGCTCTCCTTTACTTCATATGATTCCGCGGAGAAGAAGAGAAGCTGTCGGTGTTCGCCGAATCTTCCTGCAATTACTCCGACGGAGCATGGATCTACGCGCCGAGTGCGCGATTGGTAGCGAGGTACGACCACACATGTAAGGAGATCTTTAAGGGATGGAACTGCGTTGCCGGAGGCAAATCAAACGGCCTTGTTCTCCTCGGATGGCGATGCAAGCCGAGGAAGTGTAATCTTTCGTGCAAGGAGATCTTCAAGGGATGGAACTGTGCGAAGCCAAAAGCGGAGCCGTCAGAGGCAACGACAAGCCGACAGGCCCTATCGAAGATGAGCTATCTCCAGGCGTGCGAGCTTCGGATTGTTGCGAGAATTTCCAGCTTTCCTCGCACTCGGATTGTGTGTTCTTCCTCTGCAACCACATATCCGTCCAAGTTTCAGATCTGAAACTTCCGGGGAAACCCAGACTCGGCATTCCATATTCGTTCCGGCGACGCTGAGCAACCCAACGAGCTTTCTCAGATAGATTCGCATCTCAGCCCGTGTAGTGATATTGTGCTAGAATTTGTAATTATTGTAATTTTTCGTGTCAGTCCTCGTTAATTCGTGTTAATGTTATTGTAATTAACATTATTTTTCGTGTTTATGTTTGTTAATTTGTGTCTAATTAACGGTACATTCACGTTAATGTTTGTTAATTCGGGTCTAATTCACTGTATATTCACGTTATTATTTATAAAGTCGTGTTAATTCACATTAAATTCACTATACATGGCGTGAATTGTGGGTTTTCAAAAAATTACCACGTACTAATTTTTGTATTCAAATGGCAGTCAACTAAAAACAAAGTATTAATTTTCGTATTCGATTATGTATTTCCTATTTTGTTGCATAATTTATTTTTTAATTTATTTTTAAAAAAATTCGGTTTCTTTTATAAATAAATAAAGTTAAATACAAAAATTTATGTGGATATTAAATGTATGATTGCGTGTAAATTTGGTTAGAATGATTAGTCAATAGTCAAAATATTTGTTACCTATTAAATAGCAATCATTATTTTTATTTTTAATTTTAATTTAAATATAATATCTTCGAATTAATGTTTGTTAACATATTTGAATTTTTATTTTAAAAACTAAAAATATTTTTATATTTAAATTTAAATTTGAAATTAATTTTTTTTTTTAATTTGGAATTCAAATATTTGTTTCCTAATTTATTATTTTACTTATTTTTAAAAAAATTAAAATAAATTTGTATTAATTATTAATTATTAAAATAAGTTTTAAATAAATCTGTTAATTCAAATTTCAATATTAATTATTATTAATGATAAGGGTAGATGAGTCATTTTATATCAGTTAATGTGGTTTATTGGCTATGAAACAATATTAACGAAAACAATGGCTATTTTGACAATTTAAACGTTTAAAAAGGCTAGTTAGTTTAAATTCCCTATTTTATATTTGTCGTCTGTCACCCTCGAGATCATTTTCTGGGTCAGCTCTTGCTAGATTATTAATAATGAATTATGAAAATTAAATTGCAAATTAAATTATCAGATCTTTGATTGTAATTATCAGATAGTCAATCTGTTGTACGGGATAACAAGTTTTTCACTTTAAAATATTTTTAAATGTTACTCATACGGACTGACAGTATAAAATCGTGATAAATGCAACGTGGATCAAAATATCGTTCCCAACACATTGTTCATCCTAATTTCCCAACATCTTGCAAAACTATTTCCAAAAATATTTACGAGTATAAAGTTTTTAGTATATCAATGTCATGTTTATCAATTTGCAAAACGCATTAGATATTTCTTTCGTGAACATTGACTATGAATAATCTAAGCCATCCTTCATAATTCATGATAATATATGAGGCCCCTCAATGGATGTCATATAAGTGGGGCAAGTTGGTTCATTACATTCATTGCTTCCATATTTCAAACCTTCTACTCTAAGATAGATTATCGGTTCCATAGCAGTATTCAAGTCATTCACACCGATAACACACGAGATTACTTCAATTATCCCTCAAGCCATACTGATCCGAAAAAGGGATAATTCACAAAAGCTCGTGTGTCGACACCCCCATAACAAAATGGAATAGCCGAGGAGAAAGACCTATACATCCTTGAAGTTTCTTGATCCATTATGTTTGCGAAATCTATTCCGAATCATTTTTGGGGAGATACAGTTCGCACATCCACATATCTCATTAATCGTATATTGAGTCGTGTCCTAAACTTCCTACCTCCTCGTCAAGTCCTCACTTAAACTCATCAACATTTCTTGTCATTCTCTTCCGAACTACTAAAAAAGGTCTTCTGGGTGTTCAACCTTTGTCTACGTCCACAAAAAACGAATCGACTAGAACTCAATCCTCGAGTCATGATCTGCATTTTTTGGATTATTCTTTACTAAAAAAACTACAACTGTTATTTCCCTACTACTCACACCATGAATAACTCAATGGATGTCACTTTCTTCGATAGAGCATCTTTCTTCCCCAAATCAGATTCAGGTGGAGAATTCATGGGAATCTCAAATTTGAGAAATCAGTTAAGACTAAACCTGGCCCACGTTACAAATTTGGGGGCCGCCGTTCAAGTTCCACCAGGGACGTGAGGCCCACGTTTCGTACAACACTCGACGAGAGCGGACACGTGTGACGAGAAACATGTGAGAAGCCACACGTCTCATCTTGTACGGGACACTTTGTTTTTTTTTTTTTAATTAAATTTCGATGACGAACGAATAGAAGAAGAGAGTTTTAACAGTTTAAACATATTGCGGCTAATGTACCATGTTTATTTATATTTTTAAAATTAACTTTTTTAACAATAATTAATAAACTGATTGATAAATATCAAAGTTTAAAACATAAAATTAACCTTTTTAGCATTCTTTTGTATATATATATATATAATTAAATTATGATAACAAAGAAGGAAGGGATTTGTTTTTATATTAAGGTTAAAGTACCTTGTTTATTTATATTTTAAGATTAACCTTTTTATGATACTTAATCAAACAGATTAATAAATAAAATATATTAATAATTTTTAAATAACTTAATAATAGTGATTGTAATGTAATTTTTTTATAGAGAAATTATTAAAGGCTTAAAGTGTAATTCTTTTATAGTTGAAGTGTAAAGTTTATTTTTTATTTTATTTTATTTTTATAATTGTCATAGTTTAAATTTGGATAGAAAGTGTTTAAGATAATTAATGTCTAATAAATCTAAGATAAAAAGTGAGAAAAAACAAAAAAAGTAAAATTCGTACTAATGCCGCAAAAATAGTTGGTCATAACCAATTTTACTCGCTTCAGCATGCGTAAGCGTTGTGCACGTGTCGCCAGCATCGCGTCTCGTCGTCCACATGTCACCAGCTTGGTGGACGCGTCAGTACGTATACAACATTCCCGTTCTCGTTTTGGACGCGTGCATATGGACGTGTTTATATTGGTCAGTTTGAGTTAAGACACATCAACCCAAAATCCCATCATCCTCAAGTCCACTAAACTTTGACATTCCTTCAACTTCCATTCCATTTTCTGTCATCGAAATTATGAATCAATCGTTCGAAATTCTTTCCAGTTCCACCCCACTCACCATGCTCATATCGATCTAGTGGACATGTAGAAGGTTTCACATATCGTCAAATCGACCAAGATCCGGACCCGACACCTTCTTCTTCGACTAATCCCTCAAGTGTGGAGACACTTGAACACGTGGACGGTGATTTAGAACTCAATATTGCTCTTCGAAAAGGCATTCGTGGGTCAATGATTATCTCATTGAACGATATGTTGCCTTCAAAAAGTTGCATCCGTCTTATTGGGCCTTCATCACTAATCTTGACGACACCAAATTTCTTAGCTCTATTCACAAAGCACTTCAACTTCCTACTTGAAAACACGCGGTAAAATGAGAAATCCGAGCATTGGATAGTAACGGTGCATGGAGTTTCACTGAATTACCATATGGGAAATGGCATGTTTGGTGTAAATGGGTCTTCATGGTGAAGTACAAGTCCGATGGGAGTATCGAACAGTTGAAGAAAACTATTTGGTGAAGGGAACGTCTGCCGTGGAAAGATTTCGCTTAAGGGAGTTCAGCTTGAATTTATGCGAGTGGAGCTTGCACCGTTCATTGATCGAATGTAGAAAAAGAATTGCATCTAGCTTGCTACAACATTAAGTGGGAGCATTTTTGTAACGCCCCAACTGCTCAATCGAATCGACGACTGTCCCCACAGGCCAACACGAGTCTTTTCAGCATGCTTTGTCCTCACTCGCACGCTTCCCGAGAAACTTCCCAGGAGGTCACCCATCCCAGGACTACTCCAAGCCAAGCACGCTTAACTTTGGAGTTCCTATGAACGGGCTACCAAAAAGAAAATGCATCTTGTTGACATAGGTAGTACCAATCAATTCTTTTAAGCCCCTTCGACCATACAGTCCCAGACCTGTATGATCTTCGATAACCGTGCAGTCCCATACCTGCATAATTTTGGGAACGTCTCATCAGTACATCCCCATGCCCAGACAATGCGAGACTACAAAGCTTACCCGTTCTTGCCCTCTTGACTCAAGGGATTGATGACGGTCAATATTTTTATGTTTATTTGATATTGAATTTACATTATATTGTAACAACCTTCTGTAAACTCTGATCGATTAATCGGAGTGAGTGTTCCCCAAAGTAGATCATCCAATATGGGATTATGCAAACTGGGACTAAAAACTCCCATGTTTTGTTTATGTTTAAATTCATGTTTTAACATTACATATTAGTGTAGGAATTTTCCCAATTTCTCGGGTCAATTAAATAGCAGAAATATTAATTGAATTCCAATTCTAAAATCGATGAATCACATAGTGTAGAATATTGTACCTCTTGTTGCGTGCTTGACGATTTTATTGATGTTGTTCATTCCTTGATCTTTGAGCACAAAGCCTTAATCACCGAGTAAAGCCTTTATCAGTATCCAACTTATTAACGGAATGCCAGTGAACGTGTCTACGTCGAAGGTCGGAGTATCGCCGGATCTATGCTAGTCGAACGCCGGAGATATAACGAAGAACCGAGTGTCCACGAGTGGAGCTAAGGCGACGAAGCGAATCCCAAGGATCGAGAGAGATGCATCGGCTAGAGAGAGAGGGAAGTGGAGGCTAGGGTTTCTCCGTTTTTTTTTAATGAGTTGGTCGAATCCTCCTTATATAGGTAGAAGAGAATAAACACTCATTAATGAGTATCTCGTATAAACGGTATGTTTCCCTTTATAAAAGATCTCATCCATATATAAGAGTAGGGATATATGTAATTAATATATTGATTCATCAAATAAGTAAACTATTAGCCTTTGCCATGTGGCCTGCCGCGTGGCAAAGGCTAATAACCACATGGATAAATTTTCTCGGTCAACTCCCAAACACTGAGTTTGGGTATTATTGCCGCCATTTATAGAAATTGGGTACACGGGAGAGAATTTGACCAAAGGTTTGATCTTTTTGCCGCAATTAACCCTTCAACTAATTAATCACGTTTTTTAAATTATTTAATGAATTGACAGTTTCCTCTTCTTTTTGTAGTATCATCATTCGTTATCTAATATAGATTCGCAACAAAGTGTGTTTCTAAGGGATGTTTATTGATTGGTAAGTGTTAGCTCACATTTTAAACGATTGTTGCAGAACCATACTAATTTAATAATCTTTTAAATATATATTTCAATATTCATCTTGTTTTTCCAGTATTTGATTCTACTCGTCGTCATGAAATTCAAATTTATTATCTAATGTGTAAATTATTATTTTTTTCTTGTTTGATGTCTCATGTTTGGCGGCGAGATCCCTAATATCAATCCTAAATAAATAAGTTGAATATTATTAACATATATTATTATTATTATTATTGTCAAGGGTAGTTTAGTCATTTATCTTTTCTTATGTTAGCTTTATACAAAAGCCTTCTTGTAACCAAAAACACCTTATGCTTCTTTAATAGAGTTCTTTTAGTTTCTCATTTCCCTTGATTTCTACATGGTATCAGAGCTACAATCATGATTCTTAGTTGAATGCTTCCGCTTGGGTATGCTCTGCTCGTTATCATCACTCTTCGGGTTATGGTTTGTGGGATTTGGGAGTTTTTGGGTTTGGATTGAATGATTGGGTGTGATCTTCGAGCTTTGGATTTAGGGTATTGAGTTTAGAGATTAGAGCCTTGAAATTATTGATTGATTTTGGGTTTGGGTGATTTGGAGATTTCATTTTAAGGTTCTTGTTGGGGGTTTTCGATTTTAGGGTTCTTGAGATTTGAGGTTTGTTTGGGTGAGAAACAAAATTCGCGGTTTTCGGACTGCAACGACGGCACTTGGGAAAATTGAATTTGCACTCTCGTTAACCGTTGTATCGTCTTGAAACTTTGGAAGATTGTTCGCAACACACAGAGGCGTGTTTTGAACGGTGGATATGAGATTTTGATATTTCTAAGTTTGTCTGACGAGCAAAAATCAGTGGGTAAATTTGAAAGAGTTTCAGTGGGTAAACTTGAAAGAGTTTCTTTGATTTCTTAAGTTTTTTTTTGCTTTGGATTTCCTTGTGTTTCAACCATGGCTTGCAATGTTCACTTGGATGGATCATATTGGAGTTTTGCTGTGAGACATTTTCTAAGCAGGAATGAAATATGGAGCAATCTTTCTAGCAGTCTTATGAAGCGCAAAAGGATCGTTGGAAGGCGTAGTGTTCGAAGTTGTAAGCCAAAGAATCAATTGCAATCGCGTGCCTTGTTCGTTGCTCCTCATGTTGGTTTGTCTTTGTCCAATAATTTTAGTTCGTCAAGCCGATGTTCACCCACCTGGATCTTAGACTCTGGGGCTACTCAACATATATCTCCCAACTTGGCATCATTCGATTCTGTATCCCATGATTCATCTATATCTATTATGACCGCTGATGGTAGTCCTATGCCATCAGAAGGTATTGGCTCTGTTGTTACTCCTCATTTGTCTCTTTCCGATGTTTACTATGTTCCGAATCTTACTCTTAATCTAGCATCGGTCGTCAAGTGTGTGATTCTAGTGGCTCATTGGTTTGTTTCTCTACTGCTGGTTATTGTGTTTATGACCCACAGTCTAAGAAAGTGATTGGGACAGGCCGTCGGCAAGAGAAACTCTATGTTTTGGATGAACTTAAAGTGCCAGATGTTGCAGCTTCCGGTGTGGATCTTTCCAGCTTTCGTTTAAGTCGTTCTTCTTCTGACTTTTATTTGTGGCATTCTCGTTTGGGACATGTTTCCGTGTCTCGTTTGAAGTACTTAGCTTCTACAGGAGCTCTTGGGCAGTTAAACTTTCATGATATTTCGGATTGTTGTGGATGCAAACTAGCAAAGTTTTCAGCGCTACCTTTTTATAGAAGTGTTTCATCATCTATTGCCCTTTTCGATCTTGTGCATTCTGATATGTGGGGACCTGCTCCTCTTTCCACTAAAGGGGGTTCACGATATTATGTCTCCTTTATTGATGATTTGACGCGCTACACTTGGGTTTATCTTATGAAACGCAGATCAGACTTTCTTGGCATCTTCAATGAATTCAGAGCTCTCGTTAAAACTCAACATGGTGCCGTCATTAAGTGTTTTCGTTGCGACTTGGGGGGTGAATACACTTCTATAGATTTCTCTCAGTTACTTGCTTCTGATGGGAATATTCGTCAAACTTCATGTACAAATACTCCTCAGCAAAATGGTGTTGCTGAAAGGAAACACCGTCATCTGGTCGAAACCGCTCGTTCGTTCTTATTGTCTGTCGAGGTTCCTAGCGTTTTTTGGGGGGGAAGCCATTCTTACCGCTGCTCATCTGATCAATAGAATCCCAACCTCACATAATGCAGGTTTGTCTCCTTTTAAAAAATTATTGGGGAATAAGCCTGATTATTCATCGTTGAGCGTCTTTGGTTGTACCTTCTTTGTTCTTCGACCTCACGTCGATTGTACTAAATTGACTTCTAAATCAGCCTTGTGTGTCTTTCTGGGTTATGGTAGTTGTCAAAAGGGATATCGTTGTTTTGATCCAATTGCTCAGAAATTATATGTCTCTCGTCATGTATTTTTCTTAGAGCATATCCCATTCTTTTCTGTCCCTGCTAGTTCGCATCATATGACACAATCAGATTTTGTTCGCATTGATTCTTTTTATATAGACAGTGACGATGCTCCAGTTACACAGTCTGATACTTTATCTCATGATCCACCGACCCCTCAAGGGATTGCGGATTATCCGCCTTCTGAGCATGCGGATCATCCTTCTCCACGCCAGTCTACAAGAGTACGCAAGTCCACAAAGCTTCCTGATTTTGCTTATTCTTCATATTCTCCATCATTTGCTTCCTTCATGACCTCTATTCATGGTCTATCTGAACCTACGTCTTTTCGAGAGGCTGTTGTTGATCCACTTTGGCAGAATGCTATGGCTGAGGAGCTTGCTGCTTTACATCAGACTCATACATGGGATTTGGTGCCTTTACCATCTGGAAAACGCACAATTGGCTCTCGTTGAGTTTACAAGATCAAAACGAAATCTGATGGAATTGTTCAACGGTATAAGGCCCGACTTGTTGCTAAAGGCTATTCCCAACAGTACGGCATGGACTATGAAGAAACATTTGCACCCGTTGCGAAGATGACGACTATCCGTACGCTTATTGCTTTTGCTTCTGCTTGTCAGTGGAGCATATCTCAGATGGATGTCAGGAATGCATTCTTGTATGGTGATCTTCATGAAGAAGTTTACATGACACCCCCTCCAGGTATTTCACACACACCCAGTCACGTTTGTAAACTACGAAAATCATTTTATGGTCTGAAACAAGCCCCCCGTGCATGGTTCGAGAAGTTCTCCCTTGTAATCACTTCGCTTGGTTTTCATCTGAGCCATCATGATTCGGCTCTATTTTTCAAACGTACGAGTGTAGGACGTATTCTCTTATCCTTGTATGTTGATGACATGATTATTATTGGTGATGATTGTGATGGGATTAAATCTTTGAAGTGTGAGTTGACTCGTTGTTTCGCTATGAAAGACTTGGGCTTGCTACGATATTTTCTTGGTATTGAGGTTGCTACTTCACCAAAAGGCTATCTATTATCGCAGTCCAAGTATATAGCTGATTTATTTGAGCGTGCGCGTCTCACTGACAACAAGACTGTTGATACTCCCCTTGAGACCAACGCTCGACACTCTCCGTCCGATGGCACTCCTTTGCCTGACCCTAGCCTATATCGTACAGTTGTAGGCAGTTTGGTTTACCTCACTGTTACTCGCCCAGATATTCCACATGCCGTTCATGTAGTTAGCCAGTTTGTCACTGCTTCTACTACAGTTCATTGGGCTGCTGTTCTACGTATTCTCAGGTACCTTTGAGGCACTCAGTTTCAGAGTCTCTTGTTTCCATATTCCTCATCTTTAGAGCTGCGTGCTTATTCTGACGCTGATTGGGCTGGTGATCCCACGGATCGCAAGTCAACTACTGGATTCTGTGTTTTTCTTGGTGATTCTCTCATCTCTTGGAAGAGTAAGAAACAATAGGTCATTTCTCGATCGTCTACAGAAGCTGAGTATCGTGCTATGGCCTCAACCACTTGTGAGATTGTTTGGTTGCGCTGGTTACTCTCTGACATGGGTGTTTGCCTTTCCCAACCTACACCATTGTACTGTGATAATCAGAGCGCGATTCAAATTGCGTGCAATTCAGTTTTCCATGAGCGGACCAAGCACATTGAGATTGATTGTCACGTTATTCGCCACCATCTTCAGACTGGCGCCATCACGTTACCATTTGTTTCTTCCACTCACCAGATTGTTGACTTGTTCACGAAAGCTCACCCCACCTCGCGTTTTCATTTTTTATCTGACAAACTCTCGATGTTTCTCGCTGTAGCATCGTGAGTTTGCGGGGGGATATTAGCATATATTATTATTATTATTATTATTATTATTATTATTATTATTATTATTATTATTATTATTTTCAAGGGTAGTTTAGTCATTTATCTTTTCTTATGTTAGCTTTATACAAAAGCCTTCTTGTAACCTAAAACACCTTATGCTTCTTTAATAGAGTTCTTTTAGTTTCTCCTTTCCCTTGATTTCTACAGATATCTGGGTAAAGGAGTCAATTGGGTCGGGCTGGCCCAGGCCCACCCTCCCGACTTAAAAAAACGGGTTTGCCCCTCCCTGTTCCGTTTTTATATGGGTCGGGCTAGGCCCACCTCTGTCAATACAGTCAGATTGAGTTATGCTTTCATAGGCCCGCTCCACCCGCCCCGAAGCTTATATGGTTGCCCCATGGCCAACCCGCCCCACCCATTTTAAAAGACAACATAAACAATATTTTATATATATAAAAAAAAAACTATTAAATTGTAATATTAATACAAAGGAAAATATATAAAAAAAAAATCACTGTAAATAAATTATAGTTATAGAATTCAAAAATTATCTTTATATTACATAAACTTATTACTTTATTTGTTGTATATATAATATGTAGTTCATTAATTTTTAATTATACAATTTTAACTTCATCATTCAATTTAAAAAATGGTTAATGAGTCAAATGCCTATTGTTATTAAACCTTTTTTTAAAAATGGCCACACCTATAAATAGTAATTAAAACTACCTATTTTGTGATTTGTGGACAATTATACCCTTGTTTAATTAAGTATAATTGCTCAAAATATTGTCTCATATTAATAAGAAATACTAATAGATATTAGCTCTAATTAATCTTCCTTAATCTTCTCTCAGATCATCTATGAAGTCACCGGCGGCATCTGCGACGGCATAGGAGGGGTGGTGGCGCGTCGTCGCAAAACTCAGACAACACGCACATGTTTAGCTCCAAGTCGCGATTTCAAGGAGACTTTCGGGAGAAGAAGGACGTTGTTGTGCGACGTACCGTCGGTGGGAGTGAGGTCATCGGCGATTCCAACGTTGTTGGTGGAGTTGGTAGCGGTGAATATGGGGAGAGAGGTGGCATAGAGACGAAGCTAGGGCTTGGAGTTGCTTTAAAAAGTACCCAGAGCTTAAAAAGAAATCTTGCATAGAGATGAGAGTACTTTGGCCGGCGACTTAAACACACTCTCCGCTAACTCGGACCGAGCCCCGGCCACAACCGTCTCGAACGACTCGGCATAGACATAGTCCTCTGACTCAGACGAGTCAGTGATCCACGACTCGGGCCCGGTAGAATAGGACGATTATCGGATTCTCGCTTTGTTAGTTATTCTGACAATAATCATCATATACGTAATAGTAACTACATATATGTAACTGTAATTACGTAAAGTAACTACAATTACGTGATCGTTACTACAATTACATAATCGTAACTACAGTTATGTAAGTGTAACAAAAATTATATTGTATCTATAATCACTTGATTGTAATTATAGTTACGTAAGTGTAATTACAATTACATGCGTAACTACGTACAATTACTCATCACCAATTGAATGACCGTCAGGATTGTGAACTCCATCTTCTTTGACCCGAACGACGCGTCTAGCGCTCCCTGTAGTCCTAAGCTCTGACTTGCCCATTGGTGAGAGTCTTGCTCATCAAGTATTTTTATTAATTTAATAAATGTAGCATTTACTTGAAGCACAACTTCTTTGGGGTAATGTAGTAATTTTACTAGTATTGCTTTATCTATATAAACTCCCACATCTTGGTTCTATTCGACACTTCATCAATAAAAAGTAAAGAGTTCCTCTCTATCTCTATATTCTTCCTTTGCCTTGCTTCTTCTCATCAATACACGTCACAATATATACGTTGTATTTTATATAAACACACACTGAGTGTATGTGAGTGTTATTGTGAGTGTGAGCTTGCAAGTGTGGTGTTGCTCAGAAACTTTGTCGTTTTGGCAGTAATCTTTGTCTGGAACCAACATTTGGTATCAGAGCGAGGTTGTAAGTGTTGTTGTCAGGTCTCTTGAAAGTCTTAGTATGCTCCGTGGTTGCGGTTCCGACTGATCTTCCACATCAGAAACGATTTCTTGAGATTTTTTTGTGAGAGTTTTCTTTGTGTCGAGGTACCGCCAACACGATGGGTGATCTCCAAGTAGTCGGAGGAATCAAGAAACTCAACAGCAACAACTACAACACATAGGCAACATGCATGATGTCCTATTTGCAAGGGCACGGCGTATGGGAGGTCGTCAGCGGAGGCGAAACTACGGCACTGGAGGAAGATGCTAACGGCACCTTGCGCAAATGGAAAATCAAAGCAGGCAAAGCGATGTTCGCCCTGAAGACCACCGTTGAAGAAGAGATATTGGAGCACATTCGGGACGACAAGACGCCCAAAGAAGCATGGGAGTCATTCACGACGCTTTTCTCTAAGAAAAACTATGCGAGGCTACAACTCTTGGAGAACGAGCTACTGTCAATCTCACAACGCGACGTGACAATTGCTCAGTATTTCCACAAGGTCAAGTCGATATGTCGTGAGATTAGCGACCTTGATCCGAAGTCCGTAATTGGAGAAGCTCGTATGAACAGGATCATAATCCACGAGTTAAGACCGGAGTACCGAAGCTTCGTGATTGCTGTACAAGGATGGCCTGTTCAACCATCACTTGTAGAGTTCGAGAATTTCCTAGCAAGCCAAGAAGCGATGGCTAAGCAAATGGGAGGCGTCATGGTGAAGAACGATTAAGAGAAGCACCTTTTGTTGACACATGAAGAATGGGTGGCCAAGCAGAAGAAGAATCATGGAGCTGAGTCTTCTTCAAGCTCGTCGAGCCGTGGCGGGTACGGCAGAGATAAGCGAGCACGTGGTAGAGGCCGAGGACGAGGGCGAGGTCGTGACATGCGAGGTCGCGGCAGTAGCTCACCCCGCCAGGAAGACACCACAGCCCGAAGAGACAAGAGCACGGTGAAGTGCTACAATTGTCAGAAACTCGGGCACTATGCATCGGAATGCCGCAGTAAGAAGCACGGCGATGAAGCGAATCTGACAAGATTCCACGAAGATGAGCAAATGCTGATGTTCGCCAAGCATGAGAGAAACGTTGAAGTGCGGAGAGAGGAGGAGACGAGCGTCGAACGTGAGAGCGACGCTGAGCCCAGACGAGAAGCGGTCGGAGAGAGGACCGACCTGGAGGAGCCAGTCGACCTGAAGTCGAGCCCGGAGCCCGAGATGATGATGGCCGAGAAAAGGCCCAGCCCAGAAAAGATGGCCGCAGAGACAGTCATGCTTATCGAGGACAAGGTTATTACGAACCTCCTCGTAGACGGAGAGAAGAATGTCTATACCGACGTCTGGTATTTAGAAAATGGTGCAAGAAACCATATGACGGGAGATCTAGCTAAGTTTAAACAGCTTGATGAAAAGATCACAGGGAGCGTGAAGTTCGGCGATGAGTCGATCGTCGAAATAAGAGGCAAGGGGTCCATTTTGTTCCAGTGCAAGAACGGAGACCAACGCCTACTTACCCAGATGTATTACATACCGAAGCTGAAGAGTAACATCATCAGCCTTGGTCAGATGACGGAAGTCGGCAACACAGTGGTGATGGCCGGCTCATACTTGAAGATGTGGAACCAAAGCGGTGCCCTGTTAATGAAAGTGAAGAGAACGCCGAACAAGCTGTACAAGATACTCCTGGAGACGGGTCAACCCGTCTGCTTAATGGCGTCTCTAGCAGACCCGGCTTGGTTGTGGCACGCACGACTTGGGCACGTAAATTTCTACGCGCTCCAGATGATCGGAGAGAAGAAGATGGCCTTTGGGGTACCGAAAATTGAGCACCCCAATCAGCTATGTGAAAGTTGCATGGTCGCAAAACAGGCGAGAGTGCCATTTCCGATTAAAGCCAATTTCCGAGCAGAGCGACCCCTCCAACTGGTGCACGCTGACCTATGTGGTCCAATTACCCCAGTCACCCTAGCCGGCAACAAGTACTTCTTTTTTCTTGTTGATGATTACAGCAATTGGATGTGGGTTTATACGCTCAAAGAGAAGAGTGGAGCCCTTGAAGTCTTCAAGAAGTTCAAGAGGCTCGTGGAGAACCAGTCGGGACATAGACTGAAGACCCTGCGAACAGATCGAGGAGTCGAGTTCACGTCTGAGAATTTTGCGGAGTACTGCGGAGAAGAAGGTGTAGAGCGACACCTCACCGCACCGTACACGCCCCAGCAAAACGGTTTGGTTGAGCGAAGAAACCGGACTGTGATGGACACAGCAAGGAGTTTGCTGAAAAGCATGCAAGTCCCGACGAAGTTCTGGGGAGAAGCAGTACGACACGCGGTCTACTTGCTGAACCGTCTACCGACAAAGGCGCTAGGCGAGCGCACCCCTTACCAAGCATGGAAAGGGAAGAAACCTCATCTGGAGCATTTGAAGGTGTTTGGGTGCACCACACATGTGAAAATTGTTGGACCACACCTCTAGAAGCTCGATGATCGGAGTCAGCCGATGGTGTACCTTGGCGCTGAGGAAGGGAGCAAAGCACACAGGTTTTACGACCCCCTACACGGCAAAGTGCATGTGAGCAGAGACGCCTTGTTCGAAGAGGAAAAGAAGTGGGATTGGCGTGACGAGAATGGAGAGCCCGAACAGAACTCGGTGGAGTTCATCCTCAAAGAGGAAGAGAGAGAGAGCCTCTTCCAAGGACTAGCAACGCCCAGTTCGACGGAAATCAATTCGCCTGGAACCAGCACGGCTGGAGCGAACTCACTACCAGGTTCGCCCAACCCAGGAGCAGGGATGATCACCCCAATCTTAGATAGAGCTAGTTCGGGAGGAACCAGCTCGGGAGACTCGTCGATCAAGGACAGACCAAGAGCGCGAGAGCTTGATTTGAGCCCAGATGAGCTCTTGCTGGTGAGTGAAGAAGAACCAACCAACTACAGCGAGGCAGCCACCGAGAAGGAATGACAAAAAGTGATGAAGCGAAAGTTGGAGTCCATTGAGAAGAATCAGACATGGGAACTAGTTGACCTTCCAAAAGGTCACAAGTCCATTGGTCTGAAGTGGGTCTACAAGCTCAAGAAGGACTCAGAAGGCAAGGTCCTCAAGCATAAGACTAGACTGGTCGCAAAGGGATACGTGCAGAAGCAGGGAGTAGACTTCGAGGAAGTTTTCACTCCAGTAGCCAGACTCAACATAGTTAGGCTGATCCTAGCCCTTGTAGCTCACCGAGGCTGGAAAATCCATCACCTGGACGTCAAATCGGCATTTCTGAATGGTGAACTGGAAGAAGAAGTCTACGTTGCTCTGCCGGAAGGCTTCGTCAACAAGACCGCCGAGCACAAGGTGTACACGCTGTCAAAAGCTCTTTATGGATTGCGACAAGCACCACGTGCATGGAACACTCGACAGAAGTATGAAGAGTCTTGGTTTCAATAAGTGTTCTCAGGAGCAGACAGTCTACACGAGGAACTCAGGAGAGGAGGCCCTCATCGTCGGTGTGTACGTCGACGACCTGATCGTGACTGGATCCAGTGCAGAAGGCATAGAAGGATTCAAAAGGCAGATGATGAAGGAGTTCGAGATGAGCGACATCGGACTACTCTCATACTACCTCGGCATCGAGGTCGATCAGAAGAAGGAAGACATCACGCTAAGGCAGATGGCCTACGCGAAGAAGATTCTGCAGCAATTCAAGATGGCGGACTACAACCCGAGCAAATATCCGATGGAACCAAAGTTAAAACTCGGGAAAGATGCAGAAGGAACCCCAGTGGATCCCACAGAGTACAGGCGTGTCGTCGGGTGTCTCAGGTACTTAACCCACACCCGACCTGACATCTCATATGCAGTTGGCATTGTGAGTCGTCACATGGAGAAGCCTACTAGTCTACACCAGCAGGCTGTGAAGCACATACTTCGTTACGTGTAGGGAACGACGAGCTACGGGATCCAGTACGGAAGAGGAAGTGGAGCTGAAGAACTGGTCGGTTTTACTGACAGTGACCTAGACGGTGATATCGACGATAGAAAAAGTACCGGAGGGATGACATTTTATCTCAACGGGAATCTGATCACCTGGCAGTCACAGAAGCAGAAAACTGTGGCCTTATCGTCTTGCGAAGCCGAGTTCATGGTAGCGACCGCAGCATCGTGTCAAGCTTTGTGGTTGAGAAACTTGTTGATCGAAGTAACTAGAATCGAGCAGAAGCCAGTGACTCTCTACGTCGATAATAAGTCCGCAATCTCACTGATGAAAAACCCGGTGTTTCATGGACGCAGCAAGCACATCGACACTCGCTTTCAGTTTATTCGTGAGTGTGTGGAGAAGCGGGAGATCTTCGTAGAGTTTGCCAGCACCAAAGAACAACGAGCTGACATTCTCACCAAGGCCCTAGCTCGTGTCAAATTTGCGGAGATGCGAGAAATGTCGGTGTTAAGAACGTAGAGCCAAGTCAAGCTTACGGGGGAGAATGTAGTCCTAAGCTCTGACTTGCCTATTGGTGAGAGTCTTGCTCATCAAGTCTTTTTATTAATTTAATATATGTAGCTTTTACTTGAAGCACAAGTTCCTTAGAGTAATGTAGTAATTTTACTAGTATTGCTTTATCTATATAAACTCCCACATCTTGGTTGTATTCGACACTTCATCAATAAAAAGTAAAGAGTTCTTCTCTATCTCTATATTCTTCCCTTGCCTTGCTTCTTCTCATCAATACACGTCACAATATATACGTTATATATATATATACGTTATATTTTATATAAACACACACTGAGTGTATGTGAGTGTTATTGTGAGTGTGAGCTTGCAAGTGTGGTGTTGCTCAGAAACTTTGTCGTTTTGGCAGTAATCTTTGTCTGGAACCAACACTCCCGCGTTTGACGGAGGAATTGACGGAGGGCTCTACAATCGTCGCCGCCATCTGTTCTAGAACTGCATTATATATAGCCTCGTCCGGATCCTTCTCCACCAACTGAACGTGTTTGAGTCAAACGTAAGGGCTATTGGCAAAAGGAACTTTGTGAAAGACATGGTAGCTCACAGAGGAAGAAGCTTCTGTCTTTTCTTTTCTCTTTACCGTTTTCACCATTGTCTTTGTATATTTATATATGTATGTATATATGAGTATGTGTGTCGAAGAGAATTGAAGGGAGAAGGAAGAGATAAGAATGAGAGAAGAGAGAGAGAGAAAAGAAACCTACCCCACCCACCCCCGCGCACATTGGTTCGTATTAAGTTTCAGTGTCTATCTTTTGTCGTATTATCTTTTCATGTCGTTTTAACTTTTCTGTCGTTGCCTTTAAATAGGCTTTCATGTAATTCATTTGGTGATTAATAAATAGTTTCAGATGTATTTTTCATATTCATTTCTCTCTCTCGATTATCTTCTCCGAACTTCCACTCTGAGAAGTTAATATTGTATCAGAGCAATTCCGCCATTGAAGCTCGTCCATCGGAGCTCGCTTTCTTCCATTGTTCATCATTGTCCGAGCTCAAGCTTTTCTCAGTTTTCAGCTCAGATCAACATCTCCTTCCATCTTTAATCAAGATGGAGATTTAGATCACCAAGCAAGACGCTGCAAATCAAGCCATCGCAATCAAATCTCCGATCGATGATCAGCTGAGCGTCTATTACTTGCATCACTCTGATAATCCAGGTGTGATTCTTGTTTCTCAAGTTCTTACCGGTGATAACTATGCATGCTGGTCAAGATCTATGAAGATCGCACTCTCTGTCAAGAATAAACTCGGATTTCTTGACGGATCTCTGCCAAAACCGCTCTCCGGTGATCCTCAGTTGATAAATTCTTGGATTCGCAACAACAATATGGTAGTTTCTTGGATTCTTAACTCGGTGTCGAAAGAAATCGCCTCCTCTATACTTTTCGAAGATACAGCTAGCAACATCTGGAAAGACCTCAAGGAGCGGTATCAACAAGGAAATGGTCCGAGGATTTTTCAACTAAGGCGTGAGATTGCTAACTTGCGACAAGGAAACGAATCTGTAGCAACTTTCTTCACTAAGTTGAAGGGTTTATCGGAAGAGCTCAACAATTTCAAGCCTCCCTGTGAAACTAAGGCATGTGTAGACTTCTACAGTACAAAATATTCAATGAAATTCCTTATGGGACTCAATGAGTCTTACTCGGGAATCAGAGGGCAAATTCTTCTCATGGATCCTATTCCGATCATCAATCGCATCTTCGCTCTTGTTCTTCAAGAGGAAAAACAGAGAGCGATAGGGGCTGAATCCTCCATTGTTGATACAAGCAATGCCATGGCTGTGAAGGATGATCCGGGTCCGAGAAAACAGTTCAGAAAAGAAAGGCCGTTTTGCACTCATTGCAAAATGCCCGGTCATACTGTGGAAAAATACTTCAAGATTCATGGATTCCCGCCCGGATATGGAAATAGAGTCAGAGAACAAGCGGGAATGATAGAGATCAAGAAGAATGACAATGAAGCTTCCCTGTCGGCTTTCTCTTCAAAGCAATGTCACCAGCTCATCGAGATGCTTTCAAACCACCTTACTTCGACTGGGAATCTCAACGTCAAGCCTTCTACTTCAGATGCCTCAATCAATCTTGCTACTTTCGATGCAGGTTCTTTATGTTTTCTCAAAGCTATGAACAGCAAATTGTGTTTGCATAACTCGTGGATAATAGATTCTGGTGCAACAAGACACATTTGCAACCAGAAATCTAAATTTCTTTATTTAAAGCCACTTAATAATTCCACAGTTACTCTGCCAAACAAATTTGTTATTCAAGTTCACTATTATGGATATGTCAAATTGAATGACCAAATTATCCTTTATGATGTTCTGTTAATCCCTAGTTTTAAGTTCAGTCTCTTATCCGTTAAAATGATCACAAGGGATTCAAAAACTTCTGTTACCTTTTATGATGATTATTGCTTAATACAGGATTCTCTCAAGACCAAGATGATTGGCAAAGGTAGAGTCAAAGATGACCTTTACATTTTCAATGAAGAAACTGTTAATTCTGTTACTTGTAGTTTGAATAATGTTTCTGCTAATTTGTGGCATGTTAGGCTTGGTCATCCCTCTTATAAGGCCTTGACCCATTTACATAACATTTTGAATATGAATGGTAACAATAATGTTTTACCCTGTGAAATCTGTCCTCTTGCTAAGCAGAAGAAACTTCCCTTTGCTTCTCTTAATAACATGTCTGATGCTTCTCTTAACTTAATTCATTGCGATATTTGGGGTCCATATCATGTTACTTCACATTCTGGTTTTAATTTTTTTTTACATTGGTTGATGATCACACAAGGTTTACTTGGGTCTACTTGTTAAAACATAAATCTGATGTGCGACCTTTCTTATTAATAGAACCACTTCCTTTGTTCTCAAAGGTAAAAGCCCGCATGAAATTCTTTTTAACAAGGTTTTTTACTATAATACCCTTCGAGTTTTTGGCTGCCTCGTATTTGCTTCAACTTTGCAGGTGAATAGGAGCAAATTCTGCCCACGTGCAAGAAAAAGAGTATTTGTTGGATATCCTTCTAATTACAGGGGTTACAAAATATTAGATTTAGAAAAGAAAGAAATTTTCATATCAAGAGATGTCATTTTTCATGAACAAATTTTTCCTTACCATTCAGCATTAAGTACAGACATTTTTGCAGATCCTTTTGAGGGCATTGTCATTCCTAATGCTCAACCTAATATCAGCATTGAAGAATTTTCTCCACATGAAGATTCTGACATCACAGAAGCAACTAAATCAACCCTCTTTCATACTGATCAGTCAGCAGCAAATCCGTCTGAACCGGATAATTCAGCTCAACAGCAAAGTGCCTTGAGAAGATCTACTCGAGAGACAAAGAAGCCGGATTATCTGCACGATTATCATTGCAATTTGATCCTTGATCAAGAAAAACATTCTTCTCCACGAAGCCTCTCCAAAGTCTTAAGCTATGACGGACTCTCTAAAGGCTTCAAAGCCTTCTGTCTAGCTGTTTCTACAGACTTTGAGCCTCAGTTTTACAATCAGGCTTCGAAGTATTCTCATTGGAATGATGCTATGAGAGAAGAACTAAATGCAATGGACGACAACAACACTTGGATAGTCAAACCTTTACCGCCAGGGAAATGAGCCATAGGATGCAGATGGATATACAAAAACAAGTTTACTGCAAATGGTGTTCTGTCTAGGCATAAGGCAAGACTTGTTGCCAAAGGTTACAACCAACAAGAAGGGATCGACTATGTCGATACTTTTTCTCCGGTTGCAAAACTTGTAACAGTTAAACTTCTGCTCTCCCTTGCAGCTTCACATGATTGGCATCTTGCTCAACTACATATAAATAATGCTTTCCTCAATGGAGAGCTCAAGGAAGAAGTTTATATGAGGCTTCCTCAAGGATACACACCTCAGGGGGAGATTGCAAAAGATCAGAACTTAGTTTGTCATCTTCAAAAATCGATATATGGACTAAAACAGGCCTCTAGGCAATGAAACCTCAAATTCACTACAGTTATTATTGGTTTTGGTTTCAAGCAATCAAAGGCTGATTACTCCTTATTTACAAAAGGATCAGGTTCTGACTTTGTAGCCTTATTACTATACGTAGATGATATCCTTGTTTCGGGTCCGAACAAGTATGTGATTAATCAAGTTAAGCACGATCCTCAGTCAGCCTTCAAGTTAAAGGACTTAGGAGAAGTCAAATTTTTCCTTGGCCTAGAAATTGCAAGATCAAAACTGGGAATAAGCATCTCTCAAAGGCAATATACATTGCAGTTATTAGATGACTTTGGTTTTTTGCAATGCAAACCAGCCAAGACTCCCATGGAAATAAACTCTCAACTAAGTGCAACTGACGGAGATCTGCTTGACGACCCCACTCCTTACAGGAGACTCATCGGCAGATTGCTTTACCTAACCATTACCAGACCTGACATCAGCTTCACTGTTCTTCATCTCAGTCAGTTTTTATCTTCTCCAAAGGATCCTCATCTTCAAGCTGCCCATCGCCTTCTTAGATATCTGAAGGCTCAGCCGGGACTTGGACTGTTCTACCCCTTCAGCTCTAACAGCCAAGGCCTCAAGGCTTATTCTGATGCTGATTGGGGATCTTGTCCAGATACAAGACGTTCTGTCACCGGTTTCTGCGTCTTCTACATGGACTGTTTGATCTCGTGGAAAGCTAAAAAGCAAACCACTGTCTCTCGTTCTTCAGCTGAGTCAGAATACAGAGCTCTTGCTTCAGCTTCAGCAGAACTTATGTGGATTCAACAGTTATTAAGAGATCTACAAATCAACATATCTTTTCCTGTTTTGTATTGTGACAACCAAGCTGCAATGCACATTGCATCCAATCCAGCCTTTCATGAACGCACAAAACACATCGAGATTGACTGTCATTATGTCAGAGATTGTGTTGCAAAGAAAAGACTTCAACTTCTTCCCGTGAACACCAAGATGAAACTTGCTGATGTCTTCACTAAAGCTCTCCCAGGAACCACATTGTCCAGTTTAATCTCCAAGATGTCATTGCTGAACATATTTGCAATCACATCTTGAGGGGGAGTATTAAGTTTCAGTGTCTATCTTTTGTCGTTTTATCTTTTCATGTCGTTTTATCTTTTCTGTCGTTGCCTTTAAATAGGCTTTCATGTAATTCATTTGGTGATTAATAAATAGTTTTAGATGTATTTTTCATATTCATTTCTCTCTCTCGATTATCTTCTCCGAACTTCCACTCTGAGAAGTTAATAGTTCGGGTTCATAGGCCGGAATAGGTCTTGATGGCTCTTCCGAAACCTACCCACCCACCCCGCGCACATTGAACGAGGCAGGTTAAGCCTGCCCCGATCAATATGGGGGCTTAACGGGTTGTAGGCCGGCCAGGCCTACTTGACACGTATACCTGGGTAGTATCAAAATAATAAATCTTCACAATTGCTCCTAAAGCCTAAAGGCTAAATCATGAAACAACTTAATATTCTAAAAACATGATATACAACGGAAAAACTCGAACAGAACTCAGTAGTTAATTCGTGCACGAATTTTCGATCAATACTTCTTCCAAAACTTGATAATTAGTGAACAAATCAAACTGTTTCAGACATCAATTTTAAAATTCTCACATGAACACTCAGGGGCGGATCTACAGAGGCCTAAGCGGGGGGTCAGTCGCCCCCACTTGATCCGAGCCTGTTAATTTAATATTAAGATATATCTACACTAAGATATGTATAAAAAAAATAACAACAGTGGCTTAGAATTCCACTTTGGTCCACTGGCAATCACTAAACCAAAACTTCTCTCAGCTTAGTTGACATGAGTTCGATTCCTACAATCAACATATGATTTTTAACTACTTTTATTATGCCCTTTTCTTTACTATTTGTACTCCAGACTAAGATTTAATGTGGACTAATACTTGGACTCTCTTTCCCTTTACAACGTTTATAGAATATATTTGTATGTTCTAATATTAAAAATGTGAATCATCAATCAATAATTTAAGAAATCTATAAAATTTTGAATAATTGAACAAAAAGATAATATATCAAATTTTTCTTAAATTTTTAGAGCATAAAAAACCATGATAATATTTGCAATGACAATGAAGTTATTTATAAGAACATGAAAATTTTGTAGCGAACAATATAGCGTAGTGTATGTTACTTGATCATGTTTTATTTTATATTGAAAATTATAGCTTATTTTTCACCCCCACTTGTTACATTTTCTGGCTCCGCCCCTGTGAACACTCACATTAGAGAAAAATAGTATGGTTATTTAATCATTAATCAAACTGATTTCTCAATTATAAAAAGTGGAGTTTATAGTCCAGTCCCAATAAAAAAAAAAACAGCAGGAAGTCCAAAAAGATATGAAAAATATGCAAAAATTAAAATGCATTAACACACGCGTAAACTCAAACAACATTTTTAAGACCTGTATATATAGAAAAATTGATCGGGACAAGGAAAACCCGTTTACACATACGTAGCTATTGTCTCGAGCTTCAAGATGGTACACAAAAACGTCTAAAACGAACACCCGAGTCAAAAAAATACAAGCACTGGAAGTTAGGCATGGGTGGGCGCCTCCAGAAGCGCTCCAAGAACATTACTGTATGCTCTTCCGTTTGTTGAGCCTCATCAAAACGACAATAATTCTTAGAACGATGTCGAACCTGGAATGTGTGATTCTTTTCCAGGGGTTTTAAGGGTAAACGACAAACAAATAAATCGATCCAACACTTCTAGATCGTACTGAAAAAGAAAAGGTGTCAAAAAAAAAAAGATTCTGAATGGATTGTTCATTTTTTATTCAAAACTTTAAATCAGATTTTTGCGTGAAGCCATTACCATAAAATACAGCATATGCCAAAATTCATGATAATAAGAAGTGAATTGAAAACGACATGAAATGAGAAAGCGACAGACATAAAAAGAAAACGACAAGGAATTTAAAGGATTGAGATGATTTATTTTTAATCGCCTGATTATATCGAGTTTGAATTCAACAAATTAAAGTAGCCAAATTTATGATTTCAAAGGACAGAGACAAAAACTTTGTATATAACAAATAATCATAAGTCTCTAAAACTTTAATTAAAAATTAAGATATGACCGTAGTTAGCTTAGCGCCTAAAAATATTTGTTTTTACAAACGACATTATTTGTTCGAGGAAACATCATTTAGTCCGAGTAGACCCATTAAGTATGGAGTATATATATTCACCTTAAGGTTTACTAAATCTTAAGCTTATGCTAAATCTCTTTATTTTGTTAATTTTTTAGGTTGTATGAAAAAATTAGAACGGGCTCTCGTCTTTCTACCCTCGCGTGCGAGATCCAATTCATCTCCTTGCCACCTTCCAAAGGCGCCCAAAATCTAGCGATATGGTGACACCACCACTTATCCCCTGCTTTCGCCTGTCGCTCCTCCCTTCTCCTTCGACGACAACTTATAAGAAACAACGTTACCGATTTAGAAGTTTGTTGATTACCACCAGATACTCCAATCTAGCCAGCAATTCCGCTTATAACTCTTCTCTTCTTCAATCCGCAAGTCTCCTAGTTAAGGAGTCCGAAGTTTGTTAGATTTCTATTTAGTTGCGGAGGAAAAAAAAAAAGGTATTAAAAACGCGAAAAAATAAGAGATCTCAGACGTTGAAATAACTAATTTGAGTCTCTTTTTTTTCAGTAAAATTATTCGGTTAAGAGACTTTCAAATTATGTTGATTATTAAGTTTTCAACTGTAACTCGGGTAATTGGAATAGTTGCACATGATAACATCAAACGGTTGAAATAATTAATGTTATGATTAAACACTTAACTTCAAATTAGAAAACAAATTTAACAAACAAAATGGAATAAAAAATTTAATCGGTGTTCTTTTGTGCTACCAGTAGTCAGCCTCGCGCTATATGATAGAAAATAAGACTAAAATACTCTTGATCAGTGATTTAGGTTTAACAACTCAACAAATAAATTTTGAAATATATATATATATAACTTGTAGATTTTATTTTCTGTTCAATATTCCTTGTATTAAAAGTTCGTTAGAGGCTACAAATAAGTTGTCAAGACTCAAGATCTCTTAAAAAATTCTTCGAATTGGTGACATATATAGATTATTTTATCGGACGAGAGACAATATAACGATGATTTCTCTGCAATAATAATCTTTTTATTCCAAGAAAATATTTTGCGTTCCGAGATGAGCCATGTTTAACATCTCAATTTAAGGTCCAACATTTGCATAAAAAATACCTGATCATGTTTATCATTATCATTTGTAGTTAGTGGTCCCAAAACTTACAAAACTTTCCGAGTTTTCATCACTGTAGTTAGAGGCTTAGAGGTACATTAGAGTATAATTTTGTTGAATTATATTTTTATCTGGTCCTAATTGTATTCTAACTTGCTAAATTATTAAATTTATAAGATAATAATTATAAATATAAATATAGCCCGCTAGATTAATAAGTTTACAATTCACTATATTAATAACCTTATACATATTTCATAATTAATTGTATTATCATTTTGAATAAAAAAAATAACGCGACCATAACAAAATTATAATTACGAAGTCTGTCTAAAATATGAATAGTCAGTGTTGAAACTTGAAATCGATATATCAGATCAGTCACGAGGGTTGAAATAATGCGTCGAAGTAGGAAATCTCAGAAATCTAAATGCCTCTGCATGTGCACGTGACATGCATGTGTTATTAATGTGACTGTACACCATACTTATTATTATCTTATCTTACAACTAAGGCACACTATTTAAAAGAAACCGGTATTGATTTGAGAAATTTATTTTTATAGAAAAGTAGGTACATAGTAGTATTATATTAATTTATGCCCTAGAAATTGCTTGTCTAGGTTTCAACTTTCAATCACACATGAATTATTATTTTTTAAATAGTATTTTGAGTGAACCAAGTTGCCTTTACCCAAGAAATCACGAGACCGAGTGAAATTCCGACCGTAACCATGAATCGTTATTCTTGATTTTTTTAGAGAGTAATTCAAGAAGCAAAAGGAAGTTATTTTTCTGTTTGAATTTGGACAATTGAAAGACCATCTGTCGTTTCAAGAAGTCGCGGTCTTTCGGTGGAAGGCAATAGGTAAAGGGCGGTGCAGAGTTCTAACCGCTGGCTGACCCGAGATAACGCCGCTCCCCCAGATGCCCTAATTGCATGAAGTTTGCCAATAAAGCGCCATTACCTTTTGCATGAAGTGTTATATATGACTATAGAACTCCAAGACCTTTATATATAATTATTTATTTATCAACAACCCTTCTCCTCAACACGTCACTATTATTCCGAAACACAGAGCAACCAACGAACGTTAGACTAGTCTCCTTTCTCTCAACAACGTGCTCATATTTATTTCAACAACATATTATTTATTAAACAACACGTACGATCCACATCATCACTCGAGGTCCTTGATCTGAGACGTGAAGGTGGCGGTGGCCTTGGTCAACGACGTGATGAACACCTTCGACCCGACCATGAAGGGCTGGTCCGTGCACGTGAAGGTGTCGTAGCGGAGGAAGAAGTCAGCAAGCATGACCTGCGACACGAGCACTACAAGGTCACGACCGGGACATTGCTTGTTGTCCGCGGTCGGAGAGTCGGTCTCGCGGCCGTTGGACCAGTAGACATACTTGATGTTGGCTTCGGCCTTTCCCATAAAGCGGTAGGGCACAAACTCCTCGGGGTTCTCGAAGATCTTGGGGTCCTTCGTGGCAAAAGGCTGGTACCCGAACAACATCTCCCCCTTTTTGACATTAAACGACCAGTCATGGCTCTGGATGGTAAGGTCCTCCTTGGCGTGCGCGTACTGGAATGGTACGGGCGGGTCGATGCGGAGGACTTCGTACACCGTTGACTTCAGCAGCGGCATCTTCGCCAAAGAGGCGAATGTCACACCGCCTTCTTGCTTGACAACTGTGCGGATCTCCTTCGCCAGGCGTGCGTGCCACGTGGGCCCCGCGCGTCCCAACCACTTGAACAGGCTCGGGAATACCACCTGTATGAGTACGAGTTCCGCAGTTACCAAAATGCTTAATTTATACTAATCATATTTTACCCGTATATCAGAGATTTTACAAAATAATATAAAACAAAAAATATAATTTATGTATAACACTACAACAGTAGAGTCACTCATATCAATTTCATAATTCACTAAATAATTTTATATTATTGTATATGATAAATTCTTCTCCTTTAGAAGTTAATATAATTATGGTCTCCATAATATCACAGTAAAACTAAAAATTACATATACACCTTTTTAATGTCAACGAATTTTAATAAAATTATTACATATATAATTTTTTTTCTTTTACTTTGCTACAAATTTAACTCAGACCAAAATGCGTTGACGAAGTACGAACCTTCAAACCACCGTAGGTGTTGAAGCAGATGGCGAAGATCAAGTTGTGGCAAGCCTCGTCCCTCTCGAGCCCGTAGGGCTTGGCCATGTCTAGCACGGCCGTCGCGGATGTGGAGAAGGCGTCGTATATGGCGGTGTACTGTGACTTCACCACGATAGGCGGGATCGGAAACGTGTGGATCAACAGATCTTCGACCAGGTCGAAGATCTTCGGCAGCCCTAGCCCCAGCGTCACCACCGGAAGAACCTGTGGCCAGATCCATAATTAATATAATTTGATCAAACAATGCTTGAATAGTTAAGTGCTATATATGTTAAAATTTATGAAAGTACGAACATTTGTACATATCAATATATATATATATTGTCATTTTATTAGCGTGGAGTTCTTTGAATTTTTTAGTGCTACTAGCCTACTAGGTTTCTTTGGAGTTTTTTAGTGTTATTATTATCATAATATAAGAAAATAAGGAAAATTCTAATGGCACATGATTTAGTGTAAGCAAGTATGTCGTTGTTTAGCCAAGCAGTAGTTTCAATTAAAACAAAAGAAGCAGGGTATAGTAATTAAAATAAATAAATCGATTTAAGAGTAAAAGTTGTAAAATAAAAAATTTCGGATAACGATAAGTATTGTGAAAGTGGATACTCAATGCTGCTATATAATAATATATAATATCAATGGAACACAAAACATTATGAGAAGAATGTTGGTCATTGAGTAATTTTTTAAATTCATCTAGAAACATGCAATTTTCTTATGATTTCTTTAAAGAGATGTATCTTTCTAACAAAAAATGGATATTAATATTAAGATATATAGTTAGGTTATGCCGTGTGTATAAGTTCAATATGAGCCCTTCGAGACTAGTCCGTCCTTACCTGCGGCACCAGCCAGAGGTCAACCGTGTTGCTAGCGGTGGCGCCGAGCGCCGTGTCAGCGGGGTTCGCGCCACAAAAGAGTTTGAAGACATAGCTGAACGACTCGGGGTCGCTGATCATGTTGAACTCGACGTCATTGCTAGTCTCCATCTGAGAATCTAGGTTGTCGAAAAGCGAGGTTAGGGTTTTCCGGAGGAGGGGGATGAACTCGTCGTGCTTGGCACTGAGGATGCCGAAGAGGTAGTTCTTGAGCATCTCGTGCTTAGGCTCCGACGGGTCGAGGAAGGACAGGACGCGGTACCCGCCGGTGAAGCCGACGGACGGCATGTAAGTCCCGTCGAACACGTTCTTCTTCTCGACCTTCGAGTTGTCGAAGAGGATCGGGAAGCTCGCGCCGTCGAGCAGCACGATGACCTTAGGGTTTTTGGCCATGAACGGCCCCGGTGGTGCGTTGGTGCGGAACACGGTGGACTTGTACTTTTCCAGGCGCGCCTTAAAGAAGCCGTCACGGCCTTGGATGTAGTAAAAGTCCCACCGGTCGCGGATCGGGCCGATGAATGGCAGCCCGTAGCCCCCCGGAATTTCCCTCACCGGAAGATCTCCTTCCTCCGTCGGCGTGTAGAATATCGGCTGGCTTTCCTCGTCGAAAACGAGGTCCGGTATCCTGTAGGTGGGGAGTCTTGGAGCCATGGTAATTAGGGTTTGCTTCAAAATGTAGATTTAGTTTCCAAAGAAGAAGATTATGCATGCAATTCATATATAGCCCACGTACAAGGTGCATTAAGATTCTCCCACGTGTTTTTTTTTATACGTGTACAATAATTCGAATTGAATTAATGAGCCTCGCTATATTATTGACAAAATCCAAATTCATTGGTGCAAACAAAATCAAATTTAAAATTTTCTTATTGTACGTGGTTCTTGGTAAAAGGATAAAAAATGGGCAAAAATCCAAATTTATTGGTTCGAGCGAAACAAAACAAGATTCAATTCACGTGATGAGGACCAAATTTTATTATAACGAAGTGATAAGTTTATCGAGCCTCAGTTTTAATAAAATCCGATAAAATATATTTTAATTAAAATTATATTTTAACGAATATTAATTTAAATTTTTGTACTAAGTTTTACTTTTATTGATAGAAATGTATAATGATAAATTAGAACCTGATAATGCTTTTAAAGTTGATAAACTGTTTAAAATAATGTTTTTTTTTTTTAATTTGTACCGATCCACTTGGATGGATTCAGGGTTAGTAAATATCGATAACATGTTATTCATACAAGAAAGATTTATAACAAAAACACTCATGTGTTATAAAAATTTGATTTATAACAAAAACACTCACGATGCTCAGTCCGAAGGTTGACAAGACCGCAGAGCACAAGGTATACAAGTTGTCAAAGGTTGGATTGAGACAAGCACCACGTGCATGGAACACTCGACTAGACAAGAGTATGAAGAGTCTTGGTTTTCAAGAATTGCTCAGAACAAGCAGTCTACACGAGGAGCTCAGGAGAGGAGGCCCTCATCGTCGGTGTGTACATCGACGACCTGATCGTGACTGGATCCAATGCAGATGGCATAAATGGATTCCAGGAGAAAATGATGAAGAAGTTTGAGATGAGCGACCTCAGACTACTCTCATACTACCTCGGTATCGTGGTCAATCAGAAGAAGGAATGTGTCACCCTGAAGTAGTCGGCCTACGTGAAGAAAATTCTGAAGTAGTTCGAGATGGCGGATTGCAACCCGAGCAAGTATCTGATGGAACCGAAGTTACCGCTCGGGAAAGGTGAAAAAGGAATACGAGTTGATCCCACAGAGTACAGACGTGTCATCGGGTGCCTCTGGTATCTAACCCATACCCGACCTGACATCTCATATGCAGTTTGCATGATGAGTAATCACATGGAAAAGCCTACTAGTCTACACCAACAGGCTGTGAAGCTAGCACATCCTTCGTTACGTGAAGGGAACGACGATCTACGGGATCTAATACGGAAGAGGAAGTGGAGCTGAAGAACTGGTCCGTTTTACTGACAGTAATATAGCCGGTGATGTCGATGACAGAAAGAGTACTGGAGGGGTGACGTTTTATCTCAACGAAAATCTGATCACTTGGCAGACTCAGAAGCAAAGAATTGTGGCCCTTTTATCTTTTGAAGCCGAGTTCATGGCAGCGACCGCATCGTCTTGTTAAGCGTTGTGGCCGAGAAGTTTATTGAGTGAAGTAAATTGAGTCGAGCAGAAACCAGTGACTCTCTACGTGGATAACAAGTCCGCGATCGCACTGATGAAAAACTCGGTGTTTCATGGACGCAACAAGCACATCGACACTCGTTTTTACTTTATTCGCAAGTGTGTGGAAAAGCAGAAGATAATCGTGGAGTTTGTCAGGACCAGAGAGCAACACGCTGACATTCTTACCAAAGCCCTCTCGTGTCAAATTTTTGGAGATGCGAGAATTGCTCGGCGTTAAGAACCTCGAGCCAAGTCAAATTTACGGGGGAGAATAGGGTCATAATTTTGACTTGATCCACAAGTTTAACCAATTAGTTATTATTATTATTATTATTATTATTATTATTATTATTATTATTATTATTATTATTATATTTTCTTATTTTGAGAGTCAAGTTTGTGTGAGGGTATAATAGTCATTTATGAAGTATGGGTAGCCTATATAAACAAGATCCACAAGTTTAACCAATTAGTTATTATTATTATTATTATTATTATTATTATTATTATTATTATTATTATTATTATTATTATTTTGAGAGTCAAGTTTGTGTGAGGGTATAATAGTCATTTATGAAGTATGGGTAGCCTATATAAACAAATTCATCAACTTGTATTCGATGCACTCTCTTCTATAATCAAAGAAATCATTCTCCATTATCATCTTTCCATATAAGTAAAAAAGAAAATGATCTCTCAAGCCGTAACAATATGTAAAATGAAAGCCAAACATCTAGAGCCGATAAACTAACGAAAAAACTTTCTTTTTTTCCGTCTCAACCATTATCCGTGTAAGGTCGCCAATTTTTTCTATTCCACAAAAGTGATCATTAAACGAACATCCTCTATGTAATTTTGAAGCTAAACTTCAAGCCGAATACGCTCCGGAACTGAAAAATCCATCGGGTAGAACTTAGCTAACTTGACTAACTTCGTCACGTCGAAAGCCGCAAAGAAATCTTTAGGACTCAAACATGCTACGCAAAGCAATAACTCGGTGGTTGCCTCATTGAATCGATCGTTTAATTCGTCAAGTTGAGTATCAATCACGGCATTCACAACTTCGAACTTATAATGCTCCAAGTTACTCCTGTCGTTGATTTTTCGCTTTCCATGACTAGGTACAAATGGACTCTCCATGCTTGATATATCAATACTATAATGAGTACAAAAAGTAGAGACTTTTTCAAACAAAGCGTCCCATCCATTATCTCTCATATCATGTAATCGGTTCTTACATACTTTCACCAAACTCATAGCATTAATAATATCTTGATCCTTCCTTTAAAGAGCTTTTGACAAGTCATCTGTAATTCCTAGCAAGCTTATCATCAAATGCAAGCTCAACACAAATTCAAATGTCAACATTGTTGCATACTCATTTCGCGCTTCAATCCTTGTAGTTGAATTGTTTAACTCATTAGAAAGGTACTCAAGTACCTCAGTTACGGCCGAAAACATAGTGAGCACGCTAATCAAAGAGCCATAGTGTGAACCCCAACGAGTATCTTCTACACGTTGAAGATTAGTTTCTTGATTAAGGCCTCGCCTACTTTCAATCACGCCATCATCGACCGCTTCAAGAACCAAACCTTGTGCTTTTCTCAGAGAATGTCACAACGTATTGCTGAAGATCCAATAACATTTATTATTCCATTCACAGTAAGAAATAAATTTGCCACATCGTCATTGTTCTTTGCGAGTCTCACCAAAGCTAGTTGAAGTTGATCAGCAAAACAATGGATATAAAAAGCGCTTTGGTTTTCCTTCAACATGAGAGCTTTAAGGCCATTGAACTCTCCTTGCATATTACATGCTCTGTTGTAGCCTTGTCCTCGTAATCTTGACAAACTTAATCCATGCCGAGCAAACATTTTGTCGATGACGGCCTCTCGTGACAAAGAAGTGGTGCTACTGACATGCTCTACTCCCATAAACCGCTCAACAATTTCTCCATGCTTGTTTACATAGCGTAATATGATAGTCATTTGTTCCTTCATCGAAACTTGCGCGACTCGTCAACCAAAATAGAGAACAACGAATCACCAAGATCATTCAATATCGCTTTCATTGTTACCGCCGCACAAGCACTGAAGCAATCTTTATGAATATCTGACGATGTTAACTTGCGATTTCCAAGAGCATTTTCTAAAGCAACTGCCTTGATCTCTGGATCGTGTTTAGCTAGAACCTTCAAAATCTCAATAAAGTTACCTCGATTGTTCGAACTTTGAGATTCATCATGGCCTCGAAATGTCATTCCTTGTCGTAAAGGAAGTCGATCCACCTCCAATGTACCACCCAATATGATTCGATATTCATTAAGAACGTTTTCTGCTTTCCTTGCAAAAACTCCTTCGAGATATTTCTTGTGGTTTTTCAGAGATTCATACTTTGCATAAGCTCGATTATGAGAACTTGAAGGACCTCCAACATGTTGATGTAGTCTTTCTCTTTTTTGAAAAGTCTGAAATCCCTCTCCAACAAAAGTGTCACCACCACCTTTGTCACTACTTGGTTTGAACAAGTAACAACATACGCAATAGACTTTATTCTTATCAATTCTATACTCTAGCCAACTGCCGAATTCATCGTACCGAGAAATGTTGAATCGTCGTCCTTTAACAAATTTAAATCTACGCTCTTTAGGTTGACAAGGCCCTCTTTGAACATACGTTTGACGAACCAGATCAACTAGATTACCATCAAAATCTTCGATCGGAGTTCGCAATCCCGGATCACTCGGTAAAGCTTCTGGATCAAAATCCACTTTCGTTAATTTACTGGCACTCTTCCCCGTCTTCCCATTTTCTCTTAAAATATTTATGCATGATTATCTTTGATATCCTATAATAAAGCATAAAAAAAATCAGCATAACATATCAATTAAATCAATACAAATACCCAATAATATCACAATTTCTAAAAAAAATACGTAACTTTTAATCCATAATTTATAACTACTTAAAAAAACCAATCAATCCCAATTTACAAATAAATCTTTAGCTTCATGCACTTTACAAGACTCCCACCTTGATTGATAAACTCCAAGATCGATTCTTTTTGTTGCTAATAGCCTAAAGCGCCTCTGATTCCGCAACCACAAGTGTGAAATTGGCCTACATTTATAAAAAGCATATGCACATTTAGGATTATAATTGCCCATAATACAAGCCATTAATTAATATTCAAATAAATGAATAAAATTATACAGTAGTTAACTCTATATTTTGCATACCCCGTAAACTCGTTGAACACAAATAAAAAATTAGGGCTGATCAAGTCACAGAATGTGTTGTGTGGTTTCAAATCAAGTAGAACACAAATCAAACAGATCCATTATACCCCATCTAATTTATATCATCATTTCATGATTTAGTAATTTAGCAACAAGCCAAGAACAATTTAGGAAATTAGGGTTTAGAACTTAGAAGAAATTTACCTCAAAACTCATAGGCAGAACCGCGGAGCCTCACTTGGACGACCAAGAACTATGGCGCCGACGATGACTGAGATTCAAACTCGCGGTGGTGTTCAGAATCGTGACGGAGTGCAGAATCACGGTGAAAGGTCAAACTGAGTCGACGAGAATGGGGAAAGCAAGAGAAAAAGGAGATTAGGTTGAAGGCGAGCATACGATCATGCGACAGAATTCTAAATATTAAAAAAAAAAAAAAAGAGGCCATACGAATGGGCTGTTTTGGTATTCTGCCCAATTTTTCTAAGAATTAAAAATAAAAGAAAAATTAAGTGGAGGCTATTTGTGGGTTGTTAAGGTATCCTAGCCTAGTCAAGTGGGGCTTGTTGCCCCCAGTTGGGCTCAAGAGGCCTCGCCACAGCGTGTGAGTGGTGGTGTAATTGCAATATCTTTGTGTCATTTGTATTTGAATTTTGTTTCGGCAGATCGTGGTTTCGGCTACTATTCGGAGAGTGGGAACCTACATCGTCCACCAAGTCGTTGCTGGAACTCTACACATTTTAGATTGGAGAACATCTCGTTGGAATACTAGATTATCCTTAATGTTTGGATGACGACTCTCTCTCACACACGGGGAATAAAAATCACAGAAAATCCTAGAGGGAGGGGAGTTCGCGATTTCTATAGATGCAGGAAAATGTGGATTAAGTTTTATGAACTCTCTTTACTGTGTATTTATAACCGCGGTTATTAATAATGCATGACAACATCCGAGTGAGCCCGGTACCTTATTTTTGAAGTGGAAGATCTAAGCCTTAATTATAGCATAAAAAAAAATAGACTAATCTCTTAAGGCCATTATGAACCCCATCCTCGATTTTATGTTATTTCCATATTTTCAAAATGTAAATAAAATTGAAGGCCTCCTAACTATTTTAGGCTTATATATAGCCATTTTAGAAAATATATAATAATTTAAAAAAAAAATTCAAAGAGATATAACATAATACAATCGGAAAATAAAATCAAGCAAAATACACTAGAAATATTATGAAAAGCCAGCATTAGCCGATCTTATGAGAAAACGGTCAAACAAACAAAAAAAGAAAAGAAAAAAAAGTCTCATTAACTCTAGATAATTTGATAATAATATATGAAAATAAGCACTAAGGATGAAAATAAAATATAAATAATTGCTTATTATCTTCTATTTTTTATATGGTTAATGATGGCAAAAATACCCAATGTTTGTTCAAAGAACCTCTCGTTTACTCAAAGTTTAAAAATGGTGGCAAAAGTATCCAAAGTCGCATTTGGGGAGTTGACCACTCTATTCTCGTAACGCAGTTAACTTACCCGTCAACTCTGGCCACGTGGACAAACGTGGGTTTTTTACATGACAATTTTTTGCCATGTGGACGAGCCCAATTAGGGGTTTAATTCGTTGTTTTGTCGTAAACGAGGCTGATGTGGGCTCATCCACGTTGCAAAAATTTGTTATGTCAGCAACTCGCCTTTGTCCACGTGGCCAGTGTTAACAGGTAAGTTAATTGTGCTACGAGAATGGAGTGGTCAACGCCCCAAATGTGAGCTTAAGCTTGACTTAGTCCGGATGACGACCAGAACCGAGGACGAGCAGAAACACTTGCGAGGAGTCAGCCCGGATACCGACCAGAACAGAAGACAGACAGCCGTTCAGCCCAGCTCGGGAGAACACAAGCAGAGAGTCCGGATAGAAGGCAAGCTCAGCCCGGAGCATACGAGCAGGTCAGCTCGGGGACAGAGAGACTGTCCGGGCAGGAAAGGGAAACTCTACCCAGAAAGGAAGACGTGTAGCTTGAGGAGCAAGCAAATCAAGTCAAAGATTCGGCGAGATTATTTAGGGTAGTTTCCTGATTTAGTGCGATTCGGTTAGCTAGGGTTTTGCCTATGTGAGGCCTATATAGACCTAGCATTGTACACATTGTAAAATTTGAGTTGTGTAGAATTGAGTCCATTAGAGTTTCGAGTTATCTCTTTGTATTTGCCTTCAAATTAATCAGAGAAATCTTTTCTCCCATTCGTGTTCTTGAGGCTATTTTATTCTTGTGATATTCGTGATTTTCTCAGATCCGGGTATTGGGATCCAACAAGTGGTATCAGAGCACAATTGAAGATCATGACTTCATCAGAATCGACAATCGGAGATTTGGTGGTGAAGAAACCAGACTCCAGGGAAGGCACGGTGACGCTCCATTACCCCATGCTCACGAAGAGCAATTACGCCGTGTGGGCGTTGAAGATGAGGGTGAATCTGCAGGCGCAGGGAGTATGGGAAGCCATTAAAGGTGGCGATTCCGAAGGACGCAAAGAAAGAATGGCACTCGCAGCAATCTACCAGGCCGTTCCGGAAGAACTCCTTCTCATGCTCTCCGAGAAGGATTCCGCAAAAGAAGCATGGAAGACGCTTCGGACTATGCACATGGACGCAGATCGCGTCAAGGATGCTAAAGTCCAGACCATGAAGAGTGAATTCGAGGTCATGCGGATGAAAGAAAGCGAGTTGGTGGACGACTTCGCACTGAGACTCACGTCCATCGTGACCGGCATACGCTCGCTAGGAGACAAGGTGGATGAGACCACCGTTGTCACGAGATTCTTACGTGCGTTGCCTCGCATGTACATGCAGATAGTGACGTCGATTGAGCAGTTCGGCGATCTCAAGACCATGACGGTTGAGGAGGTTGTTGGGCGTCTCAAAACCCACAAAGAGAGACTTTGGGGCTACGGCGATAAAGGAGACGAGCAAAATCTCCTTCTCACGCATGAGGAGTGGACGGCGAGACAGAGGAGATCCGGGGGAGCCGAATCCTCCTCAAGTTTCTCAGGACGGAACAACTACAGTGGAGAGGTCCGAGGACGCGGACAAGGTCGAGGACGAGGTCGAGGCAAGGATTCGCGAGGACGCGGAAGCAGCTCGAGCCGTCAAGAAGGACCGACGAGGAGAGACAAGAGCACGGTGAAGTGCTACACTTGTCAGAACCTCGGGCACTACGCATCGGAGTGCAGGAGCAGGAACCAGGGCGAGGAGGCGAATCTAGCGAGATTCCCAGACGACCAGCCGGCATTGTTGTTTGCCGAGCAGGTAATGCACCTGGCCGGACAGAACGGCGAGCATGAAGCCGAGGAGGACTGTCCAGAGGATATCAGCGAACAACTAAACGGCGAGAAGAAAGCCGAGCAGAGCCGCTCAAAGGATATCAGCGAGCAGCTAATCGGCGAGGAGAATGCCGAGCAGACGCTCTCGAAGAAGACCAGCGAGCAGGTCTTCCTCATCGAGGACAAAGTTTTTTGCAAACCTCCTCACGCACGATGAGAAGAGAGTCAGTACCGACGTATGGTACCTTGACAACGGTGCGAGCAACCACATGACCGGGGACCGAGCCAAGTTTGAAGAGCTCGATTAGAATATCACGGGCAACGTGAAATTCGGCGACGAGTCCGTCGTAGAGATCAAAGGCAGAGGGTCGATCCTGTTCGAGTGCAAGAATGGCGACCAGCGTTTGATGACCCAGGTCTACTACATCCCGAAGTTGAAGAGCAACATCATCAGTCTGGGACAGATGATGGAGATCGGGAACACGGTGGTGCTAGCCGGGTCCTATCTGAAGATGTGGACCAAAGATAGAGTGTTGTTAATGAAGGTGGAGCGGACACCCAACAGACTCTACAAGATCCTCCTAAAGATATGCCAGCCCGTCTGCCTCATGGCGTCGATGGCAGATCCGGCTTGGCTGTGGCACGCTCGGCTCGGACACGTGAATTTTCACGCGCTCAAGATTATGGGCGAGAAGAATTTGGCCTTCGGAGTTCCCAAGATAGAACACCCCGACTAGCTGTGTGAGAGCTGCATAATCGCGAAGCAGGCGAGGATACCCTTCCCGATCAAGGCCAAGTTCCGAGCCGACAGACCCCTACAGTTGTTGCACGCTGCGGTCCGATCACCCCAGCGACCACGACCGGAAACAAGTATTTTTTTCTACTTGTTAACGACTACAGTCGTTGGATGTGGGTGTATATGCTCAAGGAGAAGAGCGGAGCTTTCGAGGTCTTCAAGAAGTTCAAGAAGCTCGTGGAGAATAGCTCAGCGCACAGGTTGAAGGTCTTGCGTACAGACCGAGGAGGAGAATTCACTTCACAGCAGTTCGGAGAATTCTGCGACGAGGAAGGAATTCAGCGACACCTGTCCGCACCCCACACACCTCAGCAGAATGGCGTTGTGGAACGATAAAACCGGACTGTGATGGACACAGCGAGGAGCTTGCTCAAGAGTATGCAGGTTCCGGCCAGGTTTTGGGGAGAAGCATTGAGACATGCGGTTTATCTGCTTAATCGTTTGCCGACCAAGGCACTAGGAGAGTGCACTCCCTACCAGGCGTGGTACGGGAAGAAACCCCACTTAAAGCACCTGAAGGTGTTCGGGAGCACCGCACATGTGAAGATTGCGGGCCCTCATCTCAAGAAGCTGGACGATAGGAGTCTGAAGATGGTGTACCTTGGAGCAGAGGAAGGAAGCAAGGCACACAGATTCTACGATCCACGACGCGGCAGACTCCAAGTTAGCAGAGAAGCTGTGTTCGAAGAGGAGGTGAAGTGGGATTGGCGCGACGAGAAGGGAGAACCCGAGCAGAACTCAGTGGAGTTCATTGTCGAAGACGACCAGGATGTTGCCGAGCAGGAGCAGCCCGGAACACCCAGCTCGGGAACAGTCTTGCCAGAGACGAGGGTACCCAGCCCGGGAGAGAGCACCCCGGACACACCAAGGACACCAAGCCCGAGCAGGACCAGCCCGTCTAGCTCCGGAGATTCCTCCATTAAAGACGGACCACGAGGATTCCGACCTTTAGCTGAGATCTACGACCAGACTCAAGAGGTGGATCTGGAGGAACTTTCATTGCTATGTGCAGAGGAGCCAGCCAACTTCCAAGAGGCAGCGGCCGAGCAGGACTGGCAGGAAGCGATGAAGAAGGAGATGGAGTCCATCGAGAAGAACAGGACATGGGAGCTAACCGACCTTCCAAAAGGTCACAAGCCCATCGGCCTGAAGTGGGCGTACAAGTTGAAGAAGGACACCGAGGGGAATGTCCTTAATCACAAGGCAAGACTGGTAGCTAAAGGCTACGTGCAGAAGAAAGGCATAGACTTTGACGAATTCTTTGCACCAGTAGCGAGACTGGACACGATCAGACTGATCCTAGCCTTTGCAGCGCATCGAGGATGGGATGTTCACCACTTGGATGTCGAATCGGCATTCCTAAACGGTGACCTCGAGGAATAAGTGTACGTCAAGCAACCAGAGGGGTTCGGCGTCACAGGCGAAGAGCAGAAGGTGTACACGTTATCCAAGGCCCTATACGAGTTGAGACAAGCACCGAGAGCGTGGAACATACGTCTCGACAAGAGCTTGAAGAACCTTGAATTTGCAAAGTTCCTGAGAGAGCAGGCAGTCTACACCAGGAGTACCGGACAGGAGACTCTGATCGTGGGAGTGTATGTAGACGACCTGATCGTCACAGGATCCAGCGCAGGAGGCGTAGATGGATTCAAGCAGCAGATGATGGCCGAATTCGAGATGAGCGATCTCGGATTACTTTCATACTATCTCAGGATTGAGGTGGAACAGAGGAAAGACTGTATTACGCTAAAACAGTCGGCCTATGCGAAAAGATCCTTAAACAGTTCGAGATGGCGGACTGTAACTCGAGCAAGTACCCTATGGAGGTGAAGCTGCGGCTCGGGAAGGATGTTGAAGGAGAGAAGGTGGATCCCACGGACTACAGACGCGTGATCGGGTGTTTGAGGTACCTTACTCATACCCGACCAGACATTGCACACGCCGTCGGGATAGTCAGTCGCTACATGGAGAAGCCCACGAGTTCACACCAGCAGGCGGTGAAGCACATATTGCGTTACGTGAAGGGCACGACGGACTACGGGATCCAGTACAACCGAGGAAGTGGAGCATAAGTACTAGTCGGCTTTACGGACAGTGATTTGGTCGGTGACATCGACGATAGAAAGAGTACCGGAGGGATGGCGTTTTATCTCAACGGGAATCTAATCACCTGGCAGTCCCAGAAGCAGCAGACAGTAGCTTTATCCTCGTTTGAAGCGGAGTTCATGGCGGCAACCGCAGCAACATGTCAGGCTATGTGGTTGAAAGGGCTACTCAGTGAGATGACGGGTTCCGAGCAGAAAACACCAACTTTCTACGTGGACAACAAGTCTGCAATCGCGTTGATGAAGAATCCAGTGTTTCACGGACGAAGCAAACACATTGACACGAAGTACCATTATATTCGTGAGTGTGTGGAGAAGCGACAGATCGTCGTAGAGTTCATCAGCATAAGGGAGCAGCGAGCAGACATCCTTACTAAGGCTTTGGCGAGAGTGAAGTTCGCAGAGATGAGAGAGTTGCTCGGAGTAAAGAGTGTAGCTAGCCAAGCTTACGGGGGAGAATGTGAGCTTAAGCTTGACTTAGTCCGGATGACGACCAGAACCGAGGACGGGCAGAAACACTTGCGAGGAGTCAGCCCGAATACCGACCAGAACAGAAGACGGACAGCCGTTCAGCCCAGCTCGGGAGAACACAAGCAGAGAGTCCGGATAGAAGGCAAGCTCAGCCCGGAGCATACGAGCAGGTCAGCTCGGGGACAGAGAGACTGTCCGGGCAGGAAAGGGAAACTCTACCCAGAAAGGAAGACGCGTAGCTTGAGGAGCAAGCAAATCAAGTCAAAGATTCGGCGAGATTATTTAGGGTAGTTTCCTGATTTAGTGCGATTCGGTTAGCTAGGGTTTTGCCTATGTGAGGCCTATATAAACCTAGCATTGTACACATTGTAAAAGTTGAGTTGTGTAGAATTGAGTCCATTAGAGTTTCGAGTTATCTCTTTGTATTTGCCTTCAAATTAATCAGAGAAATCTTTTCTCCCATTCGTGTTCTTGAGGCTGTTTTATTCTTGTGATATTCGTGATTTTCTCAGATACGGGTATTGGGATCCAACACCAAATGTGACTTTGGATACTTTTGCCACTACTTTTAAACTTTGGGTACACGAGAGATTCGTTGACCAAACTTTGGGTATTTTCACCGCCCTTTTTATATATATAAAATCTCAAAATTTACTCCATTCATGATGAGAGAACATATCTCCGTATTATTCCAAAACAAAAAAAGGCCAACCAACAAGCGTTATACCACTCTTCTTTGATCTCGCAAACGAGCTCATATTTATTTCAACATATTATTTATTAATTAACCAACACGATATTCCACATCACTCGAGGTCCTTGATCTGAGACGTGAAGGCTGTGGTGGCCTTGGTCAACGACGTGAAGATCACCTTCGACCCGACCAAGAACGGCTGGTCCGAGCACGTGAATGTATCGTACCGGAGGAAGAAGTCGACGAGCATAGCCCTACCGAGAAGAACAACGAGGTCCCGTCCAGCACACTGCTTGTTGTCGGCTGTCGGAGTCTCGGTCTCGCGTCCGTTGGACCAAAAGACGTATTTGAGGTTGGCCTCGGCCTTGCCCCTAAAGCGGTAGGGCACAAACTCCTCGGGGTTCTCGAAGATCTTGGGGTCCTTCGTGGCGAAAGGCTGGTACCCAAACAACATCTCGCCCTTTTTGACCTTATAGGACGCGTCATGGCTCTGGATGGTAAGGTCCTCCTTGGCGTGCGCGTACTGGAACGGCACGGGCGGGTCGATGCGGAGGACCTCGTAAACTGTCGACTTCAGCAGCGGCATCTTCTCCAGCGCTGCCACGGTCACACCGCCTTCTTGCTTGACAGTCGTGCGGATCTCCTTCGCCAGGTAGGCGTGCCATGTCGGCCCCGCGCGGCCCAGCCATTTGAACAGGCTCGGGAATAGTACCTGCGTCTCTTTGGAGTTATGTGGAATTTATGATATATTGTCTCCATCAACTGTGTCCGTGTTGGACAGTTAATCAATGCATATCTGTATATTCGAGTTATGGTTTTCATTCTGATGATAAGAAATTGGCACGTCATTCAAGGAGAACATAAACACAGACACGACTCAACGAAACGGTTAAGATACGAGTATGGGTCGACTTTATTAATTGAACACGACATGAATACGAATATATAATAAACTTGATAGACTCAATTAAATATAATTAAGGGTTAATGACGGCAAAAATACTCAAAGTTTGGTTAAAAACCCCTCGTGTACCCAAAGTCGAAAAGTGGTGGCAAAAATACCCAAAGTACGATTTGGGGCGTTGACCCGTTTTTTCCGTCCATCCACTAACGGTGCCGTCCACGTGGCCGTTAGCCTCTTTCCACGTGACACGCCACGTGGTCGTTGACCGCCACGTCATCCAAACTTTGGGTATTTATGCCGTAATAAAACCAAAGTTTGGGTATTTATGCCGCAATAAAATATTGGCTTATGTAAGTTCCATGTAATTAACTTGTTTAAAGAACTTATTGTTAGTTTTTAAATGTTTTTAAGTTAGAAGAGTATAAATAAGTTTATCCTTTTTAAGAGTGACGATTACTTAAAAGGCGGTCCAAATATGTTATGTTAGATGAGTATAATAATAAAGAAAAAAAATCTTTTGTCTCCGTAAAATTAGCCAAATTAAGACACGACACAAGAACGAGACATGACATGACATGAATTATGAATACTACGCGAATCTTGTTTTTTTTTTTATGTTTGTTTAAATTATTTCTTATGAAGTTATTAAAATTAAGGTCTAGATATATATATTATTTAAAAAAATTACATAAATACCAAAAAAAAAAAATTATCAACTTTAACAAGATAACGTATTTCTTATAAAGATAAAAAAAAAAAAAAAAAAGTTATAAACTTGCCAATGTATGAAGCAAAATACCATAATAAAACCTCGACGAAATACGCACCTTCAAACCACCGTAGGTGTTGAAGCAGACGGCGAAGATCAAGTTGTGGCAAGCCTCATCTCTCTCGATTCCGTAGTTCACGGCCAAGTCCAGCACGTCCTTCGCCGCCGTGGAGAAGGCCTCGTAGATGGTTGCGTACTTTGACTTCACTAGGAATGGTGGGATCGGAAATGTGTGGATCAGCAGGTCCTCCACCAGCTGGAAGATCTTCGGCAGGCCCAGCGTCACCAGCGGAATAACCTACGGCCGGATCAAGAATATAAGGAGCTCTAAAAAACATGCTTGACTAATTAAGTATAGATATGAATATATATACATATAATATGCTTATTATATATGATATAGACATATATACGTACGTTACGTCTAATTTAGGACATACTAGATTTGGAAAATTACTAGGAAATGTTGACACTACTAAATATTTTTTTTATACGTGATTTTTATTTTATTTTATTTAATTCATGGTGAAACATTTGAAAAAAACATGCAATTTATTTTAGTGAGAGTAAAAAGAGTGGGGCGTTCAAGGGTCCGTCCTTGCCTGTGGCACAAGCCAAAGGTTCACGGTTGAGGTGGCGCTGTTTCCAAGCACCGTGTCGGCCGGGCTGGTGCCACAGAAGAGGTTGAAAACATAGTTGAACGACTCCACATCGGCTATCTTGTTGAAATCAACCTCCTTGCTAGCTGCCATCTGCGAATCGAGGGTGTCGAAGAGTGTGGTCAGGGTTTTGCGGAGGACGGGGATGAAGTCCTTGTGCTTCGCTCCGAGGACGCCGAAGAGGTAGTTCTTGAGCGCCTTGTGCTTCGGCTCCGACGGGTCGAGGTACGACAAAACGCGGTAGCCCCCAGTGAAGCCGGTGGACGGCATGAAAGTCCCTTCGAATACATTCTTCTTCTCGACCTTCGAAGTGTCGAAGAGGATCGGGAAGCTCGCGCCGTCGAGCAGGACGATGACCTTAGGGTTCTTGGCTATGAACCGGCCCGGCGGTGAGTTGGCACGGAAAACGGTGGACTTGTACTTGTCGAGGCGCGCCTGGAAGAAGCCGTCGCGGCCTTGGTTGTAGTAAAAGTCCCACCGGTCGCGGATGGCGCCGATGAAGGGAAGCCCGTAACCCCCCGGGATTTCCTTCAATGGAAGATCTCCTTCCTGGGCCGGCAAGTAGAAGATCGGCTGGCTTTCCTCGTCGAACAGTAGGTCCGGTATCCGGTACGTGGGGAGTCTTGGAGCCATGGTTTTGGTTTGGTTTCAAAAGAAGAAGAAGAAGAAGAAGAAGAAGAAGAGTATAGTAGTTATTTGCCTTGGATTTCTTATATAAGCAGACTAGAGAGTGTTGAGCTAGGTTAATATATTATGTACATTAATTTTGCCCCATGCTGTCCTATTGTTTTATTGCATAGGGGAGGGGATGTGTAATATTCGAATTAAATGAGATTTGAATAATTATTGGCAAAAGTCCAAGATATTTGGTCAGGACAAAACAAAATTCAAGATTTTCAAGTGTAACATACGGTCAGAATGCCAATCGAGAAGATATAAGCAACAATATTTTGATGATTTCAAAAGCGAAACTAAAAAGCAATGTAAGTAAGGGGAGTTTTTTTATTTTTATTTTTTATGTTCTCTAATCTTAACATTTACTCCATTGACATATGATCAAAAAAAAAAAGGAAAGGAAAGGAAAGGAAAGGAAAGGAAAGATCAGAACTTATTATAAAGCTCCACATTTGGTTTTATAAAAAAAAAAATACAGAGAACAAAAAAAATTCAAAGAGGCGGAGAATCTAGAAAATAATTTCGAGAGCTTTTAATATTTCTAATTTCATATTAATTTGATTAGTAAAATCACTTTGCAAATAGAAAGTATAACATTTAATTTTGTTCAAACTTGAATAAGTTCTCGTGTTTAAATATTTTATTTCCCGTTGATTTGAGTCACGAAGTCTCTATATAAATATATTCAATCTTATTGTGACGAATTCCCAGAAAATATATTATAAATTTGTTTTAATAAAAGAACAATTAGCGCGATACAATTCGTCTTTTCCTCAAGAACAAGCTCCTTGATTTTTTATTTATTAATTCATGAACCAACCCTATGATACATCCCGAGCATTGATAAGTCTTGTCATTTAGTGGTTGTTAAACGTTGTTTAGAGAGTTAGTCGAGTCAATGTTGTTAATTGAGTCCATTAGGCTATAAGCTCTTTTCTCTATATAAGGGAGTTCATGTTAAATGAGAGATTAGCCAAGAACCAATCATAAAACTTAGTCTCTCAAGAGGAGAGATTAGGTTTTGTGAAGGTTGGTATTTGTGTTCAATCGTGTTCATTGTGTTCGTGTGTTCATCGTGTGTGTGCGTTCTTGATTTCCGAGACACGATCTTCGCTCATAACACCTTATTGCAATTTGAGAGACTGGTTTCATACATCGTTATCGTCACGTGAAAACATATCTCCATACATATTCTTCTTCCAAAACATTAACCAACTTATAAATAAGCGTCATTCACACCACTCTTCTTTCGTCTCAACAACGCGCTCATATTTATTAACCAACACGTACGATCCAAATCATCACTTGAGGTCCTTGAGATTCTGCGTGAAGGCGGCGGTGGCCTTGGTCAACGACGAGAAGATCACCTTCGACCCGACCAAGAATGGCTGGTCCGTGCACGTGAACGTGTCGTAGCGAAGGAAAAAGTCAACGAGCATAGCCCTACCGAGAAGCACAACAAGGTTCCGACCAGCACACTGCTTGTTGTCTGCGGTTGGAGTCTCGGTTTCGGGGCCGTTGGACCAGAGGACGTACTTGAGGTTCGCCGCACCGCTCGTTCCACGGAAGCGGTAGGGCTGGAACTCATCGGCTTTCTTGAAAATCTTGGGGTCCTTAGTGGCGAAGGGCTGGTACCCGAATAGCATCTCCCCCTTTTTGACCTTGTAGGACGCGTCGTGGCTCTGGATCGTCAGGTCCTCCTTGGCGTGCGCGTATTGGAACGGCACGGGCGGGTCAATGCGGAGTACCTCGTACACCGTCGATTTCAGCAGTGGCATCTTCTCTAGCGCAGCCACCGTCACGCCGCCTTCTTGCTTGACAGTTGTGCGGATCTCCTTCGCCAGGTAGGCGTGCCATGTCGGCCCCGCACGGCCCAGCCATTTAAATAGGCTCGGGAATAGTACCTGCGTGTGTTTGGAGTTAGGTAATGTAAAGCGAGTTTAGTTTAGGTCTTCTCATCAAATAATATTAACCAAAATTTTAGGAGATACGAAACTAAAAACGAACCACCCGCTTAAACTTATTAGATTTTATTTATAACAGTTGATGCCCTTGCTAGAATTCGGATATGATGGCGGTCTTCGTATCTTAAGTTTATTTTGTTGCTTGTTAATGAAGATATATATTTGTTCGAGACAAAATTGTAAATTTTATTAGCTCTCTTTCTTGCTTCGTTCGTAAACTCTTTTGTCTTTTTTATTTCTCTTAGTATATAGTATTATGAACTTTATTTCTTGCTTTTTGCGTTCTCTGGGTGCCTAATATATTTAGTTGAAATTCCGGTTCGTTGTCTAGGAATTTTCGGGCCTGGTTCCTTTACTCAACAAAATATATACTTGTATATTTTCTTATGATATTAGTAAATAGTAATTGATAAATTTGGAAGATAAAACAAAGTTATGAATTTGGAAATGTCTGTAACAAAATGCTACACATTAAGACAAATTGCTGTTCGGATAAGTCTTTCGATTTATTTTTTGAAAAATATTCACTAAATTTATCATGTGAGATTATGTGTGGACGAAGTTATTTATTACCCACCTTCAGGCCACCGTAGGTGTTGAAGCAGACAGCGAAGATCAAGTTGTGGCAAGCCTCGTCTCTCTCGATCCCGTAGTTCTCGGCCAAGTCCAGCACGTCCTTCGCCGCCGTGGAGAAGGCCTCGTAGATGGTGGCATACTTCGATTTCACGAGGAACGACGGGATTGGAAACGTGTGGAGCAGAAGGTCCTCCACCAGCTGGAAGATCTTCGGCAGGCCCAGCGTCACCAGCGGAATCACCTGCGGCCGGATCCAAAGTATAAGAAGTTTATTATTATTATTATTATTATGCTTGAATAATAGTACACATGTAGTGATGTAAATACAGTAGAACATTGAAAAATTAATATTCAATAAATTATTAATTTTAATAAAATAATATATTTTGTTCGTTCAAACTAGTATTAAATTTTCAATTAATATAATTTTAATAATATATATAAAAATAAAATAAATTGGATTAACCTTAATTTATGGAAGTTATCCGGTATATATATAATGAACGTCATGTGTGAAGTATAATTTATTTGCATGACTTACCAAGATTTATAATTGTGATCGTGTGTCGAAAAAATATGCAATATTATTTTGGAAGACTATGAATAATTTTCACTACTACTAAATGTTATATTTATAAAGGAGCGTAAAAATATTTTGATTGGTCGGTGTTTAAAAAAAAAAAAATCAATCATTAAGTGAAGAGGTGTCAAGTGGGCCGGGCCGGGCCGGCCCACAACCCGTCAAGCCCACATGTTAAACGGGGCGGGCTTGACCCGCCCCGCTCAATGTGCGGGGCGGGGCGGGCTTTGGAAGAGCCATCAAGGCCCACCACGGCCCATGAACCCGAACCCACAATGTCACGGGGCGGGGCGGGGCGGGCTTTTTACGAGTCGGAATTTGTGGGCTTTTCCGGGTTGAATTTAGTGGGCTTTTCACAAACCAAAACGGGTTGGAATTTTTCGGGTTGATATGTAATAATTATTTACATCTTAGTGGAAAGTATAAATGAAATTCAATACAAATTAAAATTAATATAAACATAGAAGATAATGAATAGAGTAATGAACAATAATACCTTTAATATTTTTGTATTTGCTCGATATTCGAATTCTCAATTTGAAAGTCGAGTAACATAATGCAAATAAGATTCAATCACATACTTGAAAATTCAAACACATTCTTACAAATTATATATTATAGTATACCAAAACTCTAGTTATAAAACAAAAAATTTCAAATCGTTTAGCGAATTTTGAAATTGATTAATGAAGTTGAATTTTTTTAATTGAAATTTTAAGAACTATATAGAATATATACAATAAATAAAGTAATGAAATGTGTAACATAAAGATAATTTTTATATTCTACAATAATAAAATATTTAGAGTAGTTTTTTCATATTTTCATTAATATTAATATCACAACTTAGTATTTTTTTTATATAAAAATGTGATTTATGTGGGCTTTTAAACAGGGCGAGGCGGGTTGACCACGGGGTGGGTTTATGTGGGCTTCGGGGCGGGGCGGGGCGGGCCTAGGAAAACATAACCCAGCCTGACCCTTTTGATAGGGGCGGGCCTAACCCGGCCCACAAAAAAACGAGGCGGGCGGGGCAAACCCACTTTTTTTACGAGTCGGGGCGGGTGGGCTTGGGCCGGCCCGGCTCAATTGACACCTCTAAGTGAATGTTTGAATTTTATTAATAATAAAAATCAAAATATCCGAGTTCAAATATTCGAGAAGCATGAATTATTTAGTGAGACTCTAGAATCAAAGAGTGGCCCCCTTTTAAGAGTCCGTCCTTGCCTGTGGCACGAGCCAAAGATTGACGGCCTTGCTGGCCCCGTCTCCGAGCACCGTGTCGGCGGGGCTGGTGCCGCAGAAGAGGTTGAAAACGTAGTTGAATGACTCCACATCGGCTATCTTGTTAAAATCCACCTCCTTGCTCGCCGCCATCTGCGAATCGAGGGTGTCGAAGAGCGTGGTCAGGGTTTTGCGGAGGACGGGGATGAAGTCCTGGTGCTTGGCGCCGAGGACGCCGAAGAGGTAGTTCTTGAGCGCCTTGTGCTTCGGCTCCGACGGGTCAAGGTACGACAAAACGCGGTAGCCACCCGTGAAGCTGGTGGACGGCATAAAAGTCCCTTCGAAGACATTCTTCTTCTCGACCTTCGACGTGTCGAAGAGGATCGGGAAGCTCGCGCCATCGAGCAGGACGATGACCTTAGGGTTCTTGGCAATGAACGGGCCCGGCGGCGAGTTGGCACGGAACACGGTGGACTTGTACTTGTCAAGGCGCGCCTGGAAGAACCCGTCGCGGCCTTGGTTGTAGTAAAAGTCCCACCGGTCGCGGATGGCACCAATGAAGGGCAGCCCGTAGCCCCCCGGGATTTCCTTCAGCGGTAAGTCTCCTTCCTCCGCCGGCGTGTAGAAGGGTTCCTGGCTTTCCTCGTCGAACAATAGGTCCGGTATCGCGTGAGTCGGGAGTTTTGGAGCCATGGTTTTTGCTTGGTGCAACAATGTAGAACTAGGTTTTATGGTAGACGAAGAAGATAAGTGGTAGTATAGTTTTTCTTAGGCTCTTGCTTTGGGTATCTTATATAGAACTAGGGTTTGTGAGCAATGGCTATTAAATAGTAGTGAGTGTTAGGTAGAAGTACCTTAGTTTTTTGTTTTTTTTTATGTGGTAATCGTTTTGTTGCATATATATATCTTACGTGTAAAGTTGGCATTAAATTGTTTGGCGTTTAATCATTATAGTCTAGAATTAATGATATACACGAGTTTGGACTATGTTTTAGTTCTCTCAATTTCTCGTCGGTTTCTCCACATACATATCTAATGTATCGATAAAATATCTTATTCATGATTTATGCAATTTAACATTAAGAAAGAAAGGGTGCTTAAATAAAAGCATCCATATATACTCAATCGTACATTTTGTACTTATATTTCCTTAAATATGTCTCTTATAATTATTACTACATATTATTTATGTATAAAGATTATTAAATATATATATAACAAATATAAATAGTTTGTGAACTGATTAAAGGAAGAAACCTTCCCATCAATGAAACATTAATACATCTCAATCACACTTTTTATTTGATAATCTTATTCCGATCATTTAGCGTGTCCAACTTACTATAAATTAAGATCTTCACTAATAATTAAACTCGGATATAGTAAGAGTTTAAATAATGACTAAACAATATTATTGAATTATTTTAACATTTAAAAATAATATTTGAATAAATTATATGAGTTAGCTAGACACGATAAATATAATCATTAAGTGAGTCTGAGTCTCTTCTTCTAAGACAATTAATAAATGGAGTAAGTCGAGCTTTACATAAATAATTAATTACTTAAAACACGGCACAAACACGACATGAAACAATGAAACACAGATCTCCGATTTACAATGGCCCACGCATCTATTAACTCTTTGGACATTTCTACAAAATACTACGCATTTACATATACAAGTGATATGATAGAATTTCATTTGTCGGCAAAGTAAACCCTAATTACTGTGCTTGGAAGTTTCTTCTTTTTCTTTAGGCTATCATGGGTCCATTAATTTAAAAAATCAATATTAGTGTAATTAGTTTTGTATGGTTAAGTATTATTCGCTTCACATCTTTTCTAAATGAACATGTGTTTTTTATTGAAGGAAAATGAACATGTGTTGGTCGGCTTGCAGTTTATGTCCGAGAGCAAAAATTACGGTTAATTATGTCTATTATTTAGAGTATTTAATTATGCTGCTTTTAAGTTTTGAAGTTTGATTAATTTGGTTAATTATGTTTAGAAGTTTAATTTAGTCGGGTCCACTCCGGCCTGTTTCACTGATTTGAGCACATGAAAAGTTCTTGAATTTGGAAAGGGCTCTAGGAGAAAAATAATTTTGGGGGACATATTGTTTATTTTAATTGCGATATATCAATAAGAAAAATAATTTAATTTTGATGCAATGATTCAATTTTTCAAATAAGAATACAAGTAGTTGAAGACTCAAATCAATTTGAATCTATGGGAGTAAATAATAGGAAAATAGGAGCACAAAATCGATAGACTATTTAGGAAAAAAAATATATAAAGACGAGGGTTATATAATACAAAGTGAAGAGTACACAAATATACAAATTTAGTAAATTTTATAATTTTATAATTTTTAGTCAAGACTACATAATCTTTATAAACACGCGAAAATAGGTATCATTTATTCCAAAGTTAGCAGCTCCGACAGGGTCCAAACATCAATGGAGGTCCTTGATCAACGACGTGAAGAACACCTTCAAGCCGGCAAGGAAAGGCTTGTCGGTGCACGTGAAGGTATCGTGGCGGGGGAAGAAGTCAACAAGCATAACACTCGCCACAAGCACCACAAGGTCCCGGCCAGCGCACTGCTTGTTGTCAGCGGTGGGAGGGTCGGTCTCGCAGCCGTTTGACCAAAAGACGTAGCTGATCAGGTTGGCCTCGCCGGCCTTTTCATGAAAGCGGTAGGGCTTGAACTGTTGGAAAATATTGCAGTTAAATAAAATTGAGATAGCGTCGAGTCGGTCTAAATGTCGAACACTCGAGACGAACACTCTATCCAATTACCGGGATTTGTTCCGACGTTTGAACGTTACGTGAAACGGTTATGACCGTTATGAATATTGAATTCAATTTATTACGTTTCAGATTAATTGCAATTTATTATTAACCGTTATAGAATTGATTGGTAATCAATTCAATGTCTCAATCCCGCGTCTATAAATTGACAGTGACCTCGACCCATTTCGACACACCGTTTGCAAAATCACTTTCCGAAAACTCTCTAGATACTTCGAATCCGCTTCTCGTTTTTCCGCGGATTCGATCTTTTATGCTTCCCAATGTTTTCTTGTCGTGAGTCTTTCGGTAACGGAGTTCAAGAAGTTTCAGTTCGCCGGTGAACTTCGAAGTGCTACGGAGTTCTCGGTTATCCCGTTATATCCTGGGAAGCTATCGCCTAACGAACCTCAAGCACGTAGAGGAGGCGAATCAAGCTTTAAGGAGAGCGTCCAACGCGTCTCGGGAACCGCTAACGGTTTTCTCTTTTACAGGATATCAAGAACCTTTTTTCCGGTTCAAAACGACAAGCCGATGCTCGTCAATGCCAAGAACACAAAGATATGTTTCATCGAATCTTTTCGCTACTGTTTTTCGTTATTTTGTTTCTCATATATCATCGTTTATAGAAATATACCCAACAATCTTAAAGTTTGATTCCTTGATTAATTTGATTTTTGATGATATTGAGAAAGGAAACAGTGCAGTGAGGATTCAAGATGATAGTGATCAATTCCGATCTGTCCAACGTCAAAATGCATCAACGAGTTGGTATTTTCATTGAACATTTAGTTACTAGTTTACTAATATGAATATTGGAGATTAAAGAAAACAAAAATGAAGCAAACAGATCAAAGAGATGGTGGACGTGGGAGACGAACCAAAGGTGACTCGAAGATCTCGGCAGTAGTTTTTGTTTCCTTGCTTGGTTTGTTTGTGCAGATTCTGTTCGATCAAGAAATAGTCAGTTTGCATATATATATCAAGATAGAGATGAGCAAGGAAGATGTTTTTTACTGGAATCTGATCGACGAACGTTGAGTCGGTGCGGCATTGCGGTAGTTGTCATCGGCTCGCGGGCGCAGAGCAGCGTAAAGAAAACTTCAGCAAGCTCCGTTGCTTAGAGCAGAAGCCTTTGACTATCTCGACGGCGAGTGTACGGCAAGACGGCTCATGGCGGAGCTCCATTGCTGGTTCATTTTAATGAACGTTGGTCTAGGTAATTGGAAATTAAAAATTAAAAATATAATAATTGTGTAACTTGCGGTTTCTGTATTTATGAGCTAGCAAATAGCATATCCGTTGTTGGGAGTGGAGAAAGTCCAACGAGTCTAAACTGCAAGCTTAACGTGGTGGTGCACTGGAGTAATAGAGTCATTTAATACTATCAATTAGTATTAAAACAAATGAAAGGTAATATGTTGCTTTACTTTGTTTAAATGCCCATTAACTTTTCTTCCTCATTAATTTATACGTTAGTGGTATATGATATTGGAGTTTTATTGAGGAGATCATGTGTGATTAATGCTTCAACGTATATGTGTTAGTATAATTACTGACATAATAACATGTTTAGAAGTAAACCTTATATGCAAGTTTGTATATCTGTATGGAATTGATTTCCTTCTCGTCATTATTGATCGGTTATATAATATATATATATATGCATATATTATATTGTGGTTGAGATATTACAGTAGATGAAGGTTTCATTGTATACAGCATATATACTTGGATCTAAAATATACCTTTGTGGTGAAAGTTCCATGTTTTGAAACTAGATTTATTCGTGGTGTTTTAGCTCCTTCTTAAAGGAAATGGTTATTTCAATTATGCAATAGAATATGAGAATTGAGTTTATATACTCTCCGTAGTAATTACATGGAGAAATTATTTCACGCGGAAATAATTATGTTCATGTAGTACACCCGATTATTGATCGAGGCACTAAACGTAAAGCGTTGAATTGAAATTGCAATTTTAATTCTAAGTTGGTAATTTTCTAAATGAAAGAGAATTATTAGAAAATGTAACAGTTTTCTTGAGAGAAATTCTATAGTTTCCAAAAACATTGGAAAAATATATAAAGAGGAAATTCATTTTGATCCTTGGTGTTCTTCTGCTCGTTGGTGCGTAAGTTTCGCTGTGACCACACGCAGAAGTAATTATCTAGTTTTGGGCATGTTTCTGCTTGTTCCTGCGCCAAAACTAACGTGCCTACACCCAGAAAAGGTGTTATTTTTCTGTGTGTGCCTGCGTCAAAACTTATGTGCCAGCACCCAGAAAATTATTTTTATGCCCAAGTACACTTGATTATCGATCAAGGTACATGTACGTTTAATTGAAATTGTGGTTTCAATTTTAAGATGTTATTCTAATCGTCAACGAGGCTAGAAGCGCTCAAATGACGTACATGCATATGTGCATAATGAATATGTCAATAATGTCGGACTCTATTTATCACGAGATAAAATTGAGAAGTTCAAATGTTTGTGAACATTGAATTCCAATTAATACATGGAAATGTGGGGGCGTTTACTAGAAAATATTCGCTTCACATTAAAGTTGGTGTATATGAGTCAGAGAACTATATGCATCTATGTACATATGATATGCTCGTAATTGAATTGAGAATTAACTCTTTGGAGTATGATTCAAAGAATATTGGTATTTAATGGAATATAATAAAGAATGCATCGGTTCGCATTCTTGAAAGATTTAAAATCCATTAAGTGGGTACGCTTACACCCATGGGAAAGTTTCCAAATAAACATAAGAGATTCAAAATGGAATCTTTATATTGTCTTAGACAAATACGGCAATAAGGCCGAATGACTAAGAAAATATTTGGAAGATACTTTAAAATGGTAAAAATCATGTCTATAATTTGCATAGACTATGACATTTAGCATGCATTTAAAAGAGCGTAAGACCATGTTCATAATGGTAAGTCTAGACATATATGTCGTAGACTTAATTTCGTTAGACAGCTACACTCAAAGATATCTATCATAAGGTTATGTGAAATCAAATGATAATGTTGTGGATCCACTACCCAAAAGGGTATAAGTGAGAGTTGGTTGTGAAATCATCAAAGGGAATGTGACTTAAGCCCATTGAAAAATTAAGTTTTACAGTGGAAACCCAACCTAGCTGATTGGAGATCCCAAGAACTAGGTTCAATGGGACAACCTAGCTGTAAGACTTTAACGGATCACTGTGGGGGTTACACCCCAGTCCATTCCTATGATGAAAAACAGTGATATATGTACGGTTAAGGATAAGCTAGAAGCTTTTAATGATTCTTACACGTCGGTATATGATAACCGAGCGGAGCATAGTTTGATTTTAGTAAGATCACCTATGTTAGAGTGAAGTGGGGTCGCTTCAACGGAATTGTAAAGGGCGCAAGTTCCGTAAACTCTCGCAGAACCAGAGGGTGTTTATGACCATGAACGAACACAATAGTGAGAACTGAATCTGTATAAGGAGAATTCTGTGTGAGGTATATTCTCACTTACATAAACGGTCGAACAGTTCAAAGACATCGCGTCTACTGATCACCAGTAAGGAAATATATTTTCACAAGGGAAGGTTCAAAGGGTTACACCTACCTATCCTATGCAGGATTCAACTGCCGAACTCTATTACCTGAGTCAGGTGTTGTCAAGAGTGATCTGTCAATTTTATTTATGTGGGGGATTGTTGGAAAATATTGCAGTTAAATAAAATTGAGATAGCGTCGAGTCGGTCGAAATGTCGAACACTCGAGACGAACACTCTATCCAATTACCGGGATTTGTTCCGACGTTTGAACGTTACGTGAAACGGTTATGACCGTTATGAATATTGAATTCAATTTATTACGTTTCAGATTAATTGCAATTTATTATTAACCGTTATAGAATTGATTGGTAATCAATTCAATGTCTCAATCTCGCGTCTATAAATTGACAGTGACCTCGACCCATTTCGACACACCATTTGCAAAATCACTTTCTGAAAACTCTCTAGATACTTCGAATCCGCTTCTCGTTTTTCCGCGGATTCGATCTTTTATGCTTCCCAATGTTTTCTTGTCGTGAGTCTTTCGGTAACGGAGTTCAAGAAGTTTCAGTTCGCCGGTGAACTTCGAAGTGCTACGGAGTTCTCGGTTATCCCGTTATATCCTGGGAAGCTATCGCCTAACGAACCTCAAGCACGTAGAGGAGGCGAATCAAGCTTTAAGGAGAGCGTCCAACGCGTCTCGGGAACCGCTAACGGTTTTCTCTTTTACAGGATATCAAGAACCTTTTTTCCGGTTCAAAACGACAAGCCGATGCTCGTCAATGCCAAGAACACAAAGATACGTTTCATCGAATCTTTTCGCTACTGTTTTTCGTTATTTTGTTTCTCATATATCATCGTTTATAGAAATATACCCAACATGAACTCCTCGGGATTCTTGAAAATCTTGGGGTCGTTCATGGCGAAGGTCTAGTACCCGAACAACAGCTCCCCCTTTTTGTACGAGGCGTCGTGGCTCTGGACGGTAAGGTCCTCCTTGGCGAGCCCGTATTGAAACGGCACGGGCGGGTCGATGCGGAGGACCGCGTACACCGTAGACGTCTGCAGAGGCATTTTCTCTAGCGCGGCAAGCGTCACGCTGCTTGACAACTGCGCGGATCTCCTTCGCCAGGTAGGCGAGCCATGTCGGCCCTGCGCGGCCCAGCCACTTGAACAGGCCCGGGACCAGCACCTGTGTAGTGCTCATCATCTCGTCTTATAGTTCGATTATTGATAATGTTTGAGATGTTTTAGAAAGCAGAGTGATATAAGCTAACGTTCAACATTATTTACTTGTAAACTTTTGAATTAATTTTATAGTGTTCTATATTTTGTAATTATATTCTTCTTCTTAATGAATTATGATATAGATAAATTGACTTTTCAAACCATCTACTTTTTAATATTCACAAATATACTCTCCAAAATTAATCCTAATTTTGAGTACTACCCTCTATTTTTCAATTTTGTATTTCTATATTTGGCAACTCAAAATTTGTGTTTGGAGTGTAATGTAACCAATTGGTGTTTGTTATCAATTCCGAAATGTAAAATTTATTATTGATGCTACTTATGTTTTTTTAATATATGTTATATTTTTTCCTAAATGAAAATACTAGAGGGTATATAAAAAAACTTTCTTGTGACTAATTGCAATTTTTTGAAATAAAAAAAATGATCACACAATTAAAAATTAAAGTACAATATTTGAGAGTATATTTAAGCTATTTTTTAAAATATAAGGTATATATTTTTCTTATTTTTATGAACTTTATTTATAGTGTATTTTTGTATCAAAATAAATAATATCATATTAATAAGGCAATTTTGTGGCAATATGGAAGACAAATATTATATCCGATCTTTTTTTATGGTGAACTTATTATAAAGTAGAATATGTCTAAGGTGGCGTTCACTTCGCAGTAATTGGCGGATCGTAATCGTAATCGTAATTGTAATCGTAATAGATTGGAATCGTAATCGTAATTAATTACAGTGTTTACTTGTACCGTTGTAATGGAGAATGAAATACTCATTACATTGTTTAATAGGACACAATATAAAACGTAATCAATAAATATTTACCAAAATACCCTTAATTTTTTTTTTTTAAATTAATATTTAACTATCATAATAAATTATTCAACATAATATACAATATTATAAAATACGTAGACTTTAAAATGTATTAAACTTTAAAATATATTAAAGTACAAAGTCATTTATCAAAATGTGACCAAAAAATACAATACAATATTATAAAATACGTAAACTTTAAAATGTATTTAAGTACAAAGTCATTTATCAAACTGTGACCAAAAAATTATTTATATACAGACTATTAAATAACACAAATAATAAATATTGTCAATCAGTACAGTATTATATAATTTAAGGGAGGGTTTGAATACAAAGCATAATAATGCATGGAGTGGGGGTTGAGTTGAGAGAGACAGAGAGTAATCGAGAGAAGAAAGAGAGAGAAAGTGAAAACGTGTGTGTGAGAGAGGAGAAATAGGAAATTAGTTGAGATAATACGATGAGAAGAAATACAAAGTGGAAAAGTGGGAGAGAGAAAATCCTAAAAAGGTGGGAAGGTGGGGTTATTTTAGTAAACTTATAAAGAGAAGAGAATTGTAATCATGATTACGGGAGTTAGAATTTGTAATCCCCATTACACCAAAATAGCCAATTTTGATTACAATGTAATTAGCATTACAATGAATATTTTTGTAATCGCAACTAAACATCGTAATAAGTAGTTGTGCTTATTACGATTACAACCGATTACGTCCAATTACACCAAAGTGAACGGGGCCTAAAGCCCGAGGCATGCTGCATGCTTGCCCAAAGAATGCCGCATCATGCGATATTGCGGTTTAAAATCAATAGCTTTTTGTGTTGTTTTAGGCAAGAACAGTGTTCACGCGCGGGTAACCCACAAATTGGCCCGAATCGCATCAAATTAATGTTGGAAGAGTGGTTTTACCACATAAAAACCCATAAAATTTTCAAAACTCTACAAATGTTAGTCAGTTATATTTTTCACAAATGTTTCCGGATACTATTATTGTTATGAAAATATTTGCGGTATACTGGTTTGCGGTTTACCTATCGACTGTGGTTCTTAAAATTCTTAAGTTGCACTTGCGATATACTCTGTAAATTAAATTTACGGTCGTTTTGCGATCATTTGACCTCTTCTGTCTATAAAATTCATAAACTAAATCACGAGTCCATGACTCGCCTCATTGAAAAAGGGACAGAGGACTCTGATAGCTCACCTACCTACAGACATAAAAATATATCATTTCATCAATAAGAGAAGAGAAATGAATTTTTTATTATACACTGCTCAGCAATATAATATTTGAATTGCACCATTAAATGTTTGAAAACTAAGAAACGGCCAGGCAATGCCGATAGACTTTTAATTTGTAGAATACCAGCATATTTTTCTTATAATATTTTGGTTGCAATGTCCAAGAGTTGATAGATATGTGTCGTTGTCATGTACAACAATACAACCACAATATTGATGACAAAGAATTGGACCAGTTTTTGCATCACTCTTCTCTAATTTGAACAAGAACAAATCAATGGGGACCACCAAAAACCAGTTCTCTAGAAACGATATTTGCCGTCATCAAGAAGACATAGCTCGGGATATTTGTCGACTAGCTCGGTGGTTGAGAATGTAAACTTGTATTTTTGAACTCCAAGATCAAAACCTCAAAACACCGAAAATTATATATTTTGAACTATTGGCCCGGTGACTAGAGCCGGCCGCGAAATGCTAACAGCCTTGAAAGTTTTCAAATCCGAGTGAAATGAAAGAAAAAAAAATCAATAGTAATTAACATTTTACTTGCTACACTTTCCATTTTGGAAAATTTTCCTAATTAAAAGCAAGTCCACCCATTGATTTGGCCGTAAGGAGGAGATATTACTTCCGAGTTCCGACGATATATTTTAACGGATAATGTATTATATCTTATTTTAGAGAGCTCAGAAAAAATTGACCAAACATAATTATTGATTCTCTCGTTAAAAGTACTCTTGTTTTACAGTAACCCCGTCTTCTCCTCGCAGATTCTTGGGATGACCGGCCTTCATCGTTAGACAAGGCGTAAGTCATCCCGGACATCTAAGTCTGCAGCCAGAATGTTGATAGCTTCGATATATTACTGGTTCGAAATAGTGTAAAATCCTACCAATATCTTTTGCGAATAAAGGACAAAATCGTATGCCAATATATATATCGAACAACAAATCAAGTGATCACAGCTCTGTACAAAATTAGGTGTTACAAAGTAGAGTTACACTAATAAAGAGCTCGGTTCTTCAAAATTTTACTGAACTTTCTAGAACATAGACGTGTCCGGTGGTGGCCCGTACACGGAGTTCCACGAGAACGGGATGAGCCATTTGCTGCTGTTGGTGCCTGCATAAACCCGTCTGCAGATTTTAGTTGAGTAGATTTATTGAAGGGCATATCTAAATCAATTCCTAACGGGAAATAAATAGTGAGATTTAACAAAAAAATTAAGGAGATGGGTTACTTCGCTTATAGCTATATGGTTAGGAAATAGAATTCCATATTGACACTTAACATGATATCAGAGTCTGCTGAGCTCAAACAAGCACCGGTTCAAATAATGAGATCCGACTTAAGATGATAGAGCCAAAAAGACGCATATCGAGCATAAAAATATAAAATAAAAATAAAAAGCCAAAAGGGCTTAACGGGATTTATAAGGTCCTGAGTTACTTCTCTTGACGCTAATTAAGTTTTTGATGAAGCTCCATGAGACATGCTTGGTAAATATTACGAATTATTCGTTGAATCTGATTTGTTCTTTTAATACAGTTAAATGAAAAAGAGAAACTGACCACCATGATTAGGGAGACTTTTTCCCAGAAGCTTGCACGTGGCATCGGCCAAATTCATAGCGTCCGATATGTTGTCTCCCTCCGAGCAGTAGCAGAATAAGCACGTGACCTTCAAGCCTTTGGCCTAAAACATAACATATTATTACTACCAAAACCAAAACCAGAAACCAGATATGGAGCTGATTATGCTTTTACAAAATCGGTTTCGAAAACTGAGGTTTTTATTTTACTAAATTGAGGAGCCAAAAACCAACTTAAATGTGTGTTTACACTTTTGGTTCCCCGGGAAAATGACTTTTTATATTAATTACAGTCACAATACGCTATTTCAATTCATTAAAACCTTAATTAAAAAATATAAATTACACAAGAGATTCATAATAATATTTCATCTGATTATATTTCAATGGTTTCCAAAATTAAAAATCGAATATTTTAACCAAATTAAAACAGAAACCGGCAACCAAGCACAATTGCTGAAACTATACCAAGCAGCATTCTGCTATTATTTATAAACCAGTTTTGTAAAATTAAAAATCACAAAAAGAAAACTAAACTGAAACAGCATAGAAACCATATCCAACCAGCCTGAAAGTACCTTGAAAAAAGTATAGAGGGCGGCAAAGGGCAAGCTTGGATAATAATCTTCTTCATCTTCTTCGTCATCTCCAAAAGGTGGGTCCTTTTCAATCACGGCCGTTCCTTCTGCTAAATCATTGAGGTATTTCCATGTCCTCTGATCAGGGCTAAATTCTTGCAGTCTCTTCCACCCAAGAGAATCACAGTACTCGTCGTGTCCATCGTTGTTGACACTAGACAGATAATGTACCTGTGCACCACTGGGTGTGAGGCGAAAATCAGATTTATATAATAGCGGCAAAAATAAATACCTGACTTCAGCTGATATTGTACTTTAATTCTCAAGTTCACAAATTGATGGTAAAAACACTCCACTGAAATGTTGTAGAGCACTATTAAACGTGACGTGGGATGTTGACATGTCATGCCACGTGAGCACTATTTTTTGGGATCATTGCAGCAAAAACACTTGATATCAAGGTTTTTTATTTACACTTCAATAACTATGATCGAACTCTGATGGAAAATATACCTAATGTTACATTTTTGGTGATCGGTCTATTTCCAAATGGCTAACCACGTCAAATATCTAATAACTAACCAACATAACAGACTTCTTCCTAAAACAGAAAGTCAACATACTCAAAACAGACTAGTCAACTGTCAACATACTCAAAACAGACTAGTGTAAATGGCACACCTAAAACTATAAACCGTAAACAAATAAAATTGCACCTTGCTTATCTATAAGAGTGGAACTCTAGAACGAGCCCCGAAGGTGTGTGCGTTCAGTTTCAAATGAGAATTTTCAGTAAAATATAAGCAGACAATAAAAGATTCAATAAAAATTCATCATAGTTCTCGATACCTCGACAAATCAATTCTCTGCCACCTCCCAAAATCCAAGCTGGAAAGCAAAACGACATGCTTCATCCCACTCGCAGCAGCATAATCAGCCAAGCTTCTAGCAAACTCAATCATCATACCCTGTTTCAATGGCCGATTCGAACCTTAAAATTCGAGGCAATACGCTTCAAAAACATATATAAGGACTAAGGACAGTAATTAACAGATCAACATAAACACTAATACTAATGAAACAGCTCATATACATCGAAAATTATACGAGCAACGAATCTTAAAACTACCCGCTTCGCCATTTGAAGCTTACCTTAACAACCGGTGACCTTTGTTGGACAAGAGTCAACAAGTTCGAAATCGATTCGTAGGCTGCACAAAGAGAAAACTTAACAATTAGCCCGTCGTAAGCTCATAGTTACAAACCGAAATTCGACTATATTCCCTTGATTCGAATCCGCTTGCTGATAAGTTTGATCATGAGAACTGAGGCTAAATCAATAACAAGACTTGATTCCAGTCAAATGAACGATAAATCTCTGCCTTAAACCCTAGTACCTTCGAGGGGAAGAGCGAGCTCTCCCTGAGGGAGGGGGCCAAAAGCGTCATTTCCGATGCAAGGAAGGACCAGAGCACTGTCGAAAGCTCCGACTCTCTCCGCTCTCGTAGTCGAGATCAGAAGATCCATGGCTAGTTGTCCTACATTCCCGATCGACAGCGCAGGCTAAGCCCAAACAAACAAGAGAACGTGAACAAACTAGCTTCGCGAGATCGGAAGCGATGATACACGATGAACAGAGAAATCAGAAATGGACTGACCAGGACCAGAGTAGAGCAGTCTTGGTGAACACTCTTGCCTTCCTCGACGATGAACTCCATTAGAGACGGTTTCGAGGTCGGAGTCGGAGGGCTTTGCGGTGTCGCTGATCGGCGGAGTCTTTGAGCTTGAGGAAGAAGAAAGGAACTTGGGCTGTTTATGGGCCGTTTGAAAATGGGCTTCAAAAGGCCCAACAAATTGAACTGATACGTTACGCTCGGTTTCGGTCACGGTTCTAATGAAAATCGGGGTTTTCTGAATTTGGACAGGCCCGGTTTTGGTTCGCATTGGGACCGGACTAAAATAATGCGGCAGTTCGGAACTTGGTCCCGGTTTCAACCCAACTGATGATTGGATCAACACGCGTTAATTTGGCGATGAATGTTGTCGTTAGGACTTAGGAGAACAATCCTGACCCTGTCATTTTCGTCGTCTTCCCGCTCTGATATCCATTTCCTTCTTTACTTACGTTTTCACTCTCGGTTCGGGTTTGAACTTATTGCTTTTCAACTTGTGTTGTTTATTGTCATTTACTATTCGACATCGGTTTTCTCAAATTTTTCAAGACCCAAGTGAACATGGTAAATATTTCACATTTCATGAGTATCACTATTGACCAAAATTTCTTAGATATACTAACCATATAAACTTACTTTTATATTAGAATAAGTATAAATTGTTACAAACCAAGATCGGACAACTCGGAATCAAGAACGCAGGAGCACAATAAAGCAACACGCTTCGTTGACATTCACTATTCCTAAACTCTCCTAAGTACTAAGTTTGTGATTGATTTTATTGACTCCCTTTTCATTCATAAAAGCTATCTTATATAAAACCGACAATCACAGATAAAACAACCTCAATTAAAACTCTAAACGGCAATTAACCTTGTAAACGACATTACACCCAATTAAAACTCTATTGCATATATTTTTATTATTTATCTATGGTATTAAAAATCTATTCCATCTACTCAAAATCCACATACCATATATGTGGCATTATTATATATAATAACCTAATAACATTGAAATAAATCAGATCTGCTATACAATACGATACCTAATCTATCCGTACAAAATCGACATCAGTGTTTGTCTTCCTTGGCCTTTGATTCCAGTTCCTTTGGAAGTTTCTTCTCTGAAAGTACAACATAAACGATGATCAATGTCGAATAAGGGTAAGAACTTAACTTCTTCATTGATTGTCAATGTCAAGCAAAGGAAAAAAAAAAGGGAAATTCCTTAACTATTATCAATATCGAATAAGGGTAAGAACTTAACTTCTTCACCGATTATCAATGTCAAGCAATTTAAAAAAAAAAGAGTAAATTCCTCAACGATTATCAATGATGAATAAGGGTATGAACTAATTTCTTAACCGATTATCAATGTCAAACAAAAGGGAACATAGGAATATTTCTCACCAATTATCAACGTCGAGCAAATGATAAAAAAGATAAATTCCTCAACGATTATCAATGATGATTGATGAATAAGGGTATGAACTAATTTCTTAACCGATTATCAATCTCAAACAAAAGGGAACATAGGAAAATTCCTCAACGATTATCAATGTCAAGCAAATGGGGAAAAGGTAAATTCCTCAACGATTATTAATGTCGACTAAACGTAAGAACTCAACTTTTACAAATAACAACGATTATGAATGTCAAGCAAACGGGAAAAAAGGAAGGAAAAGTCTTCAACAACAATCAATGTCAATCACAAAGGGAACAATCATTTACGATCAACACTAAACCTACCAAATCATTTGTGATCAAAGAAAAAAATTATCTTGCTGCTATCACACGAATGAATTAAATCAAATGATTCTCTTAATGTTAAGAAATGGAGAGAAAATTGTGTACTTGGAGGCAGTGGCAGACTCTTCTTCAAGCCAATTCCGGATTTGCTTAACGTTTCGCCGGAACATCACCGCGGAGCGCTTCACATCAGACCTCAGGAGAAGCACCACGGTGCTAACTCCGGCGACCAACAGGATAATGTTCGTCAACGCCATTGATAAATGGGATATATCGTTTGTCGACGGGCATGCCGATGGATAAATGGGAAGAAATTGATATATCGCCTGTCGATAATACCGCATAGTTTCACGGATATATCGCTTGCCGATCGAAATATCGACGGATATTCCAGAAAATATTTTTAGTATTTCAATCATATTTTTATGTAGTTTCTAAATTACTTATTTAACATATATGACACATAGTTATAGTCTAGAAAACACACTCATAAATCATAACATAACACAAACGTATAACATAAAAGTCATAATTCATAACATAATGTCGACATAGGATAAAATAAGTTAGGCATCGTAATAAAGTCATAGAGTACGAACATAAAGATAAACATAGAGTACGAATTACGAACATAAATACGAAGCATGGTTCTAAATGTCGATATCGATGTTGTTTCACACTCTCCATTTTACGGATATATCGCTTGCCGACGGATAAATGGGAAGAAATGGATATATCGATTTCCTGCGAATATCGTATCGCATTTCTCATTTTCTGGGCACGTCGTTGATATATCGACGATATATCCGGATATTTAAAACCATGGTGGATAGTAATGGTGTCTGCGAACATCCTCGGGTTGAAGAAGAAGAAGAAGAAAGATGGGCTTTTCGATTCAAAAAAGAAAAAAAGAAAGATGGGCTTTTAAAATTGCATTTTTAAGAATTTTTTAATATATTTATAGTGTTCTACATTTTGTATTTATATTATTCTTCTTAATGAATTATTATTATCTAAATATATAATCTAATAAAATTAAGTAAACTATTTTTTGGGGGAAATTAGCTTTTCAAACCATCTACTTTTTAATAATAAAGCTTGCTTGGCCTAAAAGTATTTAGTATATGGCTCGTATCAATTTATTGAGACACATAAATTGCGTATATATGTAATCTTGGCCGATATTGTATGCGGCTAATAGTGCCGGTAATCTTGACCAATAACGTCACCTCATTTAAAAAAAAAAAAAAACATATTCTTTTAATATTCACAAATATACTCTCTTTGTTCTTAAAGCGCCAAAATTAACCCTAATTTTGGATACAACCCTCTATTTTTCAATTTTTGAATGAAATTAATATAATCTTACTTACTTTTGTATTTCTATATTTGGCAACTCAATTTGTGTTTTGAGTGTTATGTAATCAATTGGTGTTTGTTATCAATTCCGAAATGTAAAATTTATTATTGATAATTTTTAAGTTATTTTTATAGTTTATATTTTTGCCTAAAATGAAAATACTAGAGGGTATATAAAAGAAAGTTTCCTGTGACTTATAGCAATTTTGAAATAAAATAAAAAATAATCACAAAATTAAAAATTAAAGTACAATTTGAGAGTATATTTGAGCTATTTTGTGAAAATATAAGGTATTTATTTTTCTTATTTTTATGAACTTTATAGTGTGTTTTTGTATCAAAATAAATAACAACATACTAATAAGGTGGCACTATACTGGACAAATATTATATCCAATCCTTTTTTAAAGTGAACTTAATATCAAGTAAGTAGAATACCGTCTCGAAGAGAGTACGCACAATATAAAAAATTTATCCACTAAAATTTTGCATTAAACGGATATAATGACGGGTTTCCGGCGATCGCTGGTCTCTGGAAGTACATTACTTTTATTTAAATCAATTTCTTTTTATTTTTCTTTTCTTTTTATTTTGTAATTACTCAAAAAATAATTTCAATTTTTTTACTTTTTAACGTGTACATTGTACAGTACAGTCATGCTTAGTCATCCATTTCTATTCTAGATACAAATAGAGTTTTAAAACGACATTATTATTATTATTATTATTATTATTATTATTATTATTATTACAAAAAAGTCTGAAAATCTATTAACTGAAAAGATTCAAGAACAAGAACAAGACTAAAAATCTATTAACTGAAAAGATTCAAGAACAAGAACAAGATTCAAAATGAAAAGAAGTATTTACATCTTAGTAAGTAACCCAAATTCTAAAGCTAAGATGATCTTCATTCACGTACGCCTTCTGCCATTTCAATGCAAACTGCAAAGAAATACACGATTTCATAACCTCAAACTTTAAAATGATGAACTCTAACCAAAGAACGAAATATACATTACCTGATATGATAACGAACGGGAAACCATGCTGGAAATGAATGGAGAGAACTGGTATTCGTCTGTACACGATAAATGATGAAATCTGCTAGTGAAGTTTTTCTGTTAAGAAAAAAAACTTTTAGCAAAAATTCTAAAAAAAAGAAAAAGAAAAATTAACCCAACTGAAAATCTATTAACTGAAAAGATTCAAGAACAAGAACAAGATTCAAGGAGAAAAGAAGTATTTACATCTTAGTAAGTAACCCAAATTCTAAAGCTAAGATGATCTTCATTCACGTACGCGCGCCTTCTACCATTTCACTGCAAACTGCAAAGAAATACACGATTTCATCACCTGAAACTTTAAAATGACGAACTCTAAGCAAAGAACAAAACATACATTACCTTTACCTGATATGATAACGAACGGGAAACCATGTTGGAAATGAACGGAGAACTGGTATTCGTCTGTACGCGATAAATGATGAAATCTGATAGTGAAGTTTTTTTGTAAAGAAAGACACTTTTAGCAAAAATTCTAAAAAAAGAAAAAGAAAAATTAACCTAACTGAAAATCTATTAACTGAAAAGATTCAAGAACAAGTACAAGATTCAAGAAGAAAAGAAGTATTTACATCTTAGTAAGTAACCCAAATTCTAAAGCTAAGATGATCTTCATTCACGTACGCCTTCTGCCATTTCACTACAAACTGCAAAGAAATACACGATTTCATAAAACCTGAAACTTTAAAATGACGAACTCTAAGCAAAGAACAGAACATACATTACCATTACCTGATATGATAACGAACGGGAAACCATGCTGGAAATGAACGGAGAGAACTGTTATTCGTCTGTATACGATAAATGATGAAATCTGCTAGTCAAGTTTTTCTATAAAGAAAGAATCTTAAAAAAATAAATGAAAAATTGAATAAAAAAATAAAAACTCATACTTGTCACTAGAGCCGGCCCTAGGTATAGGTGGACTAGGTCCGTGCCTAGGGCCCCACAAAAAACGGTTAAAATAAGTTTAGTTGAAAGGGCCTCAAAATTTTAATAATTATTATTTAATTCACACATACTTATATTATATTCAGTTAGTGCAGTGGAAGCCTATTTTTTTTCACGCACGAGTTCCCGTGTTCGAGCCGTGCTGTAGTACCTTTTTTTTTCCTCGAGCAATTAAAAGTGACAACTGGAGAGATAGATACTTATTTCCACCAATAAAAAATATATAAACTACTTTTTTTTCTTTCTAAATGAAATATTTTTTTTATAAAACGGTGATAATTTAAAATGCTTTTTCTTTCTATCTAAAACAAGATACATCCATATGATAATTGATTAATTATCCATACCAATGTGATTAAAAAATAAGTTTTATTATAGTTCATATTTTTTAAAATATTTTATTACATTTTTTTTCTTGTATTGTATATTTTTTCCCAATCCGGCAACATATAATTTTTGAATGTTTTCTACTTCACTAGCTAAGAATTGAATAATTTAGTACCACATTGTTTGTGTGTGAATTCGATGGCAATGATGATTCTATAACTAAATGTAAAAGTAAACTATCAATATTCATTAATTAGGGGCCTCATGAAAATAGATCGCCTAGGGCCCCCGAATATTCAGGGCCGGCCCTGCTTGTCACAAGGATCACGGTTCTTTGTCAAGTTGATTTCTTCGCCGAGTGAAGCATTGCCCAACAAGCCTTGAATGCCTGGTCCAGTCAGAACCGAGCGTATCCTTCTGGGTTTTAAGTTTGAACTATACTATACGAAGAAAATGAAATATAAAAACGACGATGCATTGAAAAAGGACCGTCTGCTCTTCCTGTACGTAGGTTACTCGCCATTCGCTTCAATCACGACTTGAAATTGTTGGCCCCATCTGAGTATCGGCAGAAAAGCTCGCCACTCTGATGGTGGATTCTTGCAAGTGACACTTCTGTACTACGGGAAGCCCCATGAAACTTGACAGAGAGAGAGAAGAAACGAGACTCTTAGAGAAAGAGAGAGGAGGATCAGAGTGATGATCAAATTTTTTGGACTGTAATCTCACCTGGGTTACTATTAGTTAAAATTAACGGGCCCAATAGTTAAATCTATATATATATATAAAAGGAGAGTTTTTGAGCATTGACATGGCATCACGAGAGACTAGATTTTGGTAATCCTCAAATTCTAAATAAACCTTTTTGGTTAAATCTATGCTTTTAAATCTTACCACTTCGATAGAGATGTTTGCTTTTAAATCTCAATTATTTCACCACATTAAGTCAAACTAAATATGCTTTTGTAATTATGCAAAAGGTTACACATTTATTTCAGCTCTTACATACGTAGCATTAAGAAAACAATAATGTTTGGTTGATTTCAACTTATCGTCTTCTGCAATAAGAGAGCACAAATGCATACGTTTTTGGCGACCATGCATCTTCTAAAATAACATAGCAATGATTGCACACAATAACAAAGCAACCGAAGGATCCCAATCTCCTTTTAAACTATGCCACTTCGTTGTCCAACTTGCTCGCACGCACCATCAAGTCTTCTGATGGCTGAGTGCCAAGCAACTCAACCAGCATGCAGGCAAAGCCAATCATGTGAACGTACGCTGAGCATCCCGCCGCCACTGACGACTTCACGCCGTATCGTTGCGGTGACATGGATCATTGCATCACAATCTTTTTGGGTCGCCGTCTTGCATCTCTTCCATCTTTCAAGACACCGTATTGCCTCTCCTTTTGCGTGGTTATTTTGTATCGCTATTTTTTTGGATCGCTGCTTCAGGCTATGTGTCTTCTTTTACTCTTCTCACTATGATATTGTATCTGGAATTTTGATATTTCATCAAATTTTCTCTGCCATTAGTTTTTACAGTTTATTCATAATCTATTAGTTAGAAATTCTTATAAGGGCGAACTTCGGTCGTGGGTACGCCTTCGACAATCAAAGTTCTTTTTGTTGTCAGTCTTTAACTTAAGGTGAACTCCATCCTCATTTGTGTATGATTTTGTGTATGTCTAATTTAATCCATTCAAATCCAATTAAGCGATTTTGTTCATTTCTCCGTTTTTTCAGGTTCAAGGCTATCAATCAATTTATTTCTTGCCCATGCAGTTATCACCCAATTCCCTTGGTTTTCACTCGAGCAAAAGGGTCATGATTCTGCTCAACTAACTCTCTAATTGGTGTTTGACGTTTCCTCTTTTTAGCGATAGTGACTCCTCTCCCGGCGTTCAACTACTCTTTCAGAGATGCGGCGACTGCTCTCTTCAAATACCAAATACCGACTTTTTTGTTTGTTAATATTACATTACTCATTCAAAGTTTTTATCATATATTCACTTCCTTTTTTTTAATGCCTTCTGCTCCTATTGTCAAAACTAATTCAAAATGCTCATTTTTATCTAGATATGTTTGTCAACATGAATTTCTGGGAAATAAAATTTGTTTGTATAAATAATATGCTTATTTCTAGAACAACTATTTGTTTATATTTTATTTCTAAAAAATACAACCTGCTATTACTATTTATCCTAGAAGGAATAGTACTGACTGTATTTCCTTGCAGAGGATGGTTCAAGGCAATAGTCCGTAATTTACCTGCAATTGTTGTATTATGATTTCAACGGCAAAATATAAATATTTATATATATATATATATATATATATATATATATATATGTTTATAGTAGGAGATATATGGTGACAGACACTCATGTCATATTGTGGTAAGTAAAACTTATTTCTTCTTATTTCAGACTGGTCATCACGATTCTCCTTCCAATCCCAACTTCCCGGTCTACAACCAGTGAGAATTTAATACCTCAACAAGTCAAAGGGTAATTTCTTTATATATATATATATATATATAATTGTGTGTATGTAGTATTTCATGTTCTTTTTTCTCATTCACTTATTTATCGTTTCTTCACTGTGGTTATCTGTGATACTTTTGTCGGTGAAATAACTTTCCGGTCGACGGTTCGTGTATATATACGATGCCTCCTTCTCCCCAAGTAAAATGGTTTCTATGATGTATATTAACTATATATATATATATATATTTACGGTTCGTGGATATATATATATATATATCTCGCATGTTCTTAAGGCATGTCATTTCTTTGCAAATAATATCGTTTTTTCGTTTTAGTTTGTAAATATGTATTGCAACAACATCAATATATATATCCAAGTTCGGCCTTTTTTTTCGTTTTTTCGTTGTGTCGTCCAAGAAATGCCGAAAAAGTCGATAGTCGTGGCTCAAGGTGGCGCATCTCCTTAGTAGTGCTTGAACTTTTTGGAATGTTTCTACGTGCAAATAAAAGTCAAATATGACATAACATAACATTTACAAATTAACGTTCATCTTAAAACAACCATCATAATTAAAATAAATTATTTCACCAAATACAAAATACCAAAATTTCTAAACAATAATCCTTAACAATTATGTGCAACAATTAACCTATACATTTCTCTAAATGTCTACAAATTTAACTATATAACTCATTATTCCTCTAAATCAAAGTACTTTTTACCATTAAATTTTAATGTTAGGCATTATAGTGGAACATAAACGTTATGTTATGTTGATGATTTTTACCACCACATTTTAATGTCGGGTATTTAAGTGCAACAAACTCAAAACATTATGTATTTTTGCCGCAAATAATCTTTTAAGATATAAACTCTTAATTAGTGTTACACATTTTTATGATATAAGTAATGGGATTTTTACTACGATTCTCTAAAGTTCTAATTATTGTTATTATAAATGGAGAAATTTAGCATATATTTAATAATAAAATCAACAAATATTTTAACGCTTGCGCGGTGCCGTCCACTAGTTAACGTTAAAAGTTAAAATTACTAATCAATCGAATTAAAAAGAACATCCCAAATCCGAAATATTTGTAAATCCCGCCATTTCCGATTTGCGCAAGTTTTTGAAGCTCTGACAATCGCCATTTTCGAAGCTCGGGCTTCGTCTCCTTGTTCCTCGGCGCGGACTGTTCGATCGAAAGGTACGAGCATCTTCGTCACTGCTCGGAGTCTCAATATAGGCCTTTGGTTTTTTCTGATGATTACGAACGAACTAGCGATCTACTGACAGCGATGCGATGCTTGCAGAGTAATGTGTATCTAACTCTTCGCTCTTCATTTGTCAATTTATCGTTCGTGTTTGGCTTTGATGTGGAATCTAATTTGGGGATTTACGTGATTTATGTGGAATCAAGAAATAGTTGTTCATTCTGCGGATTTGAACTTCATTTATGCCCGCAACTTCCCTCTCCGAGCTGATGTGAAGGTTTGAATTTTAGTATATTTGAGAAAAAAATAGTAAATTGAGATATGTTAATTCTTTGCTTTGCTAAAAAATTGATGAGATTACTTTAAAAAGGACTTGATCATGTGTTTGTGTGGAGTGTGGACATTTATTTGCGGTCTCGTTCAAATTACGCAACCGGCCGAATGAACCTTCAAATTACGCAAGCAACTATATTTCATCAAATAGTATGTATGAATATGAAAGCTACAGAGTCAGGAAATACTGAGAGTACAAAGTCACGTGAGGACTTCAATTAGTTATAATAATCAGGTTTTGGGTGGCTCTGTTGGCAATCAGAGGCTTCACAAATGAAAGAATCTGGAAAAGGGTTTGTGGCTGTCATTGACGATGACGATGATGATGAGATTCTCGAGGTAAATTTTTATGCTAGAACCACGAATAAATTGTTTGAAGGCTTCAACTAGTGTTCTGTCCTTGGAAAAAAAAAGAAAGAGAAATGGTTTCTGATAAATGAGTTAATCTCGAGAGAAGATTGGCTGTTTCACTTATTTTACTATTAAAGGTATATATAAAATAGCCTCACAGCCATGTTTTTTATATCTTTGGTTTTTTTTCCTTTCGAAAGAAACTTTAAAGATTGCTTGATTTGGACATAATAGTATAGTAAAGTCACTGTCCAATTCAATTATAGTAATATCATCATTTATTTGTTCAATCTATTTCTTGGTTGATTAAATTATATGGGTTGCAGAATCTTGATGTTGACCAACTGGTGGAACAATACCAATCAAGCTGTACGCCGAAACCGTTAGTGTCAAAGCTTCCACCAGTGACTCCGTTTATAGACAAATACAATTCCGTAAGCCAAGACGAGCCTTGCTTGCCACCAGAACTACGCTCAACTTGCAGCCACAGGTTCAATGTATGTAAATTATCTGCATGTTTTGGTCGGTCCCATCTCGTGTTTACATAACTTTTACGTGCCTTATTCTTGAATCTTTATACAGCTCGGAAACTGCCCAGAAGCGTCAAACCATTTGCTTGAAATGAAGGACAGATTGATATCCATTTCGAGTGAACTAATTGATAATCTTGATAACCTAAGCCCAGTTCACCTTGAGAAGCTTCGCCAAGACAGGTTAACTTCACATCTCTTATTAGTTATCACTCCAAATAGTTGAAGCTTTGCATAATATTTCTCTTCTGTTTATTAATTTATTGCATGTTTTATGATTTTAGAGTCTTGGTATCTTGAAACAAAAGTTCCCAAACACACCAGTATTAGCTTTAACAGCTACCGCGACAGCCAGTGTGAAGGAAGACGTTGTGCAAGCTCTCGGTCTTGTCAACTGCATTATTTTCCGGCAAAGCTTTAATCGGCCAAATTTAGGGCAAGTTCCGAACATAATGCTTCAAATATGGTGGGTGTTTTGGGTTCTTCTCTAACGCTGAAAAGAGTTTGTTCTGTATGTCACAGGTACTCGGTTATCCCAAAGACAAAGAAGTGTCTGGAAGACTTTGACAAATTCATAAAAGAGAACCACTATGATGAATGTGGAATTATTTATTGTCTTTCGAGGATGGATTGTGAAAAAGTTTCGGAAAAGTTACAGGTCTGACTATATTCTTTTCCGATTCAATTAGAGGCTTATTAGGCATCTCAATTCATAAATGATAAATAGACATAAGTATGGGGTGGAAGTTTTGAACAGGTTTTGCTATAGATTTTCTGTCCACTTTGGAAACTGTAAAACCTGTTACTGATTTCACTAATATTTTACAAAAGAGGGTTTCTGGAAGAAGGAAAATCAGAAAATTGTTTCTTGACTGTTAAAACCAGAAATCCAGTTCTGTTTTTGAAAATGTATCTGAATCGGGTTACCGGTTTCATGCCTAGATATAGACATATACCTCTCATATAATGACATTATGAATTAATTGTGCTGAGATTTTAATTCTGATTTATTTGTTCAGGAGTGTGGACATAAAGCAGCATTTTACCATGGGAGTATGGAACCGTCGCAACGCGCCTTTGTACAAAACCAGTGGAGCAAAGACGAAGTCAACATAATATGTGCCACTGTGGCTTTTGGAATGGGTATTTTTCAATTTTTCAGGTATAAACAAGCCAGACGTCCACTTTGTAATTCATCATTCGGTTCCAAAATCTATCGAAGGATATCATCAGGTAAATAAAAGCTCAATCACTGCTTCTTAGATTGAGATTATGGGAGTGAGAGTTATAAGTGAAATGCTAAAACTTTATATAATGTTTATTATCAGGAGTGTGGATGAGCTGGTAGAGACGGTCAGCGGTCGTCTTGTGTGCTGTACTACAGTTACAGCGACTATGTAAGTTGTTCCATGCAGCTTCTAAATCTCCTTATGTTTAATATTATAAATCGAACACAAATTAGCAACGAAAAGAAATCAACATGAGGATTTGCGTGGAAACCCAATTTGGTATGCAAACAACAGGAAGAGGATAAATCCACTAAGGATGGCTTAGTTATACTTAACCCGAAAATGGCAATTACAATAAAGCTCTAATCTGAAAGGTCTATCGGAAAGATCTCTCCGCTTCCACATCTAAGTCTGGAAAGCTAGAAACAGGCCAGGCCAGGCCAAGCAAACCGGATTTTGGCCATGAACTTGTTTCATAATATAAAACTAACAGAAAACTTTGAGTTGTTAACAACGTTCTATTTCCTAAATGCTTCTGTTTGCTCATCTATTTCATCTTGTCGCAGATACGAGTCAAGCACATGATTAGCCGAGGAGCCATGGAGCAAACGTCTTTTGCGAATAAAAACAATCGAGTCAATACGTCCAACTCCGGGAGAATATTGGAAACTAACAGTGAAAATCTTTTGCTAATGGTAAAATCAGGCTTCATGCTGCAATCTTATAAATCCCAGCTTTCTTTATACTTTATAATATTCAAACAATTTTGTGCTATTTCAGTTGAGTTATTGTGAGAACTGAGAACGATGTTGATTGTCGCTGTTTCTTACAACTTCTCCATTTTGGAGAAAAGTTCGAAACAAAAATAAATCCGAGCATAGGGTTTTTTTTCAAAACAAAAATAAAATAAATCCATATAAATACTTTTTGCCTATATATAAACAGTTTTGTTCTTCAGACCATAGGGTTTTTTTTCAAAAAAATAAATAAATAAATTCATATAAACACTTTTTGTCTATATATAAACAGTTTTGTTCTTCAGACGGGTGGGTTAAGTTAACCATAGTCTTGAGTTAGAATATGATTTCGGGCATATTTTTGTAATTTAACAAACTCGGGTACTTTTCCAAAAACACTTACTCTACCGGGCATACTTATTGAAGTTTCCATATATATATATATATATATATATATATGTCTTATCTTTTAAATATATATATGTGTGTGTGTGTGAGACCTAAATAGATATACTGCTACAATTATTTAAAAGATAAGATATATTTTACTTCAACCACATCAATTAAAAATTTGACTTCGTAATATATTTAATCAAATTAAGATACTTATTTTTATTTTAAAAATGTGATATTCTTATATTAAAATAATGATATACACAGTATCATTAGGACTATATAATTGCTAATAGTTATAATCTACTCATGTTATTACGATGATTCTTTTGTATTTCTTCTATTGCGTACTATATATTATTACCTACCTTACGGTTATAGAATTTCGTTGCTATTAATTTTTTATAAAAAAAATGGTGCATATTGCTTTCGTTTGAATACCTTCGGTTCGTCTTTTGCGTATAATTCTATACAGGATATAGTATATACCAATAAATATTCTTATAATAAAATCAAAACAATATGTCTTCTTATGTAACTTCAAAACTATTAGTTTTCCTCAAACAAAAAACTTTATAGCTATAATTAGTTAGCTTATAGAGGAAAAAATTGTGGGCTTACCTTGTTGTTGGGGCTGATTAAATATAATTAAAGATAAAACAAAAATTTAAGATATGTAATTGAAAAATTAAAAATTCATGAGTAGTTTTGAACAATTTCCAAAAATTTGGGAGACTATAGTGTTGGGTTTTTCGATGACTTTTCTCAATCCCGAGGCGGAAATCACGGGATATCATCGAACGATATAGATCTAGAATAAATTCAAAAATTAAGAGATCGTTTCAGGAACATTACCGAACTTTGGTACTTATGCCAACAGTACCAAAAACGCAGACTTTTGCTGATTTTAGAGCTTGGCCGAATCTTTCTCTGGCTCCGGTTATTAGCATGCCAATTTCCGTGCCTCTACGTCGTCCACCACGTCACTGCGGGAACGTATGATGACCGGAAAGTACCTCGGAGGATAGGTTAGATCCTTGTCGGTACTTAGACGACGTACCAATGAAGAACTGGGAGAAAAGCCAAATTCGAGTTCCAATGGAGGGGAGCTCGAATTCTCTCTGACTAATATTTAGGATTAGGGTTTTTATTTATGATATAAACAAGTATTTATAATACCTTGGTTTTGACCTAATGGGTTTTTTTCAATAAAAAGGCCCATTAGCCCTTTTATTAATTAATCTAATTAATTAATGGTATCACAATTAATACTCGGGCCCATTGGGCCCGTTGAGTCGGTTATTGATCTCGGGTCGTTACCCGAATACCCGATGGATATAATTTTCCGGTTCGGGCATAACCTACATATAGCACCAATGGCATGATAACTGGAGTACGTATACACTAATTCATCTATTTAAATGCGTGTAACCTCATTTAATTAATATAATATTTTTTAATCTCCTACTTCATTGCCTTTTTAAGAATTTTGTGCTCTTTTAAGAATTTATGGTCCTGGAAGGATAATATTCCGATTTTTATAATATTGAAAAAGTTTGATTCCTAATCTTCGCTTTCTATAGAATCTCTCGCCGTTAATGTTTTTTTTTTTAGGAGTGAACAAAAGAAACCATAAACCGAATTTTTTATCGAAAACCGATCAAACCGATACCGATTAAACCGCAACCGCTATTAAAGCGGTTAAAACCGAATATACCGAGAAAAAACCGAATACCCGAATTAGGATAAAATAGGGGTTTCGGTTTTAATGTGAAAACCGCAACCGCTTACCCGGTTTTACCGCTTTTACTAAATTTAATAGTATATTTTATTATTGTCTATTGAACATACATATCAACACGTCAAAAAGATTTTTCTTCACTACTCTCTCGGTGCATTGTGTAATATTAGTAGTGTGCTTATGTGTAATATTAGTATTTAGTAGTATGTTTATGTGTAATATTATTTATTATTAATAGTAGTTAGTTTATGTAGATGTGAATATTAAAAGCGGTAAACGCGGGTAAGAAAACAGATATTACCGTAACCGATACCGAATACCGATTATACGGTAAATGCGGGTTTCATGTTTAAAAATAGAGTATTCGGTTATTATTTTTAAAATACCGAAATGCGGTATTCGGTCTATTATTTATCAAAAACCGCACCGAATACCCGTTTGTTCACCCCTATCAAGTAGAATACCGTCTCGAAGAGAGTACGCACACCACCACAGGCGTTAAAGCAAGCAATGAAGATCATGTTGTGGCAAGCCTCGTCCCTCTCGAGCCCGTAGCTCCCGGCCAAGTCGAGCTCGTCTTTCGCCGCTATAGAGAAGGCCTTGTGGGTGGCGTTGTACTATTGACTTCACCAAGAACGGTGGGATCGGATATGTATGGTCCACTAGTACCCTTAAGATCTTCGGCAGCCTCAGCGTGAACAGTGGAATCAACTGCGGTGGTTCCATAAATAAAACTTTTTTTAAAAAAAATTAAACAAGGGAAGGTTTAAATTAAACTTATGATCCAATTTCATATATTTATTATTCAATTTCATTTTTTTAGTGTGAATTTATATAAATTTTTTCTTCAACTCTTAATTTTTGATAAAATTTAAATAGAAATCCTTAAAAGTAAAATTTTGACAAAAATTTAAATTTAGCTCTCCCGATACGTAGTTCCTTATTCCGCCACTGCTTTAAACAACTCTAATTAATCTTAGACCATTTTTTATGAACTAAGTTCTATTTTTCAGTATATTTGATACACATGCATATCTTTTTTTCTCAATTATGTTTTAAAGGAGTTTAATTGGAATCAACAGATTTTTAAACCAAAAGCACATAAGAGCACAAAGAACTAAAAGATAAAAATAATTTTAAAAAAAATCTATGTACTGATAAATGTCGCAAGTTACAGAAAATGAAAAAGACACTAAATTTTATCGGCCTCTTCACGTATTTGTATCAACTGAATTTTTAGAAAATATGATGTTTGGAATAAATTTGATCTCTCGTATCTTCTTGTTCTTATATTTATCCAACGCTCTAAAGCCCGCGGCGTGCTGCATGCTTGCCCAAAGAATGCCGCATCATGCGATATTGCGGTTTAAAATCAATAGTTTTTTGTCTTGTTTTATGCAAGAACAATGTTCACGCGAGGGTAACCTGCAAATTGGCCCGAATCGCATCAAAATAATGTTGGAAGAGTGGCTTTACCACATAAAAACCCATAAAATTTTCAAAACTCTACAAATGTTAGTCAGTTATATTTTTCACAAATGTTTCCGGATACTATTATTGTTATGAAAATATTTGCGGTATACTGGTTTGCGGTTTACCTATCGACTGTGGTTCTTAAAATTCTTAAGTTGCACTTGCGATATACTCTGTAAATTAAATTTACGGTCGTTTTGCGATCATTTGACCTCTTCTGTCTATAAAATTCATAAACTAAATCACGAGTCCATGACTCGCCTCATTGAAAAAGGGACAGAGGACTCTGATAGCTCACCTACCTACAGACATAAAAATATATCATTTCATCAATAAGAGAAGAGAAATGAATTTTTTTATTCAATCTTTGAAAAATAAGAAACGTGCAGGCAATGCCGATAGACTTGTAGAATACCAGCATACTTTTCTTGTATTTTGGTTGCTATGTCCCAAGAGTTTATAGATGGCAAAGAATTGGACCAGTTTTTGCATCACTTTTCTCTAATCTGAACAAGAACAAATCAATGGGGACCACCAAAAACCATTTCTCTAGAAACGATATTTGCCGTCACCAAGAAGGCATAGCTCGGGTCCTCGGGATATTTGTCGACTAGCTCGGTGGTTGAGAATGTGAACTTGTATTTTTGAACTCGGAGATCAAAACCTCAAAACACCAAAAATTATATGATATGAACTATTGGTCCCGTGACTAGAGCCGGCCGTGAAATGCTAACAGCCTTGCAAGTTTTCAAATCCGAGTGAAATGGAAAAAAAATAAAAAATAAAAAATCAATAGTAATTAACATTTTACTTTCTATACTTTCCATTTTGGAAAATTTTCCTAATTAAGAGCAAGTCCACCCATCGAATTGGCCGGAAGGAGGAGATATTACTTCCGAGTTCCGACGATATATTTTAGCGGATAATGTATTATATCTTATTTTAGAGAACTCAGAAAAAATTGACCTGACATAATTATTGATTCTCTCGTTAAAAGTACTCTTGTTTTACAGTTACCCTGTCTTCTCCTCGCAGATTCTTGGGATGACCTGCCTTCATCGCTAGACAAGGCGTAAGTCATCCCGGACATCTAAGTCGGAGCTGCGGCCAGAATGTTGATAGCTTCGATATATTACTGGATCGAAATAGAGTAAAACCCTACCGATATCTTTTGCGAATAAAGGACAAAATCATGTATGCCAATATATATATCGAACAGCAAATCAAGTGATCACAGCTCTGTACAAAAATAGGTGTTACAAAGTAGAGTTACACTAATAAAGAGCTCGGTTCTTCAAAATTTTACTGAACTTTCTAGAACATAGACGTGTCCGGTGGTGACCCGTACACGGAGTTCCACGAGAACGGGATGAGCCATTTGCTGCTGCTGGTGCCTGCGTAAACCCGTCTGCAGATTTTAGTTGAGTAGATTTATTGAAGGGCATATCTAAATTAATTCGTAACGGAAAATAAAATAGTGAGATTTAACAAAAAAATTATAAGGAGATGGGTTACTTCGCTTATCCCTATTTAGTTTCGAAATAGAATTCCAAATCGACACTTAACATGGTACCAGAGTCTGCTAAGCACAAACGAGCACCGGTTCAAATAATGAGATCCGACTTAAGATGATAGAGCCAAAAAGACGCATGTTAAGAATCTAGCATAAAAATGAAAATAAAATAAAAAAACTAAAAGGGCTTAACAGGATTTATAAGGTCGTGAGTTACTTCTCTTGACGCTAATTAAATTTTTTATGAAGCTTTATGAGACATGCTTGGTAAATATTACGAATTATTCGTTGAATCCGATTTGTTCTTCTAATACAGTTAAATGAAAAAGAGAAACTGACCACCATGATTAGGGAGACTTTTTCCCAGAAGCTTGCACGTGGCATCGGCCAAATTCATAGCGTCCGATATGTTGTCTCCCTCCGAGCAGTAGCAGAATAAGCACGTGACCTTCAAGCCTTTGGCCTAAAACACAACATATTATTACTACCAAAACCAAAACCAGAAACCAGACACGGTGTTGATTATGCTTTTACAAAAAATGGTTTCGAAAACAGAAGTTTTTATTTTATTTTTTTAATAAATTGAGAAGGATCCAAAACCACTTATAATGTTTTTATTAGCTTTTGGTTCCCTGAAAAAAAAAAAAAAAAAAACTATTTTATATTATTTACAGTCACAATACACTACTTTAATTCATAAAAAACCTTATTTAACAAACATAAATTAACAGATTCATAATAATATTCCATCTAACTAAATTTCAATGTTTAACGAAATTCAAAGTCAATATACTTTAACCAAATTAAAACAGAAACCGGCAACCAAGCACAATTGCTGAAACTATACCAAGCAGCATTCTGCTATTATTTATAAACCAGTTTTGTAAAATTAAAAATCACAAAAAGAAAACTAAACTGAAACAGCATAGAAACCATATCCAACCAGCCTGAAAGTACCTTGAAAAAAGTATAGAGGGCGGCAAAGGGCAAGCTTGGATAATAATCTTCTTCATCTTCTTCGTCATCTCCAAAAGGTGGGTCCTTTTCAATCACGGCCGTTCCTTCTGCTAAATCATTGAGGTATTTCCATGTCCTCTGATCAGGGCTAAATTCTTGCAGTCTCTTCCACCCAAGAGAATCACAGTACTCATCGTGTCCATCGTTGTTGACACTAGACAGATAATGTACCTGTGCACCACTGGGTGTGAGGCGAAAATCAGATATATATAATAGCGGCAAAAATAAATACCTGACTTCAGCTGATATTGTACTTTAATTCTCAAGTTCACAAATTGATGGTAAAAACACTCCACTGAAATGTTGTAGAGCGCTATTAAACGTGACGTGGGATGTTGACATGTCATGCCACGTGAGCACTATTTTTTGGGATCATTGCAGCAAAAACACTTGATATCGAGGTTTTTTATTTACACTTCAATAACTATGATCGAACTCTGACGGAAAATATACCTAATGTTACATTTTTGGTGATCGGTCTATTTCCAAATGGCTAACCACATCAAATATCTAATAACTAACCAACAAAACAGACTTCTTCCTAAAACAGAAAGTCAACATACTCAAAACAGACTAGTCAACTGTCAACATACTAAAACAGACTAGTGTAAATGGCACACCTAAAACTATAAACCATAAACAAATAAAATTGCACCTTGCTAATCTATAAGAGTGGAACTCTAGAACGAGCCCCGAAGGTGTGTACGTTCAGTTTCAAATGAGAATTTTCAGTAAAATATAAGCAGACGATAAAAGATTCAATAAAAATTCATCATAGTTCTCGATACCTCGACAAATCAATTCTCTGCCACCTCCCAAAATCCAAGCTGGAAAGCAAAACGACATGCTTCATCCCACTCGCAGCAGCATAATCAACCAAGCTTCTAGCAAACTCAATCATCATACCCTGTTTCAATGGCCGATTCGAACCTTAAAATTCGAGGCAATACACTTCAAAAACATACATAAGGACTAAGGACAGTAATTAACAGATCAACAAAAACACTAATACTAATGAAACAGCTCATATACATCGAAAAATTATGCGAGCAACGAATCTTAAAACTACCCGCTTCGCCATTTGAAGCTTACCTTAACAACCGGTGATCTTTGTTGGACAAGAGTCAACAAGTTCGAAATCGATTCGTAGGCTGCACAAAGAGAAAACGTAACAATTAGCCCGTCGTAAGCTGGTAATTACAAACCGAAATTCGACTATATTCCCTTGATTCGAATCTACTTGCTGATAAGTTTAATTATGAGAACTGAGGCTAAATCAAAAACAAGACTTGATTCCAGTCAAATGAACGATAAATCTCTGCCTTAAACCCTAGTACCTTCGAGGGGAAGAGCGAGATCTCCCTGAGGGAAAGGGCCAAAAGCGTCATTTCCGACGCAAGGAAGGACCAAAGCACTGTCGAAAGCTCCGACTCTCTCCGCTCCCGTAGTCGAGATCAGAAGATCCATGGCTAGTTGTCCTACATTCCCGATCGACAGCGCAGGCTAAGCCCAAACAAACAAGAGAACGTGAACAAACTAGCTTCGCGAGATCGGAAGCGATGATACACGATGAACAGAGAAATCAGAAATGGACTGACCAGGACCAGTGTAGAGCAGTCTTGGTGAACGCTCTTGCCTTCCTCGACGATGAACTCCATTAGAGACGGTTTCGAGGTCGGAGTCGGAGGGCTTTGCGGTGTCGCTGATCGGCGGAGTCTTTGAGCTTGATGAAGAAGAAAGGAACTTGGGCTGTTTATGGGCCGTTTGAAAATGGGCTTCAAAAGGCCCAAGAAATTGAACTGATACTTTACGCTCGGTTTCGGTCACGGTTCTAATGAAAGTCGGGGTTTTCTGAATTTGGACCGGCACGGTTTTGGTTCGCATTGGGACCGGACTAAAATAATGCGGCAGTTCGGAACTTGGTCCCGGTTTCAACCCAACTGATGATTGGATCAACACGCGTTAATTTGGCGATGAATGTTGTCGTTAGGACTTAGGAGAACAATCCTGACCCTGTCATCCTACAATAGTGTCGATTCGTCGTCTTGCCGCTCTAATATCCATTTCCTTCTTTACTTTCGTTTTCACTCTCGGTTCGGGTTTGAACTTATTGCTTTTCAACTTGTGTTGTTTATTGTCATTTACTATTCGACATCGGTTTTCTCAATTTTTTCAAGACCCGAGTGAACATGGTAAATATTTCACAATCTCTGAGTATCACTATTCACAAAAATTACTTAGATATACTAACCATATCAACTTACTTTTATATTATAATAAGTATAAATTGTTACAAACCAAGATCTGACAACTCGGAATCAAGAACGCAGGAACACAATATAGCAACACGTTTCGTTAACATTCACTATTCCTAATCTCTTCTAACTAAGTTTGTGATTGATTTTATTGACTCCCTTTTCATTCATAAAAGCTATCTTATATAAAACCGACAATTACAGCTTAACAGCCTCAATTAAAACTCTAAACGGCAATTAACCTTGTAAACGACATTACACCCAATTAAAACTCTATTGCATATATTTTTATTATTTATCTATGGTATTAAAACCTATTCCATCTACTCAAAATCCACATACCATATATGTGGCATTATTATATATAATAACCTAATAACATTGAAATAAATCAGATCTGTTATACAATACGATACCAATCTATCCGTACAAAATCGACATTGTTGATGTGAATAATCACGACCAACTGTCACAAAGTGATAGCACTCTGTTTATGATGAATAGGACGGTGGATCTTAATTATCCGAGATAAAACCCACTTCGGTGAATAAAATTACGAGATGACAATTTGGTAAAGAGTTGATCGATAATAAGGAATTTGTATGTTTGATTGGTAATAAAGTGAATACAGAGTGAAAGGCTAGTATAGAGCGTAGAACAAGATGATTATATTTCATCTGATTATATTTCAATGGTTTCCGAAATTAAAAATCAAATATTTTAACCAAATTAAAACAGAAACCGGCAACCAAGCACAATTGCTGAAACTATACCAAGCAGCATTCTGCTATTATTTATAAACCAGTTTTGTAAAATTAAAAATCACAAAAAGAAAACTAAACTGAAACAGCATAGAAACCATATCCAACCAGCCTGAAAGTACCTTGAAAAAAGTATAGAGGGCGGCAAAGGGCAAGCTTGGATAATAATCTTCTTCATCTTCTTCGTCATCTCCAAAAGGTGGGTCCTTTTCAATCACGGCCGTTCCTTCTGCTAAATCATTGAGGTATTTCCATGTCCTCTGATCAGGGCTAAATTCTTGCAGTCTCTTCCACCCAAGAGAGTCACAACCCAAGAGAGTCACAGTACTCGCCGTGTCCATCGTTGTTGACACTAGACAGATAATGTACCTGTGCACCACTGGGTGTGAGGCCAAAATCAGATTTATATAAAGGTTAATTGCGGCAATAATGCACAACCTTTGGTCAACAGGGGTTTCAGGTCCCCAACCCTTTCAAAGTGTGGGAAAAAATACACAACGTTTGTTGAATGTAAAATCCGTTGGTCCTTCCGTTAGGGATGTTAAATTCTGCTAATGTGATATCGTTAAACTGTCAAATGGACTGCCAATTATAATATTAATTACATAACTTAATTAATAAGAATACTTTGGAAGCGATGATACACGATGAACAGAGAAATCAGAAATGGACTGACCAGGACCAGAGTAGAGCAGTCTTGGTGAACACTCTCGCCTTCCTCGACGATGAACTCCATTAGAGACGGTTTCGAGGTCGGAGTCGGAGGGCTTTGCGGTGTCGCTGATCGACGGAGTCTTTGAGCTTGAGGAAGAAGAAAGGAACTTGGGCTGTTTATGGGCCGTTTGAAAATGGGCTTCAAAAGGCCCAAGAAATTGAACTGATACTTTACGCTCGGTTTCGGTCACGGTTCTAATGAAAGTCGGGGTTTTCTGAATTTGGACCGGCACGGTTTTGGTTCGCATTGGGACCGGACTAAAATAATGTGGCAATTCGGACCTTGGTCCCGGTTTCAACCCTACTGATGATTGGATCAACACGCTTAATTTGGCGAAGAATGTTGTCGTTAGGACTTAGGAGAACAATCCTGACCCTGTCATCCTACAATAGTGTCGATTCGTCGTCTTGCCGCTCTGATATCCATTTCCTTCTTTACTTTCGTTTTCACTCTCGGTTCGGGTTTGAACTTATTGCTTTTCAACTTGTGTTGTTTATTGTCATTTACTACTCGACATCGGTTTTCTCAATTTTTTCAAGACCCGAGCGAACATGGTAAATATTTCACATTTCATGAGTATCACTATTGACCAAAATTACTTGATATACTAACCGTATTAACTTACTTTTATATTAGAATAAGTATAAATTGTTACAAACCAAGATCGGACAACTCGGAATCAAGAACGCAGGAGCACAATAAAGCAACACGTTTCGTTGACATTCACTATTCCTAATCTCTCCTAACTAAGTTTGTGATTGATTTTATTGACTCCCTTTTCATTCATAAAAGCTATCTTATATAAAAACCGACAATTACAACTTAACAGACTCAATTAAAACTCTAAACGACAATTAACCTTGTAAAAGACATTACACCCAATTAAAACTCTATTGCATATATTTTTATTATTTATCTATGGTATTAAAACCTATTCCATCTACTCAAAATCCACATACCATATATGTGGCATTATTATATATAATAACCTAATAACATTGAAATAAATCAGATCTGTCATACAATACGATACCTAATCTATCCGTACAAAATTGACATCAGTGTTTGTCTTCCTTGGCCTTAGATTCCAGTTCCTTTGGAAGTTTCTTCTCTGCTTCCCTGAAAGTACAACATTAACAGTTTTAAACACGACGACAAACCAATGACGAGTCATGACGATTTAAAGGTAAAGTTTGGAACTAAATTGTTTTCCCTGTAAGATAGCGTTTTAAGATTTACTCACATTAACAATATAGAGACGCAAGCATAAGCAACATACTTCAACACTCAACGGATTAAAAAATGCACACTTAAATCAATTTCGAATTAAAGGGAAAAACTTAGCTTCTTCAACAATTAACAATATCCAGTAAACGGAAAAATGGAAAATTCTTCAATGATTATCAATGTCAAGCAAAGGGAAAAAAGGCAAATTCCTCAATGATTATCAATGTCGAAATAAGGGTGAGAACTTATTTTCTTCAATGATTATAATATCAAGCTAAGGGGAAAAGGTAAATTCCTCAACGGTTATCAATGTCGAATAAGGATAAGAACTTAACTTCTTCACCGATTATCAACATCAAGCAAAGAGAAAAAATAATTCCTAAATGATTATCAATGTCGAATAATTTTCAATGTCAAGCAAAGGAATGAAAAAGAAAAGGCAAATTCCGGAAAGATTATCAATATCGAATAAGGGTAAGAACTTAACTTCTTCACCGGTTACCAAACCAATGTCAAGCAAAGGAAAAAAAGGTAAATTCCTCAACGATTATCAATGTCGAATAAGGGTAAGAACTAAATTTCTCAACCGATTGTCAATGCCAAAAAAAAAAAAAAAAAGGAACATAGGAAAATTCCTCACCCATTATCAATGCCAAGCAAATGGGAAAAAAGGTAAATACCCTCAACGATTATCAATGTCGACTAATCGTAAGAACTTAACTTTTACAACGACGATTAATGTCAAGCAAACTGGAAAAAAGGAAAAGTCTTCAACAACAATCAATGCCAATCACAAAGGGAACAATCCCTGGTTAAGAGTAACATTGACGATCAACACTAAACCTACCAAATCATTTGTGATCAAAGAAATAAATTATCTAGCTGCTATCACACTAATGCATTAAATCAAGTGATTCTCTTATTTTCAAGAAATGGAGAGAAAATTGTGTACTTGGAGGCAGTGGCAGACTCTTCTTCAAGCCAATTCCGGATTTGCTTAACGTTCCGCCGGAACATCACCGCGGATCGCTTCACATCGGACCTCAGGAGAAGCACCACGGCGCTAACTCCGGCGACCGTCAGGATAAAGTTCGTCAACGCCATTGACGGAGTTCCACTCAGGCTCAACAATCGAAATTCCAAGGAATCTGAAAAAATCTCAACTCATAAACACAGCTGGAAATCGAACACATCCTTGAAAGTTCAAACTCATAACCATAATAAATGGAAACCGAACAAAAACTGAGGATCAAAGGTTCAAGGAACGAAGAAATTGAAAAACGAAAGCGATTACAAAGACTCGTGTGATGAACAGTCGCAATCATGGAAGTGAGAATTCATAATCATTACTGGGAATCGACGATGAACAGAGAATCGAAGGATTACCTTTGGGATCGAAGTACAGTGTAGAGATATTTCAGTGGTTAGTGTATAGCAATGGTGTCTGCGAACATCCTTGGCTTGAAGAAGAAGAAGAAGAAAAAGAAGAAGGATGGGCTTTTTAAATGTATGGGCTTTTTTACGAGCCATTTGAAGATGGGCTTTTTAATAGGCCCAAAATGTCAAACTAAAATAAACGATTTATTTTCACAAAATAAAAGCCTGATAAGGATTTAACTTCCCCACGCTAACTATTTTACGTTTTGTAATATTTCACGCACTTTATCGAATCTCGTCGATGCTGCCGGAGAAGGTAAAAATTTAAAATTTTCTAAGAGTGACACGTGACCAAGATTTTACGGTACGTGTAAAAGAATAAAAGCAAATAATGAAAATTGAAACTATCGACCCTAAAAAATATTAAACTACGAATAAGATTAAAAAAAAAAAATACTTATCCCGCTATTGATCCTCGTTTATGTAGTTTTATTCGCGGGGCAATGTTACGAATTCACTGTCACATAAAGCTTATTTAAAATTTTGAAATTTTTGCATGTCGTTTTGTGGATTAGTGAAGTTTTTTTCATGCCAAAATTTAGGAATGTCGTTTCCCATTAGTGGTTATTTCATTTTGTGTTGTTTTTTAAATCATATCATTAACCAAATCTTGTAAACAAATCATTTTTTACAATCAACACATTTATATGCAGTTACTTTATATTTTTGATGATGTAATATGAACACTGTACAGTTACTTTACTGTATATAAATGTGTAGATGGTAAAACATGATTTTAAGGCCTACCCGAATGATGACAATCCACGAAAGAGACATGCATTTAGATATTATTTTCCGCCCCACCGCCCCCACTACGATAATTCCCGACTTCGCCTTTGTCTACTGTGTTAACTCAAACTATATCTATTGGTGGGTGTTATCGTGAACTAGGATCACAACATGCTTGAACTTAACCGGATGGTAAATGGGTGATAATGAAATAGACATTGAGAATTATACCTAGTTTAACACCGGATGTTTAGTGAGTAATAATCAAATAGACATTGAGAATTATACATAGCTCAACACTATTAATAAGGTGCGGAGTCCACGAATTTTTCACACGTAGCATGAACGGGTGTTCTCCGTAAGATAACTTGTACAATATGAGTATATGCTTGAGAGCTCAAAATCTTTGAGATTTTATTATAGAAGTCTTTATCTTATCTTCGCACTGGTTTTTCCATAAAGCTTCTCTGATCAGATTCCCCCAAAGGTTCTCCGATAGGAACTCGTAATAGCTAACTATTTCGAATCTATTCTGGTCGAAAGTCAACAAACCTTCGACCAAAGTGACACGTGGAAGGGGGAAAGAAATTCTAAGAAAAGTCCATTTTTTCACGTCAGCACAAGATCGGAAAAATCCTCAAGTGACGAGCAGGAATAGATGTAATGTGACCTCGCCGAGCAGGAACGCGCTATTGAAGCAGGGAGGCCTTTACCCTAATCTAGCCTAACCCGACGCAATCCGACGAGCCATGCCCAGCTACACGACAAATACCCAAATCTCTTCCCCACATGGATGCGTCTCCGCCCAGACAAGATCAACAAGTCGACAACCAACATTTACTCTCATTTATTGTCTTCTTTTCTTCTATTCTTAACAATTCTTAACAATTTTAACGGAAGCACGCTACTCTATTTTCATCCAAAAAAAAACACACCTGTATGAAAATGATATAACGTCATGTATAACGACGCCGTGATTGATTGAGTCAGTTTATATATATTGATCGGTAAATGATATATGATTGTGGGGAGATAGTAATTTCGAATCACATGTATGAATATGAAAATCAATTGTGTTGACAAAAGAGATTTAGGAAACAAATTTTAAATATTAATAATAAAAAAACATTTATAATTAGTAATGCTAGAACTTGCCCTTGAAAAACTTGATGGGTCCATGAGGGCCAAAAAAAATATAAACCACATGAAATTCCATCATTCTAATCTTCAAACTTGGACTTTTTTTCTCTCGGTGTTCATGAGTCATGGCACTTTTGCGAAGCGAAATTATAACTTTGGTATCCTCTGAATCTGAACAATCACTGACTTTTAGTATCAAAACCCTAATTTGTTGTCAACATTCATGGCTTCCAACTCCATTCATGAAATTGAAACCAAAAGTCAAAACCCTAAGACATCACATCACATTGCATGATAACTATAAACATCACCATAAATATATGTTTTGATTTACATTTTTTTTCTTCAAATTATGACGTTGGCAATGATGCTCATAAATACAATAAATGGACCTTGATTTGAGTAAATTCAAACTTAAGTGTACGGTTCATATTCGAACTATCATATCATATACAATGAGATTTTACTCGTATGACTTGAATATATTATGCAATTGAGAATTGAATATTCTCAATTCATGCATGAGATTTATTCTATTTAATTATGATATTGTTTTCATTTATTTTCTTTATTTTATGTTGATTTGATTTTAGCTAAATTAGGAATATTAGATCATGGATTTATGGTTTTGATTATAGATTTCTAGTGTTATAAAGTAAGATCAAACGCATGTAAGGAGATTAGTTGATTATGAATTAAAAATCGAGCTTTTGCTTGTGAAGTCGGGTTTTATCTCGCAAAGACACATTCTTAGTGTTCTTCATATTCCGTTCTACATCAATATATCCTCAAACTACAACATTTATTGCTGACACATAATAATTGACAATCAAATTATAGTGAACATAACCAAGTTTGTGTTGGCTTAGTGATAAGCCCGCTACATGACTCTTCAAGAAGAGCTCAAGTTTTTGTATATATATATATATATATATATATATAATTTTGTCCAACAATACATAGCTAATAGTGTTAGTTTCTTATACTACGAATATATCTCTTGTAATGCAAGTACATGCAATGATGCAATCTTGGATAAAAAAAAAATATAGTGAACATAAACGGTTAAGATTTTGACCTAAATTTCTAAATTCTGAGAAAAGTAAATGCCAAAAAACAAATAACATGGTAGTTTGTTCTTGGTAGGGGAGTTACGCCCAGTGCTTGCCGATTACAAATCTCAATCAACTATAATCTTAATCGTATTTGTTTATTGCCCTCTCGCTCTCGCTCTCTCCATTTTCCATGCTACAAGACACATAATAATGGATTCGGCCAAATATACACGTAATAAAAAAAATCTAATACAATAGTAAATTGTGTGAAAAAGTCTAAAATAATATCACTACTTAATTTTTTTTATTGAAATCTGTTCAAAAGGCTCTGCTCTCTTTGACTCCTTCCAACCCGGGCCCACATCGATTCGGGCGTAGGTCAATCAATTTTTATTACGCTACATTGCATTGGGTCGTAAATTAGACTTCACGCTCAATATTATACATATATAAATATATATTATATATATAGGGTTCTAGACAGGGCCATGCCTGAGATTTTCGGAGCCCTATGCGAGGAAATTTTTTGGGGCCCCCAACTGTAATTGCAAAATTTAATCTTGATGAAAATTATATACAATATATATATATAAATTAAGTCTCATTCAAGTAAAACGCGTCTAGCAGTTTTAGAAGTAAAAGTATTAATCAATTCCGCATAATCGAATTTATCGACCATGTCTTTTTTGGTAGACAATTTAGCTAAACCACTCAACCTATCTTCAGACATGGTTGATCGAAGATAAGACTTGATCAATTTTAACTTCGAGAAGTTCTTTCGGCATGCGCAATTGTGTGAATGGTATGGTTGGTATAATTCGGTAGGCTATCCAAGCATTTGGATAACTTCAATCCAATCCTTGTATGTAATTCAAAACATTGATCGCTCTCTTTCTGTCGGTTGGCAAGTTCACACTTAAAATATTGAGAGAAAATAATTTTTTGGATGAGGGGAATAAATGACGTGAGGAAATTATAGATTAAAGTGAGAACAAAAGGCCCTAATTAATTTGTGGGGCCCAAATATTATAGTTAAGTGATTTGAATTAAAAAAAAAATAGGGGCCCTAAATAATTTGGGAATTAGGGGTCCAAATATTAAAGTTGAGTGATTTTGATTGTATATTTTTTTGGGCCCTTAAATTTAATTTAAGTGATTTTAATATATAAAAAAATTAATTTAAGTGATTTTAGGGCCCTTAAATTTAATTTTGGAGGCTCCTAAATTTAAGATTGTTTTTTTTTTTTTAACTAAAGGCGGGCGCTTACTCTGCCTCCCTTCAGGCACGGCCCTGGTTCTAGAACAGCGAGGTACATACTTGTATTTAACCTCTCATATTATTTACTGTTATATGATGAATAAACAATTAGTGAAGTGAGACAAGTGTACAGCACTAACCATGCGATAATATGTAGCCTTTTGTTCAAATGCCTAACCTAAAAATCGAAGCTATAATTTCACGTAAAGAAACTGCCAAGAATATAGCTAGCTAGGCGCTATATAATGTGTTAATAATAGTATAATACTTATATGGTCACGTCTTTCTTACTCTTCACAAACCACGTAGAGCATGACAAATGTATATTGCTACATTCAAGTCGCTATAAATTCACTTGATTCTGTATTTTATATGTTTTTGCTTTTATATGTGATAATATAAACAAAAGGGTATTATATTATTCATGCCTATAAAAATTGCTGGTTTGATTCACTGGATGCGTATATGGATAGATATGATAATGACGATTTCTAGTAGTTATCATGATAGTTTGTACTAAGCTCGATTATTATTCTCTGATAAGTGTGAGTAAATAGAACTAATAATTTTCATTCAATTATATTTTCATTTAATCTTGATGATCAACGAGCTAAATAAATGATTTGTTAAGTTTATAAAAAAAAATTAAATATATATATAAGTCCTACTTAATATATATATATGTTGATTTTTTTTTTTTATAAACTTAACAAATCATTCATTTAGCTCGTTGATCAAGATTAAATTAAAAAAATAATTGAATGAAAATTAATATATATATATATATGTTGATTTAATATGTAAAAAAAAAAAACATACAAAATGTTAATTAACATAACAAAATACAACGCAAATCTTTAACTCTTTGAAGATAATTTTTAAACGCTGCAAAGTGCAATAATCTTCAAATTAAATTCTCTTGAGTATTAAGAATCACATATTAAGAATTATCATCCTATTCTAAAATCCACCTTTTTTTTCTTTCTTTCTTTTTTCTGCAATAGATCGTGACATTTCTAGGATGTTTTAGGCAATTTCTAATTTCCAAAGGATGAGAAATTCCTAAAATTCTCTTCTTCTTCTTTTAATTGTACAGAAATTTTAAATTAATGCAATATTTCTTTCCAATAAGTGGCTGAAATTTGTGGAATGGCGTAAGGGTGTCTAAATTACACATAGGGCAATTAATGTCTTAATTTCAAAGTGTTATTGTCTTTGGATCATCGTTCATCCAAATTTGCATTTACGTAGAAAGTGACGCCAAAAAAATTAGGGTTTCAATTATTTTGATGTAACATAAAAATCACATTGGTCACATCAATATAAAAAATTATCTTGCTTTACATTTGGATATAATCTACTACATATATCACATCACTATTATCATGTCCTAACTACTATAAATGACTAAGCTTTTTAACTGGACATAATTTTAGAACAAAACAAACATGCAACAAAATGATTAGGCTAAAGTATTGTGTTATGGATCATGCATATATATTTTACATGATTTTAATGCACATCACGAATCATTTTCCAATGTCTGGTTTTGGAAGATTTTGAAGACGGAATTCCGGTTACACTTTTTTGGAATCCGGATTATCAGTTCTTAATTTTACAATACAAAAATAAATTAATTTGTAATGACAAAACTTGATCTGATGTTCAAATTAAAATTAAATTATTATAAGGATTTTAATATTATATATATAGATGGAATTCTAATTACGAGTTTTCAATTAAAAAAGTTAAAGACTCCAAACTTAAACATCATCGAGCCTAATCCATGACGTCACATCAAAACTTGTGATGTTTAGTAGAGGGACATGACATAGAAGAAACACAATATTCATGATCAAAACTTAGTTATCCATATATATTATGTATATAAAAATTGGTTCTATCGATATTTTTTGTTATCCAATAATCGGTGGAATTATTTTTCGTTTACATAATATCGATAGGTTATTTTTTCGTTATTTTTATAATAAAAAAAATGGAGGATCAAGATATAAAACAAGACAAACCATTGTTTGTTCAAAAATAGTATAATTATAATTATGAATTATCTATATAGTATTACTTTCTGCTAGAGAAATTGGAACCATATTTCAATCATAAAAGTATAGTATTCTTTTTTATTATTATTATTTCTGGGAACAACACACGAATCTTCACTGGAACATTAGTATGTGACATGCCCAAAAATATTGATCATATGATAAAAATAGCAGAATAAAAGACAGAATGTTACACATATAAATTATAAAGTACCTTGACATAAATAAATAAAAGCCTTTTTAAGTTTTCTTCATAATTCATATCAATAAATAATTCCTTCCATCTAGAAGGACGGCTAATTTTTGGATAAGTCCCATAATTAGTTTTTTCCAAAAGTCAACTGGCCAAACAAATTAATTAGACGGTGATTTAAATATACTGTTCGTTTCACACTCATAAATTGAATTAAACTGATCAGGCCAAAGTAAAACAAGGTTTAACCGGCATTAGTTTATAATGTAGATAGAAACTTATCAAACCTTCTCTTATAAATTAAGATCAACCGGATTATTTTCACCGACGAAGTAATTAATTGTTCATATGTGTGGAACAACGACGTCGGGACAAGGTTACACAATGGGCCACGGGCAGGGTGCTCGTCTGCCCTGCATTTGCAAGAGCATTACTCGCGTCTACCAAAAAGAGGCGGGCGGGTTTCGCATCCCCGTACTTTTTTTTATAGATTTTTAAATAGTTAATTTAGATAATAAAAAATATAGAGGCGGAGATTTAAATATTTGGGAAATGTTGCTCACGGGCGATTCTGCCTGGCTTGATGCCTCTTCTCGGGACGAGCATCCCGTTCCCAAGTCCATCCCAGGTGCAAATTGCACGTGACTACTTAAAAGGCAGGACGGATAGCCGGGTAGGCCCTTTCCCACATGGTCTATATATAATTCATATAATAATAATAAAAAATATAGGTATTTATAATTTCATTATTCTATACTTTAAATCAATTCTCTATCAAAATAGCCCTTTGTTTGAACAGTTTTTTACATATTAAACTACTTAATAGAACTAAATGTAGTATAATTATATAATGTTGGCCTATAATATCTATAAGATCAATTACTATTGCATCAATGTCAAAGAACAATATGGCAAATATGTCAAGTCCAAGAACTAAACAGAAGACATCTTCTTCTTTTTTTTTTTTTTTTTTTTTGTGCTTCCATATGTGGGGGATATTAGTTGAATTTTTCAATATATAGAGCATCATTTTATTAATATAGATAGAATAATACAATAAAAGAGTAAAGAAATATTACAATCAAGGTTCAACTTACCGAACTTGTCGATAAATCGCTTGCCGTTATTGACGGCCGTTATCGACGGATTAATCGATAACTTACCGGATTATCGACGGAAAATTAATAATACTGTAGCTTACCGATTACCGATACTTTTCGATAATTATCGACGGATTATCGACACTTATCGATGATTATCGATGAAAAATCACTAAAATATTTTTAAGAATATATTTACTAAGTTTATAATGTTGATAAAACATTAAAAATGCCAAAATTAAAATCATTTTATACTCAAACATAGGTAAATAAAATATAGTCTCACTTTTACATATGTAAATACTCGAATAAAATCATCGAAAAGTGCAAAATTTCTTGAAAAGTACCATATTTTTGTTATTTTTCAAGATGTTTGCCGATTTTTGGCAAAAATCTTGAAAAAGTACTGGCATGGCCGTCTTGCCGATAACTACCGGCAAGACGGATAATCGAAGATTATCAAAGATAGAAAAGTCGAACCTTGATTACAATATCTAATGTAGAGACACATTGGAAAATGTCAACTTATCTACATGCAAATTTGTCAAATAAATAAATTAAAAATAAACTATAGAAAAGTTAAATCACTTTTGACGTGGCTGGTCATGTGTTATCTGATTAGCAAACAAGACCAAAAGTTTCATAATTTGAAGCAGCTACACACAGAAAAAACACTTAATCTTCAGATTATTCTAATTAATCAACAATAAAATAAATTATGTTTCCCTTTCATTCTTTCTCTTGCTTATGCATGAAATCTTGGATCGGAAGACTTCATCTATCGATAATTATTTTATTTAGACAGATCAGTTTTGTTCATCCACTTGGAAATGTGTTTGATAATTATCAAGCAACTAAAGATGTATTAATTAGTTTATTGAAATAAATCTGCTCGATTTATAATTATATAATCAAATACGTGTCACGATCGTAAGGTGGAAAAAGAGAGATATATTTTTAATTAACCTCTTCGTTAAGCATGCGATAATTCTGAGATATCATTAATCCCTTAAATAATTATGTATCATGGATTATCTGACGTAGAGAATCAGATTTAAAAAATGAAAATGAGAACGTGTTTGATGTTTAGGAGGCAAGTTCTAAAAGAGCTCCAAAATTATTTATTTAATTTTTTTATTATTTATGGATCATATTCAACCTTATAACCTATATATTATGAGCTACTTGCCTACTTTTTTACTTTTTATTTATTTTTAGTATGTCTCGAGTTTATAAGAGATATTTTTCTTTGTAGAGAGACTAGAGTTTTTTTTAATATAAATGTATATTTATATAATTGTGCAGCTTGTCGCACTAATTAATATGTAATATATAGAGCTTAAAAGTATATACATATGTATATGATAAATCACTAACTAGCTAATTATCTAAATTAAACCTTTTTTAATTGATGTAATCGCGGTACAGTTTAGCAACTTTGTCAAAGGCAAAAAGACGCCATATTGCCAGTTAGGTACAAAATTCGGGAATTTTTTCCACTTTGACTTTGAATCATGCCAAGTGGCATATATATATATATATATATATATATATATATATATATATATATATATATATATATTATATGTACATATATTATTTCCGCGTGTTTGTATAATTCTGTGTATAATATATATATATATATATATATATATATATAATACGTGTTAATGCGTAGCTCAATAGTATACTGATATATATGGTATATAGTTTATGTGAATTACTAATTGAAATATGTACAGTATAAGCGAGAGAGAGAGAGAGAGAAAGAGAGAGAGTTCACTAATTGAAATATGTACAGTATAAGCGAGAGAGAGAGAGAGAGAGAGAGAGAGAGAGAGAGAGAGAGAGAGAGAGAGAGAGAGAGAGAGAGAGAGAGAGAGAGAGAGAGAATGCATAAGATTTTAGTGAGTACAGTAAGTCAACTAAGCTTTAATATTCATTAGTTACTAATCGAATATTTTCGTAATTATTATAAAAAAAAATAAAAAAATTGATGCAACCAAATACATATCTTCTTGGTGAATAAGTTGTGCATCACACAGTCACAGATTGATAATATCTACCAGAATAATATATGTATTGTTATATACACTATTCTCTAGGGCTGTAACGAAAACCCGGTATCCGGTTTTAAATCCGTATCCGATTTTAAAATCCGAATCTGAATCCGGATCTGGAATCCGGATATGGGTATCCGGATCCGAATTTAAAACCGGATACGGATACGGGTTTTGTTATTTAAAAATTCGGATACCCGTATCCGGTTTAAAACCCGGTTTATTTTCATTTTTTATTTTTTTTAATTCAATTTTTAGGGTTACTCAAGTCTCAATAGTTAATACTCAATACTCACTCTCCCTTCGAGTCGACATTTCATTTCATTTCATTTCATTTTTATTTTAATATGTAATAGATTTGTACGGTTTTTTGGTGGTTGTTAGTTGAGACAATGTCAACATATGTACGGTTTTTATGGTAGTTGAGAAATGAGACTTACGTTTTAACTTCTTATTTTTTTCTTTTTCTAAATCGGATCCGGGTAGGATTCCGGATATCCGGATAATATCCGAATCCGTATTTCAAAACCGGATACGGGTAATTAAACAGGGTTTTGAAAATAGGTTTCCGGATCTCCGGGTATCCGGATTTTCGGATCCGGATACGGGTAGTGATTTTGGATACCCGGAAAACCGGATCCGGATACGGGTAGTTCTAAAAAACCGGATACCCGCTCCGGTTACAGCCCTAATATTCTCTACCAAAGATATTGGTATCTCAGTTAATAATTTATTATTATCATAAGTCTAATTTCCAAACACAATACGTTTGTTGCTGTCTGCGTACTGGTGACGTGTCATCCCACTCCTGATTAGGGCAACGATTAGTATTCTCTTTAGATTTGTGGATGTAATTAAGTGTATCAAAATCCACTCTTATTATAAACAACAGCGTCTCATTTATTAGTATATAATAAGAATTTAATATCGATTAATAAAATAAAAATAAAAAACTATGAACTCCTCAGAATTCCAAAAGCCATACAAAAATCATACCAAACTTCCCGGACGGAGACAAAACTCATTGATTACCCTCTATTATAATAAATTAATAAAAAAATACGTAGGTTAAAAAAAAAAACTATATATATACTACAATACAGTAGAACGTTGATAAATTAATAACCTCGATTAAATAATAATTTTGTTCAGTTCCGACTTGGACTTAACTAGCTAAATTAATAATTCGCTAAATTTATAAGATAACAATTTTTTAAGAAGTATATAGGTCTCAACTGATATCTATAAATTAATAATTCAATATAAAATAATAATACTACATATATAATAATGAAATCACTATAAATACAATATTTGCATAACTAGTTAAGAAATCATCTTAAATAGAAACAAAATACACTAAGAAACTAATATGTAGTGTTTTTAAAATATGATTACGGGGTTATTTTCTTATTCTTGAAAATTATGTCTCATAATCATTCAACTTCAACTCTAAGCTTCCACATAACATTAAGAAGGTCCGGTCTTGTATTTTGGTGATGTCACAAAAAATTGTTCAAAGTAATTGTAGTTACAATTGCACCATTGCATGAAATAAGCCATATTTTTTCATATCATCTTCACACTATCTATTATGATTACAATATTCTTGACATGTTATATAAGGATTTTTTTTCTTCTAATTATAATGATTATATACCTTAAACTTTATAAATTAATAATTCGATAATATTATAAATTTTGGCGGTCTCAACATTATTTATTATAAAGGTTTAACTATATTTGTGGCATAAGTTTGCATTCTTTTACGAAGTGTACGGTGTACTTGTACATTCTCAATTTATTTTTTAGCAATAATAGTGCTTAAAGGCTTCAAAATATTGTCCAGGTCCAATTTTGTCAGGTCGAATTTGTGAGCTTAAGCTTGACTTAGTCCGTCACACAGAGGAAGTCAGTCCGGGTACCGGCCAGAACCAAGGACGGATAGGAGTTCAGCCCAGCTCGGGTGAACACGGGCAGAACGTCCGGATAGAAGGCAAGCCCCGGCCAGAAGCAGACGAGCAAGCCAGCTCGGGGACAGAGAAACTGTCCGGGCAGGAAAGGGAAAGTCAGCAACTACCCAGTTAGGAAAGCGCGTAGCTTGAGGAGCAAGCAAAGATCAAGTCAAAGATTTGATAAGATTATTTAGGGTAGTTTCCTGATTTTGTGCGATTTGGTTAGCTAGGGTTTCGCCTATGTGAGGCTATAAATATACCTAGCATGTACACTTTGTAAAGAGTTGAGTAAATTATAGTTTGAGTTTATCTTCTTGTATTTTTCCTTCGATTATAAATCAGAGAGTTTCTTCTCCCAAAAGTTTGTGTTCTTTATTTTCTTGTTCGATTTCTTTGGTGTTATTCGTGTTCTTTGCAGATCCGTGAATTGGGATCCAACAAGTGGTATCAGAGCTTCAATCGAAGAACATGTCTTCATCATCAGAGTCACCGATCAACGGAGCTTTGGTTGCGCAGAAACCAGAGACCAGAGAAGGCACAGTTACGCTCCATTACCCCATGCTCATGAAGAGCAATTACGCTGTGTGGGCGTTGAAGATGAATGTGAATCTGCAGGCGCAGGGAGTATGGGATGCCGTAGAGAACGGCGGTGTCGAAGAGCGCAAGGAAAGAATGGCTCTAGCCGCAATCTACCAAGCAGTTCTGGAAGAAGTTCTTCTCATGCTTGCCGAGAAGGATTCCGCAAAGGAAGCATGGAAAACTCTTCAAACCATGCACATGGGCGGAGATCGCGTCAAGGAGGCTAAGGTCCAGACCTTGAAGAGTGAGTTCGAGGTTATGAGGATGAGGGAGAGCGAGTCGATCGACGACTTCGCTATGCGGCTCACGTCCATTGTGACCGGCATACGCTCGCTAGGAGACAAGGTGGAGGAGACCACCGTCGTCAAGAAATTTCTCCGAGCAGTGCCTCACAGGTACATGCAGATCGTGACATTGATCGAGCAGTTCAGCGATCTCAAGACCATGTCGGTCGAGGAGGTAGTTGGTCGTCTCAAAGCCCACGAGGAGAGACTTCGGGGTTACGGTGACAAAGACGAGGAGAAGAACCTCCTGCTCACGCATGAAGAGTGGACGGCCAGACAGCGGAAAACCGGGGGAGTCGAGTTTTCTACAAGATCCTCAGGTCGGAGCAGCTTTGGTGGAGAAGTCCGAGGACGCGGACGAGGTTGAGGTCGGGACATGCGAGGTCGCGGCAGTGGATCTACCCGTCAGGAAGGCACGACCAGGAGAGACAAGAGCACAGTGAAGTGCTACAGTTGTCAGAAGCTTGGGCACTTTGCATCTGAGTGCCGTAATAGGAACCAGGGCGAAGAGGCGAATCTAGCCAGATTCCCAGACGACCAGCCGGCATTGTTGTTTGCCGAGCAGGAAACGCACCTGGACGAACATAATGGCGAGTGTGACGCCAAGGCCCGGGCAGAAGTGATCAGTGTGCCGATCAGCCCAGAGGCCGAGCAGACCTATCCGGAGGAGACCAGCGAGAAGGTTTTCCTCATCGAAGATAAGGTTATTGCAAACCTCCTCGTAGATGGAGAGAAGAAAGTCAGTACCAACATGTGGTACTTAGACAACGGTGCAAGCAACCACATGACTGGGGACCGAGCTAAGTTTGAAGAGCTCGATGAGAAGATCACGGGCAGCGTGAAATTCAGCGACGGATCAGTCGTAGAGATCAGAGGCAGAGGGTCGATCCTGTTCGAGTGCAATAATGGCGACCAGCGTCTGATGACCCAAGTGTATTTCATCCTAAGTTAATGAAGGTGGAGCGAACACCCAACAGATGGAGCGAACACCCATCATCAGTCTAGGGCAGATAACTGAGATCGGGAACACGGTGTTGCTGCAAGGGTCCTACCTGAAGATGTGGACCAAGGAAGGAGAACTGTTGATGAAGGTGGAGCGAACACCCAACAGACTCTACAAGATTCTCCTGAAGACGTGCCAGCCCGTCTGTCTCATGGCATCGATGGCAGATCTGGCTTGGCTATGGCACGCACGGCTCGGACACGTGAATTTTCACGCGCTCAATATGATGGGCGAGAAGAAGATGGCCTTCGGGGTTCCCAAGATAGAACACCCCGACCAGCTATGTGAATGTTGCATGATCGCGAAGCAGGCGAGGATACCGTTTCTGATCATGGCCAAATTCCGAGCAGAGAGACTCCTACAGTTAGTGCATGCAGACCTATGTGGTCCAGTCACCCCAGCAACTTTGGCAGGTAACAAGTACTTTCTTTTACTTGTTGATGATTATAGTGTTGGACATATGTGTCCTTAAACAATATATTTATATCCATTTGTAAAAGATTATGACAAGTCGTTGAATAAAGATGATGCTTATTATGATAATCTTATTATAGTTTCTGGTAGAGTAAAATAGAATGTTTGATCCTTAGTTCATAAAGGATGCAATTATGAATTATTATCACAACAGAGTCAATGTGAAAAAGAATTAATAATCATAATAAATGAACTTAAAATGTCTGTGACCTGATTAACTGGGTGGGAGCCCATTAATCGTACAAGGTCATTAATGTGACTAAGTGACAATCCTATTCTGGATTTTGTGTGTGTGTCACACTCACTAGAAGTGCATTAAGTATGAAGTGTCTTCATACTGGACTGGACCTGACTTAAACTCCGGAAGTTATCATATAAGACCGTCACTGATAACTTGGAGTTGAGTCACTAGTAGATGATCAAATGGATATTCGATCTAAGTCCTGAGTGATCTTGAGTCCGAGCTGCTGGCTTGATTGTTCTTTGATTTAACCGTTAAAGAACACAATATATTACCGTTGTTCCTAACACTATTATTTTGGGAGCATGATAGTCAGCAGTAAGGGTAGCTTGATCATAGACATGGGCATCACACAGCTCTCTTCAGAGTCATGATGATTCCCTTGATTGTCGGTGCTGAGAAGTGAGAGGTACCCGTGCGCAACTTATGAATCGAAATCATAAGTGGGTCACTCATAATATTACTGACTGAGTCAAGGATGAAAATGCAATGAGGGGCATAACGGTAGAAACTGCCTGCTCGTGTGTGGATCATCAAGTGAAGGATGAATAACCCGAATTTGATTGTATCAATGGACACCCTGCTGTAATAAAGGAAATAATATATACCGTATCACTAAAGAGTGCAGCCTCGGGTCTATAGTGGAATCACTTCGAGGTTTAACGAACAACTAGCAGTTCGTTCGAGCTTAAGTGATCGGGTTCATGGTCCCCAGGATAGCTCCGTAACGGATGATACGTACGTGATAAAGACATTGAAATGTTTTTTAGATCATTTGGCAAGACTCATAAAACTGAAGTCTGTGACAGACATCAGATAGTTTTATCAGTAGCGTGGCAAAAGTACCATATCTTGGTAACCGAAATTAACTGACAAAATAAAGTAGAATTTGGATTTTCTGTCAACATGAAAGTTTTTGGAAATTAAATTCTAAGCAACTTTGCTTTTGAAACCGAGTCGTTTCGACGTACGGTTTGTGATTTAGAGAATTTCTAAGTTTGTGATCGTTTCGGTAAACTATGAAATTAAATCACATGTCACGAATTTAAATGATGGTGTGTCACCATAACATTTAAATGTGTGATATTGAGATCAGAGAATATTAATATAATTTAATTATTCGAATTTAATTATTAATGTATTATTAATAATTATTCAATAATTAATAGATTTATATTAATATGAAAATAATATAATTTTAAATATATTATAGTGTAGAAATCGAATTGGGCTTTTGGAATGTGGATCCATTTACATTCGAATGGATAGACTTTGGTCTTTCCATTATTGCGGCAAAAGTACCAAAAGTTTTGGTATTTGAGAAAAAACCCTAAAATCAATTTAATCCATTGGATCGGTTATGATTTAATATCAACCGTTGGATTAGGATATTGATGAATTCGAATTTAATGACTTGGTGATCAAGTTTCATTTTTCGAATTTGATTAATTAATTATATCCGTTAGATCGGTCTAAGATTTAATCTTTACCGTTGGATTGGCAATTAATTAATTATATATTTATATTATTTTTCGAATTATAGTTTAAGGATAAATTCGAAATTGTTTTTATTAAATCTTTTTATATTTGATTTTATCCTAAACTAAAATGATCCATTGGATCGGTTTGAAGATTTATCTCAACCGTTGGATCTAGATAATGATAATTCGAATTTTAATATATATATATAATTCGAATTTATAAAGATAAGAAGATAAGATTGGATTTTTGATTTTATCCTAATCTTTCTTATTTAATTAAATCCCTAATTAATTATATCCATTGGATTTAGATGAGATTAAATCTAGACCATTGGATTGAGATAATTGATTATATTTAATATATGAAATTCGAAAATAAGAGAGGGAATTTCTCCAATTCGGTTATGGTTTGAGCCTATAAATAGGAGGCTCATTCTACACATTTTTCACACCTTTCCCCAGAGAAAAATTCGAACTCTCCCTCTCCTTTAGGGTCTGCTAATTTTCTCTCTGATCTCTCTTTCTGGTTCGGCTTAAGAGACTTAGTTCTCCGGAAGCTTAAAAAGAACCATCAATTTAAATTTTGCGACGGAGTCCTGCAGGCGAAGCCCACGCTTCGGTACGAGGATTCCAGGAGAATATCCCGGAAGATCACGGGAGTTTCCCTCAGCACCGGCGGAGCCCTGCCCGATTCAGAACGCGCAGCCGGAAGTCGTCAATAGAGGTACGACCTTATGCATTGGGTTAATAAATGCAACCATTTACTGCTTTCTATTTATTTCCTATTATGACTAGATTATTAATAATGATTTAAAAATATTAAATTACGTAATATTTATCAGATGTTGTTAAATGGTTATTGTTCGATATCTGGACCGTTGCACGGATAACAAGTTATTCCGCTTTAAATTAATTTTTAAATGTTACCCGGACGGTTCGGAGGTATAATTCGTGATAATTTTCATGGAATCCGAGACGTGATTTCCAACAATTGGTATCAGAGCCATGGTTCAAGGATAAATAATTACGTAATTTAATAAATGGGTTTTATAGAACAAATTATTTGATGAATAAAATTAATTATTTAAAATTGAAATTTTGAATTTCTAGATATTTTAAATATTAATTTAAAATAAGAATATTACCCGACCCGAAAAATCGGACCGGGTAATTGGACCGGGCTGCCAAGCCGTGGGAAGGAACGAACAGCGGCTGCCGCTGCAGCCCCAGGGTGTTCGCCCAGCAAGCCCACGGACAAGGCCCACGAGCAAGGCCCACGCCAGGGTCACTCGGCAAGGGCAAGGGCAAGGGCACCCGTGTGGGCCTGGCGCCCGGGTTGCAGGCCACGCTGCCTGGCAGTGGAATGGGCCTGCAGGCCCAGCCCGAACGGCCCGCGTGCTGCCCTTGCTCACCCGTGGGCTGTCCCTCCCATTCCACGGGCACGTGGGCCCGGGCTTAAGCCCGGAGGACCCACGTGCAATTTTTATAATGGGTCGGATTTTTTACTCCGACCCGGATACCGTGGATTAATTATTAATTATTATGAATTAAAATTAATATTTATGAATTAAAATTAATTATGATTAATTAATATAAATTAAAATATGGATGTTATTTTCGGATAAATAACATTGTCTTATTTTAATAAATTCATAAAATTAAATATGGATGTTATTTAATGATTAAATAACATTGTCTTATTTAATGAATTAAAATATGGATGATAATATTCGAAGAATAATATCATTGTCTTATTTTAATATTTTATAAATAATTATTAAAGGGCATTAAAATGTTTAATGATAATTCTTAGAGAATAAGTATCATTAACATAAAATTATAAATATTCATCATAGATATAATTTGTTATGACCTATTTTCATAACCCTCAAACATAGTGTCTATGTTTAGATCATTATTAATATGTTTATATAGGATATATATAAATAATAAAGAGTAAATGTAAAAGTGTTAATTATTAGTCGGAAAAATTTCAAACGTACAATCTTGCCTAAGGAAGAGGGAGTCAAAAGTGGGGCCGGTTCACCATCCACTTCTGGGTGACCGGTTAGGACCCCTCCCATCGACCTGGAGAGCGTACAGTTTGATCTATCACTACCGACGAAATAATAAACACATTTCTAGGGCTTATTTAAAATTACGCGTCATAATAAATAAAGCCAAAATATAAACTTTTAATGTGTCATTAATAGACAGTTTATATAATAAGTATTTATAACTTAGAATTAAAAACGTTATTTCCTAAAACAATGGCAAGTATAGAATAAAACAAAGGTCTCCATTATTACTGTCACAACGTCTGCTAACCACACCGCCTCGAGTCACCCTAGTGTGTCCATTCCCTAAGGAAGGTGTGCTTGTGGAAGGTTTGACACCGTGATAGTTCCAAAAGAATATGGGGACGGAGGAATCTTGGAAATGGACCGCGTGTCACCCTAGAGTGACCATTCCCTAAGGATGACGTTTCCAAGAGGATCCCGAGAACCGAAAATAATGGGTTAAGCTTGCACGGAAGTTGGTGCTTCCCGACCGTCTATGGTGATAGTTAATAATCATAGAGAACTTTGGTAGTTCTTGTTATGAATATTAATTAAGTTTATGACTAAAACTTAGTTTAACCAAACTACACGGTTGATACCGCGAGTCACCCTAGATTGACCATGCCACTAAGGACGGCAACGACGTGTACAGTCGGTTAAATTATCACGAAATAGTTAAAAGGGTTTATTTAACGTTTTCCCAGAACATGTTTGCATCATGTAACTATTTCAAATAAAATATTTTTTTTTTCAAAAACATTCTACCTATAATAAAGTTTAATAAGTTTCTTTTTCAATGCCTGTTAAAATGTCTAAAGCTATTAATGTCACGGATGATGAAAAAGATTCGGTCAACTCTGGTCCTCCATCTGAGTTTGAGCTACCGATATTTGAAGAAGGCAGTGCTTGGTTCAAGTCTGATAATGAATATGAGTTACTCAGTTTCTTATTAGACCAGTATCCAAACAAAAGTCAATCCTTCAAAGATTCGGCACTCAAAGCCTCGATGGGTGAAATTGATAGACTAATGAAAAAGGTGAACAAAGTAACGGCTCTTGTCACTCAAGCAATGGCAAAAAATAACAAACGAAAGACTGAATCGAAAGCTGAACCCGGAAGAAAAGAAAGAAAAGTTGGTTTATCTGCAATGTGCTTCCAATGTGGAACAAGGAAGAGAGTGCCAGGTCAGCTGCGATGCAGACTGCACATCAGTTCACAAAAGGGTAAGACCTTTTCTTAATACAAAATTAGTTTTATATTGGAGAGATTCAAATCTCTGATCCATAGATTAAAATTCTAAACATTGCAAACGTTTTTCATTACAGAAGTTGCTTCTGCTAAGAAGAAAAACGGAAATGGAGCTTTATGCATTGAATGCTGGCTCAAACAAAGAGCAAAGGGGCACACGATGTGCCGAGAACATCTGCTGGCTTGGAGAGGTAATAACTCTTCTGTTAACCCCAAAATTAGTATTTATTGTAGAGATTCAAATCTCAGATCCATAGATTAAAATACTAACGCTTGTTCATTTTCTTTTCAGGATTCAGCAGGAGCTCTGTTGATGAGAATTCAGCAGAGAACGAAAGCGGCTAGTACTCGAGTGTCTCGAAGAAGGAAGCATGCTTTAAGTTTATATTCGATTTAAGTTTATTGTTATCACTAATTTTGCATTGTTAAGACCTCGATTTATTTTTGGATATTGATTGCATGGAATGATTCTTAATTAATAAAGGTTTTATATGTTTCGAATTATTTTGCAATATCCAGATAAATATAGTGACAGTTATTTTTGTTTCATCTATAGTCTTTAATTGCTCTAATTGATTTAATAAATCAAATGTCATTTTTAATCATGATGGTTAATAGAGAATGAAATTAGAGGAAATTATTCACAAATGGGATCTTGTGACAAAGTCACAACGTTGACAACAGTGCTTGTTGTCGAAGAGAGTGCAGAAACCACGGTCCCAAATCAGAACCAAGGGGTACTCAGACGTAGTGGGAGGTTCAAAAGACCTGTTGAGCGCTACGAACATACCAAGTTGGAATTTCACCTAGCTGTTACAAACACTAGTGTTGAAGATCCCATAGGCTATGAGCAAGCTATGATGGATCCTGATAAGGGAGAATGGCAGGAAGCCATAAACCAAGAAATAGAATCAATGGATTCTAATGAAGTCTGGGAACTTGTAGACTTACCGGATGGCTTCAAAACCATTGGCTGTAAGTGGGTAAACAAGCGAAAGAGAGGAGTGGACGGGAAGGTTGAAACCTTCAAGGCTAGACTAGTGGCTAAGGGTTTTACCCAGAGGGAAGGTATTGATTTCGATGAGACCTTCGCTCCAGTCGCTAAGTATAAGTCCATCCGGATTCTCATGGCCATAGCCTGTAGTCTCAATTACGAGATTTGGCAGATGGACGTCAAAACCGCCTTCCTGAACGGGTACATTGACGAAAACATCTATATGGACCAACCAGAAGGGTTCGTGCAGAAGGGTCAAGAAGGGAAAGTTTGCAGACTTCTCAAATCCATTTATGGATTAAAGCAAGCTTCCAGATCCTGGAATCTAAGGTTTGATGAAACCATCAAATCCTATGGATTTATATAGAACATCACTGAGGCCTGCATATACAAACTCAATGATGAAACCGTGGAGATATTTCTTGTTCTATACGTCGACGATATTCTTCTCATTGGAAACAGTGTGAAGAGGCTATCGGACGTGAAAGCGTGGCTATCTACGCAATTCCAAATGAAAGACATGGGAGAAGCCAGTTATGTTCTTGGGATCCGTATCTCCAGGGATCGTAACAACAGGCTTCTAGCCTTATCACAAGCAGCTTACATTGATAAGGTGCTTGATCGTTTTGCAATGGCAAACTCCAAGGGAGGTAATTTACCGACCAGGCATGGAGTATTCCTTAACAGGAAATATTGCCCTACTTCTCCGGAAGAGCAAGATGAGATGAGGAGAGTACCCTATGCTTCAGCAGTGGGAAGTCTGATATACGCTATGCAGTGTACTAGGCCAGACATCTGTTACGCTGTGGGAATTGTTAGCAGATACCAATCCAACCCTGGTATGGCTCACTAGACAGCAGTGAAGAACATTCTCAAGTATCTTCGGAGAACGAGAGACTATATGTTAGTGTTTTCAGGATCAAAACTGAATCCACTATGTTACACTGATTCAGATTTTATGTCTGATAAAGACGCGAGAAAATCGACGTCGGGAGCAGTGTTCACCCTTGCTGGTGGAGCGATATTCTGGAGAAGCGTAAAGCAATCCTGTATCGCGGATTCCACAATGGAAACTGAATACGTGGCAGCTTGTGAGGCAGCCAAAGAATCAGTTTGGCTCAAGAATTTCTACATAGAGCTGGGAGTTGTTCCAGATGTAGATGGGCCCCAAACATTATACTGTGACAACAGTGGTGCGGTGGCAAATTCTAAAGAGCCTAGAGACCATAACAAGGCGAAACATATAGAGAGAAAATACCATCTCATTAGAGAGATAGTACGTCGAGGCGATGTACGGGTTGTGAAAATAGCTTCGGAAGACAATCTGGCTGATCCATTCACCAAGACGTTGCCAGAGAAAATATTCAGGAGGCATCTGGAGAGTATGGGTCTGAAAGACATGGGTCATCTTCTTTAAGTACAAGTGGGAGATTCCCTTGATTGTCGGTGGTGAGAAGTGAGAGGTACCCGTGCGCAACTTATGAATCAAAACCATAAGTGGGTCACTCATAATATTACTGACTGAGTCAAGGATGAAAATGCAATGAGGGGCATAACGGTAAAAACCGTCTGCTCGTGTGTGGATCATCAAGTGAAAGATGAATAACCCGAATTTGATTGTATCAATGGACATCCTGCTGTTATAAAGGGAATAATATATACCGTATCACTAAAGAGTGCAGCCTCGGGTCTATAGTGGAATCACTTCGAGGTTTAACGAACAACGAGCAGTTCGTTAGAGCTTAAGTGATACGGGTCCATGGTCCCCAGAATAGCTCCGTAACGGATGATACGTACGTGATAAAGACATTGAAATTTTTTTTAGATCATTTGGCAAGACTCATAAAACTGAAGTCTGTGACAGACATCAGATAGTTTTATCAGTAGTGTGGCAAAAGTACCATATCTTGGTAACCGAAATTAACTGACAAAATAAAGTAGAATTTGGATTTTCTGTCAACATGAAAGTTGTTGGAAATTAAATTCTAAGCAACTTTGCTTTTGGAACCGAGTCGTTTCGACGCACGGTTTGTGATTTAGAGAATTTCTAAGTTTGTGATCGTTTCGGTAAACTATGAAATTAAATCACATGTCACGAATTTAAATGATGGTGTGTCACCATGACATTTAAATGTGTGATATTGAGATCAGAGAATATTAATATAATTTAATTATTCGAATTTAATTATTAATGTATTATTAATAATTATTCAATAATTAATAGATTTATATTAATATGAAAATAATATAATTTTAAATATATTATAGTGTAGAAATCGAATTGGGCTTTTGGAATGTGGATCCATTTACATTCGAATGGATAGACTTTGGTCTTTCCATTATTGCGGCAAAAGTACCAAAAGTTTTGGTATTTGAGAAAAAACCCTAAAATCAATTTAATCCATTGGATCGGTTATGATTTAATATCAACCGTTGGATTAGGATATTGATGAATTCGAATTTAATGACTTGGTGATCAAGTTTCATTTTTCGAATTTGATTAATTAATTATATCCGTTAGATCGGTCTAAGATTTAATCTTTACCGTTGGATTGGCAATTAATTAATTATATATTTATATTATTTTTCGAATTATAGTTTAAGGATAAATTCGAAATTGTTTTTATTAAATCTTTTTATATTTGATTTTATCCTAAACTAAAATGATCCATTGGATCGGTTTGAAGATTTATCTCAACCGTTGGATCTAGATAATGATAATTCGAATTTTAATATATATATATAATTCGAATTTATAAAGATAAGAAGATAAGATTGGATTTTTGATTTTATCCTAATCTTTCTTATTTAATTAAATCCCTAATTAATTATATCCATTGGATTTAGATGAGATTAAATCTGGACCATTGGATTGAGATAATTGATTATATTTCATATATGAAATTCGAAAATAAGAGAGGGAATTTCTCCAATTCGGTTATGGTTTGAACCTATAAATAGGAGGCTCATTCTACACATTTTTCACACCTTTCCCCAGAGAAAAATTCGAACTCTCCCTCTCCTTTAGGGTCTGCGAATTTTCTCTCTGATCTCTCTTTCTGGTTCGGCTTAAGAGACTTAGTTCTCCGGAAGCTTAAAAAGAACTATCAGTTTAAATTTTGCGACGGAGTTCTGCCGGCGAAGCCCACGCTTTGGTACGAGGATTCCAGGAGAATATCCCGGAAGATCACGGGAGTTTCCCTCAGCACCGGCGGAGCCCTGCCCGATTCAGAACGCGCAGCCGAAAGTCGTCAATAGAGGTACGGCCTTATGCATTGGGTTAATAAATGCAACCATTTACTGCTTTCTATTTATTTCCTATTATGACTAGATTAGTAATAATGATTTATGAATATTAAATTACATAATATTTATCATATCTTGTTAAATGGTTATTATCTGATATCCGGACCGTTGCACGGATAACAAGTTATTCCGCTTTAAATTAATTTTTAAATGTTACCCGTACGGTTCGGAGGTATAATTCGTGATAATTTTAATGGAATCCGAGACGTGATTTCCAACATATAGTCGCTGGATGTGGATTTATATGCTCAAGGAGATGAGCAGAGCCTTTGAGGTCTTCAAGAAGTTCAAGAAGATCGTGGAGAATGGCTCGGTGCACAGGTTAAAGGTCTTGCGTACAGACCGAGGAGGAGAATTCACTTCCCAGCAGTTCGGAGAATTCTGCGACCAGGAAGGAGTTTAGCGTCACCTGTCCGCACCCCACACGCCCCAGCAGAATGGCGTAGTGGAAAGACGAAACTGAACTGTGATGAACACAACGAGGAGCTTGCTCAAGAGCATGCAAGTTCCAGCCCAGTTTTTGGCAGAAGCAGTAAGACATGCGGTCTACCTGCTTAATCGTTTGCCGACCAAAGCGCTAGGAGAGCGTACTCCCTACCAGGCGTGGAAAGGAAGAAACCTCACTTAGAACATTTGAGAGTGTTCGGATGCACCGCACATGTGAAGGTTGCGGGGCCACATCTCAAGAAGCTGGACGACCGGATTCAGAAGATGGTGTACCTTGGCGTTGAAGAAGGAAGCAAGGCACACAAACTCTACGATCCACGACGCGGCAGACTCCAAGTGAGCAGAGATGCTGTGTTCGAAGAATAGATGAAGTGGGAATGGCGCACGAGAAAGGAGAACCCGAGCAGAACTCAGCGGAGTTCACAATAGAAGATGAAGAAGGCGTTGCCGAGCAGGATCAGCTCAGAACACCCAGCTCGGGAACAGCTTTGCCAAGCACGAGAGAATCCAGCCCGGGAGAGAGCACCCTGGATACATCCAGGACACCAAGTCTGAGCAGGACCAGCCCGTCCATCTCGGGAGATTCCTCCATAAAAGACGGCCCAAGAGGATTCCGCCCTCTAGCAGACGTCTACGATCAGACTCAAGTAGTGGAGATGAGCCTGGAGGAACTTTCTTTGTTGTGTGCAGAAGAGCCAGCCAGCTACCAGAAGGCAGCAACCGAGCAGGAGTGGCAGGAAGCAATGAAGAAGGAAATGGAGTCCATCGAGAAGAACAGGACATGGGAGCTTACCGACCTGCCCAAAGGTCATAATCCCATCGGCCTGAAGTGGGTGTATAAGCTAAAGAAGGACACTGAGGGGAATGTCCTTAAGCACAAGGCAAGGCTGGTAGCCAAAGGCTACGTGTAGAGGAAAGGCATAGACTTTGAGGAAGTCTTTGCTCCAGTAGCCAGACTGGACACGATCAGACTCATCCTAGCCCTAGCAGCTCATCGAGGTTGGGAAATTCACCATCTAGATGTCAAGTCAGCATTCCTAAATGGTGACCTCGAGGAAGAAGTGTACGTCAAGCAACCAGAGGGGTTCGGCGTTACGGGCAAGAAGCAGAAGGTGTACAAGTTATCCAAGGCCCTGTACGGGTTGAGACAAGCACCAAGAGCGTGGAACATCCGCCTTGACAAGAGCTTGAAGAACCTTGGATTCACTAAGTGCCTGAGCGAGCAGGCAGTTTACACCAGGAGTACCGGGCAGGAAACTCTGATTGTGGGAGTATATGTGGACGACTTGATCGTCACTGGATCCAGCGCAGGAGGCGTAGAAGGATTCAAGAAGCAAATGATGGCCGAGTTCGAGATGAGTGACCTCGGATTACTTTCGTACTACCTCGGTTTAGAGGTGGAACAGAAGGACTGCATTACGCTGAAGCAGTCGGCCTACGCGAAGAAGATCCTCAAGCAGTTCGAGATGACGGATTGCAACCCGAGCAAGTACCCAATGGAGGCGAAGTTGCAGCACGGGAAGGGTGCTGAAGGGAGAAGAGTGGATCCCACGGAGTACAGACGCGTGATCGGGTGCCTGAGGTACCTCACCCACACCCGACCAGACATCTCACACGCAGTCGGGATAGTCATTCGATACATGGAGAAGCCCACGAGTGCACACCAGTGAAGCACATCTTGCGATATGTGAAGGGCACGACGGACTACGGGATCCAGTACAACAGAGGAAGTGGAGCAGAAGTACTAGTCGGCTTTACAGATAGTGATCTGGCCGGTGATATAGATGACAGGAAGAGTACCAGAGGGATGGCGTTCTACCTCAACGGAAACCTGATCACCTGGCAGACTCAAAAACAACAGACAGTAGCTCTATCCTCATGTGAAGCAGAGTTCATCGCGGTAACCGCAGCAGCATGTCAAGCTATGTGGTTGAAGGGGCTACTAAGAGAAGTGACCGGATCCGAGCAGAGACCAGCTACTCTCTACGTGGACAACAAGTCTGCAATAGCGTTGATGAAGAATCCAGTGTTCCATGGACGGAGCAAACACATTGACAAGAAATTTCACTACATTCGTGAGTGTGTGGAGAAGCGAGAGATCATCGTGGAGCTCGTCAACACGAGGGAGCAACGGGCAGACATTCTTACGAAGGCTCTGGGGAGAGTCAAGTTCGAAGATATGAGAGAGCTGCTCGGAGTAAAGAGAGTAGAAGCAAGTCAAGCTTACGGTGGAGAATGTGAGCTTAAGCTTGACTTAGTCCGTCACACAGAGGAAGTCAGTCCGGGTACCGGCCAGAACCAAGGACGGATAGGAGTTCAGCCCAGCTCGGGTGAACACGGGCAGAACGTCCGGATAGAAGGCAAGCCCGGCCAGAAGCAGACGAGAAGGCCAGCTCGGGGACAGAGAAACTGTCCGGGCAGGAAAGGGAAAGTCAGCAACTACCCAGTAAGGAAAGCGCGTAGCTTGAGGAGCAAGCAAAGATCAAGTCAAAGATTTGATAAGATTATTTAGGGTAGTTTCCTGATTTTATGCGATTTGGTTAGCTAGGGTTTCGCCTATGTGAGACTATAAATATACCTAGCATGTACACTTTGTAAAGAGTTGAGTCCATTAGAGTTTTGAGTTTATCTTCTTGTATTTTGCCTTCGATTATTAATCAGAGAGTTTCTTCTCCCAAAAGTTTGTGTTCTTTATTTTCTTGTTCGATTTCTTTGGTGTTATTCGTGTTCTTTGCAGATCCGTGAATTGAGATCCAACAGAATTAACATCTATTGAGCTAAGTAGAGACGTACGTCTCCAGTTTAATATAATATTGACCAATTAATTTTTAAAAAGATTTAATTAATCATAGACGTACATGTTTCTCCTTGTATAATAATAACTCTAAAAGGACATGGACGAAATTGAAATTCATTGCCGCTAAAAAATAAGAGATTAAAAATATGTTGATTCGATGAATATAAGATCAAATACTTTTACCCCAAATAGCTCATAAATAACAAATAAAATACCTAGATTCAAAGAATATATATATACACACACACTACAATATTCATACGACACCGATAACAACAACTCATGAAAAACCGTAACCCCACAGAGGAAAAATATGGCCCATGCTAAAACTATGTGACACACGACAGTTAGGTTTTCCACGTACACCCCGTTGACCTTTTGACAAGCCCTTTCAGCCAAAACCCTAATACGTGTAACTATTCAGACTCCAACGCCTGTCCAAAACCATAAACGTATTTAAAATACTAAGCACAATCATGACGACATGCTTATGCGCTTGATCACTCTCACCTTAAACGCATCGACAACAAGCGCTCGCATCCCATTGGCTGACCGGTCAACCTGTCTGTTGACTTTAGACACGTGGCACATAATGATTAAACACGTTTTTTTTTAAGCAATACGAGTCAGTCACAGACTCACAGTGTCTGCGTACGATACAGCCACCAACGCGCGCGGAGATATGGTTTGATCACCAACACATTTGACTTGGTCTTGGAGGAAATAATTGAATAAATCATTTTTAGCGTTTTATTTGACACGTGGGCGAATTCAATAATGTTGATACAGCGAGTGTTTATACGTAGGGTAGAGATAGATAGGGCTGTTTTGGATCTTCTGATGATCAAGGTTTTTGTTTTCTATATGGATGATTTCTTCATCAATATGTAAAAGCTAGGTTACGTAAATATATATTATTCCTTATTTTGTTATAACATAGGCTACGTATTTGCTTTATTATTTATATTTGAGAATACTGATATTATTTTAAAATTTTAAGTTAATTTCAAAAGAAATGAAAAGAAAAAAAACCTAAAGCACAAGGACGAATTTCAGCCCTGATTATAGGGAAGCATTGCGGGCTCTTCGGCCCCCAAATTTCTTTTTATATATAATTAGTTTATATTGAATTAATTATAAAAAATAATTTTTAAATATTTTAGAAGCCCCGACAAAGCACGACAATTTCAACGCCAGCCCTGACAATGATATATACCGTTATTTTCTCTCGAAACTAGAACATATATAGAAACGATGTATTAAAATTTTAACGAGAGGGATATTTTCGAATTCTTAAAAATTAAGTGATTAGAGAGTAAATATATGTATATAATTAAGCACATTTTAAAAGTATATCTAAATTGCTTTCACAAATAAACGGTATATTTTTTTTATATGCTTTTAAAAGCTAAAACTGTAGGGTTTACAGTTACAAAATTCCTTTGTTTGTTTATTTGTTCCTATAACTGCTTGAGGTTAAAAATACAAAGTCATAGTGATAAGTGTATACATGCAGGTGTTAGCACAAGATATTAAACGTCGAAGAACAATGGTAGGTTACATAAATCTTCGAAAATTAAAGTGGCAACCGACAATTATGGGCATATTGTTTGTTAATGTTCTATTTTAAGAGAAAAATCAGACGGAAAAAAATGGTTGTAGCTTAAAACAAGAGTAAAAAGAAGATATAGAGACATTTATGTTATAGAATTAGTTATACTTTATCTATTACTCTACTCCAATGGGCAGTATTTTTCTAGAAGTTCATAAAACCGTTTTTTTTTTCTTCATAGAATTAAGTTTGATGTCATGTTTGTGCCGTGTCTTTAATCATTTTTTTATTAATATTATATAGAACGAGACCATGCCCTTGCTAATCGTATTTGAAAATGAGATTTATACGCGCCACAATTTAATATATAATCGTATTAATCGTCTTTATATGTTTAATTCATTTACCTGATCAGATTAATCTCTTATATCTTTGTTAAGAACTTATTATAATTATACGATGTAAGTTGTAAAGCTTAGTAATAAGTTTACATATTTAATTATTGAACAACGTAACAAATAAAATAAGAATATAATTTTGACATATAATTAATGCTAGAACACTTATTCAATATATAAAATGCATAATATAAATATTTTAATATTTTAACCGTTTCTAATTAAAATTTCATCGTCTTCTCATGTTTCTACGGACGTACTAATGTGTTATTTTGTGGTGTTAGTCGTGTTTCACATTATTAGATATCTACAACCCTTTTTTACCTAAATCCATTTACATTCTATTATTTTACCGGCTTGTGTCTTTTATCCATTCCTATTGCCAGCTTTTTAGTTCAACTAAAGCACTAAAATTATTATAAATTTTACCAAGTTAACTTAAACGACATCTAATTTTCTATATTTTATTATTTTAGGGGTTGTATATTTATAAGTGGGTCAAAACCCATAATTTTAGTGAGTAAAATGTGCGACCAATTTTCTTATCTCATTCAATAATTTAAACGTTGCATATCGTAGTATGCAATATATCAAGAAAAATAAAGAGCAACAAATTCATAACTAAGTTATATATATATATATATAATAGTTCTAAAAGAATAAGAAAATAAAAGATCATATATAAATAATAGGAGATATGTGACCAAGCAAAATAAAAAGAGATAAATCTCAATATCTCATGCATAAAAACAAAAAAAATGCCTTAAAATTTAATGTGTTCTATTATAAAATTTACCAACTTAAGCAACACAAATAAAATATTACTTAACTAATTTTCTTTTATTTTTTACATTTGAGTTTAAACACATGCATACGCTCGTGCGTATGTAGCGCTCCATCTATATATATATATATGAGGGACGGACTCCAAAGATTATTATAGTGCGTTCCATGTACAGTAGTACTCGTTTTGTATACACCTCAACGCTCTGCATTATTGGAACAATAATTGAGAGAATATATATACATATAAGTTACAACATCATAATATTAGTATTCATGCGTTATTTGATGAGGTGGGACACGATATATGCGTTTAATATTCAACGAACGATCCATTTTTCAAGACGATTAAATGTGTCAATTGTAAAATATGTATATATATATATATATATATATATATATATATATATATATATATATATATATAATATCCAAATTGTTTTCCACATATATCCGTACGTAGCTAGCTAGGCATGCAATGCAAGTCTAACTTTGAATTAATTTCATTTAATTCGCATGTGCATGAAAGAGCTTATCAAATTATATTTCTTGAGAATTAATATGATTTCAGACGCAGCAAGTCATTTTTCAACGACCTTTGAGGCAATTTATCAATGGAAGTTATTGAAAAGCTATACAAACTCAATCTTCTTAAACGTCACTTTTTCTCTTTTTGGAGGTATTTGAATTCTTCGTTATTTTCTCTGTAAATCAAATCAACTATTTTGACAATTCAAATTATATAGTTATATTATTTATTTATATTAATATCAATGCATAACAGTTGGCGTGTTGTTTATTCAATAGGAATTTTTTCTTTCGTTTGATCAACATTCAAATATCAATGTGAATGCCGTTTTAGAATTGATACCTAAATTGAATATACAGATGTATTTAATAACATTTATTAAAAATAAATCATCTATATTACGATGGATCTACCCATTTAAACTAATAAAGTTATATGGAGCTCTCTAAATAATCATAGTTTATAAATGAATATCTTCAATCAATTATATTTAGTATATATCCTAATATTGGTTATCTTAGCTTAATAGTCATGCCCGATGGGCAATTATGTTTAATTGTTGAGCAAATTAGGTATATCATAATCGGTCTTAGCCACCGCCCGGCCAAGTCGTTCCACAGAGTCTGCGGCACAACAACGAGCATTGGCAACATGGTCAGAGTGGCAGCATAATGTGAATTCTTGTAAGGAAATAGTTAATTTGTTCAACGTGAAGCTCGAACTGTCAGAACCAGCTTTGAAAATTTTCCGTTATGCACAAAATGGGTCCTACATGTTAGGAATTTTGACCTAAATCTCAGAATTCAAAAACGATTAGCAAAACGTACGGAAATAGAAAATTGACACTAGAGTTATAGTGGTTCACTCTCAATGTAAGAGGTACGTCTACTTGCTGCTTGTAAAACTCGATCCACTATCAATCTCTCAATCAGAGTTCTCTAGTTACACCCTCAATCTCGCATCTCTTTCTTTGTGCTAAAAAAGCACACTAATGATGGGTGCAAGCCTTATAAGAGAAAAATAACCATAGGGCAGGTCGATCAAGCTTAATTGACTACTTTGCGCCGGTAGCGCTTCTTCACACTCAACGCTACATATGGCTCATCCATAAATGACTTTGGTTATAGACGAGCAAGGCCAGTACCTCGGGACTCAGACTCCAAATTTAAGAGCCTTCTTTTATTTTACATATTATTTTATATTTAATTATATATGAATATTTTTAATTCTAAAAAAAATTACTTAGCATATAGAGTTCCATAAAACATTACCAACTCAGGCCCGCGCTGCTCAAGCCTTGCCCATGAGTTGTTGATTCATGTAAATAAAAAGAATCCACAACCGTTGCTAAAAAAAAATAAAAATGGATGATAGCTCCGACATCCCGCAGCCATTCGAGACGTTTTGCAGCCACCGTAGGCTGCAAAGCGGTGATTCGAGGCTGTCGCCAAATGGCCGGGTTTAGTCAAAGTACGTTCTTAGAGGTTATCTTATGATTGCTCATAATTAACTGAGATTGATCATTTATTGGTTCTACGTTCAAAGTTATCACATGATTCTCTCGATCAGATGAAGCATCACATCTAAGTGGACACGCCGGTCACACAATAAACTAATCAAATGTGATTTACATTGACGCGCGCACTAGCTAAATATTATTCAAACAAAATCACTTCCTAGAAACGTCTCCCTTATTAATTTTGTTTTACTAATTATAAATGGAACGTAGTATACTCATTATTTTCTTTATGTTATATATAAACAAAAAATTATGCCCTAAAATAAATTAAAAAAACGTGTGAAAAAGTTACGTTGCGATAAATAGTTGAGAAATAGAAAACGAGTTCTCTAAAGACTAAAACTTTGTTTTTATTTATTTATTTTATCAGTTAGACTAGCTATAACTAAAATATATGTTATGCATGTGCATGGGAATCGGGAGCTCAATTAGGTTATGCAAACGTGTTGTTCTAGAAACATTACGATTCATAAAAATCAAAATTAAATAAGTGGTTACTTTTTTGTTCACTTTTTAATTACCGTTTCTGTTTATCCCATTTTAGTTTAAAAATATTGTTATGTAGTTATATAGTTACACTCTAAATTAATGCTAAACCCGAAAGAATTACTACTATAATATATATATATATATGGAAATAATGAGAAAAAAATACAAAACAGAAGCAAAAAAGCTTTCTCAAAGAAGGAGAAAGTCAAAGTCAAACCATTTGCTTACGTGGTAAGAGACGACGCACTTTCTCAACATGGCGTGTGAAGAGTAAACGCCTCAAACAAAACCCTTCCATTTCAGACCAAACCTTCCTTCTTTTATTTTATTTTATTTTATTTTATTATATTTACATTTATTTATTATTTTAGTTTTTCAATGTCGATCCCCAAACAGAAAATAACAGATAAAACAAAAAGAAAAACAATCATTTAATTCCCAATAATTGATCTTATTATTTCTTTTCCATTCCAAACTAAATCCTGGCGACCGGTTGAGCCTGTTCCCGGTTCCGCCACGCGTCACCAACTCTCACCCAACTCGCTCAATCCCCACCACTATATAAGCACGCACTCTCTCTCTATACCGAACAATCTCTTTCTTTCTCTCTCTACAAAATTCTCTGAAACCATTTCTCTCTAAATCCTTCTCTCACAATCAATCACAGCGAAACTGCAATGGAGAAACCCCAACATCGGCGACAAAAATTCGGAGCTCTCTTGCACTCCGACCCGGTCGACGCCGCTCCCGACGAGTACGTCCCGCCCGGTGACGCCACCAAGTGCTACAGTAGCAACGACACGGCGTCGACGACGCCGTACGTCATGTCGCCGTGGAGCCAGGCCTCGCCGTTCTCGAAGTCGCCGTGGCTGACGTCGCCGATGGTGTTTGGCGAGAGGTTTTCCGGGGACGGTTTGATCGGGTCGTTAGTGCGCGAGGAGGGGCACGTGTACTCGCTCGCTGTGTCCGGCGAGCTTCTCTACACCGGCTCCGACAGCAAGAATATCCGGGTGTGGAGGAATCTAAAGGATTTCACGGGGTTTAAATGCAGCAGCGGGTTAGTGAAGGCGATCATTGTTGCCGGAGACAGAATCTTTACGGGCCACCAGGACGGGAAGATCCGCGTATGGCGAGGCTCTCACGGTAACCCGAAGAACCACAAGAGGATCGGATCGTTGCCGTCGTTCAAGGAATCACTGAAGAGCTCGCTCAACCCGAAGAACTACGTCGAAGTTCGCCGGAGACGGAACGTGCTCCGAATCCGGCATTTCGACGCGGTTTCTTCCATGAGCTTGGACGAAGAGCATGGGCTTCTCTACTCCGGTTCGTGGGACAAGACGATGAAGGTGTGGCGCGTGGCGACGTCGAAGTGCGTTGAGTCCGTCAATGCGCACGACGACGCAGTCAACGCCGTTGGTGCCGGGTTCAAATCATTAGTTTTCACGGGGTCAGCGGACGGGACGGTGAAGGCGTGGAGACGGGAGCTTCGCGGGGAAGGCACGTGCCACACACTCTCTCAAACGCTGCTGTGCCAAGAAAGCGCGGTCACGGCCTTGGCGGTGAACAAGCCGAGCACGGTTGTGTACTGCGGGTCCTCCGACGGGCTGATCAACTTCTGGGAACTTCACGGGAAGCGGTTAGTACACGGCGGTGTGCTGAGAGGACACAGGCTCGCCGTTCTATGTCTCGCAGCCGCCGGGAATTTGATCCTCAGCGGCGGGGCCGATAAGAGCATCTGCGTGTGGAGGCGGGACCAGGTGAGCGGCGCCCACGCGTGCCTCACGCTCTTGACGGGTCACACCGGGCCCGTCAAGTGCCTCACGCTAGAGGAAGATCGGGCCGAGAGTGACTGCGAAGACGAGGAGGACGGGGATAGGCGGTGGATAGTGTACAGCGGGAGCCTGGACAGGTCGGTGAAGGTGTGGCGCGTGTCGGAGAACGCGCCGGAGCTGAAGCGTGTGAACTACGCTTCGCCGCCGAACACTGCTCTTTCGGTTGGTCGGTTGGGCCGGAAGAGCGTCCTTGGCCCGTACTGATGAAACAGGCACGCAAGTCGTCCGAGCGTGTTGCTCACGCAAGGTTTTCATTGGCTGCGGGTCGCCCCCACCGGAGTGGTGGTCCACATTGCTGGCCTTCGGGAATGAGCCAATTGAAGCGAGCCACGTGGTCAGCTATTCTTTCTGCCGGTACAGCGTGTTAACTGCTAACCACCGCCGTACGTACCATAATGTGAATATTGATTATTGACTATATATTATGAATTAGTCACCAATTCTGGCATTGTGATTTTTAAAAATTGCAAAAATACCCAAAGGGCAGATTAAGAAGAGAGGAAGATAGATGTAAAAGGGATTTTTTTTTTTTTAAGTTTTGTTATGTTTTAATGTGTTTTAAGTTTTTTAACTGTGTTGTATTGCCTAATTGATTGGTTGGTAAATTTGGGGTTGATAATATGAGTAGATTTAACCGAACTTGTAAATATTGTAATGTACACATATGTAATACACACATGTTTCTTTGAGCTTTCAATTATTGATGAAGTGTTTGGCTTGTTAATTTGGGGGTTATATTTCTTGTTTTATTGAGAATATTTAAATCAACTTGTACAATTCGTTAATTCATGCATGGTGTTAAATGTCACGAAAATCGTTCGGCATACCGACCAAATTTTGTTTGTCGATGGTTTGCGGAACGATAATCTCTCGCTGCCGATGCCGTTTCCCATTTGCCGAGGCATGTCGTTCGGCTTCCTCTCCATACGCCGCTCGTCGTTTGTGTGCAAAAATATCAAAAAAAGCTTGCGAAATCCGACCAAAGCTTCCCGTTTTTTCACTTTTTCGGGAAGAGAGCTATGGAGAGATAAAGAGGCGGGGATGGATAGATAGGGAGAGAAACATGGAGAGAGATGGGGTGTGGAGGTGCTGAGAAGACTGAAGAGAAAGAGGGAAGGAGATGAGAGGCTAGGTTTTTTTTTTTTTTTTTTAAATGTGGCTTAAATATGATGTGGTATTAGGGTTTATGTTGACGAGTTTAATTTTTATGAGCCTTGAAATATAAACAATGTATAAATTAATATATTTTGATGAAATTAGGCCCTATTATTCTATATTTTCATTATATTACAACTATAATTGTTGACGTGGTTTCGCACGCCAACAGTCACGTGAGTAGTGAATGTGATTTCGATTTGAAGATGCTAAGAATTTTGTGGATCCTGACCCCCGCGTTGTCAATACTTTCGACAATAACAAAAAGATTAAAAATAAGACAACACAAAAGGTTTTTTAGAGAGGTTCGTCCCAATGCGGTAGTTGACTACGTCCTATGTAAGTTTATTGCTTAGAAAGAGAGATCAACCAGAACCACAAGCCAATTCCGAGTTGATCGAAAATGAAAGAAAAAACACTCTTGAAATTACAAATCTCACAAACTCTTTTCTCTCAAAATAAATGCTTGCGTGCGTGTGATAGGGCTGTCTTCTTGCTTTTATAGGCTTCTGATTTCTGCCCGTTGGAAGTGTACGTTGGTGATGGCTTCGAGTTCGGAGCTTGACTTGCTGTCGAGCTGACACGTGGGCCACGTTCTGAGAGAATTTCGAAGTAGTGGACTTTGACTTGACGTCGTGGGGATTTGAATTCGGATCGTGGTGATCTTCCTGGTCGGGCTCTAGAGGTTTGAATCGAGATTGTTGACTTGGTCTGCTCGTGCTCGGGTACTTTATCTACTTCTGCTCGGATCCCTTTATGGCAATCTCTGCCCGGGACGAACTTCGAGCTATTCAGGTCGTTGGCCTTGATGGTACTTGGATTTTAGCCAAGTGTTGGTTCTTGCCTGAGTTGGTGTAGTTATCGAGCTCTGCTAGGGATTTTACCCTTTGGAAGCCCTTAACCCACATCTCTATTGAGCAATCTCTGCTCGAAATGGGCTTCTGCCCTTTGGGCCTTTTGACTCTGTTCGGGCCCAAACACAATTGAGTGTTTATTGGGCCTCTGGACTATGTATCTCGCAAGCCCAAATGTATGAATATTCAATTATATTCATAACTTTGGTCTTAATTTACATGAACCGTAAATTTAATTAATGACCTCATTATTCCGATTAAGGAACGAATTTGCACATCAACAATAATATCTTAATTATATATATATAATTTTTGAAGCTATTAATATAATAGTAAATTTACTTCATTTTTATGTAAAAAAAATTGTATAATTAATTTTAATATTAATAATAATATGATAATAATAAAAATCTTGTATTATTTTTTAGAATTTCCATCGAAAACCCCATCGGCATACGGTATGCCCATGAAAAATATGCGGTATTTTCGGCATGCGGCATGCCTTTTTTTTTTATTTGCCCATTGGTATTCCCATCAGCAAGCGCTATGTCCGTAAAATGAAAATTGTGAAACGGCATCGGCAAGCGGCATTTAAAACTAGGGGTGAGTATATTAGACCCAAGCCGATGGCCCAACCCAATCCGTTAAAGACCCGACCCCAATCTAACCCGCTCAAAATTGGGTCGAATCGGGCCGGACCCGGCGATTGTTCGGGTCGGGGTCTGGGTCTCCGACCCGACCCGACCAATAAATTAATATACATTTTAGATTGATTTTTATTCATGTAGTACAATCTTAGTCTTTTAAAATTTCTCATTTTCAATTTTATTTACATTCAATGTCCGTTCAATCACACATTTTCAATCTCAAACACAACTCTTAGTTTTTATTTCAAATTTAGTTAGTAGTAATTTTTTATTATTTGAATATGCTTGAATTTATTTAAACATGTTTGAAAATGAGTAGTAATCTTATGCAATTTACAAGAGTATATAAATTTCACTTTTTTTTTTCTTTCTTGATAGGTTGATTAGAGTTGTTGTTTAATTTAAATATTTATAGAATTTGTTGAGTGTATGTTTGTTTGATTAAATTTGTTTGGAGTATTTTTAATTGAACTTTGAGTTACATTGATGCATTTTTTTCATATTATTTTTTGTAATATAAAATTAAATTTAAATTATTCGGGCCCGACGACCCAAACCAATCCAACCCGATTTTTATCGGGTCGGTTATGTTCTGGCATTGATATTTTTTGGGTCGGATCGGGATTTTTTTGGTAACCCGTTTGGTAACCCGATGTGAGCGGGTCGGGTCCATAAAAAGCATCAGGGCGGCCCAACCCAACTCATGCTCACCCCTATTTAAAACCTTGGATTCATGCACAAAATTTATATATTTAAAAAAAAATCATTTTAATTGATCGGGTCACAACTATTTTAGAAAATTTTGTTCAAAATTTCTTGGCTTTCATTATTTTCCCTTTGTGTTTGTGTTATAAGGTCAAGAACAAATGAGATAATTTAGTTGAATATTTTGAACGAAGGAAAAAAATGTGTTACTCTTATTTGATATGTTAGCTAACTGAGCTTAGGGTATAACGGGTATGAGTGAAATGTAAGAGTGTTATATAAACTTAAGGGTGAGAGGAATATGATAGAGCAATCAATGTGTCATAATAAGTAGAGAGAGAAAGTAATTTAGAAAGCCTTGGATAGAGAGACTCTCTGAAATGGACAAGTTGCTCAAAGTGAAACTCTAAAGATCACTGAAGAACATCGACGTACAGAGGAACGAATCTGAATTCCGTTGACGCTTGGAAGCTTGGAGGATCAACAAGATTGTTTAGCACTTTGTTGCAATTTAGAGTTTTATAGATCACAGTGTAATTGTTCTAAGAAGTTTGGTTTAATAAGAAGCAATGCAATTGTGTTCGAACTCTGATGTCGTCGTTCATGTTATAACATTAATTTGGATTCTGTATTGTTAGTTTTGAATGTGGTTTGAGATTAATCACACAAATTGGCACCATAGCTTTGTTTTAGGCATCTAAGAACTTAGATAAATGTTGGATCGACTTGTCTTTGTTAATAGTTGATTTCTCTGTTGATTGTATTCTTATTCTTTGAGATTGAGACGGCATTGTAGTGACAATTTTCATACCGAGAAGTGATCAAGAAAGAAACAAGAACTCATCAAGAATCACGAATTTTTAGGAGTTCATCAAGATTAATCAAGAATGAAGAACTGATTCTTCCAGAAAATTTTCATTCAAGATTTTTTTCAGTCTTTCAAATCTTATATTCTTTTTAATGATTTAAAACAAGTTATTTTCTGAAAATTGCTAGTTTTAAATTTTGTTATTGAAAAGTTCCATGGCAAAGACGGTTTTATTCAATGAAAAGAAAAGCTTATGGCACAATTAGAATATTTTTGACAAAAAATTATTCCAAATAGAATTTATCTAAAACAAAAAATTTATGCTTAAAAAATGTATGAACACAAGACAATTGATGAAATTATAAACTAGGTTACAAAGTTAATCAATGATTTATAAAATGTTGATGTGAATACTGAAGAACAAGATTATTAGGCTATATTCTTGTTAAATTCTTTGCCAAGGCATTCCGATCAATTGAGAGATACTCTCAAGTATAAGAGAGAGACTCTTTCTATGAAGGAAGTCATTTCTACAGCATATTCTAAGGATTTGGACTTGAAAGGTGAGAAATGTAAGATCTGATGCAGAGGGTTTAAGCGTGAGAGGTAGACCAAAGGCTACGTACAGAAAAGAGTCAAAATGACATTGTGGACCTGCAACAAGGAGGGGCATTTTTGGAACAAATGTCCTCGGAACGAACCACACTTAAATAGTTCAACCTCTTCCAAACTTGAATGAGCTTACTTCTCATCTGCGAATAAGAATGTTGAAGAAATGACCGTGAAAACAGAGAATCGGTGTTCAATCTCATGTTACAATATGGGTTAGATTTCAAGCCAAATGATGATAGACTATGGATTCACTTACCACGTGACTCCAAGGAAATAATGGTTCATAGATTTAAAGAACTCCAATGAAGGCATGATTCTCATTGGAAATGATGATACGTATAATGATACTGGAATTGGATCAATAAAGGCTAGTTTGTTGCCAGAGAGAGAATATTTCTTTGGCTGTGCGACGGGGTTAGATGGGACATACGGCGGCTTAACGTCACCAAGGTGCTCGAGCATCGCGCTGACGCAATATGGAAAGAGGTGGTGTGGAATAGGAGCGTGTACTAGTTCCAAGCTTGCGGATTGTTGGAGATTTTCGATATTTAAAACAAATTACGGCAAAACCTCGTTAAATTAATACTCGATAAATTAATAACCTCGATAAGATAATATTTTTGGTCTCGACTCTAACTAAGATGACTATATTTTCTCTCGATAAAATAATAAATTTCTATGGTCCCAATAATATTAATTTATAGAGGTTTTGTTGTGATTAGTAAAATTTCTTACTTTTTACTTTGTCCAATGAGCATGACATAATTCTTTACACTTACGATAAATTTACTATGAAATTATACTAATTGGACTGTGAGATTTTGTTGTTTTACAAAGGTATTAATTAATCAATAAACTATTGCTAGTAAGAGTGATTGAAAAAATGTTTTCGGAATTCAAATGAAGCTCAATTTTGATGGAATGAATGAATTCAAGAAATTATTTTAAACAATGACATCATTATGAAGTTGGACTATACGATCGGGTTACTAGTAAAGAAGCACTTATAAAATTACTTAGACTCGTGCACAAATTTTTTATGGTTCGAGAAACCAACATTAGAAATTTTAGATGCAAATAATAATAATAATAATAATAATAATAATAATAATAATAATAATAATAATAATAATAATAATAATAATAATAATAATAATAAGTTACATTACATCTGCCGGTTCATGTGAAATTATACTATCTAATGGGCCTCTGTTGACCCTAACTTCAGAGATGGGTCTTCCATTGTTATCGGGCCCATTGAAATATGAGTGTCGAACTTTCATTTCTTAAGACACCTTGCCAAGAGAAAATACCCAACTCCAAACCTAATCACCAATTAGGTGTAGAGTTATTTTATTTTATTTTTATCTTCATATGTTAGAAAAGTAATTTCTATTAACAATTTTTTTGTTTTGATGGGATCAAACTGCCCTTGATTAGTTTTGACAAAATAAATTATGGATATATTATATTAATATTTTAAGAGATAATTGCGCCGAAAATGTCTAAAATTGTTCAGCGAGATATTCTAAGACTTTTAATTTTGTAGAATAAATACCAAAATCGTTAAATTTATGTTTTCGATTCATTCTCTTGTGATATAGTTAAAACTTAAAACTATCTTTTAACTTGTGTATGCTTCCTTTGAATTTATATTCGCTTTTCAATTTACTATTTTAAATATATAAACATGAAGTAGTATACACGTATAAATGAATTAATGTTAAGAAAAACAAAATAAATTTGAGACTTAAATAGTCATGATTTTTTAACCTAGTTTAGTGTGATAAAAAAAACTTGAGAATAACCCATGATATTTTAAAAAACTATAAAATAAAATAAAAATTGCTGCAACTATCTCACTTAATTTTTGCTTCGAAACGCATTTTCAATAGAAAATATTTTTTTTCTAATAATAAGAGAGTAAACTTCGGTTTACCATTAAAAATGCACCGGAAAGACCAAAAACGCCCTTGGAATTGCACGTGACCCACCTGAGGTTGCGTGAAGGCTTACGCAGAGGAAAACAGCTCATGGATGGGTGACCGTTTCCAGTCCAGTCAGGCAGCACTCCAATACGGCGTCGTTCTCCTCGCGTTTTGATTTCGCGGCAATTTCCCTCGCCTGAAATGAAAGTCTCTCTCTCCTCTGGTCCACCATTCTCACTTGTTGACTTTCTTCGAAGCTTAATTACTCGACTCTTGACTAATCCCTCCATTAATCACAACAACGACCCAGTCAACTCCTCTCTCTCTTGATCATGCTCTTTCACAGATTTAATGGCGAATCATTCTTCCTTCCTCACTATCTCGGATTCTTCCTCGCAGTTTTGACCCTGAAGAACCCTCTTGAATCCGCCATGGCCGGCTGAAACCAGAGTGTCCATTGTTGAGTTTCATTCGGAAATGGCTGCCATTCTCCGGCACCTCCGTCCGGCGAAACCCCTCGTCGTCGACGAAGACGACGACGACGCTTTCAACGCCGAATACTCCATCGCGCTCGAGTACGACGGACCTCCGGTGACTTTCGCCGTCCCTCACGCCCTCCCCGTTGACTTCCACGACATCGCCACCGCCGCTTTCGTCCATGACCATGGACTCTCCGTCGTGCCGGTGATCCAGCCAATTTGCAAGCGGAAGAGACCGAATTCTTCGATCGCCGGCGTCTCCGACGACGCCGGCAATTACATGAATCCTAGAAGCTCGGAGTCGGAGCTCAGCTCGCGGAGCCTCTCGTCGGAGGTGTTCGAGGAGAGCCCGAAGCACGTCCGGAAGCCCTCCGTGACCTTCCGCGAGCCCGACCCGGTTGACAACGGCAATGAAAACGTCGGTGACGATGACGACGAATGGAGCGATGCGCTCTCCGCGGCCGAGGCTCCTCCTCGGAGGCCGCTGAGGGCGGGCGCGAGAGGCTCGTGCTACAGGTGCGGCAAGGGGAACCGGCTCACGGAGAAGGAGGTGTGCATAGTCTGCGGGGCCAAGTTCTGCGTGAACTGCGTGCTGAGGTCGATGGGGTCCATGCCGGAGGGGAGGAAATGCGTGAGCTGCATCGGGTTCCGGATCGAGGAGGCCATGAGAGGGAAGCTCGGCAAGTGCTCGAGGCTGCTGAAGAAGCTCTTGACGGAGCGCGAGGTTGAGCAGATTATGAAGTCGGAGGTTGTGTGTAAGACCAACCAGTTGCCCGCGAATCTCGTGTTTGTCAACGGCGAGCCGCTCAGCCAGGAGGAGCTCGTGAGGCTGCAGAGCTGCGCGAACCCGCCGAGCAAGCTGAAGCCCGGGTCGTACTGGTACGACAAGGTGTCCGGCTTCTGGGGAAAGGTAACGATTACATTTCTGAGAGCTTCATGAGCTAGGTTCTGTTTTGGCTAATTTGTTTCCATGGCTGTCGAACAGGAAGGGTTTGTGTACTCGGAGGTTATCAGCCATCAACTCGCCGTTGGAGGTCACATCCAGAGAAAATGCAGCCACGGGAACACGAATATTCTGATAAACAACAGAGAGATCACGAAAATCGAGCTTCAGATATTGCGAGTAAGTTATGCTTTGTGTGTTAAGATGTTTATCTTTCCATGTAATGCCGGATTGTGCGAAAAGAAATTTGGGTTTTTGTTTCGTAATTCGTCTCTTTGGACTCGCTGCAGTTGGCTGGAGTTCCTTGTGAAGGGAATCTTCACTATTGGGTAAACCCGGACGGATCGTATCAGGAAGAGGGAATGAACAACGTGAAAGGGAAAATCTGGGACAAGGTATGAACGGGAGACGCCGTGGTTTAATTCGAAATGCGTTGTTTACATTGTCGATTCGACTTTTTGAAACTTCTGGTATATTTTCAACAGACCACTGTCAGGATAGCTTGTGCTCTCTTATCGTTGCCTATACTTTCCGACGCTCCGAAGCCAGCCTCGGTGCAAAAGAACAGAGTTCTCCCAGATCCGGCCGAGGATAATAATCTTGACAAGTTTCTCCTAATCGGTCCCGATCAATCCGGCACCAGTACTATCTTTAAACAGGTATGAAAACATCTTCAAGATCGCACTTCTATTTCGAACTTATGAGTCTGACATTGCTACAACCGTCTGATTAGGCGAAGCTAATGTACAATGTCCCCCCTTTCTCTGGAGAGGAGCGCCGGAGCATTAAATCTATAATCCAAAGTAAGCTGTATGGCTATCTTGGTAAACTGCTAGAGGCACGACTGAAGTTCGAAGAAGAGAGTTTACTCTCAAACAGAAAAAGACTTTTATCCGATGATCCTGGCCCTTCAGGTACAGGATTGCTTCTCATTATTTTTTATTGACGCAAGAAGTAGGGTTGAAACCGTGATCGTTACCCGGGTTTTTCGGATTTTTAGTCCCTGTACCAGTTTTCCGGATTTTTGTAAGCAAGTCCCAGTCCCCCTCTCTTTAAATCCAGGTTTCCACTAACCAGTAAGAATTGGGACCGGGAAAAACCACTTACTTGGTTTTCACACCTCAAAATACTCTTTTTTTTCTTTCTACTTTATTGTAACGGTTTAAAACCGGTTTTTGGTACAAAAATTCACCCCTTATAAAAGCAGATATTAATTGAACATAATGTCACACTTAAATGAGATTTTTTTGTTCATTCTGGCACCGGGCTACTTCTCACTTTCAACAAAGTATGTGTCATACCGAAAAAAGATGCTTAATTCACCTAATTCATAGCAGGAATCTCCGAGGAGACGTCAGAGGAAACAACTATTTACTCCATTGGTCGGCGCCTCAAATCTTTCGAAGATTGGCTGCTAAAAGTCATGAAATCAGGCAATTTGGAAGTCATGTTTCCAGCGGCGACACGTGAGTATGCGCAGTATGTCGAAGACTTGTGGAACGACCCTGCAATTCAGGCAACGTACAGCAGAAGGAACGAGCTCGAGACGCTTCCTCAAGTTGCTGCTTACTTTCTTAATCGGGTTAGATAAGACGCGATCTACGACCGCATTTTTCCACATTTTTTTTCTCTATTATCACTCTTATTAATTAGTTATATTAATTTTTGCAGGCAATTGAGATATCAAGGACGGATTACGAACCCACTGACATGGACATCTTGTACACCGAGGGAATCACCTCGTCCAACAGCGTCGTTTCAGTTGAGTTTACGTGTCCGAGGTTGGAGCAAGAGAGCATCGTAGACGTCCCGTTATTACAGCGCAATAATATGCTGAGGTTGGTTTTTCTTTTCTGTTTTTAAAATTTAAATTTCTTAAAACATTATTAAAAATATTTCGAAGTCCCTTGTTTTCAAATTTAGCTAAACCTTAGGCTCCAAGCAAACGTTTTCCAAGTCAATATTCTCTTTCTTGCTTCCAAAGAAACATGAAAATGCCACATTATCTTCAATTTCAAAATATATTGATTGTTTCTCACTCATCATTTCGAATATTTTTCGCAGATTTTCCATGAGCCTTTATAACAGTTTCCTCTGCCCATGACCGTTAAATAAACGGCGGTTTTCATTATATTTAAATAACATGCAATGTAAATAAGTACTAGAATGCGCATTGCACGTGTCTTCGGAAAAAGTCGTCGACTATTCGACCGTCAGATAAGTGCTATAAAATTTAAAGTTCAAGGGAAGAAAAACCCAAAAAAATGTTCTAAAAAATTACGAAAAAGCACAAAAAATATCGAGTTTATAACTGAGAATTACGTAAATATTCATACAATATCAACATTTCCACGAAAACAGGTGCCAGCTCGTGCGGGTCCACCCGAGCAGCCTTGGCGAGAAATGCAAGTGGCTGCAGATGTTCGAAGATGCGGAGCTTGTCCTCTTCTGCGTCTCCCTCTCCGACTACGACGTGTCGACCAGCGAAGGTGCCAACAAGATGATGGCCACAAAGCACCTCTTCGAGACCATCGTGACGGACCCTTCCTTCGAGGGCAAGAACTTCCTCCTGCTCCTCAACAAGTTCGATCTCCTCGAGGAGAAGATCGAGCGTGTCCCGCTCACGCGCTGCGAGTGGTTCATGGACTTTCGGCCCATCATCAGCACCAATCCCGGCACGAGCAGCCGGACCAGTAATAATAACACGAATAGCCCGTCCTTGGCCCACAAGGCGTTCCAATATGTCGCGGTGAAGTTCAAGAGGCTCTTCACTTCTCTCACGGGTCGGAAGCTCTACATTTCGCTGATCAACGGTTTGGAGTCAGACACGGTCGACGAGTCACTAAGATATGGCGGAGAGATCCTGAAATGGCAAGAGGAGAGAAGGAAGTTCATCGCCGATCAGCATATTTCGTCGGCCAGTATCGAGGCCAGCTCATCCACGTGACGAGGACGTCGGTTATTACTTTTAGAGTTTTGTTACGTATTTTTTTGTTCAATTTATCAACACGTTGGAAGAGAAATTCAATGTAACTTTACAAAATCTATACGTACATTCAATGATAGTACAAGAACATACTAAATAGATCAAAGAGACAAAGATTATTTCCTATCAAATGATTTTAAATATTAAGTCAATAAGAATATCTAAGTGAGTATTTTGACTTTCTTATATGACGTGTTCAAAGTTCAAACAAAGGTTCTCATATTGAAAAAAAATATATTGATAGTTTGATTCTACAGGTACACTAACTAACAAGTATTTTATAAGCAACGGATTTATCGATCAAATTTATAAATGGATTTATCGATCAGATTAAACGGGTATATCACCGACGTGTATTTAAAAATAATAATAATATCTACATTATATAAATGAAAATTACACTTCAATATTCATTCTATGATATAAAAATAATATTATAATAAAAATAATTTTTTAACGTATCAATAAACTTCGGCTCAAACCATGCGATTTCCGGTAAACCGCAAAAACTTGAACTTTGGTGAGCCACGTACTTCACAGAAGAACAATAAAAAATGCAATCTTTTTTATATGCTTCATGTTTGAGATGGTCAAGTGGTCAATTCCAATTATAATATTAACTAGGTTTCTTTCCCTCTGTAGTCGTCATATCGGTGTGTTTAGCTGGATATATATATATATATATATATATATATATATATATATATATATATATATAATCAGCGATTTACTTGGTAAGCAAGGTTATTAAATTTGAGTGGGATATATATATATATATATAATCAGCGATTTACTTGGTAAGCAAGGTTATTAAATTTGAGTGGGTGTTTAGCGTGCAAATGCGTAGTCTTAGACCGCAAGGAATACTAATTTGAAATGATATAAAAACATTGGCGTGAAGCACTGAGTCTGAGCATTTACTATATCAACTCCTCATGATGACTTATGATTCACAAACAATATATTGTAATCTTTCAAATAAAAGTTTATTTTTGTGTCTATTTTTTTCTTCTTCTTTTTAAAGAAAGACCAAGTCAAAAGGTTGCAGCTGAGTGGTCAATTCACTTGTTATTATATTCAAATTCAATATTAGATACAGCAAATTAAGATTATACTTCTTATTATAATATATATATAGTTGTTGTACAATGAATCATGATCATCATCTAATTATTTTAAGCAAACAGGTGTAATCTGTTTTAGCTAATCCATAATAATTTATTAATAAAAGTCACGAGATTATTTCATTATAAACTCGAATCACTTGACTATTATATATATATATATAGCTTGACTAAGTTTGTAACCCGAATCCATTTTCTCAATTCGGCTCGTTCCGTCGCATCATGATACGGCATAAAATCATTAGATATTTTGGAGGCTGGCCACGGAAGGAGAGGGGCCTATTAACATAGCTATCAGGTTCGAGTGTTTTAGCTCGTTTTTCGTTCACTACCGTCGCGTAACTTTTTTTTTTTTTTTATCGTAGAGAATTCTTGTTCGTGTTTTTTTCGAAATTAAATTTCCGTGTAAAGCTCTTAGAGATCTCTTTAATTTCTTGTTGTTGTGCAGATTTTGTTGATAACACAGAATTACCTTCGAACGATAATAAAATTCACTAATAATATCGTTGCCCATATAATGATAAAACAACTTTACACATATAATACATACTGATGATCATTTAAAGGTGTGAATCGGTCCATGATTAAGAAAACATGCGTCTCTTCCGAGAAGAAACCCTAATAATCTTCTGGTCTGCGAACAATCTCTCTTTCATTTGCTTGCTTTCAACATTATCATCCTCGCGATCATCTTCTTAAATATGGTATTAAATATTGACAATTCAGGCAATATTAGGCTTCAAAATTTGAGGTTTTGATTTTTGAGGACAAAAATTCCACGTACGTGAAGGTATGATATAGAGCATCGAACATTGGTATTGGGATATTCTATACCATTCTATTCCTTGATCATATGTATACATACGGTTATTAATATTAATGTCTTTTGATCACGATCACAATCACGCTCAAAATCGTGTGTCAATGATCACGCTCAAAATGTGTAATCGCCAAACAATTTTGTGCAGCATATATGAGAAAAAGTACATTCGTATCGACGAAGAGGGAAAGCGATAAAACAATCAAAGAATCAAAATAAAATTTTAAAAATTATTATAAGAAAATTATAATTAGCTCTTGAGATTTGTAAACAATGAAAAATAATTGAAAACTAGTGAGAGAAACCATTATGGGATTACTGATCACCTTTGCTTAACAATTAGCTTTACAATCCCAATTTTATGACTTAATTACAAGTTTTTACTTTCCAAAACAAGTAATTGGAAAATAAATTTTAAAACAAATAAGAACATATTTATCTAAATATGAACAAACTCTTTCCATTATGTTGGGATATATGTATTAAGGTTTATAACACAGTAGTCAAACAAACAATTTTTACAATTCTATTGGCAAATATTCTTAAAATAAATAAATTATAATTAACAATATATTTAACATATCAATATTCTTTAACATAAATCAAGCTTAAATAAATTTATATGAAATATAAGAGAATATGATTTAATAGAAAAGAGTTAAGAGTTTGAATAACAAAAAAAGACATTACATTAGAACACATCATTTAGAATTAATTACGACACTCTAGCTTAGCCTTGCTAAAAATTTAGACAAATAATTAAAAGTGTTCCCCAAAGTCCAAGCCTTAACCGTTTTATTTAGAAGATCGGCAAAATAAAGTAAAACCTCAACAAAACTGGTAACCATATATATTAAATAATTATACGTTTATTTTCATAATTGATTGAATGTAATCTGTGGATTGAGAAAGAGCTTCACACGCCACGTGTTGATGTCTGATTTGTCGAGTAAGATTTATTTGACACGCGGAAAATTTTCATTGGAGAAGACCATGTAGCAGGAAGATCATCATGTAGAAAAACAACCCCTTGATGTAAGGAGGATTTTGTAATAAAATGAATAAATAAATAAATAAAAACCCTAATGCCATAGTGGTCAATTCACTAGCTATTGAAATTCAACTTACAATACACGTGAAATAGAAAAGCTAACCAATATCGTTGACTTCATATACACACAAGAATCATTGCCCATGATCAACATTACACAATTTATAGTTATACTACTAATGAATAGTAATAGTGATTATCACCCTTAAAATACTCTAAATATAAGAAGAATTTAATGGAAATACTTAAGGGATAATGATGATCCTTGACGTTTAAGGTTCGAGCCTCGTGACACTAATAACTAAAAATAATATCAATATTCACAAAGGTGCGAACCGATCCATGAGCAAAGAGATAGTCTCTTCTGAGAGTGTCGAAGAAACCCTAATGTTCTTGTCTCTGACCAATCTCTCTTTCATCTGCTTATTGCTTTGGACCATATCTTCATGATCATCTTTATTTCTGATGGCAATTAAAACCAGCTTTCTCTTCCCAGCTTCTCCGATCTTTCTCAGCTCGCTCATCCACGTCGCTTCAGACATATTTTCTCTTCTTATTTTCAATATTGATATATATTTCTTCTTTTCTTTGCACTGAAATGAGAAGTGCAAGGTATTGAGGCTTTTCTTTATAAAGAAGAAAAAGCAAATGACAGCGATATTATTGAAAGGAAACAAATGTGTTTGAATAGTAAAATATCAAATATGGCAGTGTTAGGCTTCAAAAACCCACTTGCTTATTATTTGTATGGAACATCGACTATTGATATTGGGATATTCTATACCATGATATTCCTTAATAGGTTTAGTGAAAATATCTGGCCAATTTGATACATTTTAAAGATGATAAACATGTGAAATACATGAAGAAATATTGACTGGGCATATAATATATATGGAATCATTTCGTTATGATACACAAAGTATGTAATGCTAATGGAAGCTCCATCAAGTAATCACCAAGTAATTTGGTAATATGAGAGACCGGATTTCGAACTTACATATTTTATCCAAGTAATATTCGGATGAAGAAAAAAAAAAGCAAACTATATTTTTTAGATTTTAAATCTAAACGTTGGATCTTGATTCTAGATAAATTATGAGCCGTTGGATATAACAAAATAAAAATTATTTAAAAAAATATAGGAAATACAAAACCAGAATGTTTTGGTTGGTTTAGCCAAACTTTGCAAAAATGGTTTACATAACTCTCTATAATATAGGGTTAATGACGGCTAAAATACCCAATGTTTTATCAAAGAACTCCTCGTGTACCCAAAGTTTAAAAGTGATGGCAAAAATACCCAAAGTCGCATTTAGGGAGTTGACCACTCCATTCTCGTAACGCCGTTAACTTACCTGTTAACTCTGGCCACGTGGACAAATTTGTTTTGTTAAGTGTAATCATTAGGGGTTCAATTAGTTGTATTAAATAGTGTTTATTAGGGGGTTTGATTCGTAGTTTTGTCGTAAACGAGGCTGATTTGGGCTCATCCATGTGGCAAAAATTGTTATGTCAGCAACCCACGTTTGTCCGCGTGGCCATAGTTAACGGGTAAGTTAATGGCGTTACGAGAATGAAGTGGTCAACTCCCCAAATGCAACTTTGGCTATTTTTACCACCACTTTTAAGCTTTGGGTACACGAGGGGTTCTTTGACCAAACTTTGGGTATTTTCGCCGTCATTAACCCTATAATATATTGTTTAGGGTTCAATATTTCCGTTGCTTTATCTTTCAAGCATCTCCTTTTCTTTGTGTTATTGCACAATAATGGCACACAACCCACATTCACCAAACGTTTGAAGATTATAATTTGTTTCAATGGTTAATTTGAGAATATAAATGCTATTTATTCTTTGAATTACTCCAAAAAAATGACATGTTGTTTTTTCTCTTGATAAAACGACATGTCATTTGTAGGGGTAGTCAAACTACATGTATTTTCTGTTAGTAAAACGACATGTCATTTATAGGGTAATCAAACTACGTGCCGTTTCTTTTCGTAAAACGACATATCTACATCTCTTTTCTGTAAAAAGACATGTGATTTATTGTGCGTTTCGCTGTCCTTTGAGTGCATTTTGGCGAGTAATAGTGTGCAACTTTTGTTGATTTTCTTTACGTGGAATATATACATTTTTGGGTCCGGGTTTCACTTTCAAGGCCCTAAAAATGATGTTTCCGCACGTGTCGATGCGTTTTAATTTCGTGCACTTTTTTATGCTGTTACGGAATTTAAGTCCTTTTGGCTTAGGATTGTACTATAAAAGCCTTCTTTGCCAAATTGTTTATTCAGATTTGTGTATTGAATGATAAAAACCGTAGTGTTTTTCCCTCAATTTTAGTGAGTACCCAAAATTAATGCTTGAAACCCTTTGATTTATGCGCGAATCATCAGGTATTGGAAAATCCGTGATCAGCATTTGTGCGCAAATTAACGACCGAGATTTTCTCTAGTTTCTCCGATGCATCACTTGGCCTGAAGAAAACACTCTTCCGCTAATCCTTCTTCGGAAACATCTTTAGATCATGTAAGAAAATTTGCGAGGAACGAGAATACTCCAGCCGTATGAGCCTGTTAGCTAGATTAGAGAATCCAGCAAGTCCGACGATCCAAGTTAGACGACGAACACCGAGGCAAATTACCAACAAGGTCCTTATTATCGGTACCGTTGAAGCTATTGGCCATGTGCGGACCGAACATCCCATTACAGATTTCACCGTTTTGGATAAACTACATGCAGAGCCAGCCCTGATCGAGCAGAGGCGAGGAAGGCACATGCCTAAGGCCCTTACAGGGGCGGAGCCAAGGGGGGCGGAGCGGGGGCGGCCGCCCCCACTTGGTCCGAGCACGTTATTTTTATTTTTTATTTATTCATATTATTATAAGTCTATATATAAATAATAAACATTGCATTGGTAGACTAAATATCACTATAGTCTAGTGGAATTTTGTTAGTCCTAAAGTTCTCCTCCAAGTTATAGTCTTTGGTTCCATTCCCAAGCCCATCAACTTTTTTTTATTTTTTTTATTTTAGCAACACTTTTTATGATTATAATTTTTTTCATAATATTTTGTACTTTACTTAATTATAAGTATACTAAAACGATTACAACTTACAAAACTAGAGAGTAAAAACCACCAATCAATTTAAGACGTGCAAAGTTTTAAATATTAAAAAAAAAATTAATATTTTGAGAACGTAACATGTAGATTTCTAATCATATAGAGATCCTAATGAACTATTTTCATAAATCGAAAGTTCATAAAAAAATAGTTATAATGCAATCTATAACAGTTGTTTCAATGTCTCGTTTTATTATGAAATATATAGCCAATTAATTTTCGCCCCCTCTTAGTTCGAGCTCTAGCTCCGCTCCTGGGCCCTTATATACATTCCGAGAACCGGCCCTCTTAATCGAACACGGAAATACCTTTCTACATTACCACGAAATTAGAGAGCTTCATATGCAAACATAATTTTTGAGCGATGACATAAAATTAAATTTCAAACAAAATGTTTTTTTACATTTACACAAAAGTCACGAACACGATCAATCATTACACAATAAGCTACTTACTACATATGGAAAAATATATAGATAAATCACAAAGGTGCGAAGCGGTCCATGAGCAAGAACACGGTCTCTTCGGAGAGTGAAGAAGAAGAAGAAGCGGCATTGATCATCTTCTGCTCTCTCTCTTTCATCTGCTTGCTCTCATCATCGTGATCATCTTCTGATCTGATCACCATGGCCTTTGAGTTTGAGCTCGCCATCAGAGCCAGCTTTCTCTTCCCAGCCTCTCCCATCTTTCCCAGCTCGCTCATCCACGTCTCCACCATAGCAGACATTTTTCTTCTTCTTTTTGAAAGATTTTTTTCTTCTTATTATGTTGTGATTCTCTTTTCTCTTTTCTCTTTTCTCTTTGTGTGAAATGAGAAGTGCCAAGTATAGGGGCTTATAAAGAAGAGAAAACAAAGGGTTGAATGGTAAAATATGGCAGTATTATTATTATTATTAGGGTTCAAAACTTGGGGCTTTGAGAAGTGGAAATGGACAAGAAAAACCCACGTGAATAGGTGTGTAATTAATATGGAACTTGGAATATTGAAATTGGGATATTCCATACTATTCTTTTCCTCGTTGTTTCTCTCCAATTATTCTTCGAGTAATTGGTGGTAGTAATGCCAACGAATTTCAATTATAGTGGTTCATTTTGTTCTTTGCGTTTTAGTTTTTGATAAGATCTTTTTATATTTTAAAAAATAATTGAAAAAATTATACAAGTCTTATTTTAAGATATTCTCATCAAATTTATTGTTTTTTTGTTCTATAAGCTTATTATGGGAATTTCATCGCAATAGTTGATCTCATTTGTTAACTAACAGAAAGAAAAAAAAAATCATGTATTGCGTATAAATTATTATTTTTTTCGTTATTTATTAATCCATAATTAAAAGGCATTATAGCAAAAAAAAAAAAGAGGAGAAAATGAATCAACATTCAAATTTCTAGGGGCTTTTTACTCCTAAGCTTATTACTAATGCCTTTGTGAAGGAAAACAATCCGTGTAGGCTTGCTTTTTTTGACCTTTTGTGTGGCCATTGGTTTTCCAAATTGCTAAACATGACTCTTTTATCTTTTAACTCTCTCTCTCTTGGACACGAGATTTTCTTCTTGTTTCGATAGGGACTACCAAAATATTCTAGTATATATATATAATGTTACGCGTATGAGATAGATAGATATTTTCTTTTATTGAGCAAATGAAAAATGAAGAAAATCAATGTGTCTAGCTAGAAGCTGGTCCACTAGTCATTATTACTATGTTTAAGATTTATGAGTGATCAATCAAATTTATTTAGTTCAGTGGAATACGTGATTATTCAAAGATTTGAACTCAGATTCGGGCGTAAAAAAATTATGTGTATATGTAATTTTGATTAATAATATCAATTGTTCTTAACAGTATGAATTTATATTTTATAATAAGAATGTAGTCTATTTGGATAAAGGAAAAAATTATGTGTGATTGAAAGATCTATTTGAAATGATCAATGTTGAAGAAAAGTTTGCCCACTAAAACATGATTGATAAGTGTTCCTATCCTAATAGTAATTATGTCACTTCTGCTGGGAGCTCAATAATTCATGGAATGGATAAACATAGACCCAAATCTGACTGGATTATGCAATTGCATTGAGTAGTTATCCAAAATGAAAATTCAATCTCATTTGAGTTCTAGAAATATTTATTTAATTAATAGCCCTTTTTTTTTTTTTTTCTCCCATGAGAATCCATGTTACGACTATTACTAATTTCTTTTTGGGTAAATGAACGAAATGCCCATTTGTGACTCAAAGTTTCAAAAAAAATGCCCAAATCTATTTTTGGTAATTAGAACCACCAACTAATTGAAATATGGACCAATATACCCTTTTTTTAAATATCAAATTATTAACAAATAATTAATCATCCTTAATTATTGCAACAATAAGGATTCACCACATTATTTAAATACAATTTATTTCCTTTATTATAAATTAATTACTAATCTTCCTATACTTATTCAATTCTATTCTATTTACGTATGTATTTTCGAAAGAGTTCTACAATTATGAAGTTGTAACTATATATACGAAACTGTAACAATATTTACGTATGTATGTTCGAAAGAGTTCTACAATTATGAAGTTGTAACTATATATACGAAACGCATAAAAATTCGTAATTATATATACGATACTGGTACGAAAACTGTAACTATAATTACAAAATTACGATTCGGTAATTGTATTTATCAAACTGTAACTTTATATACGAAATTGTAATTCGGTAATTTTAATTACAAAACTGCAATTAGGTAATCGTAACTGTAATTACCAATATCTCTTTTAGGTAATCGTAACTGTAATTACCAATATCTCTTGCACATCGAGCACAGACATCGATGGGATTGAAGAAGTTGCAACAAATGGAGGTGTGCGGAATCTCCAGCGTCTCGAATTAGGGCAAACAACAGGTGGGGGAGGTGCGGCGAATCGGTGGAGGAGGCGCGACGGAGGAGGAGGCGAGTGACGGAGGAGGAGGCGCGCGACGGAGGAGGAGGCGCACGGGGGAGCTCCGATGAATGCGAGCGAAGAGCAGAGAGGGAGGGAGAAAGAACGAAGAGAGAGAGATAAAAGAAAAATAAAAGGAAATTCAAAATTTGAGGTCAAAGTATCAAATTAATTTGAAATCTGATAAATATGGAAAAAATTCAACCTTAATTTTAGGAAAATAAAATTTCAAAATTAAACTAAATAATTAATAATTAATTAACGAAAATAAGAATATATAATTAAAATCAAGGTTATAATGGTCCAAAATTTATTTAAAATGGGTATAAATGAATTAATTAAAACTATAGGTATTTCTCATAAACCTTGAGTGTATTTTAGGCATTTCATGGGTTTTCTATTTCTTTTTTTGGTTTTCTTTTCTTTCGGCATATAATATGATAGAGTGAGTGATAGGCATGTGATCAATGGTGACATAGATATTTCTAGATCGAATACAATTTCCCTTTTTATTGACTCACCAAAGCCAGGCCTTTTTAAGTTTTAATATTATTAGCCTTGAATTAACTCATATACTTACTCCGGGCAAAATATATGATTTTGGGTCTAAATTTTTTCACCCGAAAAAAAAAAAAAAAAAAGAATTCGGAACAAGCACTTTCTGAATCCAAAAAAAAATCAAAACCTGAAATTTGATTTCCGAAATTTGCCAAAACTGGAAAATCCAGTTTTCATTTTATATTTTTTATTTTTAATCAGTGCCGTTGAATCTAATTTTACAATCATATTTTAATATATAAATATTCGGATAAAATCCAGATTCAACCAGAAATTCTAATCTCCTGACACGTTTTATTACAGGAGCATTACATATACCTCAAAAATATTTCTCTTGTGAATCAAGCCTTGAATGAGTACATGTAGAGCTGTGCATATCATAGTTGTGGAAATCGCCAAAGCTCGCATCGCGACGCGTCGTGGCGGCCTTCAGTCGCGACGTTGGCGATGAGGGCGCGACGGCAGGCCGAGAGAGAGAGAGAGAGAGAGAGAGAGAGAGGGGCTGTGAGAGGGGGAGAGAGAGAGAGAGAGCAGCAGAGGGGTGAATAGCGACTTCTGGGCTCCATCGCGACCGATCGCATTTTTTCTGGCCTTTCTCGCGATCGTCGCGATTCTCCGGAATGCGTCGCGATGGCGTCGAGTCGCCACCCACGACGATCTTGTGCAGCTCTAAGTACATGAGACATTTGATGATTTTTTTTAAATGAATTTCTCCCAAAGCAATCAAGAAACCATCTAAACATAAATAGCAAATAGGTTGAAAGAGAATCCTCGTGCCGTGTTAGTTAAAAATGTGTAGGATTCCGGTTCGTAAGAAATATCAACGCAATTTTTTTATTTTTTATTTTGCGGAGTGATTGAATCTTCTGAAAATTATTAGTCACAATCTATTTTGAAATTGGACGACACTACTACTCTTTTTGACATTTTTTTTTATCACTTGTCTATTTTAATTTTTTGAAGAATGTTATAGGGGTGAACAAAAGAAACCGTAAATCGAATTTTTAACCGAAAATCAATCAAACCGATATCGATTAAACCGCAACCGCTATTAAAGCGGTTAAAACCGAATATACCGAGAAATTAACCGAATACCGAATTAGGTTAAAATGGGGTTTTCGGTTTTTAATGTGAAAACCGTAACCGCTTACTCGGTTTTACCGCTTTAACTAAATCTAATATTATATTTATTATATTTTATTTATCATACCTATCAACATATCAAAAAGATTTTTCTTATCTAATCTCTCGGTGTAATATTGTAATATTAGTATTTAGTAATCCGTTTATGTGCAATAATTTATAATATTAACACTTAGTAGTATGCTTATGTGTGATATTAGTAGTCAGTTTATGGAGATGTGGATAATAATTTAAAAGCGGTAAATGTGGGCAAAAAACCGATAATACCGCAACCGAACACCGAATACCGATTATACGGTAAATGCGGGTTTCATGTTAAAAAAAATGGTATTCGGTTATCATTTTTAAAATACCAAAATGCGATATTCGGTCTATTATTTGTCAAAAACCGCGCCGAATACCCGCTTGTTCACCCTTAGAATTAGAATGCTCTATGAAGTTTTTCATGCCTCAATAATATGCTTATATTGCAAACCAGGTCTTCATAATTACAAACAGTGCATTTATTTTTAAGAAACAAATCTTAAAAACAAACTTCACATCTTCTTAACAAAAGCACTCACTTATTTTACAAAGACAGCAAAAGAAATTAAGCTTCATTATTAAACTATCTTCCTTCAATCAAGGACTGCACTGAACCACCATGGAAACCGAAGCTTCAGAGCTGACTCTCGCCAAAGCTGAAGTGGCTCCGAGCATTTTGCCAAAAGCTGAACTTAACCCACTTGGACTCGAGCTTCTATATTTACCTTTCACCTCCTCGACAGACCCGGCATCATCGGAACGACCCGACCCGTTCGAGGAAAGGGTCTGACCCTTTTGCTTCCGTTTCTCCATCTCTGTCGTCCACATATCAATTAGCCCGGACATGACTCAACTATCAACTGCAAAATATCTGTGACAGACAAGAGGGGCTTTTTTGCAAAGATCTTTGAAAGCAAGCTAAGTGATCAGATATTTGAGGTTTGATATTTCTTGTGATGGGAATCAACTTATATAAGTAGATAGAGGGAAAGTGAGTGAGTGTAACAATCCACAGCTTTCTGGTTTCATTGATCCGAGCCAAAACCACTGGCTACTTTTGATGAATATGATTATTAAAAGATGCAAATGGGTTATAGTATTATATTATAGTATTATACAATGAGTTCGTGCCTACGTAAAAACCAGCAAGTGTATGAGTATGATTCAATAAGAAGTGGTTCTGTGTACTAAAGCCGTTGGATTATTCATGCTTATCCGTGATGTGAATAAATCTGGAAGATACACAAAGTTTGCAAAAGCTATACCACCCGTAAGATTTTTAAAAACCGGCAATAATCATAACGACCCAATTGGATGGATATACGACAAAATTGATGAGTATCCCAATGAAAATTTTATTAAAAAATATAAATTTTAAGGGTTTTTATTTTTATAATAGAGTTTTAGAAATTTTTGAAATATTATATACTATTAATGAGAAAAAAAAAATTGAAGAATATAAAGTTTCTTAATTAAAATTAAAATATGATATTAAAAAACGATATTCATTTTCAAAGTTTTACTTGATGAACTTATATGTAGCATAAAATAGAAATAGGGGGTCGAGTGATTGAGCATTCCGTCTTTTATTATTGAGGAAAGATTCAAGTCTAATTAAAAAAAAAAACATTTATCATCCAATAAAATAACAATAAGAGGAAAAAATATAATAGCAGTATATACATAGAATATTAAATGGATAATTGAATTACATATATTAAGTACTTAATTTAGATGACGAAACACCGAATAAAAATTGATTGCCAAACAATTTTAAATTGCCAAGAAACGTTTAACATAATTTAGCACAAAAGAAATAATAGAAAAAGAAGAAAAAAAACATGCCAAAAAAGCACAAAGCCAGAGATCCAGGGATTTTGCACATTTGATTTTCTGAAGGTAGAGAGACGAGATCTCGGAAATGCATTTCGGATACTGCAAACTCTCCGTCGATTTCAAAGAGAACAGATTTGTTGAAAGATCATTCAAACGTCTCCGACCATATTACCATCCCCTTCGGCCGACGCCACTCCATCATCGAGCTCCAACGATCACAGCCCGATCACGAGACTGTCTTGCATGTGACATGAAACTTTGACTCGCACCGTGGCGTCATTACTTCGACATGCTGACACGCCCAATTGATAAAGGAGGAGCACGGCGTAATGATGCTGACCCGGTCAGCGCTGTTCAGAGCATCTTGTTATGGCGATTTGTTTTCAACGGATTCGTTAGAAATACTAAAGATATATTCTATTATTTCCTAGTTAGGCTCAAAATAGGTTCCTGATTTTCTTGTTTCATATTTCAATACAAGGCAGAACATAAAAATTATTCTCAAAATTACCTGTTGTTTCGGAACGTGGCCGGGATTTGTTGAGCCGAGTTGGCGAGCTAGGGCTGTTTTGTTGAGCAATTCGAGATCATTGATTGACTTATTTGGCAAGTGTGTTCATATCCACGGGGTCCACCCTTCGTACATGTTACAAAGATTGTCTATGCTCGTCGCTTGCTTCAACAGATAATCCACCTGCTCACCGATACTTATTTCTCTGAAACATAACGTTAGCTCAGTGGTTGAGTATTTGAACTTGAGGAGCAGGCTTCAAGCCCCGGGACATAATAAAAATTGCAAAACTATAAAAATAAATGTTCGTCGCATACTGAAATTATTGAGTGGAATAGGGATTGTATTTCTTGTGTATAAATAGAGATGTATCCTTTTATAGTATAAATTTAATATATAGGAGAATATTCCACTCTAAAGAAAAGGAAATCAAATCAAATCCTAATGTATTAACAAGTTAACAAGAAAAAATATTATACCTCCAGATTCTAGATATCTAGGGTTTATGTATTTAAACTTGTGCATCGATGTGGGTTTGATCCTCGCAACATAAGAGATAACCCTCACCGTACAAAAAAAAAAACTATCGAGAGAACAAAGAGAATGAAGTACCTGTTCTCCGTGATATCTCGACCATCCAATTTCATCTCAACATGCCTCAACACCGACAATGCATAAGGATTTTTCTCTACATGGAAGCAGGGGTTTAGTTGGACATTTAATCAAAATTACTGTTGTTCTTAGAGAGTAATCAAATGGGTTTATATATATTAATTATGACTAAATTATCTTAGGAAATATATATTAAACTTATATCTCTAAACCAAGGATATCAACTAAGCTTTAGTGATAATATTTCTAATTACATATTAGCACTATAATTAACTATTTATAGCTGGTTTACACCTAAATTCATAGATTTCCGACACTTACCTTTGCCTAGTCGATTTCCAGCATTTGTATTGGAACACGAAGCTTCGGAATCTTCATCTTTGAGCTTTATCTTGTTCACAAAGGAAACTTCATCTCTTTTCTTGGTGATCCCACCCAATGGATTCAAAGCATCAGAAGCGACGATCGGAAATTCACTCGTTAATTTTAAAGAATCAAAGTCATCAAGAGCAGTGATCTTCGCCTCTGAAAGAATCTGTTGCGAGTCAGTTTGAGATGAGGGACCGGAAATTTCAAAGCTCGAAGCCTGTCTGCTTCTGGAATCTTGTGAAAGTTCGCCACTTTCTCTCGATATTATAATATCGGACTCCGAGTCGCTACTGCAGATACTTTCAGGAGGTGATATATATCCATTTTCATCAAAATTCAACCCAGCAACAACATCTTTGGTGGGCCCACCACTTGATACAGAGAGGGTGTCATCAATCTCAGGAGCATCAGTTGCAAGATCTGACCTAGACAGATTGCTTCCTTGTGATTTTACTTCCTCGCTTTCGCCTAGTCCTTCAAGAGCCTGCGTGTATGAGAAACAACAGTAAGTAGGGTTGTAACCAGGACCAAGTACATTGAAAATAAAGAAGAAAAAAAACTGGGGCCAGACAGGGCCGGTTTTTGAAATTTGCATGAGTAAGTTAATTAAAGGAATAAATGCACAGTTTTTGGAAGGAACCATGCATCGGGCCCAAAATTTTCACCAGTAGTGAAAAGTGACTAATACTATCAAATGGTCAAAGCTAAGAAAAATCTTACTTTATGAAGATTCCCAGCGTGGAGACTCGCGCTCTGTGCAAGCCTAGTTAACAGGGAATATAGTCCCTTCACAGACGATGTAAGTGGCAGTACCAATGGCTTCAAGATTTGAAAAGTGTCGTTGATTCTCAAACGATAAGACTGGTATATGGCTTGGCCGTGAATAACATATACGTCCGTCGTGATCTCTCTTTCCTGTGCCAAAGCTTCGGCCATAGCAGCCACATCTTTAGCCAACACTGTTTCAAGTGGAAGTAGAACTGAATTCGCCTGCAAAAAATTGGACAGTAAGATTTTACACTCGCGAGAAACCTGCATTTTAAAACTAACTAAGTTCTAGATCATAAGAAATAGCTGTAGCAATCAGAAAATATCACTGGTCTCCCAAGGAATTATAGCTCAAATTAATTTGTCCCTTGAACTTTTGTTTTGTGTCATAAAGAGAAAGGCGAACACCGCATAAAATAAGACATCAATAATTGGGTGGGAAAAAGAAGGTATCGAAATGTCCGAACCTTTGAGAGATTTTCCATGAGAGAACGGTGAACTCCGGCGGCTTCCTTTCCCATACTATGAACATCATGTAGATCTTCAGTTATAGCTAAGACCTACACATATAACATACCCCAGGACAGTTACAGTTCACTTTTTTCCTTTGGAACAAAAAAATAATTTTCTAGATTAAAATTGAAATATACATACGTGTAATTCCGTATAAACTCCTCATCCATACTATCAGTCTGTTAATGTTGAAGTCAATTTACAGGTATAAGATTCTAAAATTCATAGATGCACCTTGAAAATATCAAATCCTGATACTAAATACAATGCCGTCAACTAAGAACATTTCATCGTACTCATAAGCTTGGCTAGATCATTGCTGCATTTTTTTTTTTTCAGAGCTAGGAAACAAACCTCTTCAAGCATAGAACCGCATTCAGAAGTTAGAGCAGTGTGGCTCCTTGAAACACGGCCATACGCAGTGACCGCTAGGCTCACCTCATAGGTGATGTCCCTCATTGCAAGAATCGTGCTTTGAAATTCATCTACAGACGAAAAACAGAGCGAACAGTTAATTCTGTTGTCAAGGGATCTCTTGAAGATGCAAGTTGACATTGTCAAAAAGGATAAGTAAATGACCTGAAGCTGACTTTGCTTTGAGGGAAGCGATATGAAGTTCATTGCTCGCAGTATATAAGCCGTTGGAAGCAGTCTCCATGTTACTTTGGGCAAGTTTCCATTCTTGTTCGGTACCTAATGCAAAAAGATAGATCATAACAATTAATCCGATTAATCAAAACATTATAAAAAATATAAAATAAATTGATCAAATAAATCAGTCTAATTATAGTTTTCATTTATTCTATCATGTCATTATTAATCCCATATCTTCTAGAATAGTATCATTACTTTAGTCAGCCACTTGTATTTTCTATTCGTATAGACTTCCATACAGTTTGATTTCCACGTGCGAACTATTCGATCAATCTATCTATGTCTCATTATTCTAGAGCGTTCTCGTTCATCCTTGGTACTCAAGGTACCTAGTACATAAACGATAAAACACAGCATTAGTCATAAATAATCTTGGCCACAGTAATCTCACATGAAAAAGAATGGTATGAGATATCCAATCTCGTGAGGGCATTTAAGTAACTTTGTTGCCACGTTCTGCCATCGCCACCAGACAGGAAAATCCCATCTCTCGACGCTTCAAACTCCAACGTCGACATTGAAAATTTAATTACGTCAGTTGCCCTTTCTCTCACTTCCCAGAGAATCTTCCGCCTCCTCATGAGGTGATCATGGAACTGTGGTGGAATCCCAGTTCCGCTCGAGCTGGGCCCACCACAGGCCCAACCCATTGCTCTCTCAAGCTGATTTTCAGCGTTGACGGAATTCCTCTCACACGCTTGAAGGCTCTCCAGAGACCGGCCTATCTTTGACACAGCAGATTGTAACGTTTCAAGCAATTTGGGGCGGCTTAGGTTAGACACAACTGGGTAAAGACTGTCGATTTCGTTTCTATGTACGAAATTCTGAATTATGGTTTTACTCTTGTGTGACGGGTTCAAAGTAGAATCGTGAATCCACTCTGTCTGAAAGATCTCTATGCCGGTTCTGTGAAGAGCTTCCCTGAGTTCTTTGACCTGTTTTCTCTTGAGAAAAGCCGTTGACTTTGCAGCTCTAGCAGTTTCGTGTGTGTTGCAGTACTCCTCAAGCATGTGTTGCACCCTTGTCACAAACCCCATGTCCTTTTTCACTTGATTAAGGATGATATCTTTTGCCGCCTCTGTCAATCGCTTCATATGTTCACTCTCCTTGTTTAAGCAAGCAGATAAAGTAGGAGCGACTCGTTCTTTCAAGTATTTAAGGACATGTTCTTGGAGTTGCATCTTGAGCTTCCTCTTTAGAGCAAACAAGAGTTGGTCAAACCCTAAATGTCTATCCATAGATGAAGATATCTCATGTATGCAGGAATCAAGAAAAGAATCAACCATCACTGTTTTCCATACGAAGAAAGATTGATCAAATGAAAAGCTACTAAACTTCCACAAGCAATCAGATATTGGGATCCCAGAACTTAAGAACTCGGCAATTTCTGAGAACTCATTCGATTGCGAAGCGAAAGAGCCTCCGAGTGAAGAGAAAGCTCTATCAATCGATTCAATTTCGGTAAAAATCTTAATAAGGGGGCCTAATAAAGTCTCCTTACCACCGAGTAGAGACTCGAACTGCTTGTCACACAAAAGTAAGCCCTTCTTCACATCTGCTTCTCTCTTGACGAGAGAAGAAGCATGAGCATCTCTTTGACTCCATGCTTGGTGAAGCTGGTTCAGTTGCATTCTACATGCCTCTTCTTGAGATGCAAGCTCTTCGGCTTCTTCCCACGAAAGATGATCCCTTCCTTTAAGAGCTTCCTCTTCAAGCGAAGACTTCTTCTCGTTAATGAGGCCAACTTTGTTAAAGTAATTCTGTTCAAGATCTACTAGGGACGTTTTCTCCAGTTTAATCTCTACAAACTGCTCCAAAGCTGACTCTACAGAACCACGGATTTGGGTAATTGATCCGTACACATCCATGACCTCTGAGTTCGAAGAAAAAGCTGACTTCATCACGTCTGGGAGAATAACTTCAGTCATTTGACCAATCAGGTTCTGACAAGACACAAGACAGTCTTTAAACATCGAACCCCAGTTTTTTTCAGAATAGTACTCTGAGCTATCGTTATCTGTAACTGTGCCGATTAGTTGTCGCAGTTCTGTAACAAATTCTGTAACAAGCAAACACTTCTCCACTTGTTCTTCTAATTCGCAAAAAATAGTCTCGAAGTTGTACTGCCACCTACTGTTTGTGTTTCCTCCGGTGGATTTACCAAAAATGTTTTCTAACCTAAGCTTAGCCTCATTGAATAGAGAACCGACTACTACATTCAGAACACACAGTGCTTTCTCGGCTTTTTTCCCATCGTGTTTAGCATGCTCATCCGATTGCATGTATCTCGTGAAAGCAGACAGAAGACGGGCCTTGGCCTTTGACTTGTTTCCAAAGTCAATGGAGCTCTCCAGTTCAGCGCACTCCTCTTCGAGCTTCTGTATCTCCAGCGCGTATTTCTCTACTTGAAGACACAGATCATTATGAGTATGCTTGATAGAATCAAGGTTGATCCCGTGACCTTTGGCGATAATTTCAGCAGCCTGTCTTCTTGCCAGAGAGAGAGTATCTGAAGAAAGGGCATTAATAGATAATTGTAAGACTTGTGCCCAACCATGAACTGCACTCGTTGTCACGTAATTTAATGGTAGAATTCTCTGCAAAGCCAGAGAATATATCTGAAGTGAAGCTAGGCAAGAAGAGAGTCCGCTATCCAGTTCAGAAATTAGGTCAGAGACTTCCCGGTCTATATCTCGGCACTGCACTTGTGTGGGCTCGGGAACTATAGTCAATGGAACCCCAGAAACCAAAACTGCAGATGAAAGAGACAAACCCTCTTGCTTGTTTCCCAAGGCACTCACTCCCAGGATTATGTTGTTCCTTAAAGCATCGTGAATCCTTCCGCGTTGCTCAATCCAAGTTGCTGCTTCATGAGCTTTCTCAGCAACCCCGGATTTTGCTTGAGCGAATTCTCTAGACAGCATTTCATATGAAGAGCGAGTGTTCTCGAAACTATTAGTTGCTTCAGCGAGGATTGCCTTTGCAGATGACTCACGGGATGCCCAGTTAGATCTCTCTGTGTCAGCTTGATAGAAGAGCGCAGAAGCAAGTTCATATTGGTTTAGAACATCAGCAAATCTCTGTGTATAGGTTTAAAGTTAGTACAGAACAAAAGAAAGGGGAAGAGGTGTCTAAAACGGAGAGGTACCTCAAGGGAAGATTCAACAGCAGGAAGAGCGCCCAATAAAAGATCATGATGTTCCTGCTCATCATTCGAACACGTTATATAACAATTAAACACCCTATATTAATTAATACCAACATTAATACCAATATAGTTATATTGGTATTAATGTTATATTAATTAATACCAACATTGAAAATCCTAAATATGAAGACTGAAATAAATGGAAAATTATAGTGTTGTGATTACAGATAAAACACAGTAAACTTGAGTTTGAGTTGGATAAATATTGAATTTTTTAAGAGACTCGAATTGTGATTCTCATTATTTGGAATAACTAAAATAACAATCTGAAGTAGTCTTGGAAAAAATACTGAAAATAGATGACACTCTAATTTCAGGAACATAAATATTACCTATAAATAAGGAATCTCCTACCTAGTCAAGCTTTATCAGCATTATATTGTTGTGATCAAACACTATAACACAGTTAATTGAGGTGTGAGTTATATAATAGATGAATTTTGAGAGAATTTGTTAATGGTTCCCATTAAGTAGAATAACTGAACAGCCTATGAAGTAATCTTAGGAAATTTCCAGGAACAGAAATATTCCCTGTAGATAATCTCCTATTCATTGAATAAACGAAATACTAAACTGAATAAAGATTAGATGATGCACACCTGTAAGGGAACGCGGATTTCCTGAACTCTGGACGAAAATAAACTCAAGCTGACAGCCAACTCCATGCCCTTTCTTTCTTCACCGCCGATCGCAGCCTCGTCATGAAAATCTCCTCGAGTCCATTCGACAAGTGGGTCCCACACAAACACTTCCAACAACATCAAGAGTATGTCCTTGTTCTTTCTCAAAACACCGAGCACTGCTTCACAGTTCGCCCTGAAGCTACCTTCTATTCCGGTCAACCCTAACGCAGCTTCGATTGTGTGGGTAAGGCGAAAGGGAACAATCTCAGGCACTTTAAGCCTTTGACCTTTGTCAAAACAAACATTATAATCAATGTGTACAATGTCACCACTGCAGAAGTCAACAAGTATGTTGTCCAAATGCCTATCTCCAAGGCCCAGAATGTGGCCCACCATGCTCATGGCTGCAACACTTCCCGCATACCTATAAGAGTTCATCACTTTCAAAGTTAATTTATATTTTCATGTTTTTATTTAGAGCAGTTGGCAATATTGTCCCCTGAACTTTGCATGTTAGTGCAACTTGCGTCTTGAACTTTAGTTTTTGGCAGCAATGTGGTACTTTCAAAAGTAAAGCACATTACCACCTACGCGTTAAAAAAATGATGAGATTTTAAACTTGTGCGCATCACATGACGTTGATATTTTCATCAATTTTATTATTTGTTTCTCTAATATTGTGGGAATTTCATCTTTCAACAGTTTGTCAATAACTTGACTCATTGATGGCTTCAAAATAATTAATTGACAAAAATACCTTCGACTAAGTCCATTGCGCACAAGTTGACTCATGCATCTTTTTTTAGCGTGCTTGGGGAAATGCTAGTAAAATGCAAAAAATAAGAATCAAAATCCCAGGAGCTATTTCAGGTTGCACAAGTACCTTTTAAGTTTTGAGCTGAAGGCTTTAAAACCTTCACTGGCACACCATAATTCTTGATGCAAAAGTTGTCCGGGAGTTTCCTTCATTAGTTCAATAAGAACCTTACGCTTCACGTCATGAGGCCAGTCTCTTCGTGAGATGACTCTCCTTATGCCCTTCTCTTTGAGCGCAGGTATGATTTTACCATAGAACATATCACTCGGCCGAGGAACCGGGGGCGGAATCGTACTCTTCGTATTACCACCAGCTGTTGCTGAGAGTTGTGCCACTTGCATGCGGCTTTGCCAAGACTTGAAGACACTGTATATACTGACCACATTATCAACCCACTGAATTAGACCAGCCCGACCGCTGATTGGGGTCACAGAATAATATCGAACCCCAAGAGATTGACTATGAGTTACGGGAGAGGAACGCAAAAATCCGTTTATAGCTTGCAATAGCTGCATGATTCTAGCATCAAGGCGCAAATCTTCTCTTCCTTTCAGAAGGTACCTGCAAAAATAGAGAGAAATTAAATAATTTGCGAACTATAACTTACTCCTTATATATAGAGATAGAACAAGTTGAGAAAACATTATACAATATCTAGAACTAATGAGAATACTCTACAATATTTAATATAATATTAATCCTATGAGTCTAAAGTACCTGTATTTTTTGCCGTCAGAACCAAGTATTACAAGCTTCTTAGGTTTAGTTTTCGTCGACAATATCTCCACTTGCTCAGCGAAAGAAGCAATAGTGACAACAACTGTATCGTGCTTCTCTAGACCGGGCATTGGAACGTCCGAGGATGACAGCTCAGAAAGTTGTGGAGCAACTTCTCCTAAGGAGATTGATGACTTCCTCTGATATGATGCCAATGATGCAGCGATACTATCAAACGTTCGCCACACATCACCGAGCGCAGAAGCCGAGGCTGGTGGAGTTTTGAAGGCTGTAATGGCAGATTTGAGTTGTTCTTTGTATTCCTTGTGGAAGAAGACTTCATGAGGCGTCACCGGATCTCGAGATGTGGAAGCAAGTCGACGCTCCAAGGCCACAACAACTGGAGCCATCATAGCAGAGTACTTTGCAGCGTTTATCTTGCTCTTTTCACTATGGCTGAGAGTGAAATTCTCCGCAATTCGTGCCACTTCTTCTTTCAATAGATTTATTCGCCTCATCACATCTGAAATAAATACGATAAGAAGCTACATATTATAGAATTTATTGACTTAATTATTTCTTAAGAAGCTTATCAGAATATTCGGATAATAAGTTACAGAATTATTAGTTGTAAATATAGGACCAACAATTAGAGTCAAATAGGCTAATTCAATTGCTAACTTGACCGAGTATCGATGTATAATTATAGGGCTGAAATTCTGTACTTAATTAGTGTGTTTTATTTCCTTTTCATCGCCTAAGGCTGTAAACTCTTTACGAGAAATACAATTGAATTATTTCTCTCGAACTTTGTTTGTCACATACATATATTTTGTTCAAGAAAGAAAAAACATGTGAATAAATAGGAAAACAAACTGATAATGAGGAAAGCACTTGTTTAGGAGGAAAAGTTTACCAAAAAAAATTTCTATCGTTGGTCGTAAAAAATTTAATTGGAAATTATAGGCAGTGTTCGTATGAGAAACAAGAGTACAAATTTCAAGTGATTGATTCGAGTTATTGACATGAAAACTATGTGAAATATATTGGAAATGTTTAAAATGCATAATTAAGAAGGATTGACCTACCAGTGTGAAGATCTTGAAGTGTGCTAAGCCACAGCTCCTCCCAAAGCACAGTAACATTTTCAAGATCATTTATCATAAGCTGAACGTCCTGTACCAATCTTGGATATAGTTCACTCTGCAAGTAACAAGATTATGGGTCAAAATTCTGGACTCCGTTTCAATCAGACAAGTTTTACAACGTAAAAGCTATTACCGGTTCCCGATACCGGTTTAAAAAAAAAAAAAAAAAAATTGTGGAAAAAACTAGGGATTTGAGAATTCCCGGTCTAGTTTTAAACCGGTGAATACTTCCAATCCCGGTCCCAGTTACTGATTCCTGAAAAAGTCGGTTTTTAGAAAACAAGTACCAGGACCAGGAAGAATTTACGGGAGGAAACATCGTCCAATTCCCAGCTCCCAGTCCCATATTCACTCCTTACTTTAAATAATCAAAATTTAGATGACTCGTTGATTTAGACCCTAGGAGTTTAGGACCGTAAATATTTTGAGTGAATACTGACTTTAAGTTGCTCTTAATAACCTTATATAATTAGTTTAGAAATAAATTATAACTTCTGAAAAATTCGATGAAAAATCACCCCATAATACGAGTAAATATTTGGATTACCAAACAATGGAGAATGTGTTGGAGTTCTTGTGGAGGCTTCTCCTCATTTCCGTTAACATCAACGAGTGTTGGGTAAACAATTGCTGAAGGAGATTTCTTAGCTAGCATTATCAATAAACCCTCCAACTGATGACGAATCACTTTCTCGGGATGAGAAGTTAGCCGAGCAAACAACTGCGGAGTAACTTCCTACAAACGAAGACACTTGGTTAGAATTATATCATGACTCCGGAAATAACTAAAGATTGATGCTTCAATATAGCGTAAATTGCGTCAATGCCCACAACTTTCCTCATTGGTGCCATACCCTCTTAACTTCATTTTGTAGTATTTTGTCCCCTAAGTTTTAATTTTGCTTCATGATACTCCTATAGTAAATGCAAATTTATCATGAATTATATTACTAAAATAAAGGACAATTAGAAAAATACAATTTTTTTCATTTTCAAGGTCACAGAGATAACAATTTCTATCAATTTTATAGCAGAGAAAAGAGTATGATGCTCCAAAATAAAAGTTTTGCGGCGAAATGCATCAAAACAAAATTAATAGGCAAAGTGCACCACCAAACAAAGTTCATGGGCATATGTCACATTTACTCCTAAAAGATACACACTATCTCACCTGCCACGGTGCCAAAGGAACGGAAGAAAGAGCCGGTTCCAACGTTTCTTTCAACTCCACCCCATAATTGAGAAGAATATGCAGAATATACAATGTTGCTTTTAGAGTGTATTGACCATTTTTTTGTTTCGAAGACTCGTAACTGAACCCTTCTAACTGACCATCAATATTTGCAGATGAATATGAAAGGTGTTTTATAAAACCAAAAGCTGCATGTCCAAAAAGACACACTCGTCGCCTTCTGAATGACCACCAGATTTCTACTAAATCGCCAACTAAAGACGAGATCTCTGATTCTTTCAGGCTGATAGTTGAGCTCTGGAAACAATTATTCAACTGAGAGGCTAGAGTAGCAGACAAGCTTTCGTCCCTTGAAATTTCTCCAGCCAAAGCTTCAATTATGTTCGCTACTTGCTGCACCAAATCTTTAACTTGCTCAGAGTTTAGAGATAAACTGTGTTCACCTAGTTCATCGTAAGAGCTCAAGCGTTGCAAAATCAGAGACTTTATACTAGAGTTCTCGTCTTTGGTCAACTTGAAGTTATCAGAGGAAACTTCTTGGGTGAGGATGGGAGAAAAGAAGCATTTCTGGAGGGCATTTACTTGAGGATTAAGAAAAGAGTCTTGTGCTTGACGAAAACACCAAGACGCATAAGAAATCCATGACTTACCCATAGTTGGACAGAGACGAGTCGATAACTTTGTAGCTGTACCAACCATTTCCTCAATAACAAGACTAACAGACGGGACACAGTCCAAGTTCTCATCATAAAAGGAAGCCTTAAAATCTGCAAGCATGTTGGGAACGATTTTATTCAGGCTTGGATTTGAATAACTCTGTCCTAACCAGCTTGATAATTTCAAACACGCTTTGGCCTTCAAAATATCTCCATCAGCCATGGTAGCTTGTGGTGCCAAAGAAACCAAGCAAGGATAAACGAACGACCAAAGGCTTGTAAGAGCGTCTTCAAACTTATTTTCAGCTTTAAGTAACATGATGTCCTCAAATTGCAAGAAGGAAAGGAAGAAATCACGGAACCTTTCCTCCCAGCAACTCGATATGTGATCATCGAGATATTTTCGTAGCCGAAAAGCCAGCATAGGGTTGCTCTTTTTACGGGCTAGGCTCAGTAAATCCACGCAGAGTTTTAGAGTGACTGGAGAAGCGGGTGAAATGTTTTGATAAACACGAAGAACTTTTAACCATTGATCGCAGTCTTCATAAATCTTACCTACATATTGCATGGACTGGAGGTAAGAGCTTAACATCGATGACAGTACCGTAGATCTATCTTGACTGCTTCGGAGTTTATAACTATCCTCGAACGCAGATATACAATGCATTTGCATAGCATACGGAGCCGCTTCTCTTAACCCGTCAAGAGGAAGAACTGCCAAACATTCTTCCAACATTGATTTCGCCTTACGCAACTGATGAGCAACCATTTCCTCCTTCCCTTCGTTTTGCAAGAGCATCGCTTGTAAAAGCATTTGCTCACTCCGTTGCAAGGCGAGCTTCGGATCAAGTGTGAGCTCAGAGCTACTTTTAGGGGTCAAATCAAGGTATGCCCACGTGGCTTCAAAATCACCTTCATCATAATGTGCCAAAGCATGAACCGCGTTGATTTCATTGCCTGTTGTGGTCAGAGCACCGGAATAACTTTTCCCAGCGTGCTTGGCACGGAGTGACTGTAAATCCATAAGCCACGATTCTAGAGACTTCCAATCACACACAGCAGTGTAGCCCTCGATCATACGTGCAATCACAAACTGCACAGCATCAGAGCCCATAGAGTTGAGGGACTCCTCGCTTTGAAGCAAGAGTGAAAAGTGTCCAATACCCTTTTCATATTGACCTTTAGCCTGATAAACAAGTCCGGTAATCCATGAAAATGGGCCCAATATTTCACTGTTAAGAGTTTGGCTTTCGTCCCCAAATAAGGACGAGAACGTCATGGAAACCCAACGTAAAAGCCCAATTAATGCTTCTGATTCACGGCTCTTACAGAGAGCCAATGCCATGTGGCGCAAGACCCTCGAGACATCCGTAGAAAATTTATTCTTGATGATGTGGATTTGATCAGAAACTTGGGCTCTGGATTTGTCCTTCAAAGCCAAGGTCGCGAGATTTCGAAGCTCGTGAAGACGCAGAACACAGTAATGAATTGTAGCATCGTGGCACTGTAAAGCCAACCCAGCACTCATCATTGGTTCACATATCCGAGAAAACCACTCCTCACAAACCTTTTTGTTAGCTCGAAAGAACAATGCGCTCGAACGACTAGCCATTGGCAAACTAATGGAGCCCTCATAAGCATTGTATACATTTTTCTTCAAGGCCTCCACAAAATCCAAGAATAGTCTCATTGGTAATAACTGAGCACCAGAAGCCCCAATCATGCTTAAATTCCCGTCATTTTGCTCACTATCAAGCTGAAGTAAGTGTGCAATGTCCAAGAGCGTTCTCTCTAAGGCAGCGAAAGTCTGTGTGGGGCCGCCGAGGTTAGTACGAAGACGCATTGCAACGCAGTACCTAGTCGCTTCATGTATAGCCCACCATGCACCAGCCAAATTGTTAACCGAGCAATTTTTTTCAAGGATATCTTCATCCACTATCACATCCAACCACATCGCATTAGCATTGGTGTTCCCTGTTTCTTCAAGTTGAGTTGAGGCGGGATCTTTCAAATTTCTACAACGATGAACTAAACGTTGAATCCACGAGGAAAGGGGCACCTTCCACCTTTGGGAAATGTAGCTCAAGATGGAAACAAGTTGCTGAGCATGAAGTTGATGGTGAAGCTTCTTCAACGCAAAAACTTGTTTCCAGTGCAAATTGGAATTATTGCCCAATTTGAGAACTCGACTCATCGTATCATAGCCCTGTAGTCCGCATGCATATATAGTTGCCGGTAAAACATGGGAAAGTAACCCCACGAATGCGTTCTTTATCTCATTATCTGGGTCACCGAGTTTTTCCAGAACCACTTCAGCCACATCATAAAAATGCATTGGATGGACAAGCCTTGCTTGTAATAGCGATTTCAAAACTAGCGCAACATGGGTCCTTACTTTTGGTTCCCTATCCGATGCGGCATTCAAGACCGAGATAAGAACATTGTTTATACTCCTAACATATCCAAATGCCTGGTCAAGATACTTAGTGGGGCTTGAGCTTGAGTTAACAGAAATAACGGTCTCGGAGAATCTCTGGATCCAAGCTAGAGTCACCACTTTAACAGCGAGTGGAGAAGAAGCACGGAGAGATCTTTCAACAAGAAGACTGTACTTCCTTATATGCTCGCCAATGGCTGTTGAATGTCCATCACTGTCCTGATTTCTAGCAGAGCCCTTGCTCAAGAATTCAACTTCAGATAATCTATCCATTGTCTTAATGACACTTACTTGCAACTCTACATCAGACTGTATGAGTAAATCAAAAGGAAATAAATTTTGAACAAGAAAAGCGAGTAATGTTTCCGATCTCCTAAGGTATAAGGCCGCAACATCCGGTTTGTCGAGTAAGCTGGTATTTCCTTCGAGCATAACGCTTGTCAATAAAACTCTCAAGTCAAACTTGACCAATGCCAACAATTCCAAGCTTGAGTATGGTTTTTGATTCCCAGGATTACTATAGGTATCTGCGTGACCCAAACTTATACCAAGCATGCCCTTCAGCATTTCCAACTCTTCAATCAACATAGTGAGAGCTTGTTGCACAACTTCGTCATTTCCGTGTTGAAGTATAAATATATATGTAGCAGCAGAGCTCCCTGTGACAAGATGATTCGGGTGTAAACGCAGCTGAGATACCGGTGCATCAAACTGCAGTACTTTCTTGACAGCTAACGGGCGGAGACCGAGCTTTTGCAGTGACAATAACTGAAGGTTGGTTTTCAAAACCCCGTGTACTTGAAATGAGGCGACATTCATTTCCAAGCTCTGGAATATGATATCCACGGCAAGGGTATAAAAGGTAGAAAAATTCTCACCCAGTATCTCCGCCAAAAGAGTTAAGCACCTCCATAAATCGGTGACCCATTCCGACCACCCGAATTTCTGACCAACCATGGATAAGCAACCTAACAATGGAGGAACCATTCTTCTGAGCGGGTCACTTATTTGTTCCAATAGATTCATTTCTAGAAGACCGGAAGCGGTGGACTGCAAAACCGACGAAAAACAGGAAAGGAGAGCGAGCAACCTTTGAAACTGTTGTGGACTTTCAAAACTGCCATCGTGAAGCAACGCGTCCATGTCACCGAGGAATTTCGAGATCAATCCGAGGGAAAATTGCAAGTTAAGCACCCAATGGTTCTGAAATTGCAAGAAACTATTCATAATGATTCTTCTATCTGACTCCGCAAGGTCCGGTACCAACGCCCATCCTAGAAGCAGATCCACAATGTCGAGAAAATGAGGTTGGAAAGTTCTAGAGAACTTCAACGAAATCAAGGTCAGCACACCGAGAAGTTGGCGCAATAAGCTCAGGGAGGTTCGCTCGTCCTCGAGAAGTACTTGGCACGCTTTGAGAATCGGCAAGGCAAATCTCTCGATCGCACCTACGTCCCCGACGTTTAGAAACTCCAACAGGCTGTCCAGCGCCAACTCCATGGTACCATCACTGGGGATGGCATTGTTCAGCAACGGCAATGCCCAACCGATGAAGCGGTCAACTAAGCTTCCGAGCAAAGCATGGTTCTGTCTCGAGTTCGGTGTTACAGGCATCGAACAAAGCACCGCGCATAGAGCGCCATAAGCTGTGGCCGCTGCTTGTCGCACCGAGTAAGACCTGAAACGAAATTCCACACGATTCCCATAAACCAAAACAATACTATATATATATATACATATGCACACAGCAAACACAAATACACAGGTCAAAGGGCTCCAATGCAGAGAAACAAATGAAAATAAAAAATAAATAAATAAATCCAAAATATTAGCTTCATTTTGATAATTTGGATTCGTAACTGATATCACTGAATCAAATAACTTCCAGAGAAGAACAATGAAGGACTTAACCAATCTTCAATTTTCAGCCCGGAAGAAAATCAATTCAAAAGAAGAAGAAGAACAGGAACAGAAGCCTAATCGGGAGGAGCAGCGATTACTTGTCGGAGAGAAGCTGAGCGAATCCCTGTGCGAGGAAAGTGGCGGAATGCGAGAGGAGAATCGCGTTGTGCGGGAACACAATCGCGCGGTGGAGCGACTCCACGGCGGCGATTCGGGCGGACTCGGCCTCGTCGGAGGTGGAACCGCCATTTTTGGGGTCGTCGGCGGGCAGCGCGGCGGCGAGGAGGGCCGCAAGCTGCTGCTGGTGGTGATGGAGAGTCTGCATCCCTCCCTAAGACTCCATGGATGGTGGTTTGTTGTTCCGATGAAGAAGCTATGGAAGCTCAGTCTCCAGATTTCCCTCCATAAAAGTCTCTTCTTCTTCTTCTTCTTCTTCTTCTTCTTCTTCTTCTTCGGGGTATAAATAAATGGCAAAAAAGAGCGATAAACTGTAATTTTGGTGGCGCCTTCTCCAATTTATCCCATTAAATTAAATTAAATGCTAGTTTTATTTATTGGGATATAAATTTATTTTTAATAATGTGGTGTCGTTTGTGATAAATTCGTTATAAGCTAAGCTGAGTTCATATTCGTTACCCATAAAGTATTTTTAATGCAAATTACGGGTCGCAATTTGGAGCCAGACACAAAACACGACACGATTTAAATGGGTCCGGGTCTATAATAAATGGATATGGGTCCAACCGTGTCGAACACGATTAAATAATTGGTAAACACGGCACGAACATAATAACACGATGGGACCCAATTAGACATGATTAAGGAGCAAAAAGTTACATTTTATATATTGTTATGTGCATTTTTCGTAACATATAAAAATTGGGCTCATTTTGGCAAAAGTCAAAGCCCATTAACAAAAGTCAAGCCCATCACCAAAGTCAAAGCCCACCCAGGAAAGTCAAAGACCCAAGGCCGACGAACCAAGACATTAGCGAGGCCCAGAGTCAAAGAGGCAACGAGGCGACAAGCCAACGAGGCGACGAGCCGACGAGCACCCTCGTCATAACTTGACGAGGGCATAACTTGTAATTATTCCACACAACGAGGAGATCCGAGACCACGAAGATCTCCGGGATATCCTCCGGATTCCCCCGAACTCAACACACGGACTCGCGGACAACCGGAAGACATCAAAGACGAATCGAGAAGCATCGACGACCCTTTTTGCAGGGCTAGGGGCCTCGACAACCCCCCTATAGCAGGGGAGAAATTCGCAGACCCCTGGAGGTGCAATTTCAGTGAATTGGTTTTCTTATAAATAGGAGCTTTCCCCTCCTCATTTCCACACTCACTCACAGTTTTCTCCAGAGCTTCTCTCTCTAGCTTTCTCTCTCTAGAAAAGTCGCCCCTCTCTCCCCCCAGCAAGAATTGCGAGCTTGCTGGCTAAGGCCCGACTAAGAGGAGTTCTAGAATAGAGTCTCAGCCTCGACAAGAGAAGTTGTTCGACGAGTCAACGAAGGCATCCCTCGTCGGGTGATCAAGGCCCTCGCCGTAATACGAACTTCGCCACCACGAGGGAAGTTCGACGGGGAGCTCGCCAACACCCGCGACGTCGACAAGGAGCATCCCTTAACAGGTTAGGCGCCCTCGCCAACCTCGACAAGGTCGACAAGGAGCACCCCTCGTCAGGTCAAGGCTCTCGCTGTGATACGAACTTCGCCATTACGAGGGAAGTTCGACACCAGCACCAACGAGGTCGACAAAGAACACTTCACGCCGGTAATACCCAGCCATCTGGCCAAGGGTCACCCCTGCGCCGCCAACATCGGCACTTCCGACGAGTCAAACCACATCGTCATTCACCCGTCGTTTATCACTAACCCCGAACTACGTGGGACTTGATTCTCTTAAACTGAGATACGTAGGCAGCCTCGCCCAACCATAAGCGACGGGGCACGGGCCCAATCTACCCTTTTTTGCAGGTCCTCCTTCGTTATAGGAGCTCGCCAAGGAAGGAGAATCACGAAGAATCATCAAGACCAGCTCGGAGCTTCATCAAGACCGGGGTTCGCCTAGACGAGGATACCGCCAAGACAAGGACTCTGCTCAGACGAGGAGCTTCGCCAAGACAAGGTCCTCGCCCAGACTTCGCCACCACGAGGGAAGTTCGCCGAGGATCGCCAAGAATAGCCCTGAGACTCATCGAAGACAACGGATTCGCCTCCAGCTTTGACGATCATTAGTCAACCCGCGTTGACTCAACATTCAATTATCCACGTGTTCAGCGGGTCACTCTCGGGACCCGAACCTTGGATCAGATCCTAAGTTAAAGCCATTTTTACGCGTTAACATATATGTTATTAAATATTTTAATACTTATTATATGTGAAATATATAGTTTTTACTTATTTATTACATCGTAAAATTGATGAACATAAAAAAGTGTTAATAAATTGTAAAAAAACTAAGATAATATAATTAAATAAATTAAGTTAAATAAGTATAAATTGAACTAATTTAACATTTTAAAATACATGAATATGTTAAACGGGTTAAACGGGTAGCCACGATAAACACGGTATGTAAATGGGGCGGGTTTGGATCTCATCTTCTAACACGATTAATAAATGAGGCGGGTCTGAGTCTACATAAAATAAGTAAAAAACGATTAAGACCCGACACGAACACGACACGAAACCTGAATTGCCACCCCTAATGCAAATATATAAAATAATTTTTTTTTATCAAATCTAAAATTTTACTTAAAAATTAAATATTTTAAAAAAATAATACTTATTTTTATTTTAAGGCTACCTTGCCACGAAGGGTGGTCGTCGAGCGAGATTTAGCTTGTCAGTTATTTGGAGTCTTTTGGGAGCCGTATATCGAGTCCCAAAGTGCTTCTGGAGCGTTCTTGATGTTCCGGTGAGCTTGGATTATCTTGTTGTTTAAAGTTGTTGTGAATTTATGTCTTGTCGAGTCTTGTAGGCGAGGGGTTGCACGTCGTCTGAAGGGGGCTCGCCGCGTTGAAGACCTTGACTTGGTCAAATGGAGGTCGACGTCGCCAGGAGAGCTTGTCTAGACGAGAACGTCATTGATGATTAAGTCAAAGAGGGGTCTTCGTCACCAAATGGGCTTGCCGTGGCGAGGGGTCGCCTGGATGACTTGCCTTGTCGAGAGAGTCGCCTGGAGAGCTTGCCTTGTTGAGAGGGTCGTCAATGACTTCTGCGGTCGCCATATATGGTCGCCGAGAACCTTCTAAGGTCGTCGTCACCTCACCGAGTCCCTTCTAAGATTGCCTGCTCCAGACGGTAGTCGGACTCCTTTTTAGGTCATTGTCGGATGTCCTTTAAGGTTATCGTTGGCCTATGGACTCCTTCTTTTGGGCTTCATCTTCCGGGCCTCACCCGATGGGCTTTGACTTTAACCTTTGGGGCCATATATTAATTAAGTCGAAAAAACGCTTAACAGATATTTTTGTCAATATTTTAAAATTTTTAAAAATATACTTATAATTTTGAATAATCTATTTTTTCTTTTATTAATGTAGAGTCGAATTTTAATGAAACTATAGATATAAATTGTGCTATTTCTTCGTGCAAATAAAATTACAAGCAACGAATTAATTAAATTTGCACGGCGAGATAAACCCTAAAATTAGCACCAGAACCTTCAGCACAGAGTCGCCGGAGCCGGCAAAGCAGGTCGCCGGAGAAGATGTCGTACGACGAGGTGGAGATTGAGGACATGGAGTGGAACGAGGAGCTCAAGGCCTTCACTTACCCCTGCCCCTGCGGCGACCTCTTCCAGATCACCAAGGAGGATCTCCGAATCGGCGAGGAGATTGCTCGATGCCCTAGCTGCTCTCTCTACATCACAGTCGTCTACAACCTCGAAGACTTCGCCGGAGACGCTGATCGGAACGCCAACAAAGGCCACCAACCGCCCAAGCAGCAGCCCATCTCCGTCGCCTGAGAATTATCAGGGTACTTTCGATTCCTATTTTTTTTTTCTAATGAATTTTGGTTTCTCTTTACTGTTTGTGCTTGTTTGATTATCGAATTGATGGAATTTAGCGATTGAATTTCAGTTTCTATGTCAATTTGCCGTAGTTGCTTGGTAATTGAATCGCTTGAAAAATTAGGTTAAATAGGTACGATATTGGCTCCTGTTTGTGCTTGATCTCGAAATATACAGAATTGAGTGGAGTTTGTACGTGTTTTAGTAATTTATATGTTGAAAAACCTTCTCTTTGATGTGAATTTACATATATATAGTGAATTCGGGCGGTTTGGTTAGTGATTAGACGAAGATTTTGAACGATATCAAGGCGAGAACAAGGAACTTATACTGTTATAGCATATGGAGATATCTATTCCGTTTAAAAGCGAGAAAGACGGACAAAAATTCGAAGTGATTAGCGAGGAACACGCGGAAGTTTGAATCTTCGTGTTAGTTCCATTCTTCTGTGTTCATGCAGGGATGTCACGTCGTCAATAAGGACTAGCTTAGTGGTCGAGTATTTGAACTTTCCCTTTTGAGGAACAAGGTTCGTCAAGTCCCACGACGTACAAAAAATTGAAAATACGCTCACCCTACCAAAAACGGAAGATTATCGCAATAGCTTGTTCACTGGAGCATTGGACAATCTGAAACTTCCTAATGATATATTGTTTGAGAACTAGGTCTTTACCAGCTACTTCATGTTTCTTATCATATTATCATCCGTTGTTAATGCAGTTTTTGCTTGATACAAACTAATCAAACATTCTTGGACGGAAGCTTTTAAATTATGCGATGTCTGACTAATAATTTGTTCTGTTTTGCAGTGACTTTTGCCGGTGGTGGATAATGATTTCCAAGTTTTGACCGAGTTATGTTCAGTTCAATCGAACGAGTGAGAGACGCCCTTCTTTTCTTCGTCTGTATTTTTTATTTAAGGAATTGAAGTAGCTTATTAGTCATTAGTTTCTAAAATTTTGATTTATTTGAGCAAAAAAAAAGTTAGTTGGCATTGGTTTACAGTTTACACAATGACACATTCATGTAACATAATTAATAGTTTTGCATATTCCTTATAAAATAGTGGATGTAAGCTTAGCTGAACTGAAACAATCCAACATATTCCTTAAACCATGCCAAAGTCTGGTAATTGACAGTCCGATGATCGAATGTCGCATTTTTATATTTTTATGTAAATCGAATGCTGTTACCGAATGATCTGATGGTATCCGGTCTGCCTCAAAATAATCACTTATATGCATAAAAATCGATATTCGGTATTTTTCTGTTCAGTTCAGGTCATCATGGGATAAAATGGATATTTAACGAGATGTTTGTCAAAGTTTGTATGATGTTGATTTTTTTTATATCGGTATGTAAAGTGTAAACAAAGTTTTTTTTGATTGATTACAAGATTTTGTAGTTCCAGTTTTATTTGACTAATCAAAATGAGCACATTATCACTAAATTTGGATTATTAAACGACTTAGTCATTAATAATCAGTCCTAATCAAGGTTAAAATAACCAACAGCAACCATAGGTTTGCAGTAAGTTAGCCTAATTTTTAGCTGACCGGTAGAAATCGTCAACGACCCTGCCGTTTTACAAAATACGGACTGGTTGGCAACGAGTAATATGTACCCAAGCCATGTACACACTGTCCTTCACACCCTCGATTTGGTTTCGGAAAATTATGAAATTTGGGCGTGGGTCTTTTGATCCCGTAACCCGTAAAAAAATAAAAATAAACTCATACAACAGATGAAAAATTACTATCCTTACTATCCTTTTAACATATTAAAAAGAAAACTATGCCGAAAAAGTATCCACTATTTGGGTAAAAAATATGTCTAGCCCTACGAAGTGACAACTCAAGGCCGGCTCAGAGTTGGTCGTGTTTTGTTGCGGTCTTAGATTAAGTAAAATTTTGAAGCCCTAAAGTATCTAAAAAATTATTTTTTCATATTTAATCAAATATAAAATAATATATAAACAAAAATTAGGCCTTTGAATTAAGGTAGCCAGAATCGCAGTCGCTGACCTTGTTCGCCAACACCTAAAGTCGGGCCTGCTTATTACCATTTTGAAAATGGTATTTATTGGTTTATATACTTGCATACACTTACAATTACAAATATATAATAGAATATTTATTATTCTTTTAAAGAATATTCGTCAATTACCAGTAAGTAGGGGTGAAAGCGGAACCGGGAACCGGTATATTTTTATTTTTTGGTACCTATCTCGAAAATTCGGGATTTTTTTTCTTGGTACCGGTTCCCGGTTCCAATTGTATATTTCCCTTTTTTTTTAAAACCGGAACCGGAACCGGGACCGGGAAAAATTCGTGAGAGAATCGTGAAAAAATTCATGATATAATTCGTGACTAAAACCGGGAGTAAAGCATTCGACTTCTCTGGAGTCGGGAGGAAAGCAGCGCCGAAATCACATAAGAGGGCTGGAATCATTCGAAGAAAAAAAGAAAAACTTGAGAGAAGGAAAAGAAACCGAAATCAAAGAAGAAAGCGAGGAAATCAAGCCTTTCGAAGGGGTGCAATTGACATAGAATAAACCATAAAAGATATTTCACAGAAGGAAATCAAACCTGGACAAGGAAAAGCCAAAAGCAGAGAGAAGGTGGGGATAAAGAGTCGCAAGCGAGGGAGATGAATGAGGAAGGAGGCATAAACCCTAATTTTTTTAATGGTAAAAGACGACATATAATTCTAAAGAAAACATAATGACATATTAAACCAAAACGACATAAAAATATTTAAAAAACGACATAAAAATACATAAACCGGAACCGGTACCAAAAATCGGGAAAAACGGTTCTGGTTCCCGGTTCCGGTTCACGGTTCCGAAAATCGGGAACCGGGAAGTACCGGTTCCCGGTTTTAAACACAATTTCCCTATTTTTTTCTTAAACCGGTCCGGAACCGGTACCGGAACCGGGACGAAACCGGGAAACGGTGACAAAATTTTCACCCCTACCAGTAAGTGAGTAAAGTTGTAAAATCTTATCAACACAAGTCGATGTCGGAATTTAAAAACTTACAATTTACTTATCGGCAAACCCATATCCGGTCGATTGACTCATAATTTAGACCACCAACATAACAATTCTTACAATTTTATTTATTTTTTATTTTCGCAGAAAGATCAGTAAATATAACTACGAATGTTCTAATTTTTTAGTGACATAAACTTCTTTTTTTTCACAGTTAAAATTTTCAGTTTTTAAGTGATTCAATATAATTTTCAATGTGTCGTTAAGGCGTTTCTCTCAAAAGTGCCACGTGTCCAATACTTAGCGGCACACCTAAAAAAATATCAAATCAATTGAATAAGTAGGCAGAATTTTGAAGAGAAACAAAATAATGAACATGAACTTAAGCCGTGAAATATAAGTACACATTAAGAACTTCAACCGTAAAAAACAGTGCATATTAAGAACTTCAGCCGTGAAAAAAGAATTTAAATTTAAATTTATATCATTATAAAAATAAAAATATTAAATATTTATGCTGCTTATTAAAAAATAAAAATAAAAAAAACCCTGAAGTTGTAATAAACTCGCGGCAAAACCTTAGAAACTTTAAACCTCGCCATTTCCTTCTTCTTCTTCTTCTTCTTCTTCTTCTTCACATTCACACTCATCATTCGTCTCTTCCCAATGAAACTCCTCAAAACCCTAATCTCCCACTCTGTAAATCCCGGCAAAATCCTCGTATCCGCCATCGCCGACCACCGATGCAGCTTCTGCGCGCTCGTCTCTTCCACCCATCGCACAGACCCACCTCCCGAAACCCCACAAACAGTCCCTTCCAGCGACCCCACTAACCCTAACACGATAACCCAGGAACACTTGCTCAGCCTCGTCAATTCTTCGCAGTGGGATTCGATCAAACGCCTCTCGCCAAATCTCTCGCCCTCAGTGACCTCGCAGACTCTCCGTCACCTCGAAGAAAGCCCCAATCTAGTTGCCCAGTTCGTCGAAAGCGTCGAGTTTCGCTCCCTCGATGCGAAAAGCGTTGGGCTTGCTACAGCCATTGTCGCGAAGCTCCCGTCTCCGCAACCGGCCCTGTGTCTCCTTAAGCAGGCTGTCTGTGGCGGGAGTGGATCGATCAGGGAGGTCTTCGACGAGCTGAGGGACGCGACGGAGCGATTGGGCGTCGGAAGGTGCGTCGTTTTCGATCTTTTCGTTAGGGCTTATTGCGAAACGAAGAAGCATAAGGAGGTTTTCGAGTGCTTTAACATTGTGAACCAGAATGGCATTGTTCTGAAGATTGAGACTTACAATGAGTTGTTGAGCTTTTTCTCGAAATCGAACATGCTCGAGACCGCGTGGGTAATTTACGCCGAGATGTACCGGTTGAAAGTGAAATCGAGTGTTTGTACTTTCAACATTATGATCAATGTGTTGTGCAAAGAAGGGAAGCTGAAGAAAGCGAAGAGCTTCGTCGATCACATGGAGTTTTTGGGGGTGAAACCGAATGTCGTCACTTACAATACTCTGATTCACGGGTATTGCTCAAAAGGGCGGCTCGAAGGTGCCCATACGATTCTCGTTGCGATGGAACAGAAAGGTATGAAGCCAGATTCATACACCTACGGTTCGCTTATTAGTGGTTTGTGCAAGGAAGGTAAGCTTGAGGAAGCTTCAAAGATCTTCCATAGTATGACTGAGATGGGATTGGTCCCAACTGCTGTTACTTACAACACTCTGATTGATAGTTACTGCAACAATGGCGATTTGGATAAAGCATTCGAGTGTTCGGATGAAATGGTTAAGAAAGGTATAAAGCCGACTGCTTCTACGTACAATTTACTGATCCATGCCTTGTTTTTAGAAGGTAAAGCCGGGAAAGCCGAAGAAATGGTTAAGGAAATGAGGGAGAAAGGGATAAATCCCGACGAAATCACGTATAATATATTGATCAATGGGGCTTGCAGGTGTGGAAACGCAGAGAAGGCTTTTCGCCTTCACGATGAAATGGAGAAGAAAGGGATTGAGCCCACGAGAGTGACTTACACGTCGCTCGTTTACGTTTTGAGCAAGCATAAGAGGATGAAGGAAGCCGATGAGCTTTTCGAGAAGATGACAAGCAAAGGCGTTTTGCCCGATCTAGTGTTGTTCAATGCCTTGATCAACGGTCACTGCGCAGATGGCAACTTGAAGTACGGTTTTACCCTTTTGAAGAAGATGGAGAAACATGGCATCTCTCCCGACGAGGTGACATACAACACGTTGATGCAAGGGCATTGCCGGCAGGGAAAAGTCGAGGAGGCCCGCGAGCTTCTGGAGGAGATGAAGAGAAAGAGAATCAAGCCCGATCACGTTAGCTTTAACACGCTTATTAGTGGCTACAGCAGAAGGGGTGACATGAAAGACGCTCTCAACGTTCGCAACGAGATGTTGAGCCTTGGCTTCAACCCGACCCTTCTCACCTATAACGCCCTTATCGAAGGACTGTCGAGAAACAAGGAAGACGATGCGGCCGAAGAGCTCCTCAGGGAAATGGTGAGCAACGGGATTACAGTCAACAACAAACCAGTGGAGAAACAGGGCAAGCTTGTCAATGACTGCGCTTCATGATCAACATGTTGCCTCTGTTCGGGGAATCGACACAAAGACTTTATACTACAGGAGAACAATTCACGATGATCGAAGAAGTGTTACAACGGAAGACATAGTACGATAAAATAAATGACGACTAGATTTTAATTAACCTTATAATGCTTCGATCCATCTGCTTCCACCACAGAGCCCCCAAGTATCTGATAAAAATATGTCGCAATGTAGAGTTAGAAACGGGCCGGAACAAGAAATGTAAAGCGAATTTTTTCGATCGAATTATGAAAGATTGGAAATTCATTCGTAGCTTTGCACCAGCATGACCTGAATGATTTGTCAGTTATTTTGAGCTTTGGAGTTTGGATATGGATTATCATCTTGTTCATGTGCTTTGTGTTTGAGCTTAATATTTTATTTAGAAAAAAAGACATTGATTATATTGATAAAAATAAATTACAATGCAAGATGCTAGAATGGTTAACGATCATTCAGTCAAAAATAAATTACAATGCAAGATACTAGAATGGTTTACGATCATTCAGTCTGTAAACGCCAAACAGACCTGGCTATATCTAGGGCCGTTTCTGAATTCGTTCAAAAGGACCTTTGACTGAGAGTAATTTAAAAACGTTTGTCGAAGCGCTTCGGTTTCGAAGCTGTAAAATAAATAAAAATGATACTAGAATCTCTAAAATTTGAGGTTTTTCTTTTCTGAAAGCCGGTGAATTCATGGCAAGTTAGTTATTATACAAATTTGCTTTTAATGGTAGGGGTGAACAAAAGAAACCGTAAACCGAATTTTTAACCGAAAACCGATCAAACTGATACCGATTAAACCGCAACCGCTTTTCAAGCGGTTAAAACCGAATATACCGAGAAAAAAACCGAATACCGAATTAGGTTAAAACGGGGTTTCGGTTTTAATGTGAAAATCGCAACCGCTTACCCGATTTTACCGCTTTAACTAAATCTAATATTATATTTATTATATTTTATTTACCATACCTATCAACACGTCAAAAAGATTTTTCTTATCTAATCTCTCGGTGTAATATTGTGTAGTATTAGTATTTAGTAATCCGTTTATGTGTAATAATTTATAATATTAACATTTAGTAGTATGTTTACGTGTAATATTAGTAGTCAGTTTATAGAGATGTGGATATTAATTTAAAAGCGGTAAATGTGGGCAAAAAACCGATAATACCTCAACCGAACACCGAATACCGATTATACGGTAAATGCGGGTTTCATCTTTAAAAATAGGGTATTCGGTTATCATTTCTAAAATACCGAAATGCGGTATTCGGTCTAATATTTGTCAAAAACCGTACCGAACACCCGCTTGTTCACCCCTATTTAATGGTGTCTTGTATGAAATGTGGCGCCTGGTATTTGCCTGATAATTAGCTTAATTTGTGGCAAATATCCTTATAGTGAATCATTTTCCGGGTGGTGTGAGGCTCTTTTGGTAGTGGAATGACGCTCAAAAAGCACAAGTAAATGAAAAATCTTTACATGTTATTGCTTGGTTTCACAATTTTGGACGGCTCAATCTCTTCAAATAAAATACGGTAAAACCATAAAAATATATTCATTGGAAACACTTCACACTCCACTACATGATGATCAAATGCTCATATAAATATATATATATTATCAACAGAAGGTTAATTATGTGTGGCCATGGCAAGGCCAAATGGTTTCCTACCTACAAAAATAGATTGTTATAAAATAAAATCTATAGCAACGAAAGCGAAACAGAAATCAACACGAGATTTTCTTTTTACGCGAAAACTCAATTGGAAAACATGTGTAGACGTATGAGAAGAATCCGCTGTAATCGAAAAATGTTTCAACGGAGAAGGGGAGGAATTCACTCTAATTGAAAATGTTAACAATGAATGAAAGATTGCAAAATTAAATGACGGATAGGTTTTAAGTAACTCTAAAATACTAATTAAATTTCCGCCAAAGGAATCCTTAGACATCGAAACCGAGCTGGCAAAGAAAACGGAGTCGGGTCGCGATAGGTTCGGCTTAATTGGTGGGATGGAAAGCCAAGCGTAACAAACTCATCTATATATATGAAGATTGACTTATGATCCCGTTACACATTGTTTTCCCCAAGAAATATCAAGTTTTTTTGGTAATAAGATATCAATCTTTTTTATGAGAGATTGTGCAGTGTCAGATCATCAGTGATCAAGTGTATTTTCCAAGCTTTGCTTTGTGGAAACACACGCACATTGCACCAATTATAATGCATTGCGTTGCCATGCCATTAATCCATATAAGTGCATATATATGCGTCTTTTTTCACGACTATATATATACATATATACTATATAATGTATATGAACCAAGTCCATGCCATATCTTGAAACCCTAGACAGTCTCCACAAATGGGCACTCTCTTAGGGCACATCGCGCCGGGCTTAGCACTCGCCGTTCTCGGACTATGGCACACCGTCAACACCGTCAAAACCTACTTCGTCAACGGGCCTTCCAACTTCCGAGTGGCGTACCACTTCCCATTGAACAGCCCGTCTTCGAGCCTCAAGCACGTCGAGCTCGTCCTCGTCGCGACCTTCTCCGTCCTCGCCATTGCCATGCAGATTCTCGACTTCCCATTCCTCCGCCTCAGCTTCGAGCTCGACGGCTTCGAGCACGCCACCATGTTCCTCCATGTTGCTGTGTTCTCCGGCTTCACCTTATATGCCGACGTCAGCAGGTCTTTGACGAGCCTGTCCGGGTTTATCGGGGTGCTCGCAGCGTCGGTGTTCGGGCAGGAGCTATTCCTACTCCGCTTCCACTCCGCCGACCACGTCGGGATCGAAGGGCACTACCACTGGCTCCTCCAGCTGGTTGTGCTCGTGTCGTTTGTGGTGGCTCTGGCGGCGGCTCTGTCTCCGACTAGTTTCCCGGCGGGGATCGTACTCTCCGGTTCCGTCGTGTTCCAAGGCTTGTGGTTTGTGGTCATGGGGTTGGTGCTGTGGGTCCCGCGTTTTGCCCCGGCCGGATGCGCCCCACGATCGGCCGATGATGAGACGATCGGTGCGATCGTGTGTGGGTCCGAGGAGACCGATGCGCGGGCGAGGGCGGTGGCGAATTTGCAGTTTAGTTGGTTAGTAGCTGTGATAATGGTGTTCACGGGGGTTGTGGCGGTGAGAGCGGCAGGGAAGCACGGGGCGAGGGACGTTCCGGGAGAGTACGAGCGGCTCCGGAGTAAGGGACCGGAGGTTCGGATCGCCATGGACGTGTTCAGACCGCCTCATCTTTGAGACTGTAAATGGGCGCGTCGAGTGATGAATAAGTATACTAGACTTTGTAGAAGAGGATTCAACCAACCTTTTATGCACTACAATTACAAATGAATGAATATAAATATTAATATGAGACATGACTTTGTTTATAATGAATATGAACTTGAGGTGTTTATCTTAAATTTTAATGTTTAAGCGGTATAATTTTATGCGAACCGGTATGATAAATTCACAAAAAAAAAAAAAAAAAAAAAACGCAGAAGATAATGCGGTCAATGGGAATTCACCAAAGCGATGAACCCCCGTCTCCTTTGAATGATTATCGACAAAGCAATGAAAAAAGTTGAACCAAGTCCGTCGAGAGCAAGGTTCGAAGCTATCCGTGATGCACGAGGGAAATTCAGTCCGAAAATCAAACATAATCTATACGCTAATCGTAATTAAATAAATTAGAAGGGAAACTAAAAAATAGCCTTAATGACTGAATTAAATCGTAATTAAATGAAAAAGAAGTAAAGCATATAAAAATTAATTATTTGCCGAGTGTGCTTATATTGTATAAGCAATTTCGCAAACAAAACCATGCAAACACTTGTATTGATTTATCATTTCAATGATATGCTACTTGGAAACCTTAGGCATAGACCCACTTCTCATTCCGTTAATCTAGAATATTTCGTTCTGAAATCTTCATTGCGTGGTCTTCAAGGAACTTGTCGGGTCTGAACTCTAGCGGATTCCTCCCGACCGTGGGTCATTATGCAAATTTTGAAGGTTGACCGATGAACGGGTGCTGCAATATTCGTGTCAGAACCGGCTCATCGGACAACCTTCATAATTTGACCTTTTTCTCGGTCAACCTTCAAAAATAAAGTTATGGACCGGATGAAACCAATTGACATCTGAACTCTTGGCAAAGTACATAAGCTAACTCGTAAAACACTTTGAATAACGAATGACCCAATGAATAAATTCAGCGAACATGACTATATTTATTGGTCAGGATCACAAAATCTTAGTTGCGTGGTCTTCAAGGAATCTCTCGGGTCTGAACTCTAGCGGATTCCTCCCGACCATGGGTCATCATGCAAATTTTGAAGGTTGACCGATGAACGGGTGCTGCAGAATTCGTGTCAGAACCGGCTCACTGGTCAACCTTCATAATTTGACCTTTTTCTCAGTCAACCTTCAAAACTAAAGTTATGGATGGGATGGAAGCCTTTGACACCCGGGCCCTCAGTAAGGTACATGAGCTAACACGTAAAGTACTATGAATAACGAATGACTCGATGAATAAATTCAACGAACGTGACTATATTTATTGGTCAGGATCACAAAATCTTAGTTGTGTGAACCTCTCGAGTCCGAACTCAAGCGGATTCCTCCCAGCAATGTCATTATGCAAATTTGAAGGTTGACTGATGAGTGGCAGCTGCGAAATTCATGCCAGAATCGGCTCATCGGTCAACGTTCATAATTCGACTTTTTTTCTCTGTCACAAGCTAACTCGTAAAGCACTTTGAATAACGAATCATCCGATGAATAAATTCAGCGAACAACGGGCGGACTATATTTTTAGTCAGGATCACAAAAGCTTATCTTAGTCAAATTAGGAGCGGCACATGCCAAATCTGGAAAGATTTGGCTCACTTGCCACACTTTGGACTCTGTACGTGCTTGGCACACGCTTTGGCGCCCCTCCTTGCAGCCTGTCTGTCGTGTCGGGCGCTATCCTATGATGGTGCGTGTGTCCGGCGCGCCGGAAAGTGACACATGCATGGGAGGATCCCGGCAATTTTGCATTACAATTTTGTGTCATTTAGGGGCTGATCTTAGCCTTTATTTTCGGCTTTAATTGTTGTTATTTCGGTTATTTACTTCCGACTTTACCGTTATTTGTTTCAGTTGTTATCACTCCTCTCCCCCCTCTCTCTTCGATCAATATTGAATAAGCAAAGTCGACCTTGGCGTGCCCACTCGCTGGCCACTAGGCTGTCTTCCGTTTTAGCCTCCTCTTGAGGCCCGCCTTCCGCAATTTGCGCGTGCAGCCTAGGCCCATGGCCGGTTGGGTTTAGTGTCCGCAAACTTCGGGCTTGGCTCCTGCCTTCATTCCTCAATGACCCGTCCTGCTTGCTTCGTCTGCGCACTAGACGCCGCGTGCCTGGCCCGCCGGCCGAGTGACATTAACTAGAGTCATTTTATTCTTATTATACGTTATGAAAACCAAGCAAAAAATAAACTAATTGGCTACATTATTAATGTATTGAATAATCATATATATAGAGAGAGAGAGGGAGAAGAAAGTTAAACCAAATTTGGGAGATCAATTACATGATCAACAATGATTATGGCACAAAAAAAAAAAAAAAATTACTACAAAACCAGCAAGATGATCACGTCATCAAATCAGGACTCGGACTCCTCCACGAAGGCCTCCATCCTCAGCAGCACGAACCCGACAGCGACGCCGGCGAGCACAAGCCCGTTCATGATGGCGGCAATCCTGAAGATCTCCGCTGCAGCATTGCACGTAGATGAGGCAGACCCGCCCTTGCCGCCACCGGCCTTCGGGGCTCTCAGCGAGCTCACGATCCTCGCGAACGACTGCTCCGTCGAGACCGGGAGGCCCACCGCCACGACGCCGCTGCCCGCCTTGAGCCCCGCGAAGGAGTTCATGCCCGCCAGGTAGCGCACCTTCCTCGGCGCGGCCTTTCTCGGGCCGGCGGTGGCGACGGAGGCCGCGAGGGGAGAGATTGTGATCGAAGATGTGGCCATTCTCGCTTGCCTGAAAGTTTGTGAGAGAATTCAAAGTCGTGTTTGTGTGGTGATGAGTTGAGTGAAGAGAAGAGAAGAGAAGTATAAAGATGATGACTTGAAAGGATAAGGTGGGAAATGTGATGGTTGGTTCAGGAAGAGATTAGATTTTTTATTTTTGTTTTCAAAGTAATGAACTATAAAAATAAGGGATATTAGCGGCATAAATACCAAAATTTATTTAAAAAATCAACTTTAAGTACTCCTTCCTTGTTTTAACCGGAAAAAATACCAATGCTTTTCTCTCACGAGTGCCTATCTATAACGTGAGAAATAAATAATAGTATTTTGTCTGACTAAAACAAATAATGGATATTTAATGCTAGTTTTTCAAACACTTTTGGATATTTGTGCCGCAAATAAAAACAACTACCCGAATGATTCGGGTACACCGTGTCATGCTTAGTCAGTTTTGTTGTTTCTTCCTTGCTTTTTCCCTCATCAGCTTTGCTTTTCTTGGTCACCAAACAAAATAATCTAAAGACTCAAATTCATTATAATCCAAGTTTTCAATTTTTATACTGCTATTAATATTCGACGGTTTGCAGGCACGGAAGTTTTAGATGCCGATAAATTTTTTACAGCAGACCGTCGATCGACAATCTATAAATAAGGGCCGGTAACAAGCTGATGTCGTGTCGTCCGACCAAAAAACAAAAACCTTATAGCGATGAGAGCCGCAGGTATTTCTTCTTAAAATCCACTAATCAGGAGCAAAAAGTTCGACATACCTTCAAATTTTTGTTATATTTCTCGGCTTTATATAAAACGGCACGGGTTATCATCGGGTTTCAGCTCAAAAAATGAGCATACTACCCATAGCAAACCCAAGGTTGCCCTACCTTGGTGCAATTAGAAATAGGACATTGCACAACAGAGATGTAATTAACTAATTATTAACCAAAAGGGCCGCCTATTTTCGGACTAATGCTAAATTATAATCTAATAATTTATAATCCTAATCAAACACCCAAAAAAAAAAAAAAAAAAAACTATCCTAGAGACGCAGAAAGCAATCATCTTAGTCCTGTTCGATATCAACTAGATTGCACAATCTATTTACAACCCTAACAAAGATGAAGCATAACTTATATCCAGATCAATAAAAAAAAAAAAAAAACCCTGCTTCAAGACTCCACATTGACAAATCAGATACCTAAGCCATTTGATTAAATAACCAAATCAGCCCCTAATTCCTGATCATCCTGCCGTGGCTGATGCCGTGCGGCGGGGTTTGGCTCATCATTCCGGCTTCTTCTTGAACACGGAAAGTGGTGACCTTAAGCACGATTTCCTTGGTTTTGAGCATCTCAAAGACGCAAACATCTCCTTCACCCAAGTTATTCTCCACTGTGAACTCGTACCAGCCCTGGCTTAGCTTGGCCCTACCTCCTCGGAAAAGGCACCGAACCGACCATTGACGCCCGTCTGCCGACTGAAGCTTGATGAAACCCGAAACTCCACTCAAGTTTTTCTCGGCAAAGCAAGACGGTAAGTACTGCAAAAATAAATGAATTATTGTTAATGTTTGAGCTCTGCGTGCAAGAAATTAGCATCTGAAGATAGCTAGCGCGTAAGAGTGAAAGTTTACACCAGAAACCCAATATCCAAACTATTCTATTTAAGAAAACCATGTAATCGGTTTTTAATCGAAACCGCTTTGAAAACTGTTTTCGGTACATGGATGTGTTTCGGTATTGTTTCTCAATGGAGCTAGTTTAAAAACCACTATGAGAAAGAGAAAAATAAAAAATAATTTTTTCATTTATCAACAGTCTAGATGTCACGGTTTGCATTTTGAAAACCATTTTTGGTAATTGGATCTGATGTGTTTTGGTAGTTTTACACCAGAACCGGTTTAAAAACTGCTATAAAGAAGAAGAAGAAAGGACAAAAAGGTTTCCATTAATCAAGATCCTCGATATCCGGTTTGAATTTTGGAAGTGACAAAAAACCAGAACCGGAATACTGGTTTCGCTCCTACTAGCACGGGCATAACACTGAAATAACTAACCATTATGCATCCCCGGTAAAGATACGATGGTCGAAGGACGACCCTGCAAAAAGGGTTAATGGGCTCAAAGGTTTTAGCGGTATTGAGAGCCCTCTCTCTTTCTTCAGCGGCCACTGTCCTCTTTCTGGCAGAAGCACTTTCGTAAAATCTAAAACGCATATCCATGTCCTCTTCTTGCTTTATGGAAGACTCCTGCTCGTCTGCATAAACAGGGTATAAATATATAATTTTTTATGAATATTTTACTTCTATATTCAGTACATATGTAAATCTATACATAAAGTTTAGGGGCAAATAGGCAAATAGCCAAACTTCAAACACTAATTAGCCAAATAGCCAATGTTTTAATTAATATTGCCAAATAGCCAATTAACCACGTTAATAAATCACGAAAGACCGGATTACCCTTGTATTAACGTGTATTAACGTGGTTAATTTGTTTAAAAATAAATTATTATTTTTTTTGAAAAAAAAATAAATTTTTTGTTAAAATTTTAATCACGATTTTTTATTTTTAAATAAATTAACTTCGTTAATACACGTTAAAAGGGTATTATAGGTATAAAATATGTTATTATACAAGTAAATATTCTTATTTTTAAGAAAAATTAACTTAGTTAATACATGTTAATATGTTAAAAGGGTATTATAAGTATAAAATATGTTATTAAATAACCATTTGGCTATTTTGCAAAAGGAAAGGTTGGCTATTTGGCTAATCAAACGTTTCAATTTGGCTATCCCATGCAATATCTCTAAAGTTTAAGATCTAGAAATTCATAAATGTATTATGAAATATCTAGAAACTAACGAGAATATACTTGAACGTCTATATATATATGTGTGTGTGTGTACATTTTCGATGACCGTGGTATCCGGGTATTTTTCTCCAACCAGGAGACTACCCCAGTGGCCCCAATTGTTGGGTCCAGGGGGAATCGAACCTGGGTTGTGCAAGAACCTAAGTATCGCCCTTACCACTAGACCAACCCCTTGGGGTTGAACGTCTAAAAATATTAAAGCAAAATAATAAACTAAATTAAATGTTATAAAATTATAATGAAGAAAATATTAATAAGTTTTGAGTCGAAGGGCTTACCCATTTTTCGCTTCTTCCTCCCAGCTTTCTTAGATTTTAGAATCGTTTCTTCGGAATTCTGCAATTTGACTTCATCGACAGGCCTTTTGTGCTCCATGACGCTAAACTGAACACCTATATTTTGAGTCAGTTGATTTTCCTCTTGGAAATTACCAGCACCCTTTGCCGGATTATGCAAATTACCTTCATTGCCCCAATTTACGCAGTTAAGTTTAGACCCATTGAACAAATTCTGTAGTGATGGAGGGTTGAAAACCTTGCCTGGTGTCATCTGCTCGGCGCGTTCACCAAAAAGCTTATTTTTCAACGGACCCGAAGACATACGCGACGAGGGCATACCCGGGATTTCATCAGAATCATCATCCTGCATCTCTTCAAACATCTGATATCTGCTTCCATAGATAGCTTGTGGGCTATTGAGAGCATTGGATTGGTAGTTGATCTCAGAAGTGCTCAAGTTAAACGCATAAACGTTGAAAGATGAATTTCCTTCGTATCTGAAGATCAAAAGGTGCCCCGCCCTGATCCCATAGCGTTCAGCGAAATCTTGCCAACCTTCATGAAACCAAATTTTGTTTTCAGCTTTCTTCAATCCTACACGCCACACATGGCCGTCGGGGACTGTGATTGTAGCAACGGTTGACAGCTCATCCTTGAATTTCTTGATAAAATTATCTGGAATTCTCTGCATGATATACACAAATTAAGTTAAACATCTTTGATAAACCTCAATTCCGATAACAGTTTCTCCTACTGCGAGTTTAATGTTAATAAACAATATAAAATGTCATAGCAAACAAATAACAGTATCTATCATTAATTTATTACTAACTTCATTCCATCGCATAACGCACTATATTACAATTACCAACTCGGTTTTCTTAAAATTTGAAGTTAAAAACAAAGGATGTTGGAAATATTGTCTAATCTTTCACACTTTAAGAGCTGAAGGAAACAATGTATGACTGATTATTCTCTCAAGGCAAAGAGTAGTATAGTGCATTGGTTATTAGTACATTTCGGACCGAGGAACTAGAGAATCTGGCAAAATATCGTAAACGAATAGAAAAATTCAAATAAAGCATTTGTCTAAACTCTAATAAAGTAAAACGGGTAGCCAGAGTTTGGGGCGCGGTAATCTTCTCTATCATTCAAAAACGGCGAAAAGGTCTCACATTACCCGAATTTTACCTGCCCAATTTTCAAAACGAGCTGTATTGCTAACCTACGAATCTCCGAAAACGAGTGATGAAATTGCGAATCTTTTCAATTTCGAATGACATTAATCTTATCAACCCGTATTTCGCCCGTAAGTTTTCACTGTTCTAACCCCGCACAATCTCGGCTTAAACCAGAAAAATCAGTCAAGCAGAGAACAGAAATCATTCTCCCACTATATTCTACAGCTTAACCTAATCACCAACCAAACAATCCTAAGTGTCCTTAGCCATGCAAAGAAACCAACTTTAAAGCTCGACAATCTCCAATTTCCCTTCAATCCGACAAACCCCATTCAGAGAGAGCTCTAAATTGAGTCATCGAAGCAATTTTCTCAGCAATAGAAGTTCAAAAAGTACCAGCTGTTTGGCTCTGACGACGGAGGAGACGATCAGCTTGTGGAAATACGGCCTCGGCATTACGATTGCGATTCTCCCTCTCTGTCGAGAGCTAGGTCTTTGGAGCTCAAGACGAAGAAAGAGCGAATCCTTGGCCCTGAACAAGCTTGGAAGCTCGGCTGCAATGGCGAGGAAGAGAGGTCGCGGTCAGATCTAAGAGGAGTGAGGAGAAAGGCGTGGTTTCAGGGACTGGACTTTCTCTGCAGAGTCAAACCCAACCAAACACACGCCATTTTTAACGCTTTTTTCTTATACAAATCGAATATATATATATATATATATATATATATATATATATATTATATAGTGTACCTAATTAATTCAGTCTAAAGCTAAAGGTGACGGACGAGTCGAAGCTGAGTCGTTCTCCACTCGGTCCGAGTTGGCTAGTCTGACTCTGAATTTATAACTTCGTAGTTTGTAATTTTATCTTCTAAATTTTATAATTTCCTTTTTTTTTTTAGTGAAAATGGAAACGTAGTTGTCAAAGTCGTTGAATTCAGAAAAATAGTAATGTTTACAGTTGATGTGCTATCTATATGTATACTCGATTTTTTTATTTTTTATTTTTTTATATTAAAGATGTGCACAATTTTTATATTTTTATCATAATTCATTTTTTTCTTCAAATTCTATGAAATAACTTATTGGTTCAAAAGTTAAACATAGATCTACAACTTCGATATTTTATATTTTAGTAAAATGTTAAAAGGTGTTATAAAATATAAACTCAAACATAAAATTAGGCGATAATGTATGGTAAATATTTGTTGTGGGTCAAATTTCATATATTTAAAGATGTTTTTTGCTCAACCTTAAAATTAAAAACTTGTAAATCTATCTCTTAGCTTTTCATCGATAGGTTATTTGGAAAATTTAGACAACAAATCAGTGAGTTATGCTAAAAGTCTAAAAATACAAAAATTGTGTTACCACAGGGCTAATATTCCAAAAGTCGGTATTGTTAACTTTGAAATCGGTGTTGCTCACATGGGAAGCCACGCGTAAGCAACTAACAGCTACATGGACAACATGTGACATAGATGGAGCCCATAGTCAACGCACGTTAGGTATTTTTGCCCACTTTCAAAGATCGGTTACATGTCACCCTTGTTGATATATATATATATATATATATATATATATATATATATATATATATATATATATATATATATATATATGTATATATATATATATATATGTATGTATTATTGTCGTTATCAACCCAAAATATTTAACCCCATGTCTAAATATGCCGGAATCGGTTAAATATTAGTGGTATTATATCTATACGTGAATACCCATTTAGCCAACAAAAAAAACTATAGGTTATTTATGGGTACACCAACGAGTATTTAAATAAAATGATAATATTTTTATCATATAAATATAAAAAGTAAAATTATTTTGTAATATAATGATAATGTAATTTAATACCGTTTTAAGAGTCAGTAATGGGCCGGATAATAAGAAAATTTTAAATCCATTTTAAGAGTCGGTAATGAGCCAGATGATAAGTTAATATATTCTCAAATTTTGTTTTTAACAGCAATAGTATCTATAGATAATAAAATAATGCTAGGGGCCAAATTCTGTCCATATTCTATTAAGATTTGTTACACATAAGATACGTTACGTTTACTATTAAACTTTAAACCATTATTAATTCAACGCTTTTATTAAATTTGATACATCTGTGTGTCTCTTATTATCTTAACAGATATTAACTCGACATGAACGAAATTAGACTTCAACGTTGTCGGCACATTAAAGTACACAATTAGGTACTTATGCCGCAGGTATCCCTAATTTGCTAAATTAGAAGATAAAAAACACCATCTTCATATGGACAACACATATAGTGGCTTCCCTTGTGAGTTTATGTCGTATATGCCCTTGATTGGTTATTCTTTTTGGCCTAATAGCTAAAAATAGGATTAATAATCCTTAATTCGTTGAAGCCTCTTTTGTCTGATTCATTGTTCTTCTTTGTTCCATCATGCACGTCCAATTTCTCATATATACTGGCCATTTGCGTAGTACTAAAATAAAATTGATTGATTTAAATTCCTTGTTTTAATCACCAAATTAGCAGATGCATAACTAGATCAAACTATACAATTTTTCATCTCTTGCGTTTGACCTTTCAAGGCTATGGAATCTCGAGGAATATGTGATCGAGTTTCGATGCTGTTCGTGATCATTGCAACGATGATTGTGATGGCGAATCCGGCGGCTGCGGTGCTCGGAATCGGGGAAGAAACGGATCCGAACGACGTGTTTGATCCGTGCTCGGATAGCAAAGTCCAGAAGTTCGATGGGTTCACGTTTGGCCTTGCGTTCTCTGAGAAAGAGAACTTCTTTTTCAATGACACGCAACTCTCACCGTGCGATTCTCGGCTCTTGCTTTCTGACGGAAGAGCGCAGTTGGCGGTGTTCAGACCGAAAGTCGATGAGATCTCTCTTCTGTCTATGGATAACAACACCATTGATCTGGTAAAACTTGCATTAGTTATATATATGCATATTTGTATTGTTTCCTCTTGTAGTTTCTCAAATGGTGTTTATGCATAACGTTTCTAACTTGAGATATTTGCGGTATAAGTACACAATTTTGCAACAAGTGTGCTAGTATATTCCCAATCTTATTTTTAGTGACAATAGTACCCGAAGGCCACAAAACACTGTCGAGGTCCAATTTTGTCCGTGTTGAGTTACTGTTTGTTATGCTCGAGACGTGAGTACATATATAGTTTATTACAAGTGTTAAACCAATGATGTTTTCAAAATTTAATTGTAGACGTGCATGTGTCCCGAACATTATGTCAGAATCAAAACCTCTTTGGAAACCTTTTCGAGCTTGTTTTGGCTTAAGGATTACTTTTTTTCTGATTTAAACGAAAACTAGGTGACCAAATGAATTACTATCAAAGTCTTTTTCTTTAAGTATGTCTAAGATTACTTGATCAGTATTTGTACTTGAAAGACACAAGGGAGAAATTTGAACCCTGCGACATTAGAGAGAGAGAGAGATTACTTTGATACATGGCTTATGCTTCATGGACTCTCATGAATTTTCAGGCCTATTCGGGCGGGTACATGGTGGCATTTGCCGGGCGAAAGTATGCAGCGAGATCACAGCCCAAATTGGTGGCTGACGGAGCTTACACCATCACAAGTTTCACTTTGGTAAGTGTCAAAGACTCAAAGCTAAAATCTCTTCTCATCATGTAAAACCACATTTGTTTATAGGCACTGGTGTCACACTACATTTGGTGTCATTCTATAATAAGTACCGTGGACGATTGTTTCACACTCAACTAATGAAGATGGTATTCAATATAGTGAAACCGTTTTTTTTTTTTACATAATTAGAATACCGGTTCCGGAATTCCAAATCAGGAATCCGGTCTTCTGAATTAGGATTTGAGAAACCATCGAATAGGATGTAGGTTTCACTAATTAGTAATTCGTCCTTTTTTCTTTCTATTTTCAGATACTTGAGTTCCGAAGCGGTACGCTTCAAAACTTCCACTGGAAGAATTCAGGGTGCCAGAAGTGTCGCGGCGACGCTTCTGAGTGCCACAATGGCCAGGAGTGTGCGGTGCCGAGCTCCAAGTGCAAGACCGGAGGAGGAGATTTGGATTGCAATTTCACCATTCAATTGGGGTTCGCAGGCACCGACAATAATCTCGATGCCCTCAACTCCTGGTACGAGCTCAAGAATCTCGGACGCTACTCGCTCTTCGGTCTCTTCTCCAGCGTCAGAGATTCCGTCATGGGAAGATCCGACAACGTTTAGGTTGCATTGTGTTTGCACTAAATAGCACTTCAAATTATTCAAATCAATCACTAAAAAGTCAGAAGCAACTAGTTTTTTTATTATATTTTCAATTTCATATAAATTATGAAGAAAAAAAAAAACCAATTTAGCACTAACTGAACAATCTTTTTTAGCTTTTAAGCTTCACTTTTCACATGTGGAAAAAAAAATTGCGAGGTTAAATTCCATCAAAATACTTGGTAAATAATTTATCACCTACAAATTTACCAATTTCTATAATATTGACACATTTCTTGAATGGTATATTATATTAAAGCATATCCATTGCAATTTCTTTCCACATGTGAGTAAAATTCAAGAGTTGCAAAAAGAAAATTACTCACTTACACAATACAAGCTTTCTCTAGCAATCATAAATACATGTAATAAGATTACTGAAAGCTTTATCTTTGGCAAAATTAGTGACTCCATTAAGCTATTATGGAATCTCACTCAAAAAGAAACTCTCCATCCTCTTTCTTCAACTTTTCTTTTCTTTCTTCCGTTACAAGTTACGACTGCTATCAAGTCTCGGCAACATCCTCACAATCTTCTTCACCTTCACCGTCAGCATCCACAAGGTCGTTATCCAAAAGCTTCTCTTTCCCACCGTCATCTTCTAGATCAACGTTATTTGAGCCATCGAGTTTATCATTAGAGTTATCAGTCTTTGCCTGAGCACGATTGGTTTGAATGAGGTAGTGCGCGACGGACTTGTAACCGAGCTTTAAGACCTGTGAAAAAAAAAAATAAGTACACCATGAGAATCAAAGAAAATGATTTATATATACTAAAGAGCATATTTAAGCCAGACCAAGTATTATTTTCGTCTTTTCGAGACGGAACTATATTTTGAAAATATCTCGTACCAACCTTCTTGTAGATTAAACCAGTAGGCATCCATCCTTTTGCCTTTCTGCAGAGACTGCAATTGCAAATATCACGACAAACCGGACAAATCCACTTACGATTCTGACTAGCTTCAATCACATTCTCTCCGTATCTGGGGAAGCGAAAAACTTAAGTCATGACTACATTCACAAGACAAGGCTTATTACTTATTTGGATCCGCATTTTAATGTTCACCACTTCATCTTGTCTTATTCATCACTAAATCATGTCCAACCCAGCTAACTTTATGCTGCATGCATGTAATGCCATGTCCTTAACCCTAACATATATGTCGGCGCTAAAGTAATGCAGTGCATCGACATCTAAAATAAGTAAATACGAACATATTGAAGCAGCCGACTGAAGCAACTAAATGGAATAAAGGTACCGCTTTCAGGAAGTAACGGCTTACCTTGAGTATAAGCAGTCTCCACAAAACTGTCCAGTGACCAATTTGCATTTGCAGCAATGGGTATGCGTACCCAGAGTTTTCTGCCTGCAAGTTCGAAACTTTGTTGTAAGTCAAATATAACCAATCTAAAGTGACATTTCGAGTTACGGATGGAAAGTGCAAAAAACGTATTTATATTGCAATGTCGAACCAGAATGAAGTGAGTCCCGCTAGCTATCGTACAAAATCATCACAAACCATTCTCCGTTTACAACAAAGGCGTAAAAACTAAAAAGAACTAACTCATCAAAATGGAACATAACCGAATGAAACTAGCACGTCTCTTTTCTCCTACCACAAATAGCTCATTGTTATGAGCTTATTATATATCAAACCCAAAATAGCAACGGACGTATAGAGAACAACGAAAGAGTAGTTATACGTGGAAACCCAATTTGGGGGGGAAAATGTTTCATTTAACGAGATAGTACGAAAACTAAACAATAAACGGAATTCGAGTCACTAACCCCAATCCCAACGTCAACTGTGACAGTCGTCGTATATATGATCAAGCAATCAAATTTCTTGTCGTAAATGAACCCCTAACTTCCAAGTTACAAGAAAACCCCAATCCCAACGCCGCCACTGAACCCCCACCATAAAAACGGATTCGGGTCACTAACTAAGACAATCGTATATATATGATCAAGCAATCACATTTCATAATTTGTATCTAATACAAAATTACTTAAAACAAGTGAAATTCTCTCAAAATCATGATATATACTAGAATCACAATCAACAATAAAATCTCTGACAAGAACAGAAAGAAAGATTTTGTTTGTTTGTTTGTTTGTTTTGGAAATGGCGTCCATTACCTGCACTGATGACAAGTCTCGCCATTGACAGTGTCGTAAATGCGTTTTCCGTCTTCCCCATAGCCATCCACAAGCGGAGTCCAAGCCGCCACGGAATCTCCCAAAGCCCTCTCTTGCTCTTCCGAGTAGACCTCCGGATTCGAACCTTCCTTTATACGAATCCCCAAATCCTCCCCAGTTTCCCTCTTCCTCTTGGGCTGGAGCTCCGCGTAGCTCACCGGTTCCATCGAAGTCAACCTAGGTAAAAAAAAAAAAACTCAAAACACCCTCCGTACTTTCCCGGGAAACAAACGGAGAATCACAAACCTGGAAGAGCGCCTGGAAGGGGCTTGAGTCGGCGGTTTCTGCTTATCGGAGGCGTCGGCGGAGCGTCTCCGCCGAGGAGCAAGGGCGCCGGATTTGAGCTTGTTTGCGAGGTCGAAAAGCCCCAGCTTCTCCATCCTCTCCTTGTTCTCTTTGATCCTTTGGTCCCTCGACTGCTCGTAGCGCGAGGAGGCGTCGGCGTCTTCCTCAGTCGCTCGAGGTCTCTTCCTCGGACCCGCCATTGTTAGCCCTGTCGAGGTCAGAGAGAAAGAGAGTTGGGCTGTGCATGGAAAGCTTCTGTTCTGTTCGGCGGGGTGTAGAGAGGCATTTTCGGAGAGCGAATCATCGATTGACACGTAAGTATGCCAAGTGCCAAACAGTGCAACACTGGTTTCATACTTTCATTGTTTATTATTTTTTGGAATTAATGCTCGCCAATTCGCGCCAAAATTGGAAAATAATAAAATCGTCCCCTAAAAAAAAGGAAAATTTTATTGTTGGGAAATTTACTTTTTATGCCACTCTATTTTTTAGTTTCGCTAAAATATACTCTCTTTTTTTTTTAATTAAAAATAGTCAAAATAAAATATACCCTCTGATTATAATTTGACAGTCTACTCTCTATATTCTTAGTCTTTTTTTTTTTTTTTTTAATTCTTATAACATTTAAAATTGTGAAATTTGACTGTTGGTAATACTTTAATTTTAACAAACATTGGTATTTTGTTGTAAAAATATATTGAAAAATAGGTGTATAAAATATCTTAAATTATGAGTAAGGTAAAATTAAATAATTGAAAGGTATAAAATAAAATTGAAATGTATTTCAAAAGTATGTATAAGCTATTTATAAAAACTCAGATGGTATAATTTTAGAAAAACTAAATATAAAGAGCATAAAAGTGAATTTCTCTTCTTCTTAGGAGAAATGAAATCAATCTTACATGTTTTAAACATGTAATCTTTCATGTTTTAATATAAAGATTACTAAAATCCTAATTCTTAAGAGTTCATTTCAACTAAATTTAAAATACTATTATGGTGTGTTTCATTTTTTGGAGCATTGCCATATTTTTCTCATGTGAGGTTAATCTGGTGATTAGAAGACAGACGTTATGCAAAATAATTTTCTTTCATATTTAACCTTCAAAAACATTTTAATTTGTAAAATTCAACTCTAGTTCACAATTCATATTTCGATATGTAATCGATATTTTTTCTTCTTCTTAAATCCGCATTTTTTTTAATTTCGTTTCGTACATCCATAAAATCGGAGATCCACATTCTGTTTCGTCGGTAGTTTATCAGCACCGGCTTTTCAACACTATCTCCGATTCGAGTTTTTAATATTGTTACTTTCATAGTAATTAATTGTAACATGTCCCAAAAAATTATAAAAACAAAACATTTACATGAAAAGTCAAGGAAAAATGATGATAATAATGAATATGCAAAGCCTCTGTACACAAGACCTATCTAGTTATCTACACTTGCACAGTTGAATGATATTTGCAAACTAATTTCTGTACCTAACCAAATTTTTCCACATCATACTACTTACCTATCTAAGATCGCGTTTCTACACAAAAATCACGACTCAGAAGCACCGTCCCGAGACCCGTCTATCTTGCGGACGTTCTCATCTCGAAAACGAGAGACCGAAATGGCACAAGATACACGAATTACCTTCCTATACAGGTTGATGAATGTGCGTATTCTCATGCACATCGAGAATGAGATTTCGCAGCTCGGGGAAAATGGATAAGAGAAGAAGCTCAAGAACAGCGTACCCAAGTTGCTTCACGCAGATTGTCGACTGCAATTTTGCAATAATGGTTTGAAAGATTAGGAATTTGTTCGGTTCTAGGAACACAGGTGAAAGGTCGATGCGGAAAGTAAGAGCTGACCTGAGTGAAGTAGTATATGTCTTTCGCACATCGCTTGTACTGCTTATGCCCGATCAGGCTCACTAACGTCGTCGGAGCACCGTCTGCAAAAGTGAAAAATCAGGTCGGTTATGATATTTCCAGAAAAATGGGTGGTTTTTTCATGTACAAATGGGATGAGTATCGATGCATCAAGCAAATATCACAGTAAATATAGAATGGTATTACTACTGAATAATTCTACTTGCCAAAGTGTACATAATATCTTGTTAAAATTCAAACGCAAAACAACAACAAAAGTAAAGATAAATCGACATATGACTTTTACGAGGAAACCCAATATGAAAAAAAGGCCACAAGAAGAAGAGAGATGTAAAAAAAATTAGAGCAGAAGAGACTGCATAAATGACGGATGAGTTAACTAACTCCTAAAAACGCCAACTATAAAAATTTAAAAGCCCAAAGTCGGAAATGGAAACATAATAGATATTCTAAAATATATTAAAAAAAAGGAAACAAAATAATAAAATAAGAAAAATGCCAAAAGAAAATCGAATATAGATATTAAACCTTGGATTTGTCGACATAATGGCCGCACAATTAAAATTCATGTAAAGTGCAGCAAAACTACCGAGTATCTACTTTTTACCTAAGAAACTATATCAAGCTCCGGCGTCTGGTTCTAACTAACATTTACTGAGATGAATCGTAAATATGCATTGCACAAAAACACACGGGAACGAAAGCCATATCAATTAATCTCTAAACCCTAAATGCACTAACCTGCACTTACAGCATGTCATAAGAGATAAAAAAATTTCAAGACTCACCAAAGAGCATTTTCTTGACATCACTGGCTCTGCGAGCAGCTTCAAGCTGTTGCTCAAATGATGCAGCTTTAGAGACCCTACTTCCAGCCATTTTCTTTGCTGCTTCAAATGATGTCAGATCGGCTTCCGTATCGTTATTTATCTGCGTGTTTCCTATTCTGAGGAAGAATGTCCCATTGGGCCATAAAATCTGAGAGAAAGACACATATATGATTACAAATTTATATTGTGTTTCTCTCTTCACGTTTCTGGTACTAATCCGATCCAAAAATATTGAAAAAACTATTATCCACAAGAATAGAGGTAAACTACATCCGCCGAATTCATGGTAAAAAAATTAATACACGGGCTTCCTTGTGCAGGCAACGCCATCCAAGTTACCAGATTGAAAACGCTTCCAAGTTCCGAATACCCAAAATCCACTTTATATAATTTTACAGCTTTAATATCAAAGCTAAAATTAAGATAATTCCTCAAATCCGGTTTTTGAATTCTATGATCCGTTTCTTCAAACAAGTTTTTTTGTTTGATCAGGCTTTTAAAATCTGGTTGTTGTTTTTGTTTATGAGACGGGAAATCCAGTTACGATTTCCGGGTTCACTAAGACCCGGTTTTTCAAGCCAGTTTCACCCCTAATTAATTGCTATAGATGTATGAACAGAGCAGAATCAAGGGATAAAATTGAATAGGGAAACTTTAAAAAGGACTAAAAGGTGAACAGAAGATTTCAACAAAGTAGGCTTGCACCATCTTTGGTTGAAAACATGTGAAATTGTTAAGATTCTTACATCTTGAACCCATCGAATGCCTAGGGCGATAATATCGTCTCTCCGGAGCCAATGAATCTGTCTCAATAGCCAATCGTCAATAGCATCGTCCATTACCAAATGAAGTATCTGTTTGGATATCCAAAAGACCTGTCGCCTGAAGTATATAAACGCAAAACAGTTAAATGCATGTCCATATCCAACTAATGAATTGATTGTGAGCAACTTATGCGTAATTTTCAGTATAAATTGCATCCGATGAAGTCAAAATTTCATGTACAGATTAAATAAATAAAAAAGTAACTCAAGAAGGTTAAATTAAAAAATTAAATGAATTGAAGAAACAAACAAATAATCCTTCTAAGGAATCCATCAATGTGATTCAAAACACTATATGATTGAGTCACGTGATAGAAAAAGTGATGATGTTAACTCAAATCGCAATAGTACTAATAAATGATCAAGAAAAGACGAAATTAAACAAAACAGTAATGAACCTAGTTAATAGTATCAAGAAAGTATGGAATATACACTATATGATTAAACAAACTACATAATAAAATGAATAACAAAGATGCAATCAAAAGGCAATATCTTATCCAAAAAATTCCGTGCAAAAAAGTCCCAATCTAATCGTATAGACCGAGATAAATCACCTTAGCCAGCCTCTTCGCTTCAGCTGAAATATCTTATCCACCAGATTCAACAACGGTACACTAACATTGGGTGGCGTCCACTGCAAGAAAAGAAAATTGTAATTATATACAGACATAGTCCGAATGCACGTCGGGAACAATTTTTTTCAGAATATTCCTACACCCTTCTTATTTTGGTCCTTCCTTCTATCCATTCATAAGCTGTAAACTAATAAACAGCGTAAACATATACAGGAAATTTCACGAAACAGAAACCGAAAATACCTCAGGTGGCATTCCAGCTGGATCCACTAAAAGATCAGAAGTTTGAGGAAATTTGGTTGCAGGCAGTCCCAATTGAGCCATGTCAGATTTTGATTTAAACTCCTCTTTATGATCGAAACCTGATTGTTTCGTCTTTTTTATAACCCGGGGAGGATAGCCTTTGGAGGTCAGTTCATTGTCTGAGTGCCACCCAATGGCGTGAATTTCATCATTGTCAACTTCATCGTTGTCAGAATAGCTATTTGTGGATTCTCCTGTGTCTTGCCTGTATATAAGTTTGCTAATCTCTTCTGCACTTGCAGACAAATTAGGGTTCGTGTTTGAAGAGAAAGCTTCATTAGAGGGTGAAGTTGAGCCGACAACTTTACGCATTAAGCCATCTGAAACACCTTTAAACTGCCGCACGATATCATCCACCGCATCATCCACGTTAACTGTTTGTATCATAAGGTAAACATCAAACGTTAGATCACGGAAGGAAAGAAGGTCAACCCAATGAAAATGAATAAAAAGACGGTAACAGTTATGTAAGGAATAAGGGTTGAGGTCTTTAAATACTTCCTTATACTCTTCAGAATAAAGTTAAGATAACCAATAATGTTTGTTATAGTTTTCTTCATACAAATTACTCAGTTTTTCATCCAAGTAATAAAAACGTCAGCAGGAATAGAGTAAGGTATAAATGGTCAAGTGACAATGTAGAAGTTGAAGGAAAATCACGTACCTGCCAAGGTTCTCATCACCGAAGAAGATTTTCCAAAAGAATAATTCTTCACAAAAGAAAAAAAAAAGAAAAAAAAGAAAAGAAAAGAAATTGTGAGGAATTAATGCCATTCTACTTTTACAGAAAACTTTCATTAATTAAGTCCCAGCCTCCCGGGTAAAAGAAACAATTATTGAGAAATTAAATTTTAAATAATTACAAATATAACGAAGAAAGAAACATAGTAAAAATCAAGCAAATTCAAGAATGAAACAAATACTATCATTACAAAACCTTATTCAATTTCAATAGCAACAATGTCTACAATTAGAGAGCTCTATGTTAGGACCCGAACCAATAAACCAACAGAAAATTCAATGATGTGATAAAGTTCCGAAAAACTTTAACCCAATAAATGAAAAGGACAGAAAATGAGAGCTAGACCAATGTTCTCCAAAGATATTCTGGCAGAAAATATAACTAGTAAAAAAAAAAAACCTAGCCCAATGTAGGCGTCTATATGGTGATTAGGAATCCTCATCCCCACTAATTAACAAAATACCCGAAAAGCCATAATTACATAATAAATGACAGAAAGAAAAATAAGCTAAATGACAGATTCGCCCTTCCTCCACCGGTAGATAATTATCGCGGATCTAACAGTCTATTTATCTCTAATCCAGGTACTAGTCATCACCGCTATATGCTATTTACTCTGATGGAAAAGGGCGATATAAGTGTATCTTCTCTCCTTTAAGAGTTATTCTTTCTACTTCTCTATTAAATTTAGAGTACCTAAAAAGGAAAATGATCACTACTGAAAGAAATAGAAAGAGAACTGAAGTGCTTAGGTATGATTTTATTTTACACTGAATATCACCCTAAATGTAGTAAATACCTTCGAGGAAGCACTCAAGAAATCCCACACTTCATGTTGTTCAGCCACATTAGCAATTGACAAGAGATCCTAGAAAAATACGACATCGATGTTAAAGCATTGCAACAGAAGTAGAAGCAAAACTTGAGAAATTGGTGGGGAAACATACCTGTAGGTATTTATCAAGCTGAATGCATCTTTGATGAACAAAAGCATCCTCCGTGCTGGACGAGAAGATTCGTTTAGGAGGCAAATGCAATATATAATTAGGGATCTCCTTCAGATACCGATGTAATCGCTCGAAATTTCTGTATCTGCATGCAAAGAGAGTTCCAAGAGATTGAGAATACGCTGATCCGAAGACTTTTTGACTCTTTTACCAATAGAATGAGACAAAAATCATCACATTTTCATTCTTATCCTTCAAAATGTTCTGATTTTTTAAACAATATTGGTTGGTTATAGGTGTAGCTAATAAGATATGAACATGGATGAATTGCTTAAAATCAGATGTAAAAAAAGGGCAAACGAAAAAAAAAAAAAAACGATTGGCTTAAATTTTACAGTAGCACAGCTTAATGATTTACCTTCTTTTCACAAACCAAGTTCTACTTTCGGCATCCGTAACTGCAATAGAATAAACCGCAAACGATTTTGAGCTGATTTTTTCAAAGTACGCCCCCATCACCTGCGGATATTAGCACATAGCGTTAAACTTATTTGATTACACTTAAGAGTGACTAATTTATTAATTTATCTGCAGCAAAATAGTCTCTTTGTGGCTTATAAATGCCCAACATTAGCCAGAATATGTCCTCACCCGGCACCTGAGCTTGGGAACCTGTTGCCCCACTTTTGCAACTACCATTTCTGAAGCACTCATAATACTACTACACTGTTCCTTGCGTTTTCCAATATCGGCACTATAAAACTCAGATATGATAGGTCCTCCACTTTCTGTAAATGCTCTTTTCGCATCCGATTCCAGTTTCAGAGCAGACGTGCTACTTGATCTCTTAAGCCGACTTTTAGCAGTACTATCCTCTGATTCATCAATAGGGTTTCCTTCCTCAACTCCCATGTTGATACCCTGAGAGCATTGCATATGACTATCGGAGCGTGTTCCCACTGTTAGCCTCAAAAGTGTTTCCTCTTCTTTTACCATAGAAGCTTCTGATCTTTCGGCCAACGTTTCTATTCCCAGACTTTTAGAGGTTTCGATATGTGAAACGGAATCTTTTGAAGCGGGTTTCTTCCCTCCTGTGACCAGACTCTTGTTCTCTTTCTTTCTGTAGTTCCTTCCTTTGGTCCACATGTTTTCAAGATTTTCAGGGGTGAGAACTTCGGTTCTTCTTTGGGTCGCCGCCTCTAGTATTCGTGCCCAATCAGCAGGGCGAGGCTGGGAATTTTCTTCCTGCAATCTCCTATCGCCTGATGACGGTTCTATTTGAGTCTTAGTTTTAGATAATTCCATGTCAAGCCCCTGATTTACCAAAGGATCCTTCCTTGGCGCAGAATCATGATCATTTACCACCCCTGATTTATTGATGGTATCATCTTGTATAGCAAGCAGAACGTATTCAAGTAACTCATTGATATACCTGAAACAGAAAGTCGAAAATTAGAACAGCTGTTTTGCTTTCAACAAACAAGAGAACAATGGAGAAAGCGATGATTTCTCAAGGTTGCAAACAACAAGTCAGCGCGAATGGGTCTGGCAATATTAGTAATGTCATCAAAACTTATACTGAAAGATAGACAATTTCATGTTCTATATATAAGTCTTTTGGCGGTATTGAACTCTCTAAACTTTAAGGACATACCCAGGGCTAGCAAAATTCATAACAGATTGTATCACCAAGCATGTTAAGAGTTCCCTGGAAATAGAGCGAATAACAGGACAATGAGCTTCTCGTGGTCTAAGCACCACAGTCAATAGCCCACCCATGAGTCGCTGAAGAACCTATTGGAAACCATAAAGCATTAGTTAGAGTACAGTTGCAAATTAGGGATATTGGCGGCAAAAGTATCCAATTTGTTGCAATTGGTTTATATTTATACCAATTTATATATTTTTTTACCAAAAATATACCTAACTTTCAAATATTTGTAGCATTGATTTGGGGGTTGTATATTCAAATTAGATAGAATCTGGGTGAAGATCTTTCAAATGGATACTACAAGTATTGAAACTTAGATGTATTTGTTATCAAAAGATTAAGCTGGGTGTATAAATACACCACATTCAATAACCTAGGTGTATTTGCCGCCACTACCACAGAAAAATATAAGTAAACAATGAAACAAAAATGTCATTCCATCAGAACGCTCCACTCACACCTTGTACTCACTCTCAGGTGATATCAGTGCAGGATGAAGCTCATTTGAAGCCAATAGATGATGTTTTAGCCTTTCGTCCCTCTCCTCTGAAGACAATGTTCCCATCACGTCGGAGCCGATGACAGCTTGGTTTCTTCTAAAAAGGTCCAAGTGGTCCCCTACAAGATCTACAATGTCCCTGAAATATGGGGCATACATGTATATGCAATCACTGCTTCAAATATAAATAATATCCACATATTTGCAATGTTAAGAAAGACTAGTTACCGCGTTAACAAGTCCACAAGGTTGATTTCTTTAACCCTCCCAGACACTTCACCGAGAGCGTCCATGATAATCGATCGTATATGAGCTGGAAACTCCTTGTCGGGTGTGATATCACTGTACCACAAATCCACGACGAAATCCTTCAGAATCATATCGATAAAGTCAGCAATTGCAGCCTCTACGACGGGCGAGTCGATTTTCCTTTTCCATTTTTCAGGGACGGGAGCAGCTGAGAGGCGCGAATCATTTACAGACAACTGCTTCTTCTCCAAATGAGCTAGATACGATTGTGGACGAACGGGCTTAACTTTGCGACGGAACTCTACTTCGTTAAAGAGAATGCGAATCCCACAGACCAAAAGAATCGCTATCGGAAGATTCATCCACATCGATTTACTCGTATCTACAACGAGAATACCAGAATTACAATCATAATATACTTTAAAAAAAAAACCAAGCTAATCGAAACTGATCAGCTTTGCTTCAAAGAAACTTCGAATTAACTGAAACGAGAACTTTCCCAAGAAAAAACCCAACGTCTTCATAAATTCGTAACCTAAGTTCGTAAAACTACAACGATTTGAGCCTCAAATGCATATGCAAAACGAACCGAAGAAATTCCTTTGAGCGAATTACCACCAGCATTCAGCTCGTACCAAGTTTAAGACGAGAATTTTCCATTCACTATACAGCAAAACTAACAAAACCAAAAAATTCAATGGATACGAGCCAATCCGAAATCAAGAATCGAATCCGAATTGCGAGATTGAGCTTACGGGATAGGAAGTACGAAACGGCGAAGATGCAGAGAGACCACCACACTGTCCGAAGCTTAGCCTCGTCGATCAGATCCTTCACCGTCTCCATCGCCTTCATTCTCCCACCGGAATCACCACAGAAAAAATAAAAACAAAACTCCTGGTATGCAGAAGCTGCGGCGAGCTTGGCCGTCGGAATCACCGATCACAGTCGATCGCGCAGAATCTCCGGGGAAATTCGCCTAGGGCTTGCAGGAATCTTGATCATCGTCGACGTTGCGAGAATCAGCAATTCAAAAGCAACGCAGAGAAATGACAGAGAGAGAAAAGAGCTTTTTTTTGCGATTTAAGCTCAGATTTTTATTTTTTATTTTTTATTTTGATTTTATTTTAGAGCGATTTATTTATATTTATATATATTTAATTAAGAATTGAAAACATTACGTGGGAAATTAGGAGGCAAAATCGTGTCGTTTGACAGGATAGAACATGTGTGTCAAGTGTGAACATGACCTGAGAGTTGTGCGAGTTTCACAGCTCTTGCGGTTTTGCCACGTCAGAACTGCGAAATATTTGCTATAAAAGCACACATTTTTATACTTCGAGATCACTAAATTTTTGCACCTTGATTTTAATGGTAAGAAATTTAGTGATGAGTATGGTATAATGGATGAGTGTGGAATATGATTTATGGAGGAGTAGATAGAGAGGATTTGGAGTAAGATAAGAGTGAGATAAATGTAAGTGTAGAAATGTGAGGGGTGAATTTTATTCATCCACTTAGGAGGTATTTATTGAAAATTTGGAGCATACAATTGTTGACTAATATAGTGTGAAAATAAATGAGCATTTCACATAGGGGTGCAAATAAAACCCGAAAACCGGGTAAAAACCCGAATCCGAATCCGTATCCGAATTTAAAACCCGAATCCGAATCCGAATCCGGAATTCGGATCCGGGTACCCGGTACCCGGTTTAAAACCGGGTTCGGGTACCGGGTAGTGAAATCTTAAAAACCGGGTACCCGGTACCCGGTTTAATACCCGGTTTGTTTAATTTTTATTTTTATTTTTTAAATATTTTAGGGTTAGGGCTCGACACTCATCTCTCATTTTCATTTCTCATTATAGGGTTTCATTAAAATATTTTTTTAATTTTTTGATACACGGACGGTGAAATGATGATGGAAAGCCGAAAGAACTCGAAGTGCTTTATCATATGTTTTTTTTAATGCATTTTAAATTTTAGACAATGGATGCATGTTTTTTTATATACGAGACATGTAATGTTTATTTTGAGATAATTTAGTTTTTCTATTAAAAAAAATAAAACGGATCCGGGTAAAAACCCGGATCTGGTTGAAAAATCCGAACTTGGTTTCCAAACCGGGTACCGGGTACTAAAACCGGGTACCAATTTTCAACTACCCGGAAATTCGGGTACCCGGAATTCGGGTACCCGGATTTCGGGTACCGGGTACCGGGTAGTAAATTTCAACTACCCGGAAACCGGGTCCGGGTACCGGGTACTTCAAAAAAACCGGGTACCCGACCCGGTTTCACCCCTAATTTCACATTATGCATAACACCCCCCCTTGGAATGCTCATTACAAGATTTACGTGTTAATGTTGCCTCATTAAAAACCTTACTAGTAAAAACTCAGTGGGATAAAAACCAAGTAAGGGAAGAGTACAACCACGTATAGCTCCCCCTCATGTGGACACGGGTGATTTCTTCATAAACTATGTAGCTTTCGCATCCCAATGTCATGAACATGTTTTCTGAACACTGAGGTGGGGAGAGCTTTTGTGAAGAGATCCGCGGAGTTCTCGCAGGAACGAACATACTAGATGTCGATAACATTGTTCTTTTCCAGCTCTTGAGTGAACGAAAAGAACTTCGGAGGAATATGCTTTGTCCGATCGTTCTTGATAAACCATTCCTTCATTTGAGCAACACATGCGGCATTATCTTCGTAAAGTATGATGGGATCATCATTTGGTAGGAGACCACTTGTGGTTCTGATATGCCGCGTCACGGATCTAAGCCACACGCACTCACGGCTTGCTTCGTGTAGTGCGATGATCTCAGCATGGTTTGATGATGTCGCAACAAGCGTCTGTTTCTGGGAGCGCTAAGAAATCGCAGTCCCTCCGCAGGTAAACACATACCCTTTGAGATCTCCCTTTGTGTGGATCTGACAAGTAACCTGCATTTTCATAGCCAATCAAAACTGATTTCGTATTGTTAGGGTAAAATAATCTCAAATCAATTGTTCCTTCAATGTATCGAAACACGTGTTTAATTCCATTCTAGTGTCTTCTAGTAGGAGCCAACTGAATCTTGCTAATAAATTAACAGCAAAAGCTATATCCGGTCGAGTACAATTAGCAAGTTACATAAGAGCTTCAATTGCACTAAAATATGGTACTTCTGGACCATATTTGGGTTAAAATATGGTACTTCTGTACTCATTGCACTAAAATATGGTACTTCTGTACTCATTGCACCAAGAATCTCTTCGGATTCCTCACATGGACGATATGGATCCTTTTCTACATCAAGGGACCTCACGGTAATTGGGGTGCTCAATGGATTTGATTTATCCATATTGAATCTCTTTAAGATTCTTCTCGTGTAATTTGATTGATGCACAAGTATCCCACTTTGCAAGTGCTCAATTTGCAAACCGAGACAATACTTTGTTTTCCCAAGGTCTTTCATCTCGAATTCTTTTCTTTAAGTAAAAGATTACTTCTTGAATCTCTTCATTGGTCCCAATGATATTTAAATCATCAACATAGACAGCGATAATCACACAACCAGATATTGTTTTCTTGATAAAAATGCAAGGGCAAAGAGGGTCGTTGACATATCCCTTTTGTAATAAATATTCGCTTAGTCGGTTGTACCACATGCGTCCGGATTGCTTTAACCCATATAGAGACCTTTGCAATTTGATTGAATATTTTTCTCTGGGTTTTGAACTTGATGCTTCAGGCATTTTGAATCCTTAAGGAATTCTCATGTAAATATCAGTATCAAGCGATCCGTACAAATAAGCGGTAACAACATCCATGAGGTGCATATTCAATTTCTCATGAACAACTAGACTGATCAAGTATCTGAATGTAATTCCATCCATGACTTGAGAATACGTTTCCTCAAAGTCAATTCCGGACCTTTGAGAAAAACCTTGTGTAACAAGTCGAGCCTTGTATCTCACAATTCCATTTTTCTCATTTCTCTTTCGTACAAATACTCATTTGTATCCAACAGGTCTCACATCATCAGGTGTGAGCACTATAGGCCCAAAAATTTTGCGTTTGTTAAGCGATTCTAATTCAACATCAATAACCTTTTTCCATTCAGCCCAATCGCGTCTATTTTTACATTCGGTAACAGACCGTGGTTCAGAATCCCCATCATTTTTGTCCATAACATCGCATGCCAAACTATAACAGAGTGCGTCATCGATGTCCATATTTCGGTTCCACATTATTCCTGTACTGGCATAATTAATCGAAATTTCTCGATTTTCCTCATCGCGTATTTCATCAGGAACACGTTCCTCCATATTGGGGTCATCTTGCTTCTCAGCTCCTTTTCTTTTCCGAGGATTTTTATCTTTGGAACCTAGTGGTCTCCCACGCTTCAGGCGTGTTGTGATTTAATGAGTGATTTTGTTTTCAATTTGCCATTTTGGAATCTTTATTTGGGCAGGAGCGTTCTCAGCTGGTATATGAGATTTAGTCACTCTTTTTGTGTCCGTAAATGCATCAGGAAGTTGATTTGCTATATCTTGCAAATGCAAAATTCTTTGGACTTTTCCTTCACATTCTTTCGTGTAAGGATAGAGATGCAACAATGCTGGTACAGACCATGTAATTTCTATTTCCAGCTGTTTTCTTTCTCCCCCTAATGCTGGGAAATTTTCTTCATCAAAGTGACAATCAACAAAACGAGTTGTGCAAATATTCCCAGTTTAAGGTTCAAGGTATTTAACAATAGATGGGCTTCAAAGCCTACATAAATACTAAGACTTCTCCGTGGCCCCATCTTTGTTCTTTGGGGTGGTGCAATAGGCACATAAACAACACAACCAAAAATTCTTAGATGATATATATTTGGTTCTTGGCCGAATACAAGTTGCACTGGGGAGTATTTATGATATGCACTTGGTCTGATGCGAATTAATGCCGCAACATGTAATATTGCATGACCCCATACTGAAGTAGGAAACATTGTTCTCATTATCAATGGTCTAGCAATAAGCTAGAGGCCCTTGATCAATGATTCAGCCAAACCATTTTGTGTGTGAACATGAGCAACATGATGCTCAACATCAATCCCAACTGACATACAATAAACATCGAATGCATGGGATGTGAATTCACTGGCATTATCAAGTCTGATTTTCTTGATAGTATGATCGGGAAATTGAGCTCGCAATTTGATTATCTGAGCGAGTAATCTAGCAAATGTCATATTGCGAGTTGATAACAAACACACATGTGACCATTTGCTAGAGGTATCTATCAATACCATGAAGTATCGAAATGGTCCACACGATGGGTCAATTGGCCAACATATATCACCTTGAATACGCTCAAGGAACATAGGTGAATCTGTTTCAACTTTCCCGGCGAAGGTCTTATGATTAACTTTCCGAGAGAACAAGCTTTACACTGAAATAGTTTTCCATGAGAGATCTTCTGGTCCTTCAATGGATGCCCATGTGTATTTTCAATAATTCTTCGCATCATGGTTGAACCAGGATGACCTAGTCGGTCATGCCATATGGTAAATATTGAAGGTTTTACAACTACCATATTTGATTCAATTGCACTTATATACGTAAAATGCAATCCTGTAGGGAGCATTGGTAGTTTTTCAAGTACGTATTTCTTCCCCGATTTATGCATTATAATAAACATATATTTCATGGCGTTCTCAGTTGCAGACTGAGTATCAAATTCATGAGAATATATATCCTTGAAACTCAACAGGTTTCTTTTGGATCTTGGGGAGAATAAGGCATTGTTTATGGTAAACATTGTGCCATTTGGTAATGTAAAATTTGCTTTACAAACTCCTTCAATTAGATCTACAGGACCTGATATTGTATCTTCACTGGCTTGTGTTGATTTTATATTTGAGAAAAACTTTTTATCCTTCAATATTGTGTGTGTCGTTCCACAGTCGAGTATACAGAATTCTCCAGCTTCACGATTAGCGTTGTCCATTTGAAAAACTTTAACTAAAAATAAACAAAATTTTTTATAAGAAAGATAATTAATTAAACACGAACAGTAGTCTATTACACACCTTAAAATTAGAAGTTCGTGACATATTTTACAAAAAAAAAAAGACATACAAACATCGGACCATTGGGCTTCATTCCCAAAAAGGAATTACATAATTCATATTAGTTTCCACCAGACGCTTGTTCAGCGAAATCGCCAACTGTGTCAATGAAATCACCATTGAAGTCGGATGCTTCGAGATGAGTGGATTCGTTCTGGTCAATAAAGTTGACCACTTTCTCTTTCCCTTTCCCCTTCATGGACTCTTGGTAGAGTTTGCATAAGTGTGGTGGGGCCTGACAAACTCTTGACCAGTACCCTTAAGTGCCACATCTGAAACAAGTGGTTTCAAAACCTTTTGGGGAGATAATCTCTTTTCCTTTTTTAGAGGGGTCATCGTGGCTCCTCCTGTGCTGCTGCCTTTTATGATAGTAGTTAGCGGACTTATAAGAGGGATTATAACCACCTCGTCCACGTCCGTAACTACGACCACGACCTCGGCCTCGCTCTCGACCCTGAAAATAGTTCTTGGGCTCAAGCTCATCGGAGTTGATAGCGTTTGCTTCAGGAAACACTTTTGAGCCGGTTGGGCGAGATTGATGATTTTTCATCAGTAACTCATTATTCTTTTCTGCGATGAGGAAACAAGTAATTAGTTCAGAATACTTTTGAAAACCCCGTACACGATATTGTTGTTGCAGGGTTACATAATAAGAACTAGGATTGGAATAACAAAAAAAAATAGTAGGGTTTATTCTTTCATTCCGTCATAGGCATCGTTTGCTTTCTTTCATTTTTCCGTCGTACTACACAACTGTTTTAACTCCAATTTTTTTTTTTAATCGAAATATGCAATTACAAAAAGTTTTAGTAGCATTTAAAAATCTAAATGGCGTAACCATAGGCAGAAAGAACTACCCCAAAGTAAGGGTGAGCATGGGTTGGGTTGGGACGCCCCGATGCTTTTTATGGACCCGACCCGATCACTTCGGGTTCCAAAAAAAAAGCCCGATCCGGCCCAAAATTTTTTAATGCCCGAACCAAACCGACCCGATAAAAAATCGGGTTGGGTTGGTTTGGGTCACCATGGCCCGATTAATTAAAATTTAATCTTATATAACAAAAAATAATATGAAAAAAATGCATCAATGTAACTCAAAATTCAAGTAAAAATACCCCAAACAAATTTAATCAAACAAACATACACTAAACAATGTAAAACATGCTTTAAAAAAAATGTTAAACATGAAAATGAGAGATTGAACGGTCTTTGAATGCAAATAAAATTGAGAATGAGAAATTTTAAAAGACTAAAGATTGCACTACTTGAATAAAAATTAATATGAAATATATATTAATTATATTGGTCGGGGCCCGACCCGACCCAAGGTTTTGAACTCGTCCCTGACCCGAATAATACACGGGTCCGGGCCAATCCGACCCAATTTTTAGCAGGTTAGATTGAGGTCGGGTCTCTAAGGGATTGGGTTGGGCCATCGGGTTGGGTCCAAAATGCTCACCCCTACCCCAAAGGGTATTGGGTGGGGTTAGAACCCCTCCAAACAAAATTTGTTGATCTTTTTTAGTACTAATTTTTAAATTTTTTACAAATAAACTCGTTTTATTTACACTAAAAATTTAAACCAGTCCCCAAGTTTAAATCCTAGTTCCGCTTATGGTTGTAACTATTTGTATGTTACCTATCTTTAATTACGTATTTAATTGTAGAATAATGCTCATCAATATCATAAGACTTTCATTCTCTCTTATACAAAACAGCTTAAACTTTGCACATACGTGTTGGATTTAGTTGGAATAATTATATATATATATATATATATATATATGTATATATATATATGAATATGTATATATATATATGAATATGTATACAAGTATAGGATGAGTCAAAGAACGTGGACACAATAATCATATACAGAGGTCGCAACGTGCCCAACCTGGCCGTGTTTGTTTTTGTAGGACACAACAATGATTTCTTCACCACTACATAACATGGATCCTAATTGTATTGTGAAATAAACTGAGATTGGTTTTGAGTTTTCGTTGTGATCATAAATTAAACAAATTTTTAGAGTTCTTATAATATTTGAAAATTATTTTTTATATTTAATTATACATAAAATAACATACAAAAAATTGAGACCCTTATCATAAGCAGGACAAAATTTACCGAGACAAAGCATTGCACTTTTTCTTAAATGGACCTATTTGTCATTTTTATCGAAGATTGGGCCAATCAGCAAATTGTCTTGGAGATTGGGCTCATTTCTAGCCCAAATTTATAGGATTCGGTTCGTGAGCAGAAGAATATAGAAAACATATGATATGACGATGCTAACATTTTAATTAATTTTTTTTATAAAGATATATAAAAATATTTATAAAAAAATCAAAATAAGGGATATCAATAATAACATTATGAAAAAAGATAGGAAAATAGCAGAATAATAAATATCAATTGTTGATAAAACAATCGCGAATTCGAACTCTGTTTACATATGCCGATGAACGTTGTCGATTAACACGAATTAATAACATAAGTTTTGAATTAATGATTGGTTATGGTAGAAACACTCATATTTTTGTGTTTAATCAAGTATATTTTTATAGGTTTTTTTATTTTTTTATTTTAGACAAGTATTGAATAATTAATATTTTTATAGTTTAATCATAAATATTGTTGGGGGGTATTTTTATTAAGTGTATTAATAAAGAAATATTATCTAATTAATCATTTCTTTATTAATTAAAATCAATTCTAAACCCAAGAATCTCTCCGGAAGCCCGTTTTTGCAAAACAAAGTGTCCCGGTGTTCCTAAAAATATCAAGATACTAAAAAACGACATAAAATTTGTGAAAAACGGACACGGGACGAGTTCGGGAGCGAAAAAAAACTTTGAAAACACTTTTGTGGACCCCACGCGCATCCAGGCCCAATCAGGGGCTGCCACGTGGCAGCTGAAACCCCCACTCTCCCTCCACTCGCTCACCTGCTCGCTGACGTCACCCCTGATGTCACCCCTGACGTCATCAGATCAGCTCTCTCTCTCCTGGCGCGTGGGAAGCGCGTAGCCACGGAAAACCCGCGTGTGTGGGCGCGTGGAGCATCGGATCGGGCTGATTTTGGTGGCGTTGGAAAGATCTCACTCTGAGGACCCAAAAAACTATATTTATTTTCTTCAGGGGCCTCCGGAAGTGAGAGATAATTGCATTTTAGTACTCGGGTTCCCTTATAAAAGGGAGCTCGGTTCATTCAAACCGGAAGGAATCGGAACTCGACCAAATTCTCTCGAGCCTCTCTCTACTCCCTATAAACTCGCCTCCCCCTCAAATATTCCACTAATGTTGAGCGTCGGAGGTGAATCAGGGGGTATTCCCCCTGTTTTCCCTGACCTCGGGTATTCTTTTGCCAGGTCCAGAAATTGAGAGAAAGCGGAAGTTTCGGAGAAATTTCTTCAATAGATCAACCTGAGGGGAACCTCTGGAGAAAATCCCGGGATGATTGACGACCCCGCCTGTCTTAATTCTAGCTCTGTGCGGAACCCGTTCTGTTTCCCAGTCCGTATCTTTCATAGATATCGTGACTTTGTGAACAGTCTGTAGGACCCATACTAGGATTGACATCACAGGCCGAGGGTCCAATCTCCTAAGATTCACTGTCGGATCAAACATACTCTCCAGTTCGTGGGAACCCGATCTTGTGAGGAGCCCGAACCTGTAACCCGGGCCTAGTCCATTCCAGGCCTTGAGGTAACAGGTAGTGAGTATCCCCGGATTGCCGGATCACGAACGGCGAACGATACGTTTCGATCTCAGTGCCAGGAACTCTGTCTCGGAATCCAAGTCACATATATAATGAGAAGGGGGAAGAATCTGTCATCCCCGCAATAGGGCCTACAAGCCCAACACAAGTCATCATAAGCCCATCAAAAGTCAACAAAACGACATTGGGCCCGGTCCAACACCAACAATTGGGCCACAACAGTGTTTGATCCAAAAAACGGCATCAACAAATATATTTTCGTATAATAAACTTTAATAAAACATGAACGTATTGGACTTGAACAATATTTTATAAATTTTTGAATATTAGTGAAAAGAGATTAAATATATATCATTCCACTTAATTTAAAAATATCCCTTAAAATATCCTTTTTATGAACATTATCTGTAATGTATTTCCCAAAGAGCCTCACTTTCCGTTTTCTTCCAAACATCCGAATCAGGGACCACAACCGTGGGTCCCACAGAGCTGATCTTTCTTCATCGAAAGCACAAATATGCGCAAAAGCACTGCCACGTCGGATCACCTACACCGTCCATCAGTGCATCTGAAAGAAAATCAACGGCCGAGATTCCCCTATGACTTTCCTCTCAGTCCACGTCACATCACGAAGAAAAATCACGATTAAATATCTCAAAAAGAAGAATTAAAAAATCCCATCCTTATCCATTTAGCAAATAATTCGCTTAATATTATAAAATATAAATAATAATATAGTATATATATGTATAGGCTTATAATTATCACCATTTATCAAAGGAATTAAAGGAAGAGAGATTCAGAGGTGTGTTTGGATACGATGATAAACTCGTCCCTGCTCCGTCCCAGCTCGTCCCCGGTGCTTCTCGACCCCAAGGATCTTCACCGGAGCTCTCGTTCTTCTCCGGCGACGGCGGTTAGTTGCTCCTCGAACGCCCACTCCTCTATCCCCAAGCTCGAGCCATTCAGCCGCACGAAATTTGATCGGGTCCTCAAAGACCCGCCGTTGATCGAGAAGTCGGAGAACGACATCGCTGGTAGGGTTTCAATCCTCAAAACTAATGTCGACTTCATTATTTTCACCGATCGGCTTGAGATTGTTTCTAATTACGGCATAGTAGTATTGTGGATTGATCGTCTCTGTTTGTTGATTTTGATTTGCTCTGTTTGTGAAGATTATTGCTCGACACTTGAAGGAGATGAATCGTACGGTTGTTGGAGAGCGTATTTCGAGCTGAAAGATCTGGAGGTGAGAGTTTGATTCATCGAAGTTGATCTCAAAATTTCTCTTTTTTCTTTAGTAGTTTGTTCAGATAATCTCCTATTCGGATTTAGGGATAATTGCTGTAGAAGTACCAAGTTTACTAAAAAATTTAACTGAGCGGGATAAATACCCATGATTGTGAAATTCGCGTTCGCAGTTGTTATTTTTCTTCTTATATCTCAATTGTGAATTTTGGACAGCGTAATTGTTCTATTTAACATGATATATAACAAAACATGTATGTTAATTGTGAGTTAACGCGTGTAAAAAACTCAATATTAATGAAGACACGTGAGACGAAATCAATCGAAACGAAAATTTTACTACTTCGAGTATTTATTTTGCACAATTCAAAGCTTGGAATTGTGCCGCGGAAACATGAATGAATTGGGTATTTATGCCGCAATTATCTCTAGACAATGCTATGCTGCAAAATGAAGCTCACTATCCAATTTTGTTTCTGCTATAGAAAGAAGCTCCGAAATCGGACCTGGAGCAGCTGATCCTCCAGGCCGGTGGCGTGAAGTCCCTCATCGGGTTCATACACGGCGTCAGCCGAATCTACAAAGGCATTGCGAAGACAGAGCCTATTTCGGCGCAGAGCTCGGAGGAGCGCGATCGGAGCGAGAGAGTCTCGCCCGTGCCCGACGGGCTGCCAAAGACGGCGGAAGAGCTAGCGGAGGAGGAGAGCTGTCGTATGCCCGACTCGCCCTTCACCCGGCTGCTCCGCACCAAGGGCAAGTCTCCGGCCTGGTTCTCCCGCGCCCCTGACCACGAGACCGACTGAGCCCAGTTTCCGGGGAATGCTGAGCTGGGAGGTATGAGATTTTGTGTATATGGTGTTTTTCTTAGATGAGATTTTAGTGTTGCAAGGAAGAGTGTTTTCTTTAATGTGATTAGATAGATTGCTATACAGTAATTCCTGTTTGTTAAATCAGCTTATTTGCTAGCGAATCTGAATACGTACCTGATAGACCCTTATTTATTAGGAAATAAATTATAATTTAGTTATTTTCTTCGAGTATATTTTCCTTTTTTAATTATGCAAGTATAGTAATTATTTGTGTTTATTTTAGTAAGTAATCGTAGGAGGTGTTGTGGATGGGGGTTAGGGTTTTGTCTTCTGATATCTGGCCATCTGTGCCCTCGATTACATCTCTCGAGGCGGTTGGAACGGGTGGAACTGGCCCTCGCTATAGGCGAGAGAGGCGTCTGTCTAGGGCTCTAAAAAAAAAAGGGCTAAAAACGCTACAAGTATCACGTTTGGATTATCTTGTTAACACTACACGTTTCACGCTATTTTCGGCCAATGTTAATGGAGACACGTGGAACAAAATCAATCAATCCCGCAAGTTTCACGACCTTATTAATTATTCCACACAATTATAAGTTTGTGATTACGCCGAGCAAATTCAAATAGTATGAGTTTGAATAAAAACTTGCAAAATATGAATGGCAAAGAACCAGCATAATGATCAGTGATCGATTTCTACTCTCAGAGTTGAAAATAGTTCGTTAAAATTGCAATAATTCACTAAATAGTTTGTTAAAATTAGTCAAATTTCAACAGCCATTGTCAATCACCACTTTACTATTTTTATTTCATTTGTTCATTCGCCTATCGAGCATCTTTTTTTAGCACACTAACACCTAAAATCAAGGCATATACACATAAATTTGGTTGACATTTTTCTTCAAGTTAACATGAAAAAAAGCTTGGACCTTTCAAGCCAAAGTCAGCCATGGCTAATCACAACCCTTCTCTCACCACAACCCACCTCTTGGGGTGTCTCCTCTTCCTCCTCCCCCTTGCCCACACGCTCACCGACGCCGAGGTCTCCGATATTACGCGTCGTCAGCTTCTCACGCTCGACGGTGAGTTCTCGAGCTCGGAGGAATTTGAGATCGAGTACAAGTTTGAGTACGAGTTTACCTTCGGCAACGAGCGCCTCCGCCGCGCCTATGTCGGGCTGCAGACGCTGAAGCGCGCCATCTACTCTGACCCACACAACTTCACCGGCAACTGGGTTGGCGGGGACGTATGTGCCTACACCGGCGTCTTCTGCGCCGCTGCGCTTGACGACTCGACTTTGAACGTTGTTGCCGGTGTTGACCTGAACCACGGTGACATGGCCGGTCATCTCCCGGCCGAGCTTGGGTTGTTGACCGATATGGCGTTGTTCCATCTGAATTCAAACCGTTTCTCTGGGACCATCCCGGAGAGCTTCTGCCGGCTGACGCTCATGCACGAGTTCGACATTAGCAACAATCGGTTCGAAGGGACGTTTCCGAAGGTGGTTTTGAAGTGGCCGAGCGTGAAGTATCTCGATCTCCGGTACAATAGTTTCGAGGGCAAGATTCCGCCGGAGATTTTCATTAAGGAACTGGACGCGATTTTTCTTAACAACAACAAGTTTAAAGACAAGATCCCGGATTCTCTCGGGAACTCGACGGCTTCAGTTTTGACGTTTGCCAACAACCGGTTTAACGGCTGCATTCCTCGTTCTATTGGCAACATGAAGAATTTGAACGAGGTGGTGTTTTTGAACAACGAGCTCGGCGGGTGCTTCCCGCCGGAGATCGGGTTGCTCGGCGACTTGACGCTGTTCGACGCCAGCGGGAATGAGTTTGTCGGTAGCCTTCCGCGGAGCTTTACGGGGCTGAAGAGCGTGGAGAAGTTGGTGGTGGCGGATAACAAGCTCACCGGGTTCGTGGCGGAGGCGGTGTGTGGCTTGCCGAAGTTGTGCAACTTTACGTTCTCGTTTAATTACTTCACTAAGGAGGCTGATGCGTGCTTACCTGAGGGAGGGAAAGCCGGGGCGAAGCGCCATGTCGTTTTTGACGATCGGAGTAATTGCTTGTCTGGTCGGCCCGAGCAGAAGTCTGCCAGGATGTGCTTCCCTGTTGTCACCAAGGCGGTTGATTGCGGCAGGGAAGACGGGAATGGCCAGCCAAAGATGACGTCTTCGCCTTCACCTTCGCCTTCGCCTTTGCTGGCTCCTGTCTCTGCCCCAGCACCACAGCCTTCGCCTTTTCTGGCTCCTGTCTCTGCCCCAGCACCACAGCACTCATGGTCGTATCTCCCTCCGGGAGACGCTCTGAGCTCACCGCTATCGCCGGGTCCTTCCGATAGTAGTCCGGTTGATGGACCTCCTCCAGCCCCAGCGGACCAGTTTGGACCGTCTCCCAAGGCATCCGTGAGTGCCCCACTGCCGGAAACGAAAACAACATACCCACCTCTGTCGCCGGTGGAGTTGGATTCACCGCCACCGCAGTCGCCTCCGCCATCGAAGAACCATAATTCTTCTCCGTCACCTAAGAAATCGCCTTCTCCGTTGGTGCACAGCCAATCTCCAACGCCATCTCATGCTTTGCCACCGTCCCTGGAGAAATCACCCCCGCCGCCAGAGCACCACCGATCACCGCCAAAGGAATCACCTCCGCCTTCCGAAGAGCACCATTTGCCACCGGTAACATACAATAAATCTCCGCCGCCACCGTCACCGTCACCGTCACGAGCACCTAGGAAATATGCGTCATCACCACCACCGACACCTAAGAAATATCCTCCTCCACCACCACCGACACCAAAGAAATCCCCGCCGTCACCGTCACCAACACCGAAGAAATCACAGCCGTCGGAGGACCAACAACCCCCGCCTCCCGAGCCCGTGAAATCCCCATCCTCACCGCCACCAAAAGCAGTCGTCCACTCGCCACCCCCACCTCCGGCTAACTCGCATTCACCGCCGACCGCGTTTCCTCCTCCGCCGGTATTCGGCGACGTCATCCTTCCCCCGACGTTCGGATCGCAGTACTCGTCCCCGCCACCACCGGTGTTCCAAGGCTACTGAAGCCTGTAAAAAGCTATGTCATACGTTCTTTGATTCTTTCTTTCAAAGATATCTCCGAAACAACCCACAAAATTTTCTTGTTTCTCGTGTTTTTTGGATAGTTTAGAAGCTCTTTCATGATCGGCTTTCTCCCTCAAATTTTAAAGATAGCATTGTCTTTTCCTCCTCTTTAATATGATTTTTCCCTTAAAAATTAATGGAAAGTAGTTGATATTTATACAAAATGATGCATAATCAAAATTGAGGTACAAAATTAGTACCCAAAAAAATAAAAAATTAAGGGGGCAAAGTGACTAGTGACTACAAGGCTATAAGTTTAGCGGGCAAAAGATGTTCAAGAGGTAATGTGAGTACAAAATGATAAGTTCATCAAGTGTTATTGATATATCTCTTTATTATTTTTAAAGATATCATTTTAATCTCTAAATTAACCTATAGCATCAAATTTTAACTTTTTACAAAACTAGGTCAATCTGGGGCACATTTACAATAATTTTTATTTTACGCTATAAATTCAATGTTGTATATGTTGATGTGCAAATTCGTTCCGTAATCGGAATAATAAGTTCATTAATTAAATTTACGGTTTATGTAAATTAAAACCAAAATTGTGAATATAATGGAGTATTCACACGAATGGGCTTGTGAGATACATGGCCCAAAGGAAAAAAAAAACACTTAACAATGTTGAGGCCCGATCAAAATAAAAAAGCCCAAAAGGCAAAAGCTCATCCCAAGCAGAAAAATGTTCGAAAGGGATGCGAGCAGAGAATCACTAGAAGACGAAGAACCCGAGCAGAACAAAAAAATCGCATCAGCCCAAGGCAAAAGCCAATACTTGGCTAAAACCCAAGCCCGATCAGGCCTATCAGCCTAAAAAGCCCAAAGCTCGTCCCGGGCAGAAACTGCCATAAAGGGATCCTAGCAAAAGCACACGAAGCATCAAAGCTCGGGTGAACCAAGTCAACAGCCTCAATTCAAATCTCCAAAGCCCGACCAGGAAGATCGCCACGACCAAAATTCAAATTCCCACGACGTCAAAGTCAAAGTCCACTACTGCGCAATTCTCTCAGAAAGTGGCCCACGTGTCATCTCGACAGCAAGTCAAGTTCCGAACTCGAAGCCACTACCAACGGGCAGAAACTAAAGGTCTATAAAAGCAAGAAGACAACCCTATCACATGCACGCAAGCATTCACCCTGGAAAAAAAGGAGTCCGTGAAATTCGTATTTTTCAGAGTATTTTCATCTTTTCTTTTGATCATCTCGGAATCGGCTTGTGGTTATGGTTGATCCCTTTCAAATCAATAAACTTACAGAGGACGTAGTCAACTACCGCATTGGGATGAACCTCTCTAAAAAACCTCTGGTGTTTTGTCCGTTTCATTTTTTTGTCATCGTCGAGAGTATTGACGACGCGGAGGTCAAGATCCACAAAGTTCTTAGCATCCTTGAATCGAAATCCCATTCACAAATCACGTGACTGTTGGTGTCTGAAACCACGTCAACAGTTTAGTCGTGGATGCTTGTTTTTCATCCCACCACTAAATTCACACCATTTCATTTCTCTAAAACATTTATTAGTATTATTATTATTTTTATTATTTTTAGAGATAAATAAGTAAAAGTATTCTAATTTTGATCAACTAAAGCATCAAGGTCTAAGTAAAAATATAACATAAGAGTACTTAAAGTTACCATAAGAATTAAATTATTTTGCAAAATTGAAAATTAAACTCGTGTTGAAGGCTAGAAAAGAAACCGTACATAGAAAACGACATAGAGAACCTCGTCGTTTAGCTGGGTCGATGAAAACGGCACCGTCTTGTTTCAAGCCTTGAACAAGGCATCTCTCTCTCTCTCTCTCTCCTTCGGTTACTTCAATCCCAAACTCTCTCTCGTTCATTTTCTCCAGAAAATTTTCAAATTTGTGAAGCAATCGCAACTTCAATTCACAGAGATAGAGAGAGATACAAGGGTCTCGTTCCCTTTCTTCGGATCGTGTCGAAGACGCAACAATGGAGGACGAGAAGCAACCCCTGAAGGAAGAGCCAAAGCTTCCGAAAGAGGAAGGAGAGTCGGAAGCGAAGGAGGTTGAGCAGCCGAAGAGCCGCGCCGCCGTCGGAGGAGGAGGCTGGGGAGGCTGGGGTTTCTCTTCATTGTCGGTTTTCTCGGATCTCCAGAAAGCCGCAGAGGATATCTCTCGCACTGTACGACTTTTTTTTTCCTCGCTTTCTCTATGCTCATCGCTAACCCTAATTTCTCCTTCTTTCGTCTTCTCTTCGCGATTATACTCCATTTCCATGGTAGTGCAATCAGAAATTGGTGTTAGCGTCAGATCTATTTAGATACATTATTGAATAATTCAGGATTATTCATGGCATTTTGTTAATCTTAGGTTTAAGTTGATTGATTGTGTTAATGGTGAGCAGGGAAAGTCACTCCTTTTATTCATGAGAATTGAGTACTACGTTCACGTTAATCTAATTCGGTAGTTAATGGAGTATGATTACAAGTTCTTTCGCGGTTTTATGATTTAACACTGGTTTGTGTATACAGGCTGCTGCGGCTGCCCAGACAGCAGCGAAGAGCCTCACGGACCTGCAAAACGATCTCGAGTTGAAGCCCTCGGAGGAAGACGAAGAGGATGAAAAGCTACTAGCTGAGCCTGAAAGTGAGGAGCAGGAAGATGGTAGCGGTAAGCTCCGAAAGTCGGCTCTGGATAAGTTGGAGAAAGCTAGTGAAGAAACAATCTTCAGCCAGGCAAGTAAATGGTTTATGTTCTAGGATACTTCTTGTCAAGTTTGGTAGTATAAAGTTTCCATTTTTGTTAAATTTTCCGTTTTAATGTAATGTTTCGAATTTATATATGCAGAGTCTGAAGGTTTTTGATAGCTCCATGGAGAATTTGGCTTCAGGAGCATGGAATGCATTTGGAAGTGCGTGGAAAGGCGGTTCTCAGCTGGTCAATAAGTAAGCTCTAATTGCCTATTGTTAAATACTTTGTGGATAATCTATTATTACGAATTTAACCGTTTGATATCGGTTACAGCTTCTTCATATCTTTGTACAATATTTTTAATCATTATGTGGCTTACTTCTGGTTAATATGTCTGGAATTTATATGGTGTTCTACATCTCTATAGGCTCGAGAATTCGGCTGTAAACATTGCCGAATCCATTCAGCAGGGTGGTACTGTTGCACCGTCGTCCATATTAGAGGTTTGTTTGACTTATTTATATCCTTCTTGATCACATATGATCATGCCGTTATTTATACTCCCATATGCGTTGTAGACTGGAAAAGCTCTTACCTCAAAGGGAATTCAAGTGCTTGAGCTTGTGGGCAAGGAAACTATGGACCTACTAATTGCAGAGACGGGTATGGAAGTTGAGAAGCATGATAAAGGTACTGAACCAAAAGGCGATGAGAGTCAGCTCTTTGAGGAAGTGACGTTTGACCGATGCTTTTATATTTATGGGGGCCCAGAACAGTTGGAGGTTACATTCTTATCTTTGAAATTCGTTTTTTCTTTTGGCTAAAAAAAGCTTGAGTTATAAATATTCTCACGATCATGGAATCAGGAATTGGAGGCTTTGTCAAGCCACTATACCTTGTTATTTAACCGAAGAAAGGGAAAATTGTCACCCGAGCAGAAGTCGTTTTATGATGGACAGCTGAAAGAGGTCCATCAGATTTTTAGTCTAAGCGCTGAAAACGATGGAAGTGGTGTTGATTTGGACAAAGGCAAGAAAAAGAAGACGGGCTTCGATGGGAGTGGTGACGAGATCAAAGATTTACATGATTCAAGCTTGAGTAAGGCTGCGGACATGGCTGCAGGGTAATTATCGTATTATTAAAAGTTACAATTATTTTGTGTTTTCTTTTGCTATTTTTGTCTTCTTTTAAATAACCCCTTTTTAGTGTTTTGTTGTTTACCAAATGAACACGGGTTAAATATAATTGGTTCCCCGGATTCATCAATCAGTTGCTTTGTTTTTCATTGTCAATGCCACTATCCAAACTCGAAGAGCACTTAGTTCAGTGATTCCCGAGTACAATTATTAATTTCGCAGAGATGAAAAAAGGGTGTTCATGCATCCTCAGACCAAGTGAGAAATTCTAGGTGTGTGAAATAACCATTTTTGTGGAGGAGTGATACAGCCCTGGAATTTAGGATTAGTATCGTTTATTTAATTATCGTCATTTAATTTTATGTCGTCGTATTTAATTAAGTAATTAGGTCATAGGATAAATGAGTTGAGTTTTCGTTTGATTATGTCGTTTAATTATGTTATTAGGTTATTTTTAATTATATTTAGAGGTTTAATAATCGGGCCCGGTCCGGCCCATTAGGTTGTAATTCCTCTCTCTATTTAAGAGAGCTTTCATGAATGAAAAAGGCAGCCAATAAAATTCAGAAACTTGATCTTAAGAGATCGGGTTTTTGAGTGTTGGCCGAAATTCTCAATTTTCCCGTTTCGAGTTTACGATCTTCGGGCACGTATCAATTTGTATCAGAGCCGCTCGAAATGGGAGGTCTTTCGAAAAGTTTCATGGAGGAATTCCGAGAATTCGTGGCGGAACAAGAAGCCGCGACGCAGCGGTTAGAGGCGGCAATAGCAGCTCTGACGGGGACGATGGAAACCCTGACAACGGTGCAGGAGGTTGCGGTGGAGGAGGCCACGACGGAGGCTGATTTGGGGAAGCCCGTGAAGATTGGCGCATCATCGGATCTGAAAGTTCCAGATCTGGTCACGGACGGCGGGAACACCGTGAAAGGAGTACTGCTGCTCCAGAGCAAGTTCGCCGGCGACGACGAAGGAGTGGTGGTGAGCAACGAAATGCACAGCGGAACTGTGGGTCGCACAAACCCAGATCTGGAAAATATGAAACCAGAGATCGGGAGCTGCCACGCGCAAAGGAGGCCCTGGGTTGCGGGGGAGGCGCGCTTCTCGGCGAAGGAACTGACCGGCGAGAGTGGCGCGTCGATGATGGCGTGGATTTCGGCGGAACTCGCGCGCATAAGGGCTGTTTGGTTGTGAAAAGCGACCGTCAACGGAGTGGCCGTGACTCGGGGCTGAAACACCGCAATGATGTATCGGTGGAGGTCGCCGGAGAGTTCGCCGGCGACTGGATTGGCGGCGGGGGCAAGCGTAGTGGCGGTGGCCACAAGGAGAGTGATGGCAGAGGGAAGGGAGACGACGGCAGAGTTCGTCGAGGAGAAAGAGTGACAAAATTAGGGTTTGATGATATTGCGGCAGAAGTACCTAAAGCTGGACAGAAGAGTGTGTCTTTCAAAAACCCTAATTCAGAAAGCAGCAAGGAAAAGAGAGGAGGCGGGCTAGTTGGCATTGACGGTATTTTGGCAAAAGTACTTAAAATTGAAGAAGATTGGTTAGCGGCAAAAGTAACTAAAGAAGAATTGAGCCAAAAGGAAGTCGGAGGAGGTGGTGGCAGCCTGCAAACAATCTGGAGCAGTGGTGGGTCAGCAGTTGGCCAAGGAGGCATTGTCGACTGGGGAGGAACGACGACGGCTGCGGGAAGAGGCTTGTCTATGGTGACTCGAACGAGCTACAAGATACCGTGGCGAAACCATTGTTTGTGGAGTCCTTTGGCGAACTCATTTCAGAGTGTCCTTTGTCGTGTTTGAGCTTGAGGACAAGCTCAAAGTGGAGAAGGGGAGTAATGATACAGCCCTGGAATTTAGGATTAGTATCGTTTATTTAATTATCGTCATTTAATTTTATGTCGTCGTATTTAATTAAGTAATTAGGTCATAGGATAAATGAGTTGAGTTTTCGTTTGATTATGTCGTTTAATTATGTTATTAGGTTATTTTTAATTATATTTAGAGGTTTAATAATCGGGCCCGGTCCGGCCCATTAGGTTGTAATTCCTCTCTCTATTTAAGAGAGCTTTCATGAATGAAAAAGGCAGCCAATAAAATTCAGAAACTTGATCTTAAGAGATCGGGTTTTTGAGTGTTGGTCGAAATTCTCAATTTTCCCGTTTCGAGTTTACGATCTTCGGGCACGTATCAAGGAGTTTAAACTTAAATCTAATCACATATCTAAAATGATCATCACATGATAGCGACTGTCATATGCGTATTGCGATGTCCATTTATTCATGAATCCCTAGTATTATTAGTGAAAGATCCGTGATCTATCTTTTACGTCATGAATAAGCTGCTGATATGAATTTCGGGCGTTGAGATATGTTATATAGTGCTTAAAGTAATGAAGTTTCTTTTCATGACTTTTTCAGGTTTACCAGTGCTTTAGCTGGTCAAGCCGTTAACGATATTATTCAGAGGACCACTGGCCGAATTGAGTCTCTTCATTCCGAGGGAGTTCATGTACTGAGATATCTCGGATTCTTTTTCTTTCACTTACAACTTGCTTTTTTTAAACATGAGAGTTAAATGTTGTGCATTTTTCTGCAGCGGCTCTCGGAAATGTGCTGTGCTGCTGTTTCCCAGCTGCTGATGCTCGGTAAATCCTTCATATCTGTTGCAAACAAAGATCAGATAGAAGTTGTTGATGCGGCTAATATTGATTGGCCTGAAGATTCTGTTGGGAAAGCTAAAATTATCAGATCGAAAGCACAATCAATGACCGTGTATGTGGAAGCCGTTTCCAACAGCTTCATCACAGGTTGATGCTCTAAATTTTTATTTGTCAAGCCTTCATGCGTGATCCTTAAGCAATTTTATACAAGTTCTTAGCGGGGTTTGTTTACAAGTTTTTAAGGCTTACGCCAGTACTGTCGTGTTGACAAAAGGGGCCATAAGTTGTAGTTTTTAACCATAATGCAGTTTAGGTAGGGTTCGTTAGACCCGTGAATAGGAAATAATTTTTAAACTTATATATTTTAATTTTTTTTATGTTATTAGGGGAATTTGAGGTATTTTACAATAAATATGGGACCAAGGTTTCTAATCCTATATATAGACGTCTTAACAGTCATGTTTGATTCGTAGAAATTTCAATACAACATCATCAGGAATAGTTTTGTTCTTGCTTTCGAAGGAAAGACTGTTTCTATGTAATTTGTTAGTTGGTTAGGGTTAGTGAAGTAGGATTTTCGCTGGAGATCGTCTTTGGGTCCTACCAGAGTTCTTAACCACACTTTTTTTCTTCTTCAGGAATATCTGATGTTGCTGAAGCGTACGCTGCGGCGATAAAGAGTGTTTCGAACGAATCTCAAGAAGCCTTTCCGCAGACATCGATCCAAGAGAAAGCAAACACGTTGTCGGAATTCCTCCGCGTCGATCAGACGACAGCAGTGGGAAAAATCCAGGATGGCCTTCAGTTCTTGTCGTACGTCGTTGTTTCCACCTCCATGCCCGTTTCGTAGATTACTAGAATATACCCTTTTACAGACATAATTAACTCGGTTTACTTGTATATAGTTGTGCCCCAAATCGGGTTTGGATCGCATTGTCGATCAAACCTTTAACGTGTTTTTTTGTTTTTTCATGTTACCGCTGGTATTGTGCTCGTTTTTCCAAAGCATAAAATATCCATTGTAGGATCTCTGAAAAGGGATTTTCTTGAATAAAAAAATGTTTTGAAAATTGCTTAAATCGGATGTGAATTATTATTTTCTTCAACTAAAATTTCTCAATTTCGAGTTTTACGTAGACGAATGACCAAATAACTAGGTTTATCTGTGATAGTAATGCCCGAATTCGGATTTGGATGATTAGCTGTTTGACCCCTTTTACATGTTTTTCTTGCTCATTTTTTCGGTTCGAAGATTATTTTATGCGAACATGGATAATTGCAGCATACGGTCCCATTGTGGTTAGAAAAGGGTTTTACGTTTCCACAATTATTTTTTGACGGTTTAAATTCCCAATGTTGAACAAAGCGTGTTTCTAGTTATTTAAAAAAGTATATTATCTCGTGGATGGAAGTACTAGAAATTTGGAAGCAAGGAGTAAGCTATAGCGGTTCCTCGTTTAATCTGTCATTGGTTCCTCGTTTTTTTGAGTTACCGGTAAGTTATCACACATAACTGTTATCTTTTTATGAGTTATCAGTGATAACTTGATTTCTTGACATCTTATCGAGTGCAAAAAACAACAAAATGTTTGTTATGATTAATATATTAAGTCTATCTGGATCTGTCTTAATTCTGCCCTTTATTCAAGTAGTTTTTTCGTCGCCAAATTGCCCGAAGAGTATTCTGTGTTCTCGTCAAAATATCATGGGTCAAGTTTCAATTTTAGCATAACTTATTTATTTATTTTTCTTTCAATTTTGTCGATTCAACTCTTGTTTTGAAGCTAACTTAGGTAAGTAGCTATACATTTTGGAAAAAAAAAAAAAAACGCATTTTGTGAGAGGTCAAAATAACCCAAAAGTTCCGTTTAAGAAAGTTCTCATTCGTCCATACGCTCGTCTTAGAAATATAAGTGGTTTTGCCGCCAATTTCGCTTTATTTTTAAGCATAATTTAGAAATTGTCAGTTCAGTTAACACCTTTCTTATTTTTTATTTATTTTTATTTTTAAGGAACACATGAGACAAACAACGTAATTACTTATCAGGACACGACGTACGACGTTATTACTTGTTAACCATGCAGACACAAAGTTCCAAATCTCGCCATAGTTTGGTCTGATTGTTGAGGGCGGTTTGCACCACCCTTTTCAGTCACAAGAATAAACGAAAAAACGCAATAAAATATAAAATCGAATATTCTTGATTTATTATGTTTCCGATGAGGACTCGATTTCTTCCGTTGAATAGCTGGACAATTGAAGGATGGAATTATAATGAACTCTCTTAAGTCTCTCTTCTGATCTCAAATACTCGAATTACTATAGACTTTAGCAACTGAGGACTCAAGCATACTCTTTTCCCTCTATGGTTTCTCACGGGATGATTTCTGGATCCCCTCTAATGAGGTTTTTACTTGTATTTATAGGCTTAGGGTTTCTAGAATCGTTTCCCTTTCGGCCCCTCGGATCTCGCCGATTGCTAGCTAGGGTTTCCTTTCTTCTTGCTTGATTGTTGCTGATCTTCCTTGAATACGCTGATAATCCCACGATTTCCTCAACTGATTGACTAATTCTCCACAATTTGTGTGATTTTGACTCTCTCCTTCATTCAATTCGACGGGGTTTAGCGATGAACTTTCCCTCGATAAGCTTATATGCGATGAGCTTCTTCTTCATGGATTCTTCCTCGAGGATTCTTCATCGAGATGCGATGAAGTCTTTCATCGAAGATTGCTTTTGCATTAGTCGGACTTCGTCGCGGATTGGACCTCCTCGAGCGTGCTCCTTTGTTGACCGATGGTCAACGAACTTCCTTGCCCTTGTTTCACGTCATTTTTGGGACAAAACGCATGAGTTATGTAAAGGATGGATTTGACGAAATCTGACCTTAACAGTTAGTCCCCCATTTTATCAAGTGTAAACACTTGGTAAAATGAAGAATAAGTTCTTTGCGAGCAATCTGATAAATCTTCGTCGACGAACTTTTGCGACGAACTATTGCGATGAGGGTATTGCGATGGTTCTTCATAAAGAGCTCCCTTGTCAAGGACCTTTCGCATTCCCGACAACCTCTGGCATTGGGCCCCACGTTGATTCGCCTTTCCAGGCTGTCAACCTTGAAATCAATCGCAAATCCCTTCAGCATTAAATGCTGGTCTTTTCGCACTCGAGTGCTTTCGGAATTCGCAACAGCTCTTCAATCTCCACCGTTGATGATTCCATACGCTTTGAATTTAGCCCGTTGGATCGGAATGCGCCGCTTCGCTTCCCTCTTCTCTCCCTTCTATAAATTCAAGACTTCGGTCTTTCTTCCAAACACTTTCCGATTTCGCAAGTTCTCCCAGCGCTTCTCTTGAGATTCTTTTTCTCTGTTCTTGTTCCCATTTTCCCTTCCACATATTTCTTTAACACTTTCTCCCAAACACTCTCCATGGCTCCCCTGGTCCCGGACCAGTCTTCAAGACTCGAAGCCCTCCCTCTGTCATGACGGCGGAGAGGTTGCAGTTCATCGCGGACCACTTTCTGGATTCGGAGTCCTTCCGGGCACGTCTCCCTCACGAAGGCAAACTCGCCGACACGCCCCGAGGTGACTACGTATGTATCTACGAGTCGTTCTTCCGAGTCGTTGGCCTCCATTTTCCAGTGCCGTACCTAATCGTGGCGTTCCTCTACGCCTTTAGGGTCCCAATCACTCAGGTGAGCCCTAACACCATCCGCCTCTTCTTGTGCACGCTCGCCCTTGCATGCGAGCAGAAGGTGGAGCTCACGTTCGAAGATTTGATGCGCCTCTTTAAGTTCTCCCAGAATCCGAAGAACTTGGGCCGCTTCTCCATCTCTCATCGCGTTCGGCCGCACGTCCTCGAGAATGTCCTCGAGAATACGCCGTCGAATGAGTCCGGCTGGGAGAACAAATATTTTTTTCGTTAAGGTGGACAGCACCACCTTTGGTCCCCATCATTCTTTCCTGCCGAGGGAGTGGGTCCTCGAGGGAGTGGATCTCCCTCGATTTAGGCCCGAGGAGAATGAAGAGGCCGAGGTGCGGTTCAAGAAGATCCACAACGCTCTCCTCGCCAATCCTCGACGAGACTGGAGTAAGGACTTCGGGGATCAGCGGATCGAGAGACCCGGGATTTATCAGCTGGCCCGAATCCATGGGCCGTTCCCAAACACCATCCTCCCGGTGGGCTTTTCCCGCGAGCCTGTGCCGGAGGGGTCTCCTGTGGAGCGGAGGAAATTTGTTCCCAAGCCGAAGAAGAAGTCCAGGATGGACTTCATCGATGATAGAGAGGATGCTCCCGTCGAGCAGGAGCGGGTCTCTCAGAGGTCGTCGATGTCCCAAGTGAACCCCGACCCTCCTCGCTACATGGGACTTACCCGTCGAGAGGGCAGTTCCTCTGGCAAGCGCCCGATCGAAGATGTTCGCGATGAGCGGCGAACAAAGTCCAGGGCGGATCCCATCGCTCCTCGCCCGACAGAGGTTCCTCGCTCCTCGAGGGAGTTTCCTCCAAGAGACGCGGGCCCTACCGGTCCCCGTCCCTCGGGGAAATCTTCTCGAGAAGAAAACTCTTCGGGCAGGCGGCCCGCCGGGGAGACATGCGATGCTCCTCTCGCGAAGAAGGCTAAGATCTCTGCCCCGGCCACCGAGTCCGAAGCTGCTACTCCGGCTCGGGAAGCTGTAAAGGAAGTTCCAGGCACCGCGCCGTCGGGTGAGGCTGAGACGACGAAAGAGGTGCCGAGCGGAGGTGCACATCCTTCTAGGGGCCCAAGGAGAAGGGCCGACTTCGCTGAGGATTTCAATGATCTGGCCGTGGCGCCAATTGCTCCCCCTCCGCCCACCATGGAGGCTGAAAGCTCTCTCCCTTTCGATACCTTTCCCGATCCTGGCGACTCCAACTATTTATTACTGTTTATTTCGGATCTAGTTTTGGTTATTTATTGTTTCTCATTTCTATTATTATTTTGCTGCCATTTATACTCTCGTTAATTAGCTTTTGATTTCATTTAATAGTTTCTCGTTTTGATTTCGAGAAACTATAACTCTATAAGTTTTTGTTTCATTATTTTGGAATTTTCATATTTGGATGGATAGATAATTCGACCACCAAATAGAGTGTTTTTCTATATTTCTTATAACATGAGTCTACATTATAATCTCATAAGATCCTTCTTGTGAATCTAATCACAAGCTTATAACACTTGGTATGTGCCAATAAGATGAGCTAGTGAGTGATTGGAACAGGTTTGGAGCAAGGACAAGTACGAGAGCATGGAGCACAGGGTCGTGGTGAACTCGGAAAACGAGAGGTTCTCGATCCTGTTCTTCTTGTTCCCGGGGCATCACGTTACGGTTAGTCTGTTGCCAGAGATTTTGGATGGAAAATCTCCAAGATACAGGGAATACAACTGGGGCAAGTTCTTTGCTAACCGGAACCGCAGCGACTTCAAGAAACGGGCAGTAAAGAACATTCAGATTCATCATTATAGGATTGGAGAGAGCTGAGGTTAGAGAGAAGTTTACTCATGATGATTCAAATAAATTTGGTTCTTTTTTGTTTTTGTTTTTGTTTTGTTTGTTTATAAAGACATGCCATTATGCTTTGGTAATTTGATTGAGGTCCTAAGAAGGGACATTCCAATCTTGACTTTTTATTAAGAATTGGCCACTTCCTAAGTTCTAAAATCATGAAAGTTCAACAACAGAACGAGAATGATGACCGACTGCTATAAAAATATAGAAATACCGATTATAAAAATGAGGAAAAAAAGAAGTGCAAGTATTGAGATGCATTAAACCAAGACAAAGCAGCAGAGTTAATCTCAATGTTGACGGGAGTAGCTTTGGTAACCTAAGGCCGGCCGATGAGGTGGTATTCTTCGTGAAGACGGAGGCAAGTTTATTTTTGGCTTTTCAAAATCTTTTGGAACTTGCTCGAGTAACTGAACATGAATTATTAGAGTGGTTGTCGAAATGTTAAGTGTACATGAGCAAATGGATTATAATGGTATTGACATTGAATGCAACTAAAAAAATTATTGTAGGTTGAATTAAGTTTGGTAATTGCAATTAATCCATGATATCTTTAAAATTATTGAGAACAATTAGAACTATTATATGTGTGAATCTTAATATTTGTTGTCTCATAATTTTTTTATTCTAATTCGTGATCGTGCTGTTGATGAAGACTCAAACACGCTCTATTTATTAATCTACGTGTTTGTTAATGAATTAATAAATGTATTTAGTGTAATTTATATTATTTAAGATTTATAATTCAACAACTTTATCTAGCTATAAATTTAAATATATTTTACTTTGTGTCATAATTGTTTCTTGATAGCAGTAGTTATGCACGTGTAATTTTTTGATTATTGAGTAATGATTTTTGTCAGGGCCCCATCTAAAAAACGCACCCAAGAAGGCTAAAAGTCCACAAAATCGACTTTGACCACACTCGAGAAAAGTCAACCAAAAGTCAGCCTTATTCCAATAACACCAACGCAAAGTCTATCTATTATAAAAAACATGGCTTTGGGATTTGTTGCGAGCCCCGAAAGCTAAAAACAAACCTTCGAGGCTCGCTGCGACTGCGACCCTTGATCAAGCTCGAGCACGTGATCTAGTGAAGCCACTATCCTTCGATCGTCGAACTTGTGAAGACACTGTTGGTTACCACTTCCCAAATAAAGATCCCTGCCCAAACAAGCTCGAAAGAAAACGAAACAGAGAAGTCAACGACTACTCAGAATCACTCAATACACTCACAGTATATATAAGTATATATATATATATGACGTATGAAAAGTATTGCATGTAGAGAATAAAAAAAGAAAAAGAAAAAGAAAAAGAAGAAGTAATGCTCTTGCTTTGAGAGAGAAAATTATTGGGGGCAAAATGAACTCTCAACAAACACAAAGATCACTCTCTGTTTTTAAGGAAAGAGATTAGGTTTTCTTCGTTTTACAACTCGAAGTGTTTAAGGACAGTAAGAACAACGATATGATAGGAATACTCTGTATATATTGATAATTTGTGTGCATACATAGATTTCTTCGACCCCCTCCAAACGAGGCCCTTTTTACATTATATAGAGGCTGTCTTGCCTTCCTTTGCTATTCATTTCCCGCCCTTTCTTGTTGCGTCCCATCACTCACTTCCCTAAGAGTGATTTCAGGGAGTAAGGTTAGCCATGCTAAACATGGCTAATCCATACTCTGAATGCTCTTGAGTATCTGTTTCGTGAAGTAGGTAAGGTTGGTATGAGCTTCATTAAATGCACCCCCCATACCGCTAGCTGTCTTACTACCATCTGACTTCTCGACGTCAGGCCTCTCCCTCGATTCTAGCGCCTTCGGCTTTTGGTGCCATCGACTACGGGCTTCGATGACTCGGACGTTGTCGACTTCGGGCTGATGAAGCTGAAGAGAACGCCGAACAAGTTGTACAAGATTCTCCTGGAGACAGGCCAGCCCGTCGGCTTAATGGCTTCCCTAGCAGACCCGGCCTGATTGTGGCATGCGAGACTTGGGCACGTAAACTTTTACGCGCTCAAGATGATGGGAGAGAAGGAGATGGCCTTTGGGGCTCCCAAGATTGAACACTCCAACCAGCTATGCGAATACTGCATGATCGCGAAAAAGGCTAGAGTGCCATTTCCGATCAAGGCCAAGTTCCGAGCAGAACGACCCCTCCAACTAGTGCATTCAGACCTCTGTGGTCCAATCACCCCAGCAGCTCTAGCCGGAAGCAAGTATTTCCTATTACTTGTTGACGACTACAGTCGCTGGATGTGGATCTACACACTCAAGAAGAAGAGTTGAGCCTTTGAAGTCTTCAAGAAGTTCAAGAGGCTCGTGGAGAATGGGTCAGAACACAAGATGAAGGTCTTGAGAACAGACCGAGGTGGAGAGTTCACATCCCAGCAGTTCGGAGAGTTCTGCGATGAGGAAAGAGTCGAGCGCCATCTGACCGCACCATACACTCCCCAACAGAATGGTGTGGTGGAGAGACGAAACCGAACAGTGATGGACACAGCAAGGAGTTTGCTGAAGAGCATGCAAGTCCCGACGAGGTTTTGGGAAGAAATAGTTAGACACGCGGTCTATTTTCTTAACCGTTTGCCAACGAAGGCGCTAGGAGAACGGACTCCCTACTAGGCGTGGTTTGGGAAGAAGCCCCACTTAGAGCACTTGAGAGTGTTTGGGTGCACTGCACATGTGAAGACTGTGGGTCCCCATCTCAAGAAGCTCTATGACAGGAGTCACTCGATGGTGTATCTTGGTGTTGAAGACGGAAGCAAGGCACACAAACTCTTTGATCCCCGACGCGACAAGATCCAGGTGAGCAGAGATGCCGTGTTCGAAGAAGAGAAAAAGTGGGATTGGCGCGATGAGAACGGTGAGCCCGAGCAGAACTCATTTGAGTTCGAAGTAGAAGAAGACATTGCCGACCAAGAAGGGCCAGCAACATCCAGCTCGGGTACCCTCACCAGCTCAGGTATCGCTACCAGCTCGGATGCCCCTACCAGCTCAGGTACCCCTACCAGCTCTGGTACCTTTACCAGAGATTCTTGCCCGGGTACACCCAGGACACCCAGCCCTAGGAGAACCAGATCGTCCAGCTCGGGGGATTCCTCGATCAAGGATGGCCCAAGAGGATTCCGTCCCCTAGCAGAAGTCTACGAAGAGTCCCAGGAAGTGGAGATGAACCTAGAAGAGTTGTCCTTGTTGTGCGCCAAGGAGCCGGCCAACTACCAAGAGCCAGCTATCGACCAGGAATGGCAGGAAGCAATGGAGAAGGAGCTAGAGTCCATAGAGAAGAATTGGACGTGAGAGCTCACCGACCTGCCCAAAGGCCAGAAGCCTATTGGCTTGAAGTGGGTTTACAAACTCAAGAAGGACACCGAGAGGAATGTCCTAAAGCATAAGGTAAGGCTAAAGGCTACGTGAAGAGGCAAGGAGTCGACTTCGAGGAAGTCTTTGCTCCCGTGGCGAGACTAGACACGATCAGACTCATCCTGGCCCTAGCAGCTCATCGAGTTTAGGAGATTCACCACATGGATGTCAAACCGGCATTCTTAAATGGTGACCTCGAGGAAGAAGTCTACGCCAGTCAACCAGAAGGTTTTGGCGTAAAGGGCAAGGGGCAGAAGGTGTACAAGCTCTCCAAGGCTTTATACGGGTTACGTCAAGCTCCAAGGGCGTGGAACATTCGACTCGACAAGAGCTTGAGGAATCATGGATTCACAAAGTGCTCCAGGGAGCAAGCCGTGTACACCAGGAGTAGCAGAGAAGAAGTTCTGGTCGTCGGAGTGTATGTGGACGACCTGATAGTCACTGGATCCAGCGCAGAAGGCGTAGAAGGGTTCAAGAAGCAAATGATGGCTGAGTTCGAGATGAGTGATCTTGGACTACTTTTTTACTACCTTGGTATTAAGGTAGAGCAGAATAAATACTGCATCACACTGAAGCAGTCGGCCTACGCGAAGAAGATCCTCAATCAGTTCGAGATGGCAGATTGCAACCCAAGCAAGTATCCAATGAAGGCAAAACTGCAGCTCGGGAAGGATGCTGAAGGAAGAGAAGTGGATCCAACAGAGTACAGACGCGTGATCGGGTGCTTGAGGTATCTCACCCACACCCGACCAGACATTTCTCATGCAGTTGGGATAGTTAGTCGTTATATTGAGAAGCCCACGAGCACAAACTAGCAGGACGTGAAGCATATTTTGCGCTACGTGAAGGGAACGACGGACAACGGGATCCAATATAGAAGAGAAATGGGAGCAGAAGAGCTAGCCGGCTTCACTGACAGTGATCTGGCCGGTGACATTGATGATAGGAAGAGTACCGGAGGGATGGCATTCTACCTCAATGGGAATCTAATCACCTGGCAGTCTCAGAAGCAAATGACAGTAGCTCTATTCTCGTGTGAAGCGGAGTTCATGGCAGCAACCGCAGCAGCGTGTCAAACTATGTGGTTGAAGGGGATACTGAGTGAAGTGACTGGAGCCGAGCAGAAGCCAGTAACACTCTACGTGGATAACAAGTCCGCAATAAAGCTGATGAAGAACCCAGTGTTTCATGGTCGGAGCAAACACATAGACACTCGGTATCATTATATTCGCGAGTGTGTGGAGAAGCGGAAGATCATCGTGGAGTTTGTCAGCACGAAGGAGCAATGGGCAGACATACTCACCAAGGCTCTAGCAAGAGTTAAGTTCGCAAAAATGAGAGAGCTGCTCGGAGTGAAGAACCTCGACCCAAGTCAAGATTACGGGGGAGAATGTGAGTTTAAGCCTGACTTGGCTCAACTCCTAGCAGAGAAGGGCCCGAGCAGAGATTCCCCCACCAGAGATGGGTCCGACTAGAGCTTTCCCCTAGCAGGAAAGGACCCGACAAGGAATGCTCCTACCAGAGATGGGAGATTGGGGGGGGGGGGGGGGGGGGGGGTGCAATTAATACTTAACATTTATTTAAGAATTTATCTTAACGAGATAACTAGTGCTTCAATTACTTAGAAAAACAAAACAAGACTAAGTATTCTATTTATATAGTAAAGGTAGTTAGAATTAAGATTCTAAATGTCGATGCCGATACTATTTTGCTCTTTTCATTTTACGGGCATGTCACATGCCTACAGAAATATTGAGGAAAGTTGGAAATAAAGGCATGTCGCATGTCGACAAAAATATCGACGGAAAAGTCGGAAAGCAGTTTTGAATATTTCGATAATTTTTATTATAGAGGTTCAAAATTACTTATTTATCACCGTAAGATATAAATAACTAAAAAATCACACTAATAGTAAGACATCATAGTGATATGTTATTGTACGGTTTTTCGATGACTTTTCTTAATCCCGAGGCGGAATTCACGGGATATCATTGAATAATATAGATCTAGATTAATCTCGAATATTAAGAAATCGTTACCGAAGATTTGGTACTTTTGCCAACTGTACCAAAAACGCTGCGGATTGTGCCGTTCTCCTCTTGGCCGAATTCTCTTATCTCCAGGATCGAGCACGTCAATTTTCGTGCCTCTATTTCGTCCACCACGTCGCTGCGGTAATGTCTTTGATGACTGGAAAACACTTTGTCAGACAGGTTAGGTCCTTCTCGTTGTTTGGATGAGAAACCGACGAAGAACCAGGGAGAGGAGGAAATCGCGAGCTCTAAGCTAGGGGTACGCGATTTTCTCTGTGTTTAGGGTTTGTGATCAATGCCTAATTATGAGATTTAAGTGTGTATTTATAGTACACAACATAAATTGACCTAATAGGCTTCGGGCCCATTTAATGGATCCAAGCCCATTAAGCGATCATTAAATTAATTCATATAATTAATTAATGACCTCATAATCAATTCTCGGGCCCGAGTAGGCCTATTGCCTAATATATGTAGTCGGTCAAAACCCGAGAACCCGGTAGATCCAATATCCGATTCAGGCATATCCTACAGTTATAATTATATTTATGTAAAAATAAGAGTTATACTTGTAACTTAAAGAAAATATACATGTGTGGTTACAATATAAATATATATATATAAAAGGACAGTTTTCCAAGTAGAAAGTGGAAACATAACCAAGCAAAGATTTTTTGAGGATCCTAATTTTTAAGTTATTTACATTTTTTAAAATAAAAATACTTACACCACCGAATGACATTCATTTCTACACTTTGTTAGAGGTGTAAGTACCGTTACTAATTAATTACATTCATTTACAGCAAAATTAGTTTTCAAGTTGAAAACCTTTAATATATATATATATATATATATATGTATAGGGAAACTTGAAAAAATAACCCCCAAAAAGCAAGTTCTACCCGTTTTGTTCCCCAATTTAAAGTTTCTGAAAAATTATTCCTCAACTTGTATTTTGCCATGTTTTGGACAAAAAAAGCCCTTTTTACCCTCACATTTCACTCTACCCCACTCCCCAATTTAATGTAAATTTTAATGTCGGATAGTTTTACACATAAAGTTAGATAGTTTTCTCTTTCGGGTTATACAGTTCGGTTCAAGATAGATAGTTTTACACATAAATAAGATAGTTTTACACATAAAGTTAGATAGTTTTCTCTTTCGGGTTAGACAGTTTGTTTCAAGTTAGATAGTTTTCTACGCAAAGTTAGATAATTTTATACATGCAGTTAGACACTTTGACAACTAATTGTAAAGAAGATTAATTTTATTCTCCGTCATAAAATTGTAAATTTTAATGTCGGATAGTTTTACACATAAAGTTTGATAGTTTTCTCTTTCTGGTTAGACAGTTCGGTTCAAGTTAGATAGTTTTACACATAAAGTTAGATAGTTTTACACATAAAGTTAGATAATTTTCTCTTTCGGGTTACATAATTTGTTTCAAGTTAGATAGTTTTCTACGCAAAGTTAGATAGTTTTATACATGCAGTTAGACACTTTGACAACTAATTGTAAAGAAGATTAATTTTATTCTCCGTCCTAAAAATGTAAATTTTAATGTCGGATAGTTTTACACATAAAGTTAGATAGTTTTCTCTTTCGGGTTAGACAGTTCGGTTAAGGTTAGATAGTTTTACACATAAAATTAGATAGTTTTACACATAATGTTAGATAGTTTTCTCTCTGTGATTATAGAGTTTGTTTCAAGTTAGATAGTTTTCTACGCAAAGTTAGATTGTTTTACACATGCAGTTAGACACTTTGACAACTAATTGTAAAGAAGATTAATTTTATTCTCTGTCATAGAAATGTAAATTTTAATGTCGGATAGTTTTACACATAAAGTTAGATAGTTTTCTCTTTCGGGTTAGACAGTTCGGTTCAAGTTAGATAGTTTTACACATAAAGTTAGATAGTTTTGCAAATAAAGTAAGATATCTAACTTTATGTGTAAAACTATCCGTCACTAAAATTTACGTTTTTATGAAGGAGAATAAAATTAGACTTCTTTACACTAAGTTGACAAAGTGTCTAACTTGAAGAGGAAAACTATCTAACTTTACGTAGAAAACTATCTAACTTGAAATAAACTGTCTAACTTCCAAGAGAAAACTATCTAACTTTATTTGTAAAACTATCTAACTTGAAAAAACTGGCTAACCCCAAAGAGAAAACTATCTAACTTTATGTGTAAAACTATCTGACACTAAAATTTACGTTTTTATGAAGGAGAATAAAATTAGACTTCTTTACACTAAGTTGACAAAGTGTCTAACTTGAAGAGGAAAACTATCTAACTTTACGTAGAAAACTATCTAACTTGAAATAAACTGTCTAACTTCCAAGAGAAAACTATCTAACTTTATTTGTAAAATCTAACTTGAAAAAACTGTCCAACCCCAAAGAGAAAACTATCTAACTTTATGTGTAAAACTATCCGACACTAAAATTTACGTTTTTATGAAGGAGAATAAAATTAGACTTCTTTACACTAAGTTGACAAAGTGTCTAACTTGAAGAGGAAAACTATCTAACTTTACATAGAAAACTATCTAACTTGAAATAAACTGTCTAACTTCCAAGAGAAAACTATCTAACTTTATTTGTAAAACTATCTAACTTGAAAAAACTGTCTAACCCCAAAGAGAAAACTATCTAACTTTATGTGTAAAACTATCCGACACTAAAATTTACGTTTTTATGAAGGAGAATAAAATTAGACTTCTTTACACTAAGTTGACAAAGTGTCTAACTTGAAGAGGAAAACTATCTAACTTTACATAGAAAACTATCTAACTTGAAATAAACTGTCTAACTTCCAAGAGAAAACTATCTAACTTTATTTGTAAAACTATCTAACTTGAAAAAACTGTCTAACCCCAAAGAGAAAACTATCTAACTTTATGTGTAAAACTATCCGACACTAAAATTTACGTTTTTATGAAGGAGAATAAAATTAGACTTCTTTACACTATAACTTGCTTTTTGAGGGTCATTTTTTCAAGTTTCCCTAGGGGTCATTTTTTCAAGTTTCCCTATGTATATATGTATATTTTATATATTATACATATGTTCTAACAGTTGTATAACTTTTTTTTTTCTCAACCTGATCATTTCCACGATTTGTATCTTAGTGTGTATATATATATATATTCTTATTAGTTATTTTTATATATTCTTATTAACTGCTTATATTTATATATATATATATATATATATTCTTATTAGTTGTTTAAACATTTTTATCTCAACCGTTCTCATTTTTCATTTTTTTTTCTTCAATTGATTTCAAATAATACGATAATTGTCCGTTATAGACTTTGTTTTAATTTTCAAACTCATATTCATTTCTAATGTCACGTACGGACATTAATTTTTTTTTTATACACTTTGTTTTTAAAATTAAATTTGTTTATAAATGAACCATAAACACATACCTCTTTTAAACTTTGATATTTAAATTAAATTGATATTTTAAAAAATATAATAGTTTCTTTTTTTTAAGAACACACGTTAGAATCATAGTAGTTTTTAAGAAAACAAAATTTCAAACAAAATTTATGTTTGTGTTTATGATTTCGAATTTTACTATTCTAATGAGTAATGAATAACTTTTTTTTACTGTTTATAGTCTCTTAAGATTCATCATTTTAAACTCCACTCTTTAATGGATTAATAATTTATAAGTTAATATTATTAATTGTGTTTAATTAATATTTATTAGAGGTATGATTTTTCATTTTTCTTACATTTAGCCTATAAAACACGTTGAAAGATGCATCAAAATATTGAAGCAAACTTTGGTTCTCTCACTCCTTCCTTTCTTCAAAGTTTGATCAGACAATTACGTCTGATGGTTCCGCGAGTCACCGCCAACGCCAAGTCCTACGCCGATATCAGTTTTGGAATAGCCTACAATGAGGTCAATTAAGCTTCCACATTTTTATATAGTTCTCAATTCTTATATGTTTATGTACTTTGGAAACTTCGCTTCAATATATATATATATATTAATTATAAACCAAAATTGACATGGCCTTATTGGCTAGATACGAACTTAATTCAATTTTTCTTTTTTTAGGAATAAGTCACAAAACAGAATATAATAATTTTTTTTCTTATATTTTAGGCCATTTTTATTGATATGGAGTTCTTATTTTTTTCTCGCCTCCAAACCTCGGATCCAAAATGTACTCTCTTCTCCGTTGCCATTCGTTAATCACATGTAAGCTCAATCTTTATCAATTCATGTCTTGAAAATTTTGCGGCCAATTGTTTTCATATAATAAATATGTGGGATTTTTGTTTTTGTGACATTTAATTATTTGAATATGTGTAGGATTACTTCAACTGGCGATGTTTAGCTACAATCGCGACCCTCTTTTTTCGGGCGAGATTCCCATGTGAGTTTTATATATATTCCCATATCTTCACATATATGAGCAGTCATTAATTGATGGTTGTGTTGAAGTAGCCAAGTCATTTGACACTTATAGTCTAAAGAACTCTTCAAGTATAATTCTCATATAAAATATAAAGGGAAGTTTGCGGCGAAAATCATTGAAGTCACCAAATTCTTGCAGATAAATCACTAACGTCTATTTTTTGCGGCAAAAAATCACTAACGTCATCAATTGTTTGCAGATAAGTCACTAACGTTTATTTTTTGCGGCGAAAATCATCAAAGTCACTAAATTCTTGCAGATAAATCACTAATGTCTATTTTTGCGCCAAAAGTCATTAACGTCAGTCTTTCCTTATAAATGTTATCTGGCAACGTTAAATGACCTATCACTAGCCTACATGGCATTCATCAACGTTAAATGACCTAACGCCGTTAGACACCTGCCTACGTAGCCGTTAATTAGGCTATCTCATGTGGCGTTCTACGTGGCCCAAGCCGCCACGTGGCAAAAGTGTGGGTATTTTCGCCGCAATTAACCCTAAAAGATATAAATTCCTCCTATAAGAAAAGCAATTTTTTTTTATAAATGCATATTTTATAAAATTATTTAATTATTTTTTACATATGTACAAAAATTATTTGATTATTTAAAAAAATAAAACATATTCTTATTATAAATACATATTTTATAAAATTATTTGATTGTATTTAATATATGTAAAAAAAATTAAAACCTGTGGGGAAACAGAACGAAAAAAATAAATAAAAATATGCCACGTGGCGGCGAAAGTACCCAACCCTTGGCCACGTGGCGGCTTGTGCCACATGTCACACCACATGAGATAGCCTAACGACTAGGTAGGCAGGTGTCTAACGGCGTTAGTTGGTCAGCAACAAAAGTTCGACGTTAGGTACTTTCGCCGACAATTATTGAGGTTGGGTACCTATCGGAGAATATGGCCAAAGGTTGGGTATTTTCGCCGACACGATAAAATTGCTGGGAAAAATTGGAAGTTATGGTAGGATTATTAATTGGTGTTTTTAGAATTTTGGCCACGATAAAATTAATTTTAAAAGTTTATGGTACAATTGCCGTAAAAATCTCTATTTCAAATAATGTTATCACTAAAGCGTGTTGTCGTTGTTGTAGACAATTGATGAATGCCATGTAGGCTGGTGATAGGTCATTTAACGTTGCCAGATAACATTTGTAAGGAAAGATTGACGTTAATGACTTTTGGCGCAAAAATAGACGTTAATGACTTTTGGCGCAAAATTTATCTGCAAGAATTTAGTGACTTTGATGATTTTCGCCCCAAAAAATAAACGTTAGTGACTTATTTGCAAACAATTGATGATGTTAGTGATTTTTGCCACAAAAAATAGATGGTAGTGATTTATCTGCAAGATTTTAGTGACTTCGATGATTTTCGCCGCAAATTTCCCAAATATAAACTTATTGAAACTCTTAAGTATTTTCTAAATAGTTTTAGGCAATGCATGCTTGCTTTGGTGTTCTAAGTATTATTTTAGCATATTTATTATTATCAACTTCTACCATTTTGTATGGTAGAATATAATATTTTATAAGCTATTTTTAATATGTTGTTCATTGTTTTTGTTGTGTAAATGCAGCTGTTGGATAAAGAAATTATCGATTATATTTTATAAAATGTAAATGGGGGGGCTGTATGTACTCATCACATACACTGTTACTTAGCTTTTACTATGGTAGATATATGAACTATTTCGTGTAATATTATTTATGGTTTCTAAAATGAATTGAATTATGTATTATATATATTCCAACGTCACTTTTGATATCCTATTAAAATGCCCGGAAAAGTAAATTTGAACGGAATTATGCCCGGTTTTAATAAATTGCAAAATTATTCCCGAAATAAATTTTAACCCATCCCTTGGATTAACTTAACCCAGCCTTTTTCACTCTCCCGCTCACTCTCCTTCTCTTCCTCTCTGCCTCACCCACGAGCCCGAAGCTCTCTCTCTCTCTCGCTCTCCCTCTCTGCCTCGCCCTCACCCAGCCTTGCATGCATTAGTCGCGAGGAGAAGAAGCTCGCTCAGAGTTTGGGCTGCCGTCGCTAGCTTTTGTCGCTCGAAACCCAGTGCACAGCCCTCGCCGAAACCTTCTCCATCGCCTTCACCCATTCTCGCTGTTGCTCCATTGCCGAAACCCACGAAAGCTTCACCGAAGCCCACGAAATCCAACTGCTCGCTCTGTTTCAACACGAACAACGACAAGGTTAGATTTTTTCGGGTTGATGAATATCCACAACTTGTTTTACCCACGATTTGGTTTAGGGCTGAAGTTGAAAATCTTGTTGCTTTGGTTTAGGGCTTGATTTATTTCTGTTTGATTTCTTGGGTTGATTAAGGCTTGATAAGGGTTTGATTTACTATTGTTTAGGGCTTGATTAGGGTTGTTTTGATTGATTACAGTTGAAGGGCTTGATTACGGCTTAGGGCGAGATTACGGTTTAGGGCTTGATTAGGGTTTTTTTTTTTTCTTGTATGTGATTAGCACTTCATAGAGGTTATTTCGGTTTGTTTAGACCAAGGTTCGCATTTTCGTCGATTATCGTCGATAATCGACGATTTTCGACCTTTTCGGTAGTTACCGGTAAGTTACCGGCTCTAATACTTATCGTTTTATATACTTTTCGACGATTATCGAGCTTTTCGATAAAATCTTTTCCAACCGATTTTTGATAAAATGTGTGTAAAAAATAGGTACTTTTCGGTTGAATAAAAAAACAATTTAGGGCAAATATAAATACACTTTTCTCGCCGAATTTTGACCTTCTCGCCTCTTCTCGCCGCCTCATGCCCATTTCTTATACTTCTCGGCGATTTTCGAGCTGGTAAGTCTTGGATTTTCGGCTAATCTTATGCTTTTCAATGGAAATCGTTTATGTGGCAAAAGTTTGGAAAGTTTGGTTTTAACCTTTTTCCACCGATTTTCTCCTAATTTTTTCGAACTTTTGGGTATATTTAGGAGTTATAATCATAGATCTATATGTTTCTTGCAATTTTTCTTTCATATTTACAAGTTTTACACGATTTTGGAGATAATTTGCATAAGTTACAAAACAAAGAGTTAGTTGTTCATGAGTTAGGTTTGGAGATTGATAAAGATTGGTACTTTTAGGATTTTGAGTTGTTTTTTTTTGCATTTTTATGAATATATCTTGTTAAAACTTGTTTCCATGAGTTTATTTGTAATTATTTTGTTGGATTTAGGTTAAATATATCAAGATTACAATATGTTTTAGATTTTTTAATGTAAAAATTATAGAGAATCATATTATTTTTAAGTTTTATAGCTATTTAATCAAATTTTTTTATGTATATAGCTGAATAATAAGTTATTGTAATAGTTTTTATGTACTTTGGTTAATTTTTAGGCAGATTGGAGGTTTAATTCGGATTTCTTAATAATTATGGCAAAAGTATTAAAAGTTTACTTTTTGTGATTTGTGAAGTAATTTATTCATTTTTTGGGGTCTTTTCGTTTATTAAATACTTTTTGAAATATTAATATGATTTTTTGGTGTATTTTATTTGCCGATTTGAAGGTATTTCCGAATTTGTTATAATTGCGGCAAAAGTGTTTGAAGTTTCTGTTTCGTTTATTTTAGGTAATGTACTCATATTTTTGGGTGTTTTCCTTTAGTAAATATTTTTTTAAATATTAATCTGATTTTTTGGTGGAATTTATTTGCAGATTTGAAGGTATTTCGGAATTTGTCGTAATTGAGGCAAAAGTGTTTGATGTTTCTGTTTCGTTTATTTTTTAGGTAATATACTCATATTTTTGGGTGTTTTCCTTTAGTAAATATTTTTTTAAACATTAATCTGATTTTTTGGTGGAATTTATTTGCAGATCTGAAGGTATTTCGGAATTTGTCGTAATTGAGGCAAAAGTGTTTGAAGTTTCTGTTTTTTTTTTTATTTGTTAGGTAATATACTCATATTTTTGGGTGTTTTCCTTTAGTAAATATTTTTTTAAACATTAATCTGATTTTTTGGTGGAATTTATTTGCAGATCTGAAGGTATTTCGGAATTTGTCGTAATTGAGGCAAAAGTGTTTGAAGTTTCTGTTTTTTTTATTTGTTAGGTAATATACTCATATTTTTGGGTGTTTTCCTTTAGTAAATATTTTTTTAAACATTAATCTGATTTTTTGATGGAGACTATGTTTATTAGTGTTTTAGATTTGAGACTAGTGATGTAATTATATGGGTGTATGACTTTATTTACATATGTTTTGTGGTATGATATTACAAAAATATTTTGTAAGTTTTCCGTCGAAAAGTATCGAAAAGCATCGATAATCCGTCGATAATCTTCGAAAAGTATCGGTAATCGGTAAGATACAGTATTATAAGTTTTCCGTCGGTTAATCGGTAAGCTATCGATTAATCCGTCGAAAACGGTAACCGATTTATCGACAATCTCGGTAAGTTGAACCTTGGTTTAGACTATTTATTTCGGTTTGATAGAGGTTATTTCGGTTTGTTTCTCTTGTTTAGGTATGGCTTACATTGCAAACCAAAAGGATTAGAGATGTGCCCAAGTATGGTGCCCGTCCGCGAAACGATTGGTGGAAATTGTGGACACCTTGGAGGCACATGATGTTATTGACCGACAAGTCGAAGCCCAATTCAGTTATATTTTCCGTACGTTCGACCCCCCGGCCCCGATGGGTTTGATCCATCAAATCGTCCTACACCGAATTCCGAGCTTAGGAGCCTCGGGAGAGAGAGAGAGAGTGAGGGAGCGGGAGCGTGGTCTGAGTGTCGTCGAGCAGGGAGAGCGTGAGGGAGCAGAGAGAGAATGGAGCTCAAAGAGGAAGAGAAACTCAGCTTTGAGTTTCGTCGAGCTTTCGTGGGAGAGGAGAGAAAACAAAAGGGCTGGGTTAAGTTAACCCAAGTAATGGGTTAAAATTTGATTTCGGGAATAATTCTGATATTTATTAAAATCGGGAATAATTCCGTTCAAACATACTTAACCAGGCATACTTATTGAAGTTTCCCTAGTGTATGTCTCTATTTGTCCATATTCAATTGTTTATTGTGAATATCTTTGTTTTGAAGATATAAAACATGATTATATATTTTGACCACCGAATAAGACTTGCTAAATAATTTAAGAGTCTTTCTTAGAAAACGTTTAATTCGTTAGTATGAAAATATGATGAGATTTGATAAGATAAAACATAGATTTTTTTACTTGCTATTTAAAATTACATTTAAACTAATTTAAGCATACATTTTATTACATTTTTCTTCATTTGAGACTACCAGCTATAATATCTATACATATAATTTGCATTTTCTTGACATACTTTGTTGAGCAACTATGGATGTTATCATACTGAATATTTTTATTTTTATTAGATCTAATAGACTGAATACATACATATATATATATATATATATATATACATATATATATATATATATGCATTATAACATCAATAATTATATCGTATAATAGGTGTGGAAATAGCAAACAAAAATTGGACGTTAGTATTGATCTTATACACCTTATGACTTTATATATGCAAGAGAATGAAACTCCTAATAATAAATTATAATGAACAAAATATTAATGATCACCATATAACACAAATTTTTAATAATCACCATATAGAACTCGAACCATTATTCTGTCATTAATTATAAAAACACTTCATTTCTTTCTAAGATAAAAAGTTAAAATCGACCTATTAATTCTAAAAACTTTGACAATTTTGAGTGGACTCATATTCTTACATTTTAAGTCATTTTTGTAAATAATATTTTCTTATGTAATTGTTTTTGCAAATATTACAATATATATATATATCTACTCATATATAATATACATTTGACATAAGATTACTTGAATAAAATTATATTATATGTAATTATTTCAATTACACACAATTTATCTAATTAACTTATCTGATATGTTTAAATTAAAATGAGATATTTTCTTGCCAATGCGAGGAGCGTGGTGCCGTCCACTAGTTAAAATAAGACATCATATTGATAGGTTATAGTTGTTCACGTGCCGAAGGCATGCCACAATTCTAAAAAAAGGGGCATGCCGGAATATTTAAAACCATGCTAGGAATTACTTCAATAAGGTCGGCAATTCTTGATTACACACAGAGGATAAGATATAACAAAGCATCTCGTACAATACACACGTACATTGTGTTTTTATTGGATGCACAAACGATTAAACTAGACTTAATAAGCGGAGTTGATCCCAAACTTATTCCACTAGTATCAAGCTATTGTCCTTTGCTTGGCATACAAGAGTATGTTTGGATCATAAACGTAGGTATGAGCTACTCCGAATTGGCATGTGCGAGCATCTCCTTGGCATAAAAGAGTAACTTGTTGGGATCAGCAGCGACTTGGTCTTCCTTGGCATAGAAGAGTAGCTTGTTGGGTCCAACGACGGTTTGGTCCTTCTCCTTTGCGTAGAAAAGTAGTTTGTTGGGATCAACAGCGGTTTGGTCCTCCTCATTAGCGTAGAAAGTTAGCTTGTTGGGATCAGCAGCGGTTTTGTCCTCCTCATTGGCGTAGAAGAGTACCTTGTTAGGATCTGCAGCTGTTTGGTCCTGATCCTCCTTTGCGTAGAAGAGTAGCTTGTTGGGTCCAACAACGGTTTGGTCATTCTCCTTGGCGTAGAAGAGTAGCTTGTTGGGTCCAGCACTAGTTTGGTCCTTTTCCTTGGCGTAGAAGAGTAGCTTATTGGGTCCAGCCGCGGATTGGTCCTTCTTCTTGCCGTAGAAGAGTAGCTTGTTAGGATCATGAGCAGTTTCGTCCTCCTCCTTAGCGTAGAAGAATAGCTTGTTGGGTCCAGTAACAGTTTGGTCATTCTCCTTGGCGTAGAAGAGTAGCTTGTTGGATCCTGCAGCGGTTGGGTCCTTCTTCTTGGCGTAGAAGAGTAGCTTGTTGAGATCAGCAGTGGCTTGGTCCCCCTCCTTGGTGTAGAAGAGTAGCTTGTTGGGATCAGAAGCGGTTTGGTCCTCCTCCTTGGCGTAGAAGAGTAGCTTGTTGGGGTCAGTAGCGGCCCGGTCCTCCTCCTTGGCGTAGAAGAGTAGCTTGTTGGGATCAGAAGCGGTTTTGTCCTCCTCCTTGGCGTAGAAGAGTAGCTTGTTGGGATCAGCAGCGGTTTGGTCCTCTTCCTTGGCGTAGAAGAGTAGCTTGTTGGGTCCAGCTGCGTTTTGGTCCTTCTCCTTGGCGTAGAAGAGTAGCTTGTTGAATCGTGCTGCGGTTGGGTCCTTCTTCTTGGCGTAGAAGAATAGTTTGTTGGGATCAGCAGCGGTTTGGTCCTCATCCTTGGCGTAGAAGAGTAGCTTGTTGGGATCAACAGCGGGTTGGTCCTCCTTGGCGTAGAAGAGTAGCTTGTTGGGATCTGAAGCGGTTTGGTCCTCTTCCTTGGCGTAGAAGAGTAGCTTGTTAGGATCAGAAGCGATTTGATCCACCTCCTTGGCGTAGAAGAGTAATTTGTTGGGTCTAGCATTGGTTTGGTCCTTCTCCTGGGCGTAGAAGAGTAGCTTGTTACGATCGGCGGCGGTCCCTTCCTCTTCGGCTTTGGCATACAACAATACTTTATTGAGATCAACTGGCGTAGCATTGTCGGTAGGAGTGTCTTTCAAAGACGGAATCCCATATTTTCTTGCAGTACCGGTGACCTACAGTAAATCATGAAACAAACTATTATAATTGTTTATCTAGGAGACTAAATAATACGGTTAGGCATACAAGAGTTGTCTACAATTTCTAGCAATATCACCTATCTCTTGTTCATATCCAAAATTATTGTTTTGCTTTGTCAAGTGGACCGGGATTTACTTGCATATTTGATAATTATATGTATAGTTATCACTCAGTCTACTACTCATATATATCATAGCAGTGATATATATATATATATATATATATATATATATTTGGCATTAAACTAGCCATTATTTGTCTTAAAAAAAAAAAACTAGCCAAAGAATGAGAAAGAGAAGAGTATACTTACGAGGAGAGCTGAGAGCATATAAATGAAGACTAGAATAGCTTTCATCTTGGCGAATATGATTGGGATGTTTTGGTTTTAGATGGGTTTGAAACTACGATATCGTGATCTCTATTTATAGAAAGCCCCAAGCTCTTCTTTTTGCTATCGTAAAATAATATAGACTATTAACGGTAAAAGTTGGACAAAATAAAAATAGCTTCAAGTTGGACAAACTAAAAAAATATATTAACGGTAAAAGTATCAATTCTTTTACCATATGTAGCCACGTGTTTATACTTTATACTTTATAGTACCAAAGCTATAAAATGACTGTCTCAAGTTTTTTTGTCTACCTTCAATTCATGGTTCACATTGGACGGACATATGATTGAGTATAACCCACTAAATTATTTTTGAACTTTTTATTTTCCATGACGTGAAAGCTGTAGATCTGTAACGACCCGATTTTTTCGAAGCCGTTACTTACTAACTACTTTAAAAATCTTTGAAAATACTTGGCCATTTTTTTAATTAAAGTAAAATAAGTAAAAATATTTATTAGGAATGCCTTTTTTTCCAAAACAAAAAATGTATAAGAAATAAAATATTCGGAAAACGTCTTCACAGTGATTACCCATTCACCCAATCCCTCGCACATCCTCCACTGTCACCGTCCAACCCACCATGAAATCATATCATAGGTTTCTTACCTACAGTACGAACGAAAAACATTTTGTGTGAGCTAAAAGCTCAGTGAGATACAACTATTTTTTCACAAAAATATATATAAGGCAAACATAACATGCAAATGACCAATTATGCTTCATTTTATGCTTTAGGAATCTATTACTAATCTTGTCCTAGGTGATCACCATCTTGTGTATGTACCAACTTGCGCGCGGGCTGTTGGATCGACGGGGTGTACATGTCCCGAAGTCCGAGGCCAATACATCTGCCGGTTCATGATACCGCATGATTAACTCCGTCATTAATACGCTCATCTCGGGAAGAAATCATAATTATGGCAGTTTAGCTAAACTACAAGATTAATCCCGTCCTCAATACGCTCATCTCGGAGAAAAATCTAAACTTTAGGAACCTCCTCATGAGGTGTGGTACGACACTTTATTAATTCCTATGTTTTCTCTTGTTCATATTATCACAAGCTTATGAAATAACAAAATTTTGTATCTTATTCCTTTAGCTAAAGGAAAACAACATCTCTCGACAATCATTCATGATCGTCACATAATCAACATCAATCTTTCATATTCATCTATATAATATTAAATCATAATAACATGTATAAAACAATCATTTGAACAACATAACGAATGCACATTCAATGATGTCTAACATGCATCTCAATAAACAACACAATCAAACATATCAAGCAAAACTTTTATTTTCGAACTAATTCGTACTGCAGTGAGGTTGAACTCACCTGAATCGCTACGAAAATCCTTCTCGCGACTCCGACGAAGATACCTCTACGAGCGATATTCCTAGATAATAATTACCCAACTAAAAACTAGGTTTGATCACTAGCTAAATGATTTTTTTGAAATTTGACTTATAGGCCATGGATTTCAGTTTTCAAAAGGACTTTTGAGGTATTTCCTCGACATAGTAAAATTGGAATAGAACTGGAAAAAATATTCTTCACAAACTGTCATTATTTTTTGAAAACGAACAACTTTCGTGTTTTTATAATTTTCTAAAAAAGGCTGCAACTATGCGATATCCTAACTTTTTTAATTCGGCAGAAATACTAAAACACGATTTCAGGCTAGATCCCGGCATCTTTTTGAATTTCGTAAAACGTGAAACATTCTTAAAACTGACTTCTCCACAAAATATATCTCTAGATAAAAACCCTAATTCGGACTCTATGAATTTCTAAAAATTAAAATCAAAATCTGCTATGCAGACTTTTTCGGTTTCTCTCTGACATGTAAAAATTGAAAAATCAATTTCGAGCGATTTATAGCTCTGAAAAATCTGAAATTAAATATGGAACTTCTAGCTACCTATTCACACCAGTGGTTAATATTTCAGGTGAAATCGATTAGTATTTTGGGAGATAAAAATTCGAAAAAATTAAGCATCATAAGATTACGAAAATAAAGAGGAATTAAGAGGAAAAACGTCATTATACCTTTATGATGATGGAAGAAAAACGTTTTCTGCTGATGAGATGAAGAAATCAAAGAGTTTTTTTTTTCTCTCTTTTCTCTCTAGAGAGATTTTTAGGTTTTGGGAGAGAATAAAGATTTGGAGAGAATAAGAGAATATGATGAAACCCTAGCCTAATTGAGTTTAAATATAACCCTAATTAATAATTTGGGTTTAAATATAACCCTAATTAATAATAATTTTCGCAGCTAATTAAATAGCATAAAAAAATATTATTTTTTATTAAAATATCAAAGATATTTCCTATTATCTTATATAAAATCCTGAATTAATTAGGATTAAAAATAGAATAAATACTTATCTATATTCTATTTGAGGGCTTTAAAAATACGGGATCTCACAAGATCTATATCTTATCTTTAAATAGATAGGTCATTTGTCGAATTAAAAAAAAAAAACATAAGCGAGTTATGTAAAAAATACGAAAACTTTATAGATGCATAAATGTATAATAAATAAAAAAAATTCGAACATACATACAAATTCAGCAGGGGTATTTTGCAATTTATAAAAAGATAACATTTAGAATAAATGACAAGTAACACGGATTAGTTTTGTATTGAAACAAGGATATTTTTTTTTGATCTTACAAAAAAGGATTATTAAAAAGGTATGAAAACCAAAACTTAATAATTGCTTAGTCCAATATCGTCAAATTATTTGCATGGGGTGAGGGACCCATGCCCTACAAATCTTAGTTTACACTTTATAAAAGACAATTTTATAGAAAAAAAGACAAGTAACATTAATTAGTTTTTTTTATTATTATTACGATAAAGAATTTCTTTTTTTTATAAAATAACGTCAATGATTATTATAAAGGACCGGTAAGAGGACGTACATTATTGTGCCCCATAAAATGCTCTTTGGGCCCTTGGTTCGAATAAAATATCCACGCACTAATACTAATTCATCACTATAATTTTTTTATAGTAATTTAATTTTCAATTACTGTTCGGATGCGAGGCACACTCTTATGCATGAATTATTGGTTATTGTTACTTTATCTAGACTCGGATAATATATTTACATGTAACACGAAAAACATGCTCTAAATCACAATGGCTGAATTTTCGTCATTAATTAATCAGAAACCACTCCTGTGTACTTATACATTATATATGAAAAGTAGCTTACCAACTATCTTAAAAAAACTTCAAACATATCACCGCAATCCGATTGATCCCAACCTCAATCTAACCCAACCCAATAGTTATCGGGTTGGGTTGGGTTCAACTCAAAATAAATAGTCGGGTTGGAGTTGGGCTAGATGCATTGGGTTGGGCCGGCCCAATTGGCCCAATCAAGTTTTTTTTTTCTTCAAATAATTTATTGATTTCTTAAAATATATTTTTGTAGTATAAGTAAGTAAAAGCACACAACAAATAAAAAAAGTATTTATAGAGTCTCAATTTTTATGTTTAGTCATTATTTAATGTCTCTGACTATGTTTCTAGTTTATGATTACGATCACGTTTCTAGTTTAGTTTACTACTATGTTCCGTACTTGTGTTATTTAATGTTTAAGACTATAATAACGTCTAATTTTTGAATTGGGTGTTTAAAAACAGTAATATGAAATTTATTGTTTATTGATTGACGGTTTAATTTAAGTGTTAGTCGGTAAAATATTTTTATATATATTTTTTAAATTTTAGTTTAGGCTAATGACCCAACCCAATCCAGAGTTTTTCAGGTTGGGTTGGATTGGGCCTTCAAAAAATTTGGGTCAGATTGGGTTGCTTTTCCAAAACCCAATAAAATCGGGCCGGGTTCATGTTTTACCTCGGGTCTGTGAGCTTAAGCTTGACTTAGCCCGGGTACCGACCAGAACCAAGGACGGACAGAAGGCAAGCCCAGCCCAGGGTATACGAGCAGGCCAGCTCGGGGACAGAGAAGCAGTCCGGGCAGGAAAGGGAAAGTCAGCAACTATCCAGCAAGGAAAGCGCGTAGCTTGAGGATCAAGCAAAGATCAAGTCAAAGATTTGACGAGATCATTTAGGGTAGTTTCCCGATTTTGTGCAAATCTGTTAGCTAGGGTTTTTGCCTATGTGGGGCTATATAAACCTAGCATTGTACACTTTTGTAAAATGCCGAGTCCATTAGAGTTTGAGTTTATCTTCTTGTATTTGCCTTCGATATCAATAGAGAATTTTTTCTCACAGATTTGTGTTCCTCTATTTTCAGTTCGATTTGTGGTGGTGTTCGTGTTCTTTGCCGATCCGTGATTTGGGATCCAACAAGTTGTATCAGAGCTGTTCGAAGAACATGTCTTCATCAGAGTCACCGATCGAAGGAGTTCTGGTCGCGCAGAAACCAAAATCCAGAGAAGGCATAGTTTCGCTCCATTACCCCATGCTCACGAAGAGCAATTACGCCGCGTGGGCGTTGAAAATGAGGTTAAATTTGCAGGCGCAGGGAGTGTGGGAAGCTGTAGAAAACGGCGGTGTCAAATGGCGCAAGAAAAGAATGGCACTCGCCGCAATCTACTAAGCAGTTCCAGGAGATGTTCTTCTCATGCTCGCCGAGAAGGATTCTGCGAAGGAAGCATGGAAAATGCTTCACACCATGCACATGGGCGCAGATCGCGTCAAGGAGGCAAAGGTCTAGACGTTGAAGAGTGAGTTCGAGGTTATGAGGATGAAGGAGAGCGAATCGATTGATGATTTTGCTATACGGCTCACGTCCATTGTGACCGGCATAAGCTCGCTGGGAGACAAGGTGGAGGAGACCACTGTCGTCAAGAAGTTTCTCCGAGCAGTGCCTCACAAGTACATGAAAATTGTCACGTCGATCGGGCAGTTCGGCGATCTCAAGACCATGACGGTCGAGGAAGTCGTTGGTCGTCTCAAAGCGCACGAGGAGAGACTTCGGGGTTACGGTGACAAAGAAGCGGAGAAGAACCTCCTACTCACGCATGAAGAATGGACGGCCAAACAGCAGAAAACCGGGGGAGCCGAGTTCTCTTCCAGTTCCTCAGGTCGGAGCAGCTTTGGTGGAGAGGTTCGAGGACGCGGACGAGGTCGTGGATGAGGGCGGAGCAGAGACACGCGAGGACTCAGAAGCAGCACACATCGCAGAAGAGCACAACCAGGAGAGACAAGAGCACAGTAAAGTGCTACAGTTGTCAGAAGCTTGGGCATTTTGCATCTGAGTGCCAAAGCAGAAACCAGGGTGAAGAGGCGAATCTAGCAAGATTCCCAGACGACCAGCCGGTACTGCTATTTACCGAGCACGAAATGCACCTGGACGGACAGGATGGTGAGAGTGACACCATGGCCTGGGCAGAAGTGATCAGTGTGCCGATCAGCCTGAAGGCCGAGAAGACCTGTTCGGAGGAAACCAGCAAGAAGGTCCACCTGATTGAGGATAAGGTTATTGCAAACCTCCTCGTAGACGGAGAGAACAAGGTCAATACCGACGTGTGGTACTTAGACAATGGAGCTAGCAACCACATGACTGGGGACCGAGCTAAGTTTGAAGAGCTCGATGAGAAGATCACGGGCAACGTGAAATTCGGCGACGGATCAGTCGTAGAGATCAGAGGCAGAGGGTCAATCGTGTTCGAATGCAAGAATGACGACCAGCGTCTGATGACCCGGTTGTATTTCATCCCGAAGTTGAAGAGCAACATCATCAGTCTAGGGCAGATGACTGAGATCGGGAACACGGTGGTGCTATCAGGGTCCTTCCTGAAGATGTGGACCCAGGAAGGACAGCTGTTGATGAAGGTGGAGCGTACACCCAACAGACTCTACAAGATTCTCCTGAAGACGTGCCAGCCCGTCTGTCTCATGGCTTCGATGGCAGATCTGGCTTGGCTATGGCACGCACGGCTCGGGCACGTGAATTTTCACGCGCTCAAGATGATAGGCGAGAAGCAGATGGCCTTCGGGGTTCCCAAGATAGAACACCCCGACCAACTATGTGAGTGTTGCATTATCGCAAAGCAGGAGAGGATACCTTTTCCGATTAAGGCCAAATTCTGAGCAAAAAGACCCTTACAGTTGGTGCATGCAGATCTATGCGGTTTAGTCACCCCAACAATATTGGCAGGTAAAAAGTACTTTCTTTTACTTGTTGATGATTACAGTCGCTGGATGTGGGTCTATATGCTTAAGGAGAAGAGCGGAGCCTTTGAGGTGTTCAAGAAGTTCAAGAAGATCGTGGAAAACGGCTCGGTGCACAGGTTAAAGGTCTTGCGTACAGACCGAGGAGGAGAATTCATTTCCCAACAGTTCGGAGAATTCTGCGACCAGAAGGGAGTTCAGCGTCACCTGTCCGCACCCCACACGCCCCAACAGAACGGCGTGGTAGAAAGACAAAACCGAACCGTGATGAACACAGCGAGGACGTACAGATGGCAAGCCCAGCCCGGGGTATACGAGCAGGCCAGCTCGGGGACAGAGAAGCTGTCCGGGCAGGAAAGGGAAAGTCAGTAACTATCCAGCAAGGAAAGCGCGTAGCTTGAGGAACAAGCAAAGATCGAGTCAAAGATTTGACGAGATCATTTAGGGTAGTTTCCCAATTTTGTGCGATTCTGTTAGCTAGGGTTTTCGTCTATGTGAGGCTATATAAACCTAGCATTGTACACTTTTGTAAAATGCCGAGTCCATTAGAGTTTGAGTTTATCTTCTTGTATTTGCCTTCGATATGAATAGAGAATTTTTTCTCCCAGATTTGTGTTCTTCAATTTTCAGTTCGATTTGTGGTGGTGTTCGTGTTCTTTGCAGATCCGTGATTTGGGATCCAACAGGGTCGACCCAATCCAATTCATGCACACCCCTAATGACAATAATAGGAAGATCGACCTACAAGCTATCATGAAATCTTCAATCTGTATCATTCTTCAGAGTTGAGAAAAAATCATTCTCGAATTGGTAGGGTTGTTTTGTCGCCTCCATCACCATGCTCGTATCCGAGCCATAGAAGTCATTGAAAAATACTTGGATAAATCTACACTCCCCCACCACAGCAGAATATTTTTAAGTTTGCGGAATAGTTCTGCCAACTCGGCCAGTGACTTGTCAAGTTCCTCATTTGGAGGCTGCTCGGAATGTTTGTTAAGCAATTCATCTAGAAACAACCTTAAGCGTTTTCGTCTCTTCGTTGACCGGAGCAAAGAGACCCACGTTTAGCTAAATATTTGATATTTCACAGATGGAAATATACATTAAGAATGCGCTGCTTACAACAATTTTATATTTTTGCCGATGGAGATAAACCATAGGAATTTTTGCTAATAATGTAAGTTTGCTAGTACGTATCAAGTATTAATCATGGTTGTTCAGGGAGTTCGTTATCCGTGCCAATTGCCTATGTGGCCTGAGTTCCCATGGAGAGTGAATGCCTACACCCAGCAAAAAAACATGGGCAGGCTCACCCAAGGTTTTTATTTTTATTTTTATCTTGGCTAAATATATTAAAAAAATAAGGATAAATTGCGGCAATAATGCACAACCTTGGTCAACAGGGGTTTTAGGTCCCCAACCTTTCAAAGTGTTGGCAAAAATGCACAACGTACGTTGACCGTGAAATTCGTTGGTCCTTTTGTTAATAATGTTAACTTGTGCTGATGTGGCATCATGTTATTGCCAAATGGATAGCCAACTGGACATGAGGTGCCAAGTGTAACATTACTTAACATAACTTAATCGGGTAAATTGCAGTATATACCGCAGTTTAGGTTATGTTAATTAATGTTAAATTTGTCATCTCCTACCCAATTGGTTATCCATTTGACAATAATACGATGCCACATAAGCACAGTTAACGTCCTTACCAGAAGGACCAACAATTTTCACGGTCAACGCAGGTTGTGCATTTTTGCCAACACTTTGAAAGGTTGAGGACCTAAAACCCTTGTTGACCAAAGACTGTGCATTATTGCCGCAATTTACCCAAAAAATAATAATTATAGGTATACAATCTTGAAACTGTGAACATAAGGAGCCGGAAATAAACTTGGACACCCCGTACCGATGTCCGAGTCGGGAGTGCGAGAACTTGCTATAGATATATATATGGTCACGTTTTGCATTGTATGTATGCATAATATATATATATATATATATATATATATATATATATATATGCTTCACGTCAGGTCCATTCTAATATTTTTCATGGTTTTCGGCTATTTTTTTTTATTATCGAACTCGTTAAATTATTATAATGCTTTTTAATTAACATATGATATATATAATATAAGACTTTGTATGGGATTTTTATTTTAAAGTGTTGAGGGAACACTTAATTTTTTTTATGAATATGGCCGGCCTTATTTGCATTGGTTTCTCTTGATTGAGGACTCGTATATATCTAATATGATTGCATTTTTAAATTAATTATCATCCAACATTTAGTTCTTAGTCAGTGGCCCGTCAGTAATTATATTTTATTTTAGTGTAAATTATTGTATAATTTGGCCCGACCTACACTCATCAGCAAAGTTAGTATGTAGATATAATATTGAAATTCTTTTAGTGTAAATTATTGTTTAATTTGCTGCGACTTACACTCATTATCAAAGTTAGTATGTATATTATATTGAAAATCAAATCTTGATTAGTAGATTCTGTAACATTGTTTATTTCTTCAATTTTTTATTATTATATGTATCACATATGTTTGGACTTCTCATATGGATTTACCTTTGAAATCAATGATATTCAGCGGAGTTATTTCTTTGATTTTCAAATATCTGCATCATCACGAGAGGACTGCGACATCAACATTTTCAATAGCCGTGATTGAAAATTGTCAATCATCTATTTAATCACGTAAAACCATGGAGTCTTTAATGCCTTATTTGGTTTGACAACTGGACCGGCCAATATGGTATTTGCTAGGTGTGAGTGAACATTGAACACTTTGAATAGAAAAAAAAAGAGTATCCAAGAAAAATCCTTTCACCACTCTTTGGTGCAAACATTGATGTGTGTGACCTGTCATTCAAAAAAAAAAAAAAAAAACGACTTCCAAAAAATATGAAAATATGAGACATTAGGTTTCTTACCTCGCCAGATCTCATAAGGAGTTTTATTTGTTTTGGGGCGGAAGTAGACACGATTGATGGTGTGACTCCCTGTGTTCACTGCTTCTGCCCACCACTTTGGATTCAGCTCCTTAGAATTTAGCATCACTCTGGCCATCCCTTGAAGAGTCCTATTTTTCCGTTCTACGACTCCATTTTGTTGAGGGGTTATTGAAGCAAAGAACTCATGAGAAATTCCATTTGCATTGCAGTATTCGGCAAACATTGAGTTTTCAAATTCCTTCCCATGATCGCTTCTAATGCGGACAATTTTTCCAATAGAGATTCCTTCTTGATTTTGAACTTGTGAGCACAAGGTTTTGAAATTCTCAAAAGTTTCACTTTTGTCCTGCAAGAATTTAACCCACGTGAATCTAGAAAAATCATCAACACATACAAGAATATACCTCTTTCCCCCTGAGCTGATGACTGCTGTTGGACCAATGAGGTCGATATGAAGGAGTTCAAGAACTCTGGCAGTGACGATGGAGCTGACAGCTTTGTGACTATTCTTTTTCTGTTTTCCAAGTTGGCAGGGTCCACATACACCGTTGTGATTTTTGCGAAGAGTAGGAAGACCTATGACACCTTGGTTGTGAGATATGTTCAGCAGGTGGCGATCGTTGATATGACCTAACTTTTCATGCCAGAGATCCCATGTAGCGTCAGAGGTTCTGAAACAAATATCATTTTTCACAAGAAGATAACATTTGTCTAAAGATCTCTCTCCTGCCATGACATGGGTTAGGTCATCACTGAAAACAAAGCATTTTGTGCGAGTGAATAAGACATTATGTTTAGTGTCACAAATCTGGCTAATGCTGATCAAGTTGGCTTTTTGATTTTCAACGAGAAGAACACCCGTCAACTTTGGATAGCCAGGAAGCAGTAGATCTCCTACTCCAATTACATCGCTTCTTCGACCATCACCAAAAGAAACTTTGCCACAAAACCTGGTAATGTTAATCAAATATTCTCGATGTCCAGTCATATGACGAGAACATCCACTGTCAAAATACCAAGCTTCTTCAGCAGTTGAATGAAGAGATGTATAGGCAACGAAACATTTGAAATCATGAACATTTGGTTTAGGTATCCATTTTCTTCTAAATTTTCCAGTATTAAAATTTTGGAAAGAGTCATCCTTAGTGATAAGGGTTATCTTTCTTCCATTAAAAAGACTCTTAAATAGAATGTTGCACTGATCAATTTTATGACCTAGAAAATGACAAAAGTCGCATCGTGTCATGACACGAGGTTTCACAAGGGAATCAAGTTGTTCAGTGCAGGGAGTAAAAGTTGATTCAAAAGGCGGAATGGTTTTTAATACTGGATTTTGAGATTTGATAAAGTTTTTCTTGGATAAAAACTTTTTGTTACTAGAGCGAGGTTAGAACTTGTTCACCTGATTTGCAGAATTGTAATATGGATCAAATTGTTGAACAACATAGGTGGGTCCCATTGTTGGTGTTTTCGGAAATGTTCTTTCCTTTTCTTCTTTGTAGCCTATACCACGAACATCTCCACTCCTTTTGGATTGATCAATGATTTCATCTAGCTTCACCTTTCCCTTGTTGAATTTTGAAATGGAGTCTTCAAGACTTTGAATTTTCTTGTTCTTTTCTGACATCTTTTGAACAAGATTTCTGGAGACCAGATCAGAGGAGTGTAGTTTGTTCGAGAGAGATTCAACAGTCTTTTTGTATTCATCAACTTGCAGGGTTAGTACATAATTTTCATCTGATATTTTATAATTTTGATCACATACCTGAAGCCAATTCTTGTACATCTTATCGAACATTTCTTGAATATCTTCCTCAGAGGATGAGTCCATGATTTCGTCGTCAGATTCTGCTGTCATATATGCTGACGTACCAGCACCTTCTTCTTCGTCAGATGAGTAAGAAATTAGACGACTGGAGAAGACAACAAAATGGTTCACGAGTCCTCCTTCTTCATCATCATCATCATCTTCATTGTCTTCTTCAGAACTTTCTTGGTTGACTGGAGCATGATATGATTTTGACTTGTTTTTCTTCACAGTGTTGATGCACTCGTTTTGATAATGGCCAAAACCTTCACATTTTCTGCATTGGACTCCTTTGGTGGATCTTGAAGTTTCTTCCGATTTATTTTTATGAAACTTTGATGAACTCTGATTTGATGAAGATTTGAATCCTTCCCTTGAAAATTTTTTCTATGTATTGAATTTCCTTATAACCCTGCCAAAATTTTTGGTTAGTAAAGCATGGTCATCAACATTATTTTCAGAGTTACCTGAATCTCCAGTGGATGAGCGAAATGCTAGAATCTTCTCTTGCTTAATCTCGAGATGATTCAGTTTAAATGTCTTCAAGATCCCCATTAGTTCTGCCATGGACATGGATTCAATCTTTTGGTTTTCTTCTATGGCTGAGATCTTAGGGAGAAAGTTTTTAGGAAGTGATCTAAGAGTTTTCCAAACTAGTTCACCAACTGAGTATCCCTTTCCAAGACGAGAAGCTTGATTTGCCAGTTCTTGAAGATGAGCATTGAAGTCAGAGACAGATTCATTTTCCTCCATCTTTAGATTTTCAAATTGAGAGGCTAGATGTTGTCTTTTGGATGCTCTAACAGTGTCTGTTCTTTCATGAAGAAGTTGAAGGCATTCCCAAGCCTGTTTGGCAGTAGTGCAGGTGGCCATCTGGTTGAATTGCCTTTCGTCAATTGAAGAGAAAATGGCATTGAGAGCTCTAGAATTTGGAAGAGTAGCTTCCTTTTCAGCAGCATCCCAACTCGTAAGGGGCTTTGTTGACGCGACACCATTAACGACAGTGACAGGATGCGTCCAGCCTTCTACGATACTTGGCCACACATTTATATCGATAGATTGAATGTAGATGATCATTCTGGCTTTCCAGTATGAGTAGTTTGAACCATCCAGTATAGGAGGCCTTATAATTCCAGCAAATTCTCTAGATCCCATTTTTGAAAATCGTCAAGCAGATCTTTTTACGCTTTCTCTGAAACCAAAGCAATCATTAAGCGTACCTCGCTCTGATACCAATTGTAAAGACCTATTTTCGCGTTGCACATATAATATGACGTTATAATCGTGAACGATAGGAATAAAGAGAGTGCGGAAAAGTAAAGGAACACCAATACTTTTTGGTAACGCAGTTCGGACTTCCTGTCACTACTTCTGCGGGGCACTCACCCAGATTAATCAACCAAGAGATTACAGATGAAGATTACAATCAGTAATACAAACATGATACAAAGCATAAATAGGAAACTCCCCCTTGTTGTCACGACAACAACTTTGACATCCGAAGTAATCTCTTGATGAACTTGCAAGATCCCCTTGCAACAACCAGCTACGAACGTCCTGTCCTTCTTTACTTCACTCTTGAATTGCTGATCGACTTCTCCCGAAGATTCTAGAGAATATCTCTGTAAGTGCTAACGAAATGGGACCTCATTAGCCGGGACATATAGGAGCTGCACCCTAATTCCTCTTCATCAATCAGCTCCTGAAATCTCTCGCGTGATACGAATAGCCACGCAAATCTCTTCATTCATTCCAGCGTGATATTCATCATTAACTTCGGAGAGATAACAACTCAATCACTCCTTGATTGAGAATCCATCTGATGACTTTCCTGAAATAACTTAGTAGCTGTCATGACATCAAGGATGTTGATACTTTCCATAAATAGACAAAACCGAATCATGAAATAATGAATACTCAATAATCGCATATTATGATTCAGCATATATAATATTGAATTTTTTTAGAGTAAATTATTGTTTAATTTTGTTGCGACCTACACTCATTAACAAAGTCAGTATGTATATTATATTGAAAATTAAATCTTGATTGATAGATTCGACATACACTTATATAAAAAAGGAATTAAACATGGGGTTAAAAACCATAGTTTAAAAGTTTTAGTACTTCTTAACTGTCGTCTAAACCTCCATTGTCCAATCTCAAATGATGGAAAATGTTTCGTCGTTTGAAGTAGCTTCAATTAAGCGACGGAAAAAATCCGTCTTTTTGGGCACGTGTCGCCGGGGCGAGCTTGCTTCAAACAACATATATTTTTCATCGTTGAAGCTCGAACACTAAACTACAAAAACATCATGAAAATTTTCTAGAAATATTTAGCTGCGAAAAATGGTCAAATTTTAAAATTTGAAAAAAAAAACAAACTCTTAAACACATTACAAACCACCCTAAATCATCAATACAATCAAACACACCTTATTTCAGAACTCATATGCATACTCAAGAACACAAGCTTATCATAAAGTACACCGATATTAAAATAAACATCAAGAACTTCATACGAACATCAATATCACTATATGAACACCAAACATATTTAGGTGAACACATTATTATCTCATACACATAATATATGCACAAACATATGAAAATCGAAAAAAAGTTCAAAAAATTTACTTAATTTTTTTTTGTCTAAACCAAAAAACGTTGAGGCCCAAACGTTAGAATTGAGCTAAGGCATGAAAACTTCACTACCTCCATCATCGCGCCATAGAAGTTGTTGAAAAAGGCTTGGAAAAATCTACACTCCCTCCACCATAACACGATGTTTCTAAGCGTGCGAAATGTTTCTTCCAACTCTTCGGGTTATTTGTTAAGTTCCTCATTTGCAGGCTGCTAGGAATGCTAGCTAAGCAACTCATCTGGAAACAACATGCAAACCAATTTAGACGTCTTCTTCTCTTTGTTGATACCATGCAGAGCAAAGAGACCCACGCTTAGTTAAACATTTGATATTTTCGCCGATGATACATAATTAGGAATACATCCCTTATATTTGGCCAACTATTTGATATTTTTGAAGGGATAAGCCTGAATGGGGAATTGGGCCCAAATGGGCCCATTAGGCACCCGGGCCCGATAAAGTAATTATGATTAGATTAATAATTAATTAAGATTAATTATTAATAATGACCTAATAGGTTTGGTCCATCTAATAGGGCAAAGCCCATTAGGTCATTAATGAACCGTGGGTTACATATACACAATTTAGGGTTTATAATTCGAAATCCATCCCAAACCCTAGAGAGAATTGCAGAGTTCTCACAGAGACGTGATGAAGGAGATAGAGGCTCGACATTTGTGAAACTCGATCCGGAACTGAAACACTGCCCACTACCGTGCGTACCCCAAGGAGATTCGACCAAAAATTACGAGTCGGCAAAAGTACCTAAAGTCTAGTAAAGTATCAGTACTGACTAATTTTTATTTTCGTATTTAATCTAAATTATTTGATCGAAAATATTCCGAGATTTTTGCCTCGGGATTAAAATACCGAAAAACCCAATTTGGCGGTGGAGATAAATAATAGGAATAAACATTGGGCAAACATTTAGTGTACCTGCCGCTATTAACTATTTTTATTACAAAAAGAAACATTTTCTTAAAGTATCCACTTCAAATATAAAAAAAATAAAAAATAAAAAATTGAGTAGTTTTAGCCGAAAAAGACATACCTTTAGTCATTCGACCGTCATGTGTAGGTTAAGTGAAATATTTAGCTTGACATGAAACACGAGTTCGGAGGTCTACCCCAATTGATTAATTAAGGACCAATAATTCCTTCAAAGCAATTTTTTTTTTTTTAATACTGGGAGTCTGGGACTGTCAAATCTTATATTTAAAAAAAATATAAACGTGCTATTTAATAACACCCAACAATAATGACCAATGAAAATTTTTTGTAAACATTTTTTTAATGGAACCATGAGTCATAGTCTACCAGTAAAAAAATTAGGACCGTATCTAGTTTAGTTTTTTTTTTTTTTTTAATATATTACTATTCTTTCGAATATATGACCCTTCTATATCATATACTTACTACTTAATTTACATTTTTTTTTATAGTCATAGTTTTATATAATAAAAAAAAAGTACGACATGCCCTTATCTTTTTTTTTTCTTTCTTTCTTTCTTATTCTTTGTAATGTATGACCGTCAGAAGTAAAAAAATTGCGACTGTTGAAATAAAAATATTTGCGTGTTTGATAAAGATATCAATTGATATACGTACTAATAACTTGAGAAATGAGTGTAGTTCACCCGTCAAACATAATTGGTCCATAAATTATATAGTGCATTCATACTATGTATATAAAAGAAACCATATACAAACACCGTAAAGCTTCTGTTCACAAAGATCTTATGTGATAGCTCAATATTTTATCTTAAACGTTTTTTTATATAAAATCTCATTATTTTATATTTTAATAATAAAAAAAACGTAACGATGTGGGTGGAGTGGGAGTTAATGATGATTTTGCAAGTTTCTCTTAGCTTTTAAGGTTAACGGTGATAATTGTATTTGTATCCAAGTTATTTAGTACCTCTTGTATAATCTAAAATCCACTTTATTATGGCTTGAATCTATTTCGTTCACTTTTTCTTAATGACGTTAGTGTATATTACAAATTTGAAGAAAATACAATCGGAGAATGAAAGAAGTTTTTATAACAAAAAAAAAAAAAAAACGCTAGGAGAACATAAAATTCCCCAATTTAGAAAGTGAATGAGGGTTTGCCTTGATCCTATAGGAAGTGAAGATTCACCAACAGAATCTTGTACTCACCTTCTAGATGTGAGCTTAAGCTTGACTTAGTCCGTCACACTGAGGAAGTCATCCCGGGTACCGACCAGAAACCAGGACGGACAAGAGTTCAGCCCAGCTCGGGTGAACACGAGCAGAAGGTCCGAATAGAAGGCAAGCCCGACCAGGGGCAGACGAGCAGACCAGCTCGGGGACAGAGAAGCTGTCCGAGCAGGAAAGGGAAAGTCAGCAACTACCCGCGAAGCTTGAGGAGCAAGCAAAGATCAAGTCAAATATTTGATAAGATTATTTAGGGTAGTTTCCCGATTTTGTGCGATTTGGTTAGCTAGGGTTTCGCCTATGTGAGGCTATATAAACCTAGCATTGTACACTTTGTAAAGAGTTGAGTCCATTAGAGTTTTCTTTGTATTTTTGCCTTCGATTATCAATAGAGAAATTCTTCTCCCAAAAGTTCGTGTTCTTCAATTCCTGTTCGATTTTCTTTGGTGGTGATCGTGTTCTTAGCAGATCCGTGAATTGGGAACCAACACTAGACCTCAAGAACACGTCCATTAACCTTTCATCGGCGAATTTAATGTCAGGAGAAATTGGACGTAATTGATTCAAGCTGCAGTTGGTTATATACAAGGTGCAGTCAAGTAAAACTGGGGTACATTTGCTACTGAATCTATGCCGCCTCATTTGTAAACAACTTGGGTAAACTATTTGTCGCTATTAACCCTTTCTTTTGTTACAATTTCGGTAAACACCTTGGACTTGGGTATGGAATGCCGAATCCTTAAGGTGATTCTTTGCGCTCAGACATTGAAGACTAGCAACTTATTTTTTTTTTATAAATATTATTTGATATTTCAAAAAATAAAAAAATGAACTTGGGATGGCGGGTTTGCTCGCTTATCCTTTGTTAGTGGTGCGGTCGTAACGACTGTGAGCTTAAGCTTGACTTAGTCCGTCACACAGAAAGAGTTAGCCCGGGTACCGACCAGAACCAAGGACGGACAAGAGTTCAACCCAGCTCGGGTGAAAACGGACAGAAGGCAAGCCCAGCCCGGGGCATACGAGCAGGCCAGCTCGGGGACAGAGAAGCTGTCCGGGCAGGAAAGGGAAAGTCAGCAACTATCCAGCAAGGAAAGCGCGTAGCTTGAGGAACAAGCAAAGATCGAGTCAAAGATTTGACGAGATCATTTAGGGTAGTTTCTCAAATTTGTGCGATTCTGTTAGCTAGGGTTTTCGTCTATGTGAGGCTATATAAACCTAGCATTGTACACTTTTAAAATATAAAAATATACTCGGCTATTATAAAAATATACTCGGCTATTTTTTATATTTTAAAATATAAAAATATACTCGGCTATTAAAAAAATTAAAATATACAACCACAACAGTCTAACTTATAATAGGTACTTTGTTTGTCGCACATGTTCCTAATGACAACAACATGTTTACCCTTAGTTTAAAAAAGAAAAAGAAAAAGTTAGTGCATCCAATTAAGTGATATTTTTAGCTTCACATGAAACACGAGGTGCTGAGGTCTAGAACCCAATTAATTAATTAAGGACCAATAATTTCTTCGAAACATTCTTTAATTATTATACTGGGACACATATATATTTATATATAAACGTGGTAGTCAAGAAATACCCAATAAGGACCAATGACAATATTTTTAACATTTTTTTTTATAGAACTATGAGTCATAATTCTATATAAAAACAAATCAATCCATTTCTATTTTTTATATTATTCTTTTAAATATATGACCCCCTATGTCATATACTACCTACTCATTTTTATATAAAGAAATTTGTTTCGGTGTATAGTCATAATTCGATATGATAGCTCAAGATTTTAATAATAAACGTCTATTTTAATATAATCTCATATAATATTTTAATAAAAAAAACGTGACAATATGGGCGGAATGGGAATTAATGGTGATTTTGCAAGGTTTATTTTTATTTTTTATTTTTAAGTTAGTGGTAACAAATGTATCCAAGTTGAGTTTTAGTGAATCTTGCATGAACTCAAAGCCAACTTTACCGTGACTTGAATATATTCCGTCCACATTTTTAAGGTTTTAACTATAATTGAAATTCAATGAAAATAGAATTTCAAAATGAAAGAAGTTCTTATCAAAATACGCAACGAGCACATAAAAGCACAATGTTGCATCACATAACGAGGGTATGTCTTGATGCTCTAAGAAGTATAGATTCGCAAAAAGAATCTTGTACTTACATTCTCAAGCTCAACAACAAGTCCATTAACCATTCATCGACGAATAGGGTTGATGTCCTTTGGAGAAAAATGACGTAATGGATTCAAGCCGGAGTTGGGTACATGCAAGATTCATTAAAGAAGAATTTGGGTACATTTGTCATTGAAAAGATTTGGGTCTATACCGCCCCATTTGAAAACAAGTTGAGTACATTTGTCGCCATTAATCCTTTCTTAGACACTTCGGGCTTGGGATTTGGATATGGGATGTTTAATCCTTAATGAGGTTGATTCTCGGCGCGTTTTGCTCAGTACGTTTTGCTCAGTATATGAAGATTAGCAACTTATTTTTTAAAATATTTTGTACATTATTTAAAAATAAAAAATTAACATGGGTTGGCGGGTTTGCCCGCCATCCTTTATTAGTGGTTGGATCATTGCGATGATATGTTATCGCTACCAGAAATAGGCTGTAGAGATGACCATTTGAGAATATTTTTAGCTAATTTCAAAAATAGAGAATTTTTTGTTTTTGACATCATAAAAAATATACACGGTGATTAAAAAATTTAAAAAATTTGGTTGTGTTTGGTATGTATCTCTAAAACATTTTTTGACTTTTTCAACTGTAACAGTAAAAAGTAAATGTTAATAAGTGTGTTTGGTAAGCATCTCTTCTCTTGTAACTTTAATTTATTTCATTTTTTTCCCTACAATCCTTAACAAATATGAGATGAGTCATAAAGGCCTTTTCACTTTTCTTCACTCGTTTCTTATCCTCTCTTTCTCTCCCTCTGCTTGCCCTAAACACTCTCGTTCTCTCTTCGACATCGACGCATACCTCGATTGCCGACCTCGATCGCCGACTGCCGACCTGGACTTCTCTCCCTCGCCGAGCTTAGTCGCCGTCTTCCACCGAGCGTCGACTTCTCTCTCACTGAGCTCCTCCGCCGTGCTCAAACGAAAGTCCACTTCTCTCTCGCCGATCTCCACTACGGTCCTCCTCCGAGTCATTTGTAAGTAATTTTCATGGTGTTATTTGGTAGAAATTAGAAATCAATAATTGTGATTATGATATTCAGAATCTAGGGCTTCTTTTCTGTTGTTGTTTATGATGATTCTGAAGAAGGTTTTTTACCCTATTTGTTGTTCTTCATGGTTGTTATTTTTGGTTGCTGTTTTGGGTCCGCTGATGATTATTGTTGGTCGTGCTGGTGGTGTTTTGAACCTTTAAAAATCAGATTGGAGTTGTGAAGCATATTATTAAATATTAATGATACTACAGTGTTTTTATAGAGATATTTATTCAAGATGGACAGATTTGGGTGAATTTATGAAGTTGATTAGGAATAAGCTACTTTCACATTTTTTAAGTTCTTGGTGCTAATTGTTCAATGGAAACTTTAGATTTGTTGAACAATGGATGACAACGCACAATGGCCCGAGGCAGCGGAGAAATTTTTTATTGATCTTTGTTATGAAGAAAGTAAATGACGGATGGGGCCGCAACGAAATTGTAGTAAGATTGAGTGGGCACGAAGAACTTTTTAACTACCACCATTTGTCACTACACAATGTCATAGAGAGATGTTTCGGCGTAGTCAAAGCACGATTTCCCATTCTAAACCATATGCCTGTTATCCTCTACAAAAACAAGGTCGTATAGTTATGGCATGCTTTATAATACATAATTTAATAAAAATATTTGCAAACGATGACCTTTTGTTTACAAGATGGAATCAAGATGTTCATGTGGATGATATCGAAGGTGAAAGTTCCGAAGGGGTTGTAGATGAAGATGTGCATGAAAATAATGGAATCCCGTTCACAAATGCAACTGCAAATGCCCGACGATTACACACGGAGTTTAGATTTTATTGCGAATGATATGTGGAACCATTATTCATGATGTGTACTTATGTAGTACTTATATTTTATATTCATGACTGTACTTATTCATGATGTGAACTTATTCATGATTATGTAGTATTTATGTTTATTATAATTAGATGTTTCTATAATTGATGTAATTATATTTATTCTAGTAATGTATTAAAAATGTGATTTAAAAATAAAAAATAAAAAACAGAATCATGTACCAAACAATTATTCTATTTTTTCATTATTTGAATAAGAAAAATCAAAATGTGTACCAAACAGTTATTTAAAATCAACTGTAAAGATGTTTTACGTAAAGAAAACACAAAACGTTTGAGTTGGCTACCAAACATAGCCAAAACCACAGTAGTCTAACACTCTAACTAGCTTATAGGTATTATTGTTGCACATGTTCCTAATAATAAAATAAAATTACATTAATATCAATAACAAGTAACAACAATAAGTTTACTCTTACTTTAAAAAAGAAAAAGCTATTGTAATAAAGTAAGTGATATTTTCAGCTTGACATGAAACACGAGTGCGCAGGTACTCGAGCACCCAATCTTTCTATATATATATATATTAAAGGATGATGACAAAATTTTATCAAGACAATCATGTTATATAGACATGCTCAAATGCTAATTATTTAGAATTTTTAATTAAAAATATATATTTATTTCGACACTTAATTAATGCTAATTTTTTACACCACTAAATGACATTCATTTCCACACTTAGTTAGAGTAACAGTTAATAGTGTTCTACATTCTATTTTTCCAGATTTTTTTAAACAAAAATTTTCGTTATTTAATTATAAGTTGATTCTAACCTAACCAAAATATTTTGTATTTATTATTCCTTTTTAACTGCCTGCCTCACCATTTTACACTTCATACTTATTCAATTTGTTTTAAATTTCACGTTCATTGTGAGTTTAAGCCTGACTTGGCTCAACTCCTAGCAGAGATTTCCTCACCAGGGATCTCCCCACCAGAACTTCCCCTAGCATAGAAGAGCCCGAGCAGAGATCTTCCTAGCAGGAGTTCTCCCACCAGAGAGCTCCCCACCAGAGATGGGTCCGACCAGAGATTTTCCTTAGCAGGAAGGGAGCCGACCAGGAATACTCCTACCAGAGATGGCCCTAGCAGAGATGAGGGAGAGCAGAGATGCCCCCTAGCAGAAGAGGACCCTAGCAGGATTCTCCCGAGCAGAAACGAGAAACGCCAGAAGTCAAGAAGAGCTATTCCAGGAAGGTGCCAAACTTGAGGAGCAAGTTTGGAGATACGATTTGGTTTCCAGATTTGATATGATTTGGTTTCCCATTCTTTTAGGAAACGTGTAAATTGTAAAGATTTGATTGAGTTTATTTTAGGAAGTTAAGCTAGGGTTTAGCTTTCTAGTTTCTCTATAAATACAAGTCTTATGACTTTAGTTTGTAAATTTTTGCTCTCTTTGCATTCGACATTAATCAAGAAAAATTCTCACTTTGTTTTTCTTTGTTTCTTGTTCTTTGAGTATTCTTTGGTTGCAGATCCATTCCCATTGGGAACCAACATTCATTCATACCTTAATAGTACTTAGACCTTTTGAATTCTTTCATGTTATTAGTTTTTGGCTTTGTTTATTTTGTCTCTTTTAATAAGACTTGAATTCTAAATTTAATGTTAGCAATTATTACTTTGTGACTCTTTAGAACCCTTTTTCCATAACGTTAATACACTAAATCTATTATATATACCAATTAGAACATTTGCTAACACTAGATATTCGTGAGGTATACATGTGCTTTAGTTGTCATTTTGATTTTTGTTTAATCCCCTCTTTTTTAATCTTCTTAGAGGGGTATTTTGTTGAATTCTTATGCTTTCAGTATTTGTTATCAATATTAAAATTTGTGCATTGTTCACTTATTCGAGTTCCTCAAGGTGAGATAATATGTGGTATATTAATATTGGCGGTGTACAAAACGCAATATTTCCGGCTATGGGTGGTTATCGACGAACTCACGAGAGGTATTTACTTTCTTCTTCTATACCATTTCGGCCAAAAAATTAATTACAAATTTCATTTAAATACAGTTGGCTTTTATGAAGAAAATTTTTAGATCTACATGTTTTAAATCACATGTTTATGAAGATAGTTCTTAGATCACCAATGCTTTTTTAGATATCATGTTTATTGTTTTAAAATCATTCATATGATTATTCTGTATCAATTGTAAAAATTGTAGATCTCTCTAATTAGATAGTACAGTAACAATTATGGAGCACCATCTATAATGACCTTGACTTGGATTCCGATGTTGCTTTAGCGTCTTGATCGACGTGTCGCGACGCCGCCAGTCGTAGTTACTCGCGATTTATCGCGAGTTTCTGAGCTATTTTTGCGGCAAAAGTACCTATTTTCGTGAAATGTTTTTTTTTTAAACTTTTTACCCGAATTTAATTATAAAACTTTATTAATTATTTCAAAATTATATGTAGGTAAGTTAATTATTTAAATTTATTATCTATAATTTATTTTTTTCACAATTAATATTAAAGTATGTTATAACTTATTATTTTGTAAAATATTAATAATCTTGATTTTTATTATTAGTTTTTAAGTTGTAACATATGTTAATAAATATTAGTTTGTAACATATTAATAATTTTAACAAATTTACTTAACATATAAATAAATATGATAAGACGAGATATATATAAAAAAAGTTGTATTATTCATTGTGAATATTACAATAAGGTGGAAGAAAGCTGTAAATATTCAGTGTAAATATTACAAGATGCCTCACTAAAACCTCTCTTGTAAAACCCTCCTTAGGGACATAAAACCAAGAGAGGAAAGAACACATCATTGGTGGTTACATTGTGTCACTCGGGGAACAAGGCGTTAAACCTTTCAGTCATTAGCTCCAGTTCGGTTTGGTCGGACCGTTCGGCAATCACGGGGTTGTGGTACAAATCATTCAACACCACTATTTGCTCGACGTGTGTGTTGGTGGTTGACGCCCTCCGGTCGTTTATGACATACTGAGCCATACTAAATGCGCTCTCCGAAGCAACGCTTGAAATTGGGATGGACAGTATATCCTTCGCCATTCTCGCCAATATCGGGAATCTGTCCCGTTGATTCTTCCACCACTTTATCACATCGAACTCGGCTGAATCGTCGTCGAACTGTAGGCCGTAGTACCGCTTAACTTCTTTCAGTGCGCCTTCCGGTATGTCCTCCCGTGCCGGTCCCGTGCTGGATTCTCCTACTTCCCCGCGATCTATCCGTTGCCTGAGTCTCCGGCTAAACGCTAGTCCCGTCTTCGTTGGGCTTTCCATCACTGTCCTTTGCTCCTCCTGTGCGTTGAACTGTGGGAACCGGACGTCGTATTCACTGTACAATGCAAAAAAGGCTTCGTTAACAACGTTAATATAATTCCGGTAATCCACCCCGAGGTTTTCATCGCAGGCGAACATCATTGCCCCCCAAGTAAACGAAAAACGAGGATCAAGTATAGCACCGAAGCAAAACGAAAACGGGGGTGGATCCCAGTAAGTTTGGTATTTTGTAATCATCCCCAGAATAATGGGAGAAATAATAGGGTCATTTTCAAATTCTTTGAAAGCACACGTAATTTGGTAAAGATCCGAAAGACCATGGTTTAAAGAGGGTCTTTTTTGGTTTGAAAAATTTAGCGTAATAGCGTAAAAGGGTTTAAGAAATTCGGTACATTTTTGGGCCGTTTCCCATTCCGCCTCCGTGATCCGGTTCTGGGGCTCGAGTTCCATCCCGAGGAAGTGGTCTAAAGGCAACCGCTGTCTACACACAACTGAAACCATTAGATATGTCGAGTTCCAACGTGTATTATTATCTAAACCAAACTTGTTAGCTCGATGATTGTGGTCTTTACAAAACTTTCTCCACCTACCGGTGGTTTGAGGATGCCGGATCCAATCAACAATGCCCAAGTGATTGGATTTGAGGCGAGAGTGGGGTGGGTGAATAATTATTGTGGTGGGTAAAGTGGGTGAATAATTGTGAGGGGAAAGTGGGTGAAAAAATAATTAAATTTGAAATTTTTGGGTTGAAATTCGAGTAAAGTGGGTAGGAATTGTGGTTGGGTAATAAAATTCGGGTAAAAAGTGTGTTATTATTGCCTCAAACAAACACAACTTTTTCCCCTCACTCGGATTGATGACGTGTCGCGCTCTGATTGGCCGAGAGCATTTCACGCGGATCACCACGTGCTGGTCGCGATTTTGACCACGCGTCGCGACTCGTCGCGATTTTCACCCTTGGATCGCGACGCATCGCGATTCCCGCCTTACGCGTCGCGACGATCGCGATGCCCTCCAATGAATCGCCAGCTGCAGCTCTACTCAACTGGTTCGGCATGGAAGCCGTATCGACGCAGAATATTCCTCGTCACCGATTTTGCCGCCATCCTCACATTATCTTATGCATGCGTCTCGGTCGTCATAGTTGATCCCTCCTATTCCTTGACGTGTCTTTGTGGAAAGATGAAGCAAATTATCAAGAGAATGGTTGTATTTACACATTCAATACCGCTTGAAAAATAATGAAATAGATAGCTTTTAGTTTTTTTTTATCTTAAAAAAAAAGTATTTTCTTTTGCTTGCTCAGCTCAAGTTTCCGTGAACATGTATAACGTATAAATCTGTTGGATCCCAATTCACGGATCTGCAAAGAACACGAATAACACCAAAAGAAATCGAACAAAAAATAAAGGACACAAACTTTTGGGAGAAGAAATTCTCTTGATTAATAATCGAAGGCAATACAAGAAGATAAACTCAAAATTCTAATGGACTCTACACACTATTACAAAGTGTACATGCTAGGTATATTTATAGCCTCACATAGGCGAAACCCTAGCTAACCAAATCGCACAAAATCAGGAAACTACCCTAAATAATCTCGCCGAATCTTTGACTTGATTTGCTTGCTCCTCAAGTTACGCGTCTTCCTTTCTGGGTAGAGTTTCCTTTTCCTGCCCGGACAGCTTCTCTGTCCCCGAGCTGGCCTGCTCGTCTGCCTCTGGCCGGTCTTGCCTTCTATCCGGATGTTCTGCTCGTGTTCACCCGAGCTGGGCTGAACAGCTGTCCGTCTTCTGTTCTGGTCGGTACCCGGGCTGACTCCTCGCAAGTGTTTCTGCCCGTCCTGGGTTCTGGTCGTCATCCGGACTAAGTCAAGCTTAAGCTCACATTCTCCCCCGTAAGCTTGACTTGCTACACTCTTTACTCCGAGCAACTCTCTCATCTCTTCGAACTTGACTCTCCCTAGAGCCTTAGTAAGAATGTCTGCCCGTTGCTCCCTCGTGTTGACGAACTCCACGATGATCTCTCGCTTCTCCACACACTCACGAATGTAGTGAAACTTCGTGTCAATGTGTTTGCTCCGTCCATGGAACACTGGATTCTTCATCAACGCAATTGCAGACTTGTTGTCCACGTAGAGAGTAGCTGGTCTCTGCTCGGATCCGGTCACTTCACTAAGTAGCCCCTTCAACCACATAGCTTGACATGCTGCTGCGGTTGCCGCCATGAACTCTGCTTCGCATGAGGATAGAGCTACTGTCTGCTGCTTTAGAGACTGCCAGGTGATCAGGTTTCCGTTGAGGTAGAACGCCATCCCTCCGGTACTCTTCCTGTCATCGATATCACCGGCCAGATCACTGTCCGTAAAGCCGACTAGTACTTCTGCTCCACTTCCTCGGTTGTACTGGATCCCGTAGTCCGTCGTGCCCTTCACGTAACGCAAGATGTGCTTCACCGCCTGCTGGTGTGCACTCGTGGGCTTCTCCATGTATCGACTGACTATCCCGACTGCGTGTGAAATGTCTGGTCGGGTGTGGGTGAGATACCTCAGGCACCCGATCACGCGTCTGTACTCCGTGGGATCCACTCTTCTCCCTTCAGCATCTTTCCCGAGCTGCAGCTTCGCCTCCATAGGGTACTTGCTCGAGTTACAGTCCGTCATCTCGAACTGTTTAAGGATCTTCTTCGCATAGGCCGACTGCTTCAGCGTAATGCAGTCCTTCTTCTGTTCCACCTCGAGACCAAGGTAGTACGAAAGTAATCCGAGGTCACTCATCTCGAATTCGGCCATCATCTGCTGCTTGAACCCATCTACGCCTTCTGCGCTGGATCCTGTGACGATCAGGTCGTCCACATACACTCCCACGATCAGAGTTTCCTGCCCGGTACTCCTGGTGTACACTGCCTGCTCGCTCAAGCACTTTGTGAATCCAAGATTCTTCAAGCTCTTGTCAAGGCGGATGTTCCACGCTCTTGGTGCTTGTTTTAACCCGTATAAGGCCTTGGATAGCTTGTACACCTTCTGCTCCTTGCCCGTGACGCCGAACCCCTCTGGTTGCTTGACGTACACTTCTTCTTCGAGGTCACCGTTTAGGAATGCCGATTTGACATCCAGATGGTGAATTTCCCAACCTCGATGAGCTGCTAGGGCTAGGATGAGTCTGATCGTGTCCAGTCTTGCTACTGGAGCAAAGACTTCTTCAAAGTCTATGCCTTTCCTCTGCACGTAGCCTTTAGCTACCAGCCTTGCCTTGTGCTTAAGGACATTCCCCTCAGTGTCCTTCTTCAGCTTATACACCCACTTCAGGCCGATGGGATTATGACCTTTGGGCAGGTCGGTAAGCTCCCATGTCCTGTTCTTCTCAATGGACTCCATCTCCTTCTTCATTGCTTCCTGCCACTCCTGCTCGGCTGTTGCCTCCTGGTAATTGGCTGGTTCTTCTGCACACAACAAAGAAAGTTCCTCCAGGCTCATCTCCACTTCTTGAGTCTGATCGTAAACGTCTGCTAGAGGACGGAATCCTCTTGGGCCGTCTTTTATGGAGGAATCTCCCGAGCTGGACGGGCTGGTCCTGCTCGGACTTGGTGTCCTGGGTGTATCCGGGGTGCTCTCTCTCGGGCTGGGTTCCCTCGTTTCTGGCAAGACTGTTCCCGAGCTGGCTGTTCCGGGCTTCTCTTGCTCGGCAACATCCTGGTCGTCTTCGACAATGAACTCCACTGAGTTCTCCTCGGGTTCTCCCTTCTCGTCGCGCCAATCCCACTTCATCTCCTTTTCGAACACAGCATTTCTGCTCACTTGGAGTCTGCCGCGTCGTGGATCATAGAGTCTGTGTGCCTTGCTTCCTTCTTCAACGCCAATGTACACCATCTTCTGACTCCTGTCATCCAACTTCTTGAGATGTGGCCCCGCAATCTTCACGTGTGCGGTGCACCCGAACACTCGCAAATGTTCTAAATGGGGTTTCTTCCCTTTCCACGCCTGGTAGGGGGTACGCTCTCCTAGCGCTTTGGTCGGCAAACGATTAAGCAGGTAGACCGCATGTCTTACTGCTTCTGCCCAAAACCGGGCTGGAACTTGCATGCTCTTGAGCAAGCTCCTCGCTGTGTTCATCACAGTTCGGTTTCGCCTTTCCACTACGCCATTCTGCTGGGGCGTGTGGGGTGCAGACAGGTGACGTTGAACTCCTTCCTGGTCGCAGAACTCTCCGAACTGCTGGGAAGTGAATTCTCCTCCTCGGTCTGTACGCAAGACCTTTAACCTGTGCACCGAGCCATTCTCCACGATCTTCTTGAACTTCTTGAAGACCTCAAAGGCTCCATTTTTCTCCTTAAGCATATAAACCCACATCCAGCGACTGTAATCATCAACAAGTAAAAGAAAGTACTTGTTACCTGCCAAAGTTGCTGGGGTGACTGGACCACATAGATCTGCGTGCACCAACTGTAAGGGTTTCTCTGCTCGGAACCTGGCCTTGATCGGAAACGGTATCCTCGCCTGCTTTGCGATCATGCAGCATTCACATAGCTGGTCGGGGTGTTCTATCTTGGGAACCCCGAAGGCCATCTTCTTCTCGCCCATCATCTTGAGCGCATGAAAATTCACGTGTCCGAGCCGTGCGTGCCATAGCCAAGCCGGGTCTGCCATCGATGCCATAAGACAGACGGGCTGGCATGTCTTCAGGAGAATCTTGTAGAGTCTGTTGGGTGTTCGCTCCACCTTCATCAACAGCTCTCCTTCCTTGGTCCACATCTTCAGGTAGGACCCTTGCAGCAACACCGTGTTCCCGATCTCAGTCATCTGTCCTAGACTGATGATGTTGCTTTTCAACTTCGGGATGAAATACACCTGGGTCATCAGACGCTGGTCGCCATTCTTGCACTCGAACAGGATCGACCCTCTGCCTCTGATCTCTACGACTGATCCGTCGCCGAATTTCACGCTACCCGTGATCTTCTCATCGAGCTCTTCAAACTTAGCTCGGTCCCCAGTCATGTGGTTGCTAGCTCCGTTGTCTAAGTACCATATGTCGGTACTGACCTTCTCTCCGTCTACGAGGAGGTTTGCAATAACCTTATCCTCGATGAGGAAAACCTTCTCGCTGGTCTCCTCCGGACAGGTCTGCTCGGCCTCTGGGCTGATCGGCACACTGATCACTTCTGCCCGGGCCTTGGCGTCACACTCGCCATTCTGTTCGTCCAGGTGCGTTTCCTGTTCGGCAAACAACAATGCTGGCTGGTCGTCTGGGAATCTCGCTAGATTCGCCTCTTCGCCCTGGTTCCTGCTCCGGCACTCAGATGCAAAGTGCCCAAGCTTCTGACAATTGTAGCACTTCACTGTGCTCTTGTCTCTCCTGGTCGTGCCTTCCTGACGGGTAGATCCACTGCCGCGACCTCGCATGTCCCGACCTCGACCTCGTCCACGACCTTGTCCGCGTCCTCGGACTTCTCCACCAAAGCTGTTCCGACCTGAGGGTCTTGTAGAAAACTCGGCTCCCCCGGTTTTCCGCTGTCTGGCCGTCCACTCTTCATGCGTGAGCAGGAGGTTCTTCTCCTCGTCTTTGTCACCGTAACCCCGAAGTCTCTCTTCGTGGGCCTTGAGACGACCAACAACCTCCTCGACCGACATGGTCTTGAGATCGCCGAACTGCTCGATCGATGTCACGATCTGCATGTACCTGTGAGGCACTGCTCGGAGAAACTTCTTGACGACGGTGGTCTCCTCCACCTTGTCTCCCAGCGAGCGTATGCCGGTCACAATGGACGTGAGCCGCATAGCGAAATCATCAATTGATTCGCTCTCCCTCATCCTCATGACCTCGAACTCACTCTTCAAGGTCTGGACCTTTGCCTCCTTGACGCGATCTGCGCCCATGTGCATGGTCTGAAGAGTTTTCCATGCTTCCTTCGCGGAATCTTTCTCGGCAAGCATGAGAAGAACTTCTTCCGGAACTGCTTGGTAGATAGCGGCTAGAGCCATTCTTTCCTTGCGCCCTTCGACACCGCCGTTCTCTACGGCCTCCCATACTCCCTGCGCCTGCAGATTCACTCTCATCTTCAACGCCCACACGGCGTAATTGCTCTTCGTGAGCATGGGGTAATGGAGTGTAACTGTGCCTTCTCTGGACTCTGGTTTCTGCGCAACCAGAGCTCCGTCGATTGGTGACTCTGATGATGAAGACATGTTCTTCGATTGAAGCTCTGATACCACTTGTTGGATCCCAATTCACGGATCTGCAAAGAACACGAATAACACCAAAAGAAATCGAACCAAAAATAAAGGACACAAACTTTTGGGAGAAGAAATTCTCTTGATTAATAATCGAAGGCAATATACAAGGAGATAAACTCAAAATTCTAATGGACTCTACACACTATTACAAAGTGTACATGCTAGGTATATTTATAGCCTCACATAGGCGAAACCCTAGCTAACCAAATCACACAAAATCAGGAAACTACCCTAAATAATCTCGCCGAATCTTTGACTTGATTTGCTTGCTCCTCAAGTTACGCGTCTTCCTTTCTGGGTAGAGTTTCCTTTTCCTGCCCGGACAGCTTCTCTGTCCCCGAGCTGGCCTGCTCGTCTGCCTCTGGCCGGGCTTGCCTTCTATCCGGATGTTCTGCTCGTGTTCACCCGAGCTGGGCTGAACAACTGTCCGTCTTCTGTTCTGGTCGGTACCCGGGCTGACTCCTCGCAAGTGTTTCTGCCCGTCCTGGGTTCTGGTCGTCATCCGGACTAAGTCAAGCTTAAGCTCACAAAATCAACTTATATTACGCTTATATTTATTTTTTCATCAATGGGCCTCCTTTTTTTTATTTTATTTATATATAACAAGGGCATAACTTAGCTTGCGTTTTAGTGCTTGACATGTTAAGTACCGTAATATTATTATCATATAAATTAGTATAGTTCGGATACGTATATATGAATAATTTTTCAGGTGATGACATGTCAGCATATTCAAATAAATTGTGTGATCATTTTTGTCCAAATTTTGAATTGATTTCTTAAGAAAAAAACATCTTCGTAGTGTTTCAGCTTTATTGCTTTTAATGAGTTAGTACTTGATATTTTCTTCATTTAATGTTTCAAATTAATCCTACAAATCATAAACGTTAAAAATAGTTCTACATAAAAGATGAAAGGAGTAGTATATGTATAAAAGTTGTGATGGTTTTTTATTTTTATTTTTTATTACAGCGCACTTACTTAATTCGCAAAACATTTTATGACTAGAGCAAAACAAATAATGATTAATCCAATAATTTCAATAAATATGTGGCCTTTCATTTTTCTTTGCCATTTATACGCATGAATTTACACTTGCCGTAACTGATAGATTTTAAGTATTTGATATTTCATTTATCACAAGCACAAATAATAAGGAATAGGAAAAGATTCTTAATTTCTAACCTCCCTTTTTAAACCTTCTATTTCTCTTTGCTTCTCTACGCCATCCAACCACACGTCTTGACGGAGAGCGACGCCCGTTAGGTTTTTCGGTTACAAGACATTACAGAAATAAATATATTCATTAATTTCATCCAAAGCCATTCACCATATCTTTCGGTACATAACACATATATTGAGGACAAGAATTACGTTAACTTTTGATTCAATCCTTTACAAAAATATATAACCGTATATAATGATAAAAAAGAGAATGATATTAAAAAATAAAATTGAACAATTTATCAGTAATAGTAGCAACCGCAGTGCCGTTTTCTTTCTAAATTCACCATTAGCATATTTATCTTAGTAATATTATTTTATTTCAATCTAATATATAAGACAATTTAACTTAAAAATATAATTGTACCATAAATAATATTATTTATTTTATAAACGATATTATCACTTATTGTTCGGTAATTTTTTTATCACCCATTTATTTTATTTTTATAATTTGTATACATATATACATATTTAATAAAAGAAAAACCCATGAAATGCCCAAAAATCACTTAAGGTTTAAAAGAAATGCCCATACTTTCAATTAATTCATTTATGCCCATTTTAAATTAATTTTGGACCATAATAACCCTGATCTTAATTATATTTTTTTTATTTTCGTTTATTAATTATTAATTATTTATTATTTATTTTAATTTTGAATTTATATTTTCCTAAAATTATGGTTGAATTTTTCCATATTTATCAGATTTTCAATTAGTTTGTTACTTTGACCTACAATTTTAAAATCTTCTCTTTTTCCCTTGTTTCTCTCTCCTCACTCACGCTCTCCCTTCTTTCTCTCTTCTCACTCACGCTCGACTCTCGCTCGTCTTCCCGCATTCCTTCGCCGGAGTTCGCCACGATCACCGCGAGCAGCGCTGCAACGCCCGACCCCAGCGAGTGCCCGGCGAAGACCATCCCGTACTCCGAGTCCGTCTCGATCCAGAGCCGCCGCAGCGTCTCCGACTCCTCGTTGAGCAGCCAGATGGCCGACTTGAGGAGGCCGTGGTGGACGTAGCCGCCGTCGAACATCTGCATTCCTATGCGGTTGTCGAGGAGGAGCTTGTAGTCGCTCTCCTTGACGAGGTTGAGGCCGCGCACGGTGAGTACGATTTCGTTGCCGGAAATCACCTCTCTCCTTCGCCGGAGTTCGTTGCGTGAACGACGTTGCCGGAGCGTCCGTCCGTCGAACCAGTTTCTCATCCAACCAGTTTCTCGTCGAAGCCAGTTCTTTCGTCGACTCCTCACTGCTCGCCGTTTCGTCCCCCTCATCCTCACTGATCGCGGTCGCAATCCGCAGTCGCGTCTCGCCTCAATAGCGCCCTTTCTCCACCGCGAAGAACGTGGACCAAAAGCGTCTTTGCCTTAAAGTTCGTTCGCCATCCCTCGGTCGTGAAGCTTCGGTCAAAAATTTGAATTTGAATTTCGTATGATATATCTATACACAAAATTCGTTTTGATTTACAGTTTACAATCGCCATTCATTTTGGTACAATCGCCATTCGTTTTGATTTACAGTTTATTTTGGTACTTTGGTTTACAGTTTACAATCTGTAATTATAATTACCAAAATTTTGATTCATTTTGATTTACAGTTTATATTTTGCTTATAATTCTGATTCATGTTTAGAAATTATAATTTTCATTCATGTTTAGGCCAATGTTAAGTTTAAAAACTTTGATATATAAATTCGTAACTTAAAATAGGTTTGGGCATGTTAAAGCCAATATTATCCGTAATTTCATAAATCCGTAATTATAATTACCAAAATTTTGGTAATTTAAATTACGAACTTTCCGTAAATACATCAGATAATTGAATTTGAATTCGATTAAGTGTTTTGCATTAGAAAAGTGAAATTGATATCGATTAAGTGTTTTAGGTTGTGCTTAGTTTAAGATTTGTCATATACAATTATATAGTTGATGGTTTCAATTACGATTTGCATAACAGTTCATGATTTCAAATTGGTATATACATTCTTAATTTTTGGTAATGTTAATTTGTGCTTACAGTTCATGAAATTTTGAGTTTTTAAATTCAATGTTAATTCGTAATTATTGTTACGAATTTAGATTATTAAATCAACAAATCCTTCAACGGCGTCAACAAATCCTTAAATCGTAGTTTTAGTATACTATTATGAATTTGTAACTTCAATTACAATTACACGTAGATTTACTATTATGAATTCGTAACTTCAATTACAATTACACATATAGTGTTTTAATTTACTAAATTCGTAACTTTAATTACAATTACTATACATTGAAACTACGAATTGAATCTTAAATTACAGTGAATACAAAGATGGAATTTTCTATTATAAATTTGTAACTCAAATTACAGTTACGAATATACTGAATAACTTTTATAATTTGGTAACTTGAATGGCGACTAAATTTTGAAATCGTTTGAAAAGTCAATACTGATTTACCTATGTTTAAGGAAATAATTATATTTGATATAATTAATTCAAATAAATATTTGATTCTTAAGTCAATACGTAACCTATATTTAAGGAAACTGATTTATTTTGTTTTATTTAATTCGAATAATAAAGGATTTTTTGGTATTTAATTTTTTTTCACGTAAAAAAAAAGGAAGGGCAAATTGGTCTACATTTTTATTAGTTAGTGATTTTAATTACCAAAAATAGGTTTGGGCATTTTTTTGAAACTTAGACTCACAAATGGGCATTTGCTTCATTTACCCTTTAATAAATTGTACTTAATGAGTATGATGTGTGTGTATACATATACATATATATATATTCAATTTATAATAATATCATCCAAATTTATATGAGATATTTTAACACTACTGTATCTCCTAGTTGATTAATTAAGCACCAATAATTTCTTCGAAACATTTATTTTATAATACTGGGATTCATATTATATTTATATATAAACGTTGGTATTCAATAAAGGGTTAATTGCGGCAAAAATACACAACCTTTGGTCAAACTCTTACTCGTGTATACAACCTCCGTAAATGGCGGCAAAAATACCCAAGCTTGCCATTTGGGAGTTGACCAACCATTTCCGTCCAGAATCACTGTTCCTCCGTTAGCCAGTGCCCACGTGGCCAAAACCCACTCGCTGACAGGGCAAAATTTTGCCACGTGTACGGGACACGTCAGCATTATAAAAAACTAAAAAAAAACAGAATAAAATCGTAAATGAAAACAAATAAAACAAAATGATTGCCTGAACCAAAATTTCACCCAGAAACACCATATTATGTAATTGAATGCTTGAAAGAAAAAAAAATCACCACTACCGCCATGAAGAGGACGACACTGGAAGCCAATGCCGAGAACGAACGGGGTTGACGCTTTGGTGCCGGACGAACTCCTCTGTCAACACGACTCCGACCACGGCGAGGACGCCGCATTCATCGCTGCCAAACAACCCAAGACTCTAATTCCATAGAGATCTCGAATTCAACGTACTATAAAGATTTCTTCTTCTTGAATCAAACCCAATTCAAAACAATAGAACAAAATAAATCCAAAATTAAGGATTTCAACCCAAAATAAACCCAAAAGCAGAGCTTGGGGGGTAGTCGCGTAGTCCACGTCGTCCGGTGAGGAGCTTAGTACTGCTAGCTCCTTGCAACAAGAATCAAACCCAGAAGTGGCTGCCGCGAGGATCATCTGAGAGTAGCTTTCTCTGGCGCGACGAGGATCATCGGAGAGTAGCTTTCTCTGGGGGAGGAGAAGAGAAGACTTGTGCCAGAGGGGGAATTGGGGTTGCAAAGAAGCGACATTTTGGCTGTGGCGACCGACGAGAAGGGGAAGACGAGTCTTGATCTTGCTTCTGAAACCCATTGTATTTTATGGGTTCGATTTCGGGAGTTGGCATGGACAACCATGGACAGAGAGTGAGGTTAATGATTCAGTCCTGTGTGTTCGATGAGAGAACGAAAAAGAAGAGGAGGAGACTTGTTGGGTAAAATTTTTAAAAGAGGGATTTTGGGTAAAAGTAATAAAGTTTTAATGCTGATTTTTTGAGTTTTTTCCAATGTTGACGTGTCAAGTATACGTGGCAAAATTTTGCCCTGTCAGCGAGTGGGTTTTGGCCACGTGGGAGCTGGCTAACGGAGGAACAGTGATTCTGGATGGAGATGGTTGGTCAACTCCCAAATGGCAAGCTTGGGTATTTTTGCCGCCATTTACGGAAGTTGTATATACGAGAGAGAGTTTGACCAAAGGTTGTGTATTTTTGCCGCAATTAACCCTTCAATAAATACCCAATAGGGACCAGATAATGCTCTAAGCATTTTTTTCAATAGAATTATGAGTAATAATTCCATATAAAAATATGTACGACCTTTCTACTATTATTATTATTATTATTATTATCTTGAAAATATTATGACCATTATATGTCATATACTACAGACTAGAGGTGTCAAGTGGGCCAGGGCGGGCCGGCCCACAATCCGTTAAGTCCACATGTTAAACGGGGCGGGCTTGACCTGCCCCGTTCAATGTGCGGGTCGGGTTTTGGAAGAGCCATCAAGGCCCACCCCGGCCCATGAACCCGAACCCACAATGTTACGGGGCGGGGCGGGCTTTTTACGAGTCGAAATTTGTGCGCTTTTAAGGGTTGAATTTAGTGGGTTTTTCACAAACCAAAACAGGTTGGAATTTTCCGGGTTGATATGTAATAATGATTTAAATCATTGAGTGGAAAGTATAAATGAAATTCAATATACAAATTAAAATTAATACAAACATAGAAGATAATGAATAGAGTAATGAACAATAATACCTTTAATATTTTTGTATTTGCCCGATATTCGAATTCTCATTTTGAAAGTCGAGTAACATAATGCAAATAAAATTCAATCACATACTTGGAAATTCAAACACATTCTTAGAAATTATATATTATAGTATACCAAAACTCTAGTTATAAAACAAAAAATTTCAAATCGATTAGCGAATTTTGAAATTAATTAATGAAGTTGAAATTGTTTAATTGAAAAATTAAAAAACTATATACCAAGGTTTAAAATACCGCTTGCCGATTTCGTTTCGCATTTTCCGTTTTACGGATATATCGCTTGCCGATGAGTATGTCGATGGGCAAATCGAAAAAAAAAAGGCATGCCGCATACCGCATATACCGCACTTTTCGCATGGGCATACCGCATGCCGATGGGGTTTTCGACGGATATTTTGTAAAAAATATTTGAGTATTTAAGCACGATATTTATATAGATTCAAAACTACATATTTAATAAATACAAGACATAACTGTATACAACAAAACACATTTGTAACTTAAATATGTAGGTGAAATGTATAATATTAAGTCACTTTATTAGTTTAAGTGTATAATATTAAGTCAAATTATTATATGAAGTGAATATGTATGTTAATTAAGTGTGTAATATTAAGTGAATATGCATGTTAATTGTATATGTATGTTAACAAATTTAATATTAGTTGAAGTGTATAATATTAAATGAATATGTATATTAAATGTATATGTATGTTAGGTGAAGTTAATATGTATGTTAAGTGTATAATATTATTTGAAGTGTGTAATATTAAGTTAAATTATTAGGTGAAGTGTATGTGTATGTTAAGTGTGAATGTGTGATATTAGTTGAATAACAAAAAGTCCCACATTGATACATGACAAGAGTTTGGTGATGTTTATATACCAAATATTAGGGACAAGGGCTTGGGCCTTTTGGGTCATAGGATTTTGTGGATGGAGGATGACTCACACAAATGTTACACCACCACACACGCCGCCACCGCCGTCCGACCGGACGGACGTGGCGAGGCGAGGCGGGGTGAGGTGCTCTTGTGTTAGTATAATTATTTTTGCCAAAAGTTTAATTGGTATTTTTGCCGAAATCTACCAAAAATTTAATTTTTAGCGAAATTCCAACCATTTTTCGCACATTTTACACACAAAAACGAAAAACAAAATTCCATCCACGTGCCCATGCGAAAAGTGCGAAAAATGGTCAAAATCCTGCGAAACGAAAGGGTTTTCGTTTCGCCTTTCTCCAAAAAACGAAAATCGGTCGAAATGTCGATCGATTTTCGCGAAATTTTGAACCTTGCTATGTACAATATATACAACAAATAAAGTAATGAATGATGTAATATAAAGATAATTTTTATATCTATAATAATAAAATATTTAGAGTATTTTTTTTATATTTTCATTAATATTAATATCCCAACTTAATATTTTTTTATATAAAAATGTGATGTATGTGGGCTTTTAAACGGGGCGAGGCGGGTTGGCCACGGGGCGGGTTTATGTGGGCTTCGGGGCGGGCGGGCTTTTAGACGAGGCGGGGCGGGTTTGGGGCGGGCCTAGGAAAACATAACCCAGCCTGACCCTTTTGATAGGGGCGGGCCTAGCCCGGCCCACAAAAAAACGGGGCGGGGCGGGGCAAACCTGCTTTTTTTGCGAGTCGGGGCGGGTGGGCTTGGGCCGGCCCGACCCAATTGACACCTCTACTACAGACTACTTATTTAAATTTGATAACACGAGAAGCTGACTTTTGTGTCATCAATGACAATAATTTGTGTTATTAATTAGGGTTAATGACGGTGAAAATACCAAAAGTTTGGTCAAAGTATTCCTCGTGTACACAAAGTTTAAAAATGGTGGCGGCAAAATTACCCAAAGTCGCATTTCGGGAGTTGACCACTCCATTCTTGTAACGCCTTTAACTCTAGCCACGTGGACAAACGTAGGTTGCTGACATAACAATTTTTGCCATGTTGACGAGCCCACATTATCCTCGTTTACGACAAAAAACGAATTAAACCCCTAATTAATACTATTTAATACAAGTAATTAAACCCCTAATGATTACAATTAATAAAACAGATTTGTCCACGTGGCCAGAGTTTACGGGTTAGTTAGCTGCGTTACGAGAATGAAGTGGTCAATTCACCAAATGCGACTTTGGGTATTTTTGCCACCACTTTTAAACTTTGGGTACACGAGGGGTTCTTTGACCAAACTTTGAGTATTTTTGCCGTCATTAAACCTTTTATTATAAGGATATATATTTTAACCCACCAAATGCCCAAAAAGCACGTAAAGATATATTTACCAGTGCTTTAGCCGGACAAGCCGTTAACGATATTATTCAGAGGACCACTGGCCGAATTGAGTCTCTTCATTAAGAGGGTGTTCATGTACTGAGATATCTCGGATTCTTTTTCTTTCACTTACAACTTGCTTTTTTTTTTAAACATGGGAGTTAAATGTTTGTGCATTTTTTCTACAGCGGCTCTCGGACATGTGCTGGGCCGCTGTTTCCCAGCTGCTAATGATCGGTAAATCCTTCATATCTGCTGCAAACAAAGATCAGATAGAAGATGTTGATGTAGCTAATAATATTGATTGGCCTGAAGATTCTGTTGGAAAAGCTAAAATTATCAGATCGAAAACACAATCGATGACCGTGTATGTTGAAGCCGTTTCCAACAGCTTCATCACAGGTTGATACTCTAAATCTTTATTTGTTAAGCCTTCATGCGTGATCCGTAAGCAATTTATGCAAGTTCTTAACGGGGTATATTTACAAGTTTTTAAGGGTAAAACGGTATTGTCGTATTGACAAAAAGAGCCATACGTTGTAGTTTCTAACCATAATGAAGTTCAGGTAGGGTTAGTTAGACCAATAAATAGGAAATAGTTTTTCAATTTATATATTTTAATGATTCTTTATGTTATTAGGGGCATTTGAGGTATTTTACAATAAACATGGGACCAAGGTTTCTAATCCTATATATAGACGTCTTAACAGTTATGTTTGATTAGTAGAAATTTCTATACAACGTCATTAGGAATAGTTTCGTTCTTGCTTTCTAAGGAAAGACCGTTTCTATGTAATTTGTTAGTTGGTTAGGGTTAGTGAAGTAGGATTTTCGTTGGAGATTATCTTTGGGTCCTACCAGAGTTCTTAAGCACACTTTTTTTCTTCTTCACGAATATCTGATGTTGCTGAAGCGTACGCTGCGGCGATAAAGAGTGTTTCTGTTAAAATTGATGCAAATTTCTAAATTATAGAAAATTCTATTATTCCTAGATATATGTAAAAAACTATGAAAAATAAGTGTTTAGAAAAATCTAGAGTTTAGAAAAATCTAGAGATAGAATACTCTAGAATGCAATTATAAAACATATGAGTATAGAAAAATCTAGAAGCTATCTAGACTAGAAATTATAAGAATTGTCTAGAGAGTTGTATTCTAGGATTTAGAAGAAAACTCTAGAATATTGTACTCCCGCTATATAAAGAGGTAATGGGGTGTTGAAAATTTGCAAGAATGAATAAACAAAATTCTATCGAAACACTCTCCACTCCATTTCTACATACACTATCTACTACAAACAATCTACTTTAGAAACCACCCACCAAAATAAACATATTCCGCACAAAATAAGCATCAGTGGTATCAGAGCTACGTTCGATCACAAACGGGCGTAAGAAAAAAATTCATGGCCGACTCAAACCGTTCCTCCATTCCTCTTCCAATCTTTCACGGAGAAAACTATGATTTTTGGTCCACCAAAATGAAGACCTACTTTCACTCTCAAAACTTGTGGAAGATAATTGAAGAAGGATTTAACATCCTTGAAGACACGTATACCCTTACAACTAATTAAAATAAGGCGTTTGAGGAAAATCAACAAAAGAGACTCCTCAAGCGTTATTTGCTTTTCAACAAGCTATGGCCGACGAAATATTTCCACGAATCATGGGGGCATCTACAGCAAAACAAGCTTGGGATACATTGCAAGAGGAGTTTCAAGGAACAAAATAGGTACGGACGGTCAGACTACAGGTACGTAGAAAAGATTTTGAGAATATTAAGATGAAGGACAACGAGACCGCTAAAAACTACTACTCAAGGATAAAGGAGATAGTAACTCAAATGAGAGTCTATGGTGAAAATATTTCTGACAAGAAAATAGTTGAAAAGATATTAATTTCTTGTACAGAAAAATACGACACAACAGTCTCAGCCATGGAAGAAACAAAGGATATTGAGACTCTTTCACCAACAGAATTAATGGGCTCTCTTGAAGCACATGAAAAAAGATTGAGTAGGCGGAATGAGAACGGATCTATGGAAAAAGCCTTTCAATTTAAGATAACTACGCGGTCTCATAAGCCAAGAGTAAAGAGAAGTTACGAAGGAAAACAAGGAAAAAATAACGATCAATATACTCCATGTGGTATTTCCAAAAGAAAAGACCACTTGGAGAAAGATTGTTGGTTTAATGGAAAACCACAATGCCAAAATTGCAAAAAAATTGGGCACACTGAAAATATCTGTCGTTTTTAAGAAAAATCATCAAGCTAACTTCTCTGAAGAATAATAAGATGAAAATCTCTTCTATGCCTTTCAAGCTACAACTGAAGACAAAGATGACACATGGTATATGGATAGTGGTTGCAGTAACCACATGACAAAAAATGAAAAACTCTTTTGCACTTTTGGGAAAACCAACTCAAGAGTCAAAATTGGAAATGTAGATTTTATGGATGCAAATGGTAAAGGAACCATCGCTGTTGAAACAAAAAAGGGAAAGAAGTATTTAACCGATGTACTTCTAGTCTCAAATGTCGATCAAAGCCTACTCAGCGTAGGTCAAATGATGGAGAAAGGATATTCTTTGCTTTTCAAGGGAGACGCTTACACAATTTATGAAAAACGAGATAAATCCCAAGAAATTGCAAAGATAAAAATGAATGAGCATAGGTGTTTTTCATTCTAATGGAGGCATACAAGTGATGTGGCGATGAAGACGCAAGTGGATGAGTTGTGGCTATGGCATAAGCGGCTTGGGCACTTTAATTTCCAGGGGCTAAAGATACTTCACCAGAAAGACATGATGACGGATTTTCCAGCTATAAAAGAAATCGATGGAGTATGTGAAGGATGCCTACTCAGGAAACAACATCGAAAGCCTTTTCCATTCAATAAAGCATGGAGAACTAAGGAGCCACTGGAGCTAGTACACACAGACGTTTGTGGTCCAATGCGCACCCCGTCACTCGAGCAAAATAAGGACTTCATCCTCTTCATTGATGGTTGTACTAGAATGACGTGGGTTTATTTCATGTGTGAAAGGTCACAAGTCTTCGACATTTTCAAGAGATTCAAAAATCATGTCGAAAAACAAAGTGGATTCTACATTAAGACCCTCGGAAGCGACCGAGGCAAAGAATACACTTCAATAGAATTCAACAAGTTTTGCGAAGAAGAAGGCGTGGAACGACTGTTGGAAATTGGCACTGCTCCGATACCAATTTTTGGGAATCATGCCTCGGATCCCGTGTAAATTATCACGAAATGCACCTCCGAACCATCCGGGTAACATTTAAAAAATTATTTTAAAGCGAAAAATTTGTTTTCCGTACAACGGTCCTGATATCAGATAATAACTATATTACAAGACCTGATAAATATTATGTAATTTAATATTCACAAATCATTATTAATAATCTAGTCTTTATAGCAAATAAATAGAAAGCAGGGCTCTATTGTTGACTTCAGGCTGCGCGTTCTGAACTTGGAAGGGCTCCGCTGGTGCTGAGGGAAACTCCCGTGATCTTCCGGGATATTCTGCTGGATTCCTCATACCGAAGCGTGGGCTTCGCCAGCAGGACTCCGTCGCAAAATTTAAACTGGTGGTTCTTTTTAAGGTTCCGGAGAACTAAGTCTCTTAAGCCGAACCAGAGAGAGATCAGAGGAAAAAATTCGCAGACCCTTAAGAGGTGGTAGAGTTCGAATTTTTTCTCTAGGGAAAGGTGTGAAAATGTGTAGAATGAGCTCCCTATTTATAGGCTCAGACTGTAACTGAATTGGAGAAATTCCCTTCCTAATTTCGAATTCTTTTAATTAAATATAATTAATTATTTCAATCCAATGGCCTAGATTTAATCTTATCTAAATCCAAGGGATATAATTAATTAGGGATTTAATTAAATAAGAAAAGACTTGGATAAAATCAAAAATCAATCTTATCCTCTTATCTTATCAAATTCGAATATATATATATATATATATATATATATATATATACATATATATATATATTAAAATTCGAATTATAATTATCTAGATCCAACGGTTGAGATAAATCCTTAAACCGATCTAATGGATACAATTAATTTAGGATAAAATCAAATATCTAAAGATTTAATAAAAACTTTACTCGATTTTATCCTTTCATATTATTCGAAATATACATATATATATATATAATTAATTAATTTCCAATCCGAAGGTAAAGATTAAATCTTAAACTGATCCAACGGATATAATTAATTAAATAAATTCGAAAAACTAAGCTTGGTCACCAAGCTATTATTTTTGAATTATATTTAGGGTTAAAATCAATTATCTTAATCCAACGTTTGATATTAAATCCTAACCGATCCAATGGATTAAATTGATTTTAGGGTTTTTCTCAAATACCAAAATATTTGGTACTTATGCCGCAATTATGAAAAGACCAGAGCCTATCCATTCGAATGTTATATTCTTCCACATTCCAAGGCATAATTCGATTTTACTCATATAATATATAAATATATATTATTTATATATTAATATAAATCTTTTAATTATTAATATCCTATGATATCAATATCACACATTCAAATGTCATGGTGTCACACCATCATTTAAATTCGTGACATGTGATTTAATTTCATAGTTTACCGAAACGATCACAAACTTATAAATTGTCTAAATCGCAAACCGTACGTCGAAACGACTCGGTTCCAAAAGCAAAGTTTCTTATAATTTAATTTCCAACAACTTTCATGTTGTTAGAAAATCCAAATTCTACTTTCTTTTGTCAGTTAATTTCGATTACCAAGATATGGTACTTTTGCCACGCTACTGATAAAACTATTTGCGGTCTGTCACAGACTTCAGTTTTATAAGTCTTGCCAAATGATTAAACATCTCAAAATGTTTCTATTACTTACGTATCATCCGATACGGAGCTATCCTGGGGACCATGGACCCCTATCACTTAAGCTCCAACGAACTGCTAGGGTGTTCGTCAAACCTCGGTGTAATTCCACTATAAAGCCGAGGATGCACTCTTTAGTGATACAGTATATATTAGTCCCTTAATTACACCAGGGTGTCCATTGATACAATCAAATTCGGTTATTGATCTTTTACTTGATGATCCACACATGAGCAGGCGGTTTCTACCTTTATGCCCCTCATTGCATTTTCATCCTTGACTCAGTCAGTAATATCATGAGTAACCCACTTATGTTTTCGATTCATAAGTTGCGCACGGGCACCTCTCACTTCTCACCACCGACAATCAAGGGAATCATCATGACTCTGAAGAGAGTTGTGTGATGCCCATGTCTATGACCAAGCTAGCCTTACTGCTGACTATCATGTTCACAAAACAATAGTGTTGGGAACAACGGTAATATATTGTGTTCTTTAACGGTTAAATCAAAGAACAATCAAGCCAGCAACTCTGACTCAAGATCACTCAGGACTTAAATCGAATATCGATTTAATCATCTATTAGTGACTCAACTCCAAGTTATCAGTGACAGTCTTATATGATAATTTCTGGAGGTTAAGTCAGGTCCAATCCAGTATGAAGACACTTCATACTTAATGCACTTCTAGTGAGTGTGACACACATAAAATCCAGAATAGATTGTCACTTAGTCACATAAATGACCTTACACGATTAATGGGCTCCCACCCAGTTAATCTGGTCACGGACATTTTAAGTTCATTTATTATGATTATTAATTATTCCTTACATTGACTCTGTTGTGATAGTAATAACATAATTGCATCCTTTATGAACTAAGGATCAAACATTCTATTTTGCTCTACCAGAAACTATAATAAGATTAACATAATAAGCACCATCTTTTATTCAACGACTTGTTGGATAAAAAAACATCTTGTTTAAGGACACATGTCCAATAACGACAACTCGCTGTCGGATATGCACCTGAACAAAATGGAGTATCGGAAAGAAAGAACAGAACTCTGATGGAGACTGCAAGGGTGATGCTCACGGAGAAAGGACTTCCTAAAAGCTTCTGGGAAGAGGCTATCCATACGACAGTCTATCTTCTAAACAGGTGTCCCACAAAAGCTGTGCTATACAAGACACCAATTGAAGCTTGGAGCGGAAGAAAGCCGTCTGCAAAACGTCTCAGAGTCTTTGGTTGCATATGCTACGTTCACGTGCCACAAGTAAAAAGAGGTAAACTCGAAGAGAAAGCAGAAAAAGGAATATTTTTAGGTTATAGTACTCAGTCAAAAGGGTATCGAGTCTATAGTTTAAAGACAAAGAAGCTTCTTATCAGCCGAGACGTGGAGTTCGATGAAGATGCCGCTTACAATGAGAAGAATAACCAGACACAAGAATCAAATATTAATAAGCCATCAACGCCTCAGCAAGAAGATGAAAACCAATTCGCTCTACCAACTCAAGCTACAAGAAACGATCCAGATGCTACTATAGACTCACCACCGAGAAGAATAAGATCTCTTGCCAAAGTATACGAGTCATGTAACTTAGAAATCTCGGAGCCAGAAAGCTACGAAGCAGCTTCAAAGCAAGAAGAATGGAGAAAAGCTATGGAAGATGAAATTAAGATGATCGAGAAAAACAACACATGGGAGCTGGCCGATTCTCCCCAAGAAAAAAGAATCATCGGAGTAAAGTGGGTCTACAAGACGAAGGTAAACCATGATGGTACAATTCAAAAACACAAGGCGAAACTAGTTGCCAAAGGATATGCACAACAATTTGGAGTAAACTACAGTGAAACATTTGCTCCAGTAGCACGCCATGACACCATAAGGGCATTAATTGCACTTTCGGCTCAGAAAAGATGGCAAATTTATCAGCTCGATGTAAAGTCCGCTTTTCTAAATGGCTACCTAGAAGAAGAAATTTACGTGGAGCAACCTGAAGGGTTCGTGGTGCAAGGAAAAAAAGACAAAGTATTGAAGCTCAAGAAGGCCTTATACGGGTTAAAGCAAGCACCAAGAGCCTGATATAGCCGAATTGACAACTTTTTCACTGAGCGTTGATTCAGGAGGAGTAAAACTGAGCCAACCTTATACATCAAAACAGAAGGTACAACTGAAACACTCATTGTCTCCTTATATGTAGATTATCTTATTTACATGAGAAACAATGAGAAAATGATCAAGGTCTTCAAGAAGGACATGATGAAGACGTTCGAGATGACAGACTTAGGTCTAATTCACTACTTTCTTGGAATAGAGATGACCCAGAAAGTAAACAGAATCTTTATTTCACAAAATAACTATATCGAAAGTCTTCTAAAGAAGTTCAAGATGAGTGGCTGCAAGACAGTTGCTACTCCATTAGACAACAACAAAGCATTTTTACGGGAGTTTCCCTCAGCACCGGCGGAGCCCTGCCCGATTCAGAACGCGCAGCCGGAAGTCGTCATAAGAGGTACGGCCTTATGCATTGGGTTAATAAATGCAACCATTTACTGCTTTCTACTTATTTCCTATTATGACTAGTTTATTAATAATGATTTATGAATATTAAATTACATAATATTTATCAGATCTTGGGATATGGACATTATCCGATATTCGGACCGTTGTACGGATAACAAGTTTTCCGCTTTAAAATAATTTTTAAATGTTACCCGGACGGTTCGGAGGTATAATTCGTGATAATTTACACGGAATCCGAGACGTGCTTTCCAACACGTACGTGATTAAAATACATTCTGGATAATGTTTAATCATTTGGCTTGACTTATAAAACTGAAAAAGTCTGTGGCAGACATCAGATAGTTTTATCGTTAGCGTGGCAAAAGTACCATATTTTGGTACACGAAATTAACTGATAAAATAAAGTTAGAATTTAGATTTTCTATCAGCACCATGTTGTTGGAAATTAAATTCTAAGCAACTTTGCTTTTTGAACCAAGTCATTTCGACTTACGGTTAGTGATTTATAGATTTTCTAAGTTTGTGATCGGTTCGATAAACTTTGAAATTAAATCACATGTCACGAATTTAAATGATGGTGTGGCACCATGACATTTAAATGTGTGATATTGAGATCAGGAAATATTAATATAATTTAATTATTTGGATTTAATTATTAATATCTTATTAATAATTAATTAATAATTAATAGATTTATATTAATAAATAAAAATATATATTTATATATATTTATATGTGTAAATTCGAATTAGGGTTTCATAATATGAAACACTAGGCAATTCGAATAACATGATTTGGTCTTTCCATATTTGCGGCATAAGTACCAAATGTTTTGGTATCTTGGAAAATCCCTAAAATCAATTTAATCCATTGGATCGGTTATGAATTAATATCAACCGTTGGATTAGGATATTGATAAATTCGAATTTAATAACTTGGTGACCAAGTTTCATTTTTCGAATTTGGTTAATTAATTATATCCGTAGGATCGGTTTAAGATTTAATCTTTACCGTCGGATTGAAAATTAATTAATTATATATATTTATATAATTTTTGAATTATAAGTTAAGGATAAAATCGAAATTGTTTTTATTAAATCTTTTTATATTTTATTTTATCCTAAACTAATTTGATCCATTAGATCGGTTTAAAGATTTATCTCAACCGTTGGATCTAGATAATAATAATTCGAATTTTATTATAAATATATATGATAATTCGAATTTTATAAAGATAAGAATATAAGATTGGATTTTTGATTTATCCAAATCTTTCTTATTTAATTAAATCCCTAATTAATTATATCCATTTGATTTAGATGAGATTAAATCCGGACCATTGGATTAAGATAATTAATTATATTTAATTATAAGAAATTCGAAATTAGGGAGGGAAATTCTCCAATTCGGTTACGGTTTGAGCCTATAAATAGGAGGCTCATTGTACACATTTTTCACACCTTTCCCCAGAGAATAATTCGAACTCTCCCTCTTCCTCAGGATCTGCGAATTTTCTCTCTGATCTCTTTTTCTGGTTCGGCTTAGGAGATTATTTCTCCGGAAGCTTAAAAAGAACCATTAGTTAAAATTTTGCGACGGAGTCCTGCCGGCGAAGCCCACGCTTCGGTACGAGGATTCCAGGAGAATATCCCGGAAGATCACGGGAGTTTCCCTCAGCACCGGCTGAGCCCTGCCCGATTCAGAACGCGCAGCCGGAAGTCGTCATAAGAGGTACGACCTTATGCATTGGGTTAATAAATGCAACCATTTACTGCTTTCTATTTATTTCCTATTATGACTAGTTTATTAATAATGATTTATGAATATTAAATTACATAATATTTATCAGATCTTGGGATATGGACATTATCCGATATTCGGACCGTTGTACGGATAACAAGTTTTCCGCTTTAAAATAATTTTTAAATGTTACCCGGACGGTTCGGAGGTATAATTCGTGATAATTTAGACGAAATCCGAGATGTGATTTCCAACAATTGGTATCAGAGCCATGGTTCAAGGATAAATAATTACGTAATTTAATTAATGGGTTAAAGAACGAATTATTTGATGAATAAAATTAATTATTTAAAATTGAAATTTTGAATTTCTAAATATTTTAAATATTAATTTAAAATAAGAAAATTACCCGACCGAAAAAATCGGACCGGGTGATTGGACCGTGCTGCACTTGGCAGCCCAGCCCGAGAATGACGCGAACAGGGGCTGCCGCTGCAGCTCCAGGTTGTTCGCCAGGGGAAAATCCAGGGCAAAGCCTACGGGCCAGGCCCACGGGCAGGGCCCTCGCCAAGGCCACTCGGCCAGGGCAAGGGCACCCGAGGGGGCCTAGCGGGCTGGCCGCAGGCCGCGCTGCTTGGCAGCGGAATGGGCCTGCAGGCCCAGCCCGAAGTGCCAGGGCAATGCCCTGGTCTACCCGTGGGCTGTCCCTGCCCATTCCACGGGCACGTGGGCCCGGGCTTAAGCCCGGAGGGCCCACGTGGAAATTTTTTAATGGGTCGGATTTTTTTTATTCCGACCCGGATTCCGTGGATTAATTATTAATTATTATTAATGAAATTAATATTTATGAATTAAAATATTGATGTTATTTCCGGATAAGTAACATTGTCTTATTTTAATTAATTCATAATATTAAATATGGATGTTATTTAGTTATTGAATGACATTGTCTTATTTAATAAATTAAAATATGGATGATAATATTCGAATGAATAATATCATTATCTTATTTTAATATTTCATAAATAATTAATATTGGGCATTAAAATGTTTAATGATATTTCTTAGAGAATAAGTATCGTTAACATAAAATTATAAATATTCATCATAGATATAATTGTTATAACCTATTTTCATAACCCTCAAACATAGTGTCTATGTTTAGATCATTATTAATATGTCTTTTTAGGATAGATATAAATAATAAAGAGTAAATGTAAAAATGTTTATTATGAGTCGGAAAAATTTCAACCGTACAATCTTGCCTAAGGAAGAGGGAATCAAAAGTGGGGCCGGTTCACCATCCACTTCTGGGTGACCGGCTAGGACCCCTCCCATCGACCTGGGAGCGTACGAATTGATCTATCACTACCGACAAAATAATAAACACAATACTAGGGCTTATTTAAAATTACGTGTCGTAATAAATAAAGCCAAAATATAAACTTTTAATGTGTCATTAATAGACAGTTTATATATTAAGTTTTTTATAACTTAGTAATTAAAAACGTTATTTAATAAAAACCATGGCAAGTATAGAATATTTTGAAAGGTCTCCATTATTACTGTCACAAGGTCTGCTGACCACACCGCCTCGAGTCACCCTAGTGTGTCCATTCCCTAAGGAAGGTGTGCTTGTGGGAGGTTTGACACCGTGATAGTTCCAAAAGAATATGGGGACGGAGGAATCTTGGAAATGGACCGCGAGTCACCCTGGAGTGACCATTCCCTAAGGACGACGTTTCCAAGAGGATCCCGAGAACCGAAAATAATGGATTAAGCTTGCACGGAAGTTGGTGCTTCCCGACCGTCTATGGTGATAGTTAATAATCATAGAGAACTTGGTGGTTCTTGTTATGAATATTAATTAAGTTTATGACTAAAACTTAGTTTAACCAAACTACACGGTTGATACCGCGAGTCACCCTAGAGTGACCATGCCACTAAGGACGGCAACGACGTGTACAGTCGGTTAAATTATCACGAAATAGTTAAAGGGTTTATTTAATGTTTTCCCAGAACTTGTTTGCATCATGTAACTATTTTGAACCAATTTTACTTAAAACATTCTATCTATAATAAAGTTTAATAAGTTTCTTTTTCAATGTCAGTCTAAAATGTCTATCCCAAATATATAGAATAATCTGATGTGTATTTAATATCAAGACAATAAAAGTTCGAATAAGTGATTTCGTTCACTTATTGATTATCTTTTGTGTTTCGCTGGTATTTCTACTCGATATTACAAGGGAGTAATTCGAAAGTTCTTGAACTTGGGAAATACCTGAGAAATGAACAAAGATAAGATAATCGCCCAACCCAAAGTTTATGATTGGTTAAGGTTTAAACCATTGACTGAATCCAGGATTCGGAAGACAATCATAAATTGATTGTGTTAGTCAAAGTAATGGGATAATTATTTTAGTGGAACAACTCGTTTAAATATAATAAATTATTGTTTTCAAGAATAAAATTTATTATACCAGTGACTTACGTGGAAATTCAAATATCCACTTATATGAACAAAGTTTTATCATTGTAGATAATAATGTAATTATTATTTATGAAATGATCTAGTTGTTTATATTGATTGTCCGGAGAAGTGAAAATAAACAAGCTCAAACCATTATGAAATAATGAATGAATAATATGGATGTGACATCCAGAAAAAGGTTAACTATGAAAGTGATCATACCTAAGGCATCTTAATGATAGTCATATTAATTTGGATGAGATTAACAGGATGGACCAATGCGTGAACTGTTCGTCAGTTCCCTGCCTGTTTGAGAATCTTGTCTAAAGATTAAAATGATTAAAAGACCATTTCATGAGAAAAGGTCTAAAGAGCCACAGTTCCTATAAAGCTTGTACATACTTGTCCATTATACAAGCTCGAGAAGGATATGAATACTTTATCTAATGATAGGCAAGTATTCAAAGGTAAAGGTATGAATGCAAAGTAAATTAGAACTTATGTGAGTTCAAGAAATTTATTGCATAAATCAAATTTTTAAATTCGATAAATCACTAATGGCTCTTCAGTTATTCTGAAGTGGTGAGTCTGAACTTTTAATTCAGTGATCACCGTTAAGAGAAATTAATTCTCTGTTAGTCAACGGTTCCTTGCGCACGTCAAGCACATTGAGGTGTTCTGAATAGAAGGAACAAGAACCTTTTAGAAATGATTAAGGGGAAAGAATCATTTTATATTATTCATTTAATGGGACTCGGACGAGATATAGTTTATGATCATATGAGAGAGTAATTGTTTTCAACAATAGTAACTCTTTTTGGAATATGACTCTATAATAAACTATGAACCTCAAGGTAAAATATTACTGGAGGAAATGTTAGATGACAAAATAATTACACAATCAACAGCGCCTGTTGATAATCAGAGTGCGGAAACCACGGTCCCAAATCAGAACCACATGATACTTAGACGTAGTGGGAGGTTGTTAAAACCAAAGACACTACGATTGATCATAGTTTCATTAGAAACTTTGAGAATACTCATACGTAGTGGGAGGTTCAATAGAACGGTTAAACACTACGAGTATACTCAGTTGGAATTTCACCTAGCAGTTACAAACGCTAGCGTTGAAGATCCTATAGGCTTTATGCAAGCTATGATGGATCCTGATAAGGGAGAATGGCAGGAAGCCATGAACTAAGAAATAGAATCAATGGATTCTAATCAAGTGTGGAACTTGTAGACTTACTGGATGGCTTCAAAACCATTGGCTGTAAGAAGATATACAAGAGGAAGAGAGGAATGGACGGGAAGGTTGAAACCTTCAAAGCTAGTATAGTGGCGAAGGGTTATACCCAGAGAGAAAGTATTAGTTTCGAGGAAACTTTCTCTCCTGTCACTGAAGTCCATCCAGATTCTCAAGGCCATAGCCTGTAGTCTCAATTATGAGATTTGGCAGATGGATGTCAAAAACGCCTTCCTGAATAGGTACATTGACGAAAAACATCTATATGGACCAAAAACATCTAGAAGGGTTCGTGCAAAAGGGTCTAGAAGGGAAACTTTGCAGATTTCTCAAATCCATTTATGAATTGAAGCAAGCTTCAAGATCCTGGAATCTAAGGTTTGATGAGACCATCAAAACCTATGGATTCATACAGAACATCACCGAGGCCTGCATATACAAACTCAATGATGAAACCGTGGAGATATTCCTTATTCTATACGTCGACGATATTCTTCTCATTGGAAACAGTGTGAAGAGGCTATCGGACGTGAAAGCGTGGCTATCTACGCAATTCCAGATGAAGGACATAGGAGAAGCCAGTTATGTTCTTGGGATCCGTATTTTCAGGGATCGCAACAACAGGCTCCTGGCCTTATCTCAAGCAGCTTACATTGATAAGGTGCTTGAACATTTTGCAATGGCAAACTCCAAGGGAGGTAATTCACCAACCAGACATGGAGTGTTCCTTAGCAGGAAACAATGCCCAACTTCTCCGGAAGAGCAAGATGTGATGAGGCGAATACCCTATGCTTCAGCAGTGGGAAGTCTGATGTACGCTATGCAGTGTACTAGGCCAGACATCTGTTACGCTGTAGGAATTGTTAGCAGATACCAATCCAACCCTGGTATGGCTCACTGGACAGCAGTGAAGAACATTCTCAAGTATCTTCGGAGAACGAGAGACTATATGTTAGTGTTTTCAGGATCAGAACTGAATCCACTAGGATACACTGATTCAGACTTTATGTCTGATAGAGACGCGAGAAAATCGACGTCGGGAGCAGTGTACACCCTTGCTGGTGGAGCGATATTCTGGAGAAGCGTAAAGCAATCTTGTATCGCAGATTCCACAATGGAAGCTGAATACGTGGAAGCATGTGAGGCAGCCAAAGAATCAGTTTGGCTCAAGAATTTCTACATAGAGCTGGGAGTTGTTCCAGATGTAGATGGGCCCCAAACACTATACTGTGACAACAGTGGTGCGGTGGCAAATTCTAAAGAGCCCAGAGACCATAACAAGGCAAAACATATAGAACGCAAATACCATCTCATTAGAGAAATAGTGCGTCGTGGCGACGTGAGGGTTGTGAAAATAGCTTCGGAAAACAATCTGGCTGATCCATTCACTAAGACGTTGCCAGAGAAAATATTCAGGAGGCATCTGGAGAATATGGGTCTGAAAGACATGGGTCATCTTCTTTAAGTACAAGTGGGAGATTGTTGGACATATGTGTCCTTAAACAAGATATTTTATCCGTTTGTAAAAGATTATGACAAGTCGTTGAATAAAGATGATACTTATTATGTTAATCTTATTATAGTTTCTGGTAGAGTTAAATAGAATGTTTGATTCCTTAGTTCATAAAGGATGCAATTATATTATTATTATCACAACAGAGTCAATGTGAGGAAGAATTAATAATCATAATAAATGAACTTAAAATGTCCGTGACCTGATTAACTGGGTGGGAGCCCATTAATCGTATAAGGTCATTAATGTGACTAAGTGACAATCCTATTCTGGATTTGGTGTGTGTCACACTCACTAGAAGTGCATTAAGTATGAAGTGACTTCATACTGGACTGGACCTGACTTAAACTCCGGAAGTTATCATATAAGACCGTCACTGATAACTTGGAGTTGAGTCACTAGTAGATGATCAAATGGATATTCGATCTAAGTCCTGTCTGTTCTTGAGTCCGAGCTGTTGGCTTGATTGTTCTTTGATTTAACCGTTGAAGAACACGAAATATTACCGCTGTTCCCAACACTATTATTTTGGGAACATGATAGTCAGCAGTGAGGGTAGCTTGGTCATATACATGGGCATCACACAACTCTCTTCAGAGTCATGATGATTCCCTTGATTGTCAGTAGTGAGAAGTGAGAGGTACCCGTGCGCAACTTATGAATCAAAACCATAAGTGGGTTACTCATAATATTACTGACTGAGTCAAGGATGAAAATGTAATGAGGGGCATAACGGTAGAAACCGCCTGCTCATGTGTGGATCATCAAGTGAAAGATCAATAACCCGAATTTGATTGTATCAATGGACACCCTGCTATTATAAAGGGAATAATATATACCGTATCACTAAAGAGTGCAGCCTCGGGTGTATAGTGGAATCACTTCGAGGTTTGACGAACAACTAGCAGTTCGTTGGAGCTTAAGTGATACGGGTCCATGGTCCCCAGGATAGCTCCGTAACGGATGATACGTACGTGATTAAAATACATTCTGGATAATGTTTAATCATTTGGCTTGACTTATAAAACTGAAAAAGTCTGTGGCAGACATCAGATAGTTTTATCGTTAGCGTGGCAAAAGTACCATATTTTGGTACACGAAATTAACTGATAAAAGAAAGTTAGAATTTAGAGCACCATGTTGTTGGAAATTAAATTCTACGCAACTTTGCTTTTTGAACCAAGTCATTTCGACTTACGGTTAGTGATTTATAGATTTTCTAAGTTTGTGCTCGGTTCGATAAACTTTGAAATTAAATAACATGTCACGAATTTAAATGATGGTGTGGCACCATGACATTTTAATGTGTGATATTGAGATCAGGAAATATTAATATAATTTAATTATTTGGATTTAATTATTAATATCTTATTAATAATTAATAGATTTATATTAATAAATAAAAATATATATTTATATATATTGATATGTGTAAATTCGAATTAGGGTTTCATAATATGAAACCCTAGGCAATTTGAATAACATGATTTGGTCTTTCCATATTTGCGGCATAAGTACCAAATGTTTTGGTATCTTGGCAAATCCCTAAAATCAATTTAATCCATTGGATCGGTTATGATTTAATATCAACCGTTGGATTAGGATATTGATAAATTCGAATTTAATAACTTGGTGACCAAGTTTCATTTTTCGAATTTGGTTAATTAATTATATCCGTTGGATCGGTCAAAGATTTAATCTTTACCGTCGGATTGAAAATTAATTAATTATATATATTTATATAATTTTCGAATTATAAGTTAAGGATAAAATCGAAATTGTTTTTATTAAATCTTTTTATATTTGATTTTATCCTAAACTAATTTGATCCATTAGATCGGTTTAAAGATTTATCTCAACCGTTGGATCTAGATAATAATAATTCGAATTTTATTATAAATATATATGATAACTCGAATTTTATAAAGATAAGGATATAAGATTGGATTTTTGATTTATCCAAATCTTTCTTATTTAATTAAATCCCTAATTAATTATATCCATTGGATTTAGATGAGATTAAATCTGGACCATTGGATTAAGATAATTAATTATATTTAATTATAAGAAATTAGAAATTAGGGAGGGAAATTCTCCAATTCGGTTACGGTTTGAGCCTATAAATAGGAGGCTCATTCTACACATTTTACACACCTTTCCCCAGAGGAAAATTCGAACTCTCCCTCTTCCTCAGGGTCTGCGAATTTTCTCTCTGATCTCTTTTTCTGGTTCGGCTTAGGAGACTATTTCTCCGGAAGCTTAAAAAGAACCATCAGTTAAAATTTTGCGACGGAGTCCTGCCGGCGAAACCCACGCTTCGGTATGAGGATTCCAGGAGAATATCCCGGAAGATCACGGGAGTTTCCCTCAGCACCGGCGGAGCCCTGCCCGATTCAGAACGCGCAGCCCGAAGTCGTCATAAGAGGTACGGCCTTATGCATTGGGTTAATAAATGCAACCATTTACTGCTTTCTATTTATTTACTATTATGACTAGTTTATTAATAATGATTTATTAATATTAAATTACATAATATTTATCAGATCTTGGGATATGGACATTATCCGATATTCGGACCGTTGTACGGATAACAAGTTTTCCGCTTTAAAATAAATTTTAAATGTTACCCGGACGGTTCGGAGGTATAATTCGTGATAATTTACACGGAATCCGAGACGTGATTTCCAACACGTACGTGATTAAAATACATTCTGGATAATGTTTAATCATTTGGCTTGACTTATAAAACTGAAAAAGTCTGTGGCAGACATCAGATAGTTTTATCGTTAGCGTGGCAAAAGTACCATATTTTGGTAAACGAAATTAACTGATAAAAGAAAGTTAGAATTTAGATTTTCTATCCGCATGATGTTGTTGGAAATTAAATTCTAAGCAACTTTGCTTTTTGAACCAAGTCATTTCGACTTACGGTTAGTGATTTATAGATTTTCTAAGTTTGTGATCGGTTCGATAAACTTTGAAATTAAATCACATGTCACGAATTTAAATGATGGTGTGGCACCATGACATTTTAATGTGTGATATTGAGATCAGGAAATATTAATATAATTTAATTATTTGGATTTAATTATTAATATCTTATTAATAATTAATAGATTTATATTAATAAATAAAAATATATATTTATATATATTGATATGTGTAAATTCGAATTAGGGTTTCATAATATGAAACCCTAGGCAATTTGAATAACATGATTTGGTCTTTCCATATTTGCGGCATAAGTACCAAATGTTTTGGTATCTTGGCAAATCCCTAAAATCAATTTAATCCATTGGATCGGTTATGATTTAATATCAACCGTTGGATTAGGATATTGATAAATTCGAATTTAATAACTTGGTGACCAAGTTTCATTTTTCGAATTTGGTTAATTAATTATATCCGTTGGATCGGTCTAAGATTTAATCTTTACCGTCGGATTGAAAATTAATTAATTATATATATTTATATAATTTTCGAATTATAAGTTAAGGATAAAATCGAAATTGTTTTTATTAAATCTTTTTATATTTGATTTTATCCTAAACTAATTTGATCCATTAGATCGGTTTAAAGATTTATCTCAACCGTTGGATCTAGATAATAATAATTCGAATTTTATTATAAATATATATGATAACTCGAATTTTATAAAGATAAGGATATAAGATTGGATTTTTGATTTATCCAAATCTTTCTTATTTAATTAAATCCCTAATTAATTATATCCATTGGATTTAGATGAGATTAAATCTGGACCATTGGATTAAGATAATTAATTATATTTAATTATAAGAAATTAGAAATTAGGGAGGGAAATTCTCCAATTCGGTTACGGTTTGAGCCTATAAATAGGAGGCTCATTCTACACATTTTACACACCTTTCCCCAGAGGAAAATTCGAACTCTCCCTCTTCCTCAGGGTCTGCGAATTTTCTCTCTGATCTCTTTTTCTGGTTCGGCTTAGGAGACTATTTCTCCGGAAGCTTAAAAAGAACCATCAGTTAAAATTTTGCGACGGAGTCCTGCCGGCGAAACCCACGCTTCGGTATGAGGATTCCAGGAGAATATCCCGGAAGATCACGGGAGTTTCCCTCAGCACCGGCGGAGCCCTGCCCGATTCAGAACGCGCAGCCGGAAGTCGTCATAAGAGGTACGGCCTTATGCATTGGGTTAATAAATGCAACCATTTACTGCTTTCTATTTATTTACTATTATGACTAGTTTATTAATAATGATTTATTAATATTAAATTACATAATATTTATCAGATCTTGGGATATGGACATTATCCGATATTCGGACCGTTGTACGGATAACAAGTTTTCCGCTTTAAAATAATTTTTAAATGTTACCCGGACGGTTCAGAGGTATAATTCGTGATAATTTACATGGAATCCGACACGTGATTTCCAACACGTACGTGATTAAAATACATTCTGGATAATGTTTAATCATTTGGCTTGACTTATAAAACTTAAAAAGTCTGTGGCAGACATCAGATAGTTTTATCGTTAGCGTGGCAAAAGTACCATATTTTGGTATATAAATTAACTGATAAAAGAAAGTTCGAATTTAGATTTTCTGTCAGCACCATGTTGTTGGAAATTAAGTTCTAAGCAACTTTGCTTTTTGAACCAAGTCATTTCGACTTAAGGTTAGTGATTTATAGATTTTCTAAGTTTGTGATCGGTTCGATAAACTTTGAAATTAAATCACATGTCACGAATTTAAATGATGGTCTGTCACCATGACATATTAATGTGTGATATTGAGATCAGGAAATATTAATATAATTTAATTATTTGGATTTAATTATTAATATCTTATTAATAATTAATAGATTTATATTAATAAATAAAAATATATATTTATATATATTTATATGTGTAAATTCGAATTAGGGTTTCATAATATGAAACCCTAGGCAATTCGAATAACATGATTTGGTCTTTCCATATTTGCGGCATAAGTACCAAATGTTTTGGTATCTTGTTAAATCCCTAAAATCAATTTAATCCATTGGATGGGTTATGATTTAATATCAACCGTTGGATTAGGATATTGATAAATTCGAATTTAATAACTTGGTGACCAGGTTTCATTTTTTGAATTTGGTTAATTAATTATATCCGTTGGATCGGTCTAAGATTTAATCTTTACCGTCGGATTGAAAATTAATTAATTATATAATTTTTGAATTATAAGTTAAGGATAAAATCGAAATTGTTTTTATTAAATATTTTTATATTTGATTTTATCCTAAACTAATTTGATCCAGTAGATCGGTTTAAAGATTTATCTCAACCGTTGGATCTAGATAATAATAATTCGAATTTTATTATAAATATATATGATAATTCGAATTTTATAAAGATAAGAATATAAGATTGGATTTTTAATTTATCCAAATCTTTCTTATTTAATTAAATCCCTAATTAATTATATCCATTGGATTTAGATGAGATTAAATCTGGACCATTGGATTAAGATAATTAATTATATTTAATTATAAGAAATTCGAAATTAGGGAGGGAAATTCTCCAATTCGGTTACGGTTTGAGAATATAAATAGGAGGCTCATTCTACACATTTTACACACCTTTCCCCAGAGAAAAATTCGAACTCTCCCTCTTCCTCAGGGTCTGCGAATTTTCTCTCTGATCTCTTTTTCTGGTTCGGCTTAGGAGACTATTTCTCCGGAAGCTTAAAAAGAACCATCAGTTAAAATTTTGCGACGGAGTCCTGCCGGCGAAACCCACGCTTAGGTAGGAGGATTCCAGGAGAATATCCCGGAAGATCACGGGAGTTTCCCTCAGCACCGGCGGAGCCCTGCCCGATTCAGAACGCGCAGCCGGAAGTCGTCATAAGAGGTACGGCCCTAATGGTAATTCCACACTACCTCCAAAGTGGAGGTTGTGGGTTCGATCCCCACCGCAGCAAAGCTGCCTTAAAAAAAAAAAGAGGTACGGCCTTATGCATTGGGTTAATAAATGCAACCATTTACTGGTTTTTATTTATTTCCTATTATGACTAGGTTATTAATAATGATTTATGAATATTAAATTACATAATATTTATCAGATATTGGGATATGGACATTATCCGATATTCGGACCGTTGTACGAATAACAAGTTTTCCGCTTTAAAATAATTTTTAAATGTTGCCCGGACGGTTCAGAGGTATAATTCGTGATAATTTACACGGAATCCGAGACGTGATTTCCAACACGTACGTGATTAAAATACATTCTGGATAATTTTTAATCATTTGGCTTGACTTATAAAACTGAAAAAGTCTGTGGCAGACATCAGATAGTTTTATCGTTGGCGTGGCAAAAGTACCATATTTTGGTACACGAAATTAACTGATAAAAGAAAGTTCGAATTTAGATTTTCTGTCAGCACCATGTTGTTGGAAATTAAATTCTATGCAACTTTGCTTTTTGAACCAAGTCATTTCGACTTAAGGTTAGTGATTTATAGATTTTCTAAGTTTGTGATCGGTACGATAAACTTTGAAATTAAATCACATGTCACGAATTTAAATGATGGTGTGGCACCATGACATTTTAATGTGTGATATTGAGATCAGGAAATGTTAATATAATTTAATTATTTGGATTTAATTATTAATATCTTATTAATAATTAATTAATAATTAATAGATTTATATTAATAAATAAAAATATATATTTATATGTGTAAATTCGAATTAGGGTTTCATAATATGAAACCCTAGGCAATTCGAATAACATGATTTGGTCTTTCCATATTTGCGGCATAAGTACCAAATGTTTTGGTATCTTGTTAAATCCCTAAAATCAATTTTAATCCATTGGATGGGTTATGATTTAATATCAACCGTTGGATTAGGATATTGATAAATTCGAATTTAATAACTTGGTGACCAAGTTTCATTTTTTGAATTTGGTTAATTAATTATATCCGTTGGATCGGTCTAAGATTTAATCTTTACCGTCGGATTGAAAATTAATTAATTATATAATTTTTGAATTATAAGTTAAGGATAAAATCGAAATTGTTTTTATTAAATATTTTTATATTTGATTTTATCCTAAACTAATTTGATCCAGTAGATCGGTTTAAAGATTTATCTCAACCGTTGGATCTAGATAATAATAATTCGAATTTTATTATAAATATATATGATAATTCGAATTTTATAAAGATAAGAATATAAGATTGGATTTTTAATTTATCCAAATCTTTCTTATTTAATTAAATCCCTAATTAATTATTTCCATTGGATTTAGATGAGATTAAATCTGGACCATTGGATTAAGATAATTAATTATATTTAATTATAAGAAATTCGAAATTAGGGAGGGAAATTCTCCAATTCGGTTACGGTTTGAGAATATAAATAGGAGGCTCATTCTACACATTTTACACACCTTTCCCCAGAGAAAAATTCGAACTCTCCCTCTTCCTCAGGGTCTGCGAATTTTCTCTCTGATCTCTTTTTCTGGTTCGGCTTAGGAGACTATTTCTCCGGAAGCTTAAAAAGAACCATCAGTTAAAATTTTGCGACGGAGTCCTGCCGGCGAAACCCACGCTTAGGTAGGAGGATTCCAGGAGAATATCCCGGAAGATCACGGGAGTTTCCCTCAGCACCGGCGGAGCCCTGCCCGATTCAGAACGCGCAGCCGGAAGTCGTCATAAGAGGTACGGCCCTAATGGTAATTCCACACTACCTCCAAAGTGGAGGTTGTGGGTTCGATCCCCACCGCAGCAAAGCTGCCTTAAAAAAAAAAAGAGGTACGGCCTTATGCATTGGGTTAATAAATGCAACCATTTACTGCTTTTTATTTATTTCCTATTATGACTAGGTTATTAATAATGATTTATGAATATTAAATTACATAATATTTATCAGATATTGGGATATGGACATTATCCGATATTCGGACCGTTGTACGAATAACAAGTTTTCCGCTTTAAAATAATTTTTAAATGTTGCCCGGACGGTTCAGAGGTATAATTCGTGATAATTTACACGGAATCCGAGACGTGATTTCCAACACGTACGTGATTAAAATACATTCTGGATAAATTTAATCATTTGGCTTGACTTATAAAACTGAAAAAGTCTGTGGCAGACATCAGATAGTTTTATCGTTGGCGTGGCAAAAGTACCATATTTTGGTACACGAAATTAACTGATAAAAGAAAGTTCGAATTTAGATTTTCTGTCAGCACCATGTTGTTGGAAATTAAATTCTATGCAACTTTGCTTTTTGAACCAAGTCATTTCGACTTAAGGTTAGTGATTTATAGATTTTCTAAGTTTGTGATCGGTTCGATAAACTTTGAAATTAAATCACATGTCACGAATTTAAATGATGGTGTGGCACCATGACATTTTAATGTGTGATATTGAGATCAGGAAATGTTAATATAATTTAATTATTTGGATTTAATTATTAATATCTTATTAATAATTAATTAATAATTAATAGATTTATATTAATAAATAAAAATATATATTTATATGTGTAAATTCGAATTAGGGTTTCATAATATGAAACCCTAGGCAATTCGAATAACATGATTTGGTCTTTCCATATTTGCGGCATAAGTACCAAATGTTTTGGTATCTTGTTAAATCCCTAAAATCAATTTTAATCCATTGGATGGGTTATGATTTAATATCAACCGTTGGATTAGGATATTGATAAATTCGAATTTAATAACTTGGTGACCAAGTTTCATTTTTTGAATTTGGTTAATTAATTATATCCGTTGGATCGGTCTAAGATTTAATCTTTACCGTCGGATTGAAAATTAATTAATTATATAATTTTTGAATTATAAGTTAAGGATAAAATCGAAATTGTTTTTATTAAATATTTTTATAGTTGATTTTATCCTAAACTAATTTGATCCAGTAGATCGGTTTAAAGATTTATCTCAACCGTTGGATCTAGATAATAATAATTCGAATTTTATTATAAATATATATGATAATTCGAATTTTATAAAGATAAGAATATAAGATTGGATTTTTAATTTATCCAAATCTTTCTTATTTAATTAAATCCCTAATTAATTATATCCATTGGATTTAGATGAGATTAAATCTGGACCATTGGATTAAGATAATTAATTATATTTAATTATAAGAAATTCGAAATTAGGGAGGGAAATTCTCCAATTCGGTTACGGTTTGAGAATATAAATAGGAGGCTCATTCTACACATTTTACACACCTTTCCCCAGAGAAAAATTCGAACTCTCCCTCTTCCTCAGGGTCTGCGAATTTTCTCTCTGATCTCTTTTTCTGGTTCGGCTTAGGAGACTATTTCTCCGGAAGCTTAAAAAGAACCATCAGTTAAAATTTTGCGACGGAGTCCTGCCGGCGAAACCCACGCTTAGGTAGGAGGATTCCAGGAGAATATCCCGGAAGATCACGGGAGTTTCCCTCAGCACCGGCGGAGCCCTGCCCGATTCAGAACGCGCAGCCGGAAGTCGTCATAAGAGGTACGGCCCTAATGGTAATTCCACACTACCTCCAAAGTGGAGGTTGTGGGTTCGATCCCTACCCCAGCAAAGCTGCCTTAAAAAAAAAAGAGGTACGGCCTTATGCATTGGGTTAATAAATGCAACCATTTACTGCTTTTTATTTATTTCCTATTATGACTAGGTTATTAATAATGATTTATGAATATTAAATTACATAATATTTATCAGATCTTGGGATATGGACATTATCCGATATTCGGACCGTTGTACGAATAACAAGTTTTCCGCTTTAAAATAATTTTTAAATGTTGCCCGGACGGTTCAGAGGTATAATTCGTGATAATTTACACGGAATCCGAGACGTGATTTCCAACACGTACGTGATTAAAATACATTCTGGATAATTTTTAATCATTTGGCTTGACTTATAAAACTGAAAAAGTCTGTGGCAGACATCAGATAGTTTTATCGTTGGCGTGGCAAAAGTACCATATTTTGGTACACGAAATTAACTGGTAAAAAAAAGTTAGAATTTAGATTTTCTATCAGCACCATGTTGTTGGAAATTAAATTCTATGCAACTTTGCTTTTTGAACCAAGTCATTTCGACTTAAGGTTAGTGATTTATAGATTTTCTAAGTTTGTGATCGGTTCGATAAACTTTGAAATTAAATCACATGTCACGAATTTAAATGATGGTGTGGCACCATGACATTTTAATGTGTGATATTGAGATCAGGAAATATTAATATAATTTAATTATTTGGATTTAATTATTAATATCTTATTAATAATTAATTAATAATTAATATATTTATATTAATAAATAAAAATATATATTTATATGTGTAAATTCGAATTAGGGTTTCATAATATGAAACCCTAGGCAATTCGAATAACATGATTTGGTCTTTCCATATTTGCGGCATAAGTACCAAATGTTTTGGTATCTTCGCAAATCGCTAAAATCAATTTAATCCATTGGATCGGTTATGATTTAATATCAACCGTTGGATTAGGATATTGATAAATTCGAATCTAATAACTTGGTGACCAAGTTTCATTTTTTGAATTTGGTTAATTAATTATATCCGTTGGATCGGTCTAAGATTTAATCTTTACTGTCAGATTGAAAATTAATTACTTATATATATTTATATAATTTTCGAATTATAAGTTAAGGATAAAATCGAATTTTTTTTTATTAAATTTTTTTTTATTTCATTTTATCCTAAACTAATTTGATCCATTAGATCGGTTTAAAGATTTATCTCAACCGTTGGATCTAGATAATAATAATTCGAATTTTATTATAAATATATATGATAATTCGAATTTTATAAAGATAAGGATATAAGATTGGATTTTTGATTTATCCAAATCTTTCTTATTTAATTAAATCCCTAATTAATTATATCCATTGGATTTAGATGAGATTAAATCTGGACCATTGGATTAAGATAATTAATTATATTTAATTATAACAAATTAGAAATTAGGGAGGTAAATTCTCCAATTCGGTTACGGTTTGAGCCTATAAATAGGAGGCTCATTCTACACATTTTACACACCTTTCCCCAGAGAAAAATTCGAACTCTCCCTCTTCCTCAGGGTCTGCGAATTTTCTCTCTGATCTCTTTTTCTGGTTCGGCTTAGGAGACTATTTCTCCGGAAGCTTAAAAAGAACCATCAGTTAAAATTTTGCGACGGAGTCCTGCCGGCGAAACCCACGCTTCGGTAAGAGGATTCCAGGAGAATATCCCGGAAGATCACGGGAGTTTTCCTCAGCACCGGCGGAGCCCTGCCCGATTCAGAACGCGCAGCCGGAAGTCGTCATAAGAGGTACGGCCTTATGCATTGGGTTAATAAATGCAACCATTTACTGCTTTCTATTTATTTCCTATTACGACTAGTTTATTAATAATGATTTATGAATATTAAATTACATAATATTTATCAGATCTTGGGATATGGACATTATCCGATATTCGGACCGTTGTACGGATAACAAGTTTTCCGCTTTAAAATAATTTTTAAATGTTACCCGGACGGTTCGGATGTATAATTCGTGATAATTTACACGGAATCCGAGACGTGATTTCCAACACGTACGTGATTAATATACATTCTGGATAATGTTTAATCATTTGGCTTGACTTATAAAACTGAAAAAGTCTGTGGCAGACATCAGATAGTTATATCGTTAGCGTGGCAAAAGTATCATTTTTTGGTACACGAAATTAACTGATAAAAGAAAGTTAGAATTTAGATTTTATATCAGTACCATGTTGTTGGAAATTAAATTCTAAGCAACTTTGCTTTTTGAACCAAGTCATTTCGACTTACGGTTAGTGATTTATAGATTTTCTAAGTTTGTGATCGGTTCGATAAACTTTGAAATTAAATCACATGTCACGAATTTACATGATGGTGTGGCAACATGACATTTTAATGTGTGATATTGAGATCAGGAAATATTAATATAATTTAATTATTTGGATTTAATTATTAATATCTTATTAATAATTAATAGATTTATATTAATAAATAAAAATATATATTTATATGTGTAAATTCGAATTAGGGTTTCATAATATGAAACCCTAGGCAATTCGAATAACATGATTTGGCCTTTCCATATTTGCGGCATAAATACCAAATGTTTTGGTATCTTGGCAAATCCCTAAAATCAATTTAATCCATTGGATCGGTTATGATTTAATATCAACCGTTGGATTAGGATATTGATAAATTCGAATTTAATAACTTGGTGACCAAGTTTCATTTTTTGAATTTGGTTAATTAATTATATCCATTGGATCGGTCTAAGATTTAATCTTTACCGTCGGATTGAAAATTAATTAATTATATATATATTTATATAATTTTCGAATTATAAGTTAAGGATAAAATCGATTTTTTTTATTAAATCTTTTTATATTTGATTTTATCCTAAACTAATTTGATCCATTAGATCGGTTTAAAGATTTATCTCAACCGTTGGATCTAGATAATAATAATTCGAATTTTATTATAAATATATATGATAATTCGAATTTTATAAAGATAAGAATATAAGATTGGATTTTTGATTTATCCAAATCTTTCTTATTTAATTAAATCCCTAATTAATTATATCCATTGGATTTAGATGAGATTAAATCTGGACCATTGGATTAAGATAATTAATTATATTTAATTATAAGAAATTAGAAATTAGGGAGGGAAATTCTCCAATTCGGTTACGGTTTGAGCCTATAAATAGGAGGCTCATTCTACACATTTTACACACCTTTCCCCAGAGGAAAATTCGAACTCTCCCTCTTCCTCAGGGTCTGCGAATTTTCTCTCTGATCTCTTTTTCTGGTTCGGCTTAGGAGACTATTTCTCTGGAAGCTTAAAAAGATCCATCAGTTAAAATTTTGCGACGGAGTCCTGCCGGCGAAACCCACGCTTCGGTACGAGGATTCCAGGAGAATATCCCGGAAGATCACGGGAGTTTTCCTCAGCACCGGCGGAGCCCTGCCCGATTCAGAACGCGCAGCCGGAAGTCGTCATAAGAGGTACGGCCTTATGCATTGGGTTAATAAATGCAACCATTTACTGCTTTCTATTTATTTCCTATTACGACTAGTTTATTAATAATGATTTATGAATATTAAATTACATAATATTTATCAGATCTTGGGATATGGACATTATCCGATATTCGGACCGTTGTACGGATAACAAGTTTTCCGCTTTAAAATAATTTTTAAATGTTACCCGGACGGTTCGGATGTATAATTCGTGATAATTTACACGGAATCCGAGACGTGATTTCCAACACGTACGTGATTAATATACATTCTGGATAATGTTTAATCATTTGGCTTGACTTATAAAACTGAAAAAGTCTGTGGCAGACATCAGATAGTTATATCGTTAGCGTGGCAAAAGTATCATTTTTTGGTACACGAAATTAACTGATAAAAGAAAGTTAGAATTTAGATTTTATATCAGTACCATGTTGTTGGAAATTAAATTCTAAGCAACTTTGGTTTTTGAACCAAGTCATTTCGACTTACGGTTAGTGATTTATAGATTTTCTAAGTTTGTGATCGGTTCGATAAACTTTGAAATTAAATCACATGTCACGAATTTACATGATGGTGTGGCAACATGACATTTTAATGTGTGATATTGAGATCAGGAAATATTAATATAATTTAATTATTTGGATTTAATTATTAATATCTTATTAATAATTAATAGATTTATATTAATAAATAAAAATATATATTTATATGTGTAAATTCGAATTAGGGTTTCATAATATGAAACCCTAGGCAATTCGAATAACATGATTTGGCCTTTCCATATTTGCGGCATAAATACCAAATGTTTTGGTATCTTGGCAAATCCCTAAAATCAATTTAATCCATTGGATCGGTTATGATTTAATATCAACCGTTGGATTAGGATATTGATAAATTCGAATTTAATAACTTGGTGACCAAGTTTCATTTTTTGAATTTGGTTAATTAATTATATCCATTGGATCGGTCTAAGATTTAATCTTTACCGTCGGATTGAAAATTAATTAATTATATATATATTTATATAATTTTCGAATTATAAGTTAAGGATAAAATCGATTTTTTTTATTAAATCTTTTTATATTTGATTTTATCCTAAACTAATTTGATCCATTAGATCGGTTTAAAGATTTATCTCAACCGTTGGATCTAGATAATAATAATTCGAATTTTATTATAAATATATATGATAATTCGAATTTTATAAAGATAAGAATATAAGATTGGATTTTTGATTTATCCAAATCTTTCTTATTTAATTAAATCCCTAATTAATTATATCCATTGGATTTAGATGAGATTAAATCTGGACCATTGGATTAAGATAATTAATTATATTTAATTATAAGAAATTAGAAATTAGGGAGGGAAATTCTCCAATTCGGTTACGGTTTGAGCCTATAAATAGGAGGCTCATTCTACACATTTTACACACCTTTCCCCAGAGGAAAATTCGAACTCTCCCTCTTCCTCAGGGTCTGCGAATTTTCTCTCTGATCTCTTTTTCTGGTTCGGCTTAGGAGACTATTTCTCTGGAAGCTTAAAAAGATCCATCAGTTAAAATTTTGCGACGGAGTCCTGCCGGCGAAACCCACGCTTCGGTACGAGGATTCCAGGAGAATATCCCGGAAGATCACGGGAGTTTCCCTCAGCACCGGCGGAGCCCTGCCCGATTCAGAACGCGCAGCCGGAAGTCGTCATAAGAGGTACGGCCTTATGCATTGGGTTAATAAATGCAACCATTTACTGCTTTCTATTTATTTCCTATTATGACTAGTTTATTAATAATGTTTTATGAATATTAAATTACATAATATTTATCAGATCTTGGGATATGGACATTATCCGATATTCGGACCGTTGTACGGATAACAAGTTTTCCGCTTTAAAATAATTTTTAAATGTTACCCGGACGGTTCGGAGGTATAATTCGTGATAATTTACACGGAATCCGAGACGTGATTTCCAACACGTACGTGATTAAAATATATTCTGGATAATGTTTAATCATTTGGCTTGACTTATAAAACTGAAAAAGTCTGTGGCAGACATCAGATAGTTATATCGTTAGCGTGGCAAAAGTACTATATTTTGGTACACGAAATTAACTGATAAAGGAAAGTTAGAATTTAGATTTTATATCAGTACCATGTTGTTGGAAATTAAATTCTAAGCAACTTTGCTTTTTGAACCAAGTCATTTCGACTTACGGTTAGTGATTTATAGATTTTCTAAGTTTGTGATCGGTTCGATAAACTTTGAAATTAAATCACATGTCACGAATTTAAATGATGGTGTGGCGCCATGACATTTTAATGTGTGATATTGAGATCAGGAAATATTAATATAATTTAATTATTTGGATTTAATTATTAATATCTTATTAATAATTAATAGATTTATATTAATAAATAAAAATATATATTTATATGTGTAAATTCGAATTAGGGTTTCATAATATGAAACCCTAGGCAATTCGAATAACATGATTTGGCCTTTCCATATTTGCGGCATAAATACCAAATGTTTTGGTATCTTGGCAAATCCCTAAAATCAATTTAATCCATTGGATCGGTTATGATTTAATATCAACCGTTGGATTAGGATATTGATAAATTCGAATTTAATAACTTGGTGACCAAGTTTCATTTTTCGAATTTGGTTAATTAATTATATCCGTTGGATCGGTCTAAGATTTAATCTTTACCGTCGGATTTAAAATTAATTAATTATATATATTTATATAATTTTCTAATTATAAGTTAAGGATAAAATCGATTTTTTTTTATTAAATCTTTTTATATTTGATTTTATCCTAAACTAATTTGATCCATTAGATCGGTTTAAAGATTTATCTCAACCGTTGGATCTAGATAATAATAATTCGAATTTTGTTATAAAGATATATGATAATTCGAATTTTATAAAGATAAGAATATAAGATTGGATTTTTGATTTATCCAAATCTTTCTTATTTAGTTAAATCCCTAATTAATTATATCCATTGGATTTAGATGAGATTAAATCTGGACCATTGGATTAAGATAATTAATTATATTTAATTATAAGAAATTCGAAATTAGGGAGGGAAATTCTCCAATTCGGTTACGGTTTGAGCCTATAAATAGGAGGCTCATTCTACACATTTTACACACCTTTCCCCAGAGAAAAATTCGAACTCTCCCTCTTCCTCAGGGTCTGCGAATTTTCTCTCTGATCTCTTTTTCTGGTTCGGCTTAGGAGACTATTTCTCCGGAAGCTCAAAAAGAACCATCAGTTAAAATTTTGCGACGGAGTCTTGCCGGCGAAACCCACGCTTCGGTATGAGGATTCCAGGAGAATATCCCGGAAGATCACGGGAGTTTCCCTCAGCACCGGCGGAGCCCTGCCCGATTCAAAACGCGCAGCCGGAAGTCGTCATAAGAGGTACGGCCTTATGCATTGGGTTAATAAATGCAACCATTTACTGCTTTCTATTTATTTCCTATTACGACTAGTTTATTAATAATGATTTATGAATATTAAATTACATAATATTTATCACATCTTGGGATATGGACATTATCCGATATTCGGACCGTTGTACGGATAACAAGTTTTCCGCTTTAAAATAAATTTTAAATGTTACCCGGACGGTTCGGAGGTATAATTCGTGATAATTTACACGGAATCCGAGACGTGATTTCCAACACGTACGTGATTAAAATACATTCTGGATAATGTTTAATCATTTGGCTTGACTTATAAAACTGAAAAAGTCTGTGGCAGACATCAGATAGTTTTATCGTTAGCGTGGCAAAAGTACCATATTTTGGTAAACGAAATTAACTGATAAAAGAAAGTTAGAATTTAGATTTTCTATCCGCATGATGTTGTTGGAAATTAAATTCTAAGCAACTTTGCTTTTTGAACCAAGTCATTTCGACTTACGGTTAGTGATTTATAGATTTTCTAAGTTTGTGATCGGTTCGATAAACTTTGAAATTAAATCACATGTCACGAATTTAAATGATGGTGTGGCACCATGACATTTTAATGTGTGATATTGAGATCAGGAAATATTAATATAATTTAAATATTTGGATTTAATTATTAATATCTTATTAATAATTAATAGATTTATATTAATAAATAAAAATATATATTTATATGTGTAAATTCGAATTAGGGTTTCATAATATGAAACCCTAGGCAATTCGAATAACATGATTTGGTCTTTCCATATTTGCGGCATAAGTACCAAATGTTTTGGTATCTTGGCAAATCCCTAAAATCAATTTAATCCATTGGATCGGTTATGATTTAATATCAACCGTTGGATTAGGATATTGATAAATTCGAATTTAATAACTTGGTGACCAAGTTTCATTTTTTGAATTTGGTTAATTAATTATATCCATTGGATCGGTCTAAGATTTAATCTTTACCGTCGGATTGAAAATTAATTAATTATATATATATTTATATAATTTTCGAATTATAAGTTAAGGATAAAATCGATTTTTTTTATTAAATCTTTTTATATTTGATTTTATCCTAAACTAATTTGATCCATTAGATCGGTTTAAAGATTTATCTCAACCGTTGGATCTAGATAATAATAATTCGAATTTTATTATAAATATATATGATAATTCGAATTTTATAAAGATAAGAATATAAGATTGGATTTTTGATTTATCCAAATCTTTCTTATTTAATTAAATCCCTAATTAATTATATCCATTGGATTTAGATGAGATTAAATCTGGACCATTGGATTAAGATAATTAATTATATTTAATTATAAGAAATTCGAAATTAGGGAGGGAAATTCTCCAATTCGGTTACGGTTTGAGCCTATAAATAGGAGGCTCATTCTACACATTTTACACACCTTTCCCCAGAGGAAAATTCGAACTCTCCCTCTTCCTCAGGGTCTGCGAATTTTCTCTCTGATCTCTTTTTCTGGTTCGGCTTAGGAGACTATTTCTCCGGAAGCTTAAAAAGATCCATCAGTTAAAATTTTGCGACGGAGTCCTGCCGGCGAAACCCACGCTTCGGTACGAGGATTCCAGGAGAATATCCCGGAAGATCACGGGAGTTTCCCTCAGCACCGGCGGAGCCCTGCCCGATTCAGAACGCGCAGCCGGAAGTCGTCATAAGAGGTACGGCCTTATGCATTGGGTTAATAAATGCAACCATTTACTGCTTTCTATTTATTTCCTATTACGACTAGTTTATTAATAATGTTTTATGAATATTAAATTACATAATATTTATCAGATCTTGGGATATGGACATTATCCGATATTCGGACCGTTGTACGGATAACAAGTTTTCCGCTTTAAAATAATTTTTAAATGTTACCCGGACGGTTCGGAGGTATAATTCGTGATAATTTACACGGAATCCGAGACGTGATTTCCAACACGTACGTGATTAAAATATATTCTGGATAATGTTTAATCATTTGGCTTGACTTATAAAACTGAAAAAGTCTGTGGCAGACATCAGATAGTTATATCGTTAGCGTGGCAAAAGTACTATATTTTGGTACACGAAATTAACTGATAAAGGAAAGTTAGAATTTAGATTTTCTATCAGTATCATGTTGTTGGAAATTAAATTCTATGCAACTTTACTTTTTGAACCAAGTCATTTCGACTTAAGGTTAGTGATTTATAGATTTTATAAGTTTGTGATCGGTTCGATAAACTTTGAAATTAAATCACATGTCACGAATTTAAATGATGGTGTGGCACCATGACATTTTAATGTGTGATATTGAGATCAGGAAATATTAATATAATTTAATTATTTGGATTTAATTATTAATATCTTATTAATAATTAATTAATAATTAATAGATTTATATTAATAAATAAAAATATATATTTATATGTGTAAATTCGAATTAGGGTTTCATAATATGAACCCTAGGCAATTCGAATAACATGATTTGGTCTTTCCATATTTGCGGCATAAGTACCAAATGTTTTGGTATCTTGGCAAATCCCTAAAATCAATTTAATCCATTGGATCGGTTATGATTTAATATCAACCATTGGATTAGGATATTGATAAATTCGAATTTAATAACTTGGTGACCAAAATTCATTTTTTGAATTTGGTTAATTAATTATGTCCGTTGGATCGGTCTAAGATTTAATCTTTACCGTCGGATTGAAAATTAATTAATTATATATATTTATATAATTTTCGAATTATAAGTTAAGGATAAAATCGAATTTTTTTTATTAAATCTTTTTATATTTGATTTTATCCTAAACTAATTTGATCCATTAGATCGGTTTAAAGATTTATCTCAACCGTTGGATATAGATAATAATAATTCAAATTTTATTATAAATATATATGATAATTCGAATTTTATAAAGATAAGAATATAAGATTGGATTTTTGATTTATCCAAATCTTTCTTATTTAATTAAATCCCTAATTAATTATATCCATTGGATTTAGATGAGATTAAATCTGGACCATTGGATTAAGATAATTAATTATATTTAATTATAAGAAATTCAAAATTTGGGAGGGAAATTCTCCAATTCGGTTACGGTTTGAGCCTATAAATAGGAGGCTCATTCTACACATTTTACACACCTTTCCCCAGAGAAAAATTCGAACTCTCCCTCTTCCTCAGGGTCTGCGAATTTTTTCTCTCTGATCTCTTTTTCTGGTTCGGCTTAGGAGACTATTTCTCTGAAAGCTTAAAAAGAACCATCAGTTAAAATTTTGCGACGGAGTCCTGCCGGCGAAACCCACGCTTCGGTACGAGGATTCCAGGAGAATATCCCGGAAGATCACAGGAGTTTCCCTCAGCACCGGCGGAGCCCTGCCCGATTCAGAACGCGCAGCCGGAAGTCGTCATAAGAGGTACGGCCTTATGCATTGGGTTAATAAATGCAACCATTTACTGCTTTCTATTTATTTCATATTATGACTAGTTTATTAATAATGATTTATGAATATTAAATTACATAATATTTATCAGATCTTGGGATATGGACATTATCCGATATTCGGACCGTTTTACGGATAACAAGTTTTCCGCTTTAAAATAATTTTTAAATGTTACCCGGACGGTTCGGAGGTATAATTCGTGATAATTTACACGGAATCCGAGACGTGATTTCCAACACGTACGTGATTAAAATACATTCTGGATAATGTTTAATCATTTGGTTTGACTTTAAAAACTGAAAAAGTCTGTGGCAAACATCAGATAGTTTTATCGTTAGCGTGGCAAAAGTACTATATTTTGGTACACGAAATTAACTGATAAAGGAAAGTTAGAATTTAGATTTTCTATCAGCACCATGTTGTTGGAAATTAAATTCTATGCAACTTTGCTTTTTGAACCAAGTCATTTCGACTTAAGGTTAGTGATTTATAGATTTTCTAAGTTTGTGATCGGTTCGATAAACTTTGAAATTAAATCACATGTCACGAATTTAAATGATGGTGTGGCACCATGACATTTTAATGTGTGATATTGAGATCAGGAAATATTAATATAATTTAATTATTTGGATTTAATTATTAATATCTTATTAATAATTAATTAATAATTAATAGATTTATATTAATAAATAAAAATATATATTTATATGTGTAAATTCGAATTAGGGTTTCATAATATGAACCCTAGGCAATTCGAATAACATGATTTGGTCTTTCCATATTTGCGGCATATGTACCAAATATTTTGGTATCTTGGCAAATCCCTAAAATCAATTTAATCCATTGGATCGGTTATGGTTTAATATCAACCGTTGGATTAGGATATTGATAAATTCGAATTTAATAACTTGGTGACCAAGTTTCATTTTTCGAATTTGGTTAATTAATTATATCCGTTGGATCGGTCTAAGATTTAATCTTTACCGTCGGATTGAAAATTAATTAATTATATACATTTATATAATTTTCGAATTATAAGTTAAGGATAAAATCGAAATTGTTTTTATTAAATCTTTTTATATTTGATGTTATCCTAAACTAATTTGATCCATTAGATCGGTTTATAGATTTATCTCAACCGTTGGATCTAGATAATAATAATTCGAATATTATTATAAATATATATGATAATTCAAATTTTATAAAGATAAGAAGATAAGATTGGATTTTTGATTTATCCAAATCTTTCTTATTTAATTAAATCCCTAATTAATTATATCCATTGGATTTAGATGAGATTAAATCCGGACCATTGGATTAAGATAATTAATTATATTTAATTATAAGAAATTCGAAATTTGGGAGGGAAATTCTCCAATTCGGTTACGGTTTGAGCCTATAAATAGGAGGCTCATTCTACACATTTTTCACACCTTTCCCCAGAGAAAAATTCGAACTCTCCCTCTTCCTCAGGGTCTGCGAATTTTCTCTCTGATCTCTTTTTTTGGTTCGGCTTAGGAGACTATTTCTCCGGAAGCTTAAAAAGAACCATCAATTAAAATTTTGCGACGGAGTCCTGCCGGCGAAGCCCACGCTTCGGTACGAGGATTCCAAGAGAATATCCCGGAAGATCACGGGAGTTTCCCTCAGCACTGGCGGAGCCCTGCCCGATTCAGAACGCGCAGCCGGAAGTCGTCATAAGAGGTACGGCCTTATGCATTGGGTTAATAAATGCAACCATTTACTGCTTTCTATTTATTTCCTATTATGACTAGTTTATTAATAATGATTTATGAATATTAAATTACATAATATTTATCAGATCTTGGGATATGGACATTATCCGATATTCGGATAACAAGTTTTCCGCTTTAAAATAATTTTTAAATGTTACCCGGACGGTTCGGAGGTATAATTCGTGATAATTTACACGGAATCCGAGACGTGATTTCTAACAATGAATCTACTTTAGAAACCGTTGGTTCCCAATGGAAATGGATCTGCCAAAGAACACACATAGAGCAAGAAAAAAAAAGAAGAACTTGGGAGAAAAAGCTTCTCTGATTAATAATGTCGAAGGCAAAAAAAAAATACAAAGGAGGAGTTACAAAAGATAAACACTAACACAAGTATTTATAGAGGGCCAGAAAACGAAACCCTAGCTAAACTTCCTAAAATAAACTTAATCAAATCTTCTACATTTACATTCGAATCCTAACCGAATCAGAAAACTAAATCAAATCAAATCTCCATACTTGCTCCTCAAGTTTGATACCTTCTAGAATGGGTTTCGCTGACTTCTGGTCGTGTGTCCCTAGCAGAGCTGCTAGGGTCTATTTTTGTCCGGCGCATTCCTGGTAGGGGCTCTTCTGCTATGGAGCCACTTCTGCCCGGGGGCACTCCTGGTAGGCGCATTTCTACTTGGGCCCTTCTTTTCTAGGGGAAGCTCTGGTGGGGAGATCTCTGGTAGAGAGATTTCTGCTACGGGTTGTTTAGCTCTGTCAACCTTATACTCACATTCTCCCCCGTAAGCTTGACTTTGATCGAGGTTCTGCACCTCGAGCAACTCTCTCATCTCCGCGAACTTAACTCTTGCTAGAGCCTTAGTCCCGCTGCTCCTTCGTGCTGACAAAATCCACGATGATCTTCTGCTTCTCCACACACTCGCGAATATAATGATACTGAGTGTCTAACCATGAAACACTGGGTTCTTCATCAGTGCTATTGCGGACTTGTTGTCAACGTAGAGTGTAACTGGCTTCTGCTCGGCTTCGGTCACTTCATTCAGTATCTCCTTCAACCACATAGCTTGACACGTTGTTGCGGTTGCTGCCATGAACTCCGCTTCACATGAGGATAGAGCTACTGTCTTCTGCTTCTGAGACAGCTAAGTGATCAGGTTCGCATTGAGGTAGAACGCCATTCCTCCGGCACTCTTCCTATCATCAATGTCACTAGCTAGATCACTATCAGTGAAGCCGAATAGCTGTTCTGCTCCCCTGCCGCTTCCATACTCGATCCTGTAGTCCGTCGTTCCCTTTACGTAGCGTAAAATATGCTTCATGGCCTATTGGTCTGTGCTCGTTGGCTTCTCCATATAACGACTGACTATCCCAACTGCATGAAAAATGTCTGGTCGGGTGTGAGTAAGATACCTCAGGCACCCAATCACATGTCTGTACTCCATGGGATCCATTTATCTTCCTTCAACATCCTTCCCGAGCTGCAGCTTCGCCTCCATTAGGTATTTGCTCGGTTGCAATTCGCCATTTCGAACTGCTTAAGGATCTTCTTCGCGTAGGCCGATTGCTTCAGTGTGATGCAGTCTTTCTTCTGGTCCACCTCAATGCCGAGGTAGTAGGAAAGTAATCCGAGGTCACTCATCTCAAATTCGGCCATCATCTACTTATTGAATCCTTCTACGCCTCCTGCGCTGGATCCAGTGACTATTAGGTCGACCACATATACTCCGACGACCAGAACTTCTTCTCGGCTGCTCCTGGTGTACACTGCCTGCTCCCTGGAGCACTTTATGAATCCAAGACTCTTCAAACTCTTATCGACGCGAATGTTCCACGCTCTTGGAGCTTGACGTAGCCCGTATAGAGACGTGGAGAGCTTGTACAGATTCTGCTCCTTGCCCTTTACCCCAAAACCTTCTAGTTGACTGACTTAGACTTCTTCCTCGAGATCACCGTTTAAGAATGCTGATTTGACATCCATGTGGTGAATCTTCCAACCTCGATGAGCTGCTAGGGCTAGGATAAGTCTAATCGTGTCTAGTCTCGCCACGGGAGCAAAGGCTTCCTCGAAGTCGACTCCTTGCCTCTACACATAGCCTTTGGCTACAAGCCTTGCCTTGTGCTTTAGGACATTCCCCTCAGTGTCCTTCTTCAGTTTGTAGACCCACTTCAAGCGAATGGGCTTTTGACCTTTGGGCAGGTCGGTGAGCTCCCATGTCTTATTTTTCTCGATGGACTCTAGCTCCTTCTCCTTTGCTTCCTGCCATTCCTGCTCAGTTGTTGCCTCTTGGTAGTTGGCCGGATCTTCGGTGCATAACAAGGACAACTATTCTAGGTTCATCTCCACTTCCCGAGACTCTTCGTAGATTTTTGCTAGGGGACGTAATCCTTTTGGGCCATCCCTGATAGAGGAATCTCCCGAGCTGGACGAGCTGGTTCTGCTCGGGCTGGGTGTCCTGGGTGTACCCGGGTAGGAATCTTTGGAGGGGGTACCAGAGCTGGTAGGGGTACCCGAGCTGGTAGAGGTACCCGAGCTGGATGTTGCTAGCCCTTCTTGGTCGCCAACATCTTCTTCTACTTCGAACCCAACTGAGTTCTGTTCGGGCTACCGTTCTCATTGCACCAATCCCACTTCTTCTCTTCTTCAAACACGGCATCTCTGCTCACCTGGATCTTGCCGCATCGGGGGTCAAAGAGTCTGTGTGCCTTGCTTTCGTCTTCTACGCCAAGGTACACCATCGGCTAACTCTTGTCATCGAGCTTCTTGAGATAGGGGCGCCAACAGTTTTCACATGTGCAGTGCACCCAAACACTCTCAAGTGCTCGAAGTGGGGTTTCTTCCCATTCCACGCCTGGTAGGGAGTATACACTCCTAGCGCCTTTGTTGGCAAACGGTTAAGCAAATAGACCGCGTGTCTCACTGCTTCTCCCCAAAACCTCGTCGGGACTTGCATGCTCTTCAGCAAACTCCTTGCTGTGTCCATCACTGTCCGGTTTCGTGTCTGCACCACATCGTTCTGCTGGGGAGTGTATGGTGCGGTCAGGTGGCGCTCGACTCCTTCTTCATCGCAGAACTCTCCGAACTGCTGGGATGTGAACTCTCCACCTCGGTCTTTACTCATGACCTTCATCTTGTGGTCTGACCCATTCTCTACGAGCCTCTTGAACTTCTTGAAGACTTCAAAGGTTCCACTCTTCTCCTTGAGCGTGTAGATCCTCATCCAGCGACTGTAGTCGTCAACAAGTAGTAGGAAATACTTGCTTCTAGCTAGTGTTGCTGGGGTGATTGGACCACAGAGGTCCGCATGCACCAGTTGGAGGGGTCGTTCTGCTTGGAACTTGGCCTTGATCGGAAATGGCACTCTAGCTTGTTTCGCGATTATGCAGCATTCACATAGCTGGTTGGGGTGTTCAATCTTGGGAACCCCAAAGGCCATCTCCTTGTCTCCCATCATTATGAGTGCGTAAAAGTTTACGTGCCCAAGTATTGCATGCCACAACCAGGCCGGGTCTGCTAGGGATGCCATTAAGCAGACAGGCTGGCCTGTCTCCAGGAGAATCTTGTACAACCTGTTCGGTGTTCTCTTCAGCTTCATCAGCTGGTTGCCACTTCTGTTCCACATCTTCATATAGGGACCAAACATCACCACTTTGTTGCCGATCTCTGTCATCTGTCATGAGGCGTTGGTCCCCGTTCTTGCACACGAACAGGATGGACCATCTGCTTCTAATTTCGACGATTGAACCGTCGCCGAATTTCACGTTCCCCGTGATCTTCTCATCGAGCTCTTCAAACTTAGCTCGGTCTCCTGCCAAGTTGTTTCTCGCGCCATTGTCTAGGTACCAGACATTGGTAGAGACTTTCTGCTCTCCGTCAACGAGGAGGTTTGCAATAACGTTGTCCTCAATCAGAATCACCATCTCCGAGCATGTCTGCTCTCTGGTCTCTGGACTCTTCTCTCTGCTCTCTGGTCGGAGCTCTCTGGTCGTTGGTCTCTGGTCTCTGCTTGGATTCCGAGCAGGTCTGCTTTCTGCTCTCCGGCCAGGGCTGCTCCCTGCTCTCCAGGCAGGTCTGTTTTTTCTCGCCTGCGAGGATCGTCTCCTCGTCTTTTTGTCTGTCCAGGCTCACCTCCTGTTCGACAAACATCAACGCCGGATAGTCTTCGTGGAATTTTGTCAGATTCGCTTCCTTGCCTTGGTTCCTGCTGCGGCACTCTAAAGCAAAGTGCCCGAGCTTCTAACAATTATAGCACTTCACTGTGCTCTTGTCTCTCCTGGTCGTGCTTTCCTGACGGGATGCACCACTGCCGCGACCTCGCGTGTCCCGACCTCGCCCTCGTCCACGACCTCTACCATATCCTCGGCTGTCTCCGCTGTAGCTACTCCGACCAGAAGAGTTGGAAGAAAATTCTGCTCCCCCACTTTTCTTCTGTCTGGGTGTCCATTCTTCATGCGTGAGCAGGAGGTGCTTCTCCTCTTCTCTGTCACCGTAACCCCGAAGTCTCTCCTCGTGGGCTTTGAGGCGACCAACAACTTCCTCGACCGTCATGGTCTTGAGGTCGCCGAACTACTCAATCGATGTTACGATCTGCATGTACCTGTGTGGCACGGCTCTAAGGAATTTCTTGTCAACGGTGGTTTCATCCACCATGTCTCCTTGCGAGAAGATACCGGTCACAATGGACGTGAGTTTCATGGCACAGTCGTCAATTGACTCACCGTCCCTCATCCGAAGAACCTCGAATTCACTCTTCAATGTTTGGACTTTTGCGTCTCGGACGGGATCCGCACGCATGTGCATGGTCTTTAACGTCACCCACGCCTCCTTTGCGGAATCCTTTTCGGCGATCTTGAGAAGGACGTCTTCCGGAACTCCTTGGTAGATGGCGGCGAGTGCCATCCTCTTCTTGCGCCCTTCGACATCGCTGCCTTCTACAGCTTCCATTAATCTTCGTGAGCATCGGGTAATGGAGCGTCACGTTCCCTTCCTTTGATCCGATCTTCGTCGCCATCGTAACCTCTCCTCCGGTGCACTCGCTTGGTGACGACATCTTCCTTGGCACCTTGCTCTGATACCAATTGTTGGTTCCCAATGGGAATGGATCTGCCAAAGAACACACGTTGAACAAGAAAAAAAGAAAAACTTATGAGAAAAAGCTTCTCTGATTAATAATGTCGAAGGCAAAAAAAATACAAAGGAGGAGTTACAAAAGATAAACACTAACACAAGTATTTATAGGGGACCAGAAAATGAAACCCTAACTAAACATCCTAAAATAAACTTAATCAAAACTTCTACATTTACATTCGAATCCTAACAGAATCAGGAAACCAAATCAAATCAAATCTCCAAACTTGCTCCTCAAGTTTGGCACATTCTAGAATGGGTTTAGCTGACTTCTAGTCGTGTGTCCCTAGCAGGGCTACTAGGGTCCATTTCTGCCCGGGGGATTCCTGGTAGGGGCTCTTCTGATAGGGAGCCACTTCTGCCCGGGGGCACTCCTGGTAGGGGCATTTCTGCTCGGGCCTTTCTCTTCTAGGGGAAGCTCTGGTAGGGAGATCTCTGGTGGGGAGATCTCTGCTAGGGGTTGTTGAGCCCGGTCAAGCTTAAACTCACAGAATCCACCCACCAAAATAAACATATTCCGCACAAAATAACCATCAATTTCGAACGAATCTCCAGAAGCCTTTCTGCAGACACCGCGAAGATCAGACGACAGCAGTGGGTAAAATCCAGGATGGCCTTCGGTTCTTGCCGTACGTCGTTGTTTCCACCTCCATGCCCGTTTTGTAGATTACTAGAATATACCCTTTTACAGACATAATTAACTTTGTTTACCTGTATATAGTTGTGCCCCAAATCGGGTTTTGATCGTGTTGTCGATCAAACCTTTAACATGTTTATGTTTTTTCTTGTTACCACTGGTATTCTGCTCGTTTTTCCAAAACATAAAATATTTATAGTAGGATCTCTGAAAAGGGATTTTCATGAACTAGAAATATTTTGAAAATTACTTAAATCGGATGGCCTTCGGGGCACTCACCCAGATTAATCAACCAAGAGTTACAAGATGAAGATTACAATCAGTAATACAAACATGATTCAAAGCGTAAACAGGAAACTCCCCCTTGTTGTCACGACAACAGCTTTGACATCCGAAGTAATCTCTAGATGAACAAGCAAGATCCCCCTTGCAACGACCAGCTACGAACGTCCCGTCCTTCTTCACTTCACACTTGAATTGCTGATCGACTTCTCCCGAAGATTCTTGAGAATATCTCTGTAAGTGCTAACGAAATGGGACCTCATTAGCCGGGACTTATAGGAGCTTTTCCAATCATATCTTCATGTCTTGATTACAAAATCATCTCCTTGATACTCTCCAATCATAGAAATCACGTGCAATATTCTTCTATTAATCCAGCACATAATTCCCCAATCAATGCAGGGAGAGAATGGCTCAATCATTGCTTGATTGAGGCGACTTGATTACTTTCCTGAAATATCTACCAGCTGTCATGACATCAGTGACGACGATACTTTCCATAAATAGACAAATCGAAATCATGAATAATTAAATTCTCAATAAACGAAATTCATGTTTCAACAAACTCCCCCTTTGGCAATTTATGGAACAGCTGATTTCAGAAAGTCGCAGAGATCTTCAGACATGAACACAGGCAGAGCAGTAGGCAGGATGACATTTGTTGTCATGGCAGCGGAAGCAACATAGGACTTTTAGTACTTGTAAACCTGCAAAAATGTTAGTGATCCTGAAGATATCCTGAAATATTTCAACCACAGACGTGCAACAACCAAAACATACATTCAAACATAACAAGAAAAAAGTCACACATGAACATATAAACAAGCAGATCTAGTAATGCATGAGTTTGAAACTGAGAAAAATATAAAGGCTAAAAATGAGTGCAACGTCTGTGATTTCTCCCCCTTGGGCCAGGAATTGCCGAAGGGGAACCGACTCAAACTGGCTTAGGATGAGCGGGATGACGACGGTTCTTCCTCGTAGTCTTCATCTTGTTCACCAGTAGTCTTCTTGACGATAGTTTCCAAAGAATGTTCTTCTTCCTCATTAGTGTTAGCTTCTTCACCAGTGTATTCATCTTCTTTCTTTGAGGATTCTTTAGCAGGACTGTCTGCGGCGCTTTCCTTGTCGTCCCTATTGTCATCATCCTGGGTGACTTCCTTATCACCATGAGAAGGGTCTTCAGTAGGAACATGAACATCCTTGGGATCGACAACAGCTGAGGTCACTTCATGGGCTGGAGGAGGCTCAGAGTCAGAGCAAGAAATTTTCTGGGATCTTGGCCGATGTACGACCTTCAGCATATGCTTGACTTGTATTTTCTCACTTCTTCTTCTTCTTATTCTTCATCTTCTTTTCCATGGCTCTCTTCTTCTTCTTAGGCAGGTAGCTCAACTGTTTCCATTGTCTCCTTAATCGGAGAGTTCTTCTCTGGTTACTTGATCTTTGAGGGTGAATGATATGAACATTGTACAGTATCAATCACTTCAGTAGGGTCAGTAGATTTGAAAGACTCCAGTAGGAACCTCAGGGGAGGTTATCATATCTGTATGTAGAGTTGATGGCTTATGAAACTGGTACCGCAACTACTGGTATGTCAGGAACAGTCACGGGAGCTGGAGAGCTAAATCTTTGTAAGCATGTATGAAGCGTGAAAAGCATAAATCTGTATTTCAAAATCTTAAGGGATAAAATGAGCTAAAGCTTTAAACACAGACCCTAGAACAAAAAAAAAATGTGTGTGCTTAAGTGAGTCCTAGAACACAATATTCAAGCCCTAAAAACAAAAAACACATATTCCAACCCAAGAGAAAATTCATACCAAACAAACATGCATGTATCGATAATAAGTGCAAGCAAACACCGGAGTGACCATTTGGGTTATAAAATGTTTTGAGGAAGATTTTCAAAAAATTGTCACTCGAAACACACAACATTCCAAATATGGAGAAAACAAAATATTTTTTGAATTCTGCATTTTGAATAATATATAGTAGACATAAAGAAAAAAAAAACACAAACTAAAATCACACAAAAATAAAATTTAAGCACAAAAATAAAATTAGCAAAATTGGATAAGTATATCAATTGTGGCCAATGTCAATCTTGCTCCGAAGATCCTCAAGTCGTGTGGCTTCATGAGGTTTAATATGGACGTCTGCAATGTGATCTGATGTATTGACATAAGTCTTGACAGCGGTCTTCTGTTCCACCAACTCCCTTTTAAAGTCATGAACTGGATTGTTCGAGAATCTTCGAACACAACTTTTAAAACTGTTAGCTTTAGGTATCCATTCCCGTCGAAATTTTCCAGTGTTGAAACTTTTGATATCTCCGTTCTTTGTTCTTAAAATGATTTTCCTTCCATTATAGAGATTTTTAAAAAGAATCTTGTATTGATCAATGGTGTGTCAATTAAAATGACAAAAGTCACATCGTATTACAACACGAGTTTTAACAAGAGAATCATATTGTTTTTTAGTGCAAAGAACAAAGGTATTATCTAAAGGAGGTAAAATTTTCAACACTGGTTTTTGAGAATTTAAACAAGAAGACCGGGAAATACACCGCTTTTTAATAGCTCTGGGCAAGAACGAGTTCACCTGATTTGCTGGAATATCGCAATGATCATCTTGTTGAGTAGGAACAATGGCGATGTCTTCAATTTTCTCTTTTGTTGTAGACTTTGAGAATCCAATTCCTCTCACCCCTCCAGTTCCTTTTGATTGTTCAATTTTTTTATCCAGCTTCTCTTTCCCTTTGTTGAACTTTGAAATGGAATTTTCTAGCGATTTGATTTTGAAATCTTTTTCGGCGTGATTTTGATTTAGCTCATCATTCGAATTTCTTGAGACGCTCAATTCTTCTTTTAGATATCCATTTTCCTTCTTGTATTCTTCAACCTGCATGGTTAGTGACAAATTTTCATCCAGAACTTTTGAGTTTTGTTTGCATACCTGAATCCATTTGTTGAACATTGTATGGTAAAGTTCTTGAACAACCGCATCTGTTGGTGCACCACCATCTTCACCATCAGAAAGGTAGCTTCCAAGAGAGCTTGTAAGCGCCACAAAGTGATTGACCAGACCATCTATCTCGTTATTTTCATCATCTTCATCATCAGAACTAAATTCACCAGTGGTTGTGAGGGATGACTTTGATCTTTGCTTCTTTACGGTATTGATACATTCATTTTGGTAGTGACCATAGCCTTCACATTCCCGACATTTTAATCCTTTGATAGATCTTGATAAATCTTCAGAGTTGTTCTTCTGATTTGTTGATGATTTGTGGCCTTCTTTAGAGCGATGATTCTTTGTATAAAATTTCTTCAACTCCCTGCCAAAATTTTTTGTTAGTTCAACAAGATCATCAATATTTGAATCATCATTACCTGGATCAGTAGTGGATGAACGGAATGCAAGATTTTTCTCCTGATTGACTTCAAGATGATTCAGTTCAAAGGTCTTCAAGATGCCCATCAATTCTGCCATGGACATGGATTCAATCTTTTGATTTTCTTCAATGGCTGAAATCTTAGGGATGAAGTTTTTGGGAAGAGATCTGAGAGTTTTCCAAACTAATTCAGCATCCGAGTATCCTTTTCCTAGACGAGAAGCTTGATTAGCCAGTTCTTGAAGACGAGCATTAAAGTCAGAGACAGATTCATTTTCCTCCATCTTTAGATTTTCAAATTGGGAGGCTAAATGTTGTCTCTTGGATGCTCTAAAAGTGTCTGTTCCTTCATGAAGGAGTTGAAGACATTCCCAAGCCTGTTTGGCTGTAGTGCAGGTGGCCATATGGTTGAATTGCCTTTCATCAATTGCAGAAACAATGGCATTGAGAGCTCTAAAATTTGCAAGAGCAGCTTCCTTTTCTGCAGCATCCCAACTTTTAAGGGGCTTTGGTGACGCGACACCATTAACGACAGTAACAGGATGCGTCCAGCCTTCAACGATGCTTGGCCACGCATTGACATCAATGGATTGAATGTAGATGATCATTCTGGCTTTCCAGTAAGAGTAGTTTGAACCATCCAGTATAGGAGGCCTTATAATTCCAGCAAATTCTCTAGATCCCATTTTCGAAAATCGTCAAGCAGGTCTTTTTACGCTTTCTCTGAAACCAAAGCAAACATTAAGCGTACATGCTCTGATACTAACTGTAAAGACGTATTTTCGCGTTGCACATATAATATGACGTTATAATCGTGAACGATAGGAATAAAGAGAGTGCGGAAAAGTAAAGGAACACCAATACTTTTTGGCAACGCAGTTCGGACTTCCTGTCACTACATCTGTGGGGCACTCACCCAGATTAATCAACCAAGGGTTACAAGATGAAGATTACAATCAGCAATACAAACAGGATTCAAAGCGTAAACAGGAAACTCTCCCTTGTTGTCACGACAACAGCTTTGACATCCGAAGTAATCTCTCGATGAACTTGCAAGATCCCCTTGCAACGACCAGCTACGAACGTCCCGTCCTTCTTCACTTCACTCGTGAATTGCTGATCGACTTCTCCCGAAGATTCTTGAGAATATATCTGTAAGTGCTAACGAAATGGGACCTCATTAGCCGGGACTTATAGGAGCTTTTCCAATCATATCTTCATGTCTTGATTACAAAATCAACTCCTTGATACTCTCCAATCATAGAAATCACGTGCAATATTCTTCTATTAATCCAGCACATAATTCCCCAATCAATGCAGGGAGAGAATGGCTCAATCATTGCTTGATTGAGGCGACTTGATTATTTTCCTGAAATATCTACCAGCTGTCATGGCATCAGTGACGACGATACTTTCCATAAATAGACAAATCGAAATCATGAATAATTAAATGCTCAATAAACGAAATTCATGTTTCAACACCTTTCTTATTTTTTTATTTTATTTTTAAGGAACACATGAGACAAACAGCGTTATTACTTATTAGGACACGACATACAACGTTATTACTTGTTAGCCATGCAGACACAAAGTTCCAAATATCGCCACAGTTTGGTCAGATCACTCTAATAAAAAATGTGTCCACATTCAATGAACATACATTCATCAATTAAAAAAGCACCCAAAATCTCTCTCAATCCAATCTCTGCAGTGTAAGTATCCATGGGAGACCTGGATCCAGCCTTCCTCCAAGACGCCGACCATCGTCCGAATCCCGAATACGCTGACCTCCGCTCCACCGTGGATCTACCTGTCATCGACCTCTCGTCGGCCGACGCGGTGGCGGAGATACAGCGCGCGTGCGCTGAGTGGGGGTTCTTCCAGGCCACCAACCACGGCGTCCCGGCGGAGCTGCGCGCTAGAGTCGAGGATGCTGCACGGAGCTTCTTCTCCGCAACAGCGGAGGAGAAGCGTGGGGCAAGGCGCGGGGAGGGCGACGCCATGGGGTACCACGACGGGGAGAACACGAAGAACGTGAGGGACTGGAAGGAGGTGTTTGACTTCTTGCTGGAAGATCGGACGGTCGTGCCGGCTTCTCACGAGGATGACGATGATGATGAGTTGAGGACACTAGTCAATCGGTGGCCTCTCCGACCATCGGAATTTAGGTGAAATTTTGAATTAATGATTCAATATATGCATGCCCAATTGCCCATGACGTTATTATATACATATGGATGGTTGTGACGGAATTCCTAATTCCGTCCCGGAAGATTGGATTTATTCTTTCTTTCAAAAATTAGTAATTAAAATTTTCATTAACTCCCTGCCGTAGAGTTTCGTGTGACTATGTATGATTTAATGATGTTTTCGCTTATATTGATAATGTTTTTCGTCTATTTTGACCATGGTTCCGATTAGATTGACCTATATTTTCTTAGTTTTTGCATCGTAGAACACTCTTTGGCTACTATGTGAGAATTTCGTGTTCGTCGTCAACTCTTAGAAGTTCGTATAACTTATATGAGGTCAAAACCGAGAAAAACATGATCAAATCATACGTTTTCACATGGAACTTTTGGGTAGGGAGTTAACAGAAAAACTCAATTACTCATGCTAAATTTGTTGACATCATTGGAAAATTTTCACGAAAAAATAAGATTGAGGATATAAATTATAATTTTGTAACATCTGGGTATTGTTTTGGTAAATATCATCACATTAAATAATGGATTTTGGTTACCATGCATGAGCAGAGAAGTGTGCGAAGAGTACGCAAGGGAAATGGAGAAGCTAGCTTTCAAGTTATTGTCACTGATCGGACAGAGCTTAGGCCTGCATCGAGACAGGCTAAATGGCTTCTTTCAAGGCCAAACGAGCTTTGTGAGGCTCAACTACTATCCTCCTTGCCCTTTCCCCGACTGGGCACTAGGCGTCGGCCGCCACAAGGACGCCAGCGCCCTCACCATCCTCGCCCAAGACCAAGTCGGAAGACTTCAAATCAGGGGCAAATTGGACGGGCGCTGGATCCCCGTTAAGCCGAACCCAAATGCTTTGGTCATCAACGTCGGCGATATATTTCAGGTAAACGAATTTGCTTGTGTTACGATTGATAATAAACCGATAAACCGGCGAGATTTATTCTCGTACAAGACAGTTTGAAGGCCGAGTTCTACTCATTGCATTGTAACAAATACGTTTATTACGATTCACCCACGGGCGACCTAGGAAGAAGAGAACCATGGAGAGTGACCTGTAAAGGCATAACCTGGAAAATGCTAGCGGCGATATGGACGTCGGTGACGGTGTGTTATGATCCCACATCAACTAAGAATGAGATTATAAACTGATGCAAGCAAAAGCAGATTGCATTTTTGGGATCGGTGGGACCGATGCATCTACAATATGACATTCTCTTAGCATTTTTCGAGTGGAAACTGCCAAGTTCCATCGTTTAGGACCTCAAAACGACCGTTTTTGGTTTTCGACAACTTTCCCGATCACGGAAACTCAACCTATTTATTACCGTTTACTTCGCATTTAGTTTTGGTTATTTATTGTTTCTCATTTATATTATTATTTTGCTGCCATTTTTACGCTCGTTAATTAGCTTTTGATTTCCGTTAATAGTTTCTCGTTTTGATTTCGGAAAACTATAATGATACGGATCCGCGATTTCGCTACACAGGGTCAATCGTCCAGTGACATGGTCAATCTCCCGCGCTCATAACATATAACTATATAAGTTTTTGTTTTATTGGGTTTATAATTTCATATTTGAACGGATAGAAAAATCGACCACCAAATAGATTTTTTTCCTTTCTTATTGAGTCTACAATATAAACTCATAAGATCATTCTTGTGATTTTAATACAAGCTTATAACACTTGGTATGTGTCAATAAGATGAGCTAGTGATTGGAACAGGTTTGGAGCAACGACAAGTACGAGAGCGTGGAGCACAGGGTCGTGGTGAACTCGGAAAAGGAGAGGTTCTCGATCCCGTTCTTCTTGTTCCCGGGGCATCACATTAATGTTAGTCCGTTGCCGGATATTTTGGACGGCAAATCTCCGAGATACAGGGAATACAACTGGGGCAAGTTCTTTGCGAACCGGAACCGCAGCGACTTCAAGAAACGGGCAGTAGAGAACATTCAGATTCATCATTATAGGATTGGAGAGAACTGAGGTTAGAGAGAAGTTTACTCATGATGCTTCAAATTAATTTGGTTTTTTTTTTTTTTCTTTTTCTTTTGTTTGTTTATGAATTGAAGAACAATTGGGTGTATTAACGATATTATAAAAAAGGAAAACAAAGAAGTACTACAACAATTAATGTATAAACGACATGCCATTATGCTTTGGTAATTTGATTGAGGACCTAAGAGACGACATTAAAAAAAAGTTAGTTGAAAAGAACAAGATTTTCAACATAAATAAATTAACAATTCCAACATGACTTCCTATGAAGCATTCGGCACTTGCTAAGTTCTAAAATCATATGAAAGTTCAACAGCAGAACGAGAATGATGACCGACTGCTAAAAAATATATAAATATAGAAATACCGATTATAAAAAGGAGGAAAAAAATAGTGCAAGTATTGAGATGGATTAAACGAAGACAAAGTAGCAGATTTAAACTTAATGTTGACGGGAGTAGTTTTGGTAACCCAAGGTCGGCTTGTGAGTTGGTCTTCTTTCGGACGACGGAGGCAAGTTCATTTTTGGTTTTTTAAAATCTTTCGGAACTTACTCGAGTAACTAAAATTGAATTATAAGAGTGGTTGTCGAAATGTTAAGTGTATGTAAGCAAATGAGTTATGATGGTATCGACGTTGAATGCTGGTATCGACGTTGAATGAGACTAAAAAAATGTTGTAGTTTGAATTAAGTTTGGTAATTGCAATCCATGCTAATCTTTGGAATTATTGAGAGCAATTAAAACTATTATTAGGTGTGTGAATCCTAAAATTTGTTGCCTCATTTTTTTTTATTCTAATTAGTTGCTTCTGCTTTTGATGAACAAACACGCTACAATTAATCTACGTGTTTCGATTTATTTGGCTTATCGTAGCATTGTTAATGAATTAATAAATTTATTTAAAATAATTTAATTTATATTATTTAAGATTTATAATTCAACAACATAATCTAGCTATAAATTTAGCTATATTTTACTTGGTGTCATAATTGTTTCTTGCCAGCAGTAATGCATAATCCCCAAAATAACGTAACCGGGTAAATACCCGGAACCTTTTTTTTTTTAACAAAAAAAAAAAAAAAACCCGGACCCGGATATATCCGGATCCGGAAAAACCCGGATCCGGAACAATCCGGATCCGGCATAACACGGATCCGGTTCCGGGATTTAAAGAAAAAAAAGCCCTCGCGTGGAACGAGGGTCGTAGGATGGATCTCATCAACAACTGTGATGATAGAGCCGGAGTGCGTCAGAGTTTTCTGATTCTGCGGCAAAAGTACCTGCCACGCGTCAGCCACAGAGAGCCGTTGGAAGGCAATGGTAATATTGCCTCGGGGTCCCCAAAAATAGCCGTTGGGCCATTAATACCCCCTCTTACTCGAATTCCTACACATTTTTTCCTATAAATACACCATTCTACCCCCATTTTTTTCACACAACTTCTTCTCTTCATCCCCAACTCTCTCAAACTCTCTCAAGCTCTCAAAGTTCCGAAATTAGGCTATAGTTTAGCTACTTTATAATTATATAAATACTCTCAAATACTAGTTTTATATATTTAGTTGTTATTAGTTACTAGTTTAATTTAGTTTATATTTCCGTTATTATTAGTTTAATTTGTCGTTATTATTTAGTTTAATTTAGTTTATTTTACTGTTATTATTAGTTTAATTTGTCGTTAATATGTCGAGTGGCAACAACCATTCTCGAGGACGTCCCGAAGTTCGAGGAAAAGGACGGTCTACTATTCCGTCGCCGCGGTCGATTAATAGCTGGACAACTTTTAGTCAACATAATTATAATGTCGGAGTTATGAATCAACACAATGTTCCTGGTTCTTCTAGCCAACCGTTACCGGTTCATGGTCAATATGGTACCGGTGGCGTCGGGCCGAACCAACAATTATTATTTTCTCAAGGTCACGTCGGTGGTTTTACGAACTTACTTAATTATCAAGGTACAAATATTCCGGATTGGCAAAGCCTTAGCAACGAACAACAATACCAAGCACAACAAGTCCGCCATCACGAGCAACAACACCAAGTCCAACAACATCGTCAACATCATTATGTTTCCCCCGACGTCGAGGTAAGTCGAGTTTTATTTTAAGTAGTTAATTAATTAGATTATTGTTTTATTATATTTGAAATTGTTAGATAATAAATTAAATATTAGTTTGTTAAAAATGGTTACTTACTTAATAAATTGTTGGTTAAAAAATAGTTACTTACTTAATAAATAGTTATTAGTCATATAGATAATAAATCAATTAATAAGTTAAATAAAAAGTCATATAGGTAATTACTTAATTATAGTTAGTAGTTACTAGTTACTTACTAGTTAATTAATAACTAATAACTAATAAGTTAATTAATAACTAATAAGTTACTTAATAAGTTAATTAATAACTAATAACTAATAACTAATAAGTTAATTAATAAGTTAATTAATATATAATAACTAATAAGTTAATAATTAATAACATATTAGTTTAGTTAAATTTTAAATAGTTAATTAAATAAGTTAAAAAAAATAAAAATTGTAATTTTTATGTGTGGTGATAATTGTAAAGTTTTTAAGGATTATGGTGTCTTAGAAATATTGGTTTTTAAATAAGGTTTGCTTTGCAATCTCTTCCAAGCTAGCCTGGGAACCTCGGGGAGTTCTGTCTAGAAAAGCTTGGGCCTAACGTGAGATCATAGCATCCTTTCCAGTCGATCTGGCCGTGGAACCTCGGGGAGTTCCGCCTAAAAGAGCTTGATAATTATTTTCACACATAGAAAATACTATTTTAATTTTGTTAACTTTTTTATTTAACTATATGAAATTTAATTAAAATAATAATATGATTAATATTAAAATTTAATAATTGTTATATTCCTTGTAATATTTAAATTAATATTAAAATGCAACCCTTGTAATATTCCTTTGTATTTTTAGGAAACGAGGTCGAGGAACCAATCCAACGACCCCGATGATGATGATGAGAACGATGATGCGGAGGACCCGAACTACATTCAAGGCGAGGAGGAGGAAGTCGAAGAAGTTGAGGAAGTTCTACCAGCACCGCGAGCTGGACGTGGTGAACAACGCTTAGTTCCCCCATCCGTCGGCGAGGAAGCGAAAGAAATTAACGGGAGCGGTTTGGCAGAACGACTTCCTACCCGAGTACAGATACAACTACAAAACCGGCTTAGAAGATAGGTTCGGGATTTGCCGACACTGCGGGAAGGAATTTCCGGCCCATCCGAAGAACAACGGAAACAGCCGCCTAGAACAACACGCCAAGACATGCAAGAAGAAAAAGCGGGCGGAGGAGGTAAGTCGCTTACTCGATGATGTATATAAAATGATTATTGCTCAGTGGACTATACGCAAAGGTTTGCCTATATCGGCACCTGAGGGAGAAGGTTTTAACGAAATGATGATGAAGTTGGCACCGATAAACTATAGGGAAATCTCGTATTATATAAACCGCGAGACCATAATCAAAATTTATAACGAGGAAAGGGCCGCTTTACACGAAATGTTCCAACAATCTTTCGGATTGGAACCTTTCGGATAGAGTAGTTTCCATTACGTTAGATAACGCTAGTGCCAACGTCAATGCCGTAGTTCAATCCGGTATTGGCGTTATTTCCAAAAGTATCGCCAAAATTAGGAGCACGATTTTATATATACGATCATCTACTATGCGTACAGTTTCTTGGGAAGAATATTGCAGGGCTCATGGTTACCAGGTCAGAACGTTTCAACCGGATATACCGATCTGCTGGAACTCGACTTACATGATGTTGGATGCTGTAATACCATACAAGGAGCTTCTTACAAACTGTATCAACGGCTCGGAGCACGACGACCGCGAAGACCTCACTTCGGACGATTGGATAACTGCTAACCAATTCCAGGCTTTTCTTCACCTTTTTAATCAAATTACTATTGATTTATTTCTTGTTTACTCACCCACGTCTCAGAGAGCTTTGCCCGCTATTTTCGATATACTTTGTCATTTTGAAAACGCAAAAAGTAATACTTTATTTACCGATGTACTAACCCCGATGATTGAAAAGTTTGAGTATTATTGGGGTTCTGATAAGCTCCCATTTTTATATTGCGCCGCTGTAATCGTGGATCCGACACTTAAGCTTTCCAAACTGTAGGATGTCTTACATGCCATGGAAGCTATGACGGGGGAGCCCTATATGACGCACAATTACTTCGATGCGGATCAGAAGATGAAGGCCCTTTACCGAGAGTACGAGCAAAAATATAACGACTTGGAAGATCAGATGGAGGAAACGAATCCTCAACAACAAACTCAGGTAATTTTTTTAACTTTATTTCTTAAGATTATTTTTTTTTTAATTTCCTAACATTACTCTAAATGTGTATTTTTTGTTCAATATAGGGCAGACGCGGGGCCGGTGGTTCACCATACGTGTACAATCACCGATTATTCTACAACCTTACGACTATTCGGCGCGGTGGCGACAATACGACATCGACTTCTTCACCGGGTTCACAAGGAAGTGGCAATTCGGGATCTCGTATTCTTGGTCGACGTCAACGGCGCAACACCGTCGACGAGTACGCCCGATTCTGCAACCTTCCTCTGACACCGTGCCCTAACGAAGGCCTCGAAATCCTTCAATCGTGGCACACAAATTGATCGGAGTATCCGGTTTTATCCTTGTTGGCTCGTGACTTTCTCACAATCCCGGTCTCAACGGTATCATCGGAGGCGGCATTCTCAATGGCCGGAAGGATGTTAGAGCCTCGCCGCAAGTCTACGAGGTCATTGATGGTCGAGATCCTTATGCTTTCGAGAGGTTAGATTATGGCCAACAAGCAACAACAAGAAAACGATATGTTCGACCGAGAATTGGCGAAATACTTTTCACATATTCAAATCTAATTCGTTTTCAATTGTTCGTTTTCTTATTGTACTTTGAATTTGTAACTTCGTTTGCCTTTCGACATTTGGTTGTATTTGTACTTTCCCGTATCCGACCTTCGATTTTGTTGAACAAAGAACGCATATTTACTTTCTTTTGTTGTTGTATGTTTTTATTTATTTCATATTTATTTTTAAATATTTAAAATACTCAAAATAATTTAAGAATTTAAACATTTTTTTTTCAAAACCGAATTTAAGTACCAAAATGTTAGATTTGAACAATTAAACTAAATTAGGGACTAAACAATAAATAAAACAAATTTAATATATAAAAAAAATTAATAACCCGGATCCGGAACAGTCCGGGATTTTTTTTTCCCGAACCCGGACTGATCCGTATCCGTTTTTTAAAAAAAAAAAAAAACCCCGGATGGGTTTTGTCTCACATTTTGGGGACCAGTAATGCACATGTGATTTTTTGTTAATTGAGTAATGATCCTTATTAGGGATATTTTTCAGAGTTTTTAAAAATTTAATGCCTCATTAAAAAGATGCACTCAAGAGGCCTAAGACAACTAAAAACCCACATATCGACTTTGACCCACTCGGGAAAAATCAACCCGAGCCAGTCAAAAAAGTTATCAAAATCCCAATCCAAAAAGGTCAACTCGGCCTCTCCCAAAAAAGTCAACCTTGTTTAGATCCAAAAACACCGCCACAAAATCTATTCTAAAAAACATGCATTCGACGCTCGTAATGAAAACTATAAAATATGCCTCGGGGCTCGCCGCGAGCCCCAAAGAGTCGAACACGGCGAGCCCCAAAGAGTCGAATACGTGATCTTCAATCACCAAGTGAAGCCAATATCCTTAAGCTACGTACTATGATTCGTGGTCCACAGACTGATTCTTTTCCTTAGGAATCAATCAGTTTCTTTGCAATGAATCAGAGCAAGTCCACCTTTGACAAAGGCACTTATGTAGTTATTCTCAGGACCTGTCCTCGTTTTATCGGGGTCCTAGGCGGAAAAAAATAATAATATATTTTTTATTATTAACTCTAACTCACTAAGCTCTATATAATATAATTTTAGTAATAAAAACAACATTAAATAAATTATCATAAATAATATATTAACTTTCATATTTACACTAAAAACTTTAAAATTTGATATTATATAGGTGTAGAAATTATAATTTTATTTCATATACATATATCTGATTTGGTCAAAGTACAAAATAAAATATAATATAAAAAGTAGGGGTGAAAATTTTGTACTCGGTTCCCGGATTTGGTCCCAATACCGGACTGTTTTTGGCAAAAAAATCAGTTTTTTCTTTTTACTATAACCTAAAAAGGGACGTCCCGGTTCCGATTTGAAAAACCAAAACCAAAACCAATTCAAAATATGAAATTCCCGGTTTTCTTGTCCTGGTTCCGGTTTTATGTCGTTTTGTTATAAGTTTGTCGTTTTTTAGCATGTCATTTCTTATAAGTAGTTTACTATTAGATTTTTAATCCATTTTTTTCAGCCCATTTTTTAAACAAGTCATTTATTTTTCACCAATTACACGGTATTTTATTTAACATGTCATTTCTTATATGTCGTTTTGTTATAAAAAATAATTTGTTTGTACTCGGTATTTACTATTTAGCATTTTAGACTTGCTTTTTTGCACTGAGATTTGAATTTGGTATTGTGAAGTTCACGACTTGAACTCGAGTCTTGCATTTGTTTATTTGGTATTTTGCTTTTGTACTCAGATTTGGTATTTAACATTTTGGATTTACTCGGATTTGGTATTTTACATTTTGGATTTACTCGGATTTGGTAATTTTCATGTTTCTATCTTGGATTTTGTCCCGGTTTTCGTCCCAAATTTTGGTCCTAAAAAATCAGGATTTTAATCGGTATCCCGGTCCCGGTCCCGGTTCTGATTTAAATAAAAAATAAGGACTTTTCAGAACCAAAACCAAAACCGGGACAAAAAACTGTGTCCCGGTTTTTTCCGGGACAGGGACAAAAAATAGTCAAATTCCCGGTTCCCGGTTCTGGTTTCAGCGCTAATAAAAAGTATAAAAAAGAAGGGTCCCATTTTATATACTAGTACTATACGGCATGTTGGAGTGCGAATAATTAAAAAGGGTTATTTGCAGCAAAAAGACCCAACCTTTGGTCAAATGCACTGTTGTGTATACAACTTCCGTAAATGGTGGCAAAAGTACCCAAACTCGGCATTTGGGAGTTGACCGAGAAAATCAGTCCATGTGGCTGCTAGCCTTTGCCACGTGGCATGCCACATAATCATTATTTTTAAATAATTTAAAAAATATTATTTTTTGAATTTTTTTAAAATTAAATTATTTTTCAATAATAACCAATAATGAATATTTAATAACCAATAATGAATATTTAAATTTAAATATTCATTATTGGTTATTATTATTAAATATAATTATTCATTTTAGAAAAGTGGGTCAAACGAAATAAATAAAGAAAAAAAATCACCGTTCACGGTTCACTCAAGCTCCGCCTCTGATCCGGTTCGCGGGTGGAACGAAATCGCTTAATATGTTTAATAATAATAACCAATAATAATCATATGATTATTTAATGAAATTTAAAAAAAAAAGAATAATATATAGAAAAACATATTATAAAATGCAAGCACAAAAAATATCATGCAAACAAGTAAAAATATTTTTTCGTTAAATATAAATATGACTACTATTTTTTTAAAATAAAAAGTGGTGTGTATTTAATTATGTCTTGACTTTTTAAACAATATGTATGTGTTTATTGGTTATTATTATTAAACATATTAAACAATTTTATTCGACGCGTGAACCGGATCGGAAACGGAGTTCAAGTGAACCATAAACGGTGATGTTTATTTCGTTGTACCCACTTTATTAAAAATAAATAATTATAACCAATAATGAATATTTAAATTTAAATATTCATTATTTTTTATTTTTTATTATTAAAAAAAATTATTAAAAATAAAAATATAAAAAATAAATTTTTAAAAAAATAAAAATAATTTTTTTTACTAAAAATTATTTAAAAAATAATAATTACGTAGCATGCCACGTGGCAAAGGCTAACATGTACTTAGAATTACTTCAATAAGGTCGGCAATTCATGATTACACACCGATGATAAGATATAACAAAGCATCTCATACAATACACAGACGTATGTGTTTTTATTGGATGCACAAACGCTTGAACTAGACTTAATAAGCGAAGTTGATCCCAAACTTATTCAACTAACATCAAGCTATTATCCTTTGCTTGGCATACAAGAGTATGTTTGGATCATAAACGTCACTACGCGCTACTCTGGCTTGGCATGTGCGAGCATCTCTTTGGCGTAGAAGAGTACCTTGTTAGGATCAACATCGGCTTGGTCCTCCTCCTTGGCGTAGAAGAGTACTTTGTTGGGATCAGAAACGGTTTGGTCTTGCTCCTTCGCGTAGAAGAGTACCTTGTTGGGATCATCAACGGCTTGGTCCTGCTCGTTGGCGTAGAAGAGAACCTTGTTAGGCTCGACGGCTTGGTCCTTCTCCTTAGCGTAGTAGAGTACCTTGTTGGGATCAACAACTGCTTCGTCTTCCTTCTTCGCGTAGAAGAGTACCTTGTTGAGATCAGCAATGGTTTGGTCCTGGTCCTTCGCGTAGAAGAGTACCTTGTTGGGATCATTAACGGCTTGGTCCTTCTCCTTGGCGTAGAAGAATACCTTGTTCGAATCAGCAGCGGCCTGGTCCTGCTCCTTGGCGTAGAAGAATACCTTGTTGGGATCGACGACTTGGTCCTTCTCCTTGGCGTAGAAGAGTACCTTGTTGCGATCAGCACCGGTTTGGTCTTGCTCCTTGGCGTAGAAGAGTACCTTGTTGGGATCAGCAGCGACTTGGTCCTGCTCCTTGGCGTAGTAGAGTACCTTGTTGGGATCGACAGCTTGGTCCTTCTCCTTGGCGTAGAAGAGTACCTTGTTGTGATAAACACCGGTTTGGTCCTGCTCCTTGGCGTAGAAGAGTACCTTGTTGGGATCAGCAGCGGCTTGGTGTTCCTTGGCATAGAAGAATACCTTATTGGGATCAGCAGCGGCTTGGTCCTGCTCCTTGGCGTAGAAGAGTACTTTGCTGGGATCAACAACGGCTTGGTCCTGCTCCTTGGCGTAGAAGAGTACCTTGTTGGGATCAACAACGGTTTGGTCCAGCTCCTTGGCGTAGAAGAGTACCTTGTTGGGATCAGCAGCGGCAGATGTTTCCTTTTCGACTTTGGCATAAAAAAATAGCTTATTGGGATCAACTGGCATAGTATTGTCGGTAGGAGTGTCTATCAAAGATGGAATCCCATATTTTCTCGCAGTACTAGAGACCTAAGTAAATCATGAAACAAACCATTACGATCGTATATCTAAAAGGCTAAATTATACGGTTAGGAATATAAGAGTTGTCTACTTTTTAACATTATCACCTGTCTAGCTTTCGGTTATTCATGTACAAAATTATTGTTTTGTTTTGTCAAGTGAAACAGACATTACTTGCATGTTTGACAATTATATGTATAGTTATCACTCTACTACTCATATTTGGCATAACAATGATATTATGTAAGGAAATTTAATCATGCATTTATCATCGACTCATCGTTAAGTTAAAATGTGACAATAAACTAGCAAATGTTATTTGTCTAAAAAAAAAAAAAAAAACTAGTCATTCTCTGTTAGCATTTAGTCTCTCGTAAGTAGAAACTAAGAGAAAGAATGTGAAAGAGGAGTAAGCTTACGAGGAGAACCGAGAGCATATAAATGAAGACTAGAATAGCTTTCATCTTGGCGAATATGATTGGATTGTTTTGGTATTAGATGGGTTTGAAACTACGTTTTTGTGATCTCTATTTATAGACAGCCCCAAGCTCTTCTTTTTGCTACCATAAAATAATGTAGACTATTGGCCCATGACCTTTAGTGTCTTCAAGTTGGACAAACTAAAATTATATATTAACAGTAAAAGTATAAATTCTTTTACCATATGTAGCCACGTGTTTATACTTTATACTTTAGCAAGGTTTTAAATACCGCTTGCCGATGTCGTTTCGCATTTTTTGTTTTACGGATATATCGCTTGCCGATGGGTATGCCGATGGGTAAATCGTAAAAAAAGGACATACCGCATGCCGCATATACCGCACTTTTCGCATGGGCATACCGCATGCCGATGGGGTTTTCGACGGATATTCTGTAAAAAATATTTGAGTATTTAAGCAAGATATTTATATAAGTTCAAAACTACATATTTAATAAATACAAGATATTTGTAACTTAAATATGTAGGTGAAATGTATAATATTAAGTCACTTTATTAGTTGAAGTGTATAATCTTAAGTCAAATTATTATGTGAAGTTAATATGTTAATTAAGTGTGTAATATTAAGTGAATATGCATGTTAATTGTATATGTATGTTAACAAATTTAATATTAGTTGAAGTGTATAATATTAAATGAATATGTATATTAAGTGTATATGTATGTTATGTGAAGTTAATATGTATGCTAAGTGTATAATATTATTTGAAGTGTATAATATTAAGTTAAATAATTAGGTAAAGTGTATGTGTATGTTAAGTGTGAAGGTGTGATATTAGTTGAATGAATAACAAAAAGTCCCACATTGATAGATGACAAGAGTTTAGTGATATTTATATACCAAATATTAGGGACGAGGGCTTGAGCCCTTTGGATCATAAGATTTTGTGGATGGGGAAGGACTCACACAAATGTTACACCACCACACGCGCGCGCCGCCGCCGGCCGTGACGTGGCAGGGTGGGGTGCTCTTGTGTGAGTATAATTATTTTTGCCGAAAGTTTAATTGGTATTTTTGCCGAAATCTACCAAAAATATGATTTTTACCGAAATTCCAACCATTTTTCGCAATTTTTACACTAAAAAACGACAAGAGAAATACCTTGCTTTATAGTACCCAAGCTATAAAAAGAGTATGTCTCAAGTTTTTTGTCTTACCTTCAACTCATTGGACGGACGGATGATGGAATATAACCCACTAAATTACTTTTGGAGCACTAAATTATTTTTGGAGTACTTTTTTGTCATAACGTGAAAAATTAAAGTTGTAGATCTATCTCTTATCTTAAAAAAGATAGGTCGTTTGTAGTATTTTAAAAAACTATATAAGTGAGTTATGTCAAAATTACAAAAAATTTGCAGATGCATAAAAGTGTAATAAAATAAATTCGGACATACAAATTGAACATGGGTATTTTGCAATTTATAAAAAGACAAGATTTAGAATAAATGACAAGTAACACAGATTAGTTTTGTATTAAAAAAAGGATATTTTTTTTATCTTACGAAAAAGATTATTAAAAGGGTATCAAATAATGACGGTTTCCTAAACTCCTAAAAGTTCTATCATTTTTATTTTATATTTCCATGGTTATTATGGAGCGGTCAAATAATGACGGTTTCCGTAACTTCCTCTCATTCTAAAAAAATACTTTTTTTTTTTAATTTCTCTTTAAATTTTCGTGTTTATTATGGAGCCGTCAAATAATGACGGTTTCCGTAGTACTCACGATGTAGGCATTTCTAATTCCGGTAACCCGAGGACGGCACGACACTTGCAATTTAACAATAATCCCCGATGGAAATTGGCGGATTCGCAAGCCACTCCCGAGAGGGCACATCCGGTTTTGTTACCTAGTGGTATTTTCCCATCACCGCCAAATCCAAATTACCCGGACGATACACAAAGGTCATTTAGGCCAAGTGCGGTTAGAACTTTAGCATTGCATCAAGCTAACCCGGATCTTGTTCCCCAACGACTAGTTAATGCCGTTTTTCAAAGTGGGGGGGCGTGCCGATCAATTTTTACAAAATTTATTGCAGGATAGTCAACCCCACAAAGATGAAGAGGCGGACCACATCCTAATCGACGAGGACCTAACGACCCCGCCATCGGTCCGTGGCTCGGTCGGCGGGTCTCCGGCCGACGCAACACGACGTGAACCCGGTGTAGGATCGGTCGCCACTGTCCAAAGGACGACTCTACCTTACAGAAGGAAGGCGATTGCTAAAGTATGTAATTTTTTCCATGAAACTCGGTGGCTCGACGAGAATAATGGGCGTCACAAGACGGGTACTTGCAAAAAATGTGGCCTTATCATCGACGCACTTTCTACAAAAGGCACTGGGCCGCTTAACAGGCACAAGGACAGTTGCTTTCTCACCGACGATCCCAACGAGGTAAGAGAGGCCCATGTACGTGATCTTGATCCACAACAACTAAGGCAATGGAATCTCGAGTGGATAGTTACCACCGGGAAACCTTTGAGCATTTTAGAAGAAAAATGGCATACAAAGTATATGAAAAGAATTAATCCTACCTATGTGCAGTTTTCTCGTCAAACCGCGACTAGAGATTTAGAAAATGAACAAGCTCGTCAAAAAAACCTAATGATTGAATTTTTCAAAATGTCGGGCATAAATGTTGCATTTACAACGGATCTTTGGAGCGGTCAAAGTTTTAATGATTATCTAAGTTTAACTACACATTACATAGATGATAAGTGGAAATTGCAACGTTGTCTTCTAAATCTTAGTAACATTGAGGGTAGACACACCGGGAAAAATATTGCCGAAAGCTTGCTTGCACTAATCGACGAATGGGGTTTAACTAATCGAGTTATTTCTATAACTCTAGACAATGCGTCGGCCAACAATACTGCTATCACCATTCTTGAAAGCTCTTTGCCCGTCACCCAATTTCAAAAATTACTACATCAACGTTGTGCATGTCATATCATTAACTTAATCGTTAGATCGGGCGAGTCAACCATTTCGAAATATATTGAAAAGATTAGAAAATTTATTGATTGGTGGAGGGCTAAAAACAATGTTGATAAATGGATAGAGTTTTGTCATTCACATAGTACTAAAAGGGCTAAAATGTTTGCTTTTGATAATAATACTCGTTGGAACTCTACTTATTTGATGTTGAAGAGTGTTTGCAAGTACAGGTCTCTTTTTGACTATTTCGTGCGGAAGGAGCGTGAAGAAAGAAAGTGGCTCACCGAAGACCACTGGCTCATCGCGGAAAAATTCACCGAATTCCTTGAATCATTTTACTCTGTTACATTATCATTGTCTGCTAGCAATAAACCAACTATGAATAGGGCTCTTGGTGCTTTATTAACTATATGGGGGAACATTTCACACCTTTCGTGGAGACCTTCTTGATGAGAATCTATGACTCGTAGATTCTCATCACCTCTCGTCTCAATAATTTTGGAAAAAATGATAGAAAAATATAAGGCTTATTGGGATCCACCCCCATTGTCGTTTTGTTTTGGTACCATATTAGATCCTAGACATGCGAAAACTTTCGAAGACATACTTGCACAAATAGAAAATAACTTAGGTATCTCGTATGTTGATTATACTAACACTGTTAATGAAGCTTTCAATCTTTTGTACAGTGATTACGACAAGAGGTTCCCACAGTTTAACGCACTTGCGGAGCAACGGAGGTTAATGGAAAGTCCGTCGAAGGACACCGTCAGATTCAGCAAGCGTATCAGACAGCGAAAGAAGGTTCGTGCGGAAGGGGTGGAAGGATTCATAACGGATTTTGATGTTCCGGTGCGTCGGTGTACCGACTCGACGGGCCAAAGTGACGAGCTAAAACGTTATTATCAACTAGAGCTAGACGCCGACGACGATTTTGACATCCTAAGTTGGTGGCACTCGCAAAGGAATCATTTCCCGGTACTGTCCCGAATGGCGAAACACATACTCTTTATCCCGGTTTCTAGCGTAGCTTCCGAAAGCGCATTCAGTATGGCGAAAAGACTCATCGACGACCGCCGACCGCCGGCAATGTGCAACTGGGGTACACGTGGAGCAATTAACGGTGGTGCGAGATTGGGTCATGCAAAATGAAGTCCAAGAAGAAAACCCGGAAGTCGAAGCATTAGCGGCGAGATTTAATAGATATTTTATGGAATAATTATTATTGAACAATGTAATATTTATATTTCCGTAGTGTATTATGATGTACTCTTTCCTTCGCCACGGTTTTATCCCATTTTGAGTTTTCCGGGGAAATGTTTTAACGAGGCATCTTTATAAATAGTACAAACTCATTTACATATTCCCGTGTTCATATTAATTATACTTTATTAATTATTTAATTACATATTAAACTGTTTAGATAATATTAATAATTATAAACGTAATTTAATTTTTAAACTGTTTGTTTAATTATCAAAAATACAATTTATTTTAAGCATTAAATAACTCAGCTACTATAGCCGCAATTAAAATATAACTGCAGCAATTATTTCTCTCGGCTGCACTGCGACGGGACGCGTGTCGCCCTCTCACCGTCTTCGTGCCTCGTTTTGGACGTATACGTCGGCTGCATATTGCAGTCCGTGGGCCACCTTGATTTGCCGCCCATGCCCTTCAAATCTGATAAGGTTTACACTTTATAAAAGACATGTTTATAGAAGAAAAGACAAGTAACATTAATTAGTTTTTTATTTCATTTTTTATTATTATTACGATACGGGATTTCTTTTTATAAAATAATGTGAATGATTATTGTCAAGGACTGTTAAGAGAGCGTACATTATTGTGCCCCATTAACTGCTCTTTTGGCCTTTCGTACTAATTCATCATTCTAATTTGTAGTAACTAGTGGAAAGGCAAAAAAATTATTTATTATTTTAATAAAGAAATTCAATACAAATTTTGCTTTCGATGGTGGATTGAAAACGACAGACTATATTATCAAACTTTACACATTATTTTTCATTTTTGTTATTACTATGATCAAATATATATTAAAAATTATAGATAATGAATAACTAAAATATTGTCCTCAAATTAAATATTCATGTAATAGTTAAAGAGTTTGTCCGAATATAAATAAGAAAATTGTTGAAGGACCCTCAATCAACGATATTGATTGCTTGTGGATAGTGTAAGGCTATATAAGTATGTATATGTATAAATATATAACAACTATTTTTTTTAGAATAATATATATAACCATACACATGCACAAACTAAATGACGTGCTAACAAAAAAATATTTATATCATTTAATATATATGTTGTCTTGTAATTGTAAATATAGCTTGAATGGCCATGGACTGAATGAAATATATTTCTTATAAGATCTTAACCATGAAATGTATGGCTCGTTCTTAGTTGATATCCAATGAACTTCCTTGCTTAAAAAAGTTAAGCACAATTTTAAACTGTAAATTGCAAAAAATAAAAATAAAACACAATCTTTAACAAAGTAAATAATATACTAAAAATATAAGAACAATATTAAAGAGAAAATATGAGTTTAACTCATGTTCCACTTAAATAAATATTAGAATGTACTCAAAATAAACAGTAAAATGTACTGAAAATTAAGAGAGAGAAAAAACTGTTGAGATTATATCATTTTGTTATTAATGGAAAAAAGAGCTATTGAGATATATTTCATCTTACAATAATATCTACTTACAGTTACAGGCTATAAAAATTCAGTGAAAAGATTTTTTTTAATTTGCTTTCATTTACATAATTGAATCCAAACATCGAAAAGAAGAAACAAATTGTAGACATAATATTTTGGAGCATAAAACACTCAATGTCATCATATGATTTATATCTAAAAATAAAAACAAAAAGTAATAACTAATAACTAATAACTGCATGGTATACTTAGTGAACGCATTAGTGTGTAACTGTCACAATTTTAGCTAATTGTTCATATACCAAATACTTTTCGAACATCATATGATTTGATGACTATATTTTATTAATTTTTTTTTTTTTGTGTGTAAAACAACTTTAATGGCCTTATTTATAATAATAAAGTGTATTAATCATTACTTAATTTTTTGTGCATATCAGTATAAACGTTTTATCAATAAAATACATGATTAAAAGTATATATTATAAGAAAATTAAAATTTTCAATACTTAATCTATATCCTGCTATGGTAATTGTGAGTTCTTATATATATATATATATAAGAGATAGATGAAAAATAAGAGATGAATATACTTTTGATCATATCATATGTATATCTTTAAAAAAGTTGTGATAGTTATATATATACATATATATTGACATAAAATGTAATACCAATAGGAAATGTAAAAAACTCATAGGATAGTTTCCACTAATTTTTTAAGCTACCTATTTTGCTTCTGTAAGAGTATGAGCGTGACGAATAAAAAAGAGATTACGAATAGAATTTATAAAACCACACAAACAAACAAAAAACTGAAAAACTATACACAAAATGAAAAAAAAGATTAATAAAATAAATTTAAACCTTTTCAACTTAGAAGCCTGTAGGAAGAATTACATAGTGATTTCAGACTCTCCATATCTAGTCAAACTTTTTCGTCAAAGAACCTGAAAAGAATTAAGGAAAAACATTATAAGAACATAGTAAAATATGTGGAATCTGAGAATGAAAAAATATTTGGTATGTAATTTGCTTATAAAGTGAATGAGTAGGATATGAAAAGTTTAAAATCAATACATATGTGGCCTTTGGTGTTAGTATTAAACATATCATTAAAAGGTCTAAACAATGACCCATTGTAATGTGAATAAAGTATATATATTTTTTTTTGAAAGAATGTGTATAACGTATATTTATTGGTGTTAAACGTTATGTCTATAATAATTGAATTTGTAACTTGTAATGGTAGGTTTAATAGTAAGGTTATGTATGTAATTCAAAGAGTCAAAAAAACATTAAATCATGTAATAATAATAACTACATTCATATCATATGCATGGCATTTAATTGACATTTCTATGGAACCACGTTCTCATTTTAATGATTACCACTATAACTTAATATTCAATGTAATATTCTTATAAAAAAAAATCAAAATTCTAAGAAAATTGGAAACATGTAAACCTTGAGTTTTATTGTGCCAAGTCATCTACTTGTGATTCTCCTTTCATATATATATAGATATAGATTTAATTTTCAATTATTGTTCGGATGCCAGGCACACTCTTATGTAATGAATTATTGGTTATTATTACTTATCTGGACTCGGATTATATATATAAAAAAAACCACGAAAAACACGCTCTTAATCATAATGGCTTAATTTTCATCATTAATTAATCAGAAACCACTCCACTGTACTTACATTATATATGAAAAATAGCTTACCAACTATCTTCGAATAACTTCAACATATCACCGCGATAACAGAGTAAATGAAAACAAAATAACACATAGATGAGAATAATAGGAAGATCCTAAAAGCTATCAAGGCAATCTTCAATCTGTATCATTCTTCAGAAGTTGAGAAAAATTCCTCTTCGAGTTGGTAGGGTTGTTTTGTCGCCTCCATAACCATGCTCGTATCCGTGCCATTAAAGTCACTGAAAAAGACTTGGATAAATCTACACTCCCCCACCACAGCACAATGTTTTTAAGCTTGCGGAGTGCTTCTGGCAACTCGCCCGGTGACTTGTCAAGTTCCTCATTTGGAGGCTGCTCGGAATGTTTGTCAAGCAATTCATCTGGAAACAACCCCAAGAATCTTCGTCTCTTTGTCGACCAAAGCAAAGAGACTCACGTTTAGCTAAACCTTTGATATTTCACCGATAAAAGTAAACATTAAAAATGCACCGCATACACTTGGCCAACAATTTCATTTTTTCGCAGACGGAGATAAACAATAGGAATAAACTTTAGGCAAAAAATTTATTAAGAAAAAAATACAATTTTATAAAGTATTCCCTTCAATTATAAAGGGGGTTGGTTCTAGCAAAAAACGCTAATAGTGTATGTTTGCTAGTATCAGTATCAATCATGGTTGTTAAGGGATGCTTCCTTAGACGGCGTTCATAGGCGTGAAGAGGACGTAGGATTACGCGCTCAAGTAGAGTTGTTCATCTTATCATCTGATCATCTTAGTTACCTTATCGTACTTTCATCAGTGACGGACTTACATGATGATTTCGGATATAAGTCTGTTCCTGTCCAGTGTGAAGACACTTCATACCCGATGAACTTACCAGTGCATGGACAACACTTTGACCTGGTAATAATAGGTCACCACATAAATGTGATCTATTGAGTTCACCAATAGTCGTTCCCGATCAGAAGTTCCCACTTCCGATCTAGACTATGGACCACTTTTAAGTTCTTTATTCATTTATGTTAGTCAAACCTCCTCACACAAAGACCCAGTGTGATGACTTTAACATAAATGCAAAAGTTAAAGAACTAAGGATCAAACATTCAATTTGATAATTATATCTATAATCCGTAGATAACTACATAAAATTAACATTAACAAGAACCTTTCATTCCTAGGTAAACGACCATAATCTTATACAAGCGGGATTAGCATCTAAATAGAGGGCATATACAGAAGATGTCCAACAGAATCTTCGCCAAGGTACTCGGTCTGTGACCAACTATTCGAATAATTTTTTCATGTTATTGGCACGGAATGACATCGCCGAGACGATGGACCAAACTGTATCCCGGTACACCTGCGTGTTACGCGTCCAAATCCAAGATGTATTGAATATGGTTGATCCCGTGACGGTGGCCGAGGCGCACCAACGCGCCCTTGCGATCGAGAAACAACAGTCGCGCAATGGATATAATCCGATTCCACCGAACACACAACAGTCATGTGCCACGCCAATCACCACTCCACACGCAAATCCCCCTACGGTCCAGCCCCTCCCCAGTGCTAATGGGCCTCTGGAAGTGGGTGGTAGTCTCCATTGTTTCGGCTGTGGCGAACCGGGCCATCGCCGAAGTAATTGTCCCCAAAATCCACGCCGCGGTTTAATCGCCAATGAAACACACGAGCTCTTTGGCGATCCGATTAAGGATGATGATGCGGAATACACCACTGAGATTGAGGAAGTTGCAGGTGACGTTGGTCACTCGCTCATTCTTCGCCACAATTTCCTGGCCCCGCCGAGCCGAGATGACGGTCGGCTTCGCAACAATATCTTTCAATCGTCATGCACCATCGGCGAAAAGGTTTATCGCTTTGTCATTGATTCCAGTAGTTGTGATAACGTCATCGCCGACGACGTCATAAAAAAGTTGGGAATTGAAATGGAAAAACGTCCAAAGCCATATAAGTTAGCGTGGCTCGAAACTGGCACCGATGTCACCGTTTCCCGACGGGCCTTGGTGAATTTTTCAATCGGCACTACTTACCGTGATAAATTTATGTGCGACGTTGTGGTGATGGACGTTTGCCACTTGCTTTTGGGCCGACCTTGGCAATTTGATCGGCACTCAATTCACGACGGCCTCGACAACAAATATAGCTTGTACTGTGGCGGTAAAAAAATTGTGCTCCTCCCATCAAATCCTGCTACAGCTCCTGCTCGACGGCCCAGGACGTCACTGCTCTCCCACTCCGAGCTTGAGGCGGAAGTAGCCGACACTAGAGTTGTCTAATCGCTGCTCGGTAAAACAGTTTCCTACACCGCCCCGATTACGTCCACTGTAAAGCCCTTGCTTAATGACTTTGGCGACGTGCTCCCATCACATCTTCCCGCCGAGGTCCCGCACCTCCGCGACATTGAACAATGCATCGACTTGATACTCGAAGCGGCCCTACGAAATCATGGCCATTACTGCGTGAGCCATTCCGTCTCTACACCGGCGACAACTCCGACGATGACTATCCAACAAATTCAAGGACGAATTTCCTCAACCCCGGGAGAATGATGCGGTGGATTGTGCATGGAACATGCAAGCACCCAAATTCCCCACATCCACTATTAGTATATTTCCTTGTTTTATTTACGATACATTTAATTAGTATTGTTAGTTAGTTGTATGCAAGGTTTAAAATGCCGCTTGCCGTTTTCGTTTCGAATTTTTCGTTTTACGGATATATCGCTTGCCGATGGGTATGTCGATGGGCAAATGGTAAAAAAAGGGCATGCCGTTTACCGGATTTATCGCATTTTTCGAATGGGCATACCGCTTGCCGATGGATATGCCGACGGATATTCTGTAAAAAAATTTGAGTATTTAAGCATGATATTTATATAGGTTCAAAACTACATATTTAATAAATACAAGACATAATTGTATACAACAAAACACATTTGTAACTTAAATATGTAGGTGTGAAATGTATAATGTAAAATCACATTATTAGTTGAAGTGTATAATATTAAGTCAAATTATTATGTGAAGTGAATATGTTAAGTGTGTTATAATAAGTGAATATGCATGTAAATTGTGTATGTATGTTAACAAATTTATTATTAGTTGAAGAATATAATATTATATATTAAGTGTATATGTATGTTAAGTGTATAATATTATTTGAAGTGTATAATATTAAGTTAATTTATTAGGTGAAGTGTATGGTATGTTAAGTGTGAATGTGTGATATTAGTTGAATAACAAAAGTCCCACATTGATAGATAATAAGAGTTTGGTGATGTTTATATACCAAATATTAGGGATAAGGGCTTGGGCCCTTAGGGTCATAGGATTTTGTGGATGGGGGAGGACTCACACAAATGTACTACTACCACGCGCGCCGCCGCCCGCCGGACGGGGTGGGGTGGTATTTTTGCCGAAATCTACCAATAGTTTAATTTTTTTCGAAATTCCAGTCATTTTTCGCCAGTTTTATGAGTAAAAACGACAAGAGGCATGCAAAACGAAATTCGTTCCGAATTTCCCGAAAAATGGTAAAACGACAGCGAAATGGTAGGAATGTCGTTTCGGTGTTCTCTGCAAAACGAAAGCCGACCCGAATTTCGACCGAAATTCCCGAAATTTGACACCTTGGTTGTATGTATATTTGACTATTTCCTTTTAATTTCGATTAGGGTAAGCATTTTATTAGCAAGTAGTTAGATTTTATCTCTTTATATATCTAGGTCAATTAATCTTTAATCTTGTACGGCAGATTATTATTGAATGAAAAATACTCGAGCTTTTCTTGCTTGAAAGCTAGCGTTTTCCTTCTTCCTATATTCCGATCTACATCAACACCAAAAACTAAACTACAAAAACATCGGGAAAATTTTCAAAAAAAATTCAGCCGAGAAAAATGTTCAAATTTTAAAGTTTGAATTAAAAATATTTCAAACACATTACAAACCGCTCTAAATCATCAATAAGATCAAACACACATTATTTCAAAAACGCATATGCTTACTCAAGAACACAAGATGATCATCAAGCACACCGATATCAAATGAACATCAATAACTTCGTATGAACATCAAAATCACTATATGAATACCAAACATATTTTGATGCACACGTTAGTATCTCATACACTTAAAATAAACACAAACATATTAAAATCGAAAAAAGGTTCAAAAACTTACCTTTTTTTTTTCCTGAACCGAAAAACATTGAGGGCCTAAACGTTAGAATTCAACTAAAGAATGAAAACAACATCGCCTCCATCATCGTGCCATAGAAGTTGTTGAAAAAGACTTGGATAAATCTATACTCCCTCCACCACAACACGATGTTTCTAAGAGTGCCAAATGCTTCTTCCAACTCTTCAGGTTATTTGTTAAGTTCCTCATTTGCAGGATGCTAGGAATATTTGTTAAGCAATTCATCTGGAAACAACATGCAAACCACTTTAGACGTCTTCGTCTCTTTGTTGGTATCAGAGTTCTTTGTTGATACCAGAGCAAAGAGACCCACGTTTTGTTAAACATTTGATATTTTCACTGATGATACTTTAGGAATACATCGCTTATATTTGGCCAACCATTTGATATTTTTGAAGGGATATGTCCGAATCATGATGAGATTAAAAATTAATTAAGATTAATTATTAATAATGACCTAATGTGTTTGGTCCATTTAATGAGCCAAAGCCCATTAGGTCATTTATTGAAACGTGGATACTAAATACATAGTTTAGGGTTCCCCTTCAAATATAAAAAAAAAAATTGAAAAAAATTTGAGTAGTTTTAGCCGAAAAATACATACCTTAGTCATTTGACTAGCATGATGTGTAGCTAATTAAGGGTGTGTTGGTTTACATTAAAATTAAGACATCTGAATCTGAATTCATATCTGAATGATAAGATGTGACGCCTGAATCTGAATGAATAAAATTAAGTGTGTTTGTTTTTTAAGATCTGAATGTAGATAAGAATACATTTTTCTTGTGGAATTAAATTTTATTAGACACTTAATAATATATAATGATTATTTTTAATAACAATATAAATCTAAATTTAAAATAGTTTATTTAATAAAATCAAAATATTATATTTTTCGTAAAAAACCAATACAAATATTTTATAGTAATAATAATTTAGAATAACATGTAAATATAATAAATTTGAAAAACTTTATTAGAAAATTTTACACTATAACAGTTCTATCATCGGTAAAATTATTTATGATAATTAATTGAATGTAAATCTATTTTAAAGATTATTTAATTTATAACATTAATAAATTTGTAAACATGTAAATAAAAACATAAAAATATATAATATTTTATATATAAACTAATTTATATATTTTATAACTTTTAATTTCAAATTCTGATTAATTTTTTATTTTAATATAATATTTTATAAATATTTGATTTTTTTTTTAAAAAGCGTTATAACTATATCTTCCCACCTATCATTGGATTCATATCGTCGTAAGTTTTCCAATGGTATATTATATGAGTCAATCGATGCTCGGTTTAAAAGTTATGAAGTTTTAAAGTTTTAAGGATGAAAGAAAAATGTGAGAATATATATGAACGTGAGATGTAAAATTGTTACTCTTAATTGATGAGACTTGAGTGTAGATCTGACCGAATAAGTGGCTATTCAGACCCATTAAGATGTTTAATAACAAAAAAAGAAATGCACTTAATGACTCTAAATCTGACTCATTAAGATTAAGATGTTCATTAAGTGCAAATAAAAACAACCTAAGTCAAATTTTTAGCATTACATGAAACACAAGTTCTAACCTTTGATAGCACTATGAGTCACAGTTCTAACTTCTAATAACAAAAATGTAGGACCCTATTAGTTTGTTTTTGTTTTTATTTTTCTATATTATCACTCTTTCGAATATATGACCCTTCTAGGTCATATACTTACTACTTAATATACGTAAGATTTTTATTTTTTTATTTTTTTATTTTTTTATAGTCATAGTCTTATATAATAAAAAAAAGTACGAGGTACCCTTATCTGTTATTTTTCTTTTCTAATTTTTGTAAAAATGATGACCCTTATATTGTCAAAAGTAAAATATTTGTGCCGGTTGAAATAAAAATCTTTGCGTGTTTAATAAAGATATCAATTAATATACGTGCTAACTTGAGAAATGAGTGTAGTTCGCCCGTCAAACATTAATTAGTCCATAACCAAGCAAACTTGGCCTAGCGGTAACTCCACTACACCTTCATTCAAGAGGTCACAAGTTCAATTCCTATGAGACTTAGATGAGTGCCCCCTTTACATATGTAAACTTGGTCAATAGTGCCACCTGTTGTTACAGTGAATATATTTAGTAATGCGAGAGTGTATTGTAATATTGGTCGATAGTGCAACCCATTAAAAAAAAAATTAATTAGTCCATAAACTATAGTGCAATCATTTATGTGGTCCCAATTTTAGAGAAAGAAAGATATACAAACAAAATAAGCTTCTATCAACAAAGATTTTATGTGATAGCTAAAGATTTTATCATAAAAGTTTTTAATATAAAATCTCATATTACTTTATATTTTAATAATAAAAAAACATTAATTATTCCATAAATTATAGTGCAATCATATTATGTGGGTCCCACTTTCAGAACAAGAAACATATACTATCAAAATAAGCTTCTCTATCTATCAACAAAGATTTTATGTGATAGCTAAAAATTTTATCATAAACGTTTTTAATATAAAATCTCATATTACTTTATATTTTAATAATAATAGAAAAAACGTAACAATTTCGGTGGAACGGGGGTCAATGATGATTTTGCAAGTTTCTTTTAACTTTTAAGGTTAAAGGTTATAATTGCAACCAAGTTATTTAGTACCTCTTGTATAATCTAAAATCCACTCTATTATGACTTGAATTTATTTCGTCATTTTTTCTTAACGGTGTTAGTATATTTGAAATTTGATGAAAATGAAATCGGAGAATGGAATAAGTTTTAAAAAAAAAACCGCAACGAGAATATAAAAGCCCCAACATCGCATCATATAATGAGGGTGTGCCTTGATCCTTCCGGAAGTGAAGATTCACTAACAGAATCTTGTACTCACCTTCTCGACCTCAAGAACACGTCCAGTAACCCTTCATCGGCGAATAAGGTTAATGTCGCTTGGAGAAATTAGACGTAATTGTTTCAAGTCGCAGTTAGTTATATGCAAGGTGCAGTCAAGTATAATTTTGGTACACTTGCTACTGAATCTACACCGCCCTATTTGAAAATAACTTGGGTAAATAATTTGTCAATAATTAACCATTTCTTTCATAACAATTTTGTTAAACAACTTGGACTTAGGTAAGGAATGTCCAATCCTTAAGGTGATTCTTTGCGCCCTCTGCTCAGACTTTGAAGACTAGCAACTTATTTTTTTTTTAAAATATTATTTGACATTATTTGATATTTTAAAAAACAAAAAATGAACTTGGGTTGGCGGGTTTGCTCGCTTATCCTTTGTTAGCGGTGCGGTCGTAGCGACTATTTGTTGTCGCTACAAGAAAGAGCGCCGACAATTTAAGCTTTATAGACGACAAATTTCGTTGCAATAGATGACGTTTCTTGTAGAGCTTGAAGTATAATATGACAATATTACTCTTTATATTTTTACTATTTATTTAATTTCTAAAAAAACTTATACTCCAAAAATTGATGATTAATAATAGCTTTTTATTTTTTGCAAATAAATTATATGTTTTTGTCAAAAATTTAACTGGAGCCCCTTTTAATATAATGAACAAAGGCCAGCCTTGTATTTTTGAAAAAATTAAGATGGTATATTGGATATAAAATAAAACTAAAATATACTTTGAGTGTATATTTTTTTTTTAATAGACAATTTTTATATTTTAAAATATAAAAATATACTAGGCTATTAAAAAATATATATATATACAACCACTGCAGTCTAACTTATAATAGGTACTTTGTTTGTCGCACATGTTCGTAAGTAATTATAAAATTTGAATAGTTTAAAAAAAATTATAAAATTTGAATAACAACAAGAATTTTACTCTTACTTTAAAAAAGAAAAAGCTATCAAATAAGTGTTATTTTTAGCTTCACATGAAACACGAGTGCGGAGGTCTAGAACCCAATTGATTAATTAAGGACCAATAATTTCTTCGAAACATTTATATATATATATATATATATATATATATATACATATATATATAATATTGGGACTCATATATATTTATAGGAAAATTCATTATTTAGTTACGAATTTAAAACTTGGTAATGAATGTTTTAAAATTCGAATGATAGTAATATCCACTGTGTTATGTGTATTTTTTGAATTATTGAAAATATGGGCCCGAAAAGTAAAAATCAAAGCCCGCAGTGTAAAAGTCAAAGCACACGAAGAAAGGTCAAAGCCCAGAGGTCCAAGTCCAAGCCCGTTAGACAAAAAACGAAAGGAAAAGCCCAAAAGACGGAGCTCGAAGACCAATAACACAATGAGTAAGAGATTTTTTCTTGGGGAGAATACTCTCTCTATTAAATAAATGTCGCAAGTTACAATTTAGAAAGAGGGTGCATCTCTATTTATACTACTAAAAATGATAGATATCTAATCCCTACAATTAAGGTGTAATCCATACAATTAAGGGAATTACACTGATTTCTATGTACATAAAAGGACAGCGTTGACATTCTCACTCAACCAATCCCACAAATCTCGTTGCTTTCCTCTTTTGTGTCAGTTGATTGATACTCACAAACACCTTGGTTCCTTCCAACCTGGTCGACCTCGTTCCTGGTATAAGTGTCCTTCTTATCATATCCTGGTCAGCACTTGCGTCCTGGTCGCTGGTACCTGCTCGTCGCGACCTGCTCGTCGATTCCTGATCGTCGCGACCTGCTCATTGTGACCAGATGACCAACATGTCTAAGACAAGGCTGTGCGCGACCATGTCCTCCTGCCATGTTCGGCTGGGTCTTGCCTTCCTTGTCGCTCCTTGGCTCAACGAGCTGAACCGGTCGAGCTTAACCTCACAGTGTAAACAAGATATTACTAAAACAAATTTGTTATGTAACTCTTAACAAATTTTTTTTTGCATCACGAAAGCCTTCTTAATGCCATGCGGAAGCTTAGAGTTGAAGTTGAATGAGACATAAATTTCAAGAATAGCAAATAACTTCACAAACATATTTTAAAAACATTATATGATTAGTTAATGAGTATAATTTGTTTTTATTTAAGATGATTTCATAAATTGTTATACAATGTTATATTTTATTTATAATGATTTCATCGTATTAAATTATCGATGAAATATTATTATTTTTATATTAAATTATTAATTTATATATCAGTTGAGACCTATATACTTTTAAAATATTATTATCTTATAAATTTACCGAATAATTAATTTAGCCCGACAAAATTATGATTTAATCAAGAATATTAAGGTATTTACTTGATTATCTGTGTAGTGAAATAGGAATGATTGGAAGAGATGACGACCGATCACAATCCTTCAAAATATCACGCCTTCAAATTCACCATTTCAAGATATTCGACTGAGCAGGGACATGAAAGTACTCTCCTTTCTTAGTTGGTATAAGTTTCAGCTAATAAAACAAGGACCATGGTGTGGCGTGTAAACAGATCTTTGAAAGCGTGGAGTTTTTCACCACTAGACTATTTAGGAATTGTCCCAACCGTCAGGATAATTAATTGTGAAAATAGTAATAATTCCTAATAAAAAACATTAAATCATGTAGCGGAACCTCTTGTTGTAATCGTGAGGATTTTCTCAGTACATTTCATGAACTTCTTCGAACACGTTTAATCACCGAGTGATGCCACTATTAGTATCCACCACACAACACAAACGGAACGCCTTTGATCGTCAAACTTGTGAAGACCGGATAACTGGATCTATGTTGGTTGAAGACCAGAGATTGGGCTAAAAAGACTTTCAATATAGCTCAGTTCTTAACCAAACTTGATTGGTCTAGTGGTAACATCACTACATACCTCTCCAAAAGGTCCTGAGTAATAACTCCATGGGACGCAGATGCGTGCCCCTTTTACATATGTAACTTGGTCAATAGTATCACATGTTCTAACACTAAATATGTTTAGTAATGCGAGAGTGCATTGTAACCTTGATCAATAGTGTCATCACTATTAAGAAATAAAAAAATATAGCCCAATTCTCGCTGATGATCAATATAATATTGGACTACTTTTTATTTATTTGTTGTTAATGCGTAAAAATGGCTTTAACTTAGAGTCGGATCCAAGGTTCGGGTCCCTAGCTAGACCCGCTGGAGGCGAATCCGTCGTCTTGGATGAGTCTCCGGGTTGTTCTTGGCGATCCTTGACGAACTTCCTTCCTTCGCGAGCTCAACGTCGGGGCGAAGTCCGTGTCTTGGCGAAGCTCCTTGTCTGGGCGAAGTCCTTGCCTTGGCAAACTCCGGTCTTGATGAAGCTCCGAGCTGATCTTGATGATTCTTCGTGATTTCCCTTCCTTGGCGAGCTCCTACGGCGAGGGAGGACCTACAAAAAAGGGTAGATTGGGCCTGTGCTGTTAGGCATATTGCCCTTAAACAATGTTTTATTTACCCATTGTAAAAGTTTATGACGTCACTCTTAATAAAGAAGACACTTATTATGATAATCTTTTTTATAGTTCTTTATGTATAATCGAATGTTTATCCATAGTTCATAATGTGATGCAATTGTAATCTATCCATCACACAAGAGTCAATGTGAGGAAGAATTGATAGATGCAATAAATGAACTTAAATGTATCCGTGACTTAATTAAGCGGGCGGGAGCCTCTTAATTGATAAAGTCATTAATACGACTAAATGGAGAAAATCCTATTCTGGATAGATATGTGTGTCATACCCATTAAGTGTATTAAGTGTTGGATCCCAATTCACGGATCTGCAAAGAACACGAATAACACCAAAGAAATCGAACAGAAAATTAAAGGACACAAACTTTTGGGAGAAGAAATTCTCTAATTAATAATTGAAGGCAAAATACAAGGAGATAAACTCAAACTCTAATGGACTCAGCACTTTACAAAGTGTACATGCTAGGTATATTTATAGCCTCACATAGGCGAAACCCTAGCTAACCAAATCGCACCAAATCAGGAAACTACCCTAAATAATCTTATCGAATCTTTGACTCGATTTTTGCTTGCTCCTCAAGCTACGCGCTTTCCTTGCTGGGTAGTTGCTGATTTCCCCTTTCCTGCCCGGACAGCTTCTCTGTCCCCGAGCTGGCCTACTCGTATGCCCCGGGCTGGGCTTGCCTTCTATCCGGACTTCCTGCTCGTGTTCACCCGAGCTAGGCTGAACTCTTGTCCGTCCTCGGTTCTGGTCGGTACCCGGGCTGACTTCCTCTGTGTGACGGACTAACTCTAGCTTATGCTCACATTCTCCCCCGTAAGCTTGACTCGCTTCTACTTTCTTCACTCCGAGCAGCTCTCTCATCTCTTCGAACTTGACTCTCCCTAGAGCCTTGGTAAGTATGTCTACCTGTTGCTCCCTCATGTTAACGAACTCCACGATGATCTCTCGCTTCTCCACACACTCACGAATGTAGTGAAATTTCGTGTCAATGTGTTTGCTCCGTCCATGGAACACTGGATTCTTCATCAACGCAATTGCAGACTTGTTGTCCACGTAGAGAGTAGCTGGTCTCTGCTCGGATCCGGTCACTTCACTTAGTAGCCCCTTCAACCACATAGCTTGACATGCTGCTGAAGTTGCCGCCATGAATTCTGCTTCGCATGAGGATAGAGCTACTGTCTGCTGCTTTTGAGACTGCCAGGTGATCAGGTTTCCATTGAGGTAGAACGCCATCCCTCCGGTACTCTTCCTATCATCGATATCACCGGCCAGATCACTGTCTGTAAAGCCGACTAGTACTTCTGCTCCATTTCCTCTGTTGTACTGGATCCCGTAGTCCGTCGTGCCCTTCACGTATCGCAAGATGTGCTTCACCGCCTGCTAGTGTGCACTTGTGGGCTTCTCCATGTATCGACTGACTATCCCGACTGCGTGTGAAATGTCTGGTCGGGTGTGGGTGAGATACCTCAGGCACCCGATCACGCGTCTGTACTCCGTGGGATCCACTCGTCTCCCTTCAGCATCCTTCCCGAGCTGCAGCTTCGCCTCCATTGGGTACTTGCTCGGGTCGCAATCCGTCATCTCGATCTGCTTGAGGATCTTCTTCGCGTAGGTCGACTGCTTCAGCGTAATGTAGTCCTTCTGTTCCACCTCTAGACCGAGGTAGTACGAAAGTAATCCGATGTCACTCATCTCGAATTCGGCCATCATCTGCTGCTTTAATCCGTCCACGCCTCCTGCGCTGGATCCAGTGACTATCAGGTCGTCCACATATACTCCCACGATCAGAGTATCCTGCCTGGTACTCCTGGTGTAGACTGCCTGCTCGCTCAGGTACTTTGTGAATCCAAGGTTCTTCAAGCTTTTGTCAAGACGGATATTCCACGCTCTTGGTGCTTGTCTCAACCCGTACAGGGCCTTGGACAACTTGTACACCTTCTGCTCCTTGCCCGTAACGCCGAACCCCTCTGGTTGCTTGACGTACACTTCTTCCTCGAGGTCACCATTTAGGAATGCTGACTTGACATCTAGATGGTGAATTTCCCAACCTCAATGAGCTGCTAGGGCTAGGATGAGTCTGATCGTGTCCAGTCTGGCTACTGGAGCAAAGACTTCCTCAAAGTCTATGCCTTTTCTCTGCACGTAGCCTTTGGCTACCAACCTTGCCTTGTGCTTAAGGACATTCCCCTCAGTGTCCTTCTTCAGCTTATACACCCACTTCAGGCCGATGGGATTATGACCTTTGGGCAGGTCGGTAAGCTCCCATGTCCTGTTCTTCTCGATGGACTCCATCTCCTTCTTCATTGCTTCCTGCCACTCCTGCTCGGCTGCTGCCTCCTGGTAGCTGCCTGGCTCTTCTGCACACAACAAATAAAGTTCCTCCAGGCTTATCTCCACTTCTTGAGCCTGATCGTAGACGTCTGAAAGAGGTCGGAATCCTCTTGGGCCATCTTTTATGGAGGAATCTCCCGAGCTGGACGGGCTGATCCTGCTCGAACTTGGTGTCCTGGGTGTATCCGGGGTGCTCTCTCCCGGGCTGGATTCTCTCGTGCTTGGCAAAGCTGCTCCCGAGCTGAGTGTTCCGAGCTGATCCTGCTCGGCAACGCCTTCTCCATCTTCAACTGTGAACTCCACTGAGTTCTGCTCAGGTTCTCCTTTCTCGTCGCGCCATTCCCACTTTGTCTCTTCTTCGAACACAAGATCTCTGCTCACTTGGAGTCTACCGCGTCGTGGATTGTAGAGTCTGTGTGCCTTGCTTCCTTCTTCAACTCCAAGGTACACCATCTTTTGACTCCGGTCGTCCAACTTCTTGAGATGGGGCCCCGCAATATTCACATGTGCGGTGCACCCGAACACTCTCAAATGTTCTAAGTGGGGTTTCTTCCCTTTCCACGCCTGGTACGGAGTGCGCTCTCCTAGCGCTTTGGTCGGCAAACGATTAAGCAGGTAGACCGCATGTCTTACTGCTTCTGCCCAAAACTGGGTTGGAACTTGCATGCTCTTGAGCAAGCTCCTCGCTGTGTTCATCACAGTTCGGTTTCGTCTTTCCACTACGCCATTCTGCTGGGGCGTGTGGGGTGCGGACAGATGACGCAGAACTCCTTCCTGGTCGCAGAATTCTCCGAACTGTTGGGAAGTGAATTCTCCTCCTCGGTTTGTACGCAAGACTTTAAACCTGTGCACCGAGCCATTCTCCATGATCTTCTTGAACTTCTTGAAGACCTCAAAGGCTCCGCTCTTCTCCTTAAGTATATAAACCCACATCCAGCGACTATAATCATCAACAAGTAAGAGGAAGTACCTATTACCTGCCAAAGTTGCTGGGGTGACTGGACCACATAGGTCTGCATGCACCAACTGTAGGGGTCTCTCTGCTCGGAATTTGGCCTTGATCGGAAACGGTATCCTCGCCTGCTTTGCGATCATGCAGCACTCACATAGTTAGTCGGGGTGTTCTATCTTGGGAACCCCGAAGGCCATCTTCTTCTCGCTCATCATCCTGAGCGCGTGAAAATTCACGTGTCCGAGCCGTCCGTGCCATAGCCAAGCCGGATCTTCCATCGATGCCATGAGACAGATGGACTGGCACGTCTTCAGGAGAATCTTGTAGAGTCTGTTGGGTGTTCGCTCCACCTTCATCAACATCTCTCCTTCCTTGGTCCACATCTTCAGGTAGGACCCTTGCAGCAACACCGTGTTCCCGATCTCAGTTATCTGCCCTAGACTGATGATGTTGCTCTTCAACTTCGGGATGAAATACACCTGGGTCATCAGACGCTGGTCGCCATTCTTACACTCGAACAAGATCGACCCTCTGCCTCTGATCTCTATGACTGATCCGTCGCCGAATTTCACGCTGCCCGTGATCTTCTCATCGAGCTCTTCAAACTTAGCTCGGTCCCCAGTCATGTGTTTGCTAGCACCGTTGTCTAATTACCACACGTCGATACTGACCTTCTTCTCTCCATCTACGAGGAGGTTTGCAATAACCTTATCCTCGATGAGGAAAACCTTCTCCCTGGTTTCCTGCGGACAGGTCTGCTCGGCCTCTGGGCTGATCGGCACACTGATCACTTCTGCCCGGGCCTTTGTTGGGATTCACGTCTCGGATTCCTTGAAAATTATCACGAATTGTACCTCCGAACCGTCCGGGTAACATTTAAAAAATTAATTTAAAGCGGAATAACTTGTTATCCGTCCAACGGTCTGGATATCGGATAATAACCATTTCCAAGATCTGATAAATGTTATGTAATTTAATATTCATATATCATTATTAATAATCTAGTCATAATAGGAAATAAATAGAAAGCAGTAAATGGTTGCATTTATTAACCCAATGCATAAGGCCGTACCTCTGTTGACGACTTCCGACTGCGCGTTCTGAATCAGGCAGCGCTCCGCCGGTGCTGAGGGAAACTCCCGTGATCTTCCGGGATAATTAATTAACCAAATTCGAAAAATGAAACTTGGTCACCAAGTTATTAATTTCGAATTTATCAATATCCTAATCCAACGGTTGATATTAAATCATAACCGATCCAATGGATAATATTGATTTTAGGGATTTGCTAAAATACCAAAACATTTGGTACTTATGCCGCAAATTTGGAAAGACCAAATCATACCATTCGAATTTAGCTAGGGTTTCATATATGAAACCCTAATTCGAATTTACACATATAAATATATATAAATATATATTTTTATTTATTAATATAAATCTATTAATTATTAATTAATTAATAATAAGATATTAATAATTAAATCCAAATAATTAAATTATATTAATATTTCCTGATCTCAATATCACACAATAAAATGTCATGGTGCCACACCATCATTTAAATTCGTGACATGTGATTTAATTTCAAAGTTCATCGAACCGATCACAAACTTAGAAAATCCATAAATCACTAACCGTAAGTCGAAATGACTTGGTTCAAAAAGCAAAGTTGCTTAGAATTTAATTTCCAACAACATTGTGCTGATAGAAAATCTAAATTCTAACTTTCTTTTATCAGTTAATTTCGTGTACCAAAATATGGTACTTTTGCCACGCTAAGGATAAAACTATCTGACGTCTGCCACAGACCTTTCAGTTTTATAAGTCAAGCCAAATGATTAAACATTATCAAGAATGTATTTTAATCACGTACGTATCATCCGTTACGGAGCTATCTTGGGGACCATGGACCCGTATCACTTAAGCTCCAACGAACTGCTAGTTGTTCGTCAAACCTCGAAGTGATTCCACTATAGACCCGAGGCTGCACTCTTTAGTGATATGGTATATATTATTCCCTTTATAACAGTAGGGTGTCCATTGATACAATCAAATTCGGGTTATTGATCTTTCACTTGATGATCCACACACGAGCAGGCGGTTTCTACCGTTATGCCCCTCATTGCATTTTCATCCTTGACTCAGTCAGTAATATTATGAGTAACCCACTTATGGTTTCGATTCATAAGTTGCGCACGGGTAGCTCTCACTTCTCACCACCGACAATCAAGGGAATCATCATCACTCTGAAGAGAGCTGTGTGATGCCCATGTCTATGACCAAGCTACCCTTACTGCTGACTATCATGTTCCCAAAATAATAGTGTTGGGAACAGCGGTAATATTTCGTGTTCTTTAACGGTTAAATCAAAGAACAATCAAGCCAGCAGCTTGGACTCAAGATCACTCAGGACTTAGATCGAATATCCATTTGATCATCTACTAGTGACTCAACTCCAAGTTATCAGTGACGGTCTTATATGATAACTTCCGGAGTTTAAGTCAGGTCCAGTCCAGTATGAAGACACTTCATACTTAATGCACTTCTAATGAGTGTGACACACACTAAATCCAGAATAGGATTGTCACTTAGTCACATTAATGACCTTATACGATTAATGGGCTCCCACCCAGTTAATCAGGTCACGGACATTTTAAGTTCATTTATTATGATTATTAATTCTTCTTCACATTGACTCTGTTGTGATAATAATTCATAATTGCATCCTTTATGAACTAAGGATCAAACATTCTATTTTACTCTACCAGAAACTATAATAAGATTATCATAATAAGTATCATCTTTATTCAACGACTTGTCATAATCTTTTACAAATGGATAAAATATCTTGTTTAAGGACATATATGTCCAACAGCCTTGGCGTCACATTCGCCATTCTGTTCGTCTAGGTGCGTTTCCTGCTCGGCAAACAACAATGTCGGCTGGTCGTCTGGGAATCTCGCTAGATTCGCCTCTTCGCCCTGGTTCCTGCTCCGACACTCAGATGCAAAGTGCCCAAGCTTCTGACAACTGTAGCACTTCACTGTGCTCTTGTCTCTCCTGGTCGTGCCTTCCTGACGGGTAGATCCACTGCCGCGACCTTGCATGTCCCGACCTCGACCTCGTCCACGATCCTGTCCGCGTCCTCGGACTTCTCCACCAAAGCTGCTCCGACCTGAGGATCTTGTAGAAAACTCGGCTCCCCCGATTTTCCGCTGTCTGGCCGTCCACTCTTCATGCGTGAGCACGAGGTTCTTCTCCTCTTCTCTTTCACCGTAACCCCGAAGTCTCTCTTCGTGGGCCTTGAAACGACCAACGACCTCCTCGACCGACATGGTCTTGAGATCGCCGAACTGCTCGATCGATGTAACGATCTGCATGTACCTGTGAGGCACTGCTCGGAGAAATTTCTTGATGATGGTGGTCTTCTCCACCTTGTCTCCTAGTGAGCGTATGCCGGTCCCAATTGACGTGAGCCGCATAGCGAAGTCGTCAATCGACTCGCTCTCCCTCATCCTCATAACCTCGAACTCACTCTTCAAGGTTTGGACCTTAGCCTCCTTGACGCGATCTGCGCCCATGTGCATGGTTTGAAGAGTTTTCCATGCTTCCTTTGCGGAATCCTTCTCGGCAAGCATGAGAAGAATTTCTTCCGGAACTGCTTGGTAGATTGCGGCTAGAGCCATTCTTTCCTTGCGCCCTTCGACACCGCCGTTCTCTACGGCCTCCCATACTCCCCGCGTCTGCAGATTCACCCTCATCTTCAACGCCCACACGGCGTAATTGCTCTTCGTGAGCATGGGGTAATGGAGCATAATTGTGCCCTCTCTGGTCTCCGGTTTCCGCGCGACCAGGACTCCGTCGATTGGTGACTCAGATGATAACGACATGTTCTTCGATTGAAGCTCTGATACCACTTGTTGGATCCCAATTCACGGATCTGCAAAGAACACGAATAACACCAAAGAAATCGAATAAGAAAATAAAGGACACAAACTTTCGGGAGAAGAAATTCTCTGATTAATAATCGAAGGCAAAATACAAGAAGATAAACTCAAACTCTAATGGACTCAGCACTTTACAAAGTGTACATGCTAGGTCTATTTATAGCCTCACATAGGCGAAACCCTAGCTAACCAAATCGTACAAAATCAGGAAACTACCCTAAATAATCTTATCAAATCTTTGATGACTTGATCTTTGCTTACTCCTCAAGCTAAGCGCTTTCCTTACTGGGTAGTTGCTGACTTTCCCTTTCCTGCCCGGACAGTTTCTCTATCCCCGAGCTGGCCTGCTCGTCTGCTTCTGGCCGGGCTTGCCTTCTATCCGGACGTTCTGCCCGTGTTCACCCGAGCTGGGCTGAACTCCTATCTGTCCTTGGTTCTGGCCGGTACCCGGGCTGACTTCCTCTGTGTGACGGACTAAGTAAAGCTTAAGCTCACAGGTAGCTCGATCACAGATATGGATATCACATAGCTTTTTACTAAGTCAAGATAATTCCTGGAATTGTCGGTCGTGAGAAGTAGTACGGGACTCATGCACAACTTACGTCTCGAAATCGTAAGTGAGTCGTCTATAATACCACCGATGGAATTCAGGAAGAAAATCACTAAGGGGCTAAACAGTAAAACGCCTGCTCAAGTGTGAATCATCAAGTGAAAGATTAGAATAACACCGGAGTTAACAGATTAATCTGTTGGAGCTTAAGTGATGTGGGTCCATGGTCCCAGGATAGCTCTATAAAGAACCAATCGTACAATTAGAATATTTTTTATTCTAATTTATGATAGAACAATTGAAACTAAAGCTTGTGTCAAGTTTTGGAAAGTTTCAAAAAGTTGCTGCAAAAGTACCTAAAGTTTTGCAAAAAAAATAGCTTATCAAAAAAAGTCAAAATTGGAATAAATTGTCAACATCAATGTTGTAGTAATTTAATTCTAAGAGTTTTTTCTTCTATGATTTTATGTGTAAAATCTACAGAGAAAAACATATAAATTATATATCATAACAAAAGGTTATGTTAATTCATGAGAATTACTTAAAGATAAAATTAATGGGCTAGGTCCATTGGGTTTAATCTTAGCTAATAGTAAGAGAGGAAATTCGACCAAGCCTTGGTGGATAAGCCCACTAGGTGTTTTCCATATCATATTTTAATAAAAGATTAATTATGTTAATTATGATGATAAACATATAAGGCAAGATTTTGAATCATGGAAATGATCAAGCTTGGTTACGAAGCAAGAGTTGGCGATTTCAAGCATGAATGAAATCGAAATTTATATATTATGATAATTTGTGATACTAATTAATCATATTCAAATATGGTATTAATCTAAATTAAATAAATAAGAATCATATCATGAATATTAATTATGCATGAATCATAAGAACTTGATTTGCAAGTTTTAAATAAAGATTTATAATGCATGAGAATTAATATTGATTGATTCATGACATTATTTAATTGATAGGTTATTTACAAATAAGGGAAAGATTGATAAATCATGTGTCACCTAATTTGATTTAATTGGAATTAATTTTTTGATTAAAAATAATGTTAGAAATCGACAACACCTATTCATGGAATGGGATTGGATTTCTTGGTATTTATTTTAATTAAAGAAAATGTATTCCCTTGATTAAAATATGATGAAATCGAATTTTACCTAATATGGCAGGTATTTGATTTTCATGATACATATTTAAATCATATGAAATTAAATCTTAGGTATTTCAATCATCATAATTTCGAACTCCTATCTAAATGGGAAGGTTGGAATTGATTCTTGATTGATTTATGATTAACACTAATTAGGGTTGATTGATTTGTAATTGACACCAATTAAGGTTAATTGATTTATCTAAAATTGGAAGTTATGTGTGCATGCCTTTTACTATAAATACAAGGCTTAAGCATCACATTTCAATAACACTCTCACATGCAACATTCGAGCTCTCTCTCTAAAAGAAGCTCTCGAATTCTCTCTCTCTCTCTCTAGAAATCGGCTAGGATAGAAGCAACGAAGTTCCGTCAAACGAAGCCCACGCTTTGCGTACGAGGATGTTCTAGAGAATATCCCGGAAGGCTTTGGGAGTTTCCTTGTCGGTTTAGAAGTCATGCAGAAGCTCTGCTCAACCTCCTTAGGCGCATTCTCAAAGGCCGGCGGAAGCTCTGCCCAAATTCAGAAAGCGCAGTGGAAGTCATCGTGAGAAATAGGTACAACCTTATGCATTGGGTAAATAAATGCAAAACCATTTTATTGCTTTATTTATTTCCTTGACTAGAATTAATAATTACGTGTTTGAATAAATAACTAATTACTTAACCGATCGAATCTCAATTATCTTGGTGCTCGATTCTAGAAAAGGAAGTAACTTCGGAAAGTGTAAAATGGGCCTTTCCGTGTAAAACAAATTTTTAAAGGTTACCCCGATGGATCGAGGGCCCATCCCGTGATATGACGGAGGGGACATTAAATATTTTCCCCAACACAAGCCACGTCGCTTATGGTTGGGCGAGGCTGCCTACGTATCTCAGTTTAAGAGAATCATGTCCCACGTAGTTCGGGGTTAGTGATAAATGGCGGGTGAGTGACGATGTGGTTTGACTCGTCGGAAGTGCCGATTATGGCGGCGCGGGGGTGACCCTTGGCCAGTAGGCCGGGTATTACCGGCGTGAGATGTTCTTTTTCGACCTCGTCAGTGTAGGCGAGATCGTTGTGACGAGGGCCTTATCCCGACGAGGGATGCTTCTTCTTTGTCGACCTCGTCAGTGTAGGCTAGCTCATTGTGACAAGGGCCTTATCCCGACGAGGGATGCTCCTTCTTTGTCGACCTCGTCAGTGTAGGCGAGCTCGTTATGATGAGGGCCTTATCCCGACGAGGGATGCGCCTTCTTTGTCGACCTCGCAGGTGTTGGCGAACTTGACCACCTGGCGAAGGATGCCTTCGTCGACTCGTCAAACAACTTCTCTTGTCGAGGCTGAGACTCTTCTTCTAGAACGATCTCAGCTCTTATTCAAGTCCTTCTTCCTATAGGAGTGGATGAATTTCTAGAGAGAGAAAGCTAGAGAGAAAAGCTCTGGAAAAAGCTGCGAGTGAGTGTGGAAATGAGGAGGGGGAGGCTTCTATTTATAGGAAAACCAATTCCCTGAAATTGCACCTCAAGGGGCCTGCGAATTTCTAACCTGCCACAGGGGGTTTTCCGCGGCCCCTAGCCCTACCAGAGGGCTCGTCGGTCCTTCTTGATTCATCCTCGATGTCTTCTGGTTGTCCGCGAGTTCGTGTGTTGAATCCGGGGGAATCTTCGTGAGCTCGGATCTTCTCGTCGTGTGGAATAATTGTAAGTTATCCCTCCGTCAAGTGGTGACGAGGATGCTTGTTAGACCAAGGTCTTTGTCAGGCGATGGTGCCTCGTCGGGCCATGGTACCTTGTCAGGCCACGGTCGTCGAGCCATGGTACCTCGTAGGGGAAGGTACATCGTCAGGCCGGGTTCGTTAGGCCATGGTACCTCGTCAGGCAAGGTACCTCGTTAGGCCTGGTTCGTCGGGTCGTGGTACCTTGTCGGGCAAGGTACCTCGTCGGCCCGACATGCCTTCCAAGGACTTCGTCTTCTTCATCTTTTTTACTCCGGGCCTCGCCAATGTCTTGGTTCGTTGGTTTCCGGTCTTTGACTTCTTTGTCTTCTTGACTTCGGGCCTCGCCAATGTCTTGGTTCGTTGGCCTCTGGTCTTTGACTAAGCCGGTGGGCTTTGACTTTTATTAATGGGCTTTGACTTTTTGCCAAAAGTGGCCCAATTTTTAAATGTTCCAAAAATTGCATATAACATTAACCCCCCAGTTTCTTGGGTAATTGAATTGCGCAAGAAACTTTTTCTTTTAAAACTGAAGGCAACTTGTGTTATTTGGCGAGGATCCTGGTTGTCAGAGATTTTAGTCTTCTCTCCGTCCTCCCAAGGAACTGCAAATTTCCTTTAACTTGGTTTTTGTAGAATATTTTTGAAAATGTTTGCGAAAATAGGCGTGAAATAATTCGAGCATAGTCAAATACATAAGCGAATAGATTAAATAAGTCAAAGGTCATTTTTTTATGATTTTACTCGATTTTTGGATTTTTGGAGGTTCATAGGCGTACTTTGTAAAATAAAGGCCTTTTAAATTAATTTTGAACTCCGAAAATGAATCCAAAAATAAATAACAAAATCAAGTAACATTGTAAATGTGAAAGTAAATGAGTAACTTGAAAATAATAATTACGCATTAATTTTAAAACTTTAAAAAAGTTCCTTAATTAATGCGCAATTTTTTAATTGTAATAAAGACCGTAAATAAGTACATAAATCATGAAAACCCAGAAAAAAAAATTAGTTTCATTTTCATGTTTGAAAATTAAAATTGAAACTTTATAAAGTTCCAAAGTATAATTTCCAAGGCTTTTTGAATAACCTTTGAAAATAACATTTTTCATTTAAAAATGTATAAAACCCCATTTTTGATCATTTTTTACCATGCGATTTTGGGCTTAATGGGATTTATCTAATTCGAAATTAGTTAAGAAAGGAAATGTAGGGTAAAATATTACCTCATAAATACGTTTTAGGGATTTATGCATTTTTCTCTCTCCTCCTTTTCTCTAAAATCGCGAATTGCACTTCCCCGGAGAGCTTTGACGGCTGCGTTTTCATTGCTCGTGGTGGTGATGGCTTTCTTTGGAAGGATTGGTGGCGGTGATCTCCATGACGACGTCCAAGAGTCCGGTAAGTTCATTTTCTCATCGGACTTTCTATTTTTGGACCTTAATGATGAAACTCCGGCCGCCTTTGATGATTCTCCGGCGGGTTTAGAGGATTGGATGTTAAGTGTTGAGGATATATTCCGTGTAGGTGATGGTGCGGGAATCGAAATTCCGGCGTGGCCGTGGAGGAAGTCGAACTCGGCTTTGGCGTGGGTGGCTCTTCGGCGATCGGCGTGACTCCCAGCGATGGCAGCGGCTGCATGGTGCCACGTGGCGTGACAGAGGCGGCAGGAGTCCTCCAGGAGGCGGCGTCTGGGTGGAGCTCGGTGGTCGTCGTGGCGCGGGAGCCTCCCGGCGGGCTCGGATTTGGCGCGCGCGGGTTCTTTGGCTCGAGCTGCGATGGCGTGGGCCGTGGAGCGTGCGGCATGGAGGGTTCAGCTGGAAGTGACCTGTCGGCGCTGTTTGTGGCGGTCACCGGCGGTGGCGCGGTCTCTGGTGCGGTGGAGGTCGTCGGCGAGTGTGGAGCACGTGCGGGCTCCTCCGACGTGGTCGGTGCGGTTCTCAAGGCGGGCAGCGGCAATGGTAGAGCTCCGGCTAGCGGTGTGGCTGTGATGGTGATGTCCGTTGGAGGTGGTTAGCTCGTCTATAACTCCGGTGAACTTACTCTGGCGAAAGGGCCGGTAAAAGTGGTGGCGGAGTCCGATTTCGGCAGAAACTTCAATTTCGAGGGCTTCGAGACTCCGATCGACGATCCGATTTTTGCATTGAATTGGTCTGGACCGGGGATATCTCCCGCGAAGGAAATTTCATTCATGGGCCAAGCATGCCGGTCTCCGGGCTCGGTAAGCCTAAACCCTAAACCCTATTGGATTTAATAGGATAAGCAACTTATACCTTGATTATGGAAGAAGAAGAAGAAATTTCTGGCTGGGGAGATTGAAGACTCAATGATTTTTCACTCTATTCTTTCTAGAAAATTTCTGGGTTTTGGAGATAACGAAGCTACAGGAGACTTTGTGAAAAATATGAAATCCTAAGCCTAATATAAAACCCTAAATATCTAATTTTCGCAGCTCCCTTTTTACCCTAAAAAAATATTTTTTTTTCTTCAATATATTAAAACTAATATATTATTTGCAAGAAAAATCCTAAAATAAAAATATAAACAAAAAGATAACAACTCACCTAATTAATTGTGGGTTATCACATAGTTACCATTTGGTTATTACATGTACGTATTTGTAACTATATAAGTATTCGTAACTATAATTACGCAATTTTAGTTTTGTAATTATTGTTATGTAATTACAATTTTTTCGTAGTTACAGTTTCGTAATTATAATTACATATACGTAACTATAGTTACGTAATTTTAGTTTTGTAATTACAGTTACGTAATTAAAAAAATTGTCATAAAAGTTCCGTAACTACATATACGTATCCGTAACTATAGTTACGTAATTTTAGTTTTGTAATTATAGTTACGTAATTATATTATTTTTGTAATTACAGTTTCATAAATATATACACGTATCCGTAATTAGGAGGATACGTAAATATAAACACGAATCCGTAATTAGGAGGATTTAATTATGGTGGATATGTACTTTTGAATTTCTAGTGAAAAAAATCTTAATCGTAATTTTATTAAAAATAGTGACAGTTTGTTACTAATTTCAATTTCTAGCATTAACATTTAATTTAATAATCGTTAATTAGTTAAGTTCATGAAACGAGTTCAAATTAGCTACAATTAAGGAGGACTAAAATTAAGGATTAGTTAAAAAATTAAGAAAATAAAACGTGGATTTTTTAGGAAATAATACAAATATTATTAATTATTTTCGATTTCATTCGTAATGAAATTTTAGAAAATAAAACTTGGATTTTTTAATTTCAAAAGTTAATTGTTCAGATTTTTCTAGAAATAAGAACGTGGATTTTTGTTTTTCCATATTTTATTTTGATTTAATTAATTACAATAATTAATTGATTTTCGTTATTTAATTGAAAATAAGGGTATATTGGTTCATATTTCAATTACCAAAAATAAGTTTGGGCATTTTTTTGAAACCTTGAGTTACAAATGGGCATTTGGCTCATTTTACCAAGTTGTAAATACTATTGTTTCGTAATTAAAATTACGAGTATATTATTCATTATGTTTTCATATATATAGTTACCGAACGTATATATATTCACCAAGTTGTAAATACTATTGTTTCGTAATTAAAATCACGAAAAATATTTGTAATTATAATTACGTATTTGATTGTAATGTATGGAGTATCGTTTCATAATTCTAAAAAAAATTAGTTGACTATAATTAAGGATGACTAGTGGATTTTTCAGCATTAATATTTTATTATTAACCATTAAATTAGTTTATATTCAACGAATTGTAGATTATATTTACCTATAATTAAGGAAAGAATTTTATTTTGATTTAATTAATTAGAATAATTAATAGATTTTTACGTTATTTAATTTCTCCACCCGTAAAAAAAAAAGGTATATTGGTCCATATTTCAATTAGTTGATGATTTTAATTACCAAAAATAAGTTTAGCCATTTTTTTGAAACCTTGAGTCACAAATGGGCATTTGGCTCATTTACTCTATATTAATAAGGACCAATAATTCCTTCGAATTTTTTTAGGGATTATGGCGGCATAAGTACTTGTAGCCTTTTAAGTAATTCTGATAATTTTTTTTTCTTTTCTTCTTAGATGAGAAAAGTACCAATACTCTAAAATAGTAATTCAAATGCCACATAGCATCCAATTGAACGTCACATAGCATGCCACGTCATTCGACTGCCACGTGGCATGCCACATAGTATTTTATTTTATTTTTAAATTTCAACAAGTAAGGAAGGGTAAAAATAGTATACTAACTAAAGAAGGGTAAATTTCATCATTTAAATTATTAATTTATCATACATATAGTATACTAATTTGGTGTTTTATGCTCGTCGATATGGCATATTAATATGTTAATGTTCTAAATATTATTATCGAAGAAAAATTGATAGCTCTATTTTATGGCTTTAACAATGATTTTTTACATGATAATAATATTTATATGATAAAAGTATTAAAAGGGTTTTAAATGCAATTTTAAAATACATATAGGGTACAAAAATAAAAGTATAATTGCAATTGTAATTCAAATATAATGTCATAATTGCAATTTAAAAAGAACGAAAACTTGTTGATAAATTTAAATTTTGTGGAAAATTTGTTGAAAACATGAGTTTTACAGGATGAAAACAAAAAGGCGATAAGTTGTGAAACGATATGCGAGTATCCCGCAAAAATTTGAAAGAAAAACAATAGTTTATTTATTTATTTAGATAATCTTGGGTGATATGAATTGGTGTGAGTTTTCAATCAGGTCGACACCAAAGGGTGAGTACTAGTAGTGCTGACAAATGCCTACAATAGTGAAATATAATTACTTATACCGTCAAAAATAAATTATTTGCGCTGTTATATCCATTACGTGATTTCGTCTTTAATAAAGATTTGTTCTTTAATTAATTAATATATATATTATACGGTAGTTGGAGTTGGATTATCCCTCAATTATAAAGTGCAATCATATTAGATATATTGGCCTACTTAAACATATGTGATAAGATTTTATAATAAACTTTTTAAATATAAAATCTCATATTATTACATTTTTAGAATTAAAAATTGTCCAATAATTTCAATACTTTTAATCTTTTTTTTATTAAAGTCAAAAACATTATTGAGTTGAGCAAGTTTCTTTTAAGATTAACAATGATAAATGCACCAAAGTTGTTTATAGCATCTTGTATGAAGTCGGAGCTTATTTTATCGTAGATTGAGTCTATTCGATCTACTTTTTCTTAACGTTTTAATCATATTTTATATTTTATAAAAATAGAATTAGAAAATGAAAGAAATTCTTAGTAGAAAAACGCAATGAAAATATAAAAACATAAGATCGCAACGTGGAATAAAGAATTTTAATTTTTGACATCATAAAAAATATGTAGGACGATTAAAATCAATATATACAACTACAGTAGTCTAACTTATAGGTATTTCGTCGTACATGTTCCTAATAATAAAATTACAATAACAAGAAGTTTACTTTTACCAAAAGAAAATAATACAAGTGTAGCCAAATAAGTGACATGTTTAGCTTTCCATGAAACACGAGTGCGGAATTCTAGACCCAATTGATTAATTAAGGTCCAATAATTTCTTAGATTTTCTTTTTTATAATATTGGGGCTCATATTATATTTAGGGGAAAATTCAATATCTTGTGACAAAAATAGAAAAAAAAAAACGAAATATAGTCATCAATTTTTTAAAAATCGAAAAATGGTAACATTCACTGTTATCTTCCCATTTTGCACCTAAAACTTCTTATAATAAGGAAAAAAAAAATCATACTTTTGGGACAACACTTTCCTTTTCTCCCTTTCTATATTCGCCGACATTCTCTCTTCCGGGGAAGGACCACTTCTCCTCTCCAGATATTTCATTGTCTGGATTCGAGAATCTCTTCAACAATGAGACTATGGAAGTTCTGAGGTGGGCCAGACGCTCGTGTTTGTCAACTCGTCGCCGTTGCTTTAATCGATAACTTCTATTATAAAGCCTTATTTGTTTCTTCCTAGAATGTGCTCGACAACGACTCCAATTATAAAGCCTTATTTGTTTCTTCCTAGAATGTGCTCGACAACAACTCCATCTACACTGCAAATGAGGGTCGGTATTTTAAGTATTCCGTCCTTCTTTGTCGGCGACCTGGCTATCTACAACTACAAATATGAAAGTTGGCTTTCTATCTTCAATTGTTATTCTTAATTCTTTTTTTCACCGACACTTTTTTCTTGGCATTCGCTTCTGGTCGCCGTTTATTTTCCAAAGAAATTGTTTTCTAATAAGCCGTGGTTTTAATTTCGCTTCATTGGTTCTGTTTTTGTTTTACCCATTTTTGATAGATTTTTTTCCAATGATTTTTGGTTTAATTTTTTTTTTTTTTGAAGTGTTACGATTTCGTAACCCGTGGATAACGTCTCTCCGTCCTCTATCTGTTGCATCACTTATTCCGGTTAGATTCTTTTTCCCTAAATTTTGTAAAGATCACATAAGTTTATTAGACTTGTGTTTTTTCTTGGATGGGAAGAGAGTTACAAAAGATTACAATTTAATTTATTAGACTTGGTGAGTTTCTCTTTTCAAGTCTTTTATTTATTTGTTTATTTTTAATATAATATATTTTTGTGTACGCTGTAATAATATTACAAAAGGTTTTCATCATGAGTAAATTGAAAAATGTACTATTGTATAAATATCACTTGCAATAAGATTAAAATTGCATACGGACTCTTCCGTTCCGTGTCTAATAAATGTTCATGTTCAGGGCGTAAAATGAAAGTGGGAAATATTAGAGAGCTTATCAAAAGTTTGGACATGGCTTTCACTAATGATATAATATATTTTGTTATTTGTGTATTGCAATACAATTTTTAGAAATATTGTATGTATATAATTTATTTAAGATGTATTCTAAGCTTTTAAATAATGGAGATCAACGTGAAATAAACAAAAGAAAAAAAAATGTAATCTTCGTCTTATATAAGTGTGAGTTTTGATCTTATATTACAAATTTAATAAATAAGTAAATATAAATATTGGGCAAGTTTTTTGTTTTTTGTTTTTTTACGTTTTGTCAATTTATTCATTTTTCTATTTGTAGAAAATAAATTATGGAATTATGGCATTATTAAAACAATTATATCCACATTACAAATTTGCTGAATGTCATTTGATTGAGGCCCAGTTTGGCATTATTGTGTTGTTTACAAAATTGCTTTTAAAATTTATTGTCAGAAAAAGTGTTGTCAGAGAAAATAATACACTGTTTGGTTAATGAAAACAAAAATATTTAGTTTTTTAAAAAGTTCCAATTTAGTGTTTGGCAACCAGTTTTACTTAATTAGCTTATAAATATATAAAAAAAAATACTAAAGTAGACATAAATAATATTAGTTAAATCTCAATATTAATATAAAAAAGTTAAAAATAATTTAAATAATATATTTACTCAATAAATAAAATAGAAAACCTTTCTTATTTTTTTATGCCTTTTGTGCTTTAAATTGACAATAATTATAGTGACGGTACCCATTTTTTACATCCACGTTTCTTCTGTCCACGGTAAAAAATTAGTACTTTTACCAACTAAAAAGAATTAATGCTTTAACTGCAATAATAATATGTGTTTGTTTTTTTATATACGTTTACCTTCCAAAAAGAATTAGTACTTTAACTACAATATTAAGAATGTGAAAGTAAAAATTGGTACTTTTACCATCTAAAAAATTGGCACTTTAACCGCAATGGTAAATATTTTTAGTACTTTTACCACCCAATAAGAATTGGTACTTCAATTGAAATAATTTTTAAAAAATGAACGTGAGAAATTGGTATCTTCACCATCCAAAAGAATTGATACTTTAACCGCAGTAATTTAAAAATATGGACATAAGAAAATTGATACTTTTACCAATAAAAAAGAATTAGAATATTAATAACAATAATAATATGTACTTTTGGTACTTTTACCATCTCAAAAAAATATTTACGGAGATAAAGAAGACGAAAGGCAAAAGTAGATTCTAGTAAAAGAATCTATTACCTTCTTTTAAATTTTGCCTATAGAAAAACTTTGAGACTACGGGATATATTATCCAATAATTTGTGGCTGCAAAGAAACACAAAAATAAAGATCCTTTTTATAGTAAAAGTTGTGTGAATGTGCAATACCACTCTTAAAACAAATTAGTAATTCAACATATTTTGTATGGCTCTTTAAATTAGGGATTTATAACTATGAATATAATTAACCATTTTATTTTTTAAATGCTTCTATATATTTAGTTATATTTAATACAAAAAGGATGACTACTACATTATTTAAAAATAATAAGATACTTAAGTAGGATTTGACTACAACACAAACTAAACTAATAAATTTGTTAATATTTTCATAATAATTAATAATTCATATTATTTTGTCACCGAGCGAAGCGAGGTTTAATTTGTTGGTTCTCAATGGGAATGGATCCGCCAAAAGAAACAAAGAACAAGAAACAAAGGACAAAGAAAGTTGAGAGAATTTTCTCAGATTAATGTCGAATGCAAAGAGAGCAAAAAGTTACAAACTAAAGTCATAAGATTTGTATTTATAGAGAAACTAGAAAGCTAAACCCTAGCTAAACTTCCTAAAATAAACATAAACAAATCTTTACAATTTACACGTTTTCCTAACAGAATGGGAAACCAAATCATATCAAATCAGGAAGCCAAATCGAATCTCCAATCTTGCTCCTCAAGTTTGGTACCTTCCTGGAATAGCTCTTCTTGACTTCTGGTGTTTCCCGTTTCTTCTCGGGAGAATCCTGCTAGGGTCCTCTTCTGCTAGGGGGCATCTATGCTCTCCCTCATCTCTGCTAGGGCCATCTCTGGTAGGCGCATTCCTGGTCGGGTCCTTTCCTGCTGAGGGAAATCTCTGGTCGGACCCATCTCTGGTGGGGAGCTCTCTGGTGGGGGAATTCCTGCTAGGAAGATTTCTGCTCGGGCTCTTCTCTGCTAGAGGAAGCTCTGGTGGGGAGATCTCTGCTAGGGAGATCTCTGCTAGAGGTTGAGCCAAGTCAGGCTTAAACTCACATAATTCTCTGGTATGTTTAAATTTTGGATATATCAAGGCAAGTCGGTGGTTTTAAAACCTTAGCTCTATATTGCGTACTCATTAATCATATATGGGAATTGGAGTAAAATGGATAAACTATCCAAAATGAGAAGTTAGTTATATATATTCGACAAATGTATACAAGTAATGTACAAGTGGGATGCACTGGTCACGAATAGACAGGGCTTTGGTTGACCGAGGCACGGGTTGCCCTTGCCCAGCCCGGCCATCATCTTATTCCGAGTTGGTAAATTAATTCGCTGGTCCTAAATATTGGGACGAGTTGCCCGTCTTTAGTTTTTTATTTATTTATTTTATAGCACTTATTTTTTTTTTTTTACTTTTACTAAAAATTTATGATATTGTTTGGATGGGCGGGCACACGCGAGAGTACACTTTCTAGTCGGCGCACACGCTAGCTGCCGGAGAAAGTCTGGGCTGGATGGGCAATATATTATTTATAAATCATTTGTTGCCGACGCTTCTTCTCTTTGTAAATCTGAAGTATTGTTAAGGTCGGATTTGGTCAAATCCATCCTCAACACACCTCGTGTCGTTTTGTCCATAAACGACATGAGGGAGGCGAGGAAGGTCACCAGCGAAGAGGGAGTTATCCCCGAGGAAGGACATCCCCGAGGAGGAATACCCCGAGGAGGTTCATCAGCGAGGGGACGCAGCCACGCGAGCAAGCGGGTAGCGATGGAGCGTCCCATCACGACTCGACGAGGAACTTCGTCATGATGATTATGCAGAGCCCGGTGACAGCCGAAGAGACGTTCATTTAATTAAGCCGACCTACTCACTCGATGAGAGCGTCAGCGACGGAGGCCTGCAAAGCCGAATGACGGCTGACGAGACGCGCATTTAATGCGGCGCACCTACCCATTACGGCAGCATGCTCGGAGGTGACATAAAGTGAGGATAAACCCCGCTGCCTTCAAATCACGTCAGAGAGTGGTGATTAAAGAGGAAAAAGGCGGGAAGGATAGAAGGGGAAAGTATTGTAGACTCTATAAAAGGCAAGATAAGCCTCATTTTGTAGAGGTTGGTCGGTTGGTGATTCGAACAAAAGGGAGAGAAAAAAGACTCAGCAAAGGCAAGAAAAAGAGATCTTGTAATAGAATTATCTGAGGCTCATGATCCTTCATCTGTCCAGCTATTTAACGGAAGAAAACCGAGCTCATTTCGGAAATCATAATAAAACAGAGATACTCATCATTTGCTGTCATTTTATTTATTATTTGATGATTGTCTTTGTGACTGGAAAAGGGTGGTGAAAAACCCCCTCTACAGTTTGGCGCCCACCGTGGGGCTTTGTTTTCTTTCTAACTCACAGCCAGGAATTTGGAGGGACATGACGCTATCAAACGACGCCATCGTCAGCGACGCGCTCGACGGTCGAGCGCGCGAAAATAGCAAGCAGAGTATAAAGAGGCAACTCAAGGGACATGAGTGACGTAAGAAGGGGAGACGTACGGACTCCTTGCATTTAAGAGAAGCCGATTGATAGACGGTTGGTCAGAAAAAGGAGTGCACGCGTATCAACGAATGGGAGCAACTTCCGAAGCGTTGTGAAGCGACAGCGAAAGAGAGGATGCGAAGAGTCGCTTGCGAAACAATCAACGTTTATAAAATGGGAAGTTTGGAGAAGATCAAAAACAACGAGTCTGCGGAAATAGAAACCAACTCGGTTAACTCCCAGATAAGTATCGTTCTCTCAACCCAGAAAACAAAAGATCCTTTCTCACTCCGAAACCAGTGCTCGCTAGTGTTTTTGAAATACAGGCCGGGAAAGCACACGAGGAGAAGATGGCGCCCAGAGAAGGAGATGCTGGCCAGAGTCACACAGACGAGTCAGAGATGATCGTGGATGAAGACTGGGGATGGCCCAAGGAGGGCGCAACTGAGGCACGAGGAGGAGATGATTACGAGATGACGGACTTCTGGAAGCACGAGAAATGGACGGAAAGCAGCGAGCCATGTCCAATGGACGAGGACATCGCGGAGGGCCAGCGGGACCAAGAGCAGTCAAGGATCCCGGGTGAACCACACCCCGATGATTGCAATTTAAAAAGAACGAAAACTTGTTGATAAATTTAAATTTTGTGGAAAATTTGTTGAAAACATGAGTTTTACAGGATGAAAACAAAAAGGCGATAAGTTGTGAAACGATATGCGAGTATCCCGCAAAAATTTGAAAGAAAAACAATAGTTTATTTATTTATTTAGATAATCTTGGGTGATATGAATTGGTGTGAGTTTTCAATCAGGTCGACACCAAAGGGTGAGTACTAGTAGTGCTGACAAATGCCTACAATAGTGAAATATAATTACTTATACCGTCAAAAATAAATTATTTGCGCTGTTATATCCATTACGTGATTTCGTCTTTAATAAAGATTTGTTCTTTAATTAATTAATATATATATTATACGGTAGTTGGAGTTGGATTATCCCTCAATTATAAAGTGCAATCATATTAGATATATTGGCCTACTTAAACATATGTGATAAGATTTTATAATAAACTTTTTAAATATAAAATCTCATATTATTACATTTTTAGAATTAAAAATTGTCCAATAATTTCAATACTTTTAATCTTTTTTTTATTAAAGTCAAAAACATTATTGAGTTGAGCAAGTTTCTTTTAAGATTAACAATGATAAATGCACCAAAGTTGTTTATAGCATCTTGTATGAAGTCGGAGCTTATTTTATCGTAGATTGAGTCTATTCGATCTACTTTTTCTTAACGTTTTAATCATATTTTATATTTTATAAAAATAGAATTAGAAAATGAAAGAAATTCTTAGTAGAAAAACGCAATGAAAATATAAAAACATAAGATCGCAACGTGGAATAAAGAATTTTAATTTTTGACATCATAAAAAATATGTAGGACGATTAAAATCAATATATACAACTACAGTAGTCTAACTTATAGGTATTTCGTCGTACATGTTCCTAATAATAAAATTACAATAACAAGAAGTTTACTTTTACCAAAAGAAAATAATACAAGTGTAGCCAAATAAGTGACATGTTTAGCTTTCCATGAAACACGAGTGCGGAATTCTAGACCCAATTGATTAATTAAGGTCCAATAATTTCTTAGATTTTCTTTTTTATAATATTGGGGCTCATATTATATTTAGGGGAAAATTCAATATCTTGTGACAAAAATAGAAAAAAAAAACGAAATATAGTCATCAATTTTTTAAAAATCGAAAAATGGTAACATTCACTGTTATCTTCCCATTTTGCACCTAAAACTTCTTATAAAAAGGAAAAAAAAAATCATACTTTTGGGACAACACTTTCCTTTTCTCCCTTTCTATATTCGCCGACATTCTCTCTTCCGGGGAAGGACCACTTCTCCTCTCCAGATATTTCATTGTCTGGATTCGAGAATCTCTTCAACAATGAGACTATGGAAGTTCTGAGGTGGGCCAGACGCTCGTGTTTGTCAACTCGTCGCCGTTGCTTTAATCGATAACTTCTATTATAAAGCCTTATTTGTTTCTTCCTAGAATGTGCTCGACAACGACTCCAATTATAAAGCCTTATTTGTTTCTTCCTAGAATGTGCTCGACAACAACTCCATCTACACTGCAAATGAGGGTCGGTATTTTAAGTATTCCGTCCTTCTTTGTCGGCGACCTGGCTATCTACAACTACAAATATGAAAGTTGGCTTTCTATCTTCAATTGTTATTCTTAATTCTTTTTTTCACCGACACTTTTTTCTTGGCATTCGCTTCTGGTCGCCGTTTATTTTCCAAAGAAATTGTTTTCTAATAAGCCATGGTTTTAATTTCGCTTCATTGGTTCTGTTTTTGTTTTACCCATTTTTGATAGATTTTTTTCCAATGATTTTTGGTTTAATTTTTTTTTTTTGAAGTGTTACGATTTCGTAACCCGTGGATAACGTCTCTCCGTCCTCTATCTGTTGCATCACTTATTCCGGTTAGATTCTTTTTCCCTAAATTTTGTAAAGATCACATAAGTTTATTAGACTTGTGTTTTTTCTTGGATGGGAAGAGAGTTACAAAAGATTACAATTTAATTTATTAGACTTGGTGAGTTTCTCTTTTCAAGTCTTTTATTTATTTGTTTATTTTTAATATAATATATTTTTGTGTACGCTGTAATAATATTACAAAAGGTTTTCATCATGAGTAAATTGAAAAATGTACTATTGTATAAATATCACTTGCAATAAGATTAAAATTGCATACGACTCTTCCGTTCCGTGTCTAATAAATGTTCATGTTCAGGGCGTAAAATGAAAGTGGGAAATATTAGAGAGCTTATCAAAAGTTTGGACATGGCTTTCACTAATGATATAATATATTTTGTTATTTGTGTATTGCAATACAATTTTTAGAAATATTGTATGTATATAATTTATTTAAGATGTATTCTAAGCTTTTAAATAATGGAGATCAACGTGAAATAAACAAAAGAAAAAAAAAATGTAATCTTCGTCTTATATAAGTGTGAGTTTTGATCTTATATTACAAATTTAATAAATAAGTAAATATAAATATTGGGCAAGTTTTTTGTTTTTTGTTTTTTTACGTTTTGTCAATTTATTCATTTTTCTATTTGTAGAAAATAAATTATGGAATTATGGCATTATTAAAACAATTATATCCACATTACAAATTTGCTGAATGTCATTTGATTGAGGCCCAGTTTGGCATTATTGTGTTGTTTACAAAATTGCTTTTAAAATTTATTGTCAGAAAAAGTGTTGTCAGAGAAAATAATACACTGTTTGGTTAATGAAAACAAAAATATTTAGTTTTTTAAAAAGTTCCAATTTAGTGTTTGGCAACCAGTTTTACTTAATTAGCTTATAAATATATAAAAAAAAATACTAAAGTAGACATAAATAATATTAGTTAAATCTCAATATTAATATAAAAAAGTTAAAAATAATTTAAATAATATATTTACTCAATAAATAAAATAGAAAACCTTTCTTAGTTTGTTATGCCTTTTGTGCTTTAAATTGACAATAATTATAGTGACGGTACCCATTTTTTACATCCACGTTTCTTCTGTCCACGGTAAAAAATTAGTACTTTTACCAACTAAAAAGAATTAATGCTTTAACTGCAATAATAATATGTGTTTGTTTTTTTATATACGTTTACCTTCCAAAAAGAATTAGTACTTTAACTACAATATTAAGAATGTGAAAGTAAAAATTGGTACTTTTACCATCTAAAAAATTGGCACTTTAACCGCAATGGTAAATATTTTTAGTACTTTTACCACCCAATAAGAATTGGTACTTCAATTGAAATAATTTTTAAAAAATGAACGTGAGAAATTGGTATCTTCACCATCCAAAAGAATTGATACTTTAACCGCAGTAATTTAAAAATATGGACATAAGAAAATTGATACTTTTACCAATAAAAAAGAATTAGAATATTAATAACAATAATAATATGTACTTTTGGTACTTTTACCATCTCAAAAAAATATTTACGGAGATAAAGAAGACGAAAGGCAAAAGTAGATTCTAGTAAAATAATCTATTACCTTCTTTTAAATTTTGCCTATAGAAAAACTTTGAGACTACGGGATATATTATCCAATAATTTGTGGCTGCAAAGAAACACAAAAATAAAGATCCTTTTTATAGTAAAAGTTGTGTGAATGTGCAATACCACTCTTAAAACAAATTAGTAATTCAACATATTTTGTATGGCTCTGTAAATTAGGGATTTATAACTATGAATATAATTAACCATTTTATTTTTTAAATGCTTCTATATATTTAGTTATATTTAATACAAAAAGGATGACTACTACATTATTTAAAAATAATAAGATACTTAAGTAGGATTTGACTACAACACAAACTAAACTAATAAATTTGTTAATATTTTCATAATAATTAATAATTCATATTATTTTGTCACCGAGCGAAGCGAGGTTTAATTTGTTGGTTCTCAATGGGAATGGATCCGCCAAAAGAAACAAAGAACAAGAAACAAAGGACAAAGAAAGTTGAGAGAATTTTCTCAGATTAATGTCGAATGCAAAGAGAGCAAAAAGTTACAAACTAAAGTCATAAGATTTGTATTTATAGAGAAACTAGAAAGCTAAACCCTAGCTAAACTTCCTAAAATAAACATAAACAAATCTTTACAATTTACACGTTTTCCTAACAGAATGGGAAACCAAATCATATCAAATCAGGAAGCCAAATCGAATCTCCAATCTTGCTCCTCAAGTTTGGTACCTTCCTGGAATAGCTCTTCTTGACTTCTGGTGTTTCCCGTTTCTTCTCGGGAGAATCCTGCTAGGGTCCTCTTCTGCTAGGGGGCATCTATGCTCTCCCTCATCTCTGCTAGGGCCATCTCTGGTAGGCGCATTCCTGGTCGGGTCCTTTCCTGCTGAGGGAAATCTCTGGTCGGACCCATCTCTGGTGGGGAGCTCTCTGGTGGGGGAATTCCTGCTAGGAAGATTTCTGCTCGGGCTCTTCTCTGCTAGAGGAAGCTCTGGTGGGGAGATCTCTGCTAGGGAGATCTCTGCTAGAGGTTGAGCCAAGTCAGGCTTAAACTCACATAATTCTCTTCACATAATTCTCTGGTATGTTTAAATTTTGGATATATCAAGGCAAGTCGGTGGTTTTAAAACCTTAGCTCTATATTGCGTACTCATTAATCATATATGGGAATTGGAGTAAAATGGATAAACTATCCAAAATGAGAAGTTAGTTATATATATTCGACAAATGTATACAAGTAATGTACAAGTGGGATGCACTGGTCACGAATAGACAGGGCTTTGGTTGACCGAGGCACGGGTTGCCCTTGCCCAGCCCGGCCATCATCTTATTCCGAGTTGGTAAATTAATTCGCTGGTCCTAAATATTGGGACGAGTTGCCCGTCTTTAGTTTTTTATTTATTTATTTTATAGCACTTATTTTTTTTTTTTTACTTTTACTAAAAATTTATGATATTGTTTGGATGGGCGGGCACACGCGAGAGTACACTTTCTAGTCGGCGCACACGCTAGCTGCCGGAGAAAGTCTGGGCTGGATGGGCAATATATTATTTATAAATCATTTGTTGCCGACGCTTCTTCTCTTTGTAAATCTGAAGTATTGTTAAGGTCGGATTTGGTCAAATCCATCCTCAACACACCTCGTGTCGTTTTGTCCATAAACGACATGAGGGAGGCGAGGAAGGTCACCAGCGAAGAGGGAGTTATCCCCGAGGAAGGACATCCCCGAGGAGGAATACCCCGAGGAGGTTCATCAGCGAGGGGACGCAGCCACACGAGCAAGCGGGTAGCGATGGAGCGTCCCATCACGACTCAACGAGGAACTTCGTCATGATGATTATGCAGAGCCCGGTGACAGCCGAAGAGACGTTCATTTAATTAAGCCGACCTACTCACTCGATGAGAGCGTCAGCGACGGAGGCCTGCAAAGCCGAATGACGGCTGACGAGACGCGCATTTAATGCGGCGCACCTACCCATTACGGCAGCATGCTCGGAGGTGACATAAAGTGAGGATAAACCCCGCTGCCTTCAAATCACGTCAGAGAGTGATGATTAAAGAGGAAAAAGGCGGGAAGGATAGAAGGGGAAAGTATTGTAGACTCTATAAAAGGCAAGATAAGCCTCATTTTGTAGAGGTTGGTCGGTTGGTGATTCGAACAAAAGGGAGAGAAAAAAGACTCAGCAAAGGCAAGAAAAAGAGATCTTGTAATAGAATTATCTGAGGCTCATGATCCTTCATCTGTCCAGCTATTTAACGGAAGAAAACCGAGCTCATTTCGGAAATCATAATAAAACAGAGATACTCATCATTTGCTGTCATTTTATTTATTATTTGATGATTGCCTTTGTGACTGGAAAAGGGTGGTGAAAAACCCCCTCTACAGTTTGGCGCCCACCGTGGGGCTTTGTTTTCTTTCTAACTCACAGCCAGGAATTTGGAGGGACATGACGCTATCAAACGACGCCATCGTCAGCGACGCGCTCGACGGTCGAGCGCGCGAAAATAGCAAGCAGAGTATAAAGAGGCAACTCAAGGGACATGAGTGACGTAAGAAGGGGAGACGTACGGACTCCTTGCATTTAAGAGAAGCCGATTGATAGACGGTTGGTCAGAAAAAGGAGTGCACGCGTATCAACGAATGGGAGCAACTTCCGAAGCGTTGTGAAGCGACAGCGAAAGAGAGGATGCGAAGAGTCGCTTGCGAAACAATCAACGTTTATAAAATGGGAAGTTTGGAGAAGATAAAAAACAACGAGTCTGCGGAAATAGAAACCAACTCGGTTAACTCCCAGATAAGTATCGTTCTCTCAACCCAGAAAACAAAAGATCCTTTCTCACTCCGAAACCAGTGCTCGCTAGTGTTTTTGAAATACAGGCCGGGAAAGCACACGAGGAGAAGATGGCGCCCAGAGAAGGAGATGCTGGCCAGAGTCACACAGACGAGTCAGAGATGATCGTGGATGAAGACTGGGGATGGCCCAAGGAGGGCGCAACTGAGGCACGAGGAGGAGATGATTACGAGATGACGGACTTCTGGAAGCACGAGAAATGGACGGAAAGCAGCGAGCCATGTCCAATGGACGAGGACATCGCGGAGGGCCAGCGGGACCAAGAGCAGTCAAGGATCCCGGGTGAACCACACCCCGCGTTGGAACTGGTTCTGCCATATCTTACGCCCGAGGAGCTCCTCGCGGTGGAGATGGTATGCACGTCGTTGCGCGACGAGGTTCGGGGAAACAGCCTTCTGTGGCGCAACATCAGCATCTACAACCCGTTGAGCGAGCGGATGGAAGACGACAATCTCCTGAGGCTGGCAAGGAGATCTCAAGGGAAGATGGAGACTTTGACGTTGGATGGGTGCTTCGGGATCACCAACACCGCGGTGGAGACGATCATGCGGGGCAACCCGACGCTCGTAAAGCTATGCCTGCCACGATGCCACCAAATCACCTTGGATGACGTGGTCAGCAACTTGTCCACCATCGAGCACGGGATAACATTCCTGAGGGTCAACGGTTTACTTCCCAGGTTCGTGGAGGGAACCAAGGTCAAACTTGAGGACCTTCCCCCTCTGCTCGCGGCAGGGAATCCAGCCGACCATTCCGAGGAGCAGGCGCATGCCTCACGCGGTCGTCTGCTCGACATGGAATTCTGCAGACGGTGCGACAGAAATGTCCTGGTCTACGCGAAGCCAACGGGATTCAATCAGGAGACCCCGTCCGCCCGCCGTGTTTTGGGCAATGGCGGGATGGGCGTGTTTGCGGTTTTTGCAGGTCGTGTTTCATCCTCTGTACCACGTGGTACACTGACCTCTGCCCGGAATGTAACTTCGGTCGCCCCAGCAGGAGCTCTATGGAGAAAATCGCGTCGTCAGCCTGCTCGATCGTCGAAGAGGAGTGAGCCCGGAGTAAGGCTCATAAGCTGCTCGGAGCGAGGAGAGGATTGGGGCGGCTACCCCTTTTAACCATTAGTAGATTATCATAGGTGATAGAAGTTTGTTTGGGTTCGTTGTGTCGGATTTCTAATGTCTATGTATGTGTGTGTGTGTGTTTTTTTTTTTTTTTTTATATTTATTAAGGAGCGAGCAAATTATAAAGTTGGCAAAGTGTGTATGCAACTCTGCTCGGTGGTAACACAAATTAGGAGGGAAAGTGTATTGGCAAAAAAAAAAAAAAACCGGCTAAGGATGCCGAGCAAGCCCGATCCGGCGAGAGCGCCGAGAAAATTTCAAAATATATATACATATATTTACGGCTAAGGGTGCCGAGCAAGCCCGGTCAGGCAAAACATGTCGAGATCCTATTTACGGCTAAGGGTGCCGAGCAAACCCGGTCCGGCAAAACATGTCGAGATCCTATTTACGGCTAAGGGTGCCGAGCAAGCCCGGTCCGGCAAAACATGTCGAGATCCTATTTACGGCTAAGGGTGCCGAGCAAACCCGGTCCGGAAATACAGGCCGAGATCCTATTTACGGCTAAGGGCGCCGAGCAAGCCCGGGCTACCGAGAACGCCGAAGAAATATACAAGGCGAGAGTGCCTATGGGATCCTGGGAACTAGTCGGCTCGTACCCGACGAAACCTAGCGATACCCGCAGAAGACAACTACGGCGAGAGTACCAAGAAAATATATACGGCTAAGGGTGCCGAGCAAACCCGGTCCGGCAAAACATGTCGAGATCCTATATACGGCTAAGGGTGCCGAGCAAGCCCGGTCCGGCAAAACAGGCCGAGATCCTATATACGGCGAGAGTGCCGAGCAAAAACTAAAAGAGGCGAGAGTGCCCACGGCGAGAGTGCCGAGCAAAAACTAAAAGAGGCGAGAGTGCCCACGGCGAGAGTGCCGAGCAAAAACTAAAAGAGGCGAGAGTGCCCACGGCGAGAGTGCCGAGCAAAAATTAAAAGAGGCAGAAGTGCCCACGACGAAAGTACCGAGCAAAGAAAAATCACATTCACGACTAAGGGCACCAAGCAAACCCTCACAGAGATTCGAAGATCGCAAGCAAACTCATATAAAAGAAAATCATCGTCATCACATGTCCATTGGATTCAAAAAAGACAAAACGCAGTATCATTATTTACAACTCATAGTTACACACCGAATACATATGCATACTATAACTCTCGCAGGGACCGATTCCCCCGCACAACGCCATCATCAGAGGAATCTTGACCCAGAACCGCATCGGCACATTCTTGAATAAGGATGTCGCAGCATCGACGAATGATGTCGTCCACAATTAGGCAAGCAGGATCGTCAGCAGTAAGTCCTTGAGGCTTACCCGAAGAAACTCTTGCTAAATCCGCATCAGCCCTATCGGCCTGCAAAGAAGGAACCGAAAGTAAAGGATCGACCCCAGAAGGAAGAGGTAAGAACTACGAATTATTTGTGCTGATCCATCTCATACCGTACTCGACGAGGAGGGAAGAACGTCGAAACCCGGCGAGCGCACCCTAGCAACGCCTTGGGGAAGACAGGGAGAAAGCGGAGGAGAGTTTGGGTCATCGGTGGTTTTCATCTCTAGCTTGGCCAAATCAGCCAGGTACTCCTGTTCCAACTTGCGCCACCTTGGCAGTTTGGCTCGGAGCTCACCAACAGTCTTGCGGGAAGGTAATCCCTCGACGAGTTTGATATTCGAGAGCACGCCGCCCAGCAGGCGCTGAGTACGAGCAATCCCCTCAAGCACACCAAACCTCTCGGAGGCACGCTTCAGCTTGTCAACCGCTTGGTGGTAGAGGCGTAGGCGGGAGAATTCTTCCTCTATAGCCCAACTCCTGGCTGCGTCGCGATCCTTGACGAGCTTCCTCAGCGTGGCCTTGACATGGAAGGAGATTTGCTCCTCCCGACCAGGCGACAGGTTTATGGCATCGGCGATACGATTGAAACACTCATTCTTCTGCCGAAGCTGTGCCGAAAGAGTGTCCTCGCACCGCCGATAACGCTGCCGCTCCTCGAGAAGGGATTCTTCGGCAATAGCGAGAAGGCGTCTATATTCATCGCGCTCGGCCTTACTTTCTGCGATCTTAGCCTCTAGAGCCTCGGGGGGAATACCTTCGTTCCCTGATGAAGCCCTCACCGGCGCAAGGGCAGGGGCGAACTCCCCAGCCCCCTCGTGACCTCCTCCGTAGCGGGGGGAAGAAGTGTCGGGGCAAAGTACAACGACGCCACCTCTAGCCTGAGGAGAAAAAGAGAGAATGGGAATACGGAAGAAACAATAAAGAAGCCCGATAAGAAAAGGGATAAGGAAAGGGCAAGCATACAAGGGCGATAGCAGAAAAAGATTCGACGACGAAAGAAAAAGGTAACCCGAGAAAGATTTCTTTTATTCATACGGTAATTATGCTTGGATTACAGTGAAATACAGCGCAAGCCACGAAATGCGAAATTTACAAAAGCGGGAAATAGAAAGGGAGGCTCTAAGGAAACATCCTATACCGTGGCCTCTGGGAGCGCCGGGGTCTCGGTGCTTGGGCCGGATCCATCGCGCGATGCCGATCCAAGGGTTACCACTTCTGAGGCAAGGCTTTCAAGTCCCCGACAGTCCAAGGTTGGCGGATTACGGGGAGAGAGCGGCGGAGATTTGGGATCCCGGGCAGACTTCTGGTCCAGCTCTTTCACCACGGCCCGGTGCTTATCGCGGCTCTCGCGCCACGAGGATAAGCGTGTATCGAGGCCCCCGGCTTGTGCCAACAGGGGGTTCTTCTCAACCAAGGCGATATTGGCCTGGTACGCAGCGGCCAAGCGATGGGCGTTGATTGATTGGTCAAGAAAACCATACTTCGCCGACAGACGCTCCAACTTGGCTTGAGCCTCCTCGAACAAGCGCTCCCGGCCACGACGCTCCTCAACTGTCTTGGCTCGCGCAGCCTCAAGGTCATCAGCGAGCTTCTTCAACGCGGCATTGACCCCGGACACCAGCTGGTCTTCCCGTTCGGGCGATACGCCAACGGCCTCGCCTATCTGAGCAAGGCATTCCTCTTGAAGCCGGAGTTTGTCGGAGAGGCTCGCCTCCATAACAGCGCAAGAGTTTTGCTGTTCCGCGAGCTTGGCTTCAGCGGCCCGGCGCAGCGAAACTTCCGATTCCAAGATGGACTTGGCCTCATTGAGCTCGGCCTCGGCGGCCCGGCGTAATGAGCTTTCCGACTCCAAGGCAGATCTAGCTTCGTTGAGCTCAGCCTCAGCGGCCCGGCGCAATGAGCTTTCCGACTCCAAGGTAGATTTGGCTTCGTCGAGCTCCGAGGAAAGCTTATCGATCTGCCCCTGGAACTTCTGCCCGTCGTGGGTGGAAGCCTCAAACCATTCCCGGACTAACGAGAGTTCTGCCGACAACTCATTGCTCTCTCTCTCTCAACCCTAGCGGTGGATAGCCACACGGATGCGATAACGTCCGACAATAGAGCTACCCCCCGGGCAACGCGGTCGATCAATGCTAAGTTCCCCATGGGATCGCTGGAGGGCTCGGCGAGTTCGTGAAAAGCTTCGGCCGCGGGAAGTGCTCTCGGAGGCGGCAATGCTGGGAAGCTGGATTGGGCCCGCGGCGACCCGGTAGGAACCTCCTCGGGGATTCCCTCGAGGTCAAGGGACGGCTCGGAAGGCTGCGTCAAGCCATCCGCTAATTGAGGCAACGCGCCGGGAGGAGCGACAATAGGTACTTGCGAGCTGGAGACGCCGGTAAGACCAGGGGAAGGCCAGGCCATTGAGCCCTCGAGGGCCTCGACGCCGGGAACGTCGGGAAGAAGCTTCGGACTAGCGGGATTCACGTCGGGGTGCGCCCTTGAGTGTTCTTCCGTGAGCCCGGGGAGGATCTGTTCTGGAACGTCTTCCTCGCCAACGGGCCCCGTATCTCCGCCGTTGGGAGCATTGGTCCCTTTGACCAAAGGTTGAGTCGGGGGCGTTAAGGCCACAACCGAGACTCGCCTCGCTTCATCGGGGATTCCCCGAGGCGGTGACAGGGAAGACCGGATCGCGGCCCCCGAAGCAGAAAGAGGAATGGGGTCTTCAGCCCCCGACGGAGGCGGAGGAGGAGCATCCGGCGCGACGACCAGGTGCTCGATGTCTTCCATCTCCAGTCTCTCCCGCGAAATCTCGGCGAGGTGTACGCACACGTCCGCCGCCGGCCTTGTCCTCCCCGTTGCGCCCTCGACAGGCGCGGTGCCCGAAGTCCCCCCCGCAGCTCCTTGAGACGGGTCAGCCGCCTCGAGTTCAGGAGTCGGGTCGGGAACTCTCGCCTTCTTCGCCAGAGAAGTATCACGCGCTTCCTCGGCGGGGCGCTTGCCCAGGGAGTTTTCTTCCCGAGGAGATCCCCTCGAGGAGCGGGAGGTATCTTGCGAGGAGCGGGCCGTGGACTCCGTCCTCGCCCTTGTTCGCCGCTCGTCACCAGTATCCTCGACGGGACGTTTGTTCGAGAAACCGCCCTCTCGAGGGGTGAGCCCCATGAAGCGAGGAGCGTCAGACCCTGCCCGGGACCTCGACGATTTGTGCGCCTCCCGATCCCGACCAACGGGAGCGCTATCCCTAGTAGCCACGACTATATCCTCGGCGTTCTTCTTCGGCCTTGGAGCGGGTTTCTTCCGCTCCACGGGAGACCCTTCCGGGGCCGGTTCGCGAAGGAAACCTTTCGGGAGAAGAGTGTTAGGGGGCGCCCCGTGTATTCGGGCCAATTGATAAACCCCAGATTTCTCAAGCCGCTGGCCCCCGAAGACTTTACTCCAATCACGCCTGGGATTGGCAAGGAGAGCAGCGTGGATGCTCTTGAACCGCGCCTCGGCCTCCTCATTCTCCTCAAGCTTGAATCGAGGGAGGTCCGCTCCCTCGAGCACCAAATCCGTCGGTAGGAAAGCATGGTGGGGACCGAAGTTGGAATTGTCCACACGAACAAAAAAATATTTATTCTCCCAGCCGGATTCGTTCGAGGGCGTGTTCAGGAGGATGTGCGGTCGGACGCGATGAGAGATGGCAAAACGACCCAGATTCTTTGGATTACGGGAGACTTTGAAGAGACGCATCAGGTCCTCGAGCGTGAGCTCCACTTTCTGTTCACATGCAATGGCCAGTGTACAAAGGAGAAGGCGAAGGGTGTTGGGGCTCACCTGAGCAATCGGAACCCCGAAGGCGTAGAGAAACGCCACGACCAGGAGCGGCATCGGGAAGCGAAGGCCGACGATGCGGAAGAACGATTCATAGACGCAAACGAAGTCGCTCTGAGGTTCATCGGCGAACTCGCCCTCGAGAAGGAGACGGGCAAAGCAGGTCCCTGAGTCAGTGTGATTATCGACGATATACTTCAAGCCTTCTTCCGTCATGACGGAAGGGGGACTCCGAGTCTTAAAGACTGGGCCGGAGCGGGATGGACCCATCGAGGCGTCTGAGGGAGAAGGAGGAAGAATTTCGGGGACGAGGAGATGAGGATAAACAACAGCAAAAAGAAACCTGGAGAGAATTCTTAAAAAAAATACGAAAACGCCTGGAAAAATGGTTTTGAATTTTGAACTTATAGAAAGGGAAGAATGATGAGTTGGCACGTCTTTAATCTGACGGCCCAAAATCGAAGCTTGCTAACTCATCAACGGTCCGTTTCAAAGGCCCGTTATAAATCTCTACAGGCCCTCAAATGCAAAAAAGGATGGTCATTCAATGCTGAAGGGACGTGCGTAAGATTCGAGGCTGACAGATCTTTGGGAAAGCAAAATCGAGGTGGGCCCCGGACCCGAGCAACGTTGAGAAATCTTCGTCGCTGAGAGTTTCGTTGGGGCTTAGGGAAGCAAAGGAAGCCCAGCGAGGGAAGGGAGCGACTTCATAATATGACCACGCGAGGAGCCGAAGAAGGAGTCACCGACCACGAGCCAATCGGCGCCGGCTAGTGCCAACCCCCAAGGCAGTTATACTTTATTTTACCAAGTGTATACACTTGATAAAATGGGGGACTAACTGTTAAGGTCGGATTTGGTCAAATCCATCCTCAACACAACTCGTGTCGTTTTGTCCATAAACGACATGAGGGAGGCGAGGAAGGTCACCAGCGAAGAGGGAGTTATCCCCGAGGAGGAATACCCCGAGGAGGTTCATCAGCGAGGGGACGCAGCCACGCGAGCAAGCGGGTAGCGATGGAGCGTCCCATCACGACTCGACGAGGAACTTCGTCATGATGATTATGCAGAGCCCGGTGACAGCCGAAGAGACGTGCATTTAATGAAGCCGACCTACTCACTCGATGAGAGCGTCAGCGACGGAGGCCTGCAAAGCCGAATGACGGCTGACGAGACGCGCATTTAATGCGGCGCACCTACCCATTACGGCAGCATGCTCGGAGGTGACATAAAGTGAGGATAAACCCCGCTGCCTTCAAATCACGTCAGAGAGTGATGATTAAAGAGGAAAAAGGCGGGAAAGATAGAAGGGGAAAGTATTGTAGACTCTATAAAAGGCAAGATAAGCCTCATTTTGTAGAGGTTGGTCGGTTGGTGATTCGAACAAAAGGGAGAGAAAAAAGACTCATCAAAGGCAAGAAAAAGAGATCTTGTAATAGAATTATCTGAGGCTCATGATCCTTCATCTGTCCAGCTATTTAACGGAAGAAAACCGAGCTCATTTCGGAAATCATAATAAAACAGAGATACTCATCATTTGCTGTCATTTTATTTATTATTTGATGATTGTCTTTGTGACTGGAAAAGGGTGGTGAAAAACCCCCTCTACAAGTATAACATAGCATTTTGTAAGTTACTTATTTTAATATTTTATAATAGGGTTAATTGCGGCAAAAATACCCAACCTTTGTCAATATTCTCCGATAGGTACCCAACCTCAATAAACGTAGGCAAAAGTACCCAACGTCACACTTTTATCGCCGATCACCAAACTTTCAGTTTAAATTAAGTTTGAACCGTATTTGATACAATTATTTGTTTTAATCATGTCTTAGTTTCGTATATGTTATATGTCTTCAAAAATCATATCATGCCTTAATTTTAACATTAAAATGCCCATGATATTATATACAATAATGTTTTAGTTTCAAAATTTTAATATAATCTATTCAAAATTTATAAATTATTCCTGTAAGAAAAAAAATATTTTTTTATAAAAACATATTTTATAAAATTATTTGATTATATTTAACACATGTAAAAAAATAAAAATAAAAATATGTGCCACGGGAAAGATTTTCTTTTTAAATAAATTAAAATTAATAATTTTAAGTAATTATCTGATTATTTAAAAAAAAAAAACGTATTTGTTTATAAGTACATATTTTATAAAATTATTTGATCATGTTTGATATACGTAAAAAAATAAAAACATATTGGCTAACGGGAAAGAAAAAATTAATTTTTTTAATGCCTCGTGGCGGCAAAAGTACCTAACCTTTGGCCGCATAGCGGCAAAAGTACCCAATCTTTGACCACATGGCATTCCACATGAGACAGCCTAACGGCCACGTAGGCAGTGTCTAACGGCGTTAGTTGGTCGGCGACAAAAGTGTGACGTTGGGTACTTTTGCCTACGTTTATTGAGGTTGGGTACCTATCGAAGAATATTGACAAAGGTTGGGTATTTTTGCCGCAATTAACCCTTTATAATATTAAATGGCTATGGCCATGGTGGTTGAATTAAATTATTTAAATTTTAAATTAGTCTTTTCGTGATTGAGCTATTAGCTGGCAGGAAGCAGGAAAAAGAAAAGAAAAGAAAAGAAAAAGTTTGAAAAGAAACAAATCACTATATAATATATCAAGTGCAAAAATAATTGTATCTCTATCGACCACGGAAAAAATGGGCTCGGAAACTCCTAATGTACTTCCGATGATTGACTTCTCGTCTCAGTCACTGAAGCCCAACTCACTAGAATGGGATCGCGTGCGGTCCCAAGTTTTTGAAGCCATCCAGGAGTACGGCTGCTTCGAGGCGGTGTTTGACAAGTTTCCGGCAGAGAGCCGAAAGGAGGTTTTCAAGAGCCTGAAAGAGGTGTTCGAACTTCCGGTGCCGACGAAGAAACAGTACAGTTGGGAAAAAGAGAAACCCTTTCACGGCTATGTCGGCCTCTACCCGGAGTCGCCGCTTTACGAGGCCATCGGCATTATGTACTCCGACGATATCCGGAATATCGAAAGGGCCGCCAATGACTTCTGGCCCGAAAAGGGAAACCCTAGTTATTGGTACCAAACTCACAGATTATTCTTTTTTTTTTTTTTTTTTAATGTGCGGTAAAGTGAGTGTTTCTTAATTCTTTTTACGTTTAAGTATGGGTTAACTTATTCTCCGGGAACACAATTCTGGTGAATTTCTTATCCGGCAAAAAAAAAAAAAAAAACGGAAATTCTATTTCCCAAAAATGAAACGGAATCGGTTTTTTTTTTAGAATATGTCTATTTCTTAAAATATATTTTTTGTGTATATAAATTTATTTTTTATATAGAGAATCGTACACAAAATTTATTTTCCATAACGTAAATCAGAAATGACACCGCTAGTCGACCAGCAAGTATGTATAAATCAAACCTATTAGTTCAAATACTCAACAAATACAACGCTATTTTTATCGACGTTCTCGTTCAAAACTCTACGCTAGAACCCGGAGATCGATATATGTCGAATGTATAGCATACCTGAAAAGGGTGGGTACTTTTTGAAATTTGTTAAAAGTTTTGGGGTTTGACAGCAAAGCTATGCACACCTTCGTGATGAATCTGTCGGAGTTGGATAAAACGGTGAGGAAGATGATTCTGCAGAGCTTGGGGCTTGAGAAGTACATGGAAGAACACATGGACTCCACGTACTACGTGCTTCGGACCATGGGCTACAGAGCTCCCAAACTCACCGAGACTGTGCTGGGCTTGAACGCCCACACAGACAAGAACATCGTCACCATCTTGTGCCAGAACCAAATCAACGGCGTCGAGTTTCAGACCAAAGGTGGCGAATGGATCACCTTTCAGCCCTCGTCCCCGGACTCTTATGTCGTTTTGGCCGGTGACTCTTTCTACGTAAGTTTTCTGTAATCGACCGTCATATTTTCGGTTGGGTCAGGGTTTTTCAATTTTTTTTATACGTCATACAGCTCAAACTCTGCAGTTAATTAAAACGGCACCCTATAATGATTAATCTTTAGATAGTAATTAGTACGATTATTACAGTAGTAAAACACATGGTGGCGGAATTACCCTTGTAATATTTATGGTCCAAAGCTTAAATCTTGATTCCGCTCCAAAGCTATTACGCTTGAATTCATGCTTTTCAATTTTTTTTCCAGCCATTTTTGTTGAAAATGTTTGACACGTCATTACGCTAGTTAATACTCTAATTCGTAAAGTATAAACTCAAATGTTACGAAAGGACCAATATGAGTGTTTTATAACATTATTGGTGATGTGACAATATTGATAGGCATGGTCAAACGGGCACCTCCGTTCGTCGTGGCATCGAGTTATGATGACGGGAAACGAAGCGAGGTACACTGCAGGATTGTTCTCCGTCCCGAAGCCTGGCTACAAAGTGCAGGCTCCTGAAGAGATGGTAGACGAGGAACACCCTTTGCTCTTTAAGCCCTATGACCATGCTGAGTTCCTCAAGTTCTATATTACTCCTGCCGGTCAAGCCACCGACTTTCCGCTTCAGGCCTACTGCGGCGTCTGATCGCTGCTGGTCTCTCACCTTTGCCTCAATTATGCCAAGTGTGTTGGTGTATTGTTGTAATAAGGAGTAGGTACTACTACTGATAAATAAATAAATAATGGGGCAAAAAGACTATCTATTGTACTTGAGAAGATCCATGGCAATGATCGTAATCTCAGGAAACACTGGCGGAATTAGGATTGAAAATATAGAGACATGGTTCCGAATAATCTCATACAATCTAACCGGGTAGAAAATATAGATTATAATTTTAGGGACTTTATTTATTTTATAAAGCTTCAAGGCTGGTAATCGTGGTGGGAGGTCCGTAATCATTGAAAGTTGACAGCATACACACAAACATTTAATCCTTAGATATTGGTAGTTCTGTATAATTGCACATGGGTGTAAATTTCTCAAAATTTACAGTTAAATTATGGTCCGCAGTAAATTCTAATTTGAGAATATATGTCACATAAAAAGAAACTTGGCTCTGTATTGCCCAACTTTCGAACTACTTAGGTATAAATGCCGCCATTAACCTTAGATTTTAAGTAATTTAAAATGCATGACAAAAAATTCTAAGTCTAATTGTTTTGTAAATGTTTCCTCGTAGCTCGTTGGAATGATATTGATGATGTTAATTGTTAGGGTACAAGACGATTGTGCTCAAAGTTGCCCTAATTGCAGCAGCGAAAAGTGAAAACCAAGATATTGAAGGAACAAGATTTAAGATCGTATTGCTCATTATCATTTGATTGCAGAAGGATGAGTATTTAGTGATACAAAGCCAACAAATAAATAAATAAAATGTTCATGCGTAACCTCGACGGGTTTATTTATATATGTATCCAACAGTTGGTGTAATTGATGTATATTCCAAAATTTTCAGTGCTGTTATTATTTTCAATCAATCTAGTTGTTTAATATATATTTAATTTCTAGTGTATATAAGACTTAGATGTCGACTCTATTTATCGACTTTGCTAAAATTAAAAAACGAAGATCCGTTTTTTTGACTAAAAATCAATTGTACAAAAAACTCTACTAAGGACCACAATTTAGTTATGGATTTGGTTTTGGATTAGTTGAACTCTACACTTTTAGTAAAAACATATATACTTATGAAATTTTTATTTTTCTGTCAATAGTACTTTTCACTTTTCTATTTGTATAAACTAGTTCATAAAAGATGTTTATTGCTCATCCCAAAAATAAGTGTTTTGATGAAAGATTGCGTGTCTTCCATTGATGACGTTCACCGTATATAAAAATTTCTTGTTCCGGTTCTAAAAAACATGTAGTCGAAGTGGTTGACTGAAAAACGATATTTAATATTGAAAAATTAAAAATTTAAAACTACATGCTAATTAAGCCTTATATGGATCCATTAGTCTTCTATATGTTGTACGAGAAGTTGTACGGGAGTAAAGAGTTGAGAATTAAAAAGAAAAAAGTCGAGCTATGCTTGCAAATAGCGAGTTCATCGTTTTTCCTATAGAGCGGATCTTTATCACATATACTATTGGTTCCAATGAAATAGATCTGCCAAAAAGAAAACTCAGAAGAAAAAATTAAAGGAAGAAGAAAGCTTTGGGAGAATTTTCTTTGATTGATAATCGAAGGCAAAATAGTAACAGAAAATAAACACTAAACACTAGTATTTATAAGGGACCAGAAAACGAAACCCTAGCTAAACTTCCTAAAATAAACTTAATCAAATCTTCTACATTTACATTCGAATCCTAACAGAATCAAGAAACCAAATCAAATCAAATCTCGAAACTTGCTCCTCAAGTTTAGAACCTTCTGGAATGGGTTCCGCTGACTTCTGGTCTTCTGTTTCTAGCAGAGCTGCTAGGGTGCATTTTTGCCTGGGGCATTCCTGGTAGGGGCTCTTCTGCTAGGGAGCCACTGTTGGATCCCAATTCACGGATCTGCAAAGAACACGAATAACACCAAAAGAAATCGAACCAAAAATAAAGGACACAAGCTTTTGGGAGAAGAAATTCTCTTGATTAATAATCGAAGGCAATATACAAGGAGATAAACTCGAAATTCTAATGGACTCTACACTCTATTACAAAGTGTACATGCTAGGTAAATTTATAGCCTCACATAGGCGAAACCCTAGCTAACCAAATCGCACAAAATCAGGAAACTACCCTAAATAATCCTATCAAATCTTTGACTTGATTTTTGCTTGTTCCTCAAGCTACGCGCTTTCCTTGCTGGGTAGTTGCTGACTTTCCCTTTCCTGCCCGGACAGCTTCTCTGTCCCCGAGCTGGCCTTCTCGTCTGCCCCTGGCCGGGCTTGCCTTCTATCCGGACGTTTTGCTCGTGTTCACCCGAGCTGGGCTGAACAGCTGTCCGTCTTCTGTTCTGGTCGGAACCCGGGCTGACTCCTCGCAAGTGTTTCTGCCCGTCCTGGGTTCTGGTCGTCATCCGGACTAAGTCAAGCTTAAGCTCACAGCCACTTCTGCCCGAGGGCACTCCTGGTAGGGGCATTTCTGCTCGGGCGCTTCTCTACTAGGGGAAGCTCTGGTGGGAGATCTCTGGTGGGGAAATTCCTGGTGGGGAAATCTTTGATAGGGGTTGTTGAGCCAGGTCAAACTTAAACTCACATTCTCCCCCGTAAGCCTAACTTGGGTCGAGGTTCTTCACCCCGAGCAGTTCTCTCATCTCCGCGAACTTAACTCTTGCTAGAGCCTTGGTAAGTATGTCTGCACGCTGCTCCCTTGTGCTGGCAAACTCCACGATGATCTTCTGCTTCTCCACACACTCGCGAATATAATGATACCGAGTGTCTATGTGTTGGCTCCGACCATGAAACACTGGGTTCTTCATCAGTGCTATTGCGGACTTGTTGTCCACGTAGAAAGTAACTGGCTTCTGCTCAGCTCCAGTCACTTCACTCAGTATCCCCTTTGACCATATAGCTTGACACGTTGCTGCGGTTGCTGCCATGAATTCCACTTCACATGAGGATAGAGCTACTGTCTTCTGCTTTTGAGACAACCAGGTGATCAGGTTCTCGTTGGGGTAGAACGCCATCACTCCGGTACTCATCCTATCATCAATGTCACCGGCCAATTCACTATCAGTGAAGCCGACTAGATCTTCTGCTCACCTGCCTCTTCCATATTGGACCCCTAGTTTGCCATTCCCTTCACGTAGCGTAAAATATGCTTCACGGTCTGCTGGTGTGCGCTCGTGGGCTTCTCCATATAACGACTGACTATCCCAACTGCATGAGAAATGTCTGGTCGGGTGTGAGTAAGATACCTCAGGCACCCGATCACGCGTTTGTACTCCGTGGGATCCACTTCTCTTGCTTCGGCATCCTTCCCGAGCTGCAGCTTCGCCTCCATTAGGTCTTTGCTCGGGTTGCAATCTGCCATCTCGAACTGCTTAAGGATCTTCTTCACGTAGGCCAACTGCTTCAGCGTTATGCAGTCTTTCTTCTGGTCCACCTCGATGCCAAGGTAGTACGAAAGTAATCCGAAGTCAGTCATCTCGAATTCGGCCATCATTTGTTTCTTGAATGCTTCTATGCCTCCTGCCTCGGCTCTAAGGAATTTCTTGACAACAGTGGTTTTATCCACCTTGTCTCCTAGCGAGCGGATATTGGTCACAATGGACGTGAGTTTCATGGCCAAGTCGTCAATTGACTCGCCGTCTCTCATCCGAAGAAACTTGAATTCACTTTTCAAGGTTTGGACTTTTGCGTCTCGGACGCGATCCGCACCCATGTGCATGGTCTTTAGCGTCTCCCATGCCTCCTTTGCGGAATGCTTCTCGGCAATCATGAGAAAGACGTCTTCCGGAACTCATTGGTAGATGGCGGCAAGTGCCATCCTCTCCTTGCGCTCTTCGACATCGCTGCCTTCTACAGCCTCCCAGACTCCTTGCGCCTGCAGATTCACCCGCATCTTCAATGCCCACACCGAGTAATTGCTCTTCGTGAGCATCGGATAATGGAGCGGCACATTCCCTTCCTTTGATCCGATCTTCGTCGCCCTCGTCAACTCTCCTCCGGTGGACTCACTTGGTGACGACATCTTCTTTGGCACCTTGGCTCTGATAGCAATTGTCGGTTCCAATGAAATAGATCTACCAAAAAGAAAACTGAGAAGAACAAAATAAAGGAAGAAGAAAGCTTTGGGAGAATTTTCTTTGATTGATAATCGAAGGCAAAATACAATAATGGAGTTACAGAAAATAAACACTAACACTAGTATTTATAGGGGACCAGAAAACGAAACCCTAGCTAAACTTCCTAAAATAAACTCAATCAAATCTTCTACATTTACATTCGAATCCTAGATAACAGAATCAGGAAACTAAATCAAATCAAATCTCCAAACCTGCTCCTTAGGTTTGGAACCTTATGGAATGGGTACCGCTGACTTCTGGTCGTATGTTTCTAGTAGAGCTGCTAGGGTGCATTTCTGCCCGAGGCATTCCTGGTAGGGGCTCTTCTGCTAGGGAGCCACTTCTGCGCGGGGACACTCCTGGTAGGGGCATTTATGCTCAGGCCCTTCTCTGCTAGGGGAAGCTCTGGTAAGGAGATCTCTGGTGGGGAAATTCCTGGTGGGGAAATCTCTGCTAGGTGTTGTTGAGCCAAGTCAAGCTTAAACTCACATATACTAATATAAAAAAAATAACAATAAAAAAATAAAATATAGTAAAAACAACATGCTAAAAACTTAAAAATAACATATAGTTAAAAAATAGGAACTGGGATAAAAAACCGGGATTTTATTTTGTCTCGATTTCGGTTTCCGATTCTGAACACCGAGAACCGGGACGTCCCGGTTCCCTGTTATAAGTTAAATTTCCCGCATTCTATGAAAAACAGGTCCAAGCCCGAGACAAAAGCCAGGAAACGGATACGATCTTAAGAACCCAATTGTTGCAATAAAAGTTACAGAAATCACATCCAATTCTTCCAGAGCACGGATTCATCTCTCCTAGGGAGTCTCGACGGCAAAACCAACATCAGAACTCCCCAATTAAAACATAATTGCGCCTTCTATAATAGGTTATTTCGATTTTTTTTTTACAGGATTTATTAAAATATTAAACTAAAGACTTAATTAAAGTCTTAAACTTAATTAAAAATTTAAAACGATAACTTATTAAAACCAATTAAAAATAGGTGCCTGCATGAGTTCTCATCCAATACGTCTCACAAGAAGCTCCAAAATAGCAATGGCTTTTCTTCTCACTGATTGGGCAATGCAATCTTAGTCACAATCAAATGTACCAAGTTTGAAGCGTACGTCCAGGTTCAATGTACCACAATGAAACCCTCTAATCTAATACAAAACATATAAACAAAAATTTAGAAACCAAATCACCAGTTCTTTAAGAAAAACAAAACATATAAACATGGAAGCAGTACTATCCTCAGAGCCGAGTCATCTTGAGCGACCCTTCGTGCAGGCCCCAGAGCACAGGCCAAAGCTGATTGCTAACGAAGCTCAGGGAATTCCGTCAATCGACCTCGCAAATGGCGGCATCGACGACGTTCGGGTGGTGAGAGAGATAGGCGAGGCGTGCAGGGAGTGGGGGTTCTTCCAGGTAGTCAACCACGGCGTGTCGGGGGACACACGGCGGAGGGTGGAGGCGGCAGCACGGGAGTTCTTCGGGATGGCGGCGGAGGAGAAGCGGCGCGTGAGGAGGGACAGCGTGAGGGTGTTGGGGTACTATGACGAGGAGAACACGAAGAACGTCAGGGACTGGAAGGAGGTTTTCGACTTCACTGTTGAGGACCCCACCCTCATCCCCGCCTTGCCAGAGATCGGGGACAGCGAGGTCCAAGAGTGGACCAATCAGTGGCCAGAAACGCCCGTTTGGCTGAGGTGACGTTAGATGCGATGACTATTATTAAAACGTGTATTCATGACCGGTCCTGAGTTTTAACATGCCTAGGCAAAATAAAATTTTGAGCTCTTGGCAAAAACACAATCAAATATCAAAGAAAAAGACCACTTAAATTTATATAATATACGTGCTATCATCAAATATGACTAGCAGAGCGTTTTTGAGATGGAAATTTTTTTGAGCGTTTTTGGAAATTGATTTTCATACATACCTGCATAATATTAGAGCATACATTTAGGCCGAATCGTGCATCGATTCGAGATGAATGCGCGAGGCACCGGCTTATATGTGCATGGTAAATGGCTCACATTGAAAAGAAAGAGTTAAATAGTTTTGTGAAAAAAGACATTATTTATGCACTGTGAGCAATATGTTACATCACATCTATTGACTTGATCTTCCTGACATCAATGGTCAACGCGTTAACCAGGGAGTCCTGTGAAGAGTACGCTCAAGAGGTCCAGAAAGTTTCCATGAAGCTGATGGAATTCATTGCCCTGAGCTTAGGGTTACCAGCAAACAGGTTTAGTGGCTTCTTCAGGGACCAAACCAGCTTTGTGAGGCTCAACCACTACCCTCCCTGCCCAATCCCTCACCTGGCTCTTGGGGTAGGCCGCCACACAGACGCCGGTGCGCTGACCGTTCTCGCTCAGGACGACGTCGGAGGCCTTGAAGTGCGGCGGAAGTTCGACGGGGAATGGGTCCGGGTCAAACCTACTCCAGATGCTTACATAGTCAATGTCGGTGACATGATTCAGGTAGTGGATCACACAACCTTCGTAACAAAAGAAGCTGATCATTTATATACAAGCTAAATAGAATAAATCGTTCAAGATCGCAGTACAAGCATTTGAATTATATCCGTGGCCGGTCCTGAGTTCGAAGCGGGCCTAAGAGAGGAATAGTTTTAAGACTTGTGTCGAAATGGTTTGATTTTGAAGTCCTAAACTAAAAAATAATATTAGTTTTAAAGTTCATTTTAGGACCTCCCTTCGAGCCGGTCATGATTATTGCATAAGATTGTGGTAATCAGTCATTTTTGAGATGATCATGTGATCTGAATTAAGCATGCTCTAATATTGAACGGTGAACTTGTAAATTAGCTCAGGCACGTAGGTCCTCAGAGCGTAATATGAGGGTTTCAACCTAAATCCTAGAGGTCAAACCAGGTCTATCCTAGAGGTCAAACCAGGTCTAAACCCTTATCCGGATTTAAGTTGATAGAGGTTCGAAGTTCGGATTTAGTAAATCTCAAGTAAATAGACAAAAGCATTATAGCTAGCTTTTTATGTTTTGCTTAGTTAAAAAGTTTGTACCAATTGAAATTTTGTGGATAGCGTTCTCTTGCTCTTGAAGGAAATTCGCTTTTCGTGCATTTTTGGTTTATAAGAAGTGTTTGGAATTTACGGTGGGGGTGAATTCCGTTTGGCATATTGATTTGTGTTCGGTTTTGTTTGATCCTATCATTTTGCTATTTGCTCTTTAATTTTCTTACATGTCAGCCTTATTGAGGTATCAAGCGCTTCCATGGTGAGGCTTTTAGGTAATGAACTGACAATGAGAGTGCTTAATCTGCATCGTCAGGTTTGGAGCAACGAAAGATACGAGAGCGTGGAGCATAGAGTGATGGTGAACTCCGAGAAAGAGAGGTTTTCAATCCCTTTCTTCCTCAACCCGTCGCACTACACGATGGTGGAGCCCTTGGAGGAGCTGACGAGAGAGCACAATCCGGCGAAATATCGCGCTTACAATTGGGGCAAGTTCTTCGTCACCCGAAAGGGCAGTAATTTAAGGAAACTTGACGTCGAAAACATCCAAATTCGCCATTTCAAGATACACTGATGACCGAGGACATGAAGTACTTACTTCATATAAAGTTGATGTGCAAGTCTGTTAGAGCGATAATTAAAAAAAAAAAAGACCATATAGTACGTACTTTTATGCATTTAAAAAAAATATGTCACAAACTTAAGCTTACTTCAAAGTACTTATTTGGCATAGAAATCGAAGATCTACGATTTTATGTTTGAAAGTTTTTTTTTTTTTTTCAAACTCAGCTTTGAAAATAATAGACTTAACTTCAAAGATTCAGAAAATACTTAATTCACTTTAGAGCCATCTTTCATCACTGTCCATGCTAATGTTGCAAAATTTCAGACATGAAAATTGTAGTTTATTTTCTCTTCTACATAATTAAGCACACAAATAAATGCTATTTTGGATTTAAAATAACCGGTTTATGGTTAAAACAGGGGTATAATACGGGATGCATTCCGTCGACTAATTTCGTTATCCCTAGAAATTTCATGCCCACTTGCCGACGTATTTCGTCTAGCGAATGTAAAATATGTCTTGAGTAAATATACAAAATTTAATAGGTCGACATAAATCATCGCGCTTTTGTATCTTTTTCATAATTAACTTGATAATTTTGAGACCAAATTAGGTCGTTTAAGTGCTAAAAAAGAATGATATTGGGTGCGTTTGGTTCAGCTTAAAAAGACATGTTTTTGTTTTTAAAATAAACTAAACTACATTTTTTAGTGTTTGGTAAAACTGTTGTTACAAAAAATCCAAAAGCAATTCTGGATTTTTGTACATGGGTCGTAAAAGCTAGGATTCATAGCTTTTGAGTTTTTCTAAAAACAAAACTAAGGTTTTTAGTTTATTTTAGTATTTTTACCCTCATATATTTATTTTACCAAACGCTAAATCAACTTTTGTTACCAACAACAACTGTTTTTTAAATAATTTACCAAATACCTGTCAGTTTTGTTTTTAATCCACTTAAAATGACTTTAGATACTTTTGCTATTATTATTGACATTGAATTTATATTACTCGAATTAATCATCAAATCTTAGATATTTATGCTAGGATTATCCCTTATTTTTTATTAGGGGTATCAACTGTAAAAGTGGTAAAAGTTAGGGCAAGTATGCAAGCATGTAGCTAAAACGATTTAATATCAGCATAAGTAATCAAAGTTTGCCAAACCGAGGCATGTACAAATTTCATCCACTCCAACCTAATGCCCGTTAAGTGTATGCCACGTCATTGCCATGTGTCTAACCCTAAGCGACAACGTTTTGAACACGTGTACCAATCCGGATTGACACGTCATAATAAATAATTTTTATATATATAGTTATGAAGAGTGATTACCACAGTTAAATTTTTTTAAATAAAACAATTATTTATTATGACGTGTCAATCCGGATTGGTACACGTGTTCAAAACGTTGTCGCTTAGGGTTACACACATGGCAATGACGTGACATACACTTATAACGGGCGTAAGAATGGAATTTGTACACGCCACGGTTTGATAAACTTTGGTTACCTTTACCGATATTAAATCGCTTTGGTTATATGTTTGCACACTTAGCCCAATTTTAGCTACTTTTGCCGCTAATACCCCTTTTTATTAAATACTGTTACGCGGTTGTTGGAGTTGTTGGAATAAAATATCCACTATAATTGTTTTTAAAGTACTGTAATTTCAATTATTGTACTACTGCCAAATACCATGTGTCAATTATTGATTATAATTACTAATTTAGACTCGGATTATATATCAAAAAAAAAAGAAAAAAGATACGCTTCATCACAATGATCGAATTTTTATCATCCATCACAAAACAAAACAAAAAAAACCCTGCTCCACTCAACTTACAATATATGTGAGAAAAAAAAAACCGAAGAACAGTAACTATCCTAAAAAGTTTTAAACATGCCAGTGAGTTTAAGTTTGACTTGGCTCAACAACCCCAAACAGGATTGTCCCCTACCAGAATGAGACCCGAGCAGAAATGTTCCCCACCAAAAATCTCCTGACCATAAATGTCCCCTAACGGAAATAGGCCCGAGTAGGAAGGCTCAACGTACCCTAGCAGGTCTGCCAGGGACAATCGCGAGGAGTCAACTGGAAGCTATTCGATGAAGTTGCCAAACTTGAGGAGCAAGTTTGGAGATTTGATTTGATTTGATTTCCTAGTTCTGTTAGGAAACATGAGTAATTTTAGAGATTCGGTTGGATGTATTTTAGGAAGTTTCTGTTAGGGTTAGCGTTTTCTGTTCCCCATACAAATACTAGTGTTAGTGTTTTTTTTTAAACTCCTTTCTTGTAATTTTTCCTTCGACATTAATGAGAGAAAACGTTTCTCCCAAATTTTCCTTCTTTCTTGTTCCTTGTTTTTCGTGTGTTTTTTGGCAGATTTATTCCTATTGGAATCAACATTTGGTATCTGAGCAAGTTGCCAAAGAATATGTCGTCACCAAGCGATTCCACAGGATCGAGGATAGTTTACGACGACGAAGATCGGATCAAAGGAAGGAAACACGACGCTCCATTATCCGATGCTCACGAAGAGCAATTACTCGGTATGGGCGTTGAAGATGCGGGTGAACCGGCGGACGCAATGAGTCTAGGAGGCCGTAGAAGGCGGGGATGTCGAAGGGCGCAAGGAAAGGATGCCATTCCTCGCCATCTATGAAGGAGTTCCGGAAGACGTCATTCTCATGATCGCCGAGAAGAATTCTGCAAAAGAGGCGTGTGCGACTCTAAAAACCACACACATGGGTGCAGACCGCGTTTGAGACGCAAAAGTCCAAACCTTGAAAAGTGAATTCGAGAATCATCGGATGAGGGACAGCGAGTCGATTGACGACTTTGCCATGAAACTCACGCCCATTGTCACAGGTATATGCTCGCTAGGAGACAAGGTGGATGAAATATGCAAATGGTGACATCAGTCGAGCAGTTCGGCGATCTCAAGACCATGACAGTCGAGGAGGTTGTTAGTCGCCTCAAAGCCCACGTGGAGAGACTTCGGGGTTACGGTGAAAGAGAAGAGGAGAAGCACCATGAAGAATAGGTGTCGAGACAGAAGAAAAGCAGAGGAGCCAATTTTTCTTCCAGTTCCTCAGGATGGAGTAGCTACGGTGGAGACAGTCGAGGACGTGGTAGAGGTCGTCAACGAGGGCGAGGTTGGGACACGTGATGTTGAGCCAGTGGTGAACCCCGTCAGGAAAGCACGACCAGGAGAGATAAGAGCACAGTGAAGTGCTGTAATTTTAAAAGCTCAGGCCCATTGTCTTAGAGTGCCGTAGCAGGAACTAAGGCGAGGAAGCGAATCTGATAAGATGCAATGAAGACGAGCCGATGTTGATGTTCGCCGAATAAAAGGTGAGCCTGGACGTAAAAGAAGACGAATAGACGATCCTTGTAGGAGAAAGAGAGAAAACCTGCTCGAAGAGCAGAGAGCAGACCTGTACGGAGAGCAGATAGCGAACCTTTGGAACCCAAGCAGAGAGCAAAGAGTAGAGAGCATAGAGTAGACCTGCTCGGAGAAGATGACCACCGAGACGGTGTTCCTGATCGAGGACAAGGTTATTGCAAACGTCCACGTAGAATGAGAGAAGAAAGTTTGTACGGATGTCTGGTACATAGACAATGGCGCTAGAAACCACATGACAGGAGACCGAGCTAAATTTAAACAGCTCGATGAGAAGATCACGGGGAGCGTGAAGTTCGGCAATGGCTCAATCGTCGAAATCAAGTGTACTACATCCTAAATCTGAAGAGTAACATCATCAGCCTCGAACAGATGACGGAGATCGACAACACAGTGGTGATGTCTGGCCCCTATCTGAAGATGTGGAACCTAAATGGCAACCTGCTGATGAAGATGAAGAGAATGCCGAATAGGTTGTACAAGATTCTCCTATAGACAGACCAGCCTGTCATCCTAATGACGTCCCTAGCAGACCCAACTTGGTTGTGGGATGCAAGACTTGGGCACGTAAACTTTTACGCGCTCAAGATGATGGGAGAGAAGGAGATGGCTGTTAGGGTTCCCAATACTGAACACCCCAACCAACTATGTGAATGCTGCTTGGTCGCGAAACACGCTAGGGTGAATTTTTTTTCAAGGCTAAATTCCGAGCAGAACGACTCCTCCAACTAGTGCATGCGGACCACTGTGGTCCAATCACCTCAGCCACCCTAGCAGTAATCAAGTACTTACTACTACTTGTTGATGACTACAGTCGCTGAATGTCAGTCTATACAATCAAGGAGAAGAGTAGAGCTTTTGAAGTCTTCAAGAAGTTCAAAAGACTCGTGGAGAATGGGTCATAACACAATATGAAGATCTTGAAAACAGATAGAGGTGGAGAATTCACATCTTAGCAATTCGGAGAGTTCTGCGTTGAAGAAGGATTTGAGCGCCACCTGACCGCATCGTACATTCCCCTGCAGAGCGGTGTGGTGGAGATTCAAAACCGGACAGTGATGGATACAGCAAGGAGTTTGCTGAAGAGTATGCAAGTCCCGGCGAGGTTTTGGGGAGAAGCAGTTAGACACGCAGTCTACTTGCTGAACCGTTTGCTAACAAAGACGCTAGGAGAGCGCACCCTCTACAAGGCGTGGAATGAGAAGAAACCCCATCTGGAGCATTTGAGAGTGTTTGGGTGTACTGCACATGTGAAGATTGTGGGCCCTTATCTCAAGAAGCTCAATGACAAGAGTCAGACGATGGTGTACCATCGCGTCGAGGACGGAAGCAAGGCACACTGACTCTTTAACCCCCGACGCGGCAAGATCCAGGTGAGCAGAGACGCCGTGTTCGAAGAAAAGAAAAAGTGGGATCAACACGATGAGAACAGTGACCCCGAAGATAACTCAGTTGAGTTCAAAGTAGAAGAAGACGTTGCCGAGCAGGAAAGGTCAGCAACACCCACTCTAGGTACCCCCACCAACTTATCCAGTCCGGGTACCTACACCAGCTCATCTTGTCTGGGTACACCCAGCACGACCAACTCGAGCATGTCCAACCCATCCAGCTCGGGTGGTTCCTAAATCAAGGATGGCTTAAAGGGATTTCGTCCCCTAGCACAAGTCTATGAAGAGGCTCAAGAAGTGGAGATGAACTTAGAAGAATTATCCTACTATGCGCCGAGGAGCCAGCCAGCTAGCGACAGGCAGCAACCGAGCTGGATTGGCAGGAGGCAATGCGGAAAGAGCTAAAGTTTATAGAGAAGAACAAGACATGTGAGCTTACCGACCTTCCTAAAGGTCATAAGCCCACTGGTCTGAAGTGGGTGTACAAGCTGAAGAAGCACACCGATGGGAATTTCCTAAAGCATAAGGCGAGGTTAGTAGCAAAAGGATACGTGCAGAAGCAAGGAGTCGACTTCGAAGAAGTCTTTGCTTTAGTACTGGACACGATCAGAAAAAGATCCTAGCCCAAGCAACTCGTCGAGGTTGGGAGATTCACCACCTGGATGTTGAATCGGCATTCCTGAAGGTTTTGGCGTTAATGGCAAGGAACACAACGTGTACAAACTCTCCAAGGCACGTTACGGGCTACGTCAAGCTCTAAGGGCGTGGAACATACGCCTCGACAAGAGCATGAAGAGTCTTAAGTTCACGAAGTGCTCCAAGGAGCAAGAAGTGTACACCATGAGCAAGGGAGAAGAAATCCTGATCGTCGGAGTATATGTTGATGGCCTAATAGTCACTGGATCTAAAACATGAGGCGTGAAAGGATTCAAGAAGCAGATTATGGCCGAATTTGAGATGAGTGACCTCGGATTACTTTCCTACTACCTCGGCATCGAGGTGGACCAGAAAAATGACTACATCACGCTGAAGCAGTCGGCCTACACGAAGAAGATCCTTAAGCAGTTCGAGATGGCGGACTGTAACCTGAGCAAGTATTCAATGGAAGCGAAGTTTTCACTCGGCAAGGATATTGAAGGAAGAGCTGTGGATCCGACAGAGTATAGACGTGCTATCGGGTGTCTCAGGTATCTTACCCACACCCGACCAGACATCTCTCATGCAGTTGGGATAGTGAGTCGTTACATGGAGAAGCCCACGAGCGCTCACCAACAGGTTGTGAAGCATATTTTGCGCTACGTAAAGGGAACGACAGACTACGGGATCCAGTACGGAAGAGGCAGTGGAGCAGAAGAACTAATCAGGTTCACTGATAGTTCCTTAGCCGGTGACATTGCTGATAGGAAGAGCACCAGAGGGATGGCGTTCTACCTCAATGATAATCTAATCACCTGGCAGTCTCGAAAGTATAAGATTATGGCTGTATCTTCTTGTGAAGCCGAATTCATGGCAGCGACGGGAGTAGCATGCCAAGAATTGTGGCTAAAAAGCTTACTCAGTGAAGTGACCGGACCCAGCAGAAGACAGTTAATCTCTACATGGACAACAAGTCCTCAATAGCACTGATGAAGAACCCAGTGTTTCATGGACGCAATAAACACATTGACACTCGATTTCATTTTATTCGCGAATGTGTGGAGAAGCGGAGGTAATCGTGGAGTTTGTCAGCACAAGGGAGCAGCGTGCAATCATACTCACAAAGGCTCTAGCAAGAGTCAAGTTCGCGGAGATGAGAAAGCTGCTTGGGGTGAAGAACCTCGACCTAAGTCAAACTTACGGGGGAGAATGTGAGTTTAAACCCGACTTGGCTCAACAACCCCTAGCAGAATTGTCCCCTACAAGAATGGGACCCGAGCAGAAATGTTTCCCACCAGGAATGTCCCCAAGCACAAATGGGACCAAGCAGACTAGCTCAACATACCCTAGTAGGTCTGCTAGGGAAAATCGCGAGAAGTCAACTGGAAGCTATTCTAGGAAGGTGCCAAACTTGAGGAGCAAGTTTGGGAATTAGATTTAATTTTGTTTCCTATTTCTGTTAGGAAACATGAATAATTGTAAAGATTCAGTTGGATGTATTTTAGGAAGTTTCTGTTAGGGTTAGCGTTTTCTGTTCCCCTTTAAATACTAGTGTAAGTGTATTTTTTTTGTAACTCCATTCTTGTAATTTTGCCTTCGACGTTAATCAGAGAAAACTTTTCTCCCAAAATTTTCTTCTTTCTTGTTCCTTGTTTTTCGTGTGTTTTTTTGGCAGATGTATTACCATTGGAACCAACACATGTCACTAATAAATGGTCAAATAAAAAAAGTAAAATGAGAACAATATCGCAAATAAATAATGATAGGAAATAAGGCAATCTTGAGCTGTATATAATTCTCTCAGAATTGAGAAAATTCTTGAGAAGAATAAATAATTATAGGAAATAAGGCAATCTTGAGCTGTATAATTCTCTCAGAATTGAGAAAATTCTTGAGAAGAATTGTGTTTTTGCCTAATCACCGGGCTCATACTGGCGCCATATAAATCATTGAAAAAGACTTGTACACTCCCGTCGCTAAAGCACGATGTTTCTAAGCGTGTTAGGTGCTTCCGCTAACTCGACGAGTGGTTTGTCGGGTCTTGGCTAATCAAAATGTTTGTTAAGCAATTCATCCGGAATTGACATAGAAACACCTCGGGCGTCTTTGTCTCTTAATCGAACAAAGCAAAGAGACCCACGCTTTGCTATATATTTGGTATTTAAAAAAAAAACTATATTACGAATACCCCTGCTACTGAACAAAAATGGACTAACTGTGATCCCGATCTATGGTTCGAGCCCTGGGCCGGACCTTGTGGTCGTGTGGGCGGTCAAAGGTGGAGTCAATGAGAATTGACTTATGGTCGTCAAAGTTGGAGGCGAATCCTTCGTCTTCGGCGAGCCTCCGGGCTGTCCTTGGCAATCCTTGATGATTTTCCTTCCTCGACGAGGTAGTAGGCGGCGAGGGAAGACCTGCAAAAAAGAAATAATTGATGCCGCACCCTGTTAGTATAGCAAGGCTGCCTATGTACCTACTCGTAGTTGAGAAGGATCAAGTCATCACATGGTTCGGGATTAGTAGGAAATGGAGGAATAACGAGGTGGTTTGTATTATTATTGGAGCCGATAATGAAGACGCTGGGTGACCTTCGGGTATGACGAATGTATTACCGGAGAGGGTGTCGTAGTAGACGGCGCAGGTGTTGACTGACTCGTGCGGCGAGGGTCATAAACCGGCGAGAGGCAAGCCTTGGACAACGCTAGTCTCAGTATCCCTTCTGAGAGGCAAAGTCGTATGACTCAATCGACCTTTCGGGGTTCATGGCAGGCCTGGGAGCGTCTTCCTTGGCGAAGGAGGGAATCGACTGCTAAACGAGCGGGGAAAATTGCCCAGAGGGAGGAGAGAGCTCAAAATTCTAGTGAGAGAAGTATATTTTAGAGAGATAAGCTCTGACCGAAAGCAATTATGTGTAAAATGAGGAGTTGCCTTCTATTTATAGGTAAAAATGTGGACCTTTTTCCCAGATTTAAAAGAATTAATGGAGAATATTATCCATTAATTGCATGTGGGCTTTGATTTTCTCCAATGGGGCTCATTTTTTATATAGTCTAAAAAATACGCATAACATTAACACCTTGTCGGGCATTGACTTTGATAAATGTTGTGCGCTCCTGAGATTCTTGCGAACGTCTTCATGCTGTTAATTCTCCCTCTAGCTTCCTTTGTCGAGATGATGTGGCACCTCCCGTGAGCGATAGTATTTGGTCTTTGAGCTCTGTCTCTTGGGCCTTTCATTCCGTATTTCATCTAACGGGCTTGGACTTGGACCTATAGGCTTTGACCTTTCTTTGTGGGCTTTGACTTTCCCTCATGGGCTTTGACTTTTACCTTTTGGGCCCATATTTTTAATAGCTCGAAAAATACGCATAACACTTAATAGAAAATTGGTCATACTATTTCTTACTCAGATTTAAGTAGTTATTACTATTATATCAACGGTTATTAGTCAAATAGCACTCAAGCTATTTAAAAATGAGACTCCATAGAGTTAACTTGAAAAAATTATAAAAGTACTAAAAATTTACTTTTTTTTAGAGCATCGGTAGAATTCTTTCACTTTTTCGTTAGTTTTTTTTTTACTATTTCTATCAGTGATGACGTTAACAACGCAAGTCATGATCCTATTGAGGAGATGAACTGATAATTCGAGAGAGATAGTGAGAATGAAAACATGAATTTGCATTGTTAATGTTCCAAGAATCTTTATCTACATCTAGATTATTTTGATGTCCGCGAGTTTAATCGTTTGTATTAATTTGTTTTATTTGTTGTTGACATTGTCGCTGATGATAATAGTCAAAAGAACTGCTAACGGAAAATTGGATAGATTCACTAAAAAGTGAACTTAAGTACTTTTACTATATTTTTTTAAAATTAACTCTATGCCCCATTTCAAAAAAAAAAAAATTAACCAAATAATAAAAAATGAAAGTGGGTCCCACCACATTGATTTCGAAATTTATTTAACTAGTTAAGTAAGTGCCTAAGAAATAAATAAAAGTAGGGTAAACTGCGGCTAATGTACCCAATATTTGTTTTTCTGTGGATTATGTACCCAATGTTTATTTTCGACGGCTAATGTACCCAAACTTTATTCCGTTAGATTTTTTCGCGTTTTACGTCACTTGACCGTCAGCGAGTGATATGTACACTTTTTGTATTATTGACATAACTCACACAATTTTTGTCCAAATTTTATGCACGACCTACGGTTGGAAAGATAAGAGATATATCTACAACTTTGGTATACTAACATTGTTTTTTTTTTTTATCCAATTCCAAGGCATCCACGTGGCGTACAAGTAGACTGCAATTAACAAATGTGAGAAATACTAACAGGAAAACAAACGAAGATACTGGTCAACCCCTCAAAACGTTCCCTGAGTGATATTACCGCCACTTTTAGAGGTACCAACTTTGTTTATAAATAAGATATTTATACCGTAATTAACTTTTCTTATCTTGGCATGAAAACCGAGTCCAGAGGTCCGACCCCAGACGTTATGTGCATAATTTTATATGTAAATGTGGTCATTTAATAATACCACATAAGGTGCAATAATAAAAAATAAAAATAAAAACACAATAAGGACCAATGTATGTCCAACACTTTATTTTATACAAGAATAATTTTTATACACCTTATTTTCAATTTTGCAAAAATGTATCCTGTAATTTTGAGCTAAAATATACCCACGTGTAATTTAATAATAAGAATTTCGTATTTTTAATATTTAATATTTAATCAATATCTTGAAAAGAATGAAATCCCTAAAATTAACTATTGATAATATCTTAGGTTTTTTTTTTTTTGGAAATATATCGTATATTTTCATCAAAATTAAATTGGAGTTATATAATCAAAATACAAATAATGAATTAGGGACAATTTTAGATGTTTAAAAAATTACGATGATAGAAGTAGTGGTGTTAAGTGGGCCGGGGCGGGCCGGCCCGGCCGACAACCCGTTAAGCCCGCATATTAAACGGGGCGGGCTTGACCCTCCCCGTTCAATGTGCGGGGCGGGTTTTGTAAAAGCCATCAAGGCCCACCCCGGCCCATGAACCCGAACCCACAATGTCACGGGGCGGGGCGGGCTTTTACAAGTCGAATTTAGTGGGCTTTTCAGAAATCATAACGGATTGGGTTTTTACGGAGAGCTATACGTTTTTACGAAACTATTTTATTACGAATTTTACAAGATATCGTGGGCCTTTAACGAACAATAATACCTCTATTTTATTTTTTATTTTTTGTATTTGCTCGATATTCGAATACTTATTTTAAAAGTCGAGTAATGTAAATGTAAATAAATTCAATCGCATATTTAGAAATTCAAAGTTCAACATAGTTTTTAGACATTCAAAAATAAGATACATGTGTATATTAGAATTAATGAACGTTTAATTGATTTGTGAATTTCAAGATGTAGAGGTTAAATAGTGATTAGTGAATATGAAAGTGATAAGTGAATAATAAAATTAGAATAAGTGATTTTTAAATAAATTATTGAATATAAAATTAGAATAGTGATTTATGAAAGTGGCTAGTAATTATAAATTGTAAAGTTGAAACTAGTGAATTAAGAAATTATGAAATCGCTCAATGTTGTAATTGATTAATTCATTCTCAAACTAAGATTCAAAAAATGTTCAAATCGATTAGCGAATTTTCAAATTGATTAATAAAGTTAAAATTGTTTAATTGAAAAATTAAAGAGCTACATAGAGTAATTTTTTGAGTAAAATTTCTATAACATTAAAATATTTAGAGTAATATTTTAATATTTTCATTAGTATTAGTATTACAACTTAATAGTTTTTTAATATAAAAATATGGTTTATGTAGGATTTTAAACGGGGCGGGGCGGGTTGGCCACTGGGCGGGTTTATGTGGGCTTCAGGGCGGGCCTAAGAAACCATACACCCAAAACTCAAGCACGTAACACAAGAGATCTAAGCTCGTCGTATTCCAAAAAAAATTATTAAGGTTTGAAACTCATAGAAGAGATCTGTTGGTTCGTAGTTTACGATGGCGCAGACAATGTGTTGCGGGACATGGACGTCGGTGAAAGCTAGTCACCACCATGCTCCCCACCGGCAAAGATAGAAGAGGAAACAAACAAGCTATTCTTTGAAGTGGTCCACGAAAACAAAAAATAAAAAAACTTCGGAGGTTCTTGAGAAAATATCGTAGATGATGTGGTCCTATTCGCAAATCTCTTGCTATTTATATAGAGTTCACGGGGAAAATGGAAAACAAACAGTATTAGTTATTAGGGTTAATTGCGGCAAAAAGACCCAACCTTTGGTCAAATGCTCTGTTGTGTATACAACATTCGTAAATGGCGACAAAAGTACCCAAACTCAGCATTTGGGAGTTGACCGAAAAATTATTCCATGTGACTGTTAGCCTTTCCAACTTGGCATGCCACATGGCACTTGACTGCCACGTGGCATGCCACGTAATTATTATTTTTTAGTAAAAAATATTTTTATTTTTTTAAAATTTATTTTTTATTTTTTTTATTTTTAATAATTTTTTTAATAATAACAAATAATGAATATTTAAATTTAAATATTTTGATAATTATAAAATATTTAATAATAAATTTTATTTAAATATTCATTTTTTGGTTATAATTATTTATTTTTAATAAAGTGGGTACAACGAAATAAAAATCACCGTTCATGGTTCACTTGAACACCATTTCCGATCTGGTTCACACGTCGAATAAAATTGTTTCATATGTTTAATAATAATATCCAATAAACACATACATATTGTTTAAAAATTTAAGACATAATTAAATACACACCACTTATTCAAAAAAAAAGAAGTAGTAGTCATATTTATATTTAACAAAAAAATATTTTTATTTGTTTGCATGATATTTTTTTTGTGTTTTCATTTTATAATAATAATTTTATAATATGTTTTTTTTATATATATATTTTTTTTAAATTGTCATTAAATAATCATATGATTATTATTGGTTATTATTATTATTAAACATATTAACCGATTTTGTTCCACTCGTGAACCGGATCGGAGGCGGAGCTTGAGTGAACCATGAACGGTGAATTTTTTCTTTATTTATTTGATTTTACCCACTTTTCTAAAATGAATAATTATATTTAATAATAATTACCAACAATGAATATTTAATTTAAATATTCATTATTGGTTATTATTGAAAAATAATTTAATTAAAAAAATTATATTTTTTAAATTATTTAAAAAATAATAATTACGTTTCACGCCACGTGGCAAAGGCCAGCAACCACATGGGCTGATTTTCTCGGTCAACTCCCAAATGGCGAGTTTGGGTACTTTTGCCGTCATTTACGAAGTTTGTATACACAGCAGAGCATTTGACCAAAGGTTGGGTCTTTTTGCCGCAATTAACCCGAGTTATTATTTTCCAAATTTTGGAACATGTCTTACGAAGTTTTGATTTTTACCAATTTTTATTACTCGATAATGAATTTTCCCTATTTACATATAAAAGTGGTATTCAAGAAATACCCGATAAGGACCAATACTGATATTTTTAACATTTTTTTATGCAACTATGAGTCATAATTCATAAAAAAAAAAAAAAAAAAATTCAACCAATTTCTATTTATATTATTCTTTTGAATATATGACCCTTCTATGTCATATACTACCTACTAATTTTTATATAAAGAATTTTTTTTGGTATATAGTCATAGTGCTATATGGTAGTTCAAGACTTTATAATACCAGGACTCATATTATATTTATAAATAAACGTGGGTATTCAATAAATACTTAATAAGGATCAAATGCTCTAAACATTTTTTTAATAAAACTATGAGTAACAATCCTATATAAAAATATGTACGACCCTTTCTATTATTATTATTATTATTATTATTATTATTATTATTATTATTATTATTATTATTATTATTATTATTACCATTCTATGTCATATACTAGACTAATTTAAATTTGATAACACAAGAAACTGATTTTATGTCATCAATGACAATAATTTGTGTTATTAAGAATAATTTTTTTTGTCATCAAAACAGTTTAATCACTCAGTGAAGCCACTGTTAGTATCCACCACACAAACGGAACGCCTTCAATTGTCGAACTTGTGAAGACCGGATAATTGGATCTATGTTGGTTGAAGACCAGAGATTGGACAAAAAGGACATTCAATATAGCTTAATTCTTAACCAAACTTGCTTAGTCAAGTAGTAACTCCGCTACATACCTATCCAAGAGGTCCCGAGTTATAACCCCATGAGACACTGATGCGTGCCCCTTTTGCGTTCGAAGCCGTGGCGTAAATCCACAAAGCCGCGGCGTGTTGATGTCTCTGACATCAAAACCAACTACGGAAATATTACGTTGTTCATTCGTTTCTAGCCGCGGCCTGTTCGATTTAACGCCGCGGCGTGTTTGTGTTCGAACCACGGAAAATTCCGTTGTAGGAACATATTCTCAACCTGGAAATAATTCCGTGGTTGGAACTTACTACCATGCTGGATTCTACCATGGTTGAAAATTTTCAACCATGGTTGAAACCCGGATTTGTACTAGTGATTCTAACACTAAATATGTCTAGTAATACGAGACTAATGCATTGTAACCTTCACCAATAGTATCATCTCAATGAAGAAATGAAAAAAATGTAGCCCAATTCTTGTCGATGATCTAAAAATATAATTTTGGACTTTTTTTATTTTTTATTTTGATTTTTTGTATTAATGCTAATTTCAGACTACCTTCACCTAGTGTCATCTCAATTAAGAAAGTTTCGTCTATTAATCCATGACTTCGTTCGTTTAGCTTTCATGATTTTCGATACTGTTATGGTATAATTACAAAAAGTTGTATTAACTAATTCACATATAATATAAAGTTTTATTTTCTTCACTGCTATGTGGCCAATAGGAAAATAGTGACCGAAAAATTACGTTGTAACAAAACTAGACATTTATTTTTTTAGTAGCCATTTTTCAATTATATCTTTTTATGAGTAGTTAACATTTAGTTAAGAATTTCTCTTAACGACATAACTACATGCTTCTATTGCTAACAAAAAAAAATTATAAAATAACGAAGAACTAAGATAAGAACATAACAACAAGAATAGAGAATATGAGAGGGAATAGAGAGAGTATTATTGATCTTTGACGTAGGTTATAATGAACTTCATATGCCTCTATTTATAGGGCTTGAGAGAGGTGAAAATAAGAAATACAATGAATGAGAATATTACTCCATAATGACATAGTTGACAATCTCAATATTGACATCCACCAAATCTCTTGATTTATAACAAAAAAAAAACAAGTTTTTCCATTTATATCATAAAGGTACTTAGAATTACTTCAACAAGATCGACAACTCTTGATTACACACACTGATAAGAAATAACAAAGCATCATACAGTACACACACATATGTGTTTTTATTGGATGCACAAATGATTGAACTAGACTTAATAAACGGAGTTGATCCCAAACTTATTAACTTAACATACAAGAGTTTGTTTGGATCGATAAACGTCGGTACGAGCTACTCCGGCTTGGCATGTACGAGCATCTTGATGGTGCCTGTAGCAGTTTGCTCTTTTGATTTAGCATACAAACGTATCTTGTTGGAATCAGCTACAATTTGGTCCTTCTTCTTGGCATCGGTTTGGTCCTCCTTGGCATACAAAAGTAGCTTGTTGGGATCAGCATCGGTTTGGTCCTCCTTGGCATACAAAAGTAGCTCGTTGGGACCAATAGTGGGTTGCTCCTCCGATTTAGCATACAAGAGTAACTTGTTAGGATCAGCAGAGGTTTGGTCCTGCTCCTTTGCATACAAGAGTAGCTTGTTGGGATCAGTAGCAGGTCGCACCTCCGATTTGGCATATATGAGTAGCTTGTTGAGATCAGTAGCGGGTTGCTCATCCGATTTGGTATAGAGGAGTAACTTGTTGAGATCAGCAGCGGTTTGGTCCTCCTCCTTGGCATACAAGAGTAGCTTGTTGGGACCAGTAGCGGGTTGCTCCTCCGATTTGGCATACAAGAGTAATTTGTTGAGATCAGCAGCGGTTTGGTCCTCTTCCTTGGTATATAAGAGTAGCTTGTTGGGATCAGTAGCGGGTTGCTCCTTCGATTTGGCATACAAGAGTAACTTGTTGAGATCAGCAGCGGTTTGGTCCTCTTCCTTGGCATACAAGAGTAGTTTGTTGGGATCAGTAGCGGGTTGCTCCTTCGATTTGGTATACAAGAGCAACTTGTTGAGATCAGCAGCGGTTTGGTCCTCCTCCTTGGCATACAAGAGTAGCTTGTTGGGATCAGTAGCGGGTTGCTTCTTCGATTTGGCATAGAAGAGTAACTTGTTGAGATTAGCAGCTGCTTGGTCCTCCTCCTTGGCATATAAGAGTAGCTTGTTGGGATCAGTAGCGGGTTGCTCCTTCGATTTGGCATACAAGAGTAACTTGTTGAGATCAGCAGCGGTTTGGTCCTCCTCCTTGGCATACAAGAGTAATTTGTTCGGATCAGTAGCGTGTTTCTCCTCCGATTTGGCATACAAGAGTAACTTGTTGAGATCAACAGCGGTTTGGTCCCCCTCCTTAGCATACAAGAGTAGCTTGTTGGGATTAGTACCGATTTGGTCCTCTTCCTTGGTGTACAAGAGTATTTTGTTCGGATTATTAGTTTTCTCCTCTGCTTTGGCATACAAGAGTAATTTATTGAGATCATCGTCAGTAGGAGTATCTTTCAAAGACGGAATCCCATATTTTCTGGCAGTTCCAGAGACCTACAGTAAATCATGAAACAAACTATTATAATTATATATATCTAGGACCCTAAATTATAGGGTTAGGCGCATATAAGAGTTGTCTTCTTTCTAACATTATCACCTGTCTCTTATTCATATCCAAAATTATTTTTTTTTGCAAAAGTGGACCAGACATTACTTGCATGTTTGACAGTTATATGTTTAGTTATCACTATTTGCCATAACATCGATATTATGTAACAAAATTTAATCATGTATCTTCATCAAGTATAAATGTGACAATAAACTAGCCATTATTTGTATTTAAAATAAAAATAAAACCCTACATATAGCCAAAGAATGAGATAGAGTATGCTTACGAGGAGAACTGAGAGTATATAAATGAAGACTAGAATAGCTTTCATCTTGGCGCATATGATTGGGTTGTTTCGGTTTTAGATGAGTGTGAAACTACGATCTTGTGATCTCTATTTATAGAAAGCCCCAAGCTCTTCTTATTTTTGCTACCTTAGAAAATAATGTAGACTATTGGCCCATGACCTTTTGTGTCTTGGACAAACTAAAAAAAATATTAACAGTAAAAGTATCAATTCTTTTACCATATGTAGCCACATGTTTACACTTTATACTATGTATAGTACCAAAACTATGAAAAGAGTATGTCTCAAGTTTTTTGTCTACCTTCAAATCAGGGTTCGTCATTAGACGGACATATGATGGAATATAACCCACTAAATTATTTTTGAATTTTTTTGCTATTGCATAAGACATTAATATTGTAGATCTATCTCTTATCTTAAAAAAATAATAAGTCATCTGTAGATTTTAAAAAAATATAAGTGACTTATGTCAAAAATACGAAAATTTTACAAATGCATAAAGGTATAATAAAAAATTCGGATATACAAATTGAACAGGGGCATTTTGCAATTTTTAAAAAGATAAGATTTAGAATAAATGACAAGTAACACTGATTACGTTTGTATTAAAATAAGGATTATTAAAAGGGTATGGAAACCAAATCTTAATAATTGCTTAGTTAAATATCATCACATTATTTGCATGGTGAGTGACCCATGCCCTACAAATCGGATTTGGTTTACACTTTATAAAAGACAAGTTTATAGAAGAAAAGAGAAGTAACATTAACTAGTTTTATTATTACGGGTTAATAACGGCAAAAATACCTAAAGTTTGGTCAAAGAACCACTCGTGTACCTTAAGTTTAAAAGTGGTGGCAAAAAATACCCAAAGTCGCACTTGGAGAGTTGACCACTCCATTCTCGTAACGGCGTCGTTAACTCTGGCCACGTGGACAAATCTGTTTTGTTAAGTGTAATCATTAGGAGTTCAATTAGTGTTATTAAATAGTATTACTTAGGGGTTTAATTCGTTGTTTTTTCGTAAACGAGGCTGATGTGGGCTCGTCCTCGTGGCAAAAATTATTATGTCAGCAACCAACGTTTGTCCACGTGGCTAGAGTTAACGGGTAAGTTAACGGCATTACGAGAATGGAGTGGTCAACTCCCCAAATACGACTTTGGGTATTTTTGCCATCACTTTTAAATTTTAGGTACATGAGGGATTCTTTTATCAAACTTTGAGTATTTTAGCCGTCATTAACCCTATTACTACAATAAAGGACTTTGTTTTATAAAATAATGTTTGATTATTGTCAAGGAATGTTAAGACGTACATTATTGTGCTCCATTAAATGCTCTTTGGACCCTTGGTTCGAATAAAATATCCACGCACTAATACTAATTCATCACTATAATTTTTTTTTATATAATTTCAATTATTGTTCAGATGTAATGAATGATTGGTTATTGTTACTTATCTGGACTCAAATTATAAAAAAAAAAAAAAAAAAAAACACGAAAAACACGCTCTTAATCACAATGGCTGAATTTCGTTATTAATTATCGTCACTACTACAAAAATGGGATTATACTACGGAGATTCCACTACGCAAGACAAAAACCGTCGTTGGAAGTCAAGTTTCGACGATGGAAATTATTATGCGTAGTCGGATTTAAAAAAAAAATAGAGTTCCGACGACGCAAATTTTTATGTGTCGTCGGAATCATATATTCGCCGCGGCAAACAAGTATTTGCCGCGGCGAACAGTGTTCAACTACGCACATATATGAGTGTCGTTTGGAGGGTTTTAGAAAGCAAATATTTGCCGCGGCTAATTGATATTTGCCGCGGCGGGTAGTGTTCCAACTACGCATATATTAGTGTCGTCCGGATGGAAAACGACCTTCATGTCCAACGACACTTTGGGATGACTCGCCGCGGCGAGAGTCGTGTTTTAACCCAAACACGAGCCGCAAACCCTCATTTAGCGTACGAACCTGAGTTTCTCTCTCTCTGTCTCTCTCTCTCTTGCCTTTGCTCGCCGCCGCGACCTCGACCCATTCGTCGTCGCCCGCCGTCGCTTGCCGTTGCCCGCCGTCGCCCGCCGTCGCTTGCCGTTGCCCGCCGTCGCCCGCCGTCTTAAGGTTAGGCTTGAATCTTTGTGTTTTTGTTTGAATTTGTAGGCTTTTGCGATTTTTAGGGTTGATGATTTTGGGTTTTTTTTTTTATGATTTTTGGCGATTTTATTGATGTGAATCGTGATTTTGTTGATGATTTTGCGATTTTGATTATTTTTAGGGTCGATGATTTTTAGGGTTGAAATTGTAAATTGTAATTAGGTTTTAAAATTGTGAATTTGATTAGGTTTAGAAATTGTGATTAGGTTTTGGAATTGTGAATCGTGATTAGGTTTTGAAATTGTGAATTGTGATTAGGTTTAGGAATTGTGAATTGTGATTAGGTTTTGAAATTGTGAATTGATTTAGTTTAGGAATTGTGAATTGATTTTATTTAGGAACGGTGATTAGGCCGATTTTTAATGCGAATTGATTTTGGTTTTGAAATTTAGTTTATGTTTTGGTTTGAATTCCGTGAAATGAATATATGCTATTTTTTTTGTTCAGATTTCAATGGCGCCTAAAGTAAGACGAGATATTAGGAAAGAAACGGCGAAACGGGGAAAGCACTGGAACGTTAATTTGCCCGATGATGAGGTCAATGAAACGGTTCCCCCGCCTCCGCCGCATATGCCCTTAATGACGGAAGCGGCAAAGAACCGTTACAATAAGATATGCACGCGGAAACTTTGCTCTGAGTGTGGTTTCACCGAATTACCGCTCGCTTCAAATGCGTTGAATGACCTCGTCAACGCCAATTATCAACGCTGGGGTTGGCTAAATTATATGCTCGAGCCAAAGAACACAGCGTACACAAGCATGGTCCTCGAATTCTATGCGGCCCTTCCTGACAACGTCAAGGACGGGTTCGTGATGGTTCAAAATGTGCGCGTTCCCATCAGTCCGGAGGTCATAAATGCCTACTATGGCACTCCGAATTATACCATAGAGGAGGATGAGCACAACCATAACCCGGGTGCTGAGGTCGAGTTGGACAAGGCATTTTACGACGACATCGATGCAACGATTGCGCAGCCCGGTGTGCAATGGCATTCAAGAGCTGGGGAATCACGCCTTGAGAAGAGCCAGTTATCTAAGATTGGGAAAATTTGGATGTACTTCTTCGGTTACCATCTTTACCAGCATCTTCACTTCACGGAGCTTCAGTTCGATTTTCTGAAGCTTATCTACGCCGGCGCAAAAGGGTTGAACATCGATGTGGGTCGGGAGATCTTCCACCACATGAACCACGTCAACTACGACCACAAGAAGAGCTCATTGGGATTCCCGTTCCTTATTTGGGGTCTTTGCATGAATGCCGGGTACGTGTTATATAATATTAAACTACCATTTGATTAACTTAAATGTTGTTATTTTATTTATACTAAATTTTATTGAATTTGATTGGTTAGGTCGAGCAATATGATCGCGAAATCAAGTTTCCCAAAGGAGGTACCTTTGATGAGGCTTGGATAAGGAGTCTGAAGCCATCGGTGCTTGAAGCGCCACCTAGGCTCCAATCACTTGTGATTGGCGCCACCCCACCGGAGCAACAATTTACATATGATGACATTCCCATGAGGGCGTTTATGGCTCACAGTCAGCGGGAAATGTACAACTACATGTGCTACGAACGCAGCTACCGGATGGCTCAAGATCCAAACTTCTAGCCACCAAATCCCTATCCAGCTCCGGTTTGGCTAGCGAGGTATCCCGACTATTATCCCTTTCCCGGTGACGCAGGCCGCTCCGGCAATGCATGTGGCTCCGGCAATGCAGGCGGCCCCCACGAAGACGGAATGGACGAAGATGCATGAGGAACCGTTATTTTGTTCTTTTTTCTTTGAACAATTTTAAATTATGTTATTTTTTTTTGAACAATTTACTGTGATTAGTTTTTGTTGAATTCATTTTTTATAGTTTCCTTATATTACAGTGTTTAATTATTTTGCTCATTAACTTAATTATTTAAGTGTATTTAAATTTTGAAGTAAGAATTTAAAAAACAACTTAATTTCTGTAAAATACAACAATATGAAAATTTGAAGTTATTCAAATCTGCCGCGGCCATTTACTTATATGTCGCGGCTATATTTTCAATGACACACAAAAGTGTCGTCGTTAATCAAAATTCGCCGTGGAAAATATATATTCGCCGCAGCTAAACTATGCGATAATAAACCCGTAGCCTCTGTAATTTCTGAGCATTTTTTAGCCGCGGCGAACAGGGAGTTACCGCGGCGAAAATATGTTTTCCGTGGCTAAAACTGTGCGATAATCAACCCGTAGCCTCTGTAATTTCTGAGGTTGTTTTAGCCGCGGCGAACAGATAGTTTCCGCGGCTAAATTGTGTTAGCTGCGGCATATATATGTTTGCCGCGGCTAAAACTGTTCGATAATCAACCCGTAGCCTCTGTAATTTCTGAGGATGATTTAGCCACGACAAATTGGTAGTCACCGCGGCGAGTCATACGACGACACATTTTTTGGGTCGTTGGAGAATTTCTGCCGCGGCATCATTTAATTTGTCGCGGCCGATGTCACAGATCTGAGATTTTATAACTCTTATTTATGATTTCCTTTCACTTATATCTCTATACACTCTACATACACAATCCATTTCACACTTATTCAACTTAGGCGATTTGGTTGAAGGATTTCAGCTTTGTCTTCTCGGCTTGTCTACGGGAAAGAAAGGTATTATTTCTCAAAATTCCGGATCTTGTTAAATAGATTTGCATTATGGCTTCTAGATAATGGATGAAGGAAAATATATTGAGCGATGCTTACCGAAGAGGTGTTCAAGAATTTTTTGATCTTGTTAAATTTAAGTATAGAAGAGGAGAATTTATTCGGTGTCCATGTCTCATATGTGGAAATTTAGTTTCAAAATCTATGGAGGATGTCGAATCGCACTTATTTGCGTTTGGTATAATGAGTTCATATGATCATTGGTACTTTCACGGGGAAAAAATTCGTGGTAGAAGAGTCGATGATTATGTACAAGAACAAGACGTCGAAGAGGATGACGTGGACGGTTTGTTGAAACGTGCCGAAGAGGATTTTGTGGGAAGACCGGAGTTGTTTGAGTCGATGGTGGATGATTTAGAAGCTCCTTTGTTTGATGGGTGTAAGAGTTCGAAAGTACGATTTTTGGTGACGTTATTTCATTTAAAGGCGGCAGGAGGTTGGTCAAATACTAGCTTTACGCAATTGTTGGAAGCCCTTCGGGATGTGCTTCCGGAGGGAAATAGAGTGCCTTTATCCATGTATGACGCAAAGAAGACGTTGGGGTTGTTAGGTCTGAAGTTCGATAAGCTTCATGCATGTCCAAAGGATTGCGCACTGTATAGGAATAAGCATGAATATTTAATGGAATGTCCGGTCTGCAGTGAGTCAAGGTGGAAGATAGGGAAGAAGCCTCGCGACAGTGTCAAAGGTGTTCTGCAAAAAGTATTATGGTACATTCCCCCGTTGCCACGCTTTAAACGCATGTTTAACAATCCCACTGACGCGAAGAACATGATTTGGCACTCAAAAAACCGTAGTAGAGATGGCGTTTTAAGACACCTCGTTGATGTTGTACAGTGGAAATCTTTTGACGCCCATCATCCATAATTCAGCGCAGATCACAGGAATTTGCATCTCGGTTTGGCCACCGATGGGATGAATCCATTTGGTAACATGAGTAGTCGATATAGTGTTTGGCCGGTAATACTCATCAACTACAACCTCCCTCCGAAATTGTGTATGAAGTGAAAGTTTTTAATGTTGACGCTTTCAATTTCGGGACCGAGCCAACCGGGAAATGACATCGATGTTTACTTGGCACCATTGATCGATGATTTGAAGATTATGTGGGAAGAACGAATGACGATCATGGATGCGCACCTACAAGAAGAGTTCAAATTAAAAGCAATGCTAATGTGGACAATCAACGACTTCCGGGTGTACGGGAACTTGTGAGGTTACTCAGTTAAATGCAAAATTGGTTGTCCTGTTTGCATCAAAGATACATGCTCGACCCGGTTGAAGCATGGGAAGAAGACAGTTTTTCTCGATCATAGGAGATTTTTACCGTTAAATCACCCGTACAGGAAGAATGCGAAGAAGTTTAATGGACATCAAGAATTTCGAAGACCTCCAAGAATTTTGAACGGCGAAGCTGTCTATAAGTTGATTTGCGAAGAGACTTATCCAGTGCTTGGAAAAAGAAAATTAAGCGGTAAGAAAAAGTCGTATGAAGATAAACCGTTCAAGAAAGTATCAATTTTCTATGAACTCCCGTATTGGAAGTCGCATTATGTTTGTCATTGTTTCGACGTTATGCACATTGAAAAAAATGTGTGTGAGGCGATTGTCGGTACTTTGCTTGATGATACAAATAAAACAAAAGATGGGAAGAAAGCTCAAGAAGATCTCGTTGAATTGGGTATAAGACCGGATTTGCATCCCGAGACTCAAGGAAAAAAAACATTTCTACCACCGGCTGTGCACACGTTATCTCGACCGGAACGAAGGAAGTTTTGTGAATGGCTTGCGGCCATAAAAGTTCCCGAAGGTCATTCGTCGAACTACAAGAGGTTTGTATATATGAAGGATTTGAGACTTATCGGAATGAAGACCCACGATTGTCATATGTTGCTTCAACAAATACTTCCTTTTGCATTGCGAGGTTTTTTGTCAAAGGAAGTTCGGTATGCCATTTCCAAGTTATGTGAGTTTTTCAACAAAATTTGTGCCAAAACAGTTAAGACATTGGATCTCGACGAGATACAGGCGGACTTGGTTAAAACCCTATGCATGCTCGACACGTTCTTTCCACCATCATTTTTCGACATGATGATACACTTAACTATTCACTTAGTACGCGAAGTGAAGTTTTGTGGACCCATATTTTTACGATGGATGTATCCGATTGAGCGTTATATGAAAGTCTTGAAAGGGTACGTGAAGAATTACAATCAGCCAGAAGGGTGCATTGTCGAATGTTATATGGCGGAGGAGTCGGTTGAATTTTGTGCTGAGTATTCCGCGAAAACTCCGCCGATTGGGGTGCCTAAACTCGCCGTTGCGGAATCAAAAGGCTTATCCTCAGGTAATAATTAATAATTTAATTATATAAAAAATATCGTTAAAATAATAACTGATCTTTGATGTTTTGATGCGCATGTAATCCTTCGACTGTCAACCGAAAAGAATGGGAGCAAGCCGTTCTATATGTGTTGCACAATTCAACCGGTGTGGAGCCCTTTATTAATGTGCATGTGAATGAGTTGATGCGTATTTATCCGAAAAAGTCAAAAAATGTAAAATGGCTACAAGAAGAGCACAACCGTACGTGTCCAAAGTGGTTCGATGAACATTTATATCCAAGGAGAAAGCATTATGATGAGACAATATTGAAGATCTCTGGTGGCCCTTCACAAGTAGTTACCCGGTACACATCGTGGTACGTTATCGGGTACACGTTTTACGCCGCAACATGGTTATATTAGCCGCGGCTAAATTTTCATCTAATTTAACAGAGGCTACGGGTATGTTTCTTCCAGGATTCGCCGCGGCAAGTATGCTGTACGACGACACAAATAAGTGTCGTTGGTTATAGCCGCGGCTACTCATACATCCAATTTTACAGAGGCTACGGGTTTATTTGTATCAGGATTAGCCGCGGCAAAATATGTTATGTCGTGGCATGTATTCTATACGACGACACTTATTAGTGTCGTCGGTTACATTAGCCGCGGCACATAATAATGTGCAGCGGTTACTCCTGCATCCAAAATTTTCAGTTGGCTACGGGTTTATTTTCGCCGCGGCGAGTATCAGAGTTTTTGACGACACATCTCATTTTGTGTCGTCGAACCCCCAAATTTTTTATTTTTTCTGCGTTTTTTCAGTTTCCCTCCTTTTTTTTTTCTATCTTTTCATCTTTTTTCACTCTCTTTCTCTCATTCTCCCTTCTCTCCTTTTCTCTTTTTCTCCTTGTCGCCGTCGCTGTGGAAGAGAACGCCGGCCATCAAAAAGTCTACTCACATTGATATTACATTGAACAAGGTTAGAATCTGAGCCCTATATTGATATTACATTTTTAATGCATTTTTGTGTTAAAATAATACTGTTTATAGTTTATGTGATGATATTTTGACGATTTAGTGAATATCTCTTAATGAGTATATAAATTTGTTGATGGTTTTTAATTTTTGTTGATTTGTGTTTTGGTTTGTTGGTGGGTTTATATTTTTTCGAAATTTATTGATATATTTTGTGGGTTTATGAACTTGTAGATGAATTTTCGAGACGAATCACCTGAAAGTGATATGTCGGATCGAGAAGAATCACCCGAACGTGAAATCAAACCCGGTTAGTTTATTTTTATTTGCATTAGTAATTGTTGTATTGAACTAGTTTCTAAGATTGAGTTAATTATTTTATGGAGGTATAGACGAGAAGGAACCGAGAAGAAAACTAGAAGATCAAGGACAAAGAAAAGTGACTCTAATGAGAAGAATCAATGTATTAAAGCATAAGGGGGAAAAATTTCATGTTAAATTTGATGAGAAAGAACAACCAGAAGGAAAAGAAGGTGATTTTTTAGGTAGTTGGATTGGTGTGTTAGCTAGGGAATTCGCTCCAATAACTATAATCGATTGGAGAGATAAAAGTTATGCTAAGGTGAAAGAACGGATATGGAATGAAGTCAAACAAGCATTTGATATTCCGGGATGGTTCAAAAGAAAATGTTTATCAAGTGCCGCGACTTCGGCAAGACAATTCCGGCATGATCTCTCTACCCTAATCAATAAACATCCCAAGGGTAAAAGCATTTATGAGCGACCGGATATTGTTGAGAAGTACTACACGAGCATCACAGCCGAAGTATGGAAGGAATTTGTGGAAATTAGATTAAGTGAAAAGTTTGGGGAACTCTCGAAGAAAAATAAAGCTCATAGAGATCAAGTTACCTCTCGAGAACGGGCCGAAATGGATATCGGAAGATCGATCAACAACTAGTTAGGGTTCTAACTTTGTATTTTAATTTTATTTTATTGCCAAGAATCGAATAACATGTTTATTTTGTTTCGTAGCATGCCGAAAATGGAGAATGGGCCACCTTACCCACACTTTGGTGCGTCACGAGGAAGAACCCCGATGGTTCATTAAAGGACTCAACTTTGGAGCCAATAATATAGAAAATAGTAAGTACTTATATAATGTAGTGCAAATATAAGTAGTTTTGATTCTCTTATAATTATTGTTTTTTGTTAGAACGAATATGCCACGCAAGAAGAAAATGGCGTGTTTGAACACGATGAGGAAGTCGACGTATTGACAAGAGCGTAGGGAAAGAAAGATCATTCCGGACGAGTTTGGGGACAATCGAAATACGTCACAAAGCGAGCATATCACCGAGCATCCAACTCAACGCCGAATCCCGTCGTTAAAAGCCTCCAAGCGGAAATTGAAGAAATGAAAGCGAAAAGCGAGGCGAAAGATGAGGCTTTGGAAGAATGGAAGTAAAAAATAGAACTATTTGTCCAACAATCAATTGCTCGAAATTTTGAAGGGAGTAACGATGCATGCTCCCGTGGCGGCACTTCAATTAGTCAACCGCTCGCTCCGGTTAGTCAACACGTCGCTCCGGTTTGTTCCGAAAAATAGACTAAGCCCGTATTGGTCGACAATGGAAGCGGTGTTGGCGGAAGGGGTTCGAGGGATGTACGACCGACGGCCTCTCATCCAAAAACGCCCATTTCGGGTGATGGTGGCGTCGAATGTCTTCTCTACTCGGACGCTTTTGAAGAATACGTCGCAAATGGGAGGGCATATAAACGTTATATCCCGGGTGAGGAACTTTTTCTCAAGAAAGAATGGGCGGGCGAATATACTCGGGTGTTAATTGAAGTGGTAAATGCTCCGATCCCTAATGTTCCTCTCCCTATGGAAACGCAATGTATGGAATTTCTCGATGACGCGATCGGGAACTTAGTGCCTTGGCCGATAAGGTTAATCAAGAATGTCGATTCCAAAGGTAGTCCATCTCTCATACCCAAGCCAAAAGAGGTTGCCAAAAGTGCGCAAGATCCAAAAAAGATTAAGATGTCTATCGTTGTCCCGAAATTGAGACCGTTAGCCGATTATGCCAACAATTATATGCTCGCATCGGATCAATTACTCGAAGTGAATCTTGATGAAAGTTTGGGTCAAGATTCAACTTATTTAACTTTCGATGATATGCGCGAATTTCTATTCTCCGAGGACTTGAATGTGAATTGGATAACGACTTGTCAAAGGTATGTTTTTTATTTTTACATATTTTTTTTATTTCCTTATTTCTTAATGATTTGAAAATATGCATAATTTATTCTACTTTTCCTTATATTATATTTGTAGTTATTTGTTACAAACATACATGTCAAAAAGTGATGTGAGAGATTTGTATGGTTTCATTCCTCCGTATAATGACATGAACTACAACTCTTACACCGACGAAAATAAGAGGTCCAAAGAATTGGAACATGATGTGGAGGTTTGTTTCAAGAAGATAACAAAATGCAAGAAAGACAAATTGTGCTTGATGCCATACAATAGTCACCATCATTGGACTCTCCTCGTGTTGAACCCTTGGCGCAATAGTGTGACCATATTCGATTCACTTAATAATTCAAGAGGTTTGAATGCGCATTTATCCAAGTTTTTTGAAAAGTAAGTATTCTCGAATATAGAATTATCTTTTTATTATTGATGTATTTCAAATACAAGGTTTTGTATATTTAACGTTTAAATTTTTTGTAGGCTCGGTGAAAAGTTCAAGTTACACAATACAACCGGCTTGAATTTACACTCGGTGGTTAAAGTGGCGATTTCAAAATCATGTCCGAAACAACCGGGAAATCACGAGTGTGGATACTTTTTCATGAAGTTCATGCACGACATCGTCATAAAGGGTATTGCGTTTGTTGATAAAAAAAAAAAGTATTTATAGTTTAAAAGAGATAGATTCTCTTAGAGTTAGATTAGGTGCATATGTTCTTCAAAAATTTGCAAAGTATGATGAAGAATAGAATATTATGTATATGAACGGTCTTACATTCTTTGGTATATAACGACGGTACTATTTGTAAGTATGAACGACGCTTTTGTAGGTACGGAAGATTATTTGTAAAAATTAGTTAGTTTTGGGATTTAAATATATATTATTTATTATTTACAGGTGATACCAAAGCATCCGGGCGATTTAAATCGCCCGGTTTTTTTAATTTTATATCGGCATATTTGACGACGGATGAAAAACCGTCGCGGAAAGCGTTATATCCATGCAATCGGGCAAAAAAACGATGCGGCAATACCAAAATTGTCGCGGCGTATTTATCCCAACGACACTAATAAGTGTCGTTGGAATGAATATTGGCCGCGGCAAATATAATTTTTGCCGCGGCGAATATTTATCCAACGACACTAATAAGTGTTGTTGGATGTAAAAACGCCGCGGCCAATATTATATTTGCCGCGGCCAATATTCATTCCAACGACACTTATTAGTGTCGTTGGAGAAATATACGCTACGGCAAAAATTATATTTGCCGCGACCTACAATATGTCCGAGGACATTTTCGAGTTTTGGGATCACCTCACAGAAGACTTATTATGTGTTGTCGGAATGTTCGCCGCGGCAAAGCTATTATTATGCCGCGGAGAATTTGGATTCCGACTACACTTTTTAAGTGTAGTCCAACTCCACTTCCGACGACACTTAAATTAAGTGTCGTCGGATATCATACGATGGAGGATCCGACGACACATAAAGAGTGTAGTCGAAGAGATCCAACTACACTCTTTAAGTGTAGTCCAACCCCTTTTTTTAAGTAGTGCGTAAATATGAAAAACAGCTTACCAATTATCGTAAAATAACTTCAACATATCACCGCGATAAAAGTGTAAATGAAAACAATATAACAAAAAGATCCTAAGAGCTATCAGGCCGTCTTGAATCTGTATCATTCTTCACATGTTTTGTGGCCTCCATCATCATGCTCGTATAAATCTACATCCCCACCACAGCATAATGTTTTTAAGCTTGCAGAATGCTTCTGCCAACTTGCCAGATGACTTGTCAAGTTCCTCATTTGGAGGCTGCTCCGAATGTTTATTAAGCAATTCATCTGGAAACTGTTGGGATTTATGTCAAAAAATGAGACATAAAAGACCTTTTAGCAAATAAACTAGTTTATGGAAAAAGTACTCGATGTAATAATACGATTATATACTTTTGTTGGGAATTAAATAAAGATTAAATTTTCATTCTTATATATTTAAGTTTGTGTTTATGCACGTATGTCTACGCCCTGAAACTATCATCAACGAAAGAAGAGTTAAGTACGGACTTAACAAGATATTTCTTCTTGATTAGTTTAAAATGAACAGTTCACAATCTTAGGATCGAATGGGCAATCGTATCCGATTAATGATTGTTTGAATAAACTATTGATATCAGATCTTGTGGTATTGAGAGTTGTGAATCTAGAGTTTATTCTTGATGTCTAAATGAAGATATCGAACTAGACCTGTGACACTTTCAAGTTTGAGATAAAACTGTTTCATTACTCGAAACTTCAAAATCACAAACGAGGGGTATTTTCGTAATTACCTAAATTCTGAAGTGAGTACATAACTTCTTGTGACACTTTGTGACATTTGGCTAGTCAATGGGCAAACCCAAATATATGGAATAAAGCCCGACAGTTGGTGTCATAATACTGTCTCGTTGAACTATGTGATTTACAGATATGGAATTTGTGCTGTAAAAATGTTGCGGCATTAGTATCACATCATGCTATGTTCTTTGAAGTGTGAGCAAACAAACTGGGTCTGGTATTCAGTAAATAATATATTCTCAGAATAAAACATGTGACATGTTGTGACATCTCACTTTATGTTTTTCTCGTTCACAAACAACAAAGGAGTTGGTGAAATAATAACCGAGGGGTAAAACGGTAATTTTACATTCCTCTTGGTTGCTGATACACACGAAGGGTAATATAGTAAAATACACCGTGGACCGTGTGAAGAATAATCGTATCACATCAAACGGAAATAAGAACGCACGTGAACTTTTGTTGAGTCGAGTAATATTAAGAATTAAAAGTTCGGAAAAAGTTTGTGAACTTTTGTGTCCGGACTTTATTCTAAAGCTTCATTCATGTGGGTCTATGAGGTCTCAATGTTAGACTTTCGGACGAGACTGATGAACAAATTAAGTGTTAAGTTGGTTTGATAATTTTCTCTTAAGTATATATTGCGATTTATGCTATGAGAAATATTTTCTCATGATTAAATAAATAAATGGTTATTTTATTTTAATCACCTTTATTAAATGTAGCAAGTTATATAATTATATTGATGATTATATAAAGTTCGAATTTAGCAAAGGTGGAGGAAATTAATTCCTTAATGGTTAGTCTAACTTGATGAGGATTAATGATGTGTCGTTTTCTCCTCCCTTGGATTAGTGCATGCGATTTTAATAAGGAAAAAGGATCAAGGAATATTTCAATTTAATTCATGATATTCTTTATATGTAAAGTATCATGTAGAATTAATTGAATAATCTTTGACATTAATGAACCAAATCACGCGCATGAAATGACAAGAAAAAGTCGTGGTTATGGAAACAAATAATAGGTATTTATTAGATTAAACCCTAATATTGTTCCGTATAAATCTAACCACTTCTTCCTTCCTCCACACACTGTACGATCACAATTTGAGAGCAAGAGAGAAAATTGGTTGTGTGCGCATTTTTAGAGAAAAAGTAAGTGGCAAAAGTGCTTCTTTTTATCTATTGTTCATAAAGAGCCCACCCTCTAAGTCTCACAAAATCCGTTAGGCATACATCGATTCTTTCGTGGTTGTTTGATTGAAGACGGAGGGACGACTCTTGATGATCGACGACGTTAATCCGTGAATAAATCCAGAATTGTAGTTTTCTTCATCCTATAATTAGTTATACGATGTTGTGTATTTATTCATCTTTATTTTACGTACTAATTATTTTGCATGCATGCTTAATCGTTTTATCGCTATGGTTAATATTAATAAGACAAAATGTGTTTTTCATGTTAAAAGAAATTTTGAAATTCCGCCGTAACTTGTTACGTTCATTATTTATATTAAAAAGTTTAATATTTTTCCAAAAAATGGTATCAGAGCCATGTTTAGCGTTAAAAATTATATGCAAAATATTTTTTACGTAAAATTATTCATGCATGCGATTATATGAGTAGTTAGGTGTTGACGTTTTTGTGTGCATGTATTTTTGAATATGTGAATGTGAATGGATCCTTTTCAAAGTGGCCCTAGCATTGTTTCCGGTTATCGTTCCGGTTTTATTTTTATTAGAAAAATGTGAGTCTCATTTTTGAAGGACATATAATTATGTAGTTGTTATTTAATTTTCCGGAGGACACGAGGACCGAGACGAGAAGAACTGAAAAAGAACACGTCATTCACGCGTGCGCTGCCGGTGAAGCCCAACCCACGGTGTGCTACGTGAGCGCAGCTCGTGTGGCAGCTGGGCCAAAAACAGGGCCCTATGGTGCTTCCCAAGGGTGTGCTCTGCACAGCCCGAGCGCGGACAGGTCTGGCCGCAAGCCCGTGCGCTCGTGTGAGCTGAACTCATCTGCCGCTGTCCGGGGCAGCGCAGTGGCGCACATTATCCTGTGTTACCCAGGCGTGGCCGTGCATCTTATAACGCACGTGAGCTAGCTAGGGTAACCTCCGTAGCCCGTGATGATTTGGAAATTATTTCGGATATTTTTTTTAATCTTGAATAATTAAATTGCGCTTATTGATTTTATTTTTAAAATATTAAAAGCGTGTTTAATTATTTGAGTGGGAGATTTTGATCTATTAGTTTTAAAAACGAAAACTCGATATCACGACAGAATAACGGAGGAGATAAAGTTTAGTTTATTTTCTATGTATTTTGTCTATGGGTTGTATTTTAGAAATGGGTCATTAGAGAAGTTAAATTTATGCTTTTATTTATTTATACTTCTTGCATTTCATGTCACACGTCATATAGGATAGGACGCCAACACCTCGTGTAAACTATGTCATGTTCATGCATCGTTGTAGTTTAGTTTATAAATGTAGTTATAAATTTAAACTCAATGAATAAAATTCAATTTTTATAAAAATTAAGTGGGAGAGTTGTTTAGCGTTGAAATAACCCACGGTCCCCGACATAGATTTAATAACGGTATGTGTGATGGACTAAGAGTCACTTTAGTGACCCTCTCTTCAATGGAAGTACTCCGGAATCACTCCGTTTATTAAATCGTTAACGAACTAAGCCTTAAAGAGAAATAATGAGGCGGGACCTCCCCTAGGTGGACCGTTCTCAAAGTAACTTGGATAAAGGCCCGTATGTCAGTTACACACTTAGACTTACTCCTAACGTAATCCTCCCTAGAGGCAATGCATTAGAAGTAAGTGACCAAAATATTATGGTAATTGATAAGAACTAGGAGTTGTGACTTCTTGAAAAGTTCAAATCAAACAGTGACGTGTCACGACTACGAAAGACATTTTTTTACGGTCTCCCCTAGGAGAAGTAAATAATCATTTTGTTCATAATACCATGTAATCAAAATATCATTTTATCACCTATAATAATTAGGATTGTTCATGCATCTTGATTATTCCAAAAGTAGCATATGTCTAAAATTATTTTTCTTTATTATAATTTTCAGCAAAATGTCTTTAAACTCGCTCGCAACAATTTTGAGCACTAACAAACTCGAGGGTGAGAATGACGTAGATTGGAAATTTAACCTCGACATCGTATTGACGGTGGAAAAATACAAGTATGTTCTCACTACCCCGTGTCATGAAGCTCCGAGTGATGACTCGAGACAAGAGGACAAGGACGCTTATAATGCTTGGATTAGATCCGATGAGATTGCTAGGTGCTACATTCTAGCACCTATGAGCAATGTGTTGCAGCAATCTCACCGGGACATACCCACGGCAGATGAAATGCTCTTTAATCTCTACGAGATGTATGGGTATCACGGGCGTCAGGCAAGGCAGCAAGCTATCGGAAATTTTATGAACTGCCGAATGAAGCCGGGAAATCCTGTTCGAGACCACATGCTAACGATAATGTGGCATTTGAACGAGATGGAAATTCTCGGGTCCAAGATCGATGGAGTCACTTAGATCGATATGATTTTGGAGACTCTGACGGACTCCTTCGATAGCTTCCGTCTGAACTACTTTATATGAACAAGCTGGATTATACTCTTAGCGAGCTCATGAAGGAGTTATAGACTACCGAGGGACTCCTTCCGAATAACAAGAGGAAGAATGGAGAAGCCAATGTTGCTGAACACAAAGCCTCTACTTCCCGTTTCGATAAGGCAAGAAAAGGTCCTAAAAACGCTAACTGAACTGGATCCAAAGCGCCTCAGAAAAAGGCTAAGGATGCTAAGGGCAATAGCATCGCAAAGGTGGACAAGTCTAACCATAAGTGTCACTACTGCGGAGAAGTCGGCCATTGGCGAAGGAACTGTCCTACCTATCTCAAGACTGTCAAAGGGAAAGGTATGAGTCTCGTTACTCAAGCATGTTACATTACAAATCGGGAGTTCTCGTTCAATTGGGGTAATGGAACGAATGTCGGAGCAAGATCAGTCGGGACCTTGAAGCTGAAGTTTGGGAATAAAACTTTATTATTGAATAACGTTTATTATGTACCAGATTTTAGCAAGAACCTTGTTTCTTTTGGTCGTTTAGAAGAACAATTTTCCAAGTTCAAAGTCAATAATGGTATTGAAATTTATCTTGATGATTCGTTTATTACTAAAGATCATCGTATTAATTCTATTTATTATTTGTATCCGGATGAGCCGACTATCTTAGACACTAAAGTGAATAATGATTCACACAGGAAGCGTAAAAGGTCTCATACTGATGAGACTGACGAAATATATCTATGGCCCTTATGTTCTGGACACATTGGTCTTGAAACGATTAAGAGATTTGCAAAAGTTGGTCCTTTACAATCTCTAAACGTGGGATCTCTTCCCACGTGCGAATCCTGTCTTGACGGCAAAATGACCAAGAGACCTTTCTCATCGAAAGGTGAAAGAGCCACACAAGTATTGGAGCTCATACATACCGATGTATGTGGACCGATCAACATCCAGTCAAGAGGATTACGAATACTTCGTGACCTTCACTTTCAGACACTTTTGAAATGTTCAAGCAGTACCGGGCATTGGTTGAGAAGAAAAGAGAGAAGCATATCAAAACATTGCGATCCGATCGTGGTGGAGAATACTTGTCTGAAGAGTTCGAGGACCTACTTAAAGAAGAAGGTATTCATTCTCAGCTTACAGCACCTGGCACCCCACAACAAAATGGAGTGTCAGAGAGAAGAAATCAAACTCTGTTAGATATGGTAAGGTCAATGATGAGTTATTAATCACTTCCTGATTCGTTCTAGAAATATTCCTTAGAAACGACAGCTTTCATTCTGAACCAAGTTCCGTCGAAGACGGTTCCTGGAAAACCTTACGAAAGATGGTGTGGTCGAAAATCTGGTTCAAACCACATAAGAATCTGGGGTTGCCCGACACATGTGCTAAGGAAAAAGACGAGCAAGTTGGCTATTCGGTCAGAATTATGCCTTTTCGTAGGATATCCCAAGGGAACAAAAGGGTACATATTCTATAGTCCTGCCGACAAGAAAACGTTTGTTAACACGAATGCTAGGTTTCTTGAGGAATGCAGTACCCATAAGCAGACTTGTGCTTAGGGAAATGTTGGGTGAAGTAGCTAGTACTCCACAAGTTAGGGTAAATCCTATACCAACACTGGAAGAACCTCAATCGGAAATAGAGCGCACTGTGAGTCATCGCAGTAATAGGGCAATACGACCACCTGGATGATACATGTTATTCGGAGAAGCTCACATTGCCATCATAAACAAAGAGGTAGATGATCCAGCATCATTCTCCCATGCGATGTCATGTTCCGAAGCAAACCTATGGCAAGAAGCCATGAACGTTGAAATGCAATCGATGCATACCAATAAAGTCTTGAAACTTGTTGATCCACCCCAAGGTATTAAACTAGTGGGTTGTAAATGGATCTATAAGAAGAAAAGAGGTCTGGATGGAAATGTAGAGACATTCAAAGCGCGACTTGTGGAAAAGGGATTTACCCAAAGAGAGGGTATTGATTATGAGGATACTTTCTTGTTAGTTGCAATGCTGAAGTCCATCCATATTCTTTTATCCATTGTTGCCGCCCTATATTATGAAATATGGCAGATGGATGTAAAGACTGACTTTCTGAATGGCAATCTTGACGAGCGCATTTATATGGCTCAACCAGACGGGGTTGTGGAAAAAGGCCAAGATGGCAAGGTTCGTGAATTGCTAAAGTCCATTTATGGACTGAAGCAAGCATCTAGATCGTGGAATATCAGATTCGATGAGACTGTAAAAGGCTTTGGCTTTGAGCAGTCAATAGATAAGCTATGTGTTTATAAGATGATAAACAACAGCAAAGAGGTTTTCCTAGTTCTATATGTTAATGACATACTACTCATTGGGAATGACGTAGGAAAGTTATCAGAGGTTAAAATCTGGTTGTCAAAACAGCTTGATATGAAGGATCTCGGAGAAGCCGCTTACATTTCGGCGATTCAAATCTTTAGGGATCGGAAGAACCGAAAAATAGCGCTCTCTCAAGCGTCTTATATTGATAAGATAATGGACCGCTTCAGTATGCAGAGCTCCAAGAAAGGTCAATTACCTTTTCGTCATGGAGTGCACCTTTCTAATGACCAGTCTCCCAAGACTCCTCAGTAGAATGAGGACATGAGACACGTTCCTTACGCCTCAGCCGTGGGAAGTCTCATGTATTCTATGCTTTGTACAAGACCTGATATTTGTTACGCAGTAGTGTGGTGAGCCGATTCCAGTCTAATCCTGGACCCGAGCACTGGGTTGTTGTCAAGCATATTCTTAAGTATCTTCGGAGAACAAGAAATTATATGGTTGCATTTTCAGGTGATGATCTGACTATGATGGGGTATACCGATTCCGACTTTCAGGCGGATAAGAATTCCAGGAAATCCACTTCAGGGTCTGTATTTATCCTCAATAATGGATCCGTGGTGTGGAGAAGTATCAAGCAATCATGCATTGCTAACTCGACCATTGAAGCCGAGTATGTGGCAGCTTGTGAAGCAACAAAGGAGGCTGTATGGCTTCGTAAATTCCTAAAGTACTTGGAAGTCGTTCCAAGTGTCAGCAGGCCCATTCCACTTTATTGTGATAACAGTGGGGCCGTTGCTAACTGTAGGGAACCAAGAAGCCACAGTCGGTCAAAACACATAGAAAGGAAATATCACCTAGTTCGAGATATTGTCAAAAGAGGAGATGCAGACGTAAAGAAGATCTCAACGTTGGACAACCTCGCAGATCCATTTACGAAGGCTTTAACTAGTTAAGTTTTTGACAAACACCTGGAGGGCTTAGGAGTGAAGGATCATTCACATCTCCTTTGAGTCAAGTGGGAGTTTGTTAGGATTTATGCCCACAAAGGAGACATGAATGACCTTTTAGCAAATAAAGCAGTTTACGAAAAAAAAAAGTACTGGATGTAATAATACGATTATGTTCTTTTGCTGAGAATTAAATAAAGATTAAATTTTCATTCTTATATATTTAAGTTTGTGTTTCTGCACGTATGCATACTCCCTGAAACTATCATCAACGAAAGAAAAGTTAAGTACGGACATAACAAGATACCTCTTCTTGATTAGTTTAAAATGAATAGTTCACAATCTTATGATCGAATGGGTAATCGTATCCGATTAATGATTGTTTGAATAAACTACTGATATCGGATCTTATGACATTGAGAGTTGTGACTCTAGAGTTTATTCTTGATGTCCTAATGAAGACACCGAACTAGACCTGTGATACTTTGAAGTTTGAGATAAAATCGTTTCATTACTCGAAACTTCAAAATCACAAACGAGTGGTATTTTTGTAATTACCTAAATCCTGAAGTGAGTACATAACTTCTTGTGACACTTTGTGACATTTGACTAGTCAATGGGCAAACCCAAAGATATGGAATAAAGCCCGACAATTGGTGTCATAATACTGTCTTGTTGAATTATATGATTCACAGATATGGAATTTGTGTTGTAAAAATATTGCGGCATTAGTATCACATCATGCTTTGTTCTTTGAAGTGTGAGCGAAAAAAACCGGGCCTGGTATTCAGTAAATAATATATTCTTTGAATAAAACATGTGACATGTTGTAACATCTCACTTTATGTTTTTCTCGTTCCAAAACAACAAAGGAGTTTGTGAAATAATAACTGAGGGGTAAAACGGTAATTTTACATTCCTCTTGGTTGCTGATACGCACGAAGGGTAATATAGTAAAATACACTGTAGACCGTGTGAAGAATAATTGTACCACAACAAACGGAAATAAGAACGCACGTGAACATAGAGATTTTCAGTATTGGTCCTTTAGTGGAGTCGAGTAATATTAAGAATTAAAAGTTCGGAAAAAGTTTGTGAACTTTTGTGTCCGGAATTTATTCTAAAGCTTCGTTCATGTGGGTCCATGAGGTCTCCATGTTAGACTTTCGGATGAGACTGATGAACAAATTAAGTGTTAAGTTGGTTTGATAATTTTCTCTTAAGTATATATTGCGATTTATGCTACGAGAAATATTTTCTCATGATTAAATAAATAAATAATTATTTTATTTTAATCACCTTTATTAAATGTAGCAAGTTATATAATTATATTGATGATTATATAAAGTTCGAATTTAACAAAGGTGGAGGAAATTAATTCCTTAATGGTTAGTCTAACTTGATGAGGATTAATGATGTATCGTTTTCTCCTCCCTTGGATTAGTGCATGTGATTTTAATAAGGAAAAAGGATCAAGGAATATTTCAATTTAATTCATGATATTCTTTATATGTAAAGTATCATGTAGAATTAATTGAATAATCTTTGACATGAAATGACAAGGAAAAGTCGTGGTTATGGGCTGTAGAATCCATTGAATTAATGGAAACAAATAATAGGTATTTAGTATATTAAACCCTAATATTGTTCCATATAAATCTAACCACTTCTTCCTTCCACCACACACTGTACGATCACAATTTGAGATCAAGAGAGAAATTTGGTTCTCCCACTTGTTGGATCCCAAATCACGGATTTGTGAAGAAACACAAATAACACCAAAGAAATCGAACAGAAAATTGAAGAACACGAACTTTAGGCAGAAGAAATTCTCTATTGATAATCGAAGGCAAATACAAGAAGATAAACTCAAAATCTAATGGACTCTCTATTCTCACAGTCAACACTTTACAATGTGTACATGCTAGGTTTATATAGCCTCTCATAGGTGAAAACCCTAGCTAACAGAATCGCACTAAATCGGGAAGCTACCTTAAATAATCTCATCAAATCTTTGACTCGATCTTTGCTTGCTCCACAAGCTACGCGCTTTCCTTGCTGGGTAGTTGCTGACTTTCCCTTTCCTGCCCAGATAGTTTCTCTGTCCCCAAGCTGGCCTGCTCGTATGCCTCGGGTTGGGCTTTCCTTTTATCCGGACATTTTGCTCGTGTTCACCCGAGCTGGGTTGAACTCTTGTCCGTCCTTGGTTCTGGTCGGTACCCGGGCTAACTTCCTCTGTGTGACGGACTAAGTCAAGCTTAAGCTCACATTCTTCCCCATAAGCTTGACTTAGCTTCTACTTTCTTCACTCCGAGCAGCTCTTTCATCTCTGCGAACTAGACTCTCGCCAGAGCCTTGGTAAGTATGTCTGCCCGTTGCCCCGTTATGTTGATGAACTTCACGATGATCTCTCACTTCTCCACACACTCACGAATGTAATGAAATTTTGTGACAATGTGTTTGCTCCGTCTATGGAACACTGGATTATTCATCAACGCAATTGTAGACTTATTGTCCACATAGAGAGTAACTGGTCTCTGCTCGGATCCGGTCACTTCACTTAGTAGCCCATTCAACCACATAGCCTGACATGCTGCTGCGGTTGCCGCCATGAACTCTGCTTCACATGAGGATAGAGCTACTGTCTGCTGCTTTTGAGACTGCCAGGTGATCAGGTTTCCGTTGAGGTAGAATGTCATCCCTCCGGTACTCTTCCTGTCATCAATATCACCGGCCAAATCACTGTCTGTAAAGCCGACAAGTACTTCTGCTCCACTTCATCTACTATACTGAATCCCGTAGTCCGTCGTGCCCTTTATGTATCGCAAGATGTGCTTCACCGCCTGCTGGTGTGCACTTGTGGGCTTCTCCATGTATTTACTGACTATCCCGACTGCGTGTGAAATGTCTGATCGGGTGTGAGTGAGGTATCTCAGACACCCGATCACGCATCAATACTCCGTTGGATCCACTTTTTTCCCTTCAGCATCCTTCCCGAGCTGCAATCCGCCTTCTCGAACTGCATAATAATCTTCCTTGCGTAGGCCGACTGCTTCTGTGTGATGCAGCCTTTCTTCTCTTCTACCTCGAGACCGAGGTAGTACGAAAGTAATCCAAGGTCACTCATCTTGAATTCGGCCATCATCTGCTGCTTGAATCCATCTACGCCTCCTGCCCTGGATCCAGTGACGATCAGGTCGTTCATATATACTCCCACAATCAGAGTTTCTTGCCCGGTACTCGTGGTGTACACTGCCTGCTCCATCAGGCACTTTGTGAATCCAAGATTCTTCAAGCTCTTGTCAAGGCGGATGTTCCACGCTCTTGGTGCTCGTGTCAACCTGTACAGGGCCTTGGACAGTTTGTACACCATCTGCTCATTGCCTGTGACGTTGAATCCCTCTGGTTGCTTGACATACACCTCTTCCTCGAGGTCACCATTTAAGAATGCCGATTTGACATCCAGATGGTGAATTTCCCAACCTCAATTTGCTGCGAAGGCTAGGATGAGTCTGATCGTGTCCAGTCTAGCTACTGGAGTAAAGACTTCCTCAAAGTCTATGCCTTTCTTCTGCATGTACCCTTTGGCTACCAGGCTTGCCTTGTGCTTTAGGAAATTCCCCTCGGTGTAAGTATGAACAACGGCGGGCGACGGCGAATGGGTCGAGGTCGCGGCGGCGAGCGAAGGCGAGAGAGAGAGAGAGAGAGAGAGAGAGAGAGAGAGAGAGAAACTAGGGTTCGTGTGAAATGAGTGTTTGCGGCTCGTGTTTGGGTTAAAACACGACTCTCGCCGCGACTGACTTAAGTTAGCCGCGGCGAGTCATCCCAATGACACTAAAAAGTGTCGTTGGACATGAAGGTCGTTTTCCATCCCGACGACACTAATATATGCGTAGTTGGAACACTACCCGCCGCGGCACATATCAATTAGCCACGGCGAATATTTGCTTTCTAAAACCCATCCAGACGACACTCATATATGTGCGTAATTGGAACACTGTTCGCCGCGGCTAATACTAATTTGCCGCGACGAATATATGATTCCGACGACACCTAAAAATTTGCGTCGTCGGAAGTCTATTTTTTTTTAAATACGACTACGCATAATAATTTCCATTGTCGAAACTTGACTTCCAACGACGCTTTTTGTCTTGCGTAGTGGAATCTCCGTAGTATAATCTCATATTTGTAGTAGTGACTCAAGCAGCATATCTTTTTCATAAATGCGTAGATCTTCAGCAACTTATCGATCCTTTCGTTGTCTAGACAAATCTTTCAGACTACCTGTTTTACAACACATAATGACAAAAACAAAAGAACAAAACAATGTTGTTACAAACTTATCATCAGAGTTAGTATACATAATCTACAAAAAAATCTTTTAGTGTAATATTGTATTTAAAAAGTTTTAGTGTAAATTATTGTTTAATTTGCTGCGACCTACACTCATTAAAGTTAGTATGTATATTATATTGAAAATCCTTGTGTAAATTAAACATGTTTAATTTGTTGCGATGTGCACTCAACACCAAAGTTAGTATGTATATTACATTGAAAATATTTTCGTGTAAATTATTGTTTAATTTGCTGCGACCTACACTCATCACAAAAATTAGTTTGTATATTATATTGAAAATCTTATACTGTAAATTAAACATCTTTAATTTGCTGCGACCTGCACTCATGCATCACCAAAGCTAGTATGTATATTATATTGAAAATCTTATAGTGTAAATTAAACATCTTTAATTTGCTGCGACAGTGGTTGCTAGGATAGCCTAGTGGTAATTCCACACTACCTTAAAAGTGGAGGTTGTGGGTTCAATCCCACATGCAGCAAAGTTGCTTAAAAAAACAAAATTTGCTGCGCCCTGCACTCATGCATCACCAAAGTTATGTTGAAAATCTTTTGGTGTAAATTATTGTTTAATTTGCTGCGACCTACACTCATTACAAAAGTAGTTACTATGTATATTATATTTTTTAAAAATTAGTGTAAATTAAACATATTTAGTTTGCTGCGACCTACACTCATGCATCACTAAAATTAGTATGTATATTATATTGAAAATCTTTTGGTGTAAATTATTGTTTAATTTACTGCGACCTAACTCATTACCAAAGTAGTTAATATGTATATTATATTGAAAATCAAATCTTCATAGATTTGACATCCACTGGTACAAAAATAAACGCAAGAACATGACAATCGGGAAAAAAAAAAAGTTAAAAAAAAAAACTATCTATTTTTTTTTGTCTAAACTGAAAAACGTCGATTTGAGGCCTAAAGTAACATTGGAATTCGGCTACGAAATGAAAACTTCATCGCCTCATATCGGCACTATAGAAGTTGAAAACAACTTGGAAAAATCAAGCCTCTATCCACCACATCACGATGTTTCTAAGTGTGCCAAATGATTCTACCAACTCGCCGGGTGACTTGTCAAGTTCCGCATTTAGAGGCTCCTCGGAATGTTTGTTAAGATCTTGAAACAAACATTGGGCAAACAATTTAGTATACCTGCCGCAATAAACTATTTTTTATTAAAAAGAAACCTTTTTCTCAAAGTATATCCTGGCCCTTCAAATTTAAGCTCTTGCCAAACCTGCTAATTAGTATCAAGTATCAATCATGGTGGTGGAGCCCCATGGAATTGCACATCTGGCTGGAATTCCTTTTTAAGAACATCAAATATTTATCAACATAAGGCGCCGAGAATTAAGTTATTAGGGTTGGACACACCCCGTACCCATGTCCAAGCTAGGAGTTCCAAAACTTGGTTTAAAGAAACTTGAAAATTGAACTCTGCGCTCCACCGATGTTGCCACGTCTTCCATTATATATACATATATGCTTCACGTCAGGTCCAACCTAATATTTTTCATGTTTTTGGGCAAAATAATTGTTAAAATTGTTAAATTATTACAATGTTTTTTTATTAAAATATTATAGAATATAAAACATTAGATCAAACTCTAATATAAAACATTATATCAAATTGTAATTTGACAATACTACTCTTTATGTTTATAATTTTTGATGAATTTTTAAGAAAAAATAATCCCTAAATTTTACAATCGATAATAGCTTGATATGCAGAAACATAATATCGTATATATTTTTGTAAAAGGAAACGGGAGTAATTTCAAAGATGATAAATGAGAGGCAATTTAGTATTTTAAGAAATAAAATAATAGAAGGATATAAAAATTAAAATACATTTTTAAAAAATATTTTTGTTATTGTAAATAATCGAGAATATATATTTTCGATAACTTAAAGAATGTACCAATGACCACAGAGAAAATAAAATAAAAAAATACAGCCACACTAATCTAATTCAAATTATTTTATTTATTTGGGTGTTTCCTAATAATAATAAAAAATATTTCAATAACAACAGCAAGTACCCTTTCTTAAGAAAAAAAAAAGAAAAAAAAAAGAAGAAGCACTGATCTAACTTGGCATGAAACACGAGGTCAGACCAATAATTCCTTTTAAAAAGTTTCTAAGCGATATAATTTCTTTGATAATACTAATCTTTATATTTTGAATATTTATTTGATATCTTAAGAAATTTAAATCTCTAAAATTAACGAGTGATAATAGCTTCTTTTTTTTTTTGTATGGAAAATTTTCGTATATTTTCGTTAAAAATAAAATTAGAGTAGAAAAAAATGAAAATAATGAAGGGACAATTTTAAATTTTTTAAAAATTAAGATCGAAGGATATAAAATTGAAACTAAAATATATTTTTAGATGCTTTTAAAATAAAGAGTACTTAATTTTTATCTAACTTTATAGGTATTTCCAACAACAACAAGTTTACGCATCCATAAGAAAAAATTAATGTTTGTATACCTAATTCAGTGTCATTTTTAGTTTGACATGAAACACGAGTTTGGAGGTCTAGAACGTCATATATTAATAAGGACCAATAGTTCCTTCAAATTTTTTTAGGGATTCTAGCGGCATAAGTACTTGTAGCCTTTTAAATGACTCTGATAAATTTTTATTCTTTTCTTCTTAGATAAGAAAATTACTAATATTCTAAAATAGTAATTCAAACGCCACATATCATTCATTGACTGTCACATAGCATGCCACGTCATTCGACTGCCATGTGGCATGCCACATGGTATTTTATTTTATTTTTAAATTTCAACAAATAAAAAAGGGTAAAAATAATATACTAATTAACTAAAGAAGGATAAATTTCATCATTTAAATGAAACGGGAGTAATTTTAAAGATGATAAATGAGAGGAAATTTAGATTTTTAAGAAATAAAATAATAGAAGGATATAAAAATTAAAATTAAAATGAAAATACATTTATAAAAAAAATATTTTTGTTACTGTAAATAATCGAGAGTATATAATTTTGATAACATAAAGAATGTACCAATGACCACAGTAAAAAATAAAATAAAATACAGCCACACTAATCTAATTCATTTTTTATTTTTTATTTCTTTATTATGGATGTTTCTTAATAATAATAAATAAAGATTTCAATAACATAGCAAGTACCCTTTCTTAAGGAAAAAAAAAAAGCAATAATCCAACTTGGCATTTTAACTTGGCATGAAACACGAGGTCAGACCAATCATTCCTTTTAAAAAGTTTCTAAGCGATATAATTCCTTTGCTAATACTAATCTTTATATTTGAATATTTATTTGATATCTTAAGAAAATTAAATCTCTAAAATTAACGAGTGATAATATCTTTTTTTTTTTTTTGGAAATTTTTTGTATATTACCGTCAAAAATAAAATTTGAGTAGAAAGAAAAATGAAATTAATGAATTAGGGACAGTCTTAGATTTTTTAAAAATTAAGATCGAAGGATATAAAAATGAAAATAAAATATATTTTTATGTTATAAACTAAAGAACAAAGACAAGAACATAACAAGAAGAAGAGAGAATATGAGAGGGAATAGAGAGAGTATTATTGCTCTTTGATGTGTGTTACAATGAACCTCATATGCCTCTATTTATAGTGCTTGAGAAAGATAGAAATAGGAAGTACAATGAATGTGAATATTACATAATAATGACATAGTTGACTATCACAATATTGACATCCACAAAATCCCTTGATTTATAACACTCCCCCGTGGATGTCAATGTCATCGTAATACGCATAATTGAGTTTAAGCTGCCTCATTAAAACCTTTCCAGGAAAACTCAGTGTGGGAAAAAACTGTGGTAAAGGAAAAAGAATACAACGCGTATTACTCCCCCCCGATGACAAGAACATTTAACTTCTCGGAGCTGTATCATTCCAATCTTGTGAGCCAGTTTCTTGATTGCTGAAGCAAGTAGCGCCTCTATGAGCAAATCCGCCAGACAATTGCTTGAATCGAATCTTTCACTTTATTGTAAGCATTTTCCCGCGAACTGAGAGAATTTTCTAATAATATACTTCATTATCCAATAACGATCCTTATGTAATAGATAACCTGTAAAACAATATAAAAACACAAGTATTCCAAAGATACTATAATGTAATAGATCCATCACTTAAAAACAAAATATTGCATAATATTATAATCATTGAGATACTCAAAGAATATTTCTAAATCGCATAGAGTTCTTCTAACTCTTTTATTCTCATTAAAAAATTTCTCAATCAATAAATTGCCTCAATGAATTCTTCAGGAATTCTTACGGATTATGTTCATCGTAAAAAAAGTAGCAAAGACGTTTTCTATAAATTCATCTTTAGCATTTAACTTATGCTAAGTCTTATGCGATATATATAACCTAGGATTTTATTATTCTTCGGGTCTTCGGGATCCATAGTTCATAAGTCTTTGTAACCACTTTTGTGAGACGCATATCATAAAACTTAATACTGCCATATAATACATCCACCATTAATGGACATCAAATACAAGGATTAGCAAAACGTTCACATAAATTAAATTCAATATAACTTTGCATATATATATTTGTACCGCACTGGCATGTCCACTTTCAAAATATTTTGACTACTGGTCCAGTATTGTGTCTTCATATTTGGCTAACTGTTTCAATATCAATAATTCAAGATCCTCTAGTATTCAAAACCAAATTAATGGTTAAAACCAAGGATCGATTTTTGCGATAATCGAGCGATTCATCGTTGAAAACCATTTCTCGATAATTTATCTCCTCTAATCGTTGTTGTTTTATACTTATCGCGATTTTTCGATTCGAAAAGCAAGCTACTTATCTCTCAAACTTATCAAGTGTATTTTCTCGAAAAACAAGCTACTTTTCGGTCAAAAACGATAACTCAACCTTGGTAAAAATTTGTCTTTTTTACGGCACAAGTTCCAACTTATTTTAATTTCGGAATTTAAAGGTATTTTTAGGTTTTTTTTAGTGGATCTCGAGTGTTTTGAAGCTAAAATGTTATATATGTATGAATCATGTCAAATTTTTACACTTTTATTCTATATTTGTAGTAGTTACTTAGAAAGCTATTAGGTTGAATGAAAGTTAAACTTTGAGTTTCATATTAGTTTGATTGTACATTTTACGTTTTGAATCAAATGTCGTAGTTGAAATTTATTTTTTTAGGTATATGATGAAATATAGATGAATTAAAATGGTTTGTGTGATTTTTGTTTAATTTTTTTGCAGATTTGGGTTATATTTTAGGGTTTATGCGAATTGTTTCTAATTGCGACAAAAAGTACCACTTTTCCGAAAAATAGTGAGTTTGAGATATATTTTAAAAAATTTTGATCTAATTTCATTTTGTAAAATTGTATATAATTAGGAAATTGTTAATTTGACATAATTATTTTTGTAATTTGACGTTTTTCCGAATTATGACCTTATTGCTGCAAAAGTACATATTTTTAGGAAATTTGTTAAGTTAAGCTAGTTAGTCGAATTTTTTGATGTAAAATCATTTTATAACATTGTATATAACTTATAAAATGTGAGGTGACATAATTTTTTTTAATTTGACGTTTTCCCGAATTGCAATCTTATTGCAGCAAAAGTATATATTTTTTGGATATTGGTTAAATTGAGCTCTTTATTCATTTTTTTTATATGTAACTTCATTTCGTAACATTGTATATAGATTTGAAACTGTGATTCTGACATAATTTGTTATGTAATTTGACGTTTTTCAATTATTTCTAAAAAAGTAAATTTAGTATTTAATGTTATGAAAATATTTTATGTATGAAAATATGCATGAAAAAGTACATTTTATGTACATTTAGTTTTATGTTATATTTTATGTTATATAACCTTTGTTGGTTGTGATAAAATATTTTATGCGACCCTGATCTAGTTTTTGTTTTATTTTTTTCACCCTTTTGTAGGAAATGTATGAATCGGAATTTAGTCCCGATTAGGTTTTTGGTCCACCCCGACTACATTTATTAGGTAATAGGCCAGTATGGGCCCGTATTATATTTCCGAGTAAATTAATTAAGTATTATAATTAATTAATAATAACCTAATGGCCCAAAGCCCTTAATTAGGTCATTAATGAGTTGTGGGTTCTAAATACCAGTTGGGTTATTTATCTAACTTTATAGGTATTTCCAACAACAACAAGTTTACGCATCCATAAGAAAATATTAATGTTTGTATACCTAATTCAGTGTCATTTTTAGTTTGACATGAAACACGAGTTCGGAGGTCTAGAACGTCATATATTAATAAGGACCAATAGTTCCTTCAAATTTTTTTAGGGATTCTAGCGGCATAAGTACTTGTAACCTTTTAAATGACTCTGATAAATTTTTATTCTTTTCTTCTTCGATAAGAAAATGACTAATACTATAAAATAGTAATTCAAACGTCACATAGCATTCAATTGACTGTCATATAGCATGTCACGTCATTCGACTGCCACGTGGCATGCCACATGGTATTTTATTTTATATTTAAATTTCAACAAATAAAAAAGGGTAAAAATAATATACTAACTAAAGAAGGATAAATTTCATCATTTAAATTATTAATTTATCATACTTATAGTAAACAGATTCGGTGTTTTATGCTCGTCGATATGGCATATATGAATATGTTAATGTTCTAAATACTATTATCGAAGAAAAATCAATAGCTCTATTTTACGGGTTTATCGATGGTTTCTTACTTGATAATAATATTTATACTATATAAGTATAAAAGGGTTTTAAATGCAATTTTAAAATACATATAGGGTACAAAAATAGAAGTATAATTGCAATTTTAATTCAAATATAAAATCATAATTGCAATTTAATTTTTAAAAAATTAAAACGAAAACTTGTAGATAATTAAAAATTTTGGATAATTTGTTGAAAAACATGAGTTTTACCGGATGAAAAGAAAAAACAATAAATTGTAAAACGATATGCAAGTATTCCGCAAAAAAAATTAAAAACAATAACGAAAAACAATAATTTTTTTTTTACCGATAAATAGGGAAAAATGAACTCAGCGGAAACTCGTGAAAATAAATTAGGTCAACACCATAGGGTGAAGTAGTACTGACTACTTATACCGTCAAAAATAAATTATTTGCGGCTGCCATTACGTGATTTCGTCTCTATTAAAGATTTGATCTTCAATTGATTAGTCCATATATCATACGGTGGTTGCAGTTGGATGATCCCTCAATTATAAAGTGCAATCATATTAGATATATTGGCCTTACTACAATGCTTGTGATAAGATTTTATAATAAACGTTCTTGATATAAAATCTCATATTATATTATATTTTAATAATAAAAAACTGTCCAATTATTGAATCATGATTTGCGATTATTGAGTATTCATTATTTCATGATTCGTTTTTGTCTATTTATGGAAAGTATCGACATCCTTGATGTCATGACAGCTGCTAAGTTATTTCAGGAAAGTCATAAGGTGCATCCTCAATCAAGGAGTGATTGAGTCTATATCTCTCTGAAGTTAATGATGAATATCACGCTGAAATGAATGAAGATATTTGCTTGTTTATTCTATTCAAGGGAGAGATTTCAGAAGCTAATTGATGAAAATGAATTAGCGAGTAGCTCCTATATGTCCCGGCTGATGAGGTCCTATTTCGTTAGCACTTACAGAGAAAATCTCTAAAACCTTCGGGAGAAGTCAATCAGAGGACGGGACGTTCATAGCTGATTGTTTGCAAGGGGATCTTGCATTTCATCAAGAGTTCACGTGGTGGATATCAAAGCTGTTGGTGCGACAACAAGGGAGAGTTTCCTTTATATGCTTTGGGTCCATATGATTTACTGTTTGTAATCATCTCTTGTAACTCTTGGTTGATTAATCTGGGTGAGTTCCCCGCAGAAGTAGTGACAGGAAGTCCGAACTGCGTTACCAAAATGTATTGGTGTTCATTTACTTTTTCCGCACTCGCTTTATTCCTATCGTTCACGATTATAACGTCATATTATATGTGCAACACGAAAATACGTCTTTACAATTGGTATCAGAGCAGGTACGCTTAAAATTTGCTTTGGTTTCAGAGAAAGCGTGAAAAGATCTACTAGACTATTTTCAAAATGGAATATAGAGAAATTGCTGGAATTGTGAGGCCTCCTATACTGGATGGTTTGAACTACTCTTATTGGAAAGCCAGAATGATCATCTACATTCAATCAATTGATGGCAACGCATGGCCTAGTATTGTTGATGGGTGGACTGCTCCTGTCACTGTCGTCAATGGTGTCGCGACACCAAAGCCCCTTGCAAGCTGGGATGCTGCTGAAAAAGAATCCTCTTTAGCTAATTCTAGAGCCCTCAACGCCATTATGTCCGCAATAGATGATAGACAATTCAACCAGATGGCCACATGAACAACTGCTAAACAGGCGTGGGAATGTCTCCAACTTCTTCATGAAGGAACTGATACTGTTAGATCCTCCAAGAGACAATATCTTGCATCTCAATTTGAAAATCTGAAAATGGAGGAGAATGAATCTGGTTCTGACTTCAACGCTCGATTACAAGAACTTGCAAATCAAGCCTCTCGTCTTGGAAAAGAATATTATGATGCTGAATTGATATGGAAGACCCTAAGATCTCTTCCCAAAATTTTCTTCCAAAGATCTCTGCCATAGAAGAAAACAAGAAGATTGAGACCATGACCATGGCTGAATTGATGGGCATCTTGAAGACCTTTGAACTGAATCATCTTGAATTCAATCAGGAGAAAAGTCTTGCATTCCATTCATCCACTGTTGATCCAGGTAATGATGATTCAAATATTTATGATCTTGTTATACTAACAAAAAATTTTGGCAGGGAGTTAAAGAAATTCCATACAAAGAAACATCGCTCTAAAGAAGGCCACAAATCATCAACAAATCAGAAGAACAACTCTGAAGATTCATCAAGATCTATTAAAGGAGTAAAATGTCGGGAATGCGAAGTCTATAGTCACTACCAAAATGAATGTATCAACACCGTAAAGAAGCAAAGATCCAAGTCATCCCACACAACCACCAGTGAAGATGGTTCTGATGATGATGATGAAAATAACGAAAAAGATGGTCTAGTCAATCACTTTGTGGTGCTTACAAGCTCTCTCGGAAGCTACCTTTCTGATGGTGAGGATGGTGGTGCACCGACAGATGCGGATGTTGAAGAACTTTACCACACAATGTTCAAAAAATGGATTCAGGTATGCAAACAAAATTCAAAAGTTCTGGATGAAAATTTTTCACTAACTATGCAGGTTGAAGAATACAAAAAGGAAAATGGGTCTCTAAAAAGAGAATTGAGTGTCTCAAAAAGTTTGAATGATGAGCTCAATCACAATCTCACCGAAAAAGATCTCAAAATCAAATCCCTTGAAGATTCCATTTCAAAGTTTAACAAAGGGAAAGAGAAGCTGAATGAAAAGATTGAACAATCAAAAGGAACTGGAGGGATGGGAGGCATTGATTTTTCAAAATCTACAACAAAAGAGAAAATTGAAGACATCACCATTGTTCCGACTCAACAAGATGATCATTGCGATATTCCAGCAAATCAGGTGAACTCGTTCTTGCCCAGAGCTATTAAAAAGCGGTGTATTTCTAGGTCTTCTTGTTTAAATTCGTGTTGTAACACGATGTGACTTTTGTCATTTTAGTGGACACACCATTGATCAGTGCAAGATTCTTTTTAAAAATCTCTACAATGGAAGGAAAATAATTTTAAGAACAAATGATGGAGATATTAAAAGTTTCAACACTAGAAAATATCGACGTGAATGGATACCTAAAGCTAACAGTGTTAAAAGTTGTGATATAAGATTCTCGAACAATCCAGTTCATGACTTCAAAGGGGAGTTGGTGGAACAAAAGACCGCTGTCAAGACTCGTGTCACAACATCAGATCACAGTGCAGACATCCACACTAAACCTCTTGAAGCAACACGCTTTGAGGATTTTTGGAGCAAGATTGGCATTGGCCACATTTGATATACCTAATTTGCTCGTTTTTTTTTTTTGCGTAAATTTTAATTTTGTATTTTTGTGTGATTCTTGTTTGTGTTTTTTTTTTCTTTTTGTCTTTCATATACTCTTCAAATGCAAAACCCAAAAATATTTTTTTCTCCATATTTGGAATGTTGTGTGTTCCGAGTGATAATTTTTTGAAAATCTTCCTCAAAACATTTTATAACCCCAATTATCACTCCGGTGTTTGCTTGCACTTATTATCGTTACATGCATGTTTGTTTTAGGTAAGAATATTGGGTAGGAATATATGTTTTTGGTTTAGGGCTTGAATATTATGTCATAGGACTCACTTAAGCACACACATTTTTCGTTTTAGGTTCTGTATTTAAAGCTTTAGCATATTTTATCCCTTATGATTCTGAAATACAAGTTTTTGCTTTTCACGCTTCATACATGCTTACAAAGATTTAGCTCTCCACCTCCCATGACTGTTCCTGACATACCAGTAGCTACGGCACTAGTTCATGGACCATCTACTCTACATTAAGGAGATCATGGAAACAGTTGAGCTACCTATCTAAAAAGAAGAAGAGAGCCATGGAAAAGAAGATGATGAATAAGAAGAAGAAGTGGGTCAATACAACTTAAACATATGCTGAAGGTTGTACATCGGCCAAGATCCCAGAGATTTCTAGCTCTGACTAAGACTCTCCAGCCCGTGCAAAGACCCCAGCCTCAGTTGACCCAAAGGACATTCCTACTTCTTCCTCTGTGCCTGCAGATCACACTTCTGAAGCTGATGATGAGACTACTGATGATGCTGCCATGGCAGACAATCAGGAGGACGACAACAATGGCGACAAGGAGAATGTCGAGGAAGACGCCAGAATGACGACGACAATGAGGAAGATGAGAAAAGCTCTGGCGATGATGATGAATCCTCCTTTAAAGAAGAAGCTCCTCCCTCCGTCGAGAAGAAAACTACTGCTGATGACGACGACGATGACTACAGTGTTGGTTCTTCCTCTTCCCGCTCATCCTAAACTAGTTTGAGTCGGTTCCCCTTCGGCAATTCCTGGCGCAAGGGGGAGAAATCACAGTTGTGCAAACATTTTTAGCCTTTTTATTTTATTCAGTTTCAAACTCATGCATCACTAGAACTTGTTTGTTTGTATGTTTTGACTGCTTGCTTGTTTTTGTTTGAATGAATGTTTGTTTGTTGCACGATTGTGGTTGAAATGTTTTCAGGAAATCTTCAGGTACACTAACATTTTATGCAGGTCTACAAGTGCTCAAAGTCTGATGTTGCCTCCGCTGCCATGACAACAGATGTCATCCTGCCTGTTGCTCTGCCTGTTCTGTGTCTGAAGATCTCTGCGACTTTCTGAAATTAGCTTTGCCATAAATTGCCAAAGGGGGAGTTTGTTGAATCATGATTTGTGATTATTGAGTATTCATTATTTCATGATTCGTTTTTGTCTATTTATGGAAAGTATCTACTTCCTTGATGTCATGACAGCTGCTAAGTTATTTCAGGAAAGTCATAAGGTGCATCCTCAATCAAAGAGTGATTGAGTCTATATCTATATGAAGTTAATGATGAATATCACGCTGGAATGAATGAAGAGATTTGCGTGTTTATTCTATTCAAGGGAGAGATTTCAGGAGTTGATTGATTAAAAGGAATTAGCGAGCAACTCCTATATGTCCCGGCTGATGAGGTCCTATTTCGTTAGCACTTACAGAGACAATCTTTAAAACCTCCGGGAGAAGTCAATCAGAGGACGATACGTTCATAGCTGATTGTTTGCAAGGGGATCTTGCATTTCATCAAGAGTTCACGTGCTGGATGTCAAAGCTGTTGGTGCGACAACAAGGGGGAGTTTCCTTAATATGCTTTGGGTCCATATGATTTACTATTTGTAATCATCTCTTGTAACTCTTGGTTGATTAATCTGGGTGAGCGCCCCGCAGAAGTAGTGACAGGAAGTCCGAACTGCGTTACCAAAAAGTATTGGTGTTTGTTTATTTTTTCCGCACTCGCTTTATTCCTATCGTTCACGATTATAGCGTCATATTATATGTGCAACACGAAAATACGTATTTAAACCAATAATTTAAATACCTTTAATCTTTTTTTTTATTAAAATTAAAAACAATATTGAGTTGAGCGTGACCTGAAATATATATATATATATATAGGGAAACATCAATAAGTATGGCCAAAAACGTAAGTTTGAACGGTTTTAATACTTGGTTTTACTAAATTCCTAATCTATTCCCCAAACTCACTTTTAACCCATCCTTTGAGTTAAACTAACCAGACTCACCACTCACTCTCTTTCTATTTCCCTCCCACGACCTCATTAGTTCGAAAAAAACAAAACAAAACTGAAAACCTTCAGGCGACCACATCTATGAAACCCAGCTGGGATGACGAACCCCTGAGCACGACGAACCCCTTGAGGCGACGAAGTGTGTTGCATTCAGTCTCTCTCTCTGCTCCCCCTCTGCACGACGAAACCCAGGGCACGGCTACCCCATCTTCCGACGAAACCCACGACTCACCCAGTGTCCGACGAGACGCACTCCGTCGCCTTCGCCTAGCATTTGACTCGCATTTCCCCAAAACTCAGGTTAGGCATCGTTTTATTTTAGATTAGGGCTTGATTGAGGTTTGTTTCGGTTTGAGAATTAGCGGTTGATCTAGGGCTTTATCTGGTTGAAGATATATGGGTTGATTTAGGGCTTGATTAAGGGCGATTTAGGGCTTGATCCAGTTTGATATTTAGGTGTTGATTCAGTTTGAGATTTAGGGGTTTATTTTGGGATTGATTCGGTTTGAGATTTATGAGTGATTTATTGGATAATGTAGTTACTCGGTTGATTTTGATTGGACTATTTTTGAGATATTGTTTGTTCTCTTGTATAGTTACCCAAAAATATTTCACGGTTCAGGCCAAGTTTGGTACCCTTCCAAAGAACGAGTTGTGGAGATTTTGCACACCTTGGAGACGCATCAAGCTACTGACCCGAGAAGTGGAAGAAAGATTCCCCTACCTTTTTTGTGAGTTCGACCCCCCGGCCCCGAAAGGTTTGGTCTATCAAATCCTCTTGCACTGGATTCCGAGCTTAGGAGGGTCAAACAAGCTTTCGTTTAATTTTGGAGGAGTGGTGAGTAATTTTGCTCCTCGGGGTTTGCAGCGATCACCGGTCTAAGATACGATCCCAAATTTGTACCGGAACCCCGACCTTCTTTAAAATGTATCCATCCGGAAGAAATTATGAGTTACGACCAAATATTTGATACTTTCATAACGGAGGATCTTAGCCCCCCTCATAGATTCCGGCTCGACATCTTTCTTCTGTTCGAGGGAGTGTTACTCGGTCGTAATGGCATAAGAAATTACCCGCCCCAAGCCCACTGTATTTCTGTTCCTGAATATTTGGCTAAACCGTGGGCCAACATCGGATGTAACCAAATATTCAAATTTGTTCGGAAGTTCGATTGGAATGCTAAATTAGAGGATTTCCAAGGAATTGATAGGCCCCGAGGAACTTATCCACGCTATAATTTCAAGGGATATCACAAGCCATTCATTACGTGGGCTTTGATTATCCTTCCGGATTTCCACTTTTTCAAGACGGCAAAAATGTTTTTCCGAAAACGTGATGTATGTTTTTTCGTTTCCAGTTTTGTATTTTGTAGACAATTTTTATGTGTTTGTTTATAATTGTTAACACTTTTTTATATATATTTTTCATTGGTATATTCTTGTCATTCCGTATATTATAAATGAAGTTGAGAACGGCAACCGTCAAGGATAAGCTCAAGAACACGTCGACAACCGTCAAGAAGCCACTCCCGATTGGAAGGAGAAGCTGGAGGAACAAGCTAGCAAGATTGAGGAACAAGCAAGGAAGATCGACGGGCAAACAAAAAAAAATTGAGGCGATGGTACGCTTTCAGTTTTGTTTGTTTCTTAGACATTTTTGTGTGTCTATTTTTACAATTTTGATAGAATAAACCAATTTTGTAATTCAAGTTTTTTTCAAACAATTTTGCGAGTTTTCATATTTTATAAATTTGTAGACAGTTTTGACCATGTTTAATTAACATTTCTATCAGGAAAGCATTTTAAAAGAGCTTAGTGAGACCGTTCGAGCATTGGTTTCTTCTTCGGGCGAAGTCACGACGGGTAAAGGTGCTAGGAAGAAAAAAATATCCTCAAACGATTGCATCAATTTGGGGAGCCCGACTGGAGACAGTCCCCGCGTCACGCAGAAGAGGAAGACCCCAGAAAAGGGAGTCCCCAACGAAGACCTACAATCCCGTAAAAAAGGCTCGTCTCTTGCCAAAAACCTGGCCCTGTTGTTCGCGGAGATCGATGGGGAAGAGCCAAAGCCGTTAAATGGTTGTTTCGCAAGGGACTTCGCAAATACCGGCATTTGACCTAGGCATTGGTTCCCCCTTTCTGAGTAAGATGGAAAGAAAGCCGTCAAAGAAGCTGGATGATTACACGAACCCTGACACGGTGGAGTTGATACAACAAACAAAGATGCCTCTGACCGTGGAAGACCCGAAAATCACGAAGGCGAAAGAAAAAGGGAAAGAAGTTAGGCCTGAGATTGAGAAGACAGATCCGCATTGGATCCTATTCGACAAATGGATGAAGGCAAAGGTGAAGAAGAATCAACCGAAAGTGAGACTACTTACAGACTTGCTCGTTGACCGCACATGGTTTAGAAATTTTCTAACACCGTGTCATTGGCTAGATTCACTGGTAAGATATTTTCCTATAGTTTTTGTTTCACACATAAACAGTTTCTGTTTCACCTTTCTTACTTTTACTTTTTAATTTTTTCGTAGGACATTGACACAACACTTGCGCATTTTCGTAAGGAGCGTCGATATAACGACAACTCCCATTTTCGGGGCATGATGAACATTGTTTCTGTTCAATGGAGCACAGAATTGATGAACGCGGTGAGGAACCACCGAGAGAATCATTTAGAGCTTGACTTGGAACCAATGGAATACGGTGTCTTGGGCAACGAAGATCGACTAATGAATTCGTGGGATTTTCTTGGCGAAGTCGCAATGGTTTTGGATTTCGAGAGTCTACATTATATCGTTGTATCAGTTGACCTAGATGCGTGGACGATTAAGGTATACGATTGCGATCATTGCGTCATTGGCCGTGACAAGATTGCCAAAGAAATGGGGTACCTTAGCAAAGGCATTTGGATGATCATCCAACAAGTTGGGTTCACTTTCTTGCACGAACGATTTGCACAAAAGCTACCGTTTTTTTTGGGAATACGTCGAGGTTCCTCAAGCTGAAACAAGGTACACTTTTAGCGGAAAAATGTACAATTTTAAATGGCAAATTATACTATTGTTCATTTAATGTCTAATTTTTTTGCAGCGGCAATTGTAGAATTTTTGCCCTAAAATATCTGGAACTTGTCGTGCGTGGTGACTACATGAACGATATAATCTCCAAAAATATGCTCAAATATCGTCAAGAGCTAGCGGCTGCACTCTTTGAAAGCGCGGAAAAGACTGTTTGGCAAAAAAATAATCGAAAAACTATGTATGCTGAAGGCAAACACTGTTGAAGTGGATTACAAAATTGTACCCGTTCTCCTAAAATATTAAAAAATAAATAAACGTCGGGAATAAACTTCAATAAAAAGGGGTTAAAAAACTGTTGCACCTTTAGCATAAAACAGTCAAAATGGGTAAAAAAAAAAAAACTTCGTAAAAAAACTATTTACAAGGTAGGCAAAAACTGTGTATATGGAGTACAAAATCGTGTAAGTAAATATTAAACTGGAAAAAAATAATCGAAAAATTGTGTATGCTAAAGGCAAAAACTGTTGAAGTGGATTACAAAACTGTACCCGTTCTCCTAAAATATTAAAAAATAAATAAACGTCGGAATAAACTTCAATAAAAAGGGACTAAAAAACGGTTGAACCTTAAGCATAAAACTGTCAAAATGGGTAAAAAAAAAACTTTGTAAAAAAAATTGTCTACAACGTAGGCAATAACTTTGTATATTGAGTACAAAACCATGTAAGTAAATATTAAACTGGAAAAAAATAATCGAAAAATTGTGTATGCTGAAGGCAAAAACTGTTGAAGTGGATTACTAAAATTTATCCGTTCTCCTAAAATGTTAAAAAATAAATTAACGTCGGGAATAAACTTCAATAAAAATGGGTTAAAAAATTATTGCACCGTTAGTAAAAAACTGTCAAAATGGGTAAAAAAAACTGTGTAAAACAAACTGTCTACAACGTAGGAAAAAACTGTGTATATAGAGTACAAAATTGTGTAAGTAAATATTAAACAGGAAAAAAAGTAATCAAAAAACTGTGTATGGTGAAGGCAAAAACTGTTGAAGTGGATTACAAAACTGTACCCGTTCTCCTAAAATATTTAAAAAAAAAATTAAACGTCGGGAATAAACTTCAATAAAAAGGGGTTAAAAAATTATTGCACCGTTAGTAAAACACTGTCAAAATGGGTAAAAAAAACTGTGTAAAACAAACTGTCTACAACGTAGGCAAAAACTGTGTATATGGAGTACAAAATTGTGTAAGTAAATATTAAACAGGAAAAAAATAATCAAAAAACTGTGTATGGTGAAGGCAAAAGCTGTTGAAGTGGATTACAAAACTGTACCCGTTCTCCTAAAATATTAAAAAATAAATAAACGTTGAGAATAAACTTCAATAAAAAGGGGTTAAATAATTGTTGCACCGTTAGCATAAAACTGTCAAAATGGGTAAAAAAAAAACTGTGTAAAACAAACTGTCTACAACGTAGGCAAAAACTTTGTGTATATGGAGTACAAAACCATGTAAGTAAATATTAAACTGGAAAAAAAATAATCGAAAAACTGTGAATGCTTAAGGCAAAAAGTGTTGAAGTGGATTACAAAACTCTACCCGTTCTCCTAAAATATTAAAAAAAAATAAACGTCGGGAATAAATTTCAATAAAAAGGGGTTAAAAAACTGTTGTACCTTTAGCATAAAACTATCAAAATAGGTAAAAAAAAAAGTTGTGTAAATAAATTGTCTACAACGTAGGAAAAAAATGTGTACATGGAGTACAAAACCGTGTAAGTAAATATTAAACTGGAAAAAAATAATCGAAAAACTGTGTATGCCGAAGGCAAAAACTGTCCAAGGGCGAAGAAAGCATATTTGAAACGTCCCTCTTTGTTTGTCTGAAAATCTGTCAAAGTTCCCTCGTTCATCTCCTTTAATATGTGCAAGTACTTTGGTATCTTCGAATAAGATTCTTCGGGGGTGCCCATCGCGTAACAAATAGCCTTTTCTTTGCATCTCCACGCCTGTCGATAAGACATTTCCACGCCGTAAAGCTTCTTCATGTCATCTTGCAAGTTCCTTGAAGTTAAAAAGACATAAATTACTAATTCAAAAACTGTACAACATTAATAAAAAAAAGTGTCCAACAATATTAACAAAACGCTCTAAGTATTACCTTGGAGCATAAATTGCACTACTCTGTGGAGAAAACCTGTCTTTCATAAGATGCCCAACCACTGAAGGTGCTGCTTGCCTATGGTTATGCGTACTACGATCGAGAACACGTGAATGTTCTTGAATAGATGAAGCAATCTTGAATAACGGTTCCGAATGTGTTATTAGTTTTCCTCTCAATTTCCACCCACATTTTGGGTCAACGCACTTCACGTACCACACCCACGGTGCGGATTTGTGTACACGAAAGTCGAATGAACGTTCCATTGCATATTTCTTTACTTTAAACTTCAAATCTTCCAAACTAAGAAAGGTATTACCCTTATCAAAATTTTAGGCTTGACGGGATGGTGCTTTACAAGGAATAAAGCACTTCGAATCCTCACTGCAAAATGTTTGATCAATCCAGGATAGATTACCCACTTTTGATAGGTTTTGACTCGATGTGCACGTTACCGTCTTTGAGACATTGACGGCCTCCAGGACATGACTTGGCACTTGGAGGTTAACATCATCCTCATCTAAATCCACGACATGATTTTCTTCTTCTAGTCAACTCTCAAGACGATCGGCGGATTGCTGAATCATCCTCATCTAAATCCATGACATGATTTTCTTCTTCTAGACCCATCTCATCAGAGCGATAGTACATCGCGGTGATGTTCGGGTTACGAAAATAGCAACAGCGAACAATCTGGCGGATCCATTTACCAAGACATTGCCAGAGAAAGTCTTCAGGAGGCATTTTGAAAATATGGGTCTTAGAGATATGAGTCATTTACTTTAAGTGCAACTGGGAGATTGTTAGGCATATTGCCCTTAAACAATGTTTTATTTACCCATTGTAAAAGTTTATGACGTCACTCTTAATAAAGAAGGCACTTATTATGATAATCTTTTTTGTAGTACTTTATGTATACTCGAATGTTTATACATAGTTCATAATGGAATGCAATTGTAATCTATCCATCACACAAGAGTCAATGTGAGGAAGAATTGATAGATGCAATAAATGAACTTAAATGTATCCGTGACTTAATTAAGCGGGTGGGAGCCTCTTAATTGATAAAGTCATTAATACGACTAAATGGAGAAAATCCTATTCTGGATAGATATGTGTGTCATACTCATTAAGTGTATTAAGTACGAAGTGTCTTTGTACTGGATAGGACTTGACTAAGTTCTGAAATTCGCTCAACTAAGACCGTCACTGACAACTTTGAACTAAGTCGTAAAAGATGATCAAATGGTAATTAATCTAAATCCTGAAGTGATCTTGAACCCTGACTGTTAGCTTGATTGTTCTTTGATTTGCTAGTTAAAGAACACAACATAACGTTGTTCCCAAAGCCGCTATATTAGGAACATGATAGTCGACAGGGAAGGGTAGCTCGATCACAGATATGGATATCACATAGCTTGTTACTAAGTCAAGATGATTCCCGGAATTGTCGGTCGTGAGAAGTAGTACGGGACTCATGCGCAGCTTACGTCTCGAAATCGTAAGTGAGTCGTCTACAATACCACCGATGGAATTCGGGAAGAAAAGCACTAAGGGGCTAAATGGTAAAACGCCTGCTCAAGTATGAATCATCAAGTGAAAGATTAATCACTGGAATTTGATTATATCACTGGACACCTTAAGATATAAGGAATATATTATTCGCATAACTAAAGAGTACAGCTTCGGGTATTTAGTGGAGTAACACCGGAGTTAACGGATTAATATGTTGGAGCTTAAGTGATGTGGGTCCATGGTCCCCAGGATAGCTCTATAAAGGACTAATCGTACAATTAGAATATTTGTTATTCTAATTTATGATAGAACAATTGAAACTGAAGCTTGTGTCAAGTTTTGGAATGTTTAAAAAAGTTTCGGCAAAAGTACCTAAAGTTTTGCTCGAAAAATAGCTGATCGGAAAAAGTCAAAACTGGAATAAATTGTCAACATCAATGTTGTAGTAAATTTAATTTGAAGAGTTTTTTTTTCTATGATTTTATGTGTAAAAGCTACGGAGAAAAAAATATGAATTATATATCATAACAAGAGGTTATGTTAATTCATGAGAATTACTTAAAGATAAAATTAATGGGCTAGGTCCATTGGGTTTAATCTTAGCTTATTATTAGAGAGGAAATTCGACCAAGCCTTGGTGGATAAACCCACTAGGTATTTTCCTTATCATATTTTAATAAAAGATTAATTATGTTAATTATCATGATAAACATATAAGGTAAGAATTTGAATCATGGAAATTGCCAAGCTTGGTTACCAACCATGAGTTGGCGATTTTGAGCATGAGTAGAAATCGAAATTTATGTGTTATGATAACTTGTGATACTAATTAATTATATACAAATATGGTATTAATCTAAATTAAATAAGTAAGAATCACATCATGAATATTAATTATGCATGAATCATAAGAACTTGATTTGCAAGTTTTAAATAAAGATTTATAATGCATGAGAATTAATATTGATTGATTCATGGCATTATTTAATTGATAGGTTATTTACAAATAAGGAAAAGATTGATAAATCATGTGTCACCTAAATTGATTTAATTGGAATTAATTTTTGATTAAAAATAATGTTAGAAATCGCATATACCTATTCATGGAATGGGATTGGATTTCTTGGTATTTATTTTAATTAAAGAAAATGTATTCCCTTGATTAAAATATGATGAAATTGATTTTTACCTAATAAGGTAGGAATTTGATTTTCATGATACATATTTAAATCATATGAAATTAAATCTTTTGGTACTTTAATCATCACATTTTCGATTCCTATAGTAAATGGGAAGGTTGGAATTGTTTCTTGATTGATTTATAATTGACACTAGTTAATAAGGTTGATTAATTTGTAATTGACACTAATTAAGGTTGATTGATTTATCTAACATTGGAAGTTATGTTTGCATGCCTTTTACTATAAATACAAGGCTTAAGCATCACATTTCAACAACTCTCTCATATGCAAAACTCGAGTTCTCTCTCAGCAGCGAAGTTCCGTCAAACGAAGCCCACGGTTTGTGTACGAGGAAGTTCAAGAGAATATCCCCGAAGGCTTTGGGAGTTTCATTGTCGTTTTAGAAGTCGTGCGGAAGCTCTCCTCAACCTCCCTAGGCGCATTCTCAAAGGCCGGCAGAAGCTCTGCCCAAATTCATAAAGCGCAGTGGAAGTCATCGTGAGAAATAGGTACGGCCTTATGCATTGGGTAAATAAATGCAAAACCATTTTATTGTTTTATTTATTTCCTTGACTAGAATTAATAATTACGTGTTTTAATAAATAACTAATTACTTAACCAATCGAATCTCTGTTATCTTGGTGATCGGTTCTAAAACAAGGAAGTAACTTCGGGAAAGTGTAAAATGGGCCTTTCCGTGTAAAACAAATTTTTAAAGGTTACCCCTATGGATCGAGGGCCCATCCCGAGACATGACGGAGGGGACTATAATATTTTTCCCTACAATTTGTTCTTTGCAATTTCGTTATTGCCTTTGGGATTCGAGTACATGTTAATATCTTAGTTCAATCTAAATATCCTACTAGGATTGGAGCCTGACAGTTTGATATATATTTATCATCTCTTCTTGAGTGATTGGCAGTATAAACGAGGATCATAGTAATTTCAATTTCTATATGCATATTCAACTTTCTATCTTCCCCCTCTTTATGACAAAATTATTAGTCAAATATTCTCTCATGTATGTGTTTTGGTGGAGATTACAATATCATATTACACATAAAATATTATAGATGGGAACCTTGTAAATCAAGGAGATATTAAAATTTTATCGTTAGCTTGATGCATGATATTCCTAATTCGTAGGGAACTTTGTTTTCAATTATTGTCTATACTCAATGGGGGTATTAACAAAATATTTGACTAAACCAATAAAGTGATTCTTATACTCATCACATACGATGCCTTTTTCATTTAGCAGTCAAGTAAATCCATTTCACAATCTGGAATTATCTTGCAAACTTCAAGTCTACTTAATATATTTCTTGATCATTTTGTAGATGTCTACTCATAATACTTCACTAGTCAATATATGGGCCCATAAAGATTCTAGGTTTTCTAATCGCAACATGCTAATGTTTCAATAAATACTTAACTTTTAAATAAATCACCATATGAGAATTCAACGAACCATATGGTTCATTAATAAATTATTTACCGGGATAGTCATACCGGTCATTGCTAACATCAAATATTAATTCTCAACTCTATTTGCATCATTATTGATCCGGTATAGCCACATCGGTCATGCCAACATTCGTGAACTTCAGGTTCTATTAGTGAGCTTCTGGTTCCATTAATGAACTTCTGGTTCTATTAACGAACTTCCGGTTCTATTAGTGAACTTCTGGTTCCCTTAGTGAACTTCTGGTTCTATTAACGAACTTCCGGTTCTATTAGTGAACTTTTGGCTCCATTAGCGAACTTTTGGATCTATTAGTGAACTTCTAATTCACTTTTCTTATATATCCATCATATAATACGTGGGAGAGAATTGTCATTTTCTTTAACTTAAAGCTATTATTTTGAGCATAACTCTTCTGGAGGATATTTTATAAGTTTCGTTTATGCTTACTCATAGTCTCAATAATATTGAAGTATCTAAATCATGATACTCTCTCCCACTTTTCACATTTGATCTTATGCGATAAGTTCATTATGATAACAACGCTAATGTTTAGATAATAAAGCTAATATATGAGGCTTCCATTCTAGGGGTAAAAACTTAAATAAGTGTATTTATTGCCATATATATCAACTTTAAATATATATTTTTTATTCTACTTCAAGTAAAAAAATTTAAAAATTTAATTTATTTTCTACTTCAGGTAGTAATTTCAATAGATTTAATTTGTTTTGTACTTCAGGTAGAGAAAATTTTCATAACTCTTTCCTTTCATCTTCATGTTAAAGACATTTATTTGTCAGATTCCTCACTAATAGTATTGCAATATTTAATTTGCGATATGCTTTATCTCAATAAGTCATAGACTAATTTATTTTAAGGAATTATATGTACATATGCAATGGATAATAATTTAAAAAGCATAATAGATAGTACATAAATTAAAATTAAATAATAAACATATAAAGCAAAAGAATAAAAACAAAATACTAACTAAAAAATTATAGACTATAAAAGTAAATATATTCTCTTTTGTCGAAATAATGGTCATTTTGATACAAATACATTCGTAGGAGCTTTTGAACACTTCAAGTGTTTATGTCAACATTCCCTTCGAGGAATGAAATTGTTTTAACCATTTTACCTTTCACTTTTTTCAATTCACTTTTTCAATCTCCTTCACTAATATAGAGGCTAACATCTCATCTAATCATTTAAAAAAATGGTTACATTTCTCTTAATAACTCATACTAATAGAGAATTCATTCAAAATACGTATCAATTTGATTCATACAATGATATATTCAAACTCCAAAATATACAAGGAATTATTTTCAGGGAATCACCTTTTGAATTCTCTTAAAGAAGTTGTATTTTCTTTTCTATATTATTTATCCACTTCTCATGGTGATGCGATGCCTATACAAAAAAAAAAATTATCATGGGTTTGCAAAATTATTTGTCCACTTCTGTTGGTAATGTAAATATTTTCCAAACTTGACAAAATTTGTTTATATATCATTAGCTGCTTATATTGTATACTCACATGTCATTTGCTTTAGGAAATATAATATTCGCTCCATCTTTGCGACTCATTTAATTTTTCATAAGCTAGAATATAAAATTCGCTTCAGGGAATGATGTTAACTTAGTTTTTGTGCGACATTAGCTTTTATTCTACTCATAAAATATCGTCATTCACTTCAGGGAATAAGTCTAAAAATATTCATAAATTTGTACTATTTACTCAGGAATAATCATGATAAAATTGTGAATTCGTAAAGACGTATTTTCGCGTTGCACATATAATATGACGTTATAATCGTGAACGAAAGGAATAAAGCGAATGCTGAAAAAGTAAAGGAACACCAATACTTTTTGGTAACGCAGTTCCGACTTCATGTCACTACTTCTTCGGGGCACTTACCCAGATTAATCAACCAGGAGTTACAAGAGATGATTACAAACAGTAAATCATATGGACCCAAAGCATAAAAAGGAAACTACCCCTTGTTGTCACGCCAACAGCTTTGACATCCAGCTCGTGAACTCTTGAAGAAATGCAAGATCTCCTTGCAAACAATCAGCTACCAATGTCCCGTCCTTTTTCACTTCACTCGTGAATGCTGGTTGACTTCTCGCGAATATTTTAGATATTATCGCAGTAAGTGCTAGCAAAATTGGACCTCATTTGCCGGGACATAAAGGAGCTACATACGAAATCCTTTCCATAAATCAGCTCCAGAAATCTGTCCTCTAAATAGAATCATCACGCAATTATCTTCATTAACTCCAGCGTGATATTCACCAATAACTGCAGGGAGAGATCGACTCAATCACTTCTTGATTGAGGATGCGACTTTGAAACATTCCTGAAATACTTCAACAACTGTCATGACATCAAGGATGTAAAGATTTACCATAAATAGACAAAACTAAACCACGAATTAATAAATACTCAATAAGCAAAATTCATGATACAAGATTATTTACTACAGGGAATTAGTATTCACTTCAAGAAACTTTTTCAAAACCAAAATATTCAACAAAATTGTGGTATCTACTTCAGGAAATAAAAAAATTGTATCCACTTCAGGGAATATTATAACTAAATAACATGAAATCATAGTATTCACGTCATGGAATGTTTCTAACCCAAAGTAACAAAATAAGGGTATTCACTTCAAGTAATATTGTAGAACTAAAATATTTTACAAACAGTGTAATTCACTTTGGGGAATATTGTTAATCCCAAATAAATAAAAAAATTATTCACTTCCGGGAATATTGCTAACCCAAAATATTAATAAATCATGATACTCTATTCCGTGATAAAATGAAATTATATGAATAATGAATATCTAAATAAAAGATTGTAAACGATAAACAAATGAAATACAATGTATAAATCTTCCTCTGATTCCATATATGTATATATAGCAAGCGTATAACATCACATATTCAAATACAATGTATGTAGATATATATATATATATATGTATGTATATATAAATATAAGGTTTGACTTTAAAATTTCAAACTGTGTATATAATTATATTTATAGAAAGCTTATGTGTATATATAGTGGTACGTAATAAATAGTTTGCATATGTATATCGATAAGGCATTTATATATATTTTATACAAAAATAGAATGAGATGATGACATATAGCCTTTAATATATGCATGGAAATATATATAAGAAAAATCCATGAAATGCCCAAAAACCACCAAAGGTTTAAAGGAATTGCCCATACTTTCAAACAATTCATTTATACCCATTTTAAAAATATTTTGGACCATATTAACCCTGATTTTAATTATATTTATTTATTTATTTTCGTATTTATTATTTATTATATATTTTAATTTTCGAAATTAAATTAATTATCCTAAAATTTTGGTTGAAAACTTCCCCTATTAATTAGGTTATCATTTAATTTTGTTATTTTGACACAAAAATTAAAAGATCTCTCTCTCTCTCTCTCTCTCGTCGGATTGACCACCATCGCCGGATTCGGGCGGAGAGCGCGGCGACTTCGGGCGCGGCTGCCGAGGATGCGACCGTGGCCCCTGTCGCGGTCGCCCTCCATCGCGCCTCCTTCTTCCGTCGCGCCTCCTTCCTCAGTCGCTCTCCGTCGCGGTGCGATCATCCTCTCCAAACTCTCGATCGTAACTGTAAATTTATTTAAAGTTTTTTGTAAATATGTTTAATGTTTTAAGGTAATATATTTGATTTTTGTAAATGATTTTACAATATTTTGAAGTGATAATTTTTCTTGGAGGGGCAATATTTTTGTAAATGGATTTACACGCTTTTTGTAAATGTTTTTAAACTTTTTTGGAGTTATTTTACACGAATTTGCATTTGTGGATATGTATATGAAATTTCAAAATCGTGTCAACAGATTCGTAAACATATTTACATAAAATGAGGCAAAACAAAAACCAAGTTGCGTAAATAGATTTACATAAAATGAGGCAAAACGAAAACCCAGTTTCTTAAACAAATTTACATAAAATGAGGCAAAACGAAAACCAAGTTTCGTAACACAAGTTTACATAAAATTAAGCAAACGAAAACCTAAATAAAATTTCGAAATAAATACTAATTATTAGGAAAATAAATTTTAGATTTTAATCGTTAAAACAGGGAATATTAAACGTAATTTGTTAGAGCTGATCGAAAATAATACTAATTAATAGGGGAGATTTGTTTTTAATTTATTTAGTTTGCTACATTGTAAAAAAAAATTATTTTTTATTTTAATTTTAAAAAAACGAATTATAATTAATAAGATTTAAAAATTAGAAGGGCAATTTAGTCCATATTTCAATTTGTTGGTGGTTATGATTTCCATAATTAGAAATGGGCATTTTTTTTAAACCTTGAGCCACAAATGGGCATTTGCCTTATTTTCCCATATATATATATACACGTTAAAAATTAATTCATTGTAATATCATAAATATAAAATATACGAGTATTATATAATCAATATATAAAAAAATATATGTATACACAGAATAACACATTGCAGTAAAAAGATGAAGAAACATTTGCTAAGCTATTTCGATTTGAATTCGAAAAGAAGATTATCATGAATCGCCATCATCGCAGCAGGAAGATAAAAATTTAGCTAGGCCTTGTTACATGAATTTTATACGTGAATTCATTAAGATTGCCATCATTACATACAATACATAAATTTCGCTAGCCTTTTCTACGTGAAATTTCAGCATAGATTTATGTTGCCATCATCACCGAAACAAGAATAAAATAAATTATAAAAACTATTACCTCAATTAATTAGAGACTCGTGCTGATAACGTGTTATAAACTAAAGAACAAAGACAAGCACATAACAAGAAGAAGAGAGAATATGAGAGGGAATAGAGAGAGTATTATTGCTCTTTGATGTGTTACAATGAACCTCATATGCCTCTATTTATAGGGCTTGAGAGATGTGGAAATAGGAAATACAATGGATGTGAATATTACATAGTAATGACATAGTTGACTATCACAATATTGACATCTACAAAATCCCTTGATTTATAACATTTTTTATGCTTTTAAAATATAGAGTACTTATTTTTTAAATGGTAAACTGCGGCTTATGTACCCAATGTTTTTCGTGTTTTCCGTCATTTAACCGTCAGCGAGTGATTCGTCCTCTATGTGTACACTTTTGGTATTTTTGACATAACTCACTTATTTTTTGTCCAAATTTTATGCACGACCTATGGTTGGAAAGATAAGAGATAGATATATAACTTTAATGCTTTAAGTTTTGTAAAAAAGAGTTCTAAAAAAATACGAAATTTCAATTACAACGTAAAACTGGACATTAGTTTAATGCAAAATATTTGTTTCGAGAAAATTTTAATATACTTAATGACTTTTTTTGACAAAACGTAAAACTACGAAGTTGTATATAAATATTTTATCTTTCCAACGGTAATTTATTTATATATTTTGGATTAAAAAAATGTGTGAGTTATGCCAAAAATATGAAAGATGTTATGTGAAAAAATCTTTCGTATTTTTGGCGTAACTTACTCATTTTTTGTCCAAAATTTATAACTAAAATACCGTTAGAAAGATAAAAAGATTTATCTACAACGTTTTAGTTTTACGCTTTATAAAAAAAAAATCATTACGTATATTAAAATTTGCTCGAAATAATATTAGTAAGGACCAATAATTCTCTCAAATTTTTTAGGGATTAAAGCGGCTCTAGTAATTGTAGAAATTTTTATTCTTTTTTTCCTAGATGAGAGAAGTACTAATACTCTAAAATAGAAAGTCAAACGCCACATAGCATTCAATTGACTGTCATATAGCCGTCATTCGACTACCGCGTGGCATGCCACATGGTATTTTCTTTTATTTTTAAATTCTAACAACTAAAAAAGGGTAAAAATAGTATTCTGACAAAAGAAGAATAAATTTCATCATTTAAATTATAAATTTATCATACTTATAGTATACTGATTTGGTGTTTTATGCTCGTCGATATGGCATACGAATATGTTAATGTTCTAAATACTATTATTGAAGAAAAATCGATAGCTCTATTTTACGGGTTTATCGATGGTTTTTTACATGATTATAATATTTACACTATATAAGTATGAAAGGGTTTTAAATGCAATTTCAAAAGACATATAGGGTACAAAAATAAAAGTATAATTGCAATTTTAATTCAAATATAAAGTCATAATTGCAATTTAATTTTTAAAAAATTAAAACGAAAAATTATAGATAAATTCAAATTTTGTGGAAACTTTGTTTTACAGGATGAAAACAAAAGGCGATAAGTTGTAAAACGATATGCGAGTATTCCGCAAAAATTTGAAAGAAAAAAAAAACAAAAAACAATAGTTATTTATTTATTTATTTAGATAATCTTGGGTGATATGAATTGGTGTGAGTTTTCAATAAGGTCGACACCAAAGGGTGAAGTAGTATAGTACTGACAAATGCCTACAATAGTTAAATACAATTATTTATACCGTCAAAAAAAAATTATTTGAGCTGTTATATCAATTACGTGATTTCGTCTTCAATAAAGATTTTATCTTTAATTAATTAGTCTATAGTGGTTGCAGTTGGATGACATGATCCCTCAATTATAAAGTGCAATTATATTAGATATATTGGCTGTACACACATATATGATAAGATTTTATAATAAACTTTTTTAATATAAAATCTCATATTATATATTTTTTTTTAATAAAAAACTGTCCAATAATTTCAATACCCTTAATATTTTTTTAATAAAGTCAAAAACCATATCGAGTTGAGCAAGTTTCTTTTAAGATTAACACATAAATGCACCGAAGTTGTTTATCGCATCTTGTATGAAGTCGGAGCTTATTTTATTGTAGATTGAGTCTACTCCATCTACTTTTTCTTAACGTTTTTAATCATATTTTCAATTTTATAAAAATAGAATTAGAAAATGAAAGAAACTCTCAGTAGAAAAACGCAATGAAAATACAAAAACATAAAGATCGCAACGTAAAATAAAGAATTTTAATTTTTTACATCATAAAAAATATGTAGGACGATTAAAATCAATATATATACAACCACAGTAGTCTAACTTATAGGTATTTTGTCGTACATATGTTCCTAATAATAAAATTACAATATCAAGAAGTTTACTTTTGTAACGACCCGACTTTTTGGAGCCGTCACTTTTACTAACATCTTTTATCTATCCTAAGATAGTCAAATTTTTTTAAACGTTAGGAGTACAAAGAAACATTTCCCGGGAATTCCCTTTTTAAAACTAAAATATTTGAATCTTTGAACTCATCAACTTCTAACACAAATCATAAAAACAAACCTGAAACATCAATAGAAAACCTAAGGACATAAAAAAACACATAGTCTTGTCTTTTTTATTATTACGGAAAAACAAGGTCTTTATTCAGTGGTGACCCATCTCCTACCCATCCTCGCACGCCTCCCACTATCGCCGCCCAATCCACCATGAAGTCATATCATAGGTTTCCTACCTACAATACGAACAAAAATATTTTGTGTGAGCTAAAAGCTCAGTGAGATACAACTATTTTCTCGCAAAAATATATATAAGGCAAACATATCATGCAAATGTCCAATTATGCATCTGCTTATGTTTTAAGAATCTATTACTAATCTTGTCCTAGGTGATCAACATCTTGTGTACGTACCAACTTGCGTGCGGGCTGTTGGATCGACGGGGTGTACATGTCCCGAAGTCCTAGGCCAATACATCTGGCGGTTCATGAATACCGCGTGATTAATTCCGTCCTCGTTCCTTTCAACTCGGGAAGAAAACATAAATTTGACAGTTTAGCTAAACTGCAAGATTAATCCCGTCCTCATTCCTTTCAACTCGGGAAGAAAACATAAATTTGACAGTTTAGCTAAACTGCAAAATTAATCCTGTCCTCATTCCTTTCAACTCGGGGAAGAATCCTATCACTATGCTGTCCACATTCCTTTCAACTCAGGGATATCACATAACATTGAAAACCTCTTCCTTTAAAGAGGTGTGATACGTCACTTCATTAATTCCTATGTTTCTCTTATTCTTGTTATCATAAGCATATGAACTAACAACATTCCGTATCTTTTTCATTTAGCTAAAGGAACATAACATCTCTCGACAATCATTCTCGATCGTCACATAATCAACATCAATCTTGCACATTCATCTATCATCAAATACTTAAATTACTCATGCATCAATTATGAAACAAAACATATTCAATAATATTCTAGCAAGCGTTTCAACAAACCACACAGCAAACATGTCAAACAATACTTTTATTTTCAAACTAATTCGTACTGCAGTGAGGTTGACTTACCTGAATCGATACGATAGTCTTACTCGCGACTATGATGAAGGCGCATCTACGAACGATGCTCCAAGATAATAATTGTTTAACTATGGATTATAGCTCTATCACTAGCCCAGCAATTCTTAAAACTTGACTCGAAGACTAAACGAGGATTTTGATTTTCAAAATGACTTTTGAGGTATTTTTATATTAAAATCGGAACAGAACTGGAAAATGTGTTCTTCACGAACTGACATTATTTTTCAAAAACGAATAACTTTTGTGTTTGGGTAATTTTCGGAAAAACCCTGCAACAATGCGATATCCTATCTTTTTAATTCGGCAGAAATTCTAAAACGCAGTTTCGAGTTAGATCCTGACATCGTTTTGAATTTTGTAAAACATGAAACTTTCTCGAAACTGACTTATCTACAAAACCTATCTCTCGATAAAATCCCTAATTCGGACTCTATGAATTTCTAAAAATTAAAATCAAAATCTGCTCTGCAGACTTTTCCGGTTTCTCCCTAAAAGGTAAAAATTGAAAAATCAAATTCGAGCGATTTATAGCTCCGAAAAATCTGAACTTAAATCTGTAACTTTTATGAACCAATTAGAAGCAGTGGTTAAAATTTTAGACAAAACCGCTTTCTAATTTGTAAAAATTCGAGAAAATTAATAACATTGAATTACGAAAATAAAAAGAGTTTAAGATAATAAACGAGACCATACCTCTTTGATGATGAAAAAAAAACATTTTTCTGGCTAAGGAGTGTTGGTTCCCAATGGGAATAAATCTGCCAAAAGAAACAAAGAACAAGAAACAAAGGACAAAGAAAGTTGGGAGAATTTTTCTCAAATTAATGTCGAATGCAAAGAGAGCAAAAAGTTACAAACTAAAGTCATAAGACTTGTATTTATAGAGAAACTAGAAAGCTAAACCCTAGCTAAACTTCCTAAAATAAACTTAATCAAATCTTTACAATTTACACGTTTTCCTAACAGAATGGGAAACCAAATCATATCAAATCAGGAAGCTAAATCGAATCTCCAAACTTGCTCCTCAAGTTTGGCACCTTCCTCGAATAGCTCTTCTTGACTTCTGGCGTTTCCCGTTTCTGCTCGGGAGAATCCTGCTAGGGTCCTCTTCTGCTAGGGGGCATCTCTGCTCACCCTCATCTCTGCTAGGGCCATCTCTGGTAGGAGCATTCCTGGTCGAGTCCCTTCCTGCTGAGGAAAATCTCTGGTCGGACCCATCTCTGGAGGGGAAATCTCTGCTAGGGATTGAGCTAAGTCAGGCTTAAACTCACATTCTCCCCCGTAAGCTTGACTTGGATCGAGGTTCTTCACTCCGAGCAGCTCTCTCATCTCCGCAAACTTAACTCTTGCTAGAGCCTTGGTGAGTATGTCTGCCCGTTGCTCCTTCGTGCTGACAAACTCCACGATGATCTTCCGCTTCTCCACACACTCGCGAATATAATGATACCGAGTGTCTATGTGTTTGCTCCGACCATGAAATACTGGGTTCTTCATCAACGCTATTGCGGACTTGTTGTCCACGTAGAGTGTTACTGGCTTCTGCTCCTCTCCAGTCACTTCACTCAGAATCCCCTTCAACCACATAGCTTGACATGCTGCTGCGGTTGCTGCCATGAACTCCGCTTCACATGAGGATAGAGCTACAGTCTTCTGCTTCTGAGATTGCCAGGTGATTAGGTTCTTGTCGAGGTAGAATGCCATCCCTCCGGTACTCTTCCTATCATCAATGTCACCGGCTAGATCACTATCAGTGAAGCCGACTAGCTCTTCTTCTCCCCTGCCTCTTCCATATTGGATCTCGTAGTCTATCGCTCCCTTCACGTAGCGCAAGATGTGCTTCACGGCCTGTTGATGTGCACTTTTAGGCTTCTCCATGAAACGACTAACTATCTCGACTGCGTGAGAAATGTCTGGTCGGGTGTGGGTGAGATACCTCAGACACCCGATCACGCGTCTGTACTCTGTGGGATCCACTTCTCCTCCTTCAGCATCCTTCCCGAGTTGCAGCTTCGCCTCCATTGGGTACTTGCTCGGGTTGCAATCCGTCATCTCGAATTGCTTGAGGATCTTCTTCGCGTAGGCCGACTGCTTGAGCGTGATGCAGTCATTCTTCTGGTCTACCTCGATGCCGAGGTAGTAAGAAAGTAGTCCAAGATCACTCATCTCAAACTCGGCCATCATTTGCTTCTTGAATCCTTCTACGCCTCTTGTGCTGGATCCAGTGACTATCAGGTCGTCCACATAGACCCCGACGACCAGAACTTCTTCTCTGCTGCTCCTGGTGTACACTGCCTGCTCCCTATAGCACTTTGTGAATCCAAGACTCTTCAAACTCTTGTCGAGGAGTATGTTTCATGCCCTTGGAGCTTGACGTAGCCCGTATAGAGCCTTGGAGAGCTTGTACACCTTCTTCTCCTTGCCCTTAACGCCAAAACCTTCAGGTTGACTGACGTAGACTTATTCCTCGAGGTCACCATTTAAGAATGCCGATTTGACATCCATGTGGTGAATCTCCTAACCTCGATGAGCTTTTCGGGCTAGGATGAGTCTGATCATGTCTAGTCTCGCCACGGGAGCAAAGACTTCCTCGAAGTCGACTCCTTGCCTCTGCACGAAGCCTTTGGCTACCAGCATTGTCTTGTGCTTTAGGACATTTCCCTCGGTGTCTTTCTTGAGCTTGTAGACCCACTTCAAGCCAATGGGCTTCTGACCTTTGGGCAAGTCGGTGAGCTCCCACGTCCTGTTCTTCTCTATAGACTCCAGCTTCTTCTCCATTGCTTCTTTCCATTCCTGCTCGGTAGCTGCCTCTTGGTAGTTGACCGGCTCCTCGGCGCACAACAAGGACAACTCTTCTAGGTTCATCTCCACTTCCTGAGACTCTTCGTAGACTTCTGCTAGGGGACGGAATCCCCTTGGGCCATCCTTGATCGAGGAATCTCCTGAGTTGGACGAGCTGGTTCTGTTCGGGTTGGGTGTCCTGGGTGTACCCGGGCAGGAATCTCTGGTAGAGGTACCAGAGCTGGTGGGGGTACCGGAGCTGGTGGGGGGACCAGAGCTTGTATGGGTACCTGAGCTGGAGGGGGTACCCGAGCTGAATGAGCTGGTGGGGGTACTTTCTTGCTCGCCAACGCCCTTTTCTTCTTCGACTACGAACTCAACTGAGTTCTGTTCGGGGTCTCCGTTCTCATCACACCAATCCCACTTCTTCTCTTATTCGAACACGGCATCTCTGCTCACCTTGATCTTGCCGCGTCAGGGGTCAAAGAGTCTGTGTGCCTTGCTTCCGTCTTCAACACCAAGGTACACCATCGGCTGACTCCTGTCGTCGAGCTTCTTAAGATGGGGACCCACAGTCTTCACATATGTGGTGCACCCAAACACCCTCAAGTGCTCCAAGTGGGGTTTCTTCCCATTCCACGTCTGGTAGGGAGTGCGCTCTCCTAGAGCCTTTGTTGGCAAATGGTTTAGCAAATAGACCGCGTCTCTAACTGCTTCTCCCTAAAACCTCGCCGGGAATTGCATGCTTTTCAACAAGCTTCTTGCTGTGTCCATCACTGTCCTGTTTCGTCTTTCCACCACACCGTTCTGCAGGGGAATGTATGGTGCGGTCAGGTGGCGCTCGACTCCTTCCTCATCGCAGAACTCTCCGAACTGCTTAGATGTGAACTCTCCACTTCGGTCTGTTCTCAAGACCTTCATCTTGTGTTCGGACCCATTCTCCACGAGCCTCTTGAACTTCTTGAAGACTTCAAAGGCTCCACTCTTCTCCTCGAGCGTGTAGATACATATCCAGCGACTGTAGTCGTCAACAAGTAGTAGGAAATACTTGCTTCCGACTAGAGTTGCTGGGGTGATTGGACCACAGAGGTCCGCATACACCCGTTGGAGAGGTCGCTCTGCTCGGAACTTTGCCTTGATCGGGAATGGCACTCGAGCCTGTTTCGCGATCATGCAGCATTCGCATACCTGGTTGGGGTGTTCAATCTTGAGAACCCCAAAGGCCATCTCCTTCTCTTCCATCATCTTTAGCGCGTAGAAGTTTACGTGCCCAAGTCTCGCATGCCACAACCAGGAGGTGCTTCTCCTCTTCTCTGTCACCGTAACCCCGAAGTCTCTCCTCGTGAGCTTGAGGCGACCAACGACTTCCTCGACCGTCATGGGCTTGAGGTTGCCGAACTGCTCAATCGATGTCACGATCTGCATGTACTTGTGAGGCACTGCTTGGAGAAACTTCTTGACAGCGGTGGTCTCCTCCACCTTGTCTCCCAGCGAGTGTATGCCGGTCACAATAGACGTGAACCGCATAGCGAAATCATCAATTGATTCAGACTGTCGACCACGCCTCTTTTGTGGAATCCTTCTCGGCGATCATGAGAAGGACATCTTCCGGAACTCCTTGGTAGATGGCGGCGAGTGCCATCCTCTCCTTGCGTCCTTCGACATCGCTGCCTTCCACAGCCTCCCAGACTCCTTGCGCCTGCAAATTCACTCGCATCTTCAACGCCCACACCGAGTAATTGCTCTTCGTGAGCATTGGGTAATGAAGCGTCACGTTCCCTTCCTTTGATTTGATCTTCGTCGCCGTCGTCAGCTCTCCTCCGGTGGACTCGCTTAGTGACGAAATCTTCTTTGGCACCTTCGCTCTGAGACCAATTGTTGGTTCCCAATGGGAATGGATCTGCCAAAAGAAACAAAGAACAAGAAACAAAGGACAAAGAAAGTTGGGAGAATTTTCTCAAATTAATGTCGAATGCAAAGAGAGCAAAAAGTTACAAACTAAAGTCATAAGACTTGTATTTATAGAGAAACTAGAAAGCTAAACCCTAGCTAAACTTCCTAAAATAAACTTAATCAAATCTTTACAATTTACACGTTTTCCTAACAGAATGGGAAGCCAAATCATATCAAATCAGTAAGCTAAATCGAATCTCCAAACTTGCTCCTCAAGTTTGGCACCTTCCTCGAATATCTCTTCTTGACTTCTGGCGTTTCCCGTTTCTGCTCGGGAGAATCCTGCTAGGGTCTTCTTCTGCTAGGGGGAATCTCTGCTCTCCCTCATCTCTGCTAGGGCCATCTCAGGTAGGAGCATTCCTGGTCGGGTCCCTTCCTGCTGGGGAAAATCTCTGGTCGTACCCATCTCTGGTGGGGAAATCTCTACTAGGGATTGAGCCAAGTCAGGCTTAAACTCACAAGGAGATGAAGAAATCAAAGAGTTTTTCTTTATTTTCTCTCAAGAGATATTTTTAGTTTTTTTTTTTTTTTTTTGAGAGAATGAGGCTAGGAAGAGAATAAGAGAATATGTGAGAACCCTAACCTATATGGGTTTAAATATAACCCTAATTAATAATAATTTTCGCAGCAAATTATATAGCATAAAAAATATATTTTTTAAAATATCAAAGATATTTCCTATTATCTTATATAAAAATCATAAATTAAATAGGAATAAAACTAGAATAAATACTTATCTATTCTATTTGAGGACTCAAAAAATACAGGATCTCACAATCTCCCCACCTTTTAAAATATTCTTCCCGAAAATCAAAATAGGTGAGTGATCTTAAGTACTATATCATCTATCATATAATAACAAGGTAAGTATGAATTAATCAAAATGATCAATTTTTAACTTGCATGGATTACGACAGATGACCTTGAGGATGACATGCGAGGTAGGATGGCAAGATCACTGCTCTGATACCAACTGTAACGACCCAACTTTTTGGAGCCGTCACTTTTACTAACTTCTTTTATCTATCCTAATATAGTAAAAAAAAATTAAATATTAGGAGTACAAAGAAACATTTCTCGGGAATTCCCTTTTTAAAACCAAAATATTTGAATCTTTGAACTCACCAACTTCTAACACAAATCATAAAAACAAACCTGAATCATCAATAGAAAACCTAAGGACATAAAAAAAAACACCTAGGATCTTGTCCTTTTTATTATTACGAAAAAACGTCTTTATTCAGTGGTGACCCATCTCGTACCCATCCTCGCACGCCTCCCATTGTTGCCGCCCAATCCACCATGAAGTCATATCACAGGTTTCTTACCTACATTACGAACGATAACATTTTGTGTGAGCTAAAAGCTCACTGAGATACAACTATTTTCTCACAAAAATATATTACTAATGTCCAATTATGCAAATGTCCAATTATGCTTCTGTTTACGTTTTAAGAATCTATTACTAATCTTGTCCTAGGTTATCACCATCTTGTGTACGTACCAACTTGCGCGCGGGCTGTTGGATCGACGGGGTGTACATGTCTCGAAGTCCTAGGCCAATACATCTGGCGGTTCATGAATACCGTGTGATTAATTCTGTCTTCGTTCCTTTCAACTCGGGAAGAAATCATAAATTTGACAGCTAAACTGCAAGATTAATCCCGTCCTCATTCCTTTCAACTCGGTGAAGAATCCTATCACTATCCCGTCCTCATTCCTTTTGAACTCGGGGATATCATATAACATTGAAAACCACTTCCTTTCAAGAGGTGTGGTACGTCACTACATTAATTCCTATGTTTCTCTTGTTCTTATTATCATAAGCATTTGAACTAACAACATTCCATATCTTATTCATTTAGCTAGATATATTTGCAAGTATTTAATTAATTAAATATAAAGATTAAAAAAAATATTTTGATTGTTTTTTAGTTTGGAAATATGGTCTTTTTAGCTAATCTACATATCAGGACTAATTACTTTTTGTAAATATATATATATATATAAATATATATATATACAATTACAGACAATTAATAATTTTCCTGGCGACTTTGATATCTGGAGATGGTGTTAATTTTTTAAAATTATTTTCTTAAGATTTTGAAAACTTAATATTTTATTCATATTATCAAAATATGTGTTTTTTGTTTTATTTTGAAAGAAGATATCTGTGTCTTTGAAAAACTTGAGTGCACAACATGAATGATGGATGGGTTGTAAAAATAATTCGATGCCAAATATGGAAGTCACTTAAGATAAGAAAAATGGATAACTTCTAAGCTTGGACATTATATTCATTGATAAGATGATTTTTCTTAATTATTTTAGATGATACTATTTTGAAAAGAAACTAGCTATGTGCATATATGATTATTTTGGTGGGTTTTTTTTTTTTTTTTTTTTGGTATTGAACATTTATCTTGGATTTTTTTTTTCAAGTGGGAAAAACAAAAGCAACTATTCATGTTTTTTTATAAAGTAAATTATCTATTAGTTCTTTTTCTTCCCTCAAGGGTTTTGCTACAATAAAAAATAAAATATGAGAAAAACGTGCAACAAACTTAATTAAAATTTTAAAATCTTATAAACAATAGATTTTTTTTAATGTAGTGTATCACCTATTTAATCTTTTTTTTTTTATGCAGTGTATCAACTATTGAAAGAAAAAAAAAACAATAGTTTTAATTTTCTTATCTAAATGAGCTCTTTTGTTTTTTTTTTTTTTTTACGATGGTCACTAATTTTGAACACTTGTTGAGATCCATATGAATGTAGATTTTTCAATTAATTAAAACACACAATTTAAGTAATAAAATAAATAAATATTTTCATCTACAAAAACCATTAAACTCTGTATATATCGTCACCGCGCTGGTGCAGTCCACTAGTAGTATTATAAGTTACTATCAATCGCGTGGTGATGGAAAGGAGATGTACCCATGCCAATTGTCGATCTGGTTTGAGCTCCCACAAAGAGTGGATGGCCGTACCACTAAAAATGGATAGGCGGGCAAACCCCCAAAGTTCATATATATATATATATATATATATATATATATATATATATATATATATATATATATATATATATGTGTGTGTGTGTTACTTTTTAAAAATATCAAATAATGTCAAAAGAATATTTCTTAAAGATAAGATGCCAGTCTTAGAATTCTATGTAGAAGGTGACGAGAATCAGCCTAAGGATTCGACACCCAATACCCAAGTCCAAACCGAGGATGCCCGTATTTGCTATGAAAGAAAGGGTTAATGACAACAAATGTACCTTAGTTAATGTTTTCAACTGAGGAGGCATAAACTTTATTTTTTTCACTGGAAAACGTACCCAATTTATACTTTACTACACCTTGCATGTACCCAACACCTTGCATGTACCCAACTGTGCAAAAACCATTGTGTATTTCATTATTTATAGTAGTTGTAAATCCATTATGTCCACTTTCTCCAATAGTGTTACCTTATTTGTCGATAAAGGGTTTACCGTTGGAGAGGACGAGGAACGAGTACAAGATTGTATTCGCATGTCTGCACTTCCTCGAGCATCACGACACACTCTCGTTACATAATGCCTTTTTTTTTTTTTCTCGTTGCGCTTTTTCAATGAAAACTTATTTCTTTCTCTAATCCTATTTTTATCAAATCTCAAACAGGGTTAATAATGTTTAAAAAAAATTAGTGGACAAAATAGATTCAAGCCGCAATAAAGTAAATTTTGAGTTCATGCAAAATGTAGTAAACAATTTGAGTACATTTGCCATAATTAATCTTAAAAAAAAAAAACTTGCAAAATCATCCTAACTCTGCATTCCAACCATACTGTCACGTATTCAATAATTTTAAGAATCTCGGGAAACATAAATTAATCTTTATTAAATTATAACAATTTTTTATTAAAATATAATATAATATGAAATTTCATATTAAATTCGTTTATTAAATATACTCTTGAGCGATCACATAAAATATTTGTGAATAGAAGCTTTAGAGTGCTTGTATAGTTTATTTTTTTAATGGAAAAAGGACCACATGTCCGGTGGGGGTGAAAATTTGGGGCCAGTCACGGAATACAAAACACGAAACAATTCTGATAAGATTTAAATGGTTGGGTTACCAATTATGATCTAGGTCCTACGGTGTCGAACAAAATTAAATAACGAGTGAATACAACACGAACACAATAACACGATTGAAACCAATTAGACATGATTAAGGAGCAAAATATTACATTTTACATATATTATTAGGGAAAATTCATTATCTAGTGATGTTGTAGGATGAAAATCAATACTTAGACATGAATGTTCGAAAATTTGAAAACTAGTTGTTATGGGTGTTTTACAAAAATCAAATTCGGCCCAAAAAGCCCCCCGAATGCCCATGTCTAAAAAACGAGAAGCCCAAATAATGCGAAAATAATTTTCATTATTAAAATAAAAATTAAACGATAAAACGTGTCGTCCCTGCACCATGACGGGGCGTCGAAGCGCGTTTTCGCGCCTAGTCAGGTCGTTGCGCAACGTCGCGGCGCCGCGGCGCGTACCACGTGGCGCAGCGGTGCAGAAGGACTAAAATGATAATATTTTATCACACATAGGCCCCCGGCCCGTGCTATAAATAGAAGCTTGATTTCATTCAAACGGTAACTCCAATTCAAACGCTCTATATAGCGATAAACACCATTTTCTCTCTTCTATATATATATATTCCGGTAGGAATACCCGACTAAGGTCGGAACGGAGGCGTTAGCAAGAGCTGAAGCGCCCGATCGCCGACCTACCCTACGGAGGTTCCGGTTCTCAGCGGTCGCCGACCTATATCCCGAGTCCTAAGACTTTGTAGTAACGGGTCGGAGGACCCGGTCCCGGGACGACAATTAGCGGAGGGTTTGATTAGCTTATGATCACCAACCTGCCTTACGGAGGTTCTTGTTCTCAGTGATCATCGACCTATATCTCGAGTCTAAGGACTTTGCAGTAACGGGTCGGAGAACCTGATCTCAGTCCGACGGTTAGTGGAGGGTCTGATCTACCAGATTCCACCCACAGGCCTAGAGAAAAGGCGCCGGAGGAATCCACAACTTTCCCATAATCAGCTTCAGGCTCGCTCAGGTTAGCCCAAGAACAGCTCCATCAACGTCTGCTTTGAACTACGAGATGACGTGATCCCATTTGGCTACAAATGGGTACGTAGGCAGTCTCACTACACTCAACGAGGCGCGGCATCACATTACCATCACCTATGGAATCCCAAATTCCAAGCTCCAAGCCTAGAGAAGTCAACAAACGACGGTGGGCCCGACCCAATATAGCAATTTGGGCCGCTACATTGTTTGATCCATTTTTCGGCATTATCACTAGTGATGTTCATTGTATTTCCTCAAATACCAACCCTCTAGTACAATATCATCGACAGTCGATTTTACAACATCGCTCCTCTTCGTATCCCTGACCTAACCATCCGTGACTAAACGCCGTTGCCATAATCCACATTTGAAGGTCTACCATTTTTTTAAATTTTGATTTTTCTCTCGATATCAGGGTTCGATTTTCAGTCTCGATCGTTTGTATCAAATGCACATTAAATATTAGGTTTACAATGTTAGGGTTATAATTTTCGAAGGATATTTATAGGATTTAGGTGACTTTGGTGTTCGAAAGCAAGAATGAGATTATAACATCAAACTCGGTGAATTCCGACCGAGTTTGGTGTTAGGGGACGCGAATTGCCTCGGGATTCACGAATTGCTTTATCAAATATTGCGTGTTCAAATGTCTTTTACTCATACGCATATTTCGTAATCTTTGTTGGAATCATCGGCGGGGTTGTTCTCTTCCTGCTTGGCGTAAATGAGATACTTGTTGGAATCATCGGCGGGGTTATTCTCGTCATGCTTACCATAAATGAGGTACTTGTTGGAATCATCGGCGGGGTTTTTCTCATCGTTTTTTGGCGTAAATGGGGTACTTGTTGGAATCATTGGCGGGGTTGTTCTTGTCGTGCTTGGCGTAAATTAGGTACTTGTTGGAATCACCGGCAGGGTTTTCTTCATCGTTTTTGGCGTAAATGAGGTACTTGTTGGAATCATCGGCGGGGTTGTTCTCGTCATGCTTAGCGTAAATGAGTACTTGTTGGAATCATCGACCAGGTTCTTCTCATCGTTTTTTTGCGTAAATGAGGTACTTATTGGAATCATCGGCGGGGTTGTTCTTGTCGTGCTTGGCGTAAATGAGGTACTTGTTGGAATCATCACCGGGGTTCTTCTCATTGTTTTTGGCGTAAATGAGGTACTTGTTGGAATCATCGGCGGGGTTGTTCTTGACGCGCTTGGCGTAAATGAGGTACTTGTTGGAATCATCGGCGGTGTTCTTCTCGTCGTGCTTGGCGTAAATAAGGTACTTGTTGGAATCATCAACTGAGTTCTTCTTCTCGTCATGCCCAATCGTACCAGCTGCGTCTTTCAAAGAGTACTTTCTTGCTGTACTTGAGGCCTACACCCAAACATGTAGAAAAAATTTACTGATAATTGTAGTTTTACGAAGCTAATATAATTACCGAGAATGGGTACCGGGATTTTAGCCTTTTCGGCCCCAGTCATTTTGGGCCCTTCAAAAAAGACTGAAATGCCCAACCTGTCATAATTTCGAAAACGCCAAACTGGCCTGGGCTAAAATTGAATCAAACCCCTATTTTCAGACATAATCAAGTTGGGAATAGGGCCAAAATTGAATTCGTGTGTTGGAACTTCTGTCCCTAAATCTATATTTAATAAGGCATAGAAAAAATTTTCTGACCGGTTTTAATAATTAGATAACTACATCAGGGTCTTCAGTATCGGTTTTACTCTTTAAAATACTTAGATTCTATCATTCGGTTTTTTATATATTAAAATGACCCCAAACCGATTGTACTGATTGGACCTAGTTGATGATGTTGAACGTAAATAAATCTTGACAACCTAAATAGAAACCAAATCCTACAACCATTGTCATCCGAAAAACAATAAATAAAGAGTAAAGAAAAACAATGTTTTAAAATTTATAAAATTATTTAAATTAATAAAAATTAATTTATCTAATTATTAAATAGGGTATTTAATTTAAATAAGTATTCTTCCTCAAAAAAAAATATTAAATAAGTATTATTATTATTATTAATAGTAGTAGTAGTAGAAAGTAAGAACTAGTTTGCTGTGAGAGATCAGAAAAAATGCTTACGAGAAGAACGGAGAGCACAGCAATGAACACTAAAGCAGACTTCATCTTGGCGAGTGATATGCTTGTTTTAAGCTTTTAGCTGTTTAGCTGGAGATGTTATTTGCAAATAACATAGAAAGCTCTATTTATAGAGAGTCAGTACCTATTGCTATATTAAAATAATATATAGGGGTATTTGTGGCAAAAGTAGTTAATTTGTGGCTGTTTAAATATTTATATTGCAAATGCGATTTAATGTTAGTAACAGTGTCTAATATTTTTTTATACTTCAAAAAAAATTTCATCAACTTATTTTAACACCGTCAATTGATGATATATCGTCGTTGACCGCCATGCGAACAATCACGTGACACGCCACGTCACTTTTTTTTGTCCGCTAGCTACGAAGTTTTGAACCCACGCCCCCACCGTATGTAAAATAGACATTCAGCACTAGACCTAGTTTTACATGCTGTCAGGTGCATAAATAGCAGAAACATAAATACACAAATAATAGACCAAGTTAAACAAATAAAAGAAGTAATTAATTCAACTTATAATAAATCACCGTGAGAATCGATTAAATAAAACTCTTATCTAAATAAAAGAAATAAAACAAACAGATTAATTTTATAATCATTATTATAAAAATTATCTAAAACAAATAATTGAATAGAATAAAATTATATAAATACACGGGATTGGAAAAGTAAGTAATCTTCATGTCAAAACAAAAAAGTCAAACCGAGCCCGACCCAAAAAAGTCACGCCAAGTCCGACCCTAAAAAGTCATCACGAGCTCGGTCTATAAAAGTACACCCGACCCTAAAAGTCAAACCGAGCCTGTTTTGAAAAAGCTGTCAACCCGAGTTCGACCTTAAAAACTAAACCGGGCCTGACCCAAAAAATTCAACACAAGACCGGGCTAAAAAAAAATTAACCCGAGCTCGACCCGAAAAAGCACGGAAAGGAATCTCAAAGATTATAAGACATCATGCAAAGATTGGTCTAGTGGTGAATGTCTAGTTATTCATATTGGTGGGCGTGTGTTCGAATCATAGGTAGCGCCCAAAAATTTTAAACTCCTACGGCTGACACGTGGCAGGGCGAGAGAGAAAGAGAGAAGGCAGCGTGAGGGAGAGAGGTAAAATCAAAGAGTGGGCCGGCGAAAATCGAAGTATACTTAATAAAAACATTAGATACTATTGTTAATATTAAATCGCATAAACAATTTAAATGTCCTAATGGCCACAAGTTGACCATTTTTACGGTAAATACTCCATATATATATATATATATATATATATATATATATATATATATATATATATACCAATTATTATGATATAGCTATCCAGACATTTTTTTTCTTTATATAAGGTTAATGAGCTAAATGGTCACTTTGATCAAACTTTTTTTAACAAAATGCCCTAACATATTTATAGTAACTAAAGCTATTTATTAATTGAATTGTGGACTAATATACCCTTCATTCTTTTTTTACGTTTATAATTATCTAAAATATTTTTCAATTTATTTATAAAATATGTTCCTTCAATGTAGCTAAACAGAATAACTAATTTATGAAAGAAGAAAAAACCCTAAAATGTGCTTAATTATTCGAATAACCTAATTAATAGGATAATTTCGCAGTTTTATTTTCTTTCAAATTTCAAAACAGTAGAACAATTACGAAGTTGTAACTATATATACAAAATCCGTGTAATATTTAGGATGTATATTTTGTAACTATTTATACAATTTTGTGACTACGAATATTACTGTAGATAATAAATTGTAAAAACTAAACTGTAATTTAAATTACGAAATTGTATTGATAAACTGTTACATAATTTGTTAGGTTTGTTAACATAAGGCTGAATCAAAGTTTAAAATGTCAACAGGTCCGTCTACGAATGAATTGTAGACCTTTTAAATGTTCATTTATGCCGATTAGATTTCATGAATATGCTTGTAGTTGCAGATATAAATGAGGCAAACGCCCATTTGTGACTCAAGGTTTAAAAGAAATGCCTATTTCTAATTATGGTAATCATAACCCCCAACAAATTGAAATATGGACTAATATGCCCTTCCCCTTTTTAATTCACATTCTTAATTCGTTTTTTTTTAATTAAAAAAAACAAATATTTTCCTTAAATGTAGCAATCTAAATAAATTAACATTAAATCCTTCCTATTGTAAAGATTTCACAAAACTTTTTCGAATTAATCCTCCATATTTTAACGATTAAAAACAAAATCTGATTTTTAAATTTTTGGTCCCTATTAATTAGTATTATTTGAAACTGTATATGACAAATTGCGAACAAACATTATTCATAATTTGAAACTGTAAATTAAATAGCCAAAAATTGTATATGTATATACAATTTGAAACTGTAAATAAAATTACGAAAAATTACGAAATTTACGAAATCATGTCAAACTGTAAATGATGTCAAACTGTAAATGAACTTACAAAATGAAATTACAAAAATTGTAAATGTTGTCAGACTGTAAATGAAATTACGAAAATTGACAAATAAAATTGCAAAACTATTTACAAAAATCATGTCAAACCATTTACATACCATTTACCACTCCAAAATCGTGTAAAACCATTTACAAAAATCGTGTAAAATTATTTATAGCAAATATTATCACTCCAAGAAATATTACCACTCCTAAATCGTGTAAACCCAATTACAAAAAAAAAATATTACCGTGTTTGATCCGACGACCAAGAAACGGCGAACAAAAGGAGAATGACGGACCGTAGCTTCACGACCGTGATACGGTGATCAAGCGATGGCCAACGAGCCTTTGACAACGAGCAAGCTTTTGGGCAAAAAAAATTTTGGGCGACGAAACCTAGACAACGCGATGAAGGAAGGAGGCGAGACGCAGGACGAGGGCGCGACGGAGGAAGGAGGAGCGTCGGGAAAACAAAATTATTAGGAGCCGCGACTTGGGTAGATGCGCATGATGAAGGATGCGCTAGAGGGAAAAACAAAGAAAGAGGAGGAAAATTTTAAAAATGAAAAAGATTTTACGAAGATATCGTGAGAGAGAGAGAGAGAGAGAGAGAGAGGGAGAGAATTAAATGAATACGTAATTAATAGGGGAAGTTGTCAAACCATAATTATAGGATGATTTAATTTTGAAATTAAAATATTTTATAAATAATTAATATACAAAAATTAATAAATATAATTAATATTACGTTTATATATGGTCCAATTTTTTTTATTAATGGGTATAAATGAATTTTTTTTAAGTATAAGCAATTCTCATAAACCGTAGGTGTTAAATGGGTATTTCATGGGTTTTTCTTTTTACAAATGATAAGAAACTTAAGCCACAATTGCAAATCTATTATTGTATTTATGGAAATGTAATTTTAAATACGAAGTTGTAACTGTAAATTCAAAATTGTAACGATAATTACCAATATACTTAACTATAAATGTATTTTATGTTACAATTAGTTTACTATAGTTACCTCTATATATATATATATAGAGTTACGTAATTACAAAAGCACTACAAGAATCGAAAACATAGACCGAATTCCTAATCAAACGAAAACGCACAACAAAAGAGATTGAGAGACCTCATCTTCGGCATTGCTGTGGTGCTTGTAAATAGACCGCAGGAAATGGTACTTGAGCACGGTGCGAGGTCGGTCTGCTTTCCGGTCGCGACCGTCATGGCCATTCGGTGCAGCGCGTCGAGCTCCTTCCAAATCGCCTTGTGGAGCAGCAGGTAAATCAGGAGCGGCAATTACTGCTCCACCTCCACCTCCAGCTCTGAGCTCTTCAAGGAACAGTTAGCGCCCTTCGATTGCCGGTGTGGCTAAATATTGCTTCTTCTTGCTTGGCTTTGCTTCGTCAGATCAACAAACCCACACAGCACACAGCTCTGATTGTGTTCTATCTTTCCCTTCACATTCCACCTCCAAAGAAGCTCCTTTTCTTTATTATCTTCCTCTCTGTGGGATTTCAAGGATCTTCGAGGCAAGATAGAAAAAAAAAAAAAATCGAGATAGGGTATTGAGGTGGACCAATAACGGTGGAGGAGGAAAATTTTGACGGAAGTACCAATAGGGATTCAAAAACCTAAAAATTAGAACTTTGTTCGGGAAAAAAAGAATTAGAACCTACTGATCCATTTTTTTAAAGTATTAGAACTTTTACCGGAATTAACCCCATAATATATTAGTTGCAGTTCGATAATCAAAACCAACACACCAAATTCCATAAGCCAATAAGATTTATGTAGGCGATGAAGCATATATTCTTATATATTCAAATGATCGTTTCCTCAAATTTGTTGATGACTGAATTTTACCAGTTTATCATTCGTAATTGGTTTTCAGCGCATAACTCATAAGAATTGGGTTTATCATTAAACTGATTATCAATGAATCTTATATAAAATAATTTTAAGAATATATATATATATATATATATATATATATATATATATATTTACAACAAAAGTAACCACGAAATATCTCTTAGCTAGTATGCGGCGTATATTCTAAATTTCATTTTATCATGACAAAAGTTATTATAAAAGCAAAATTACAATCGCTAATGCCACTTGTCACACGCATCTTCAGCCATTTGTTAGATCTCTCTCTCCAAATTTATTGTAAGTGTTAGTCGTAGCTGGGGTGAACTACATATATACCACACAAAAGATACGTTGGACATGACCATATACCGACCATATACCGCTATGTAAATCGGTGAAATGTAAATATTAGAGAGTATCATCAAATGGCTAGTAAAGATGAAGAACCTTGTTTTTAATAATTTTTTATGTCCTTGGCTGGTATTTAAAAAAAATTATACATAACAATTACCACATATAACTTACTTAAAAATTCAAAAGCAAAAAAGAAGTGAGAAATCGAGGAGTGATCGTCGATTACATAGAACTAAAGCATTGCTTTAGATTGATTACATTATGAGCCGATTTATATATATATATATAAAAAAAGGATAATACTATGAACCAAGAAAAAAAAAGAGGTAAAATACGCAACCATGTTATCTAACATAAATATGTTTTGGTTGCAAATATCTAATACAATAACCACAGCTAGTTTAACCCAAGTATTAAGTTATTGTTATCATAAACCAATAGAAATTACCAGTGGCGGATCAAGGATTTTCGGATAGGGGGGGCCAAATTTTTTTTTTCCAATAACATATATATATATACGGTTTTTTCGATATTACATTTTACATCCGTTATTATATTGACTTTCTAGCTTTATATGTGAATATATACAAATAAGTTATTTTCATTTGCTTTTATATCATCCCCTAAACTATTTTAGAATACGCAAACAGAAAGTCACCCAAATTATATATGGATTTTTAATAATTTATTTCACGAATTTAACGATAATTTTATGGATTTTTAATTTAATATTACTTATCACTATAAACATAAAAAATTATATAATATTTATTTTATAGTGAATATACATAAAATTATTAAGACATTGATGATCTTTTATATTTAAAATTACATAATTATATGAATCCATAATTCATAATATATCAAGTTTTATTACTTTGTGTGTAAGAACATCAAAATACAAGGGCAATGTTGTAAATTTAAAAACTATTATTAAAAAGTTGTCATGCCTTTTGTAATAACCACAAGAATCAAGGGTAAAATAGTATTATTAGTGTTATAATCCTTTCATCTTCCTCGATGTGATAAGTCAATGAAACTGTTTGAAGTTCGAAGTTTCGTTGGAGTTACACAGCACGGCATCAATGGCGGACGCGAAGAGAGAAAGATTTAGCTTATAGAAAATGCTAGAAGATATAGGGGGGGCCGAAAAGGTTAGTTAAGGCTATAATAAGACCGCCAAAACGGCCCGGAAGCTCGAACTCGACTAATATCGGAAAATCAAGGGGGGGCCACGGCCATCCTATGGTTGGCCGTGGATCCGCCACTGGAAATCACTAGTTCCTTGTTTTCCTGGGTTATCGATAAGTTATATTTTATTTTTATATTATATTTTTATGAGTTATCACCGGTGTCTCTTCTCGTTCTCATTATCAGTGAGGTTTTTGGTAAAGTTATCAAAGCAAAAAAAAAAAAAAAAGAAACGAAAAAATTGCCCACTTTCTCTCCCAAATGGCAACTTCTCGCTCAAACTGCATAGTTTTCGTACTCTAGCCAAAAGTAACACCCTTATCTGGTCTTTGGATTTATTCTTTCTATTATATAACCACTAGTGGATGGACCACGCGTTGCGCGGTTATGCTATAGATTTGTTAAAAATTTATTTTTCTGAGAAATGTATGTAAAAAAAGTATAATTATGAAAACAAAAATTATTGTATTCAATTGGATTGTCATCGTGAAATAGTATGTAAAACATAGTATTTTAAAGCAGTACCATACATTTACAGTTAAAAATTCTTTTTATATATAGATAATTGCAAAGAAGGAGAAAATCATAAAGTTATCTTGAGTTGAAGCATTGATGAACTAAAATCATTTTGTTTTAACTAAGGTGATGCCAATGGGTTAAACTTAATTGGCTTTAAATATATATATATATATATATATATATATATATATATATATATATATATATATATATATATATACAAATACCGTTAAAATGACTCTTAAATTTGGTAGAGTTGTTTCCCTTCAACTTATATGTTATTTATTTATTTACAGTGTTGCATTAGTGGAATGATTTTTAATTTTAAAATTGGTTGAGCTGTTTCCCTTCAATTATATGTTTTTTATTTATTTATAATGTTGTATTAGTGAAAATATTTTTTACATAGAAGTAAAAAATTAGTGGAAGGATTATATAGAACCAAGAATTATACATTGAGTTTAATCAAATTGGTAACACATGACTTTTAGTCAAATTGATATTACAATGCGTTTCAACACAATAATGACTTCACCACAATAATTTGTTTTTAAAAAAATTCTCTTAGCATCAGTTTCTAGTTTCTATGGTTATTGAACATGAATACAATTAATGCATTTACAAAGAAAAAAATCAAAAGACTTCAAATATTTTTTTTTACATATAGTATTGATATTTACTGCACTCCAATATGAATATATATTGATTTAAATGTACTTGTTATTGAATATAAATTGACTTTTCAACTTTTGAGCAAGTAAATGTGATAAGAAATACCAATAACTTCTTCATGACTTCATGTGAGTGGGAGTTTTGAAATCAATGAGAAAAAATAATTCCCTTAATTATCATAACTTATATAACTTAAAAGATTACAACAAATATATATATATACATATATATGATGTAATTATAGGTAGAAACTTGTATCTTTTAGAGGGAGATTGTAAAGCTAAAATACATTAATAAACGTAGATTATTAACCTTGTAAATAATATTTACACACACATATATATAATATGCATGTATCTAAATAGATAAAAACGTGTATTATATAGATAGAGAACCAAAACCTAAGTATATATATATATATATATATATATATAATTAACATTAACAAATAAATTTAAGACGTTTAAATGTCTTAACAAATAAAACTTCTAAAGTTTAGTAGAAGAAAAAAAAATGTCATTCAAGTAATTGTGATTCAATAATAATACTTGTTTTAAATTTTAATCTCTCTCTAATTTGAAAAATCACGCCTTACTATATAGTACTAGTAGACTGGCACCACGCTTCGCGTGGTGACGTGAAAAATATTAATTAATAAATTAGGTATTGAAAATATTTAATTTACTAATTATCAAATTGTAATGTAATTCAACAAATGGCTATCATAAACACTGTAGCAAATCTACGTCGGATTCAACAATTGGTCAACTTATAAGAAGTCAAACTTTTTTTAGTAAAATCATATACATTCAGGAAAATTTAAAATAAATGGCTATAAACACTGTAGCACGTAGTATGTCAATAACGAAGTATTGAATAATCTTGAGCTTGGAAATCCCTTCTTTCGTAACAACAATGAAGTCGTAGATTTTGGAAGTTCAAAATTAGGGTTGTAGTAATTTCACACTCCAATATTGATCATTGATTTAAATATAAAAGAATTATCAATTTTTTGCCAAACAACATTTTGATTACTAATATTTACATGATTATTGATAAATTTTAATATTAATAATTAATCTAATTTGATGATAAACTTTAATTTGATTATGAAGATTTTCTTTAATTAAAAATGATCAAATCAACGGAATTATTTATTTTATTATTGTTAGATATGATAATTACTAATAAAAATGCATGAACTTTACGAATTTAAGTAAATTGTATTTTAAATAAATTGTATAATAATGGTCTTTGTGAGATTAATTGGAATTTTTATATTTTAGACAATTTACAAATGCAATTAACTTTTTTTGTGGACAATGTACAACTTAAGGACCCAAATCGAAAATATACAATCCAAACATTAATTTAAATTAGTTGGATTAGTTCTCTTATGATCTTTAAATTGGCTCGGTTCTCTTGTTAGTTCTAATAATATTTTTTAATTGTTTTGGCCCTCTTGCTCTTCAATTTTCAATTCGTGTAGCACATGTTTGCAATAAGAAAATGTTATATATAAGACATAGTAGTGTAAATTATCTCTTTTTCACATTATCTCTCTTTCTGTAAATTTTATAGCTTCAATATTTTTTTATTATTATTTAAGTAATAAAAATTGTTTTGAATATATAATTAGTTTTAAAAATGATTATAAGTAGTGAAAATACGTCCTTGGGACTCACATAATGTGATTCAAATGATCCCATATACAGGAGATAAAAACAATAATTTAAACCAACCTCGTAATTTAAATATTTTATTTTCGTTAATGTTTAAAGATGATGTTAAAAAATATCTCTATTCTAGGTAGTCTGAGATAATTTTGTGAACATAGGAAGTTGAGAAAATATATAGATATTTAGTTTGTGATCAATAGAATAAATATAACTTGATGATATATGGTACTATGCCATGAAGTTTTCTAAAAGTGGAGAATGAATAACCTTATCATGTAATATAAACCTAATATTTCTGTTGTTTCTACTACATATAGTCTTTTAAGTGTGGTGACACAGCACCAATCAAATCATCGACTCTCTCATAGACAGTATAGTTAGACCAAACAAAAGTATAAATTATCATGGATGATACTATAAAATTTCGATCGAGTCTCTCATATAGCCGATCGAAATCTTAAAACATCATACTATGATCGTGGATGGAAACATTGTAAATTTAATTATAATCGTATGGGGCAATTCCTGGCTCCGCCCCTGCGTGTTGTATCATATTACAAAGATAAAAATAAAAACATATATACAAATAAAAACACATGAAATTCATAGTCTCACGTAATAGTATTTATTAATACCTAAATAACTAAATATACAGACTCCAAAAGCTAACTCATAAACATGACATGAAGCGATAAAATGTGGGAGCTTTACCTTGATGCATGATATTCATTTTCGGCCGTGAGTTCCTAACATACCCTGTTTGAAACATTTGAAAAGTATGACAATATACCAGTTAGAGTGGCTCTCATTTTAAGATGATAAAATAAAAGTATAATGAGCAAGGAAAAAAGAAGAGAAAAACAACAATTAGAGACATTGAGAAGATTCTGTTACAAAGCATCTATTTATAAGCTATAAAATGAAAACTGAAGAGTCATAACTTTGATATATATATATATATATTGACTTAAAGAGTGGAATTCAAAAGCCAAAATAATTCCATGAACTTCAGCGATTAGCAATCGAATGGCCATTTATATAAATTAGCATTTATAATATTTTGGATACATCAAAGATGATATATGTTAGCATTAAGTTGATATATGTTAGCATTAAGTGTTAATACCTAAATAAAAAATATAAGATATAAATAAATGAATGAATTACATAAAAAGTTATGTTAGCATTAAGTGTTAATACCTAAATATAAAATATAAGATATAAATGAATGAATGAATTACATAAAAAGTTGTAGAATCATTTTTATAATTATTAAATTTTAACGTGTGACTCTTGCTTTTCATGAAGGTGCAACAATAATGATAGCTATAAATATAAATATGAGACATTTATGAATTAATTGAAAATTCATGATAAAAATGTAAATTGAAATATTTAATTGCAAAATCATTCTTCAATGAAAAGAAAATCAAAATTATGAAAAAATAGTATTCTTGAATCCTTGATTTTTTGTATTGCCATGTCATCTATGTGAGATTTTCTTTTTATATATATATAGATTAGACATTATAACAGAGTGAATTTGTAAACCCTCCTATCATATACATAGTATACCATTTTACATAGGATTTAACATAAAAGGACAACCCAAAATATAAAGTTAAACTCTCTCGATGTGTATTTATATGGAGCAAGTTTGTGAATAAGAAAATAAAAATAATTAATTAACAAATATTAAGAACTTAAGAAGCATGTTAGAGAGAGAAAAAAAAAAGAGAAAAAGATGATTGAGCGAGAAAGAACCGAGATGTATATTCATCTCTTACAGATAGCCTTTAATGAGATGTAATATATGTCTCGGATAAAGTATAATTTTTTGTTCATTATATCTACTTTTTAAATATAAATATAATATGGAGCATAATAGTGATAAACGTCCTCGGTGGTGTCTTTAAGCTTCTGCATCACCCAATTTGTTCTTGTTGTCATTAATTACTCGCTTCAGGCTCGCTTTCCATGATTTTTCCATGTCGGTCTTAATACCTTAAGAGTTTAAAGTAGCAAGATTTGTAAGAACACTAATACTATGAACGGACATTGCTTTTCATATAAACTTTAAACATCTAATATATATATATATATATATATATGTATGTATATAAACACAAAAATTTACCATGGATTCTCACCCAAGAAAATAGGTTATGATCATATAGTTGAATACCGTGAGCTAAATTAATCATATAAAAATTATATATGAATCAAAGAGAAAACATGTATGATGTATCCAAACCAAAAAAATAAAAGAGATCCTCGACCTACTTGGGCGTTCGACGCGGGAGGAAGACCAGCACATCTAAACTGTATCTCCTCCAATCCAGAGTCCCCATCATTGTGCTAAAAAGAAGGCAAAAACTGAAGTTTTGATTCATGATCTTCATGCGCAATTCTTTGTTGTCGGATTATTAAAAAAATTCTATAGCTATTAGTTATATATGTTAGTAAATTAATTTAATGATTTGACAAATGAAAAGACTTCTAAATTATAATGCTAATAAATCTTATTTTTAATAGCATCAACGTTTTGTGAGCAAATGAAAAGACTTCTACTGCTAATAAATCTTATTTGTAATATCATAGACGTTTTGTGAGTAATGCTATTAAATGTGTAAATGTATTAGTTATTAATTATTAATTTCTATCATAAAAATTATGATTAAAAAAATTATTATAATTCTAAAAAAATCTCAATCCTCAATGCTTTTACCTTGAATGATTGAAAAAAATTCTAAACTCTTAAAAAATCTCAATTCTCAATGCCTTCACAACATCTTGCCATGTCACTTGTGTGTTCCTCCTTTTATAATATATAGATTTAATAGAATCAACGTTTTGTGAGCAAATGAAAAGACTTCTAATGCTAATAAATCTTATTTGTAATATCATAGACGTTTTGTGAGTATTGCTATTAAATGTGTAAATGTATTAGTTATTAATTATTAATTTCTATCATAAAAATTATGATTAAAAAAATTATTATAATTCTAAAAAAATCTCAATCCTCAATGCTTTTACCTTGAATGATTGAAAAAAATTCTAAACTCTTAAAAAATCTCAATTCTCAATGCCTTCACAACATCTTGCCATGTCACTTGTGAGTTCCTCCTTTTATAATATATAGATTATGTCATACACTTATAACTTATTTTTATATAAGAAGATCTTGTTTGCACTCTATTTTTATTTTTACAAAAAACACTCTTTATTTTTTTAACACTCAAAAGATACCCTATAATTAGGGGTGTACATTAGGGTCTTCGGTATCGGTTTTACACTTAAAAAGACTTGGACCCTATTATTCGGTTTTTTAAAATTGAAAACCGAAGACCCTATCTTTTAGAGCTAGAACGGTTTGTACCAAAAATCTTATTTAGGACCGAAATTCGGTCCTAAATTCAGTTTTGGACCTAATTAGACTCTCATTTATAGTAAAATTATATATTGTAGAAATTTATCTTGTACTTTTTGATTTCCTTATAAAAAAAATAGAGCTTTTTTTTTTTATGACAAATAATGGATCAAACGTATTTATTGCTTACGAGAAAATAAATATTTGTAATAAATGATTGCATGACTTTTATTAACGATGTTGAATAACCGTAATAACCCAAGGAAAAACTTAATTTTACAAACATTAAAATCCCAAATAATCATAAACAAAACATGAAAGAAAACAAATGTCTAGAAATAAAATTAATTTATGATGAAAGTTACCTTATTTGTATATGAATTTATTATAACATAGAAATTAATATTTAAATAATGTCTTCGGTACAAATGGGTCTTCGGTACTGGTTCTCAAAATTGAAACCGAATACCGAAGACTCAATGCGGTCCAAATGGACCGAAGACCTTCTTTTATGGACCCGAACCCTATTATTCGGTCTTTAGGGTCTTCGGTAATTAATAAGGATTTCGGTCCCACAATTAGGTTTTTTTGTGCACCCCTACCTGTAATTAACAGTAATTTGACAATATAGATATTTGCAGCATAAATACCATTTCTAACTAACAGTAAATCCAATTCTTTTTTTTTTACCGGAAAAAATACCAATACTTCTATATTATATAAGACAGGTAGTCAAAGAAAACCGAAAAATACTCGTTTTATATATATTAAAAAAAAAGTATTTCACGTTGATTTTTCCGCTATTTTTAGTATTTCTACCGCTAATATCCCTTTGACAATACTAGTCTTTATGTTTCTAACATTTAATAAATTTTTGACAAAAAATTAATCTATAAAATTGATATAGTTTATAATAGCTTGGTATTTCGGAAACATATCCTCTGTACTTTTGTGAAAGGAAACTTGAGTATTACGATAAATTTCAAAGATAATTAACTAGAGTTTATTTTGATATTTTTTAAGAAATAAATTAATAGAAGGACATACAAATAAAATTTAAAAATATTTTGAAAATATATTTTTGTTTGTTGTTAGAATGGAGAGTATGTATTTTTTATAACATAATTAGAATATACCATCGACCAAAAAACATAAAATACAGCCACACCAATCTAATGTATTAGTATTTTTTTCACACTTATTATATTTCTTGTTATCGGGTATTTTAATAAAGATTATTTATGAAAGAAGATTATTTAATTACCCCAAAAGGCCCTCCGGAAGCTCCTTTTTATCAAGCAAGAAATCCAAAAATTCACACACATATTAAAATAAGCAAAGGTGCCCTCGTGGATCGAAAAACGGCCCCGAGACGCGTTTCGCGCCCTAAAAAAGACAAGGGGGGCACCGTGGCATGCTCCCATGCGCTCCCACGCGCGCCCCAACGGTAGTGGACGCGCGCCACGGATCCTTCACGCGCCCTGGTGCCTTAGGGAGGCATCTTCGCGTGCGCGTGAGCGCGCGTGAAGCCTCTGTGGCGCATGTGATGTGTGCCACGGTGCCCGGAGGTCAAAAATTAAATATTTTAATTGCGGAGAAACCAGCAAGAGCGGGAGCCCTGGAGAATATCTTGGTCGTATACGTGACCTTCCATATGGACGTTCTGGTTTTGAGTAGTCATCGATCTATCATCCAGTCTTATCCGGCCCTAGCAGAGGTATTTTAGACTCTGTTGCGATAGACCGGAGGACTTGGTCTGTGAAGGCTGATCTGCGACCTTCCCTATTGGGGTACCAGTTCTCAGCGATCACCAGACATGTAACCCGGGTTTAGTCTAATTTAGGCCTTGTGGTAACAGGTAACGGAGGACCGGCCAAAGGCGCCAAGAATCCTTGCATGATACCACAAGAATAGTGAATCAAGTCTCTAGCCCCAAGAAATCAACAAACGGCGATGGGCCCGGCCTAGTATCCAGCTTTGGGCCGCTATAATGTTTGATCCATTTTTTCAGCATAACCATTCCTAATAATAAAACAAATAACTTCAATAATAAAGCAAGTTTACACTTCTTAAAAAAGAAAAGAAAACAAAAAACACCAGCTGGTTTATCCAATTTGACACTTGTAACTGACACGAAACACGAGTTTAGACCGATAATTCCTTTGAAATATTTTTTACGGATATAAACTTGAATTTTAAATCAAAAGTACTTAAAATGAGGCGTTAACATTCTCTCATGTCTATTTCTATACACTCGTTGCCTCCATTGTGTCAAACCTCTAAACCATACGATCTGGTTATTTTTGTCTTGACTTGCTTGTCCTGGCCTACTCTCTTCAGTAAACTCCGTTTGGACGGAGTCGCCCTGCTTTAGTCAACTGATCTGTTGTTGGACATATTATGTATATGCCCTCTATTTAGATGCTAATCCCGCTTGTATAAGATTATGGTCGTTTACCTAGGAATGAAAGGTTCTTATTTATGTTAATCTTATGTAGTTATCTGCGGATTATAGATATACTTATCAAATTGAATGTTTGATCATTAGTTCTTTAACTTTGCATTTATGTTAAGTCATCACACTGGCTCTATCTGAGGAGGTTTGACTAACATATATAAAGAACTTAAAATTGGTCCATAGTCTAGATCGGAAGTGGGAACTTCTGATCGTGAACGACTATTGGTGAACTTAATAGATCACATATATGTGGTAATCTATTACCGGGTGATAGTGTTGTCCATGCACTGTTAAGTTCATTTATATCCGAAATCATCATGTAAGTCCGCCACTGATGAAAGTACGATAAGGTCGCTTAGATGATCAGATGAAATCGGTTGATGTCCTGAGGTAATATGAGTTTATGCGGTTCAACTTAAACGATCTTTGATTTAATCGTTTCAGTTTGCAATCGAGTATTCCCAACACTTTTATTTTGGGATCGGAAGGTTGACCGTGACAAACTGCATATTACAGATATGGATAATAATTTTATGATTTCCTTATTATGATTTGTGGGAAGCGAATAAGTACTCATGCGCAGCTTACGGCTTCATAACCCGATAAGTGAGTAGTTTGCAATAATCATAGATTAAGGTAGTGTCGTCAAAAGGGCAGAATGATAATAATAAATTTACTCTTTTAGATGAGAATCATAATAATAAGAAAACCTTCTTCGACAATCTGATTGTATCAATGGACACCTGTGATCAGGAAGATATAATATATACACACTTGATAGTTCAGCTTCGGGCTATAGTGGAGTGTTACCGAAGCTGGTGAAAGTTCTACACTTTCACCGTAGCTCGGGTGTGTTGTCCATTCGTCCCCTTTGTAGCTCCTCAAGGATGACACCGCAATTATGTTTAATATACTAATTAAACATTGAATAGATCCAATCAAGAGTGATTCGTGATTGTTGTCACGAATTCAATGATTAACCTAAAAGTGGCAAAAGTACCAAAGTTTTTGGTATTGGCCGGGAATGTTAAAATTGAAAATTGAATTTGACCCCTGGATATTTCGAGGATTATGGGAAATCATATTCTGTGAATTTATCATTTTGAATCGCGCAATTTTGATGTACGGTTTGAGAGTTATGGTCAAAACAGTTTTTCAGCTAAGGTCGAAATAATCACTGTTTATACCTGCGAATTTGAGAGAAAATTAAATATTGGAATTTATTCCTAGAATATTTAATTAGGAAAATAATCATAATGATTTTATAATTATGATTATGAGATTTTGTGTTTTTTAATCTTGAAAATAATATAAGATTTGATTTATTAAATCTTATATGATATTTTCTGAAAGATTTATTTTTGGATTTATTATTTATTTGATTTAATCATTAAATCAAATCTTTGAGTGAATATCTCCGAGTGGTTGAGATAATCTATCTAATTGGTTGAGAGAATCTCTCCAAAGTGGTTGGGTCAGTTTCTTATAAATAGGGGAGCCCTAAAACCCTAAAACACACACTTTAAAAACCAGAAAAACGCCTTTCTCTCTGGCTCGTTCCTGCGAATTTCTCAGGGAAAATTCTTCCTGGGATTTTGCTTTTAGGCTTTAGAAGTTGTTCTAGGAGAGCCCACGCTCTCGGCGACGTAATCCCGCAGTCATACATCGGAAGACAAATGGGAGCTATCTTCTCACAGAAAATCGCATAGAGCATGTGAATCAGAGGCACGGAGTTCTTGAAGATCAGAGAACACAGACAGAATCGTCGAAGGTGTCAAGTACGCGTTCTTGTGTTTATCGGTTGTGAAATTATTCACTTTTACTCGTGGCTCAATTAAATCAGTTAATAACGTGTAAAAAAAATTATCTTATCACGATTTGGCAAATTTATTTTTGTTTAATGTATAACCGGATGGGGTAATAGGGATTAATTTTATGGGACTCTAATCCTCGTTAAAATATTTTAAAAGGTTACCCCACGCGTCGTACATAATGAGCAAGAATTTCTTATGGGGATTCTTTGAGAATCATATCCCATGAATTCGGTATCATAGCGGTATCGATCTCAACAATCGGTAACCAGGTTAGACGTCAATTCCAACATCTGTTGCATCCAATTTCATGGCCGCTGGAACCATGACGGGTTCCTGTCCACCAGGATGCCTCATTCGTGCTAGAACCGGGTTGTCTGGTTCTTGGTAGGCATGATTTGTCTGCCATGACCAGGTAACTAGCCTATCTACGACCAGATCCTCCTAACCTGTTAGACTGGTTTTGCCTTTCTGATCACTCTTTGACTATGCGATCCGAACTAGGTCGAGCTTTACGTAACGTATAATACTCGGACCAAATATATTTTTATTTATATATCAAAATGATGATTTAATTATACCCAATAAGGACCAATGATTATATTTTTCAAACACTTTTATACAAAACTATGAGTCTTGGTTCTTTTAAAAAAATTGCACTACGCTTATCTTGTATTTGTTTTATTGTTTGGAATATATGACCAACATACGTCCTACACTTATAAATTATTTCTATCCAAGCGATATCCAATTATCGATTAACCGACAAAAATAATACTTTAAATCTTGACCATTCTTACAACAACAATTTGCCTTTTTCTCATGGACATTTTGAACTGGGTTAATTGCGACATAAATACTCAACTTATGATTAAAGTTGGTGGCATATACTTAATCTTCAAAAGTGCTATTAATAATACCCAATAAAAAACATTTTGAGTGGTTGAATCGATGTTTCCTTTTTCGTCGTTTTGCTCCACATATCCTTCAACACCTCGCTACGTGTTCAACGTGACATGCCATGTTTGCAGCCACCATTACCTTATTAAAATTAAACATTAAATATAAGACAAATAAATAATACAAAAACAATTAAAATGCTTTATCAGTTTTAAAATTCACCATTACCATATGGCAAATAAGGCGTGAAAGAACACTACATTGTATTCCACAATTTTTGTTTGGTTTTTTCATTATGTGTAACATAGTAGTTGCAGAAGACGTTCCTTATATGACGCTTGCAAAATATGTGGCTCAATCATCACGAAGATCAAGACACTATATCGTGACCAAGCGTGTAGTTATTTGTTTTATTTGTTGTTGACATCATTATTGATGAAAATAGTAAAAAGTGCAAACGGAAAAGTGGAAGAGGTCTACCGATTCGCTAAAAATTGAACTTACTTTTACCATAATTTTTGAAAATTAACTCTATGTCCCCACTTCCTAAAAATTAATTTAACCAAATAATAAAAAAAAATGAAATTGGGTTCCATCACATTGATTTCGAAATTTATTAAACTAGTTAAGTAAGTGCCCACGTAATAAATAAAGTAATGTAATATATTCAAAGAAACGTAAATAAAAAATAGAAAGTAGATTCCATGAAAAATAATAGCTTTTGAAGATCCTATTGTCTCGAAAAGGCCACTACTCAACATTAGTGTATATACTAAGAATATAAATATCAAAATCTTTTAGCTCTTCGAAGGATTTGATAGAGCTCTTCGAGAGTCGTTGGTACCATTCAAAGGTTGGGCCGGTGAGGGTGAGGCAAAATGCTTGGCACATCGTCGAGGCAGCTCATTTCCTCAATTGTATCGTCGTTTGATATCAAACCAAGTGGTATGTCGGGTCGTTGTTTCCGTCTTTGACAAAGCATGGTAGGGAGAGGAGGTCTCTCACGATTTATTCCGCAAGTACGTGGTCGGCGAGGGGGGACATGGTCTCTTCGAGCATGCTTTGCACAGACGGGTTTGCGATCTTGGCTTCCTTGAGTTATTGAACTTGCTTTTCTAGCGCTCGGACAACGTTCTTCCATTATGGGTAGGCCGATGGATCCATCGTTGAGGGTGGCGTCGCAGGGGCTGCCTCGTCTTCAATTGCTCGGAGCGCCACAGCGTTTGGAGGTAAGCGAGGACTGTGAGATATCCATGTTGATTGAGACTTTATTGGCCTTTGGGAATGGGCGTCGTCGGGGCGGGTTGTCTCTGTGTTTTGAGACTATCACTTTACATCGGATCCAGATCTGGGGATCTATCTTCGCCGATGATGTCATCGACGACATTGTCGTCTGGAGATCAACCTTGCTAGTCGAAAATACTATTCTATAGTCGTGATAATCATACATCGTTCGCGATATCTGAGCGGGCGCTCATCATCGACTGGCTTTTAGGTGGCTTCGTGCTCCGGTGCGTTGAGTGGCACCATCGGTGAGGCCGTGAATGGAGTCATCTGAGAAGTTGAGTGACATCTTCGAGGTTGTATGTATTGAGGTCGTTGAGATGATCGAGATGAACTTTGATGTGAATGAGCAAGGCTCGAGGTCGTAGGTGGTGAGGTTGTTGAGGCGACCGAGATGAAGCTCACGGTGGCTTGGTAGTACTGAGCTAAAGTGGGTCTGAGCTCGCGGTGCGGCGGTGCCGAGCTGAGGTGGGGGTTTGCACGGCAGGAGGCTCTGCTGTCTTTGCGGTGGCGTTGCGGAGATCTCGTTGACGGTGTGCGTGTCTTGTAGCTAGTGTAGAGCGACCTTGACGGTTCCGAGGTCATTGAGCGACCGAGACGGCTCCGATGTTGTTGGTTGTGCTGGTAGAGACTCGAGGCTCGGACTTCTCGGGAGCCTCTCCTTTTAGCACCAAAATGTTGATGCCGAAAAATGGATCAAACATTGTAGCGGCCCAAAGCTGGATATTGGCCTGGGCTCATCGCCCTTTGTTGACTTTCCCGGGCTAAAGGCTTGATTCACTATTCTTGTGGAGTCTGGCAGATCGGACCCTTCACTTATCATCGGTCCAGAACCGGGTATTCTGACCCGTTACCACAATTTCCTAAGACTCGGGATATAGGTCAATGACCGCAGAGAACCAGAACCTATGTAGGGTAGGTTGACGATCGGACCCTTCGATAACTGTCGGACCAAAACCGGGTACTCAAACCCGTTACTACGAAGCCGTGGAGCCCGTGATATAGGTCGGTGACCGCAGAGAACCGGAACCTCCGTAGGGAAGGTCGGCGATCGGGTCTAGAGAAGTCGATGACTGGGACAGCCGGGGGGTGATGGTATATGATGTCGCACCTAGTCACATATAACGAGGCTCCCTACGTGCCCACTTGTAGTCAAGTGGGATCAGGTCGGCACGTAGTTCAATATGGGCAATTAGGGGGTGCGTACCTGGGCTTGCGTGGGCGAGCCAGGAGCTGATAGTGGATACGGGGGTTGGTCGACGTTCGGACCTTCCTTTTGCACCTCCTTTCTAGCTAGTGTTTCCGCTTTTATCTCTGGGGAGTTGGGGATTCCTCCGACACCTTTTCTGTCGATAAATCTGCCGCTCCAACGTTAGTTGAGCATTTTAACCGGAATATATATATATATATATAAGAGAGAAAGCGGAGTTATATAGCTATAGAGAGCGTTTGAATCAGAATTTTGAGTTACCATTTAGTTGAAATGAAGCTCCTATTTATAGAAAGGGGCAGAAGCCTAGTTGCAATAAAATATTGTTGTTGAAGCCCTAGTGCATCGTACAGTAAGCGCGCGCTGAATGGTGTGTGCGTGCACGCCGTACGCGCACAACTAAATCTGAGATCCCGTTACAGCGCACGATTGGTGTGTTTTATTATTTAACCTTTATCTTGATAGTAGAAATTGCTTCTCGATTTTGATATATGAGCCTCGGAAGGGCTTTTTAGGCCCAAAATTTATTTAGAAAAAATCACCCGTAACAGGTATATTATTATAGTGGTGCAACCTGGTCTAATACCCGTTTTTTAATTAACAGCAATCAGAATCAGATTCAGGGTATTGGGATTATTCCACTTGGAATCGAAAATGGAATCGAAAATTAGGTACGTAAATTTAGGGTACCCAATTTTTGGGGGTATTTGAACCCTTGGACCCGGATTCAGACCCATAACTTGTTTTCAAACCAAATTTGGTTCTACAATTCAAATCTAGGTCGAGACGTGGATTTATAATTTAAAAACAAAAAACAAAAAAAAATATTTATTAACAAAATTAATTAACTAAATTCATAAACAAGTTTGTGAGGTAAATCACGCAAAAAAAAAAATTATTATGTAAATGAATGTAAAAATTTCATAAATTCATAAAAAAGTTCGTCGTTGTCCGCAACACATTTGAGGAGCTCGGTGACTCCAATAGTGATCAAGCCGCTCACACAATATTAAAACCACAATAAATAATTTGAACCTGAGTATATTCAAGCCACAATAAAGTTGAACTTGAGTATACATCCAACTCTAATATATAAATATATATATATATATATTACTGAAAATAAATAACCCATAATTAAAATATACATCCCACTACTACAAAAAAGGGGTTGGACTACACTTAAAGAGTGTAGTTGGAGCTCTTCGACTACACTCTGTATGTGTCGTCGGATCCTCCATCGTATGATATCCGACGACACTTAATTTAAGTGTCGTTGGAGGTGGAACTGGACTACACTTAAAAAGTGTAGTCGGAATCCAAATTCGCCGCGGCATAATAATAGCTTTGCCGCGGCGAACAGTCCGACGACACATAATAAGTGTTGTGTGAGGTGATTCCAAAACTCGAAAATGTCTTCGGACATGTTGTAAGCCGCGGCGAATATATATTCGCCGCTGCGTATATTTCTCCAACGACACTAATAAGTGTCGTTGGGATGAATATTAGCCGCGGCAAATATAAATGTTGCCGCGGCGAATATTATCCCAACGACACTAATAAGTGTCGTTGGGATAAATACGCCGCGGCAAATTTAATATTGCCGCGGCATTTTTTGCCCGATTGCATGGATATAACGCTTTCCGCGACGGTTTTTCATCCGTCGTCAAATATGCCGATATAAAATTAAAAAAACCGGGCGATTTAAATCGCCCGGATGCTTTGGTATCACCTGTAAATAATAAATAATAAATAATATATATTTAAATCCCAAAATTAACCGATTTATACAAATAATCTTCCGTACCTACAAAAAGCGTCGTTCATACTTACAAATAGTACTGTCGTTATATACCAAAGAATGTAAGACCGTCCATATACATAATATTCTATTCTTCATCATACTTTGCAATTTTTTGAAGAACATATGCACCTAATCTAACTCTAAGAGAATCTATTTCTTTTAAACTATAAATATTTTTTTATCAACAAACGCAATACCCTTTATGACGATGTCGTGCATGAACTTCATGATAAAGTATCCACACTCGTGATTTCCCGGTTGTTTCGGACATGAATTCGAAATCGACACTTTGACCACCGAGTGCATATTCTTGCCGGTTGTATGGTGTAACATGAACGTTTCACCGACCTACAAAAAATGTAAACGTTAAATATACAAAACCTTGTATTTGAAATGCATCAATAATAAAAAGATAATTCTATATTTGAGAATACTTACTTATCAAAAAACGCGGATAAATGCGCATTCAATCCTCTTGAATTTTTAAGTGAATCAAATATGGTCACACTATTGCGCCAAGGGTTCAACACGAGGAGAGTCCAATGATTGTGACTATTGTATGGCATCAACCACATTTGTCTTTCTTGCATTTTGCTATAGTCTTTAAGCAAACCTCCACATCCTTTTCCAATTCTTTGGACCTCCTATCTTCGTCGTCCGCGTAAGAGTTGTAGTTCATGTTATTATACGGAGGAACAAAACCGTACAAATCTCTCACATCACTTTTTGCCATGTATGTTTGTAACAAATAACTACAAATATAGTATAAAGAAAAGTATAATAAATTATTCATATTTTAAAATCATTAAGAAATAAGGAAATAAAAAAAATATGTAAAAATAGAAAACATACATTTGACAAGTCGTTATCCAATTCACATTCAAGTCCTCGGAGAGTAGAAATTCGTGCATATCATCGAAAGTTAAATAAGTTAAATCTTGACCCAAACTTTTATCAAGATTCACTTCGAGTAATGCATTTGGTGCGAGCATATAATTGTTGGCATAATCGGCCAACGGTCTCAATTCCGGGACAACGATAGACATCTTAATCTTTTTTGGATCTTGTGCACTTTTGGCAACCTCTTTTGGCTTAGGTATGAGAGATGGACTACCTTGGGAATCGACTTTCTTGATTAACCTTGTCGGCCAAGGCACTAAGTTCCCGATCACGTCATCGAGAAATTCCATACATTGCGTTTCCATAGGGAGAGGAATATTAGGCATCGGAGCATTTACCACTTCAATTAACGCCCGAGTATATTCGCCCGCCCATTCTTTACTGAGAAAACGTTCCTCGCCCGGGATATAACGTTTATATGCCCTCCCCTTTGCGACGTATTCTTCAAAAGCGTCCGACTAGAGAAGACATTCGACGCCACCATCACCCGAAATGGGCGTCTTTGGATGAGAGGCTGCCGGTCGTACATCCCTCGAGTCCCTTCCCCCAACACCGCTTCCATTGTCTACCAATACGGGCTTAGTCTTTTTTTCCGAACTAACCGAAGCGACGGGTTGAGTAACCGGTGCGAGCGGTTGACTAATCGAAGTGGCGCCACGGGAGCATGCATCGTTAGTCCCTTCAAAATTTCGAGCAATTGATTGTTGGACAAATAGTTCCATTTTTTACTTCCATTCTTCCAAAGCCGCATCTTTCGCCTCGCTTTTCGCTTTCATTTCTTCAATTTCCGCTTGGAAGCTTTTAACGACGGGATTGGGTGTTGAGTTGGATGCTCGGTGATATGCTCGCTTAGTGACGTATTTTGATTGTCCCCGAACTCGTCCGGAATGATCTTTCTTTCCCAACGCTCTTGTCAATACGTCGACTTCCTCATCGGGTTCAAACTCGCCATTTTCTTCTTGCGTGGCATATTCGTTCTAACAAAAAACAACAATTATAAGAGAATCAAATATACTAATTATATTTGCACTATATTATATAAGTACTTACTATTTTCTCTATTATTGGCTCCAAAGTTGAGTCCTTTAATGAACCATCGGGGTTCTTTCTCGTGACGCACCAAAGTGTGGGTAAGGTGGCCCATTCTCCATTTTTGGCATGCTACGAAACAAAATAAACATGTTATTCGATTCTTGGCAATAAAATAAAATAAAATTAAAATACAAAGTTAGAACCCTAACTAGTAGTTGATCGATCTTCCGATATCCATTTCGGCCCGTTCTCGAGAGGTATTCAACTTGATCTCTATGAGCTTTATTCTTCTTCGAGAGTTCCCCAAACTTTTCACTTAATCTAATTTACACAAATTCCTTCCATACTTCGGCCGTGATGCTCGTGTAGTACTTCTCAACAATATCCGGTCGCTCATAAATGCTTTTACCCTTGGGATGTTTATTGATTAGGGTAGAGAGATCATGCCGGAATTGTCTTGCCGAAGTCGCGGCACTTGATAAACATTTTCTTTTGAACCATCCCGGAATATCAAATGCTTGTTTGACTTCATTCCATATCCGTTCTTTCACCTTAGCATAACTTTTATCTCTCCAATCGATAATAGTTATTGGAGCGAATTCCCTAGCTAACACACCAATCCAACTACCTAAAAAATTACCTTCTTGTCCTTCCGGTTGTTCTTTCTCATCAACTTTAACATGAACTTTTTCCCCCTTATGCTTCAATACATTGATTCTTCTCATTAGAGTCACTTTTCTTGTCCTTGATCTTCTAGTTTTCTTCTCGGTTTTGATTCATTCTCGTTTATACCTCCATAGAATAATTAACTCAATCTTAGAAACTAGTTCAATACAACAATTTCGGATGCAAATAAAAATAAACTAACCGGGTTTGATTTCACGTTCGTGTGATTCTACTCGATCCCGTACATCACGTTCGGGTGATTCGTCTCGAAAATTCATCTACAAGTTCATGAACCCACAAAAATATATCAATAAATTTTGAAAAATATGAACCCACCAACAAACCAAAACACAAATCAACAAAAATTAAAAACCATCAACAAATTCACGAACCCATTAAGAGATATTCACTAAATCATCAAAATATCATCACATAAACTATAAACAATATTATTTTAACATAAAAATGCATTAAAAATGTAATATCAATTTAGGGCTCAGATTCTAACCTTGTTCAATGTAATATCAACGCGAGTAGACTTGTTGATAGCCGGCGTTCTCTTCCACGGCGACGGCACAAGGTGAAAAAGAGAAAAGGAGAGAAGGGAGAATGAGAGAAAGAGAGAAAAGAGAGAAAGGAGAATGAGAGAAAGAGAGTGAAAAAAGCTTAAAAGATAGAAAAAAAGGGAGGGAAACTGAAAAAACGCAGAAAAAATCGAAAATTTGGGGGTTCGACGATACAAAATTGGATGTGTCGTCAAAATTCCCGACACTCGCCGCGGCGAAATTTAAGTTGCCGCGGCGAAATTAAACCCGTAGCCAACAAAAATATTGAATGCAGGAGTAGCCACGGCACATTATTGTGTGCCGCGGCTAATGTAACCGACGACACAAATAAGTGTCGTCGTATAGAATACATGTCGCGGCATAACATATTTTGCCGCGGCTAATCCTGATACAAATAAACCCGTAGCCTCTGTAAAATTGGATGCAGGATTCGCCGCGGCACAATATTGTGTGCCGCGGCAACTATAACCAATGACACTTAAATGTGTCATCTTACAGCACACTTGCCACGGCATATCATTTTGGGCCGCGGCTAATTCTGGAAGAAATATACCCGTAGCCTCTGTTAAATTGGATGTAAGTTTATCCGCGGCTAAAATAACAATGCCGCGACTAATTAAGATCATTTTTTTATTTTCCATTTTTCACTTAAAAAAAAAAAAAAAAACCTCTTATTTTACTCTTAGTTTATATTATTACACTTTCTTTATATTATATAATTTATAATTAGTAAATGAACACCACGAATGCATTGATTTCCCAAGTAAAATTTTGCCAACAAAGGGTTAGGCTTGCTTAGGGTTTATGGTTTAGGGCTTAGGGCTTAGGGTTAGGGTTAGGGTTTAACCAATTTATTAAATTCTTAAAACAACCAATGTTATTGAAACAAAAATTAATTCAATAGACATAATGAAATTATTTCTCAAGTAAAATTATGCAAAAAAAGGGTTTTAGGATTTAGGGCTTGGGGTTATTAAATTCTTAAAACAACCAATGTTATTTAAACAAAAATTAATTCAAGAGTACATAATGAAATTATTTCCCAAGTAAAATTATGCAAAAAAGGGTTTTAGGATTTAGGGCTTAGGCTTAGGGTTAGGGTTAGGGTTAGTTGTTAGGGTTAGGGTTTAACTAATTTAGGGTTTAGGGTTTAGGAACCAATTTTATTTAAACAAAAATTAATTCAAGAGTACATAATGAAATTATTTCCCAAGTAAAGGGTTTTAGGGTTTAGAGTTAGGGTTAGGGTTAGGGTTAGGGTTTAACCAATTTATTAAATTCTTAATAACTAATTTTATTTACACAAAACTAATTATGTCAAACTAAGTGTTGACTAATTATATATAATGTTACAATAATAAAATACATCAAAAAATGTAAAAATATATCTCAAATTCACCACTATATTGAAAATAGGTACTTTTGCCGCTATTCTAAAAACAATTTTCAGAGAGATTTATAAGTCTGCCGCGGCTTATTTGTATTAGCCGCGGCTAATATTTGATCCGACGACACTTTTTAGTGTCGTTGGAATGTTAGCCGCGGCAACTTTACTAGTTGCCGCGGCATGTTGAAAAAGTTGTTTTGTTTTCAATCTTTTACACATTGAAAAAATTAAAAAATATCAACGGTAAGTACTTGATTTTGACAATTTAACTTAAATCACATCAGTAACTTATATTATGAAATAAAAATAAATGTTTAATCATAAATAAAGTCATTAAAACTACATTATTAAACAAGTAGAATGAAATATAAAATTATTATTAATATTGATAAGTGAATATTTCATTCAATTTCTGTTGACAGGATGTCTAGACGTCGCAACTTAGAAACATCATCATCATCAAAGTTCTCGACCTCTTCAATGCTCGGTAGCTTCTTCGAGAATGGTGCGATGGTGGTTATGTCTACGGTTTCTTCATTGGAATATTCTTCTACGTTTTTTGACTTTACATGCACGACAAGAGATAATTCTGGATCAATCGGGTCGGAGACATAAAACACTTGGGATGCCATTATAAATGAATCATTGGCGTAGCCCACTCGTCTAAAGTCAACAACTGTAATTCCGTCATCGTCAACTTTTACGTAGTTGTTGTCGGCCCATTTGCACTTAAACAATCCAACTCGCAAACCACAATAATCAAGCTCCCAAATATCTTCTACATATCCGTAGTAGCTCATAATAGCTTGTACTGGATTCTTATCCTTGGCCGACGCAACATGCATTCCTTCCGCAAATAACGTAACACCGCTGTTTTGTACGGGGTTTTTTTCGTCTCTTCCCCTTGTGTAAAACGTGTACCCGTTAACGTACCACGATGTGAACCGGGTAACTACTTGTGAAGGGCCACCGGAGATCTTCAATATTGTCTCATCATAATGCTTTTTCCTTGGATATAAATGTTCATCGAACCACTTTGGAAACGTACGGTTGTGCTCTTCTTGTAGCCATTTTACATTTTTTGACTTTTTCGGATAAATACGCCTCAACTCATTCATATGCACATCAATAAAGGGCTCCACACCGGTTGAATTGTGCAACACATATAGAACGGCTTGCTCCCATTCTTTTCGGTTGACAGTCGAAGGATTACCTGCGCATCAAACATCAAAGATCAGTTATTATTTTAACAATATTTTTTATATAATCAAATTATTAATTATTACCTTAGGATAAGCCTTTTGATTCCGCAACGGCGAGTTTAGGCACCCCAATCGGCGGAGTTTTCGCGCAATACTCAGCACAAAATTCAACCGACTCCTCCGCCATATAACATTCGACAATGCTCCCTTCTGGCCAATTGTAATTCTTCACGTACCCTTTCAAGACTTTCATAGAACACTTAATCGGATACATCCATCGTAAAAATATGGGTCCACAAAACTTCACTTCTCGTACTAAGTGAACAGTTAAGTGTATCATGATATCGAAAAATGATGGTGGAAAGAACGTCTCGAGCATGCATAGGGTTTTAACCAAGTCCGCCTGTATCTCGTCGAGATCCAATGTCTTAACTGTTTTGGCACGGATTTTGTTGAAAAACTCACATAACTTGGAAATTGCATACCGAACTTCCTTTGACAAAAAACCTCGCAATGCAAGAGGAAGTATTTGTTGAAGCAACATATGACAATCGTGGGTCTTCATTCCGATAAGTCTCAAATCCTTCATAGATACAAACCTCTTGTAGTTCGACGAATGACCTTCGGGAACTTTTATGGCCGCAAGCCATTCACAAAACTTCCTTCGTTCCGGTCGAGATAACGTGTGCACAGCCGGTGGTAGAAATGTTTTTTTTCCTTGAGTCTCGGGATGCAAATCCGGTCTTATACCCAATTCAACGAGATCTTCTTAAGCTTTCTTCCCGTCTTTTGTTTTATTTGGATCATCTAGCAAAGTACCGACAATCGTCTCACACACATTTTTTTTCAATGTGCATAACGTCCAAACAATGACGAACATAATGCGACTTCCAATACGGGAGCTCATAGAAAATTGATACTTTCTTGAACGATTTATCTTCATACGACTTTTTCTTACCGCTTAATTTTCTTTTTCCAAGCACTGGATAAGTCTCTTCGCAAATCAACTTATAAACAGCTTCGCCGTTCAAAATTCTTGGAGGTCTTCGAAATTGTTTATGTCCATTAAACTTTTTCGCATTCTTCCTGTACGGGTGATTTAACGGTAAAAATCTCCTATGATCGAGAAAAACTGTCTTCTTCCCATGCTTCAACCGGGTCGAACATGTATCTTTGATGCAAACAGGACAACCAATTTTGCATTTAACTGAGTAACCTGACAAGTTCCCGTACGCCGGGAAGTCGTTGATTGTCCACATTAACAATGCTTTTAATTTGAACTCTTCTTGTAGGTGCGCATCCATGATCGTCATTCCTTCTTCCCACATAATCTTCAAATCATCGATCAATGGTGCCAAGTAAACATCGATGTCATTTCCCGGTTGGCTCGGTCCCGAAATTAAAAGCGTCAACATTAAAAACTTCCGCTTCATACACAATTTTAGAGGGAGGTTGTAGTTGATGAGTATTACCGGCCAAACACTATATCGACTACTCATGTTCCCAAATGGATTCATCCCATCGGTGGCCAAACCGAGACGCAAATTCCTGTGATCTGCGCTGAATTTCGGATGATGGGCGTCAAAAGATTTCCACTGTACAACATCAACGGGGTGTCTTATAACGCCATCTTTACTGCGGTTTTTTGAGTACCAAATCATGTTTTTCGCGTGAGTGGGATTGTTAAACATGCGTTTAAAGCGCGGAAACGGGGGAATGTACCATAATACTTTTTGCGGAACCCCTTTGACACCATCGTGAGGCTTATTCCCTATCTTCCACCTTGACACACTGCAGACCGGACATTCCATTAAATATTCATGCTCATTCCTATACAGTACGCAATCCTTTGGACATGCATGAAGCTTATCGAACTTCAAACCTAACAACCCCAACGTCTTCTTTGCGTCATACATGGATAAAGGCACTATATTTCCCTCCGGAAGCACATCCCGAAGGACTTCCAACAATTGCGTAAAGCTAGTATTTGACCAACCTCCTGTCGCCTTTAAATGAAATAATGTCACCAAAAACCCTACTTTCGAACTCTTACACCCATCAAATAAAGGAGCTTCTAAATCATCCACCATCGACTCAAATAACTCCGGTCTTCCCAAAAAATCCTCTTCGGCGCATTTCAACAAACCGTCCACGTCATCCTCTTCGACGTCTTGTTCTAGTACATAATCATCGACTCTTCTACCACGAATTTTTTCCTCGTGAAAGTACCAAAGATCATATGAACTCATTATACCAAACGCAAATAAATGCGATTCGACATCCTCCATAGATTTTGAAACTAAATTTCCACATATGAGACATGGACACCGAATAAATTCTCCTCTTCTATACTTAGATTTAACAAGATCAAAAAACTCTTGAACACCTCTTCGGTAATCATCGCTCAATCTATTTGCCTTCATCCATTCTCTAGAAGCCATAATGCAAATCTATTTAACAAGATCCGAAATTTTGATAAATACTACCTTTCTTTCCCGTAGACAAGCCGAGAAGACAAAGCTTAAATCCTTCAACCAAGTCGCCTAAGTTGACTAAGTGTGAAATGGAATGTGTATGTGGAGTGTATAGAGAAATAAATTAAAGGAAATCCTAAATAAGAGTTATAAAATCTCAGATCTGCGACATCTGCCGCGGCAAATTAAATGATGCCGCGGCAGAAATTCTCCGACGACACTTTTTTGTGTCGTTGTACGACTCGCCGCGGCGACGACTAATTTGCCGCGGCTAAAACAACCTCAGAAATTACAGAGGCTACGGGTTGTTTTTCGCACAGTTTTGCCACGACAAACATAAATTCGCTGCGGCAAACTAAATTTGCCGCGGCCAATTCCAGTTCGCCGCGGCTAAACAATGCTCAGAAATTACAGAGGCTACGGGTTGATTATCGCACAGTTTTAGCCGCGGCGAACATATACTTGCCGCGGCAAACATATATTCGCCGCGGCTAAACAATGCTCAGAAATTACAGAGGCTACGGGTTGATTATCGCATAGTTTAGCCGCGGCGAATATATGTTTGCCGCGGCTAATTTGATGAACGACGACACTTTTTTGTGTCGTTTAAAATATAGCCGCAGCAAATATATAAATGGCCGCGGCAGATTTTAATTCACATTTTCAATTTGTTGTATTTGACAGAAATTAAGTTGTTTTTTAAATTGTTACTTCAAAATTTAAATAAATTATGTTAATAAACAAAATAATTAAACATTGTAAATTGTTCAAAGAAATTATAAAAACCGAATACAACAAAAACTAATCATAGTAAATTGTTCAAAAAAAATAATAATAACATAATTTAAAATTGTTCAAAGAAAAAACAACAAAATAACGGTTCCTCATACGTCTTCGTCCATTCCGTCTTCGTGCGGGCCGCCTGCATTGTCGGGGCCACTTTCAGTGCCGGATCCGCCTGCGTCACCGGGATAGGGATAATAGTCGGGATACCTCGCTGGCCAATCCGGAGCTGGATACGGATTTGGTGGCTGGAAGTTTGGATCTTGAGCCATCCGGTAGCTGCGTTCGTAGCACATGTAGTTGTACATTTCCCGCTGACTGTGAGCCATAAACGCCGTCATGGGAATGTCATCATATGTAAACTGTTGCTCCGGTGGGATGGCGCCAATCATAAGTGATTGGAGCCTAGGTGGCGCTTCAAGCACCGATGGCTTCAGACTCCTTATCCAATCCTCATCAAAGGTACCTCCTTTGGGAAACGTGATTTCGCGATCATATGCCTCGACCTAAACAATCAAATTCAATAAAATTTAGTATCAATAAAATAACAACATTCAAGTTAATCAAATGATAGTTTAGTATTATATAACACTTACCCCGGCATCCATGCAAAGACCCGAAATAAGGAACGGGAATCCCAATGAGCTCTTCTTGTGGTCGTAGTTGACGTGGTTCATGTGGTGGAAGATCTCCCGACCCAGATCGATGTTCAACCCTTTTACGCCGGCGTAGATAAGCTTCAGAAAATCGAACTGAAGCTCCGTGAAGTGAAGATGCGGGTAAAGATGGAAACCGAAGAAGTACATCTAAATTTTCCTGATCTTAGACAACTGGCTCTTCTCAAGGCGTGATTCCCCAGCTCTTGAATGCCATTGCACACCGGGCTGCACAATCGTTGCATCGATGTCGTCATAAAATGCCTTGTCCAACTCGACCTCAGCACCCGGGTAATGGTTGTGCTCATCCTCCTCTACGGTATAATTCGGAGTGCCATAGTAGGCTTTCTCCAACACCTCCGGACCACACTCATATATGTGCGTAGTTGAACACTATTCGCCGCGGCAAATATTATGTTGCCGCGGCGAATACATGATTCCGACGACACATACAAATTTGCGTCGTCGGAATTCTATTTTTTTTTAACTCCGACTACGCATAATAATTTCCATCGTCGAATATATGATTCCAACGACGCTTTTTGTCTTGCGTAGTGGAAGCTCCGTAGTATAATCAAATATTTATAGTAGTGTCCAACTCTAATCTAATATATTTTTTTTTTCTTTCCCACTTATCCATAATATCAAAATTACAATAAAAACATCAAGTTTACCCATTCCTAAATAAATAAATAAATAAAAAGAGAATATTTATTTTTGGAAACAAAAAAATATACACGGCTATTAAAAAAACTAAATATACAAGCATACTATTGTATCTTATAGGTATTATTGGCTCGCATATCCCTAACAAAAATATTACAATAACAATGGCAAGTTTATCTTTACTAAAAAAAAAATACGGGACTCTCATATCTTATATTTATCCAACTAAGTGACACTTGTATCTTGACGCGTGAAACACGAGTTCGGAGGTCTAGAACCCAATTGATTAGTTAGGACCAATAAATACTTCAAAACATTTTTTTTATAATACTGGGACTCTCATATCTTATATTTATATATAAGCGTGGTGTTTAATAATACCCATAAGGACCAATGATAATTTTTATAATAGAACTTTGAGTCATAGTTCTATATATATATATATATATATATATATATATATATATATATATATATATATATATATATATATATATATATATATATAAATGTACGACCCTTATCTACTTTTCTTTTTATTATTCTTGTGAATATATGACTTTTCTATATCATATACCTACTACTTATTTTTATATAAAAAAAAATCGTTTTTTTAATTAAGTATAGACATAGTTCAATAAAAAAAATGTGCAAACCTTATCTGTTTTTGTTTATTCTTTGAAATATATGACCCTTATACGCAGGGCTTTGCTTGAGGGAAGGCGGAGTAAACCCGCGTCTTTAGTAAAAATAAATAAAAGACCCTTAAAAATTAAATTGAAAGGCCTCAAAATCACTTCAATTAATTTTTTATATTATTAAAATCACTTAAGTTAAATTTAGGAGCCCCAAAAAAATAATTAAAATTACTTAACTTTAATATTTAGACCCGTAATTCTTAAATTAATTAGGGCACCTAATTCTCACGTTCTCTTTAAATTCTCTCGTGATTGATTCCCCTTTTTTGCTAATATTCCTCATGTTAGATCTAGGATTCCCAAAAAATAAATAAATACAGAAAAGAAATAGAAGTTTATATTGCTCGAAAATGAAAAACACGAGAGATACACTACCAGGGGCGGACCCACGTTAGAGTGGGGGTGGCTGATGTCACCCCCATCATTTTGGGGAACATCGAAGTAACGCCAGTATTTTCTTTGTTCTCATCTGGTAAATATTTCTATATGTCTATGCTATCGATTTGGATTTTTACTGCTTCTTGATTTTGTTAATGTATAAATAATGTGTATCATTGTTTGATCCGTTTCAGAGCCTATAGAATCGTACAGTTTAATATGAAGTACACATTGTGTATTTGTGTTTCTTATTGAATGATTGTCTCTTGGAATTGTTTATATGTGTTTGTAAACGATTGATTTGTAGTGCTTGTTTCTCAAGGTCCATGATTGATTTGCAGTGACTATGGAAGTTCTGGTTCCGAAGTGCTTGTTTATTTTTTTTTATGCATCAGTTCATTGCTTTTGTTGTGCAAGGGAAATTTTTGTTGCTGTGATTATTTTGTTGCTTGATTTCTATGCTTTTTGATTATTTTGTTGCTGATTTGGTTTTTAAAAAACAGGGCTTTTGATTAGGCAGACTCGGTTTTTGTATTGGTCTAATTTAGTTGTCTTTATTATTAATTAAAATCTAATGTATTTGTCTTTATTTATTGTTCGCCACCCCCGAAGGCATTTCCTGGGTCCGTCCCTGTACACTACTGTATTCCGAGTTGGCAGAGCTCCGAGCTTCAACAATGGCGAATCTACCTCCGACCGAATCTGAAAAATAAGAGAGAGCAAAGATGAGAAAGCCAAGGCGCGTTCGACGCTTTCCTTGAAGCAGATTCGGTCCCTCCCGGTGTTGGAATCAATAGGGACCGTCTTCTTCCCAGGATACAGAGGCCATTCGTCGGCTTCTATACACCGTTGAAGTCGACGACGAACTCCGATCTGTGAGTCTCCGGTACCCAACAAATATAAACCAATGGACGAACACGTTTGAAAGCTTTTCGAAATGTTTTTTTTTTATCTGTTTATTTCAGGTTTTGCTCACATCTATATAAATAGCTAGACCTATGATATAACGAATATAATTTTCATTAATGCCAAAAAATCGTTAAGAAATAATTTATGATTGATGGCTAAATAATTGTTCGTCCGTTGGTTTGTAGTTCAAGAATGTTAAACTTCTTTAACATGTCATTAAACTGTATTAATTTCATTTATCAGAGATATTATTTCCTACAATCCCCCACATAAATGAAATTAACTGATAATTCATTGGGTAATAGAGAACAACAGGATAAATTCTGCATAGGATAGGTAGGTATTACCTTTGAACCTTCCCTCATTAAATATGATTTCTATACTGGTATATCAGTAGACGCGATGTCTTTGAACTGCTCTTCCATCGTGTATAGTAAAACATATCTCACACAGAATTATTCCCACACAGATCTCGTTCTCATTATTGTGTTCTTTAATGGTCATGAACACCTTCTGGTTTTGCGAGAGTTTCCGGAACTTGTGCCCTTTACAATTCCATTGAAGCGACCCCACTTCACTCTAACATAGGTGATTTCTTACATGTTGAGCATCTTCCAGGCTCTGCTTTGTTCTCTTTTTCAAAGCATAAAAATCATTAAAAGCTCTTAGCTTAACCTTAACATCATAAGCATCACTGTTTATTCATCTTAGGAATGGACCAGGGTGTAACCCCCACAGTGATCCGTTAAAGTCTTATACAGCTAGGTTGTCCCTTTGAACCTAGATCTTGGGATCTCCAGTCAACTAGGTTGGGTTTCCACTGTTAAAACTCCATTCTCTAATGGGCTTTAGTCCCATTCCTTTTGATGACTTCTCAACTAGCTCCAGTTGCCTAATGGTGATCCGCAATATTATCGGATCCGCAATATTATCATTTGACGGATCCGCAATATTATCATTTGACTTTACATAGTCCTTTAGCGGATCCGCAATATTATCATTTGACTTTACATAGTCAATTGTGATAACTCCAGTTGAGAGTAGTTGCCTAATGGTATTATGTCGACGAAAAATATGTCTCAACTTACCATTATACATACGAATTTTCGCTCTTCCTATTGCCGACTGACTGTCGCAATGGATACATATCGGTGGCACAGGTTTTGGCAACATTGGAATATCTTCCAAGAATTGTCTTAGCCATTCGGCCTCTTCGCCGCATTTGTCTAAGGCGACAAACTCAGATTCCATCCTGGATCTGGTTATTACCGTCTGCTTGGACGAATTTCATGATACAGCTGCACCTGCTAGAGTAAACACGTATCCGCTAGTGGATTTAGTATCTTTTATATCAGATATCCAACTAGCATCACTATAACCTTCTAGAACTGAAGGATGCCTGATATAGTATAGCCCGTAATTTCTTGTAAATCTTAGATATTTAAGTAATCAGGCTATCGCTTTCCAGTGATCAGATCCAGGGTTACTCGTATATCTACTAAGTTTACTTACTGCATAAGCTATGTCTGGTCTAGTACCACTCATTAGGTACATTAGACTTCCAATCACCCTAGAATATTCGAGTTGCTCAATGCTATCTCCTTTATTCTTTGCTAGGTCTTGTATCAATTGGCGTTCTAATTTCTCCAGTTTCGCCTTTATTGAATTTTTCAAGTATTTTGTCCACATAATGAGACTGACTTAAGATAAGTCCATCAGATTTCCTAATGATTTTAATGCCTAAAATCACATCTGCATGGCCCATATCTTTCATGTCAAACTTTGAGTTCAATAGCCTCTTGGTATTTTTGATCATTTGATCATTACTACCCACAATTAAAATATCATCAACGTATAAACACAGGATTACATATCCTTGACTTGTATCTTTAATATAGATACATTTGTCACATTCGTTGATTTTAAATCCATTTGATAACCTAATGTTATCAAATTTCTCATGCCATTGCGTCGGCGCTTGTTTAAGTCCATACAAAGACTTAACCAATCTACACACTTTATTCCCTTGATTCGGGGCAGTGAAACCCTCAGGTTGTTCCATGTAGATTTCTTCCTCTAAATCTCCATTTAGGAAAGTTGTTTTAACATCCATTTGATGTACTTCAAGATTTCGCAAAGCTGCGATCGCTAACACCATCCTTATTGATGTTATTTTCGATACAGGAGAATATGTATCGAAAAAATCAAGACCTTCTCGTTGTCTGTACCCTTTGATAACAAGTCTTGCCTTATACTTGTCAATTGATCCATCAACCTTCAATTTTCTTTTAAAGACCCACTTGGAGCCTAATGGTTTACTTCCCGGAGGAAGATCTACCAACTCCCACGTGTGGTTCTGCATGATCGAATCAATCTCGCTTTTTATGGCTTCTTTCCATAAAGGCCCCTCACTAGAACTTACAGCTTCGTTGTATGTTCGAGGTTCACTTTCTAATACGTAAGTTAAAAAATCGGGTCCAAATGACCTTTCTACCCTTGCTCGTTTACTACGTCTAGGTTCTCTCTCATCCTCATCTAGTTCTTGACTAGTTTCGGAAGTCGTTTCATCAAGGTTTTTAGATGAACTTGAACCATCATTTCTCGACTTACAAGGAAATACATCTTCGAATAACGATGCATTTCTTGATTCCATAATCGTGTTCTTGTGAATCTCAGGGTTATCTGATTTATACACCAAGAACCGATACGCACTACTGTTATGTGCATAACCTATAAAGATGCAATCCACAGTCCTCAAACCTATTTTCATCTTTTTCGGTGTGCGGGAGCCATTACTTTCGCTAAACACCCCCACATTTTGAGATATTTATAGGAAGGTCTTCTTCCTTTCCATAACTCATAAGGAGTTTTATCTTCCTTCTTTTTAGGAATTTTATTTTTCCTTTCTTCAGAGAAACCCAAATGGGTCTGCTTCAAGATTGTTAGATCTAGGATTCCCAGAAAATAAATACAGAAAAGAAATAGAAGTTTATATTGCTCGAAAATGAAAAACACGAGATATACACTACTGTATTCCGAGTTTGCAGAGCTCCGAGCTTCAACAATGGTGAATCTACCTCCGACCGAATCTGAAAAATAAGAGAGAGCACTATGAGAAATCCAAGGCGTGTTCGACGCTTTCCTTGAAGCAGATTCGGTCCCTCCCGGTGTTGGAATCAACATGACCGTCTTCTTCCCAGGATACAGAGGCTATTCGTCGGCTTCTATACACCGTTGAAGTCGACGACGAACTCTGATCCGTGAGTCTCCGGTACCCAACAAATATAAACCAATGGACGAACACGTTTGAAAGCTTTTCGAATTTTTTTTTTTTATCTGTTTATTTCAGGTTTTGCTCACATCTATATAAATAGCTAGACCTGTGATATAACGAATATAATTTTCATTAATGCCAAAAAACGTTAAGAAATAATTTCTGATTGATGGCAAAATAATTGTTCGTCCATTGGTTTGTAGTTCAAGAATGTTAAACGTCTTAAACATGTCATTAAACTGTATTAATTTCATTTATCAGAGATATTATTTCCTACACCTCAAATATCCTTGATTGTTGTTAATGCGAACAAAGAAATTGGTCAAGACATGAATGGAAATAAGAATAATGATATGAACGAGAATGAAGAAATCAGTTAGTTAGGAATGAAAATGTTAGCGAGGATGACACATTTGGTGAAGCTATGAATACTTATGATGCTACATACGACGCTTGCAAAATATGTGGCTCAATCATCACGAATATTAGGACGATCAGAATAAAATCAAGATGCCCTCAAACATGAAGGAAGTGATAATTCGATGGAGACAGTAAGAAGTAAAATAAGCATTTGCATTGCTAATGTTCCAAGAACCTGTGTTTACATCTAAGATTATTTTGATGTTCACGAGTTTGATCGTTTGAGTTTATTTTTATTTTTATTTTTTTAACATCATTACGGATGGAAATAGTCAAAAATGCTAACGGAAAAGTGAATGAGGTCTACCAATTCGCTAAAAAGCGACAATAGATACGTTAACCATAATTTTTAAAATTAACTCTATGCCCCCATTTCCTAAAAATTGAGTTAACCAAATAATAAAAGATGAAATTGGGTTCCAGTTCCACCACATTAATTTCGAAATTTATTAAACTAGTTAAGTAACTGCCTAAGTAATAAATAAAGTAATGCGCTTAAAAAAAAAAAAAAGAGTAATGTAATATATTAAAGAAACGTAAATGAAAATGAGAAAGTAGATTCCATGAAAAATAATAGCTTTTGAAGATCCTATTGTCTCTAAAAGGCCACTCAACATAAAAGTGTATATACTATGAATATAATTATCAAAATTGATGAAAAATCTATAGTTTTATTTTATGAATTTATCTATGAGTAACGACTTCATTAATCAGTGTTTCGAAGAAAAAAAAAAGTTTATCCACAGATGAAATCACCGATTATATTTTGAAGGTAAGTCGCTAATTGACGAGTTTACCAACAATTTTTTTTTTTTTTGGGAGAATAAATGTTATAGTTATATATTTATTATGTATATATAAGTTAGTCCAAGATCTTGAGCAAAGTTATTACCACGATCACAAGTATCTGCATCATCAAGAAGAGATTGCAGTATGGACGCCCTTAATGGTTGTGATTGAAGATTACCAATCATTTTTTTTTTCAGTCAACCAAAATCGTAGAGCCTTGAACCTTCCATATTTAGTTGCCTTCTTGACTGGCTATGTAACCTTTGTTGGTTGTGGTTAACAATCAGCACGACTTGCGATTTCATTCGAGGAGTGGCGACCGGTTGTTCGACAGTTGAAGCATTCAATGTCGTTTCCGAAGAGGAGCACCAATACTTTTCCTTGGAGTTGGATAATCAGTCGCTCTTGGTCCTAACTTGGAGTTGTCTATTCCTTGTTCAACACAATTAAGCATCATGTATAATCGTCTGATATCTGCTGTTGGGAAGTTCATTACATTTCCCGATAATATTATCACGATTTATGCCGTCAAGCCGTCAAGGTAACATTTAAAAAAATATTTAAAGCGGAAAAAACGTGTTACCCGTACAACGATTTGAACATCGGATAATAACCAAAATCAAGATCTGATAAATTATTACTAGTTTAACTTTTTATAAATTCTTTATTAATAATCTAGTCTATAGGAAATAAATAAACTCTAAGTAAAGGTTTTCATTTATTGACCTAATGCATAAGGCTGTACCTCAGGTGATGACGATTCCGGCTGCGCGTTCTGAACTGGACAGGACTTCGCCGATGCTGAGGGAAACTCCCATGATCTTCCAGGATATTCTCCTGGACTTCTCGTACCAAAGCGTGGGCTTTGCCGGCAGGACTCCGTCGCAAAAACTTTAACTGATGGTTCTTTTAAAGCTTTCGGAGAATAACGTCTCACTAAGCCGGACCAGAAAAGAGAGACCAGAGGCAAAGAAATTCGCAGACTCTAGAGAGAGAGAGAGAGATCGAATTCTTGCTCTGGGGAAGGTGTGTGAAATGTGTAGAATGAGTCTTGTATTTATAGGCTCGTGGAAAAACCAATAAGGGAAGCTTCCATGCATGAATTTCGAATTCTATAATAGGAAATATAATTAATCACTCCAAACCAATGACTAAGATTGAATCACCAATGATTCAACGGTGAATAAATCAATTATCCAATCACTTCCTTATATAAGGAAACCATGAATAAATCAATTATCCAATCACTTCCTTATATAAGAGAATTCGAATTCCCTATGCATGCATATGGAAATTTCCAAATGAATAAGCTTGATCCAATGGTTGGAATTAATTCCATAACCAATCTAATGGACCATATTGAATTAGGACAAATTTAACTCTCCAACTTGATTACCAAGCAATAGAATTCGACCTCCTTTATAATAAATTCGAATTTTGCAATCCATATTTACATGTTAATTAACTTCCAATCCAATGGTTAAGATTAAATCTTAAACTAATCCAATGGATATAATTAATTAAGCAATTTTGAAATCCATGCTTGGTCACCAAGTCATTTTAGAATTTAGCTTTCCAAATTAATTATCATGATCCAACGGTTAACATCAAACTTGACCGATCTAATGAACCAAATTAATTTCAAGGTTTTTCCATTAATACCTAAACATATGTACTTATGCCGCATATTTGGAAAATCCAATCCAAGCAAATTCGTGTAATCCCAACTCACACATTTACTTCGGACACATTAGTTCTACACATTCATATATATACCAAATATATATTTTTATGTAAATAACATAAATCTATTAATTATTAATAAAAATATTAATAATTAAATCCAAACAATTAAATTATATTATAAACCTCTGATCTCAATATCACACATTAAATGTCGTGGTGCAACACCACCATTTAAATACGTGACATGTGATTAAACTTCACATATTTACGAAAACAATCGTAAACTTGGAAATTCACTAAATCACGAACCGTACGTCGAAACGACTCGGTTCCAAAAGAAAAGTCTCTTAGAATTTAATTTCCAACAACTTTACAGTTGAAGAAAAATCTAAATTCAACTTTATTTTATCAGTTAAATTTCTAGAACCAAACTTTGGTACTTTTGCCACATCAAAAATAAAACTTCCAAGGTCTGACACAGTCTCTAGTTTTATGAATTCTTACAAATGATAAAACATATCGAATATTTAAATCTTGTACGTATCATCCGTTCCGGAGCTATCTTGGGGACCATGGACCCGTATCACTCAAGCTCCAACGAACTGCTAGTGGTTCGTCAAACCTCGGTGTTATTCCACTATAAACCCGAGGTTGCACTCTCTAGTGATACAGTATATATTATTCCTTTTATAGCAAGGTGTCCATTGATACAATCAAATTCGGGTTATTGATCTTTCACTTGATGATCCACACACGAGCAGATGGTTTTTACCGTTTTGCCTCTCATTGCATTTTAATCCTCAACTCAGTTAGTAATATTGTGAGTAACCCTCTTGTGGTTTCGATTCATAAGTTGCGCACGGGTACCTCTCACTTCTCACCACTAACAATCTAGGGAATCATCTTGACTCTGAAGAGAGCTACGTGATGTCCGTTTCTATTACCAAGCTACCCTTATCTGTTGACTATCATGTTCCCAAAATAGCACCATTAGGAACGACAGTAAATGTGTTCTTTAACAGTTAAATCAAAGAACAATCAAGTCAACAGTCCAGGCTCGAGGTCACTTAGGACTTAGATCGAATATCCATTTGATCATCTACTAGTGACTCAACTCCAAGTTGTCAGTGACGGTCTTATATGACAACTTCCGAAGTTTAAGTCAGGTCCAGTCCAGTATGAAGCCACTTCATACTTAATGCACTTCTAGTAAGTGTGACACACACACTTAATCCAGAATATGATTATATCAGTTAGTCATATTAATGATTTTATCCAATTAATGAGCTCCCACACAGGTAATCAAGTCACGGACATTTTTAAGTTCATTTATTATGATTATTAATTCTTCCTCACATTGACTCGGTTGTGATAATAATAACATAATTGCATCTTTTATGAACTATGGAACAAACATTCTATTTTACTCTACCAGAAACTATAATTAGATTAACATAATAAGTAACATCTTTTATTCAACGACTTTGGTCAAAATATTTTACAATTATAGGGAAAAGACAGCTTGTTTAAGGACACATGTCCAACATCTGGGTCTATGCCCTACAAAGTAGGTTATCATCGAGGGCTTCGTGAACTGCTTTATCAAATATTGCATGTTTAATTGTCTTTTACTTGTATGCATATTTCATATTCTAGGCTTTTATACTGTGTGTTATTATACTTGTCTTCACAATATATCCAACATTATTTGTATCCGATTTCAAGCCATCCACGTGGCGTACAAGTAGCTTGCAATTAACAACCATGTGACAAACATTAATAGGAAAACAAACGACGATGTTGGTCAACCACTCAAAACATACCCTGATCATATTACCGCCACTTTAAAAGGTATAAACTTTGTTTATAAACTAGATATTTATACCGTCATTAACTTTTTTAGCTTGGCATGAAAAGCGAGTTCAGAGGTCTGTCCCCAGTTGTTATGTTTATAATTTTTTATATACGTGTGGTCATTTAATAATACCCAATAAGTTGCTAAAAAAAAATACACAATAAGGACCAATGATTATTTTTGAAACATTTTTATATACAACTATGAGTCATAGTTCTTTAAAAAAAAATTGCACTACCCTATCTGGTATTTCATTTATTCTTTGGACAATATGACCAACATATGTCCTACACTTTATTTTATACAAGATTCTTTTTTATACACCTTATTTTCAATTTTCCAAAAATGTATCCTGTAATTTTGAGCTAAAATATACCCACGTGTAATTTAATAATAAGATTTTCATATTTTTAATATTAATTAATATCTTAAGAAGAATCAAATCCCTAAAATTAAGGATGGATAATAGTTTAGTTTGTTTTTCTTTTTTTGTGGGAAATTTATTGTATATTTTTATTAAAAATATATTGGAATTATGTAATCAAAATATAAATAATGAGATAGGGACAATTTTAGATGTTAAAAAAATTACAATGATAGAAGGATATACTTCATTTAATAATACTCAATATGGACCAATATATAAAAAAAATTAATTTTTTTCAATAGAAGAATCAGTCATAGTTTTATTTTATAAATATATATATATATATATGCGACCCTTATCTGTTTTTTTTTTTTTTCATTATATAACTGTTTCGTAGGAAATGTCTGAATTGGAATTTAGGGTCTGACCCGACTGTATAAATTAGGAAACAGGCACGTGGGGGCCCGTAATATATATACGAGTCAATTAATTAAGCATTACAATTAATTAATAATGACCTAATATGCAAAGTCCTTAATTAGGTCTGTAATGAGCTGTGGGTTATATATACCCACTCTTAGCTCATAAATCACAATCCTAGCCACCTACACTAGAGAGAAATTCGACCAGCCTAGCTGGGATATCCTCTTCTCCCCGTGCGTCGATTGAATCGTCATATAATCGCCGAAAAAGACCTAGTAGTCCGACGAGGCGATTTCCGGTCTAACAGACATTCCCGCAGCGAAGTGGTGGGCGAGATAGAGGCTCTACACTTATGGAGCTTTGATCCAAAAAACCGCAGCTACCGATCGCAAAAAGGACGAGGAGAAATCGGTCAGAAAAACACTAGTTGGCAAAAGTACCAAAAGTCTAGTAAAGTATCAAAATCGAACTATTTTGAATCTCGTAGTTAATCTAGGTCATTAGTTTCGACGATATAGCGTGTTTTCCGCCTCGAGATTGAGAAAAATCATTGTAAAACCCAACACCGTCTATGTCATATGCTTAATACTTATTTTTATACAAGAAAATTGTTCTTTTATTATTTTATAGTCATGTACTTACTACTTCTAAGATGGTGGATGGATTCTATAAACATTTACTTTAGGGTATATTTTATAGTGCTGCAACCTGGTCTAATACGCGTTTTTTAATTACCCGGAACCAGAATCAGATTCTTGGGTATTGGGATTATTACACTTGGAATCAGAATCGGGTACCTGGATTTAGCGTACCCAATTTTTTTTGGGTATTTGAACCTTTCGACCCGGATTAAGACCCATAACTTGTTTTCAAACCAAATTTGGTTCTACATTTTAGATCCCGGTCGAGACCCGGATTTACAGTAAAAAAATTACAAAAAATTTATAAACACAATTAATTAACTAAATTCATAAACAAGTTTGTAACGTAAATCACTAAAAAAAAATTAATTATGTAAATGGATGTAAAAAAATTCATAAATTCATGAAAAGTTTGTCGGCAGTGCCGTTGAGGAGCTCGGTGACTCCAATAGTGAACAAGCCGCTCACATAATATTGAAACCGCAATAAATAATTTGAACTTGAGAGTATATTGAAGCCAAAATAAAGGTTAACTTGAGTGTGTATATATATATATATATATATATATATATATATATATATATATATATATATATATATATATATATGCTACGGAAAATAAATAACACAAAATTAAAATATACAGCCAACACTAATCTAATATATAAGTAATTTATTTTCCACATATCCATAATAACAAAATTACAATAAAAACAGCAAGTTTACCCGTTCCTAAATAAATATAAAATGAGATACAACTATTTTCTCACAACAAAACTATAAAGAAAACAAAACAATGATACGTGTAAAATTATGCTTCATTTTACGTTTTAGAATCTATTATTGATCTTGTCCTAGTTGATCACCATCCTGTGTACGTACCAACTTATTTCTTTTGCAGTTTATCAAAACCGCAAGATTAAAGGAAAAATCAAAACTCTAGTGGTTCATCAAATTCGCAAAATTAATCCCATAAGGAAAAATCATAATATTTTTCTTTGGCAATTCATCAAAACTGCAAGATTAATCCCATCAAGGAGAAGTCATCATAAACTTTATTTGGCAGTTCATCAAAACTGCACGATTAATCTCATCCAGAAGAAATAATTTAATATTAGGAAAACCTCCGTTTAGAGGTGTGGTACGACACTTTATTAATTCCTATGTTCCACTTTTTCTTATTGTGATATGAATTTTATGACATGTCTGATCAATAACATAAGAACATATAATATTTCCAATTGTATTCCATCATCCAATGGATTACAACATCTATAGACAATCATTCATGATTGTCACATAATAAACATAAATCTGGTAAAATCAACTATTACTAAATCTTTATAAAATTATTCATGCAAGTCATTATGAAAGAACATAGCAAGCACACATTCAATAATATCGAACATATATTTAAACAATCCAAACAATCAAACATACCAAATAACGTTTTATTTTGAAAACAAATTTGTACTGCAGTGGGGTTGCACTCTCCTGATATGCTAAACTTGATTTCTGTGCGATTTAGACAAAGACTCCTCGACGATCGACGTTCCTTAATTGATGGAATTTGAAGACCTCTTGGATGATGGGAGGCTGAACACGAAAGGGTTTTCTCGTTTTCTCTCTAAAGATATTTCTAGGTTTTTTAGGGACATGAAGACTACGTTAAGAGAATATTAAAATATGTGAAAACCCTAGCCTAATCGGGTTTAAATATTACCGTAATTAAATAATAATTTTCACAGCTAATTAATGTGAGTTTAAGCCTGACTTGGCTCAACCCTTAGCATAAATATCCCCACTAGAGATTTCCCCACCAGAACTTCCCCTAGCAGAAAAGGGCCTGAGCAGAAATGCCCCCACCAGAAATGCCCACTGGTAGAAATGGCTCCCAAGCAGAAGAGTCCCTACCAGGAATGCCCCGGGTAGAAATGCACCCTAGTAGCTATGCTAGGGACACTTGATCAGAAGTCAGTGAAACCCATTATAGAAGGTACCAAACTTGAGGAGCAAGTTTGGGGATTTAGTTTCCTGATCTTTTAAGAATCGTGACTGTAGAGGGCGATTTTCATGGCCCTTTTCCAGTCACAAAGATAATCACCAAATAACAAATAAACAACAATAATCGATGAATATCTCTGTCTTATTATATTTTCCGAAATGAACTCGGTTTTCTTCCGTTGAATAGCTGGACAGATGAAGGATCATGAGCATAAATTTTCTCTATTTCCTTAGCCTTTTCTATTCCAAGATTTCTTTTTCTCTTTCCGGGCCTTTTTCTCTACATTACATTCCCCTCGCGTCTTTCCCGCCTTTTCTCTCTTTAATCATTCGCTTTCTGGCGTGATTTGAGGGAAGCATGGTTTATCCCCGCTTTATGTCACTTCTGAGCAGGCTGTTATTATAGGTTGGTGAGCCTCATTAAATGCGCATCCCGTCAGCCGTCATTCGGCCCTGCAAGCCTCGTCGCTGGTGCTTCTCATCGAGTGAGTAGGTCGGCTTCATTAAATGCACATCTCGCCAATGGTCATGATGAAATTCCTCATCGAGCATGATGGGACACTTCATCGCAGTTTGCTTTTGTGTGGCTATGCCTCCTCGCGGTCGAACCTCCTCGGGGGTAATCCTCCTCGGGGATAATCCTCCTCGGGGATAATCCCTCTCGGGTGATGAACGTCCTCGCCTCCCCCCATGTCGTTCATGGACAAAATGACACGAGTTGTGTTGAGGATGGATTTGACCAAATCCGACCTTAACAGTTAGTCCCCCATTTTATCAAGTGTATACACTTGGTAAAATAAAGTTTAACTATTTCGGAGATCGGCTTTAGCCAACATTTGTTGGTTTCCAAGTTGGTGATTGCTTCTCTGGCTCCTCGCGTGGCTATATTGCTAGACCGCTTCTTTTCCTCGCCGTGCCTCCTTTGCTTCTCGACCTATCGTTTCCGCTCGCTCCTTTCGGGCTTGCTTGCCTGTGTATATTATATATATATGCTTTTCTTTATATTTTTCTCGGCACTCTCGCCGGATCGGGCTTGCTCGGCACCCTTAGCCTTATATGGATCTCGACATTTTTCGTCGGACCGGGCTTGCTCGGCACCCTTAGCCGTATATGGATCTCGACATGTTTTGTCAGACCGGGCTTGCTCGGCACCCTTAGCCGTATATATATTGTTATATTTTATATATATATATAATCTTCTCGGCACTCTCGCCGGTGCGTACGTGTACATATATATATTACCTCCTCCTTGAGTCTGAGATAAAGAAAAAAAGGGTCATGCATAACAGAAAACTTCAAATTAGTTCAACAAAAGCCGAGGCCATGCAAAAATAGCCCCGAACAAGAGAGGGTCGGGACTTCCCCAACTGGTAAAAAGAAAAAGATAAGATATACGAGCATGAAAAGAGAGAGGAACAGAGAGATGAGGCTACTGGTAGAACTTTTTTAAGTGCTTCACGTTCCAACTCCGTATTACTTTTGCTCCCTCTGTATTCTTGAGCTCATAGACTCCCGGCTTGACGATGTTGGTAACCATGTAGGGGCCTTCCCAGGTCTGCCCTAGCTTTCCAGCATTTGCCTCGGCGGTGTTCTGGAAGACTCGTCGGAGGACCATTTCTTCGACTCTGAACCTTCTCGAGCGCACTTTCTTATTGTAGAAACACGCAATCGTGTTCTGATAGTTGGCAATGTGCGCGCTCGCTCGCGCCTCTCGTCGATGTGGTCGAGCTGATGGAGAAGACTCTATTCATTATCCTCCTCGCCGCTGGGGGCTAGCGTCCGACGAAGGCTCGGGATGTCAACCTCTGCTGGGATCACAGCCTCCACTCCGAAGGCCAAGGCGAAAGGCGTCTCGCCGGTCGCGGAATGAGGGGTTGTCCGATAAGCCCATAGCACTCCTGGCAGCTCGTCCCCCCACAGCCCTTTCTTTTCGCCGAGCCTCCTCTTGATGTTGTCGACGATGGTTCGGTTAACCGCCTCGGCGTTCCCGTTGCCTTGGGGGTATCGCGGCGTTGACGTGTTGAACTTTATCCTCCATCGCTTGCAGAAATCTCCGAACCTCTTTGAGATGAACTGAGAACCGTTATCAGCGATTATCTCCCTGGGCAGTCCGAAGCGAGTAATCACGTTCTTCCAAACGTAGCTTTCGACATCGGAATCCTTGATGTTGGCGTACGCTTCCGCCTCCGTCCATTTGGTGAAGAAATCCGTGACGACGAGCATGAACCTCTTCTGCCGCGTGCCGATGGGCATGGGGCCGACGATATCCATCGACCACTTCATGAAAGGGTAAGGCATCGAGACCACGGAGAGTTCCTCAGCCGGACAGTTGATCGCTGGCGCGTGCCGCTGACATTTCTCGCATCTCTTGGCGTGGCTGATGCAATCGGCGACAATGGTTTCCCAAAAGAAACCTTGCCGCTTAGTCTTTCTAAGCAAGGATCGCCCGCCAGAGTGATTTCCGCAGTCCCCACTATGGATCTCCCGCATGACGTATTCGGCCTCTTTCTTGCCAAGGCATCTTAAGTAGGGACCCGCGAAGCTTTTCCGATAAAGTATGTCATCGAGGACGGTGTACCTGGAGCTTTTCGACTTGATCTTTCGGGACTCTTGCGGATCTTCGGGCAACGTTCCCTCAAGGATGTACCTTCGGAGGGGCGTCCTCCAATCTTCTACTTCATCATCGTCTACAACTCCCCGCTCCTCGTCTCCGTCCTTGTCGTCTTCGATCTCGTTCATGTTGGCCTCGCCCGCATTTACCTCCTCGGCTTCTTCTTTCCCTCTAGCTTTCTTCCTCACTGGGCCTTCTTCTCTCCGGATGCTTGGCTTCTCCACCGTCTCCACCGTGACCGACCTCAGTTCACCGACTTCAATCGTCGAGCCCAGGCCAGCCAGTGCGTCGGCGTGGGTGTTGTCTCCTCGCATCACCTGCGTCAGGCTGAAGTAATCGAACTTCCTTGAGAAAACATCGACCACTCCCGCGTAAGCCTCCATTCGTTCGTCGTTTTTCTCGTATTCCCTGTTCACTTGCTTTACCACTAGCTGCGAATCTGAGAAAGCGTGCAAGTTCTTTGCTCCGATCGCTAAGGATGATTGCATCCCGATGATGAGCGCTTCATACTCTGACTCGTTGTTGGTGGAGCGATAGGCGAGGCGACAAGCTTTTTCTATCACGTCTCCCATAGGGGAGACGATTCTGATCCCCACTCTAGATCCTTGTGCTATTGCGGATCCATCGACTTATAGCTTCTAGATGCCGGCTTCGTTGCTCGGGTCAACCGGCTCCTTTGGAAACTCGATGAGGAAATCACCGAGCACTTGAGATTTGAGGCTCGTCCGAAGCTTGTACTCAATATCGTATGCTCCCAGTTTTATAGACCACTTCGTGATCCTCCCCGACTGGCTCGGGCCGTGGATGATAGTACGGATTGGTCTGTTGGTCATGACGACGATGGTGTGGGCTTGGAAGTGATGCTTCAATCTCTCCGACGCATCGTATACTGCCAAAGCAAGCTTCTCGGGTTGAGGGTATCTCGTCTCGGCATCGAGGAGCTTCCTGCTGATGTAGGAAACCGGCTTCTGCTCCCCATCCTCCTCTCGCACAAGCACCTGGCTAATTGCATGGTCGGACACGGCGATGTATAAGTACAAAGGTTCCCCCGGCTTTGGCTTCGTCATGATGGGTGGCGACGATAGATAGGACTTCAACGCCTGGAAGGCCTCCTCGCATTTCTCAGTCCACTCAAACTTCTTGTTCTTTCTAAGTAGTTCGTAGAAAAGGAGAGTCATGTCGGCCGATCGTGAGATAAATCGATTCAGAGCAGCGATTCTCCCGGTCAATCTCTGAATCTCTCGTCGATTTCGGGGCGAGGGCATGCTCTTGATTGCCTCAATCTGCTTGGGACGGCTTCGACCCCTCGCCGAGTGACCATGTGGCCCAAGAACTTTCCCGAGGACATACAGAAAGTGCACTTGGTGGGGTTCAGCTTCATCCCGTGCTGATTCAGAATCTCGTAGCACTCCTCCAAGTGCTCGACGTGCGCCGCCGCCTTTAGGGATTTAACGACCATATCGTCGATGTATACCTCCATGCTCTTCCCGATCAGTTTGTGGAACATCATTGTCACCAGCCTCTGGTAAGTCGCTCCGGCATTCTTCAATCCGAAGAGCATGACTTTGTAGCAGTACGTGCCCCTCTCGCTGATGAAATCGGTCTTCTCTTCGTCTTCCGGGTGCATCCTTATTTGGTGGTACCCGTAGTAAGCGTCCATAAAGCTGAGAAGCTCGTAGCCGTGGGTGGCCTCGACAAGGCGATCTATGTGCGGCATCGGGAAACTGTCTTTCGGGCAGGCTCGGTTGAGGTCGGTGAAGTCCACACACACTCGCCATTTGCCATTCTTCTTCTTCACGACGACTGTGTTAGCCAGCCATTCGGGATATTTTACTTCTCGAATGGTCCTCATCGAGAGCATCTTATCTACTTCGTCGTTGATGATCTTGTTCCTGTCGGGGCCCATCTTTCTTCTCTTTCGCACGACGGGCTTGTGCCTCAGATCGGTGTTGAGGCGATGAGCTGTTACCGAAGGGTCGATCCCCGGCATGTCTTCATGAGACCAAGCGAAAATTCCACGATTCCTCTTTAGGAACTCGATTAGTCGTGCTTTGATATCCTGGTCGAGCTCCGCGCCTATACCGACAGTCCGAGTAGGGTCGGACTCGTTGATGCAGACTCGTTCTACCTCTTCAATCTGCGCTCCCCCTTTTCTTTCCTCGGCATTCTGTGCCTCGACGTCTTCCGTACTAAGCACCCTGGCTCTCCCGTCGGCGCTTTTCCTCCGCCCCTTCCTCCGCCCGGGAATTCTTGGGGCAGGCGACGCTAATTGCTATAAACCGGCCGGTTCGCCCTTCTCCGTCTGCTTGATTCCCTTCTCGGCAACCATCGACTTGTGGTGCATCATGTAGCAAATTCGGTACGCGCCCCTGCTCCCTTTGAGTTCCTCGATTTCTCCTTCCGTTTTCCCCGGGAATTTTATGCTCTGATGGTAAGTCGATGGCACAGCTCTCATGGAGTGGATCCAAGGTCTCCCGAGGATAATGTTGAAGTGTGACGGGACATTTAGCACCATAAACTCTGTCATCCGGTTGACGCTCCCTGCGCAGACCGGGAGGTGGACTGTCCCCATCGAGATGGCGACGTCGTCGTTGAAACCCGATACCTTGCGGGGGCGTCCCCCTATCGCGAGTCCCTCGATACCCATCTTCATCAAGCACTCATAGAAAATGACATCGACCGAGCTTCCGTTGTCAACGAGGATGCGGCAAACCTCGCAACCACCGATGTTGAGTTCGAGGACCAGAGCGTCGTCGTGCATATCAGCACAGTCCTCGTTCTCCATGAACTCTATCCTTGCGCCTGTGGCGCCCATCCTCACGTCTCCTTGGCCGTGCTCCTTCCCCCTTCGCTGATAAGCTTTGATGATGTTGACCGAATCTTCGCAGAACCGCGATCCGCCCATGATCACCTCGATTCTCGTTCTCAAAGCCGGTCGGTCTCCCTCGTCGTACCTTGCCGGTGGCGGCTCAATCGCCAGGTTTCTCTTTGCCCCGTCTTGATCATTTCCCTCGTTGTGCGCAGGTCCCTCTTGCCGGCCTCGCCATGCCCTGTTGCCGTTATTCCAAGGTGCAGACGGTTTGTACGTGAGGTCTTTGATCTCCCCCAGCACGTATCTTCTCTGGAGCTCCTTCTTCAGCATGGCGCAATCTTCAGTGGCATGGCCATTATAGTTGTGGTAAGTGCAGAACTTACTCATATCCTTCGGCCAATACTTCGTTCCAAAGCCACCTCGGCCTCCCGAGAAGCCCCCTCAGCTCCCAGACCCCGAGAATCCCCCTCGGTTTCCAGAAAATACTCTCCGTTCTTCGGAGAATCCTCCTCGATTCCCCGAGTACCCTCCCCGATCATCAGAGAATCTTCCTCGGTCCTCCGAGAATCCTCCTCGATCATTAGAGAAGCTTCCTCGGTCCTCCGAGAATCCTCCTCGATCATTAGAGAATCTTCCTCGGTCCTCCGAGGATCCTCCTTGATGCTGGTTTCCCCGATTATAGTCGCGGTCCTTGTGCTCGTCCACCTAATAGACTTCTTGCCTCGGAGCTTCCCGACCTCGTCGCTCGTTGGAATTCCTTCGTTCCTCTTCTCCCTTCCTTGCTCTGGATGACGGGGCGTCTCCCCCGTCCCCGTTCTCCCTTTTTCCGTGCTGCTTTCCTTTGCTCCCACCTTCGTGGATCTTCTTCTGGGCTATAGTCTCTTCCTCTATTTCCATGAAGAGTGTCGCCATGTGGAGTGCGTCCTCGATAGTCTACGGGCGCATTTTTATCAACTCCTCGCGGAAAGGAGCCAAATACCACAGCCCATGCTTCAGCGCCTGGATTGCGACGATGCTATCGAGCCCCTGGATTCTGACCATGACGTCCTTGAATTTTCTGACGTACTGTCGGAGAGTCTCTTCTCGCCCTTGTGAGAGGTTCCACAAGGTCGTGACGGTCGCCTCGTTCTGCACGTACATTGAGTAGTGCCGCAAAAAACACGCGACGAGCTCGTCAGACTCGCCGATGGATTGTGATGGTAGCTTTGCGAACAAGTCGCTCGCCGGGCCTTGTAAGCTTTCGATAAAGACATGACATAGGATAGCCTCCAGCTTTGCCTCCTCGCCGCCTATACGCTCCGTAGCGATCCGGAATGACTTCACGTGGGTGTTTGGATCTGAAGTTCCCCTGTACTGGGAGAGCCTGACCTTCGGCAGTTCTCCTAGCTCCACGCTGCGGATTTTGGCCGAGAAAGGAGTCACTCTGGCCTCCCTGACCAACCTGTCGATCTCGGGTGCCGCGCTTGTGGCCTTATGCACCTGTGAGGCCACGTGTCCCATTTTTGCCTCCATGCTTGAGGATATTTCCCTCATCGCTCTCCGGACCTCCTCCTGGATTGTTTCCGCTATGGTGGTTGTCAAGCCTCCCGGCGGGTTCGTCGTATTCACCGGTGTCATGCCGGCGGCATTGAAGAGATCCCTAATGATCGGCGGCGTTTGAGGCGTCAGGTTACCTTGCTCTCCCTCAGCTATAACTCCATCCTCTCCCCGAGCTGAAGATCCCGCGATTATGCTCTCTGGGCCTTCCCTTCTTTGACTCGCGCGCTCCAGAAGGGTAGTAAGTCGTCCGTTCCGCTCCTCCTGCTCTTCCGCCTTCCTGGCCGCCTCCTCGGCCACCCTTGTTGCCTCCATCACTCTCGCATTGGCTTCGGCCAACTGCCACTGGAGTCTCTCCATGGCTGGGACTTCGTCCCCTTCTACAGTGATGACGGTGTCGCTCGACGACATCTCGCTCTTTCAAATTCCTGGCTGTGAGTTAGAAAGAAAACAAAACCCCTCGGTGGGCGCCAAACTGTAGAGGGCGATTTTCACCACCCTTTTCCAGTCACAAAGATAATCACCAAATAACAAATAAACAACAATAATCGATGAATATCTCTGTTTTATTATATTTTCCGAAATGAGCTCGGTTTTCTTTCGTTGAATAGCTGGACAAATGAAGGATCATGAGCATAAATTTTCTCTATTTCCTTAGCCTTTTCTATTCCAAGATTTCTTTTTCTCTTTCCGGGCCTTTTTTCTCTATTTTTCCGAACCTTTACAAATGAGGCTTATCTTGCCTTTTATAGAGTCTACATTACATTCCCCTCGCGTCTTTCCCGCCTTTTCTCTCTTTAATCATTCGCTTTCTGGCGTGATTTGAGGGAAGCATGGTTTATCCCCGCTTTATGTCACTTCCGAGCAGGCTGCCATTATGGGTAGGTGAGCCTCATTAAATGAGCATCCCGTCAGCCATCATTCGGCCCTCCAAGCCTCGTCGTTGGTGCTTGTCATCGAGTGAGTAGGTCAGCTTCATTAAATGCACATCTCGTCAATGGTCATTCGGCTCTGCATAATCATCATGACGAAATTCCTCGTCGAGCATGATGGGACACTTCATCGCAGTTTGCTTTTGTGTGGCTGTGCCTCCTCGCGGTCGAACCTCCTTAGGGGTAATCCTCCTCGGGGATAATCCCCCTCGGGTGATGAACTTCCTCGCCTCCCCCCATGTCGTTTATGGACAAAACGACACGAGTTGTGTTGAGGATGGATTTGACCAAATCCGACCTTAACAGTGACTGGTATCCACTCGCTGGGAGACAAGGTGGATGAAACCAACGTTGTCAAGAAATTCCTTAGAACTGTATCACGCAGGTACATGCTGATCGTGACTTCGATCGAATAGTTCGGCGATCTCAAGACCATGAGTAGAGACTTCAGTTGTTGGTCGCCTCAAAGCCCACGAGGAGAGACTTCGGGGTTACGGTGACAGAGAAGAGAAGAAGCACCTCCTGCTCACGCGTGAAGAGTGGACGGCCAGAGAGAAGAAAAGCGGGGAAGCAGAATTCTCTTCCAGTTCTTCAGGTCGGAGCAGCTACAGCGGAGACAGCCGAGGACGTGGTAGAGGTCGGTGACGAGGGCGAGGTCGCAACAGTGGTGCACCCCGTCAGGAAAGCATGACCAGAAGAGTGTTGGACATGTGTCCTTAAACAAGCTGTCATTTCCCTAATTGTAAAAGATTTTGACCAAAGTCGTTGAATAAAAGATGTTACTTTTTATGTTAATCTTATTATAGTTTCTGGTAGAGTAAAATAGAATGTTTGTTCCATAGTTTATAAAGGATTCAATTATGTTATTATTATCACAACCGAGTCAATGTGAGGAAGAATTAATAATCATAATAAATGAACTTAAAATGTCCGACACTTGATTAACTGAGTGGGAGCTCATTAATTGGATAAAGTCATTAATGTAAGAAGTGATATAATCCTATTCTGGATTAAGTGTGTGTGTCACACTCACTAGAAGTGCATTAAGTATGAAGCGGCTTCATACTGGACTGGACCTGACTTAAACTCCGAAAGTTGTCATATAAGACCGTCACTGACAACTTGGAGTTGAGTCACTAGTAGATGATCAAATGGATATTCGATCTAAGTCCTAAGTGACCTCGAGCCTGGACTGTTGACTTGATTGTTCTTTGATTTAACTGTTAAAGAACACATTTACTGTCGTTCCTAATGGTGCTATTTTGGGAACATGATAGTCAACAGATAAGGGTAGCTTGGTAATAGAAACGGACATCACGTAGCTCTCTTCAGAGTCAAGATGATTCCCTAGATTGTTAGTGGTGAGAAGTGAGAGGTACTCGTGCGCAACTTATGAATCGAAACCACAAGAGGGTTACTCACAATATTACTAACTGAGTTGAGGATGAAAATGCAATGAGAGGAAAAACGGTAAAAACCGGCTGCTCGTGTGTGGATCATCAAGTGAAAGATCAATAACCCGAATTTGATTGTATCAATGGACACCTTGCTATAAAAGGAATAATATATACTGTATCACTAGAGAGTGCAACCTCGGGTTTATAGTGGAATAACACCGAGGTTTGACGAACCACTAGCAGTTCGTTGGAGCTTGAGTGATATGGGTCCATGGTCCCCAAGATAGCTCCGGAACGGATGATACATACGTGATTTAAAAATTTGGTATGTTTTATCATTTGTCAGGATTCATAAAACTAGAGTCTATATCGGACTTTAGAAGTTTTACTTTTGACGTGGCAAAAGTACCAAAGTTTGGTGCTGGAAATTTAACTGATAAAAGAAAGTTGAATTTAGATTTTTCATCAACTGCAAAGTTGCTGGAAATTAAGTTCTAAGATACTTTGCTTTTGGATCCAAGTCGTTTTGACGTACGGTTTGTGATTTTAGAGAATTTCCAAGTTTACGATCATTTTCGTAAATATGTGAAATTTAATCATATGTCACAAATTTAAATGGTGGTGTTACACCACGACATTTAACGTGAGATATAGAGATCAGAGGTTAATAATATAATTTAATTATTTGGATTTAATTATTAATATTCTTATTAATAATTAATAGATTTATGTTATTTAAATAAAAATATATATTTGATATATATATATATATATATATAAGAATGTGTAGAAATAATGCGGCCCAAGTAAACAGGTAAGTTGGGCTTACACGAATTTTCTTGGATTTGGACTTTCCAAATATGCGGCATAAGTACCTATGTTTAAGTATTAATAGAAAACCTTGAAATTAATTTGGTTCATTAGATCGGTCAAGTTAGATCTTAATCGTTGGATCATGAAAATTAATTTGGAAAGCTAAATTCGAAAATGACTTGGTGACCAAGCATGGATTTCGAATATAGTTAATTAATTATATCCATTGGATTAGTTTAAGATTTAATCTTAACCACTGGATTGGAAATTAATTAATATATGGAAATGGAAAATTCGAATTCTTTATAATGGAGATCCAAATTTGGTTGGTGAACAAGTAATGAGGCTTGATTATACGCTAAATCAATATGGTCCATTTGATTGGTTATGGAATTAATTCCAACCCTTGGATCTAGACTATTGATTTCGAAATTTCCATATGCATGCATAGGGAATTCGAATTCTCTTATATAAGGAAGTAATTGGGTAATTGATTTATTCATGGTTTCCTTATTTGGTTAAATCCCTAATTAATCCTAACCATTGGATCATTGGTGATTCAATCTTGGCCATTGGTTTGGAGTGATTAATTATATTTGCCCATTATAGAATTCTAAATTCATGCATGGAAACTTCCATTATTGGCTTCTCCATGAGCCTATAAACACAAGGCTCATTCTACACATTGTTAAAGTTTTGCAACGGAGTCCTGTCGGCGAAGCCCGCGCTTCGGTACGAGGAGTCCAGGAGAATATCCCGGAAGATCACAGGAGTTTCCTTCAGCATCGGCGAAGCCCTGCCCAGTTCAGAACGCGCAGCCGGAATCGTCATCACGAGGTACGGCCTTATGTATTGGTTCAATAAATGCAAACCTAAATTTACAGTTTATTTATTTCCCATAGACTAGATTATTAATAATGAATTTATGAAAAGTTAAATTAGTAATAATTTATCAGATCTTGATTTTGGTTATTATACGATGTTCAAATCGTTGAACGGGTAACAAGTTTTTCCGCTTTAAAATTATGTTTTAAATGTTACACGGACGGCTTAACGGCATAAATCATGATAACATTTTTGGGAAACGTAATGAACTTCCCACCAAAGAGACAAGAGCACAATGAAGTGCTATAATTGTCAGAAGCTCGGGCGCTTTGCTTCAGAGTGCCGCAGATTAGCCGGCGTTGATGTTTGCTAAACAGGAGGTGAGCCTGGACGGACAAGAAGACAAGGAGATGATCCTCGTTGGCGAGAGAGAATAGACCTGCCCAGAGAGCAAGGAGCAGCTCTAGCCGGAAAGCAGAGAGCAGTCCTGCCCGGAATCCGAGCAGAGAGCAGAGACATGTGACCAGAGAGCAGAGAGCAGACCTGCTCGAAGAAGAAGACCACCCGAGATGGTGTTCTTGATCGAGGAAAAGGTTATTGTGAACCTCCTCGTTGACGGAGAGTAGAAAGTCTCTACCGATGTCTGGTACCTAGACAATGGCGCGAGCAACCTTTTGACAGGAATCCGAGCTATGTTTGAGAAGATCACGGAGAACGTGTAATTCGGCGATGGCTCAATCGTTGAAATCATAGGTAGAGGGTCCATCTCGTTCGTCTGCAAGAACGGGGACCAACGCTTCATGACCCAAGTGTACTGCATTCCAAAGTTGAAGAGTAACATCATCAGCCTCGGACAGATGACGGAGATCGGCAACACAGTGGTGATGTATGGTCCCTATCTGAAGATGTGGAACCGTAGTGGCAACCTGCTGATGAAGGTGAAGAGAATGCCGAAAAGGTTGTACAAGATTCTCCTGGAGAAAGGCCAGCCCGTATGTTTAATGGCATCCCTAGCAAACCCGGCATGGTTGTGGCATGCGAGACTTGGGCACGTAAACTTCTACATGCTCCAGATGATAAGAGAGAAGGACATGGCCTTTAGGGTTCCCACGATTGAACACCCAAACCAGCTATGCGAATGCTGCATGATCGCGAAACAAGCTAGAGTGCCATTCCCGATCAAGGCCAAGTTCCGAGCAGAACGACCCTTCCAACTGGTGCATACGGACCTCTATGGTCCAATCACCCCAGCAACTCTAGCCGGAAGCAAGTATTTCCTACTATTTGTTGACGACTACGGTCGCTGGATGTAGATCTACACACTCAAGGAGAATAGTAGAGCCTTTGAAGTCTTTAAGAAGTTCAAGAGGCTCGTGGAAAATGGGTCAGAACACAAGATGAAGGACTTGAGAACGGACCGAGGTAGAGAGTTCACATCCCAGCAGTTCGGAGATTTCTGCGACGAAGAAGGAATAGAGCGCCACCTGACCGTTCCGTACACTCCTTAGCAGAACGGTGTGGTGGAGAGATGAAACCGGTTAGCGATGGACACAGCAAGAAGTTTGCTGAAGAACATGCAAGTCGCAGCGAGGTTTTGGGGAGAAGCAGTTAGACACGCGGTCTATTTGCTAAACTGTTTGCCAACGAAGGCGCTAGGAGAGCGCACTCCCTACCAGGCGTGGTTTGGGAAAAAGCTCACTTAGAGAGCTTGAGGGTGTTTGGGTGCACCGCACATGCGAAGACTGTGGGTCCCCATCTCAAGAAGCTCGATGACAGGAGCCAGCCGATGGTGTACCTTGGTGTAGAAGACGGAAGCAAGGCACATAGACTCTTTGACCCCCGACGCGGCAAGATCCAGTTGAGCAGAGACGTTGTGTTCGAAGAAGAGAATAAGTGGGATTGGCGCGATTAGAACGGTGACCCCGAAAAGAAGTCAGTTGAGTTCGAAGTAGAAGAAGATGTTGCCGACCATGAAGGACCAGCAACATCCAGCTCGAGTACCCTCACCAGCTCGGGTACCCCCATCAGAGACTCCTGCCCGGGTACACCCAGGACACCCAGCCCGAGCAGAACCAGCCCATCGAGCTCGGGAGATTCTTCGATCAAGGATGGTCCAAGGGGATCTTGTCCCCTAACAGAAGTCTACGAAAAGGCTCAAGAAGTGGATATGAACCTAGAAGAGTTTTCATTGTTGTGCGCCGAGGAGCCAGCCAACTACCAAGAGGCAGCAACCGATCAGGAATGGCAGGAGGCAATTGAGAAGGAGCTGGAGTCCGTAGAGAAGAACAGGACATGGTAGCTCACTGACCTTCCCAAAGGTCAGAAGCCCATTCTCTTGAAGTGTGTGTACAAGCTGAAGAAGGACACCGAGGGGAATGTCCTAAAGCACAAGGCAAGGCTAGTAGCCAAAGGCTACGTGCAGAGGCAAGGATTCGACTTCGAGGAAGTCTTTGCTCCCGTGGTGAGGCTGGACACGATCAGACTCATCCTAGCCCTAGCAGCTCATCGAGGTTGGGAGATTCACCACATGGATGTCAAATCAGCATTCTTAAATGATGACCTCGAGGAAGAAGTCTATGTCAGTCAACCTGAAGGTTTTGGCATCAAGGGCAAGGAGCAGAAGGTGTACATGCTCTCCAAGGCTCTGTATAGGCTACGTCAAGCTCCAAGAGCGTGGAACATACGCATTGACAAGAACTTGAAGAGTCTTGGATTCACAAAGTGCTCCAGAGAGCAGGCAATGTACACCATGAGCAGCAGAGAAGAATTTCTGGTCGTCGGAGTATATGTGGACGACCTGATCGTCACTAGATCCAGCGCAGGAGGTGTAAAAGGATTCAAGAAATAGATGATGGCCGAATTCGAGATGAGTGACCTCGGATTACTTTTATACTACCTCGGCATCGAGGTGGACCAGAAGAAATACTGCATCACGCTGAAGTAGTCGGCCTACGCGAAGAAGATCCTTAAGCAGTTCGAGATGGCGGATTGCAACCCGAGGAAATACCTAATGGTGGTAAAACTGCAGCTCGGGAAGGATGCTGAAGGAAGAGAACTGGATCCTACGGAGTACAGACGCGTGATCGGGTGCCTGAGGTATCTCACCCACACCTAACCAGACATTTCACATGCAATCGGGATAGTTAGTCATTTCATGGAGAAGCCCTCAAGCGCACATCAGCAGGCGGTGAAGCACATCTTGCGCTATGTGAAGGGAACGACGGACTACGGGATCCAGTACGGAAGAGGAAGCGGAGCAGAAGATCTAGTCGGGTCCACTGACGGTGATCTAGCCGGTGATATTGGTGATAGAAAGAGTACCGGAGGGATGGCGTTCTACCTCAACGAGAACCTGATCACCTGGCAATCTCAGAAGCAGAAGACTGTAGCTCTATCCTCGTGTGAAGCGGAGTTCATGGCAGGAACCGCAGCAGTGTGTCAAGCTATGTGGTTGAAGAGGCTACTGAGTGAAGTGATTGGAGCCGAGCAGAAGCCAGTTACTCTCTACATGGACAACAAGTCCGCAATAGCACTGATGAAGAACCCAGTGATTCATGGTCGGATCAAACACATAGACACTTGGTTTCATTATATTCGCGAGTGTGTGGAGGAACGAGAGATAATCGTGGAGTTTGTCAGCACAAGAGAGCAGCGAGCAAACATACTCACCAAGGCTCTAGCAAAGTTAAGTCTGTGGAGATGAGAGAGCTTCTCGGAGTGAAGAACCTCGACCCAAGTCAAGCTTACGGGGGAGAATGAGGGTTTAAGCCTGACGGCTCAACCCCTAGCAGAAATCTCTCCACCAGAACTTCCCTTAGCACAAAAGGGCCCGAGCAGAAATGCCCCTATCAAGAGTGTCCCCAGGAAGAAGTGGCTCCCTAGCTGAAGAGCCCTTACTAGGAATGCCCCTGGCAGAAATGCACCCTTGCAGCTCTGCTAGGGACACACGACCAGAAGTAAGCGAAACCCATTCTAACAGGTTCCAAACTTGAGGAGCAAGTTTGGTGTTTACTTTCCTGATCTCTTGAGACTTGTATGTAATTGTATTAGATTTTATTTGAGTTTATTTTAGGAAGTTTCCTTTTCTTGCTAGGGTTAGTTGTTGCTCTCCTATAAATACTAGTGTTAGTGTTTAATTTTTGTAACTCCTCCTTTGTATTTTGCCTTCGATTAATCAGAGATTCAGTTTCTCTTAAAGCTTTCTTCTTCCTTTATTGTTTTGTTCTTTTGAGTTTTCTTTTGGCAGATCCAAAGAATTAGAACCAACAATTAAATAGCATAAAAAAATATTATTATTTTTATTAAAATATCAAAGATATTTTTTATTATCTTATATAAAAACTCTAAATTAATTTAAAATAAAAATAAATACTTATCTATTCTATTCTGTTTGAGGACTCTAAAAATACGGAATCTCACAACTCCTTTGTAAATCCAATACCCATCAAAAAGCCTGCAGTAAAATCAAATAAATTTTTTAATCGGTAATGATACTTTGGAACATTACGTCATACTAATTGTAAAGTATTTATACTTTAGCGGCTAAAAAAGAAAGGATTAGACATTGCTACCAAGAGAAATAATACTTTTGCCCGCTATTAAAAGGCGACCATTTATTAATACAAAGAAATCGATTTTCGCAATAATCGAGCGATTAATCGCTGAAAACCACTTCTCGGTAACTTATCTCATCTAATCGTTGTCGTTTTATACTTATCGCGATTTTACGCTTCGAAAAGCAAACTACTTATCTCTCAAACTTATCAAGTGTATTTTCTCAAAAAGCTAGTTACTTTTCGGTCAAAAACGATAAGTTAACTCTAGAATAAATTTTTCTTTTTCGCGGCAGAAGTTCCAACTTCTTTTAATTTTAGAATTTAAAGGTATTTTTCGGGTTTTTTTTTTTTAGTGGATCTTGAGTGTTTTGAAGTTTAAATATTGTTTATGTATGAATCATGCCAAATTTTCACAATTTTATTCTATATTTGTAGTAGTTACTTAGAAAGCTATTAGGTTGAATGAAAGTGAAACTTTGAGTTTCATTTTAGTTTAATTGTACATTTTAGGGTTTGAATCAAATGTTGTCATTGAATTTTTTATTTTTTTTTAGGTTTATGCTGGAATATAGATGAATTAAGATGGTTTGTGTGATTTTTGTTAATTTTTTTGTTGTTAATGACGGCGAAAATACCCAAAGTTTTATCAAAGAACCCCTCGTGTACCCAAAGTCTAAAAGTGATGGTAAAAGTACCCAAAGTCACATTTGGGGCGTTGATCACTCCATTCTCGTAACGCACTAAACTTACCCGTTAACTCTGACCACGTTAAAAATGTGGGTTGCTGACATGGCAATTTTTCGCTACGTGGACGAGCCCATATTAGTCTCGTTTACGACAAAACAACAAATTAAACCCCTAATTGAGCTCATCCACGTGCCTAAAAGTTGTGATGTCAGCAACCCACGTTTGTCCATGTGGCCAGAGTTAACGGGTAAGTTAACTTCGTTCCGAGAATGGAGTGATCAACGCCACAAATGCGACTTTAGGTACTTTTACCAACACTTTTAAACTTTGGGTACACGAGGGGTTCTTTGACCAAAGTTTAGATATTTTCGCCATCATTAAATTTTTTTTTTTTTGCAGATTTGAGTTAATTTTAGGGTTTATGCGAATTGTTTATAATTGCGACAAAAGTACCCATTTTCTAAAAAATGGTGAATTTGAGATATATTTTAATTCTTTTGATGTAATTTCATTTTGTAACATTGTATATAGGAAATTGTGAGTTTGACATTTATAACATTGTATAAATGCGAATTGTTTATAATTGTGACAAAAGTACCCATTCTTTTGAGTTATAATTTGACGTTTTCCCAAACTATGACCTTATTGCGGCAAAAGTACATATTTTTTAGAAATTGGTTAAGTTGAGCTAGTTAATCGACTTTTTTGATGTAAAATAATTTTATAACATTTTATATAATTTATAAAAATATGAGGTTGACATAATTTTTTTTTAAGTAATTTGACTTTTTCCCGAATTGTGATCTCATTTCGGCAACATTATATGTTTTTTTGAAAATTGGTTAAATTGAGCTATTTCATCGATTTTTTGATGTAATTTCATTTTGTAACATTGTATATAATTTTGAAACTGACAATATTTGTTTTGTAATTTGAAGGCTTCCAATTATTGCGGAAAAAGTACATTTAGTATTTTATGTTATGAAAATATTTTATGTATGAAAATATGAATGAAAATATTTTATAGATTTTCCATCGATAAATGATTAATCCATCAATAAGTTTGATAAGTTTCGATAACGGCAAACGATAACTTTTATAGGTTTTCCATCAATAAATCCATCAGCAAATGATTAGTCTGTCGATAACGGCAAACGATTTATCGGCAAAAACGGCATTCAAATAATTGATTAATACTAATAAGGACCAATGATTAGTTTATAAACAATTTTTTATAGAACTTTGAGTAATACACTTATTACTTATGTTAATGCCGAAAAATGGATCAACACTTAAAGCGGCCCAAGTCTTGATTTTGGGCCGGGCCCAATGACCTGTTGACAGTCAAAGGGGGTCTTGAAGCTTGATTGGTATTTCTTGATAAGCCGGAAATATCTTACAGAACTCCGTCTCCGTATATCTTGCTGAAATAATGAAACAAACGTGAATTTTAAGGGGGTACGGAGGGGGTGCCTCCGTATCCACCTCCGACGCTCAACATTAGTCGGGTATTCAAGTCGAGATATTTAAGAGAATGGAAAACGGAGGTTTTATCGCTTTAGAGCGTTTTTTGTGAGTTGATCTGAGTTGTTGAAGTTACCGTTTTGATTGAAATGAGCTTCTATTTATAGAAGGATGCAGGGACCTCTTAGTAATTAATAATTACTTTGATGGGCCCCTGAGCAATTATGATATTGCTTGCGCGGTGCGCGGTGCGCGGTGCGCGGTGCTCGGTGCTCGGTGCGCGGTGCGCGGTGCGCGGTGCTTTTAATTAATTTAAAGCCCTTTTGTGGTAAAAGTAACAAAACTTTTACTGTCTTTATTCGGGCCGAGTCCCGTTGACTTTTTAGGTTGACTTTTTGAGCCGAGCTCCTTTGACTTTTGGCGCCGAGTCCCGCTGACTTTTTTGCGGTGGGCCCAGGTCGTATATGTGGACTTTTTTAGTCTTTTAAGCCTTTTGGGCAGGTTATTTGGGCTGGGCCATAATTTTTCTAGGCTTCGAAAAATACCCATAACATTAACCCCCCAGTTTTTTGGATGGCTTCGCCTTGCGAAAAACTATTTCCCTTAAGTTGCGGGATTTTTCAATCTGCCCTTTTAAAGATATATGGGGGCGTCCCAAGGGGCAACATTCCATGTACGCTGATAGGGGCGTTCTAGAGATAACCTTACAGTTTTTTCTGGAAAAGGGTGAGCATGAGAGCTCTTTTTAGAACTTGGACAGGCTGGGGTGTCTTTTGTATTTTGAGCTTCTGCCAGTGTTTGCGCCTGGGCGTCTTATGATTTTGAACTTTTGAAGACAAGTTGTTTTGGTCTTTTGTCGGAGTTTGCGACTAAATGTATCAACCTCCCGGCCTTTGCGCCTTGGCGTCTTATCTTTATCATTTTTTCGGTCGCGCTTTAGCGTCTTGCTTCTCGGTATTTTGCCAGGTTTTGCGCCTTAGCTTCTTATTTCCCGGTCCTTCGCGCCGTAGCATCTTATCTTTATCATTTTTTCGGTCGCGCTTTAGCGTCTTGCTTCTCGGTATTTTGCCAGGTTTTGCGCCTTAGCTTCTTATTTCCTAGTCCTTCGCGCCGTAGCGTCTTACCGAGTTTCGCGCCTTAGCGTCTTATCTTTATCATTTTTCCGGTCGCGCTTTAGCGTCTTGCTTCTCGGTATTTTGCCAGGTTTTGCGCCTTAGCTTCTTATTTCCTGGTCCTTCGCGCCGTAGCGTCTTACCGAGTTTTGCGCCTTAGCGTCTTATTTCTCGGTTTGTATTCGCCAGATTTTGCGCCTTAGCGTCTTACCTTCTGGTATTTCGCGCCGTATCGTCTTACCGAGTTTCGCGCCTTAGCGTCTTATTTTTCGGTTTGTATTCGCCAGATTTTGCGCCTTAGCGTCTTACTTTCTCATTTTTCCGGTCGCGCTTTAGCGTCTTGCTTCTCGGTATTTTGCCAGGTTTTGCGCCTTAGCTTCTTATTTCCCGGTCCTTCGCGCCGTAGCGTCTTATCTTTATCATTTTTCCGGTTGCGCTTTAGCGTCTTGCTTCTCGGTATTTTGCCAGGTTTTGCGCCTTAGCTTCTTATTTCCTGGTCCTTCGCGCCGTAGCGTCTTACCGAGTTTCGCGCCTTAGCGTCTTATTTCTCAGTTTATTTTTGTTTCCTGAGTAGGTGGGATTTAGATCCGGCCATTCTCGGCTTTGCTGCCTGAGTCGGCGGGATTGAGATTCGGCCTTTCTCGGCTTTGCTGCCTGAGTCGGCGGGATTGAGATCCGACCTTTCTCGGCTTTGTTTTCATTCTTATTTGTTTGCTTCGTTTTCGCGGTTCTAATTTCGACCATGTAGCTTTGTGGTCATCGAAGCGACTGATTTGTTCTTCGAGGTTGTTGAACTTTGATCGCCGTAGTAAACGGATCAGGCCCCGGGCATCATCTTTGAGCTTCCAACTTTGGTCATTGTATTGTTTTGATGAGCCTTCGGCGCCATTGTCATATTTTATACTTTGTCTGTTGATTTTCCTGGTGAGCCTTTTGAGTCGTACCCATGTTTTCGACTTCACTCGTCGTTTCATTCTGTTGAACCTTTGGCATCGTCTTCGGGCTTCAGACTTCGTCTTTCCCTGATGAGCCTTTGACGTTGTCTTCGGGCTTCGGACTTCACCTGTCTTTCCCTGATGAGCCTTTAGGGTCGTCTGCGGGCTTTATACTTTGCTCCTTTTATCCTGTTGAGCCTTTGGCGTCTTCTTTGAGCTTCGGATTTTGACCGTCATTTCTCCCTGACGAGCTTCTGATCGTCGTCTTCGGGATTTGGACTATGACCGGCGTCTTCTCCTGATGAGCCTATGACGTCACCATCGGGCGTCGGACTTTGACAGTTGTCTTTCCCTAATGAGTCTTTGGCGTCGTCTTCGGGCTTTAGACTTTGTTCGTCGTTTACCCTGTTGAGCTTTTGGCGTCATCTTCGGGATTCGAACTTTGTCTTTCCTTTGTGAGCCTTTGGCGTCGTCTTTGGGCTTTAGACTTTGTTCGTCAATTTTCCCTGATGAGCCTTTCGCGTCATTTTTGGGCTTCAGACTTCGTGTTTTCCTGATGAGCCTTTGACGTTGTCTTCGGGCTTCGGACTTCACTCGTCTTTCCCTGATGAGCCTTTGGCGTCGTCTTTGAGATTAAGACTTTGATCATCAATGTTCCCTGATGAGCTTTTGGTGTCGTCTTCGGGCTTTAGACTTTGTTCGTCAATTTTCCCTGATGAGCTTTTGGTGTCATCTTCGGGCTTTAGACTTTGTTCGTCGTTTACCCTGTTGAGCTTTTGGCGTCATCTTCGGGATTCGAACTTTGTCTTTCCTTTGTGAGCCTTTGGCGTCGTCTTTGGGCTTTAGACTTTGTTCGTCCTTTTACCCTGTTGAGCCTTTCGCGTCATTTTTGGGCTTCAGACTTCGTGTTTTCCTGATGAGCCTTTGACGTTGTCTTCGGGCTTCGGACTTCACTCGTCTTTCCTTGATGAGCCTTTGGCGTCGTCTTTGAGATTCAGACTTTGTCCGTTGATTCCAGATTTTCCTTCCTCGGGTATTCGTCTTTGGCGATGGTGTTGATCCCGAGGTGTCTTGGGACGAGCCCCTTCAGCAGAAATAAAGCTCTTTCTAGTTGCGTATCTTTTGTCGTCTGTGACATCTGACGCTTAACGTTTGATGGTTCTGAGCTAGATTCTTTGATCCATCACTTTAGGCGGCGCACTTGACGGGGCTGTGTGGAGAGTCATCTGATAGCTTGGCTGACATGTTCGACGCTGTTTTTATACTTCAACCTTTGGTCGTTGCTTACTTGGACGTATTCTTCGCCTTCGTCTCTAAGCTTTAAACTTAGAATTTTCGCCGTCGTTCTTCCTTGACGAGGTTTCGGACTTCGACCGCGGTCAAAGTGGCTTTATGGATATATATATATATATATACATATATTGACTTTTATTCTCTTTGAACTGTATGCGCATAATATGTTTACATATTATATTATATATATTTTTATTTTATTTTATCATTTTCTTTTTTCTCTTTTTTTTTTTTTTTTCTTGACGATCAGGAAGTTCTCTTCTTCTTGTTTTTCTTTCTTTTTTTTTTTTTTTTTTTTTGAGCAGAGGCTTTTCTCCTTCTTCTTCGTTGGAGCTTTCCACCTCTCACCAAGCGCGCCTACAGCGGACGCCATGTCGCGTGCGGTGGCGTTGTGCGCGGATCTGGACGGCAACGGGGAGACGCGTGCGTAGAGCTTTCCGGCGGAGATCGGGGGCGACGGTGAGCGTGGAAGCGTGAAGAGGGACCTCGCGAGATGGATCGTGCTCGGGTCTGGATCTGCGATTTCGCGATCTGTGATGCTCGGTGGAAGCCGCTCCGGCCACGGCGAGGCGCGATGTGGGTCGGACGAGAGATCTCAGGCTTCGGTGTCGCTGGTGGAGGTGCGGATAGGATCGTCGGCGGAGGGTTTGCTCTACCGCAGGCCTAGCTCCGACAGTGGTCTGCGGGCTTCGGTGGCGGCGCGGACGATTTTTGACAGCGATTACGGTGGACCAAAGATATCGTCGCTGGTTGTGGGGGCACGTCGAGGCTGTAAGGCGGCAGACTCGAGTCTTGGAGCGTTGGGCAGCGGTGATGAAGATCGGGACGATGCTCCGGCGAGGATTTAACTTTTGATGTAGCCCGTGCTAGACGTTTGCGGGTCCTCTTGGATAAGTGATGGATTTGCAGGTATCCGTCTATGGGCGGCGTTACTACAGACGGATCATGTCCGAGAGCCGATTGAGTTTGAGTATGAGACTGTTGAATGTGCTGGTAGGGACTCGAGGTTTGAACGTGTCGAGATCCCCTCCTTCTAGCGCCAAAATGTTAATGCCGAAAAATGGATCAACACTTAAAGCGGCCCAAGTCTTGATTTTGGGCCGGGCTCAATGACCTCTTGACAGTCAAAGGGGGTCTTGAAGCTTGATTGGTATTTCTTGATAAGCCGGAAATATCTTACAGAACTCCGTCTCCGTATATCTTGCTGAAATAATGAAACAAACGTGAACTTTAAGGGGGTACGGAGGGGGTGCCTCCGTATCCACCTCCGACGCTCAACATTAGTCGGGTATTCAAGTCGAGATATTTAAGAGAATGGAAAACGGAGGTTTTATCGCTTTAGAGCGTTTTTTGTGAGTTGATCTGAGTTGTTGAAGTTACCGTTTTGATTGAAATGAGCTTCTATTTATAGAAGGATGCAGAGACCTCTTAGTAATTAATAATTACTTTGATGGGCCCCTGAGCAATTATGATATTGCTTGCGCGGTGCGCGGTGCTTGGTGCGCGGTGCGCGGTGCGCGGTGCGCGGTGCGCGGTGCTCGGTGCGCGGTGCGCGGTGCTCGGTGCGCGGTGCGCGGTGCGCGGTGCTCGGTGCGCGGTGCTTTTAATTAATTTAAAGCCCTTTTGTGGTAAAAGTAACAAAACTTTTACTGTCTTTATTCGGGCCGAGTCCCGTTGACTTTTTAGGTTGACTTTTTGAGCCGAGCTCCTTTGACTTTTGGCGCCGAGTCCCGCTGACTTTTTTGCGGTGGGCCCAGGTCGTATATGTGGACTTTTTTAGTCTTTTAAGCCTTTTGGGCAGGTTATTTGGGCTGGGCCATAATTTTTCTAGGCTTCGAAAAATACCCATAACAACTTATATGGGAATTAGTGGAAAAATGTATATGTATATCAGTATATGTACCAAAAATAAGTATTTAAATTCCCGATCAAATTTTTTTTCTTCTCTTTGTAACACAAATTCCTAATGTTACAAAATAAAAATAGCAGCAAAAAAACCTATACGTACAAAAAAATTACTTAGATTACTTTTTTTCTTCACAAAATTTCAATGATAAAAATTAGCGGCAAAATACTCATGTGAACAAATTGACTTATATTCTCAGTTTTATCATTTAAATATTTTTCCACGGTGTTATATTCCACTTGGCAGTATTTTATTTATCATGTTGTTAATGTTTGCCAATGTCATTGGATTTAATTTAGGGTTAATGACGGCGAAAATATTCAAAGTTTGGTCAAAAAACCTCTTACGTACTCAAAGTATAAAAGTGGTGGCAAAAGTATCTAAAGTCACATTTGGGACGTTGATCACCTCCTTCTCGTAACGCAGTTAACTTACCCGTTAACTTTGGCCATGTGGACAAACTTGGGTTGCTGACATGACAATTTTTTGCCATGTGCACGAGCCCACATCAGCCTCTTTTACCACAAAACAACGAATTAAACCCCTAATTGGGCTCGTCCACGAGGACAAAAAATTGACATGTCAGCAACCGACGTTTATCCACGTGGCCAGAGTTAACGGGTAAGTTAACTGCGCTACGAGAATGGAGTGGCCAACGCCCCATATGCGACTTTAAGTATTTTTGCCACCACTTTTAAACTTTGGATATACGAGGGGTTCTTAGGTATTTTCGCTGTCATTAACCCTCCAATTTATTATCAAATTGCGATTAAATTATAGGTCAATTTAACGTGTAACAACATTAATTGGGTATCAATGAAAATCTCATTTTAAACACTTTAGTTTTTTTTTTTTTTGGTTAATACTTTAATTATTGCACTATGCTTGTAAGTTGTAACTTTTGATGAATTAAAAATATTTATGCAACTATTTTTTCTTTTAATCTAAATTGAAAGTCAGTATTGATAAGAAATGGTGATAAAAATAATATATCAAGATGAATTAAAGAGTCAAAACTGTTTATAACCTTGTTGGTAAAGCAATTCCAAAACTGTTTTTCAATTTTCAAGTGGAAACATTATAAATAAATGATGAATTAACTATTTGGTGAATAATTGTAAATAAATTTAGAAAAAAAAAATTCTTGAATAATTGTGTTGTTAAATGAAAAAAATTCAAGAAGTGTATATATCGTGTTTTGTAATAATTCATCTCATTTTCTCTCTTCTCTCTCTTCTATAGAGTCATTATCAACGACAGTTATTATTATATACACTAATTATTGTATGTGACTTGCATTATGTGTTATGTATGCAATTATTTAAAAATAATTATAATTATTTATTACACTACAATTATAAAGAACTGAAAAATAAAAAATAAAAGTTTTTTGAGTCGGTAACCGGCTTAAGTCATTGTTTTTGTGCATATAAGTATTTTGGCCGTTAATTCCCCTTATATATAATATATATGACCCTTATCTGTCAAAAACTTATTGTTCTTAAAATAAATCCTTATCATTGGTTGGAACTTGAAAGTTGAACCGTTAGCAATTCGCTCTCTCTCCTCTATATTAATGCGAACTGGATTGTAATTCGAGTATGGTTCATCATTAATTATTATATATATTGCCTCTTCTTTCTTAAGATAACAACATATAATTAAATTGAGCATATATATACTTACAAAAGTTAAGAATGTCCAACTCGGAGAAGCATGAGAGTCTACAAGCTTTCTATAAGGAGTGGACAGATTTGTGGCAAAAAGTACGAGGCGATCAGCTGAATCATGCAGCCACTGCCTCTGACCGCCGTACTTCAATCACCGATTTCCGCAGCCCCTACGTCCGAATCATCGAGGAGACTCTCCGCTTTGCCGCCATTTCCGGTACAGCTAAAGTTTATCCAATAAACAAGAAGTCATATGAACAATTTGACATTTCTAATATAATATAAATACCTATTTTATTCTAAGTTCTTGTATGTTACCAAACGTGGACAAAAAAATTGACCAGTTGAGAAGGTTGAGGAGTTCCCCGGCAGAGTCGTGGATGTGGGATGCGGGCAAGGGGCGGCGTCACGGTACTTCGCCGCTAAATTTGGCGCTAAATGCATCGGTGTAAATATCAGCTCTCTCCAAGTGGATCAAGCCAATTCCCTCGCCTCCATGGAAGGCTTGGCCGATAAGGTCGATCTTCCCTTATTGAGAAAAAGTATTAGAGTATTGCACTTTTCTTATTTAATTTAGAAAAACCATTGAAATGAATTAATTGTTAGGTCCAACATTTAATTAGTTTTGCTAGGTAAATATTCTCCGATTTATTTTATATGGTACTAGTTTTTGTCCCCATTATTATTTTTAGCTACTAATTAGCCTTTTACCTCTATTTTTTTTCTACTTTGATCCATTTTTTTTATTTATGAGAACAAAATTATATATATATATATATATACATTTATATTCCCATTTTCAATTTCAAAATCTTAGGTGACTTATACTTGGTCAGTCTGTTCAAGTATATATGGACTTATGGAATTTGAAGAAGAAAAAGAATCACATTTATTACTATGGACCAATAAATTAAAGAGGTTGAAAAAAAACCCTTGATTTTTTTTCCTTTTAACCACACGAGATGATACTAACACTTTCATTATAAAAATAACAAAAGACTATTGATCTATTAAAAATAATAGAACAATGCTATAGAGAATATAAAAACAATATTATGGAGACTAACGAAATAGAAGAGATGACCATATTTACTTGTTTTTCATCTCACAAAAATCTCTATATATTTATAGGCCTAGAAAATACAATGAAAAAATATAATGCATATAATAAAGTAAAATTAAATTTAGACTTTAAGAAAGAGAAACGCCAAAAGTCTTGACATATCAAAAGTCATGGAATGATAAAAGTTCATCCAATTAATAATTATGTAATTATTACAATACATGATAAATGTTTTACTAATCATATATATATGATGAAAAGAAAAACGAATTTTGAAAAATAGTAAATTTATGAGACATTTGAGGAGGATACAAATAGTACATTATATTAATCATGACCTCATTTTTATTCTAGTTATTACAAAAGCTATACTAATTCGACATGTATGTATATATTATAAGCATACATGTTAAAGAAGAAATTCTAAAATTAATAATAAATTTCGTTTGACATTCGATGATGATATAACTAGTATATGAAATTACTCAATATTCAACTTTGTTAGGTGGTAAAAACGTTTTATTTATAATTCAACCTTTTATGTACATATTTACCATCAAATGGTCTTTTAGTATTCTTGATTTTAAGTTACATATCCTTATAAGTTACATGATTCTAAAGATTTTAAGAAAGAGATATAAATTTGTTATTAAATTCTACAAATTTTATGACATTTAATGAAAAAAAAAAAAAAAAACCTTATATGTACATATTTACCATCAAATGGTCTTTTAGTATTCTTGATTTTAAGTTACATATCCTTATAAGTTACATGATTCTAAAGATTTTAAGAAAGAGATATAAATTTGTTATTAAATTCTACAAATTTTATGACATTTAATGAAAAAAAAAAAGAATAAAAATAAATAAAAATTCTATAAAAATTAGAAATCTCAATGACTTGATCTTAGAAAACCAAATTGTCAAGTTGCTCTATAATTTCTCCTTTTCTCAACACTCTAATCTTATCATGTCACATCACTTCTTGTTTCCTCCTTTTATAATATATAGATTCTCCTTTTCTCAACACTCTAATCTTATCATGCCACATCACTTCTTGTTTCCTCCTTTTATAATATATAGATACCTTAATACTCAAATCGATTGTGTGTGATTTCATTATTTAGTTCTTGCTCTTTCTTTAATTTTATTTGTGTTATAAAAGTTCAAGGTTAGTTGACGACATGTTAAAGATTACTCGAAAAAAAGGACCCTATCAGGAAATGTTTGTCAATTTCTTTGCCAGTTCTCGTCTATTAGTCGCGAGTTGTAATTTATTTTTTTTATTTTTTATTCTTTGTCTTTTTTCTAAGTTAAGAAACGAAGTTTTTGCTTGAGAACCCACGCTCTGCAATAAAAAGTAAAAATTATTATTATTATTATTATTATCTTCTGTCTGATCATTATAATTTATACTTCTCTTTAAAAAAAATAAGAATTATTTATATATACTATATAAATTATTAGAATTATATTCTTATATTTATAATAATAATTAAATTTAGAACTAATATATTATGTCACTAAAATATATATTATAATAATCTTAATTTATACATCAATAATATATTATAATTAAATTACTATATATATTTCATTAATGTACATATAAATTATAATAATATTTAATTTAATTATTAACAAAAAAACTTCGATAAACACATCGATTACCGATAAACCGTTATATCAAATCGGTAAGTTTATCTATAGATAAACTCATTTTTTAGGAAAAAAAAAATCATTGGTAAATTCATAGAATGAAGTCATTGTTTTTTCTTCAGTAACGATATTTGAAACCTTTATTTGGACCTCTATTTAATTATTGAACTAGTTATATTGTTATATTTTCTCGTTACGAAGAAAAAAAAAACTATATTTGAACTATGAAATCATCCTATTGTGCAGGCTATATATCAAGTTGCAAACGCTATGGATCAGCCGTTTGAAGACAACCAGTTCGATCTTGTTTGGTGCATGGAGAGTGCTGAACACATGTCCGACCGAAAAAAGGTTTTTCTATTACTGTTATGTTAATAAAAGAACAGTTTTTATTTTTATAAAAAGAAAATAGCAATGTAACCGATAATTGATAAATGGTCTAACTTAATGGGTTACCAAACGAGTTATTGGTCTACACACGGGTAGATTAATGATAAATGATGAGTATTGTATAAAATTATAATATTTGGAAATATTAATTTAATAATAAATTTAAAAAAATGAAAATACTTTAAAATTTGTTTACTAAAAATTTTGCAACTTCTGTTTACCTTTCTTTTCTTTTTTTGAATTTTTTGAATGTTTCCGTCTAATATTTGGAACTTTTGATTTCGGAAGGGGTAAAAAAATCAGCCCGTTTTGATTACCATCGAAACGGGTGTCAGTGGCCTAAAAAGTCCTATACATGGTGTGGTGTTGCAATTTTATTTTATTTTATTTTTTACTCTCAAACTATAATAGTCTTAACGTTTTTTCCCGACTCAAAACTACACTCGTATTTGTCTGCAGCTTGTGAGCGAACTTGCCCGAGTGGCCGCTCCAGGCGGTATTATTATACTAATATCGTCGTGCCAAAGAGATCTCCGTCTTGGCGAAACGTCGATATCGCTTTGGGAGAAAATTCTCCTGAACTCTATTTGTAGAGCCTGTTATTTTCCATCTCTTTGTTCGTCTGCTCATTATGTCAACCTCATGGAGTCTCTCTCGCTTCAGGTATGTATATTTGGTCCGGCCCGGCCTAACCCCGGGCCAATTGGGCATGACACAAGGCCCTCAACCAAAGGAAGGGCCCTTTAAGGAAGATATTAAAACATTATAAGTACGAAAAGCCTAGTAACTATACTTAAAGTATCTTGATTTAGTGATAAAAACCCTTAAATATTAATTTACGGGGACCTGGTTCGATTCCCATAAAATACCAATCCTTTTTATACTGACATCATTTTAATAACGTTGTCTATTTGATTTTTCTTTACATTTTCTTAATTCGAAAAGAAAAAACTCTATAAATATTTCATATATTAAAAAATAAAAATAAAACTTCATATTTTTCCATTTAAATCATTTTTAATTGTAAAAAAAACCTCATATTTTTTCGCCCTAGGCTCCAAAAAAATATTGGGCCAACCCTAATATATATATATATATATATATGTATATATATATATATATACACACACACAAATATATTTCCTTAATTCAAAAAAAAAAACTCTATAAATATTTCATATATTAAATTGTTTTGAAAAAAACATCATATTTTCTATTTAAATCATTTTTAATTGTAATAAAATCTCATAATTTTTTTTTCGCCCAAGGCTCCGCAAAAGATTGGGTCGACCCTTTATGTATATATATACACACACAAATAAAACAATATTTGGTACTTTTACCACGACAAAATAGGATTTAGAATATGCCGTGAAATTTTGTGTACTTCAAGATACTTTTGCATGTATTTATTAAATAAGAAGAGCGGAAAGTTATATTTTGTTTTCATAAATATTTAGGATATAAAGGAAAAAACAACAACAGACCTTCATGCTCCGTTGTGGTCATTGTCGCTGCGCGCAATTTTCACGTGGAAGGGCTGCATTGCCACGCTTACGACCGGTACATGTTTGTTTTTTAATTATTGTTTTTTCTTGAATTATATTTGTCACGAGGATTTGAACATTGCATTTACGAGCTCATACTTACATAAGGTAAAATATATATATATATATATATATTGATGAGATATATGCGGCAAAAGTATACTAAGTTAGATCTATTATGGCAGCTAATTGTTTATATTCATTTTTTTTTCAGTAATTATATACAATATTAGAAAATTATGGGATATATATATATCAAAATATGTTAAAGTCAACTGGGGACATATATTAGGACCAACCTATGAAACCCAAACAAACGAAGACTACGGCATATTGAATCCTGTCGCATACACGAGATTTCTAAAACCCAAATTACCCTCATCATATGGCAAATGTATACTATAACCAAGACACTTTAGAAGCCTTACTTAGAAGAGAATTGCCCTTCCACAAAAGTGATCTCAAAGTAGTCTCTAAATCTTTCAAAATTTCTTTATGGAGAATTTGAAAGCGTACTAGTTATATTGAATCCTGCCGCATAAGATATATTAAAAAAAAAAAAAACCAAGAAAAATTGACTATTTCCCTCTTCCATGCATCGCGCTACCAAGTAAACATCAATACGACCTCTGAATTCGAGATGCAATCAAAGGAACACTCCAATAACATGTCCGACTCTGAGCTCGTCTCTCTGTCTTCTGTCTTCTTCAATTCGATCTCTAAACTCCGATTACATGCTCGCTTTCGTCTTCAGTCACCAATTTTTTTATATGAAAATGAGTCAGCTCACTACTACAGGTTACTACGTTTTTCTCTCCACCAACACTGTCTTTCTGAAGACTTCTATAAAGACTTGAAATAAATTAGAGCCACAGAACTCTTATTAATGTGGAATAGTACTATGAATTATATATATATGCTGCCATTCAAAACAAGATTGAAGGATTATGCTGCTTTTATATTTGACAAAAATTATGAAATCTTAATGTCTATAACTGTTTTGTAAATGTTTCAGGGTTCATGGCTATGAAAGGAGTGGTTGGAATGATGTTGATGATGTTAGGGTACAAGACGAGTGTGCTCAAAGTTGCCCTAATTGCATGCCGAAAACCAAGCCATTGAAGGAACAAGATGTACTTTCATCGCACAATAACGATAGGTTTCTGGGGAATGAAACCCAATAATCGAATAAATAATATGTTCATGGGTTGATACTCGACGGTTTATTCATGTAATAATAAATAATAATTGCGCACAAGTCTACGTTAAGTGGTGTTATGGCCCGGTATATTGCTTTCTTTGTTTGGGTTGGGGTAAAAGTATACTCTATTATGGTGTTTTATTTTTCATCTATTTAGAGGGAATTTGCTTTTATATACCTCAATTTTTATTTTTAGCAAAAATATTCCTTCAAGTTTCAAAAACAACTAAAGTATACCCTTGGTGTATGATTTGATAATTTTACCCCTCATCTTCCTATTTTTAAATTATTTATTTAAACAATTAAAAAAAGAATTTTAAAGGTAAGATACATTTTGGTGAAAAATGAAAGTAGAAGAAATATAAAAAAAAATCAAAAAATTGTTAATAAGGAATAATTTTGAGTTTTTAAAAATTATATTTAGTAGAGGGTATATAAAAGGAAAGAAAATAGACTTTGAGGGTATACTTTAGTTGTTTTTTAAATTTGATGGTATATTTTTGTCAAAAATGAAAGTTGATGGTATTAGAAAGTATATTTCCCAACTAATTAACGAGGCATACGTTGATTGCTACGTGACGTGCCGTGTCACTAATTTTTTGATAATAATTAATCTTTTTTTTTTTTCTTGAAAGCGCCCATCTTTCTGTCTTCTATATCTCTCTCATATATCACTCTCTTGCTCTAGGATTATGTTTAGGGAATTAGAGTAAGGGTCCAACAAATTGATTACACAATTTTTAACTATATATGGGGTAAATAACGGCAAAAATACTCAAACTTTGATAAATGTTCCCGCCGGGTATCTAAATTCAAAATGTGACGACAAAAGTATTAAAATTACGTTGACCGTGATAATTGCACGAAATCGTTAACTCTTTTGTTAACATGCTCCACATGGCCGTTAGGCCTCTGCGATGTGGCACGCCATGTGGCACATAACCGCTATGTATAGCATGCCATGTGGCACGTAACGGCAAAAATACTCAAATTTTTTTTATTATTTTTTATTTTTTAATTTTTTAATTATTTTCCTTTACTTAATTAATGATAGTTACTTGAATTTTAAATACATGAAATAACATAAAATTTAGTCAAAATACAATCAATTTCTTAATGTACTTGTATAAACTAAGTTTAATAATAAAAACTTTAATATTATGAATAGTATAACTATCTTACCACCTAAATTTTAAACATATAGGATTTCACCGAATTTCAATTATCTCTCTTTTTTGCATGATATGATTATGTCTTGCAATAAACGATACAAAACTGTTGAAGAAAAGCTGGTACAGTAAAAAAGCGATGAAAATTGAGTTTGACAATTTTTAAGGGAAAATAATTAAAAAGTGAAGCGTAATTGATATTAATCATATATGAATTTATGAGTTAATTTTTTTTAAAGACTTTTGATCAACATAAAAAGTATTACAAAATGGAAAAAAAAAATTGTTGATGATATTGACGAACAACGTGTTTCAAAGAAATTTAGAGTTAACATGATAAAAAAGATATTGTAACTGAATTTTTTTAACACTTAATTATTGTTTTTTGTTTTATGTGTAAAATTCAAAAGTTAAAAAATGTGCTTTTGAAAATATTTTTGAGTTATATACCCAAAAAAAATTAAATAATAATAATAATAGTCAAATAAATGCTCAAAAAGCATAAACAATAACGAAACAGGTGTCAATGAATTGAAGAGAAAATGTATGAAGAGAAAATATCTCATTCAGTAATAATACCTTATCCTCATTCTATAATTGAAGATATAGTTTCCTTTTAATATTGCAGTAGGTTTATAGAGAACATATAGCAATTGGTTCCAATTCTCTATAAATAGAACTTTCCCTCTTATTTGCTAAACAACTAAAACCAAACTAGCTAGCTTTCCCAAGATGAAGTCGGCAGTAGTGTTCGTTGCTGTGCTCTCAGTTCTCCTGGTAAGCTTTTCATGTTTCTCATCATCGGCTAGGTTATCATTCATTCTCTTACTTACCAAATTGTGATATTCGAAACTTACAACGAGGAAATACGACGTGATTAATTACGACATATATACATACGTATTTCCATGGCTATATATACTGTAAAAATACAGCTATAATTATACCATATTTCCATGTTTGCTGTAGGTTTCAAGTACAGCTAGAAAGAATGCAATGCAATCCCAAGCTGCTACGGACACGGTTGGTCATGTTCATTTGACGGATGAAGTGTACCAAGATGCAGTTAGGAACTTTGCCCTAATTCCCGATCCGAAAAACGATAAAAGCGATATGTTAGGAATTTTGCCCTAATTCCCAATTCGAAAAACGATAAAAGCGATAAACGAAATTGAAATCGACACCAGAATTATAGTGGTTCGCTCCCAGTGTAGGAGGTACGTCCACTTGCCGCCTGTAAATCTCGATCCACTATCAATCTCTCAATCGGAGTTTCTGGTTATACCCTCAATCTCGCCTCTCTCAATTTGTGCTACAAAACGCACTAATGCCGGCTACAAGCCTTATAAGCGAAAAATAAACCTAGGGCAAATAACCCGTGTGAAAAGTCTAAAATACCCTCGCTACATAATGCGTAATACAAAAAATTCGCCCAGTGGGTGCTGGCCCCTTCGACCCCTGGAGGGGGGTTTACCACCCCCCTACACCCCAGGTCGATCAGCTTGACTGCTCTGCGTCGGGTCTCGGTAGCGCTTTCGTGTAGATTAGGCTTCACACTCAACAATCTCCCACTTGAAGACTAATCTCTATCACCTGTCTTCAAGCTTTACAAGCGGCGGCTCAACTTCTTACTCAAGGACCCCAACTGAAGTTGCACACAACTTTAGTTTCTCATACGGCACGGCCTTCGTAAACATATCCGCAGTATTCTGACTCCCCGCGATCTTCTCGAGTACCAACTTCTTCTTCTCTAAGGCCTTTCTGATGAAATGGTACTGCAGGTCTATATGCTTCGTCCTAGCATGGTAGGCCGGGTTCTTTGCCAAGTGAATGGCGCTCTGGCTGTCGCAGTACAGAACACTGCCTTTATGATTCTGGTCCAGCTCTCGTAGAAGAGACTGAAGCCAAATCATCTCCTGTGTAGCCTTTGTCACGGCCACGTACTCAGCCTCACAACTGGAAAGAGCAACAACCTTCTGCAGCTTTGAGATCCAACTAACTGCAGTGCCCCCGAATGTGTAGACATACCCGGACGTGCTCTTTCTGCTATCGATGTCACCACCGTTGTCTGCGTCAACGAACCCTTGAAGCTCTGAATCTGACTTCCGGAAGAACAACGCTGAACTGGAGCTTCCTTTGAGGTACCTTAGTATCCACTTCACAGCTTCCCAATGTTGCTTTCCCGGATCGCTCATAAACCTGCTCACAACTCCCACTGCATGTGCAATGTCAGGTCTCGTGCATACCATCGCGTACATTAGACTCCCGATAGCCGAAGCGTAAGGAACCTTGTCCATGTGTTCCCTCTCCTCCTCGGTCGTTGGTGAGTCACTTTTGGACAACCGAAAGTGGCTGCCCAAAGGAGTTCCGGCAGGCTTAGCATCCTCCATGTTGAACCTCTTGATGACCTTCTTCACGTATTCTTCCTGGGACAATTTCAGCCCTTCCTTGCTTCGCGTAATCCTCATCCTGAGGATTTGCTTCGCATCGCCGAGGTCCTTCATCGCAAACTCTTTTGACAATCTCATCTTCAGCTTCTGAATCTCCTGAAGATTTGCTCCCACAATGAGCATGTCGTCGACGTAGAGTAGAAGAATCAAATACGAGTCTCGAAGTCTCTTGAAGTAGCAACAGTGATCCCTCTCGCTCCTCACGAACTCGGCTTCCTGCATAAAGTTGTCAAACTTCTTGTACCACTGTCTTGGAGCTTGCTTCAAGCCGTACAAACTCTTTTGGAGCTTGCATACCATCTTCCCTTTGCCTCTGACCTCAAAGCCCTCTGGTTGCTTCATGTAGATCTCTTCTTCTAACTCTCCGTGAAGAAACGCAGTTTTCACGTCCATCTGCTGAAGGTGTAGATCTTCCTTTGCAACCAGCCCAAGAACTGTCCGGATAGTCACGTGCTTAACCACTAGAGAGAAAATCTCTGTGTAGTCTATGCCTTCCTTCTGTTGAAAGCCCTTTACAACCAGCCGCGCTTTGTAGCGCTTGCTTCCGTCGTGCTCTTCCTTTATCCTGTAGACGCATTTGTTGTGCAACGCTTTCTTGTCTGCCGGAAGCTCAGCTAGCTCCCATGTTTGATTTGACAACAACGAGTCCATCTCGTCTTTCATGGCCAGCTCCCACTTGCTCGATTCATCGACATTCTTTGTTTCATCGTAGCACTCGGGCTCTCCTCTGTCGGTGAGCAAAATGTAGTTGAGTGCCGGCGAGAACTTCGGATTTGGCTTTCTGACTCGGGAAGATCGGTGTAACTCGGTGACCACTGCCTGTTGACTTGGGGGGGAGTCAACGTTTTCATCAACTTCTTCGTCACTGTCTTGCCTGACTTCTTCTTGAGCCTCTGGTTCCTCTTTTCTGAAAGCAGCCTGCTCTGGCTCGTGTTTCGGAATCTCTCTCAAGTCAACCATTGCTGATTTTTCTTTCTCAAACTGACGCTTTTCTGGGATCTCTCGCACCTTGTCTTTATACAGCACCTGTTCATTGAAGATGACGTCCCTGCTTCGGATGATCTTCCGGTTTTGGTCGTCCCAGAAACGATAACCAAACTCGGAATCACCATAGCCAATAAAATAACACATCTTAGATTTTGCATCAAGTTTACTTCTAGATGCAGCATCGATATGAACATAAGACAAGCAGCCAAATACTTTTAAAAAAGAAAGGTTTACCTCCTTCCCTTTCCAAGCTTCTTCCGGGATTCTGAAATTCAAAGGAACGGACGGTCCCCGGTTAATCAGGTACGCCGCAGTGTTAAGCGCATCAGCCCAAAACATCTTCGCTAGCCCAGAGTGTAGTCTCATGCTTCTTGCACGCTCATTCAGCGTCCGATTCATCCTCTCTGCTACTCCGTTTTGCTGAGGAGTTCCCGGAATAGTTTTCACCATCTTGATCCCATTCTCGGCACAAAATCGCTTGAAGTCATTGTCGACGTATTCTCCACCGTTGTCTGATCTCAGACTCTTCAAGTTTGTCTCGTTCTCAACTAGTGCTTTCCACTTCTTGAAGACTGTGAACACGTAAGACTTATGTTTCATGAAGTATACCCAAAGCTTTCTGGTTGAGTCGTCTATGAACATCACGTAGTAGTGTGACCCTCCGAGGGAAGCGACCGGGGCTGGTCCCCATACATCGGTGTGAACCAATTCCAGCTTCTCGGTCTTCAGCTCTCTACCTCCATTTGAGAAACTGACTTTCTTCTATTTCCCAAGTACGCAGCTCTCGCATAAGTGATGATCCACTGATTTCAAGTCGGAGATTTTCCCCCCTTTGACGAGAATCTTCATGCCCTTCTCGCTCATATGCCCAAGTCGTTGGTGCCACAACTCTGACTTCTGGGCGTCGTCGACAGCTGCAACTGTGTCAGGGCAGCTTGTTGTCATATAAAGAGTGTCGATTTTCTGGCCACGAGCAACCACCATTGCACCCTTCGCCACTTTCCATTATCCCTCGCCAAACGTTATTGTGTGACCCTCTCCGTCGAGCTGACCCACAGAGATCAGATTCCGTTTCAGCTTCGGCACATGTCTGACCTTCTTAATCTTCCACTTGCGTCCGTTTGGCATCTTCAAGGTAATGTCGCCGTGACCAACAATGGGCAATGGGACACCATCAGCTAAGTGAACCCTTCCAAAGTTTCCAGCAACGTAATTCTCCACCTCGTCTTTGTTCGGAGCAGTGTGGAAGGACGCTCCCGAGTCAAGTACCCAATTGTCAATCGGACTTGTGTCGACGGATAACAGCAATGCATCACTGGCTTCTTTAGCGGCTTCGTCACTGGTTTCTTCAAAGTCTTCATCGCTGATTTCTTCGAAACCTGCATCACTGATTTCTTCAAAGTCCGCCGACAAGAACAGGGCGTCGTCAATTTCTTCAGTGGCGGCATTGACGGCGTCACCCCTGTTCTCCTTTTTCGGAGCTCTGCAGTTTTTCCTCATGTGGCCTATTTTTCCGCAGTTCTAGCACTCCATCGTTCGCCCAAATCTGGACTGACCTCTTCCGTTTCTCGACTTTGACCTGCCTCCGTTCCGGTTGAAGCTTTTGTCTGTTCCCCTGCCCTTGTGTTCCACGTTCAACGCAGAACTTGACGATGTTTCCCCTGAATCGATCCTTCGCACTTCCTCTGCTAGAATCCGATCTCTGACATCGTTGAACTTCAGTTTATCGAACCCGACGGAGTTACTGACTGCTGCCCTCAGCGGTTCCCAACTCGGCGGTAATGACGCCAACAGAATTAGGGCACGGATTTCATCATCAAAGTCGATTTCAACAGAAGACAATTGGTTAACAATCGTGTTAAATTCGTTTAAGTGCGTAGCCACAGATTCGCTTTCCTCCATTCTCAAATAAAAGAGTTTCTTCATGAGGAATACCTTGTTGTTTGCAGATGGCTTCTCGTACATGTCGGACAGAACCTTCATCATGCTCGCGGTGGTTTTCTCATTCGCCACGTTGTGTGCGACGTTCTTCGATTACGTCAAACGCACAACCCCCAAGACCTGTCTGTCAAGGAGCGCCTATTCTGCATCATCCATCTTCTCTGGCTTCGCGCCCAGAGGGAGGTGAAGCTTTCTGCCATACAAATAATCTTCAATCTGCATTCTCCAGAACGCAAAATCAGAGCCATCGAACTTTCCAATCCCGTGCACAGATCCATCATCGCCAGCCATCGTTTTCACAATTGCAAACACAACCTTGCGCTCTGATACCAGTTGTTAGGAATTTTTCCCTAATTCCCAATTCGAAAAACGATAAAAGCGATAAACGAAATTGAAATCGACACCAGAATTATAGTGGTTCGCTCCCAGTGTAGGAGGTACGTCCACTTGCCGCCTGTAAATCTCGATCCACTATCAATCTCTCAATCGGAGTTTCTGGTTACACCCTCAATCTCGCCTCTCTCAATTTGTGCTACAAAACGCACTAATGACGGCTACAAGCCTTATAAGCGAAAAATAAACCTAGGGGTGAAAAGTCTAAAATACCCTCACTGCATAATGCGTAATACAAAAAATTCGCCCAGAGGGCGCTGCCCCCTTCGACCCCTGGAGGGGGGTTTACCACGCCCCCTACACCCCAGGTCGATCAGCTTGACTGCTCTGCGTCGGGTCTCGGTAGCGCTTTCGTGTAGATTAGGCTTCACACTCAACACGATAAACGAAATTGAAATCGACACCAGAATTATAGTGGTTCGCTCCCAGTGTAGGAGGTACGTCCACTTGCCGCCTGTAAATCTCGATCCACTATGAATCTCTCAATCGGAGTTTCTGGTTACCCCCTTAATCTCGCCTCTCTCAATTTGTGCTACAAAACACACTAATGACGGCTACAAGCCTTATAAGCGAAAAATAAACTTAAGGCAAATAACCCGTGTAAAAAGTCTAAAATACACTCGCTACATAATGCGTAATACAAAAAATTCGCCCAGGGGGCGCTGCCCCCTTCGACCCCTGGAGGGGGGTTTACCACCCCCCTACACCCCAGATCGATCAACTTGACTGCTCTGCGTCGGATCTCGGTAGCGCTTCCGTGTAGATTAGGCTTCACACTCAAGCTAATAATATAATTTTTCATGCTAAGTCAGACGAGAACAACGTCGATTCCAACAAGTTTCTTTTCTATGCCAAGCCAGAAGACGAGACTACTGATGGTTCCAACAAGTTCCTCTTCTATGCTTAAGGCATAAAGTGAATAACGTTGATGGTTCTAACAAGTTTCTCTTCTATGTTAAGCCTGAAGAGAACAATGTGGATGGTTCTAACAAGTTCCTCTTCTAGCCAGAGGAGAAGAGCGCAGATGGTCCAAACAAGTTTCTCTTTTATACTAAGCCAGAGGAAAAGATCAATGATGGATCCAATAAGTTTCTCTTCTATGCCAAGTCAGAGGAGAAGAGTGTCGATGACGCCAACAAGTTCCTCTTTTATTGAGGAAATCTACGTAATCAAATAATAGAGGTAGTTTTTGTCCACATAATCATATAACTAAATAGATAATTTTAAATTGTATTAAACGTATTGGATAATTTTTATATAAAAAATTGTATTGAAATAAGTTTTCCCTAATAAACCGGTTATATTTAGTGGTAAAATTCTCCACCATTACACTTTTGTGTATTTTGATGAAAACTCTATTAAGTGTCACATTACTCTTCTATGTATCATGTCACATCAGACATGTGGGCCCCTCTATCTAAAAATTACTAATGAAGTAAATGATATGTATATATAATTAGGATAATAGTAACCAAAGTACTCAATGTTTTACAAAATAACGGTAAAAACACTCAATTTTATTTTTATGTGCGGTGATAGTTACCATTCTATTCAGTTCACTTGTATAGCTCTGGTCATTCCATAGTTCATCTTTTTTTCTTTTACTATTTATTTCTAGAGTTCCTTATAATCAAGCTTCACTATACTGTGAGTTCATAATTTCATATGATTTCTTATAGGTTTGAAACTAATGTTATTGTGTATTTGATTGAAATCCAATCGAGTGCAATTGAGGGTTTAATGGCGTAGGAGAGAGAGAAATTATGCAGCCACACCCTCCGAACTCCGTTCCGCAGCTATACATTCGAATCATTGAGGAGGCTCTCCGCTTCGCCGCCATTTCTGGTATTCCACGTCTCTTTTAATATTTTTAATTAAATTAAAGACAACTAAATAATGTACTCAAGTTGTATTTAGTAAAACTGTCACCAACTTATTCTTCTTCTTTTTTTCAATATGGAGCTAAAGTTTACTTTATTACGGTTTCAATTCATTCTGTTAACCACTAAATAAATTATCTCGCAAATAAACAAGACGAGATGAAATCAAGAACAATTTATTCTAATAGTGTTTGTATGCTATTAATCAAACATTATAAAAAAATAAATAAATAAAAAAATAAAAAAAAGAGCAGTTGAGAAGGTTGAGATTTCCCGGCAGAAACGTGGATGTGGGATGCTCGGGCGGACAACAACCAACAAGACGTGATCATGTGGCATTATTCTACGAACGGTGAGTATTCGGTCAAAAGCGGATATCGAATTGGTTTTGCATCGTCGTATGATCTTGGTTCTACATCCTCTTCTAACAATGGAGCGACATGGTGGAGCAAGATCTGGAAGATTCCGGTCCCTCCGAAAGTAAAACTCCACTTGTGGAGGGTATGCAAAAAGGTTCTGCCCACTCGTACCATTCTCTCTCGCCGTGGAATTCTGATGGATACGAGATGCCCTCTCTGCCATCTTGAGAATGAAACGGTTGGTCATTGCTTCTGGGGATGCAAATTTTCTCAGAAAATTTGGAAACTTGCTGGGTTGAGATGTATTTTAGATCTGTCCGAACCAGGAATTGATCCTCTATGTCTCATCGCTTCTGTTCTCACATCTCTCAGCCCAGGTGAGTTGGCATTATTTTCTTTTCTCCTTTGGCAAATATGGAATAATAGGAATAATGTTGTGAACGGTAGTAAATCGAGGTCTCATCAAGAGATTGTTGAAGGGGCGCTCTCTTACATCTCCGAATTTAGTGAGGCACAGAAAATTGAAAATCCGAAGAAGGATCACAACGTTAATGCTACAGCATGGAAGCCCCCAGAGACAGGTTGTGTTGACATTTGTGTCGACACCGCGATTGATGGCCAGGGGGGCAACTATGGCATTGGCCTAGTGGCTCGCAACCATGAAAATCGGGTTCTCGCGTCGAGAACTATCTTCTATACGCACGGGTTGTCCCCCCAAAATGCAGAGGCTTCTGCTATTCGCCGCGGGGTTGAATGGGCATGTGACCAGGGATGGTCAAAAATTCGCGTCCAATCTGATTGCTTAGGGGTCATTAAAACCCTAAACAGTACATCTATTCCTCTGTCTGATTTAGGCTCTATTATTTCGGATATCCATCGCTTAGCTTCTCAGATTGAGTCCGTAGTATTCTACTTCAACCTGAGATGTTGTAATGAAGTCGCTCATGGCCTTGCTAGACTCGCGATTAAGTCTAGAAGAAATAGTGATTGGTTGGAGTCTGTCCCGCCTTGTATTGCACCTCTTATGTTGCGCGAATCTAGTTGTAACGAGGGAGTCCCGACCCTTGTTCGGGACGTTTGTTTGGCTTCGGCCGTTGGTAATGTGACGTGGAGTACTCTTCCCTCTTGAGCCGCACCCGTCTGGGGGACTCAGAGGGTTTAATGAGGCTCATTTTTCTTCAAAAAAAAAAAACGTGGATGTGGGATGAGGGCAAGGGGGGGCTTCAAGGTACTTTGCCGCTAAATTTGGCGGCATTAATATTTGCCCTCTCAAAGTGTCAAGCCAATTCCCTCGGCCCCATGGAAGGCTTGGCCGATAAGGTCATCTTCTTTTTAAAAACATATTAGTTATTACTGGCAAAAGTACTAAAGTGAAGCTCCTCAAAATTAGTAAGAACGCTTGTAGTGAACGCACTAAATTTGGTGCAATGTTTTACAAATAAATTATCAAATATCATTCTGGTATTTTTGTAAAGAAAACCGAATATCTTAATATAATGCAAAACCCTCATCTACAAAACATTCGATTGGAATTTGTGAACTGTATTTATAGCTTAATAAAATTGACATATATAAGTTTATATATAAATTTTAAACTTAAATTATATATTCTAAATGTGGTTTGCGATTTGGGTTACCTCTTAAATTTTAGTTACTATTCATGGTAAACTCAATATCGAATTTCAAATTCGGTACATTCTTTTTTTTTTCACCCCTTGAAGATACTAGAAAAGTTTTGTTGTTCTAAAGAAATTAGAACACAATATATTTCAGACTAGTAAGCATAAAACTAAAATAGTATCATAATATAAATTATAAAATAACAATAGGAAGATAACTAGGAAGTTATATATTTATTAAATATGTATTGGTTAAATAGAAACCACAAAACAAAAGCCGAACATACTTTCAATTTGAAAAGCTCTAGTAATAATATATGGACCTTCTGTTTGTGCTATAAATAATGGAACAGGATTGTTATATGAATTTAGAGGTGAGAAGGGGAAGAAGACAAAAAAGTTGAGCCCAGCCTTTTTTTGCGGGCCCAACTTTTATTTAAGGATTCAGTGCAGGCCTTCTTAAAATTCAAACCCTTCAATAGGCGAACAAAATCGGTATCTCCTCGAGGTCCCTAAATTAAGAGTCTCTATTTAGTTTTATACACTATTTTACATTTAAGTTAACTGAATACGAAAAGAAAACTAAATATTGAGTTTAGCCTAAGGCCTCAATAAAACACATTAAATTCAGGACTGGTCGTATTAATTAGTATTATATTATTATATATCTTAGTAGTTGTGGATTAATCTTCAAATAATGGATTAGTACTCATCTATAATGGGAACGTGGAGTTATATCATTCATAATTAAATATTGGAACATGGTGATTTCACGCCAAAATTAGACATTTTCAACAATCTTTTGCTATGTGATTTGTTTTAATTTTCAAATGGGATGAGAGATATAATATTAGAATCATATTAAGGATATTTGTATTGTCAAAGATAAACAGTCATAATAAAATTATAAATGCATTATCGTTGTTGATGCCAAAAATTTCCATCAACGTCGTGGATTGTTTGTAATCTGTTTTATTGTAAGGTCTGCGAATATTATTGTACGAATTCTGATATTTTGTCTTACTCGCCGAGATCACTCCGAAGATGCCATATAAATTCCGATAACATATATAATATAAAGTGTAAAGTAAAGTGACACCGAGGTTTTTTATAGAGGTTCGTCCCAAACGGTAGTTGACTACTTCCTCTCTACTTTTCTTATTTAATCGAAGTGAATACAATATGAAGGAGAGATGGAGAAAAACTCATAAACGAGGTGACAGAAACAAGGTGAAAATATATCTCATACAATGAGTAATATGAAATATAAATCCTCTCGAGATGGTTGTTCTCCTCTCTCTCTGAATTTCTTCTTCTCTCCAGAATCCCTCTCGTTTTTTCATGTCTTTTTCATATATGTATGTCTTTACGTTACCATTATCGTTCTTTTTTTCAGCCATCACCATCAAGACGACATTGGTTTTTTAGCACTGAGAAGAGAATATAGACCTCAAAGACTCTATAAGCTCCAAGCTTTCAGCCACGCACCGCACTGAACATACTCAAGCACACCCACATTAGTGGGAACAAAAAACAATTATGTGAATCCCCTGGAGATTTTGTGAGAAATTAACAAACTGACACAATACTCGATCGACAATTTTAGCACTTCGGCGAGCCAATAGTTTTTTTCCCAAGGCGTAGCTCTTGCTTTGCCTATGGGGAAATAGAAGTACATGGTCGCCAATTATAACATCTCTTATCTGTAACCATGTCAAGTCCGACGAATGAACTTGTCGTCATTGGAGCCAAAGAAGAGGTTGTGGAGCTTATGAAGAGCCCTTATCCTCATCCTCTGATGATTCTCACCCTCGAGACAGAGGTTCACAATACTCGTGGCCTCGTCCCAAGCTACACATTCAGTTATTGATTTTTTTTTAAATAAATAAATAATTTTTGAAGCGTGTTAATTAAATACTGAAAAAACCTCAACTGAGTGACACGTGGCACGAAGTCACAGTGGAGGAAGGAAATTTTGAAGGAAGTGAAATGATGATACAAAACTAGAGAATTGAAACTTTTTCTAAGGAAAAAAAAAGAATTGGAACTTACAAGTCCATTTTTCTAAAGTATTGAGACTTTTGTCGGAGTTAACCCAATAGCAAAAAAGCCACATCTGAGTGACACATGGCATGGGTAACAATGAAGGACGAAAATTTTGACAGAAGTACTGATGGGGATCCAGAACCAAAGAATTGGAACTTTTTTCGGAAAAAAAAAATAAGAACCTACATGTCCATTTTTTAAAGTATTGAAACTTTTATCGAGATTAACCCTTTTATTTTAAAATAGTATTGCCTTATTATGCAAGATATCATGTTGCTCGGCGTCAGAAATAAGAATTATGATTAAAAACCAAGCTTGTTTGGCCTAGTGACAACACTACTACATACATCTCCAAGTGGTCACGGGTTCAAATCACATGGGACTCAAATGCATGCAACCTTTATATAATTGTAAACTTGGGCAATACTGTCAAATGTTCTTACACTGAATTTATTTAGTATTGCAAGAGTGCATTGTAACATTGACCAATAATGTCCCTCCATTGAAAAAATAAGAATATGATTTTCACGTGAAACAGCTAAGAAGATAATATCACATTATTTGGTATTTTATTCCAGGAATGTTGTTAACGTTAAAGCGTATTATATATATTCTATAATAAGACAATAAACCTCAATTTTATTGGTATAACATGACACACGGGCTGAAAATTTTGTACACAGTTCTCGGTTTTAATCTGATTTAATACAAAATAAAATCAGGATTTTTATTTTTCTAAATTGTAAACAGGGACGTCCCGGTTCCCGATATGAAAACCGGAACCAGAACTAGGACATAATCTGAAATTCCCGCTTTTCTTGTATTGGTTCCGGTTTTAAGTCGTTTTTGTTATAGTTTTGTTGTTTTTTCGTATTATGTCTTTTTTTATAATAATGTCATTTTATGTTTTTAAAGTCTGCTCCTTCATCGGCCACCATCGGCATCGCCATCTTCTCATCTTATCCCTCGCCATTTTCTTTCGATTAGGTTTTCTCGGCGATTACGGGAGGACTCTCTGTCCGCTTCTGCTGAAGAAGGGCTTCTGAGTGTAAGGAAACAACGTCATAATCAACCCAGTTCTGAACGTTTCTCCGGCGAACCTCTTCGCCATGGATTCGATTTTCTCGAACGGGAAGAGCAAAGACAAGAATAAAATATTTAAATAAGAAGCAAAGCTTATCTGTATGTGAGAGAATTTTGATTTTTTGTTTTGGTTGTTCTGAAACGTTTTTAGTATTAATTCTTCATGTAGAGACATAAACTGATTGAGATATTAGAAGCTAAACAACCTTAATCAAGGACTAAGATTCAAGCTTACTGCCGTTGCTGTTAATGGGCTTTTTCTTTTTTTTTTTTTTAGGTCGTTAATGGCCTTTTTTTTTTTTTTTGTTTGAGGTCGTTAATGACCTCTCTTTTCTTTTTTCTTTTTTTTTTTTTAATGGTAAGAGATACTATTGAGAGCCAAGGGAAAAGAGCTTGGAAAAAAAGTGTAATCACTATTTAACTAAATTTTTTAAGCTCGATTGTGCAAATTGAAAAAGTATGATCTTATTATTTTTCAATTTGAGGTTTTTAAATAGAACCATATTCTTTCACCCACCATCATTATCATCATAATTATACTAACCAACACATCCCATGACGCCTCTTGGATCCAAAGTGTCACACTATACTCATAATTGTTGCTCTATCTAGATTTAATTAATTAATTTTAGAGTCTCTCGAGCTTTTAGACTTTTATCAACTGAATTTAGAGTCTTACTGAATGAACAATCAATTACCAAAAATACAAAATTGGATTTTACATATTTAACCACTGAAAAATTTGTCGCTAATAATTAACTAATTAGTTGCTTAATGTTACATTAATCGGCAACTAATTTTGGATATATAGCGATTGAAAATTCAGTGGCCGAAAATCTAAAAATCATTTTTACAAACAGATAATCAGTAGAAAAAACTCTTGCTAGAATATATTATTGGCAACTGAAGTTATAGAAATAAATACTGAAAATTCAATGGCCAAACATCTTAAAATCATTTTAAAAACTGATAAATCAGTAGATAAAACTCTTGTCGGAATATAAACAAAATACTGATTTTAAATTTTCAACCATTGAAAATTTGTTGCTAATAAATTATTAATCAGTCGCTAAAAGTTACTGTTACAACAATTGATTTTAGATCTATACCTAGTGAAAGTTAAGTGGCCAAAACTCCCCAAGTTATTTTTAAAAACTGATTTATCAGTAGAAAAAAAACTATTGTGGAAATTTGGTTTTAATTTTTCAACCACTGAAAAATTTGTTGCTAATAATTGATTGATCAGTTGATAAAAATAACTGTTGTCAGCAATTGATATTTGATATATACCTACTGAAAATTCAGCGGCCAAACATCTAAAAATTGTTTTTAGAAACTGAAAAATCAATAGCGGAGTTTAAAATTTTCCGACGAAGATGATAATCATCAACTGATTTTAATTTTTTAGAAACTAAAAAATCTGTTTCTAAAACTCGAAAATTTTAGCGCCAATTATCAGTTGTTTAAAGTTAGAAAATCAGTTGCCAAAATTACATATACTAAAGAGTTCTACTAAACTTATTAGCAATTGATTTATATTCAAAATCAGTGGCTATAACAAATTTATAGAAACTAATTATTCAGTGGGTAAAAATTTAGTTTCTAAAGTTCAAGTTTCTCCTAGTAGATATATCTGTGACTGTGAAATAATGCGATATTATCGGCAAGCGATATATCTTTTTCTTCGGATTTATCCATCAGCATGCCCGTCAGCAAGCGATATATCCGTAAAATGGAGAGTGCGAAACGATATCGATATTTAAAACCATGTTTTATACCATTCACAAATGATTCATTAATTTTTCTTTTACATTCTCAGTTTTGGATAAGATAAATCACCCTAAACGACCGATAGGTCCTAAAAGGACAATAGTATTTATAAATTGAATTCTGAATTTCTGATCATTTAATTTAGAGGCACAATCCGGAAACATCTCTATCTCTCTCTAACACACATTTCTCATCCACATGGTCAGTAGTAGAACTGAGAATTTTGTACTCAGTTTTGAGTTTCGGTATCGATTACTAACCGTTTGTAGAAAGAAATATTTTTTTAAGGAAATTTAGCTCTAAAACCGGGAATCAAAATCGGGAAGACATTTTTAATTCTCGATTCTTATTTAAATATAGATATGTATCTTTAAATTTTTTATATTATGATAATATTGTTTATGACATAATATTTTGGATTTTTTTTTTTCATTTGCCTTGAATTTCGTCCCAGTTCCGCTATTTTCCTAAATTGATCTTGGATTTTGTCCAGAATTTTGTCCCGGTTCCTGATTTGAAAAAGAAAAAAATGGGATTTGTTCATAATTAAAACATGACACGGGACAAAAAAAATTGCCTCAGTTTTTTAAAACAGGAACAAAAAAATGTTAAATTCTTCGGTTTCACCCCTAGTTAATAATAAATAAATAAATAAATAATCATGTATAAAATAACAGATTTAATCAACCACAATTGATAAATAGGATAAAAAATCATAACAAACAATGTGCATATTGAAACATAAACTTGATTAAAGTTTCATTGATTTCCGGCACCAAAATTCAGAAACATCTCTCTCTCTCTCTCCCATATGTAAACACTACATCTCTCGTGATCGTCAAGCAATAAAACTTTTCTTCATTAACAAACAAATAAATTCACTAATTTAACTTTAATCAACTGTACACCCCGAACCGGACCGAATCCGGTTCCAATCTACCTAACACAAGAAGAAGACGACGATCTCGCTCTCTCTCTCGTGTTCAGGGGAGGAAGCCGACGAAGGGCACGGAGTTAGCGGCGGAGGCGGCCAGGTGACGCGACGGTGCCGAGTTCTGCTGCTGGATGACGACCCCCACGGCCTCCGCCACGACCATCACGAACTCGATCGCCGCTCTGACCATCGTCACGCACATTTCCATTCTCTGAACCACCATTTTCGCTCGCTGAGGATGTGTGTTTGCTTTGTTTGTATAAGATATATATGTGTGTGTGTGTGTGTGTGTGTGTGAGTTATATATATGTATATATATATATATATATATGGGAGTTGTTTAAGTGCGCTTTTTGAAGGATTGTCGAGAGAGAGATAGGATCGAGGTCTCCGCGTCGCAGGGCTTATCTGAAAGAGCAGAGAGGGGTTTGTATGTATTTATATCATGGCTCGAACGAGCGGTGCTCTGCGATTGGAACGACGAGCCCCCTGACGTGGCACCTCAATTATTTCTTGCGTTAGTTTCTACTTAGTCCCTTCACTTGTTGGATATTGCAGTTTAGGTCCTCAACTTTGAAGAAGAGTCTAATGTTTCTTTTGAAAAATATTATGATCCATGAATTTAAGGTTCTTGTGAGTTATGAGGGTGAAACCGAGAACCGGGATAGTAGCGTGATTTCCCATAGAAATTCAATAATAATAATAAAAAGAGTGAGTCGAGTATGAAAGGGACGAATATAATGAAGAAAAATATATACTAAAATAAACTTCTATTAATTAATATTGGGACGGAAATTGAAAATTTTAGGCTCTGTCCCGAATCTGATTCCTTATTTAAGACTAGAATTGGATCCGGACCGGGACTAAATTCAAAATCGATTACAAATTTGTAGCCCTCGTTTCTAAACGTAAGCCTGTAATTTATTGGTAGATTAACTCATAACACATTGACTAAACTATAAAATGTGTTATTGATTGATTTTTATCCGCTATCGGTTGCAAACCCTTGCAAGTTTTCAAAACAAGTACTATTTCTTTTTTCTTAATCTACACGTAAGTTGATCATAGAGTTTCAAAGTGATGAATGTGTAACACTTATTGGTTTGATACTCTTATGATAATTTTGAGAATAAATCCTACTCTTGAACTAATATTCTCAAACAATTTTAAACACAAAAACAATATTGCACTCTAAACCTCATGCTTAGCTTGAGTTTTTGGAAATCTTACAAAATTTAGTAATCAAAATTTTAACCTTTTTTTATACATCATCAACGTGGATGTTACATGTTCGTCTTCGAAGGGTCCATGTTTTGCATAAAAGTATTAACAGGTGTGGCACACTAGCAATAAATGTTAAATATAAGGTTCGAAATGAATTAAAGAATAACTGAGGGTCTTCTTGCAAATTTAGCTTTTAATATCCTTCGTCGTAAGGGTTGTACGTTGTTCTTTCGTTAAAAACGGCCATTGGAAACCTCGAAAGGCCATTTCTCTCTCGAACTCACTGTTGCTTTACATGTCTTTGTCTCCTCTCAATTTATGGCTTAAATAAAACTTATTTACACACCATTATTGACTTCTGACCAATCATAATAAAACAACGTGTTTTTTTATATAGATTTTAATTTGTGGTATATAAATTAAATACATGCAAGGAAATTGCTTTTTATTTTTTTATACTTTCAAATTTTGTGTCTGAAAATAAGCAATCATAAACGTATTCGTTATTCGACGAACGAACAAATCAAATGATATCTTATTATTATCATTAATATTATTGTAGAGAATCGAATACGTTTATTGAGAATATATTTAATATGATAAAATAAAGGATCGAAGTTTCAACCTATATGCATTTCTAGTTTTATTAAAACACTATTTGTAGCGTTAAACAAATAAGCTCGAACATATAGTTGAAGTAATATATGTAATGTGAAAATGAAGTCGAAGTAAAATGACAAGATTATGTTACTTGTCACTCTCGCATCTTCTCTCTCACCACAACATTAGAGTAGGAGTGTGGGCGTAGAGACCCCATTTAAACGACTGCTATTGTCCATTTAACCTTTTGAATTCATTTTATAATTTCCGCGTATGTTCTAAAAACTATATTTTTCTTTAAGGTTGGATTTCAATTATGTCTTGTGTATTTTGGTCTACATGTGTGTCTTACTTTGAGTGTTGTTGGGTTAGCTCGAAAACATTTTTAAATGCTCGAGAATTGAAAGACTTATAAGAAAGTTATTAATGCGCGATCCAAGTCTCGATGCCTAATGTCTCCAATCTACAACCCATTTATAAGATGGACTACTAGCGCATGTTGCTCATTTTGTGCGGATAGCAGATCCTTATGGTCATTTTGTCGCAGGCAAGGGAGGCACGAGTCTAGACACAGCATATGAGTGGAATTAGTTCTAACTAATTTTTATTTTTATTTTATTTATCAATTATATTATATTAAAAATTTATATATTTCAAATTCGAAAACCAAGTACAAGAAAAATCAATGTCCAATTCAAAAACTAAGTACAAGAAAATACCACTGTCCAATTCCCTTATAAGGGTGGCCGTTTTGCCCAACCTTATTCAAAACCTATGAAGAGCAACCAGTGCCCAAGGTCAAAGCCACGGGTTTTTTGTGCCCGACGAAATATTAACAAATTCACCCGTAGGTTGCCTGCCTTGACTCATGTACGACATGTTATGTAATTCTAATTGTAAACAACTATAATTTAAAACTAAAAAAAAAAAAACCTTTGTTACCTAACGAATTCGATGACCAACGTGATTAAGTAACTTAAACAAAGGTCATGTATTAAACTATCAATTTCTTATAACGAAGAAGAAAGGGTCAAAACTCAAAAACTATTGATAAGATAAGACTCTTGAAAATATCTTAGCAGCATGTATTTATTTTTTCCTTTTTATTTCGGTACGTCTAAAGCGTGTCTTGAATTTTAAAATATAATTAAGATTTATGAGATCTTGAGACAAACAATAGTCTCTATTATAGTCTACATTTTTCGTACCTTGCACGATTAATGTTATCAATTTATCATATAAATATTGTAATTTAGTTATTTTATTACTTTGACCGTGCAAAACTAATTTTCTAGCCTATGAAATGAAATCCGCTAACATATTTGATGGTATTGTATTGTCAATTGTTTGTGCTAGTAGATATCGTACACGTGTCAAGTGCTTGCCCATGCCTATCCACAACGTTTACAAGATAGGCTTCGACATTATGAAAATTATTGTGATTTGTGACATTAATATTGTTTACTACTCCACATGGAATTCAATACACTTTAGAGGGTATATTTACAAAGAAAATGGGACATGGGGTCTATTTGAGCATACAAGAACTCAAGAGATAGCATGTAAATGCATAAATTAATGACCAATAATGTAGAGATTATTATTATTAAAAAAAATAGCAATTTGAGCTTTATTTTACTCATGGTGTATACTTATTTTAAGAGTTACAATATCTTTTTAACTATAAATTTTGTATCGATATCGACCAGTACTCCGTCTAAAAGTGTTATATAAAAAAAGTTAAAAATAAATACATGTAATAAGTATTTGATAATATTCAATTATTCTAATATTAATAATTTATAATTTTGTGTATAGTTAAGAAAAAAATATTTTATCATTTTTCATTATAAAATTAATTTTATAATAATATTAAATTATTTTAATATTAATAATTTATAATTTTGTATATAATTAAGAAAAAGGTATTTTATCATTTTTCATAATAAAATTAATTTTTTGTTAATTAAAATCAAAATTTTAAATATTAAATATTTTAATAATTTCATAATAAGTGTGTGAAATCTATATATAGTTGTAATCGAAGAACGAATAGTGTTATTAATCACTCTGTTTTTAATTATTTTCCTGTTTTCATAGCTGGATTTATTATGATTTAACAAGCAACTTAGGATATTTTTGTTACAATGATTGCAAGTACACAGCTTAAAATGAAAAAAAATAATAATAATAAGCAAGGTCTAAAAATATATTTGTAGGGAAAAAGTATATTTTCGTTGGCACTTGGCAGTGTGAAGAAGAATATAATCTTATTTTATGTGCTTTCTTTGCCGACACTATTTTTTGCTTCGGCAAGTAAAATACCATATCAATATTGCATGCAAAAGAGTTCATTATTTTATTTCATTTTGTAAGAAGATAAGATATAGTCGTTGATGTGTTATCTAACAACGAAAAAAAATAGTTTTATTTTGTGTATAATAATAAGGGATATTAGCCATACTATTACCTATTTTTTTGTAAAATAGATAAAAATTAGAGAAATATATTCTTAAGAAATAAAGAATTAAATATTCAATCATTACAAATTTAAGGCATATTTGTAAGTGCTCTTAAAGGATGAAATATTTTATTTTTCAAATTTATATAGTATATTTCTTCTTCTTCTTCTTTTGAAAAAAATATTATTACTGTTAATGTCCCCGGGATATCGATTGAGTGATTGGACGGATCCATATCAATTTAATCGTTAGAAAAAAAAAATGGAAATAAACTTCTTTTTAATTTGAATATATTGGATACTTAATCCTTAAAAATAATTTGGGAATATATTGTTGATTTTAATGTGGTTCTACTAGTTGTACAAGCATGCCCGACTCAATAATTTCATATGAAGCTGGACAAATCAAAGTTTCAAAACTCACAAAAAAAAAAAGTTCAAAACTCACAAAAAAAATTTAAAGTAATCCGCTTAGAGAGATACCTTTTTTTTTATTTACCCTATATATTGAAAAATCGAGATCACTGGACAAAACGTAATTAAATCAGTTGATTGCCACATTATAGATTTATTTTGATAGTCCACCTTATTTTCCCTATACTAATTTGGTGTGAAAATCAATGAACAGTATACTGATTCTAAGACGATATGAAACTTCAAAACGACAATTTATGTGTATACGACAATTTTTCACGAAATGACAAACCGAAATAATAAAAGTAAAATCAAACCTAGAACTATACAATACAATACACTTATATACATACGAGCTATTTCTTTTACATTTTTTTTTAATAAAGGTAAAAGGGTTAACAACGGGAAAGTACTCAAAATTTTACATAATAGCGACTAAAGTTCTTAATCGTTCTTTGTGCTGAGAAAGTTCGATACTTTTTTATTTGTAAGTTATATTGCATTTTAGTAAGGAAATCAAAAGAATGTAAAAAATGCACGAGACGATAAAAAACATCAGGTAATTATGCTGAGTCTAATGTTTTTTGTCAACAATATGAATGTGTAAAAATGATGATGTTCGAAACTTTCACTGCAAAAAAAGATAAGATACTTTCACCGCTATTGTATGATGATATATAAGAACTTTGGCATGGTAAAAAAAAAGGTACTTTGTTACATATAAAATTGAGAACTTCCAATGCGGGAATTTTTCTTTTTATATATTTTCACTATAATTATTATACAACATATTAGATACTTTCGCCACTATTATCCCAACATAAAACAATAATGTGTAAACCAAGCGGTGAAAAAAAGAAACAAAACGACATTAACCTTGAAAAGCTAGAAATAGAAACGACATTGTTTCTTGTAAGAACGAAACAACGACATGAAAGTAACAAAATCTACATATATATAAAAGGAGAGTTTTGAGTAGATGATGTGGCAAATTAGAAAAGCAAGAAGATGAGAATCTTATTTTCTCAATTTTTCTTTTTATTTTTGTGAGTATTTAGGCATGAAGTTTGGCATATAGAGAAAGACTTTAGCGATTACTATAATATTATTAATATTTATGGATCATTTATTGAGAATTATCGTGGATGGTCAACATATCTTATTTATTATAATATTTTATTTATTGAGAAATAATATTGGCATACAAAGAGACTAACAGTTATGGTGATACACAAAAGAATATCATTCATGAATATTATTCTAGAATGGTTAATGTATCGTTTTAATTACAACATTTTATTAGAATAAAAAAAGTCATCATAATCACTTTAGAAATTTATCGTTACGAGATACACGGAGTATATATAGGGATATGGAATATGGATGCAAAATGCAATGCAAGGGATCTGATTATGGTAGTATTAATTTTATCATTTTAATTGCTTTTATCTTTTTTTTCTTTTGCAGTGATCATAACGATTTCTTCTTCTTCTTTTCCATGCAAGCTTTCCTATCTACTGGTGATGATTTGATATTATCTTTTTCAACGTAAGTATAACATTTTCTTATATATAAAGATGACCAAGTATGTATATATATATATATATACATTTACAAGTATTATTTCATTTTCTTTTTTTTTTCTTTGTTAATTTTTTTTTTTTTTTTTACAATGGCTATATTGGATTATTTTTTCAATGTAATTTTTTTTAAGATGGCCATTGTTTGCTTTTTTTTTTTTTGCAGTGATCATCAACGATTTATTTTTCACGATGGAAGCATCCCTGTGGCAATTTGATACGATCTTTTCTATGTAAGTCAAAGAGTTTTTTTATACGCAAAGATAACCAATTATGTATGTTAACAATATTATTTCATTTTCTTATTCTTATTTTCGTTTATAAGTTTTATATTTTTATTTTTATAATGGTCATTGGTAATTCTATTTCAATGTTTTTTTTTAATGAGTGAGGCATCGTTCACTGCAACTCTGCAAGTCAACAAATTTCTTTATAATGGTTATTAGTAATTTTTTAGTGGTTATTGGTAATTTACTTTTTGGGTGTTAACTTTCTTTTTTATAATTAGTGAAGCTTATATTTAGCTTATATATATGTATATAAGTTTATTTAGATTCACACACTTTCAATTGATTGATTTTGACCATGAATCTAAACAAGTTGCTAAGTCTCCACTGGAGATGTAGTACGAATTTTATTTGCACCGTGAAAATCTTATTTGATGAACTTTGTGCCAACAAAATGTACGTTAAAGATTATCGTTATTTATACATTACACAGGAAAACTGAATCTGTTGATGCCGAAAAATGGATCAAACACTATAGCGGCCCAAAGCTGGATATTGGGTCGGGCCCATCGCCGTTTGTTGACTTTCCTGGGCTAGATGCTTGACTCACTGTTCCTGAAGGGTAAGGCAGATCGGACCCTCCGTAGGGCAGGTCGACGATCGTAGCTGGAGCAGTCGATGACTGGGAGAGCCGGGGGTGATGATGATGTGATGCCGCGCCTCGTTGAGTGTGGTGAGGCTGCCTACGTACCCGCTTGCAGCTAAGTGGGATCAGGTCATCTCGTAGTTTAAAGCAGGCGTTGATAGAGCCGTTCCTAGCTGGCCTGGACGAGCCTAGAGTTAATAATCGTGGAGACGTGGATTCTTTTGGCGCCTTCTCTATAGGAGTCGGCGATTCCTCTGGCGCTTCTGCTCTAGCTGGTGGGAGTAGGACGGCGCTCGGACCTTCCTCTGGGGAGTTGGCGATTCCTCCGGTAGGACGGGGATTCCTCCAGCGCTTCCGCTCTAGCTACTCCGGTAGGCCGGGGATTCCTCCAGCGCTTCCGCTCTAGCTAGCTCCTCTGGCAGATCGGACCCTCCACTAACCGTCGGACCAGAACCGGGTCCTCCGACCCGTTACCGCAAAGTCCTAGGACTCGGGATATAGGTCGGCGACCACTGAGAACCGGAACCTCCGTAGGGCAGGTCGTCGAGTATTCCTACCAGAATATATATATAGAAGAGAGAAAACGGTGTTTATCGCTATATAGAGCGTTTGAATCGGAGTTACCGTTTGAATGAAATCAAGCTTCTATTTATAGGAGGGGCCGGGGACCTGAGAGCAGTAAAATATTGTCACTTTAGTCCTCCGCACCGCGGCGGCGCGGGGTTCGCGCCGCCGCGGCGCGGGGTTTGCGCCGCCGCGCCGCGGAATAACCCTACTAGGTGTGAAAACACGTCCTGATGTCTCGTCACAGAGCGGGGGCGGCGCGCTTCACCGATTAGTTATTATTTTAATAATAAAAATTGTGTCCGCGTTTTTTGGGCTTCTCGGTTTTTGAGATACGGGCTTTTTTGGGCTTTTTGGGCCGTAATTGATTTGGAGAAAAATCACCCATAACATTAACCCCCCAGTTTCACGGGAATTTGAAATTTCCGAGAAACTTTTATCTACTCGCGGATGGCTTTTGCTCGCCATGTTTTATTTCTTACTTCCTTTCACGATTGCGATGACGCAAAAATTTCGACACTTAGTCTCGGAAGCTTTGCTTGCAAAGTTTTGCGATATTCGCGGAGATTTTTATTTTTATGGAGATATAAGATAAGAACGTAGACAAAAGACGATTCATTGAGCTTTTATTTCGTCTGAAACCGTTTACAACATGTGTGGACGATTCATTGAGCTTTTATTTCGTCTGAAACCGTTTACAACATGTGTGGCAGAGACCAAGTCATGCCTTTACACTTCTTGGAAAAGGTAACGAAAACGATGAAATGATTGTGGGCCTTTAGCTGGTGGCTTCGCAATTCCGGTGGATGGTATTGACGAGTATTTTTACTTGTCCGGACTTCGTTTCTTGGGAGTAGCAAGCCCTCGATTCTTTCTGACTTCCTTTCATCACTCCGATTCCGTCTTTGGTTGGGAACTTGACCATCAGGTGGAATGTAGATGTGATAGCTTGGAGTTTGTTGAGGGTCGGTCTACCAAGGATGATGTTGTATGCTGACGGTTGATCGACGACCAGGTAATTGATCATCCTTGTGATTTGAGCTCCGTCTTCTGACCCAAATGTCGTTAGTAGCTCGATGGTGCCTTCGGTGAGGACTGGCTTCCCGTTGAAGCCGTAAAGCGGGGACTTGATTGGCGTAGGGGAGATATTCCCTAAATCCATACGGTCTAAAGTTGCTCGGAAGATGATGTCCGTCGAGCTCCCGTTGTCGATTAGCACTCGCCTTACTTTGTTGTTGGCAATTTGCGTCTCGACTACAATTGCGTCGTTGTGCGGGTGTAGTACTAGTCGAGCTTCTTCTTGCGTGAAAATTATTGTCTCGTTTGGGGACATCGCTGGCGGTTTTGATAGGCTGGTTAGGTTGACTTCGTGTACTTCTTTGTTACCTTCTAAGGCTCCGGCGTATTTCTTTCGCTCGTTGCCAGAGTCCCCTGTCTCGGGCCCGCCAAGGATGGTTGAAATGATGTTGTATTGGGTGGTCTTGGCATTTTCTCGATCTCGGTTATGGTGGGACCCCCCTGGATCGTTGTCTTGGGGCCGCTCGATTGCTTGCGGCTGCTTACTGGAGGATGGCTCTTTCCTCATCGTCATCTTCTTGACGAATTCCTTGAGTTGTCCGTCCTGGATTAGTTCCTCGATCTGTTTCTTCAGATTCCAGCACTGGGCCGTCGTGTGCCCGTGATCTTGGTGGAACTCGCAGTATCGACTTTTGTCTCTGTTGGAGTTCGTCATCGGTTTGGAGGGGACAAATTTGTCTCCGTGGAGGCTGAGGATCATAGCTGGTGATGCTGTCAGGGGGGTGAAGTTTGTATCCCTCCAGAACTTGTCCACTCGCTTTGGTTGTTGCTCCTGGATGCCTGAGCTTTGTTGTTGTCGTTGCTTCTTTCTCTGTGGCTCCTCGTCGCTGATCTTGCTATTGTCACGGCGCCGGCTTCCTTGGTTAATCTTGCTTCGGTTGTTGAAGTATTCTTCGACTGAGATGTGTTGTGCCGCTCTCGCCATCAACTCTGCCATAGAGATCGGCCTTTTCGCGACGAGCGATCGAGCAAAGTCACCCTCCGGGAGGCCGTCGATCACAGCGATGATGGCGTCGTTGTCGGTGTAGTCGGCGACCTTGTTGGCCTCTTCGATGAACCTATTCAGGTAGTCTTGAAGGGATTCATCTTCGTGCTGCTTGAGGGACCATAGGTAAGACTTTTCTTTTCGCTGTATCACTGAACTTGCAAAACGAGAGATGAAACGCTCTTTCAACTCTTCAAAAGATCCGATGGAGCCCTTCGGGAGTCGTTGGTACCATTCAAAAGCGGGACCGGCGAGGGTGAGACAAAACGCTTGGCACATCGTGGAAGCAGAACATTTTTTTACTCGCATCGACCACTGGTATTGGACAAGGTGGTATGTGGGGTCGGTGGTACCGTCGTAGACGAGATTCGGTGGGAAGCGGAGGTCTCCGACAATATCGTCCGCGAGTATGCGATCGGCGAGAGGGGAGACGGTTCCTTCAACTACGCTTCGAATGGCTGGGCTCGCATCTTTGGCCGCAATGAGCTCTTGAACTTTTCTCTCTAGTGCCTGAACGATATCTCTTAATCCGGAGTCGCTTGCCGGGGCTGTCCCTCGGGATGGTATCGTTACGACAATCTCGTTCCCCGTCGCTAGGCGTGCCGGGATGCTTTGCGGGTGACGAGGTCTCTCAGACATCCTTGTTTCATCGTCGTCTTCGTACTCTTGCGAGCTCTGGTTATGAGAAGTTCCTCGTCGACGGTTGATGTGATGTCGCAGATCTTCGTCTTGACCGTGGAAGTTGATGCGGGCTCTGAGGTCATCCTCGTTTTCCGCTCGTATTCTGATGTTCGTACGTTGTGGCGGGTTAAATCTTTGTGCTTCTCCGCTATCTGCCACGTCTTCTTCCCTCCCAAGTCGGTCGAATGCCGATCTTCGCGTCGCTTGTGATTGCGCCGGTCTCTGGATGTCTTCGGGGTCTAGCTGTTGCCGAGTCTCGGGACGAAGTCTCTGTGTCGGTTCTAGCGCTTCCTCCGTTGGGCTTCCTTCTTCACCGATGACTTCTTGAATGGCAGTGTCGTGTCCTAGGCGTTTGGAGACTAGCCCGGTCAGCCAGAAGATGCTGTCTTCTATCCGTGTTATTCGCTCATTGGTTTCGTTGCTTATTGGATCTTGGCGGACGCTTGTCTCTGGTTGATTTTGAGCTCGATTCTGGCGTGCGTGGACCTGAGCTCGTGTGTTCTGGGCAATGCTTGCCGCTGGATGGGATGACGTACGCTCTGTTGACTTGGTAGACATCCCGGAAGGTGGAAAAAAGAGGTTGAAAAACCGGTTGTTGGGGGGTACTCAGAGGTTTGATCTCGATGTTGCACCCCTCCTTCTAGCGCCAAAATGTTGATGCCGAAAAATGGATCAAACACTGTAGCGGCCCAAAGCAGGATATTGGGCCGGGCCCATCGCCGTTTGTTGACTTTCCTGGGCTAGATGCTTGACTCACTGTTCCTGAAGGGTAAGGCAGATCGGACCCTCCGTAAGGCAGATCGACGATCGTAGTTGGAGCAGTCGATGACTGGGAGAGCCGGGGGTGATGATGATGTGATGCCGCGCCTCGTTGAGTGTGGTGAGGCTGCCTACGTACCCACTTGCAGCTAAGTGGGATCAGGTCATCTCGTAGTTCAAAGCAGACGTTGATAGAGCCGTTCCTAGCTGGCCTGGACGAGCCTGGAGTTAATAATCGTGGAGACGTGGATTCCTTTGGCGCCTTCTCTATAGGAGTCGGCGATTCCTCCGGCGCTTCTGCTCTAGCTGGTGGGAGTAGGACGGCGCTCGGACCTTCCTCTGGGGAGTTGGCGATTCCTCCGGTAGGACGGGGATTCCTCCAGCGCTTCCGCTCTAGCTACTCCGGTAGGCCGGGGATTCCTCCAGCGCTTCCGCTCTAGCTAGCTCCTCTGGCAGATCGGACCCTCCACTAACCGTCGGACCAGAACCGGGTCCTTCGACCCGTTACCGCAAAGTCCTAGGACTCGGGATATAGGTCGGCGACCACTGAGAACCGGAACCTCCGTAGGGCAGGTCGTCGAGTATTCCTACCAGAATATATATATAGAAGAGAGAAAACGGTGTTTATCGCTATATAGAGCGTTTGAATCAGAGTTACCGTTTGAATGAAATCAAGCTTCTATTTATAGGAGGGGCCGGGGACCTGAGAGCAGTAAAATATTGTCACTTTAGTCCTCCACACCGCGGCGGCGCGGGGTTCGCGCCGCCGCGCCGCGGAATAACCCTACTAGGTGTGAAAACACGTCCTGATGTCTCGTCACAGAGCGGGGGCGGCGCGCTTCACCGCTTAGTTATTATTTTAATAATAAAAATTGTGTCTGCGTTTTTTGGGCTTCTCGGTTTTTGAGATACGGGCTTTTTTTGGGCTTTTTGGGCCGGAATTGATTTGGAGAAAAATCACCCATAACAGAATCATTATGACTTTGATAGTGTATACTTTCGTTATAACACAAAGTCAAATTAATAAATTCGTTCCTTATGTTCTAAACCCTAAACCTTAAATAAATATACAGGTCAATTTACAGACCTCATTTCCAAAAATAATATGTATAAAAATACTGTCTATAATATTAGAGTATTTGATTATATATGCATTCTCTAATCCAAGTAAGGTTTTGAAGTTTAGGGTTTTGGAGTTGTTTTCTTATGCTAATCTTTACATTTGTAAAAGTATATTATCATATTAAACTCACAATAAAAAAAAAACATATATTTTAATTCTTGGTTTTGGAGTTGTTTTCTTATGTTAATCTATATATTTGTGAAAGTATATATATTATCATAATCAACACACGATAAAAAAAAAAAAATTATTACAATGATAAAAGAAGAAGAAAACAAAATACTTAACATGTATAATACTTATAAGGGATAATAGCGGCAAAAGTGGCCAAAGTTAGGCCAAGTGTGCAAATAAGTGGCCAAACCGATTTAATATCGGCATAAGTAGCCAAAGTTTACCAAACCGTGGACAATACAAATTCCATCCATTTCATGTCAACGCCGTTTGCCACGTCATTTCCACAAGTGTTGAGCTTTGGCCACTTATTTGCACACTCGGCCTAACTTTAGCCACTTTTGCCGCTATTATCCCTTATTTTTTTACGTTCCAAAGTATTTTTTAGGGTTTATCTAGATTTTTTTTGTTATTTATTTTTTCTTAAGATTTGACTAAAACTTGATTTTCGAAAGAACTGATTCCGTTTTTTAAATTTAGAACGCTGAATATCATTCTCAATTTTGAAAACATTAAAATGTGTTATCGGTTTCACATGTAATTTACGATCATAGGATTTGACATAAAACCTCTATATATTTAATTGTTAGGGACCATTAGATTTTTTAAAGGAATTGGTACGAAATACCCATTTAGCCACACGTTTTTTTTCTTCAAATTACTCATTGTGTGTTTTAAAATGTATTAAAATATTTATGTTTTAAAAAGTTTGTACAAAATAAAAATTTCGTTAATAATGTTGGCCTAACATTTTTAGTTAGAGCCGAGACTAAAATCAAGACTTTGTTACATTATTTTATTAAGATTATTAATTTTATGAAATTTTATTATACCATGCTTTTATGGACTTAGTCATTTGAAATCACCACACATAACTTACGGGGAAAAAAAAAACCATTTTTGTTAACTTTGCGCAAAATGTAGGGGTTACTGGTGATTAGTTTAGCCTCTCCATGCTTGGAAGACTTACGCTCTGTTTGGTTCACCAGGGTACGGGATAGACAGTACTAAGAGATTTTTGAGGTTCTCGGCCCTGTACAAATTACCTGATCATGATTTAGGGGGTGAAATAGAAAAAATAAAAATAAAACCATCTTAAAACCCATATCAAATCATTGATGCTACTGTTAGATTTTTATTTTTATTTTTTTAAACTATGGTATCTGGGTGTGCCAAACTATTAACCACGAAGCGTTAGCATTATAGACCGAAAGACTACTTCGTCCAGTAAAATTTCATTTAAATTAATAATCTCAATAAAATAATATTACTAAGTCTCGATTTAGTCCCTGCTCTAACTAACAATGTTAGGCCAACATTATTAACGAAATTCTCATTTTTTACAAAGTTTTTAAAACACTACCCATTTTGGTACATTTTAATACACATAATGAGTAATTTAAAAAAAAAAAATTGTGGCTAAATGGGTATTTCCTTAAACAAAATTTCGGGTCTCTAACAATTAAATATATCTTAATAAAATAATATTACAAAGTCTCGATTTTAGTCTCGGCTCTAACTAACAATGTTAGGCCAACATTATTAACGAAATATTTATTTTGTACAAACTTATTAAAACATACATATTTTAATACATTTTAATACACACAATGAGTAATTAAAAAAAAAATAAACTTGTGGCTAAATGGGTATTTCGTACCAATTCCTTTAAAAAAATCTTATGGTCCCTAACAATTAAGTATATAGAGGTTTTATGTCAAATCCTATGATCGTAAATTATATGTGAAACCGATAACACATTTTAATGTTTTCAAAATTGAGAGTGATATTCAGCGTTCTAAATTTAAAAAACGGAATCAGTTCTTTCAGAAATCAAGTTTTAGTCAAATCTTAAGAAAAAGAAAAAATAAATAACAAAAAAAATCTAGATAAACCCTAAAAAATACTTTGGAGCGTAAAAAATAAGGGATAATAGCGGCAAAAGTGGCTAAAGTTAGGCCGAGTGTGCAAATAAGTGGCCAAAGCTCAACACTTGTGGAAATGACGTGGCAAACGACGTTGACATGAAATGGATGGAATTTGTACTGTCCACGGTTTGGTAAAATTTGGCTACTTATGCCGATATTAAATCGGTTTGGCCACTTATTTGCACACTTGACCTAACTTTGGCCACTTTTGCCGCTATTATCCCTACTTATAATGACATTTCTGGGAGCGGTCATCCCCTACCAAAAGATGTTAGAATATTTAAAATTAATGTGGTTTTCACTTTGTTAGTTCTAAAAACAATATCATCTTAAATTTATTTTATATCTTTTTCTAAATTTTTTCATCATTTTTTATTTCTCTTGACAAAATAATTTTCATTTGTTATTCTTAATATTGTTATTTTTATTTTATATTATTCTTCACTTATATGTACTGCTTTAGTATTTATATACACTTTAAGAATTTACTTTCTTTAATTTGGCTGGACTCTTCTATATATTATTATGTTATTTTGTAAATAGAATCTTGGTTATGCATTTTTTTTAAGAATTACATTATATCTAATCATAAAAAATAAATAATTGGCGATAACATTACATGAATTAATCGATGATTGTTGAAATCGTTTTGGATATAATTTTTTCGATTATTACAAGTTACAACACACAATTGACATGATTAATTTACTTGAAATTTTGCTTCATTTAAACGAGATATTTTCTCGCCACCGCGCAAAGCGCGGTGATGTCGACTAGTATATAGTTAAAACCAAGGTATAAATTTCCCGAATATCCATCGGCATGCCGACTGAAATTATTTTTTTCGAGGAAATACGAAACGAAAGCCTGCGGTTATCCCTATCATTTTACCATTTTTCGCAAAATTCCTGCGGCATGCCCATTTTCCTGCCCAATATCGTTTTTGTGAAGGAAAACGTGGATAAGTGGTGCGAATTTCCCTAAAAAACTAAAATTTCATGGCAAAAATACCAATTACACTTCGGCAAAAATAATTATGTTTGCCCACCCCACCCCACCACGGCCGGTCGGACGACGATGGTGCGCGCGTAGTGGTGCATTTGTGTGAGTCCTCTCTCATCCACAAAACTCTATGACTCAAAGGGCCCAAGCCTTTATCCCAATTCTATGGTATATAAACCATTTTAAACTCTTGTAATTTAGCAACGTGGGACTCTTTGGTATTCAACTAATCTTATACACTTCACTTCACCTACATATTCACTTCATCAAATAAATTGACTTCATATTACACTTCAAGTCTTCAACTTATAAAGTGACTTAAATATTATACATTTCACCTACATAATAAAATTAGAAATGTATTTTGTTGTATACAATTATGTCTTGTATTTATTAAATATGTAGTTTTAAACCTATATAAATATCTTATTGAAATACTCAAAAATATTTTCCAGAATATCCGTCGAAAACCCCATCGGCATGCGGTATACCCATGGAAAATGTGCGGTATTTTTGGCATGCGGCATGCCCTTTTTTTCCGATTTTCCCATCAGCAAACGATATATCCGTAAAATGGAGATTGCGAAACGAAATCGGCAAGCGGCATTTTAAACCTTTGTTAAAACAACAAAAGCTTCACAAACATAACTTTATATGAAATTATGAAGGGTTAATGACGGCGAAAATACTCAAAGGTTTGGTCAAAGAATCTCTTGTGTACCCAAAGTTTAAAAGTAGTGGAAAAAATACCCAAAGTCGCATTTTTAACCACTCCATTCTCGTAACGCCGTTAACTTACTCGTTAACTCTGGTCACATGGACAAATCTGTTTTGTTAAGTGTAATCATTAGGGGTTCAATTAGTTGTATTAAATAGTATTAATTAGGACTTTAATTCGTTGTTTTGTCGTAAACGAGCCTCATGTGGGCTCGTCCACGTGGCAAAAGTTGTTATGTCAGCAACCCACGTTTGTCCACGTGGCCAGAGTGAACGGGTAAGTTAACGGCGTTACGAGAATTGAGTGGTCAACTCCAACTTTGGGTATTTTTGTCATTACTTTTAAACTTTAGGTACACGAGGGATTCTTTGACCAAAATTTAGATATTTTCGCTGTAATTAACCCAAATTTGGTTTGGCCCGACTTTTAATATATATAACAGTTGTAAAGGGCTAAATAAGGCCGAAAGCTTGGAGCTTGATCCCAATTTCAAATAATAATAATAATAATAATGATAATGATTATGATATTTTCAACAACAAAAAATGTATCAAATTAGGCCAATTCTAACAACATGCTTGCAATGTCTTTTCTTCCACGATATACGATGTTAAAGAATGGTAAGACGGTTATTTTTCATCATTCTAAATTCGCTAAAGTTAACTTATATGACATATGGTGTTAGAAATTTCGACCTGAATCTCCAAATCCAAAAATAATAGCAAAACGAATATAGAAAATTGACACCAAAATAATAGTGACTCACATCCGGTATATGAGGTACGTTCATTTGCCGCTTATAAATCTTGGTCTACTATCAGACTCTCAATCGGAGGTCTCTGGTTACACCCTCAATATTGCCAACTTATTGATTGTTCTGCGTCAGGTCTTGGTAACGCTTTCGTGTAGATTAGACTTCACACTCAACAGATGGTGATCCCGACTTGGTTGCCGTATGAATCGCATCGGAATGTGACTGTTGTGATGACGAGTTCCACGCATTTACGCTGGCGGTTGTTGAGTTATTTTATTAGTTTAAGCAGGGGCGGAGCTATTGAGGCCCAAGCGGGGTCGGCCACCCCCACTTGATGGGAGTTTGTTATTTTTTATATATGAATCTATACGATAAATAAATAAAAATATACATAAATACAGTTCCGGGTTCGAGATTAAGCGAGGGAAGCGACTGGCTTGGGCCTCAGATTTCGAAAATCCCATTGTCGGACGTCGACCGTTGCAGCCATTAAAGAGATTCGTGAAAGCTCCAAGTTTTACATGTTTCACGGATAAGATGAACAGATGATAAATTGATGGGCCCCATACTCGAATTTTCTCTTTGTTTATTTTGTCAAGTGTCAACATCACGTAGCCCATTAATGTGGGACCCATTTATGCCTCTTTTTTTACTTTTTTTTATTATCTTGTTTAGTTTTTAACATGACTAGTCTAACTATAATTAATCAGTTATCATATACAAATATCTATATATTTTAGTTAATTATAAATTAAATTTATATTTAATAATTTTCTAACTATTTTTATTCAGTGGTGCCTATAGTTTATACTATATATTAAGAATTTGCTAATATGTTACTAGTCTATGTATTTTTTATTTATTTAAATTATAGATTATTTTTTCGCCCCCACTTAATAAATTTTCTAGCTCCGCCCCTGAGTTTAAGTCGTTTTAGGACTCGGGACTATATTAGTTTAGCGGTAGTTGTGACAATTTCGTTATAATATATAGAGATTAAATGTAATACCTTTTATAGAGGAAATACACAACCATGGTACTAGTTCCTCAACCTGAAACAGAAATTATTTAATTAATTTAGAAAAAAAAAATCTGTTATCATTGTATTAGGGCTGTAACCAGAGCGGGTATCCGATTTTTCGGAACTACCCGTATCCGGATCCGGTTTTTCGGGTATCCGAAAATCACTACCCGTATCTGGATCCGAAAATCTGGATACCTATTTTCAAAACCCTGTTTAATTACCCGTATCCGGTTTTGAAATCCGGACTCGGATATTATCCGGATATTCGGAATTCTACCTGGATCCGATTTAGAAAAAGAAAAAAAAAGAAGTTAACATGTATGTCTCATTTATCAACCACTATAAAAACCGTACATATGTTGACATTGTCTCAACTAACAACCACCAAAAAACCGTACAAATCTATTACATATGAAAATAAAAATGAAATGTCGACTCGAAGGGAGAGTGAGTACTGAGTATTGACTGTTGAGACTTGAGTAAACCTAAAAATTGAATTAAAAAAAAATGAAAATAAACTGGGTTTTAAACCGGATACGGGTATCCGAATTTTTAAATAACAAAACCCGTATCCGTATCCGGTTTTAAATCCGGATCAGGATACCAGTATCCGGATTCCAGATTCGGATTCGGATTTTAAAATCGGATACGGATGCGGATGCGGATTTAAAACCGGATACCGGGTTTTCGTTACAGCCCTACATTGTATATATTTGTATGAACTTTTATACATAGCTTTTTGTTACTATAAATATTACAGTATAAGTTAATGACGGTAAAATACCCAAAGTTTGGTAAAAAAAAAAAAAACCCTCGTGTAACCAGAGTTTAAAAGTGGTGGAAAAAGTATCCAAAGTCACATTTGGGGCGCTGACCACTCCATTCTTGTAACGCAGTTAACTTACCTATTAACTCTGGCCACGTGGACAAACGTTGGTTGCTGACATAGCAATTTTTTGCCACGTGGATGAGCCCACATCAGGCTCGTTTACGACAAAACAACGAATTAAACCCCTAATTGGGCTCGTCCACATGGCAAAAAATTGCCATGTCAGCAACCCACGTTTGTCCACGTGGCCAGAGTTAACGGGTAAGTTAAGTGCGTTACGAGAACGAAGTGGTCAACTCCCCCAATGTAACTTTGAGTACTTTTGCCACCACTTTAAAACTTTGAGTACACGAGGGGTTCTTTGATCAAACTTTGGGTATTTTTACTATCATTATTAACCCTTGCAGTATTGATATTTAAAAATTATATCCTAGCCTTATCCAAAAGAATGATATACTATAAGTCTATAACCAACTAATTCTACAAAGATTTTGCATAAACAATTGTGATTCAATTGGATATCTTGAATTCAATCAGAGACTTCTGTGAAAAGGACTCGTGTTTAATACATAGCTTATATATATGCTGTACCTAGATTATATTTAATGCTTTTATTTAATTATAATTAGCGGCATAAATACTTAATTTTTTTTATATAAACTCATTTATTTTTACAGTCAATTTTTAATTTCCACTATTTTGCTTCTCTTAAAATCTCATCTACATTTTCAATTAATTCAACAAAATTTCGGTGTGCTTGGTTTCTATACATCCTCAAATCGAGGTTTAAAATGCCGATACCAATGTTGATTCGCCCCTTCTATATTACGGACATGCCGAGGGAAATATCGACGGGAAAGTCAGAAAAAAAAGTGCATGCCGATGAAAATATCGACGGAAAAGTCGAAAAATAATTTTAAGTACTTTGACAATTTCTTATATAGGTTCAAAATTACTTATTTATCACCACGATATAAATAACTAAAAAATCCCACTAATAATAAGACATCATTTTGATACGACAAAAAATCCCACTAATAATAAAACATCATATTGGGGTAGTTCCGCCTGCGCATGCCCGAGAATTTAAAACTATGCTCCAAATAATTTTTTTTTCTTATCTTTTTTGGTACTGACAGGACTTGAACAACAAGAAGATGACATTTTAGAGAGAAACAAAATAGTAGACACTTGAAACGTAGGCGATTAAAAAAAAGATTGAGTTTAAACGACAAAAAATTAAAACACTTGATACTTATGCCGCTATTAATTTATTATCATGTATTGTTGAAAAGATTAGCTGAATTGAGAGGTATATCTCTAACGATCGATGGATTTAATATTTGTAAAATTAATATAAGGATGAGAATGATAATTGACTCGGATAAAAGATAATTAAATCCTGTAGAGTATTTGGCTATAAGATCTGCTAAATCATAAATGTATCAAATATGATGTCTTCTGAAAAATGATAATCACGATTCAAAAATAAGAATTAAGTCATTATCTAAAAAAACAACGAAGTGTTCTAGAAGATATACAGTAAAGCATATTCCGTCATGTTGACCCATGAATACTGAATGAATCCACGTCTTTTTTTTTCTTTTTTTTTTTAAATGTCTATTATTTGTAGTTGTATATTTAAATGATACAATTATTGGGTGAAGAAACACCGATATCCATACAAACATGTAGAATCCAATTTTATTGAGAGATTAGTATATTTGATATCGAACAACCCTAATATCGATGTTGTCGACCCGATATAACGGGGATATTATCCTCGATATCAGATACTAGCCCCTTTATATTGGGGATCCAAAATTGGTGTTAAACCTTGATATCAAGTATAATGACTTCTTAGCGAAGCTGCCTTCAAAAAAAAAAGTATAATGACTTCGATATTGGGGTTTAACGCCAACTTTGCAACCATGGTATCGAGGTCTTACACCAGATCGATGATACTTTCTTCGATCTCATTGAGCTTCACCAATTTTTTTTTCACTATTCCACCCAAAAATACAAACCGGAGTTACACTCGGAGAAACATTTTAACATTACCAAATAAGGTAAAAAAATATTTAGAAGCTAAAAAAAATCATCCATTATATGGCGTTATTTGAGCCTCCAAAGAAGAGATCAATTTGTGGGTAAACATTGAAAATTAGTAGGTGATGTGGGCAAGAGTTTGGCGAGAGATGATAAAGAGTATATCAAAGAATGGTTTGAGGATATTTTCGGTAACAATCAATAAAAATGAATTATTTTAGAGTTTAACAAACTTTCATTTATAATATTTATAGTTTAGGCTATAAGTAGACTAGTTAGTGAAATTTATCATTTGAAATGTGAATAAATAAGACATAGTTATTATTTTTTTTTATTTTTTTTGTTTCATTACATCACTAGGAACAATATCATAGATTTATATATGTACGCGTGGAATGTAAACTAATTTTTTTTATACATATAATAATTTGGAATTCTTAAAAATTAATATTCTATCACATCATCAGGTGATTAAGATTAATAAGCTGTTGAGTGTTGAGGCTTACAGAAGTACTTTTAGAGCATCTCCAACGATGGTGATTTTGCAAACAATGTCCCACTATATTTAGTGGGACACTATACACACACGCTATATATTTTTTTTTTTTTTAGTTTTAATAAATTATTGTATCAAAATAAGTTAGTTAATAGTATTAAATTGAATATGATATGTATTATTACTTAAAAAAGTGATTTAGTGGGACACTATTGACACACGTTATATGGTTTGTTTGTGCTCTTTTGCTAAAAATTATTTCTCTTTCTTTTTCAATATAGGCACGAGCCGCTGGATCAGTAATAGAATTCAAATCTGCGAATATTATTTTATTCTCCTCTTTCATTCTTGCCACCTCGACCTTCTGCCTTTGAATTTCGTTTCTTTCAGAAGTGCCTTTAGTAATAGCTTTGATGAGTTTATCATTTTGCTCTATCATTTTTTTAAATTGTTCCTCGGAATGTTGTTTTCTTTTTGCTTTTTTCACACCCATAGGTCTTGGAGATAAATTAAAAGTGGCTTCTTCATCATTCATATTTTGATCATTTTGATCATAAATTAAAAGTGGCTTCTTCATCTTTTTGCTTTTTTCACACCCATAAGTCTTTGATTTAATAATATAATAATAGAGAATATTATTTTTAGTGTGAAATTTAATGTTGTGGTTGGAGATTAAATAAATTTGGTGCTAAAATTACACCAAATTTGGTGTAATTTCAACACCAAATATAGTGCAAAGGTTGGAGATGCCCTTAGTATGTATTTAAAATCAATCCATAGTAATTCTGATCTCTTCTTCTTTTTTTTCTTTTTCATTACATCACTAATTAAGAACAATATATCTATATTTAATACGAACACATGGAATGTAAGTTTTAGTCTGAATTTAATATGTCAATTAATAATTTTTCTTTTCATTACAGCACTAAGAACATAATCGTGGATTCAAATATGAATGAGTGGAGGAATGTAAATTTATATATTTTATAATAATTTGCAGGCTTAAATTATTAGTATGAATTTAAAATGTCAGTAATTAATACGATACAATTTCTTATATATTCTTCCCATCGCAGCTTTAAATATGACACATGGAATGTAAGTTGGCGTTCTATAATAAAAAAAAAATGAAATGTATAAACATGGTCTCAATAAGAGAACTAGTCAAATCAACAATTATATTCACATAAACACAAACAAGTAGAAATGTTTTTTTTTTTTTACCAAGGTATCTACCGTTACCTAAAAATTATCAATGCCTCTATATATTTTACTAATTTTTTGTAAAGTTTATCGATGGGTTTTCGTAAGATTTATCAATGGATTCTTTTGTAAAGTTTACTGACGAATTTTATATATTAATGATAACTATAATAATTATATACTATATAAATGTACGTAGGTTATAAAAATGTAAGTTATATTAAAATAATTGTTTAATTAAATGCGATTTTGAAACAAATATAGGGTACAACTGTAATTTTATATAAAAATCAAGGCATGGTTGCAATTTAGATACATATATAATGTAGTTAAAAAAAAAATTGAGGAAAACTTTAAATTGTGTAGATCAATAATAGAAAACTTATGAAAACTTTGTGGAAAACGTATGGAGTACTCTGTAAAACAACAAAAAAACTACCAATGGGTCAAAATAAATAAGTACACGCAGAGTACTCTTTGGTAAATGCAAAATTTAGAACCTAATTGGTTTCGACAAAACTCATATTATAAAATATATATAATATAAAAACTCAAAATCTCGAAGAGTGAATTATGAATCAACAAAATTGACGCCTAAAGAAATATAAATCAAAAAACAAAATTCTAATAGTATAAATAAAAATATAAGAGCTTCACATCGGGGAAAAAAAAACGAGTCAAATTAGAATGTGAAACCATGAAAGGCTCAAATTCCGAACACCAAAATTAGTTAATTCACCGTCAACTCGGTTACCTTTTTGTGAATATTATGAGTCATCCTAAAATCATAATCTCCAAAAAAAGGAATATAGTTTAAAGAGAAACTACTTATCACATGTAATCAGTAATCTTGAAGCATTTTATAAGGTTAGCTAGGTTGGCAAGTGCAAATCAAATTGCGAAGCAAAGCATAGTCATTACGCGTATAGTATAATTTTTTTTTTATTGAATCCATCAATAAAATGCCATTTTAGTTTGAGCTTAAAATTCTCATGAATACCATAAATATTTTAGACATGTAACTATTTACAGACGTCACAAATAGAATAATGTCAACAGTTTATTCGTTAACAAACAATTGAGGATTATCTAAAGCTGAGTTCAAAAGTAAAATATATATATATAATATATATATATATATACAAAGTCACATAAACATATCCCAAAAAACAATATGAAGAATAATACTCTCAATATAGAAAATATCGTAACAATTAATGCATGAAGCCGCTATCTCATTAAAAAAAAAATAGATCTAGTGATTTTTCGGCAAATCATGTACACTTTATGTATCCAAATTACAAAAAAAAAAAATTGTGTTAACGTCCATTCTTGCTTGACGAAAAATCAAAGCAGGCACCGCTCACGCCAGATCCTACAAACCGTAAAAAAAAATGTTGACTGAATAGTAAAATCATTCTGTTTAATGATCAATCATATATTTTTCACGCATTTGATATGCTCTCAATTTCGAAAATTATCTTGTTTCTTCATATCTAATTATGCGAAATACTTAAAAAATTAGTGAATGATCGACTTTATTATAAACCATAATGCATAGTTTATAGTATACATAATCTAGAAGAAGAATCTAGAAGAAGAAGAAGAAGAAGAAGAAGAAGAAGAAGAAGAAGAAGAAGAAGAAGAATTTACATGTATATTAGGTTAAAATATCTACGAAGAGGAGATACACGTCAGGAATCGCCAGGGAGGCTTGCCGGGGCAGCAAACTCGCGTAATACACTTCCCGGACAGCCGCGGCCACCTCCATGGATACCTCCGTCGCCACATTCAGCAGCTCGACGCATAATACCAACTGCATCACCATTGTATATAATACAGTATAATAGTATGTATGTGTGTTTGTATATAAAGATAGATATATATAGTATTAAGAGATAATTAGTAATATATGTATAAGCTATCTGTGACTGACTTCTTTTTATGGCATCGCAAAGTTTGAATCTTTGCTCAGAGACACAATGAATAAACTGTTCTTCTCATTGATCACAAAATATTTGGTAGCTCAGTCGTTGCTTTTTCGTCTAATAAATAAATATAATATATATATTTATATATACATTATATATATGATTGTTTCGTTGGTGGCTTGGTTTTAATAAGAGAAATGGCGGTTATGCCCTTTAAACATATCAATGAGAGCTCCCTTAAATTTTAGTAATAGAGAATATTTATAATATCTTCGTCTCGTTGTTTTTTTTCTTCTCATATTATAAGACATCTATGGGAAATGAAATGCAATTTTCTTAACAAAAAAAAAAAACCCTTCACTTGGATGCTTGATTTTTTTATTTTTTATTTTTAGTTTAATCTCATTTTTAACAGTTTCAACCTTGATTAGCAAATCTTGGCTTATTTTTCTTTTGTCCACGACTGAACACCTCTACCTTAATGTTAATCAGTATTTGAGACGGTACATTGTGTTTTTTAATATCTTTGCAATTAACGTCCTTAATTATTCGTAAAGTCCGTTTCTATTTCAATTAATCCGGGCCAATTTTTCAAATTTGTTAGTTGATATCTTTAAGAAGCACAGTTTAAGAGTCGAGTTGTGAATCTCTCGCTAGTTTAAGGGTATTGGTGCAAAATTTCTCTTAACTAATTACATTTGTCGTTTATAAAAGTAGTGTAGTCGTTCACCTTTTTATATCCTTTGTTTAATGTCGTTTTCTTAAGTTCAACGTCCCTTCCAAAATCGATGCCGGTTTCAAGTTATATGTCGTTTAAACAAATACAATGTCACTTATGAAAACTGTACTCGATTATCCTCAGTAATTGCTGTCCGGTCTCATCTTGATGTTTTTACTTTTTACAAAGTGTCTTATTAATTATTAAATTTGAGGATATTAACAAGATAAGTTCCAATTCTCTTTCGAAAAGTAACCATTGAGTACCTTTTTTAGCCGAATAAAATTGTCAAACTCTAATAATAACTTGCCACATGTACCAAAATATCCGGTAAAAGGTACTTGGGGACATGCTATTATTATAGTTTGACAACTTTATCCGGTAAAAATATAGTACTCATTGTTATCTATTTTTTAAAAGAGATTTGGTACTTGTGCTGTTAATAACTTTAAAATTTATTGTCATTTAAAATGAAAATAAAAAGTAGCCAATTGGAACTTATCTGGTTAACCGCGGCATAAGTTCCCAATTGTAGGTCAATTGGGACAGCGTGAGTCCAATTTCATTTAATAACTCGGCTAGTCCATATTTGACTAACCGTTGTTAACTCGACCAGCGGTAACCCGGGCACGAATGTGAGCGATTTACAGTAACCCTTTATGGCATAAGGACCCTTTTTTATTTAATTGTCTTTTGATCCTCAAATTTAATCTTGACAAAAAAAAAAAAACTCCATATTAATTTTTTAAAAAATTTTCTCATAAATATTTAAACTCATCCAAAACCTTTATCTGGATAAGAAATTCAATTTCTTTTTTCTTAAAAAAAAAAGGTTCGGTGCTAATTTTAGAAATTGTTATTTCAGCCACTTAAAAACTTTAAACACGCCGCTACATTTGCACAAAATATATATATATATATATATATATATATATATATATATATAGTAGCTTTAACACTCTTTCCTCTTTTTTTTTTTCTTTCCTAAGAGAACACTACCGGACAAAATAATATTAAGTTTTGAAGTTATTATATCAAGCATAATGCTAGATAAACTATCTCAAAGTTTAAAGTTTTATGTGTATAAATAAATATACAAATGTAGAGCACATACAGATTTTGTTGAGATGTGACCCTCATAGTTAAAACTCAACTATATTAGTGTGACTACAATTCGGGTTAGAACTGGGAAAGCTGAAACAAGCATAGGCTAAACTTGAGTTTGGACGCAAGCTACATGAAAAGCTGGAGTCTGCAAGAAAAGTTGGCTGGAGTCACAGCTGGAGTTATAGATATCTCTAGAGCTACAGTTGTTGCTTGAGATTTGATGACATATTCATATATCTTATAAATAGACCTGTGTTAGTTAGCTCTATTAAAGAGAGACCGAGAGATAAAGTCTATGTTTATGTTAGACATAGAATCATATTTGTGTAGAGAAAAAATAGTAGAGAGGGAATTAGAGACAGAAAGAGGATTGTTGTATCGATAGTAATCTTTCTTGGGTCATTCAATAAACTCTTGGAGGTATTTTCTTAGGCAAGTTTCTGGTGTGAGTTCTTCATATGCGTTGGTTAATTTTTGTGTGTGTATGTTCGTGGTTGTATCGGGTATCGGTGGTTCCGCTTCAGCCGATTTCCAGATCGGGTGTTCTTGGATCATTTTGGTTCTTCAAGTGATCTTGAGAATTTCAATCATAACAAGTGGTATCAGAGCCTCGTCAATCGATTGACGGAGAATGTAGCCACGACGCAATTTCGAGGTGGAGCAATTCGGCGGCAAGACCGAGGTTTGTTGGAAATCGGGGTTTGATTCCCGACTTCATTACCACAAAATAAGCCTCCGAGCCGTCCCGGTAACATTTAAAAAATTATTTTAAAGCGGAAAACTTGTTATCGTAACAGTACGGATATCGGGTAATAACCATTTTAACAAGATCTGATCAATGTTACATATTTAATATTCACAACCCATTATTAATATCATAGTCGAAATATAAGAAATAAATAGAAAGCAGCAAATGTTTGCATTTATTAACCCAATGCATAAGGCCGTACCTCAACTGACGTTTCTGACTGCAGATTCTGAAGTTCGGCAGGGCTCAGCCGGTGCTGAGGGAAACACCCGTGATCTTCCGGGATATTCTCCTGGATTCCTCGTACCGAAGCGTGGGCTTCGCCGGCAGGACTCCGTCGCAAAATTTAACTGAGGTTCTTTTGAAGCTTCCGGAGAAATAGTCTCCTAAGCCGAACCAGAAAAAAGATCAGAAGCAGAAAACTCGCAGACCCTAGAGAGAGGGAGAGCTCGAGTTTTTGCTCTGGGAAGGTGTGAAAAATGTTGTAAATGAGCTCCCTATTTATAGACTTGGCCCGTAACTGAATTAGAGATTTTCTCTCCAAAATTCGAATTTCATATATATTTAAATACTTTAATTATTTCAATCCAATGGTTGAGATTTAATCTCATCTAGATCCAATGGTTATAATTAAACTTGTATTTAATTAAATAAGAAAGACTTGATAAATACAAAAATCAATCTTATCTTCTTATTTAAATATAATTCGAATATTTATATATATATATATATATATATATATCTAATTTCGAAAATTATTATTAAATATAATTAATTATCCTAATCCAAAGGCTTAGATTTAATCTTATCTAAATCCAATGGATATAATTAATTAGGGATTTAATTAAATAAGAAAGACTTGGTAAACCAATCTTATCTACTTATCTTAATTTCGAAATATATATATATAATAATGATAATTTCGAAATTAATTATCTAGATCCAATGGCTTAGATTAATCTTACACCGATCTAATGGATCAAATTAATTTGGGATAAAAATCAAATATTCTAAGACTTGGTAAAAGCCTAATTCGATTTTATCTTAATCATTATCTTCGAAAATATATATATTAATTAATTTCCAATCCGACGGTAAAGATTAAATCTTAAACCGATCTAACGGATACAATTAATTAGGTCAAATTCGAAAACCCTAAGCTTGGTCACCAAGCTACAATTTTTGAATTAGGGTTAGGTCAAAAATCAATCATCTTAATCCTACGGTTGATATTAAATCATCTCCGATCTAAAGGATAAGATTGATTTTAGGGTTTTTGCCAAAGTACCAAACTTTAGGTACTTATGCCGCAAATTTCAAACCCTTAGCTAGGTCAAACTCGTGTGGGCTAGGTCATGCAAGCCCACATCGATTTACACATGAAATATATAATTAAATATATATTATTATTATTAATATAAATCTATTAATTATTAATTAATTATTAATAAGATATTAATAATTAAATCCAAATAATTAAATTATATTAATAATTCCTGATCTCAATATCACACATTAAAATGTCATGGTGCCACACCATCATTTAAATTCGTGACATGTGATTTAATTTCATAGTTTATCGAACCGAGCACAAACTTTAGAAAATCCATAAATCACTAACCGTAAGTCGAAATGACTTGGTTCAAAAAGCAAAGTTGCTTAGAATTTAATTTCCAACAACATGGTGCTGATAGAAAATCTAAATTATAATTTTCTTTTATCAGTTAATTTCGTGTACCAAGATATGGTACTTTTGCCACGCTGACGATAAAACTATCTGACGTCTGCCACAGAGCTTTCAGTTTTATAAGTCAAGCCAAATGATTAAACATTATCCAGAATGTATTTTAATCACGTACGTATCATCCGTTACGGAGCTATCCTGGGGACCATGGACCCGTATCACTTAAGCTCCAACGAACTGCTAGTTGTTCGTCAAACCTCGAAGTGATTCCACTATAGACCCGAGGCTGCACTCTTTAGTGATACGGTATATATTATTCCCTTTATTACAGCAGGGTGTCCATTGATACAATCAAATTCGGGTTATTGATCTTTCACTTGATGATCCACACACGAGAAGGCGGTTTCTACCGTTATGCCCCTCATTGAATTTTCAACCTTGACTCAGTCAGTAATATTATGAGTAACCCACTTATGGTTTCGATTCATAAGTTGCGCACGGGTACCTCTCACTTCTCACCACCGACAATCAAGGGAATCATCAGCACTTTGAAGAGAGCTGTGTGATGCCCATTTCTATGACCAAGCTACCCTTACTGCTGACTATCATGTTCCCAAAATAATAGTATTGGGAACAACAGTAATATTTCGTGTTCTTTAACGGTTAAATCAAAGAACAATCAAGCCAGTAGCTCGGACTCAAGATCACTCAGGACTTAGATCGAATATCCATTTGATCATCTACTAGTGACTCAACTCTAAGTTATCAGTGACGGTCTTATATGATAACTTCCGGAGTTTAAGTCAGGTCCAATCCAGTATGAAGACACCTCATACTTAATGCACATCTAGTGAGTGTGACACACACAAAATCCAGACGATTAATGGGCTCTCACCCAGTTAATCAGGTCACGGACATTTTAATTTCATTTATTATGATTATTAATTCTTCCTCACATTGACTCTGTTGTGATAATAATAACATAATTGCATCCTTTATGAACTAAGGAAACAAACATTCTATTTTACTCTACCAGAAACTATAATAAGATTAACATAATAAGTATTATCTTTATTCAATGACATATCATAATCTTTTACAAATGGATAAAATATCTTGTTTAAAGACACATATGTCCGGTTCTTGGAGGTTGAAGTTCCGAGCTTTGTGCGTCAATGGCGGGTTACCACGTTCAAAACCAAGAAGGTTAACAAGAAAAACAATCTTGATCTATAGCGGCTCGAAGATGGAGGCGATCACGGCTCAACAAGGTTTTGAGGGAGCGCCGAGTGAGGAAAATATCAGGGCGTCGGCGTCGAAGGAGTCCAAGGGGGAATGATTGGTAAAGATTGGAGCGGTGGAGTCGGCGGAGACCACGCCGGAAGAAGACCGGAGCGACGGTGTCGGCATTAGAGAGTGTGGTTGAAGTTCGAGGAGGAGCAACAGTTGTATCTCCACTTATTGCAGCAAGTTCTAGCTACTGTTATTTCTGGATTTAGCTACAGTCACGCGAGGAAGAAGATAACCTATTTGCCGGTGAGTTTAGGAGTTTTCCGGCTCGCATACCACGGTGACGGCGATGTATTGGTCGCTGAAAATTGTCTCTCGGCATGGAGGAAGATGGCGTCGACGGTGGAAGTGCGGGAACAATGTTCGGAGCTACGGCGGTGGAGTTGAGTCACTAGTAGATATTGAAATTACTATCGCTTTCTAGGCTCCCTGGAGGACCTTCTCAAATTTATCTCAAGGATATCATTAAGAACAGGAGTATTACATTCATTTATTTCAATCTGATTCAAGGGTTCACCAATGTCAGCCACAACTTCGGTGTCCTTCAAGGCATTATTCGAATCAGATAAAATAATATCAGAATTAGGAATAACAATTTCGTTAAAAGGGTCAACGATATTTTCAGAGGAATCATTATGAAAAGGAAAGATGTTTTCATGGAAAACAACATCTCTTGATATGAAAAAGTTTTTATTATCAACATCATAAAGCTTGTAACCCCTATAGTTGGGACAATATCCCATAAACACACATTTTTTTGCACGTGGCTCAAATTTAGTTCTATGAGCATGTAAAGTAGAAGCAAAGGCAAGACACCCGAATACACGCAAGAAGTTATAATCAAAAGGCTTATTGTATAGAACTTCAAAAGGGCTTTTATTGTCAAGAATATGAGTAGGAGTTCTGTTAATCAAGTAAACAGCAGACAAAACGCACTCGGACCAGAATTTAATGGGAATTTTAGGTTGAAAAAATAAGGCTCGTGCAACATTAAGTAAATGTTGATGTTTTCGTTCCACAACAGAATTCTGTTGTGGTGTTTCTACGCACGAGTATTGATGTAAAATTCCATTTTTGCTAAAAAAATCAGTAAATGTCAATTCGTGTGCATTGTCGGATTTGAAGCTTTTAATGGTTTTAGAGAGTTGATTCTCTACCATGGCTTTGAAAGTAGGAATGATGTGATGAACATCAGATTTATTAGACATCAAATATACCCAGGTAAACCTTGAGTGATCATCCACGAAAGTAAGAAAATAACGGAACCCATTATGAGACTTCACATGATAAGGACCCCAAATGTCACAATGAATTAAATCCAAGGATTCATTACAAATGTTGCCAGAGGAATTAAAAGATGGCCTTTTTTGCTTGGCTAAAGGACATACGTAACAAGGCTCAGAGTTATTCAAATCAGAAAAACCTAAGACATCGTTTAAAGGCATAAGGGCATTATTGGAAAGATGACATAATCTGTTGTGCCATACAAAAGTAGACGCTTTATTCAGTCTAGTATCAATGCATGCATTATTAGAACTATCAAAGATATAGAGATCAACTACAAGGTCACCCTTGCTAATCATCTTGCCTGATTGTGTTTCCTGTATAAGACAATCAATATCTGTAAAAATGACTTTCACTTTAAGGGACCTAGTAACCATCTTGACAGAAAGCAAGCTAAACTTGAAACTAGGGACCAAGACAACATCATACAGAATTATATTACTGCTTATTCTAACATCACCATAGAAATATACAGGAATCACCTCCTCATTAGGTAGAGTAACTGTTGAATTTACAAGATTCTTGAGGTTTATAAACTGTGATTTTTTATTGCAAATGTGCCTTGTAGCACCCGAATCAATAATCCATGAATCTTGTAAGTTCATTTTACTATTCAAGGCTTTAAGGTAAAAGATAGAACCTGAATTGAAAGTGGATAGATTGACAGATCCACTGGTTCCAGCTGCTGCGACTTCATTCGATCCCACGATTTGATTGGACAGAATTGCGATAATCTTGTGGCACTGAGCATTGGAGAGACCTTGAACCATAGAGATTGGATCATCATTTCTGGATTTAACAGAATTGGACTGAGCTTTGAACTTTTGGTTCATTCCAGGAGGATAGCCATGTAGCTTGTAACATTTCACTACAAGAAAACAGGGTATCCGAGACTAATTATTTAGTCTCTGATACTTGCAAAACAGTCTCGGATGAGTATCCGAGACTGATTTTCAGTCTCCAAGACTAGTCTCGGATACCTACTCCCGAATGCTACTATATAGGACTAAAAGTCAGTCTCTGATACCCCGCAATATTCGTGACAATGAAGTAGTCTCGGATACATTATTTTTTAGTCCTTAATAATGTTGCTCGAAAACTTAAGTTTAGTCACTGATAATCATTAGGTAAGACTTAATATTAGTCTCGAATAACATAATTATTAGTCTCGGACCAGATTCGTCTTTCACAGCCATCGCCATGGAGCCCGAAGAATCAGATGTGCTTCCTACTTATCGTTGTTTTTCTTTTTGCAGAATCAAGGCAAAGATTCTGTTGATTGGTGGAATCGGATCCATCAAGAGCACTTGGCCTCTGACATTCATGAAGGATTCATTCAATCCCATGAGGAATTTCATCCCGTACTCAGAGTTATGGAAGTCAGTGCACTCTTTGGAACTGCAGGGAGGCCTGAAGTCGTTGAGTTCCTCCCAAATCGTCTTCAACTTCGTGAAGAACACAGATACAGAATCTTGACCTTGTTTGACATTGGCAAGATTGCGACAAAGCTGGAACACACGAGGACCATTTCCCTGCTGAAATCTCTCCTTTAGGTCACTCCAGATTTCTGCAGCACTGCTCTCAAAGATAATTGAACTGCAAATTTCTTTGGACACCGAGTTTAATAGCCAAGAAACAACAACATTGTTGTTGCGAATCCATGAGTTCACCAGGCAATCATCTTGTGAGACTGGTTTTGGAACAGATCCGTCAAGAAATCCTATCTTGTTCTTGACGGAGAGAGCTATCTTCATTGCTCGTGACCATGATGAATAATTGTCACCAGTTAGGAGCTGAGATACAAGAATAGCACCTGGATTGTCTGAGTGATGAAGATAGTAGACGCTCAGTGGATCATCGATCGGAGATATATGATTCACCGTCTGAGCTGAGATTTCCTTGCCTTTGGTTTGATCTCCCATGATTGAGAAGCAATGGTGATCGGATAGTACAAAGGTGAGGAAAAGAGAGAGAAGGGAGAACCACCTTCAAAATCGTCTTCAATGGCAGAAGCTAATGCTCTGATACCATATTGAAACCAGCAAGTCGCCGGAGAAGATGATCGGAGAGAAAAGACGAGAGAAATATGAATGAATGTGAATATTTCATATATCAGAGAGAAATTAAACAGGACATAAACTCGGATTATATAGACCCGAGTTTGAAGGATAAAACTGGAATTAAAATCAAACTCGGAAACCTTATTGGAGCTTTATATAAAATAGCTCGTGGTTTTATAGCTTATTACAGCAAAATAAACAAAATAATGAAGAGCTCAAGAAACCACATCCAAACAGCTTCGTTTACCTGCAAATGACAACAATCTACCAAACGACAATATATTCTGCAGGTAATGAACTTATCAGATGGCAAAAGTGTTGGACATATGTGTCCTTAAACAAGATATTTTATCCATTTGTAAAAGATTATGACAAGTCGTTGAATAAAGATGATGCTTATTATGATAATCTTATTATAGTTTCTGGTAGAGTAAAATAGAATGTTTGATTCCTTAGTTCATAAAGGATGCAATTATGTTATTATTATCACAAAAGAGTCAATGTGAGGAAGAATTAATAATCATAATAAATGAACTTAAAATGTCCGTGACCTGATCAACTGGGTGGGAGCCCATTAATCGTATAAGGTCATTAATGTGACTAAGTGATAATCCTATTCTGGATTTTGTGTGTGTCACACTCACTAGAAGTGCATTAAGTATGAAGTGTCTTCATACTGGACTGGACCTGACTTAAACTCCGGAAGTTATCATATAAGACCGTCACTGATAACTTGGAGTTGAGTCACTAGTAGATGATCAAATGGATATTCGATCTAAGTCCTGAGTGATCTTGAGTCCAAGCTGCTGGCTTGATTGTTCTTTGATTTAACCGTTAAAGAACACGAAATATTACCGCTGTTCTCAACACTATTATTTAGGGAACATGATAGTCAGCAGTAAGGGTAGCTTGGTCATAGACATGGGCATCACACAGCTCTCTTCAGAGTGATGATGATTCCCTTGATTGTCGGTGGTGAGAAGTGAGAGGTACCCGTGCGCAACTTATGAATCGAAACCATAAGTGGGTCACTCATAATATTACTGACTGAGTCAAGGATGAAAATGCAATGAGGGGCATAACGGTAGAAACCGCCTGCTCGTGTGTGGATCATCAAGTGAAAGATCAATAACCCGAATTTGATTGTATCAATGGACACCCTGCTGATATAAAGGGAATAATATATATCGTATCACTAAAGAGTGCAGCCTCGGGTCTATAGTGGAATCACTTCGAGGTTTGACGAACAACTAGCAGTTCGTTGGAGCTTAAGTGATACGGGTCCATGGTCCCCAGGATAGCTCCGTAACGGATGATACGTACGTGATTAAAATACATTCTGGATAATGTTTAATCATTTTGCTTGACTTATAAAACTGAAAGGTCTGTGGCAGACGTCAGATAGTTTTATCGTTAGCGTGGCAAAAGTACCATATTTTGGTACACGAAATTAACTGATAAAAGAAAGTTAGAATTTAGATTTTCTATCAGCACCATGTTGTTGGAAATTAAATTCTAAGCAACTTTGCTTTTTGAACCAAGTCATTTCGACTTACGGTTACTGATTTATGGATTTTCTAAGTTTATGATCGGTTCGATAAACTTTGAAATTAAATCACATGTCACGAATTTAAATGATGGTGTGGCACCATGACATTTTAATGTGTGATATTGAGATCAGGAAATATTAATATAATTTAATTATTTGAATTTAATTATTAATATTTTATTAATAATTAATTAATAATTAATAGATTTATATTAATAAATAAAAATATATATTTATATATATATATATATATATGTGTGTGTAAATTCGAATTAGGGTTTAATAGTATGAAACCCTAGCCAATTCGAATAACATGATTTGGTCTTTCCATATTTGCGGCATAAGTACCAAATGTTTTGGTATTTTAGCAAATCCCTAAAATCAATATTATCCATTGGATCGGTAATGATTTAATATCAACCGTTGGATTAGGATATTGATAAATTCGAATTTGATAACTTGGTGACCAAGTTTAAATTTTCGAATTTGGTTAATTAATTATATCCGTTAGATCGGTCTAAGATTTAATCTTTACCGTCGGATTGGAAATTAATTAATTATATATATTTATATAATTTTCGAATTATAGATTAAGGATAAAATTTAAATTGTTTTTAATAAATCTTTTTATATTTGATTTTATCCTAAACTAATTTGATCCATTAGATCGGTTTAAAGATTTATCTCAACCGTTGGATCTAGATAATGATAATTTGAATTTTAATATAAATATATATGATAATTCGAATTTAATAAAGATAAGAAGATAAGATTGGATTTTTTATTTATCCAAATCTTTCTTATTTAATTAAATCCCTAATTAATTATATCCATTGGATTTAGATGAGATTAAATCTGGACCATTGGATTAAGATAATTAATTATATTTAATATATAGAATTCGAATTTTAGGGAGGGAATTTCTCCAATTCGGTTACGGTTTGAGCCTATAAATAGGAGGCTCATTCTACACATTTTTCACACCTTTCCCCAGAGAAAAATTCGAACTCTCCCTCTTCCTCAGGGTCTGCGAATTTTCTCTCTGATCTCTCTTTTCTGGTTCGGTTTAGGAGACTATTTCTCCGGAAACTTAAAAAGAACCATCAGTTAAAATTTTGCGACGGAGTCCTGCCGGCAAAGCCCACGCTTCGGTACGAGGATTCCAGGAGAATATCCCGGAAGATTACGGGAGTTTCCCTCAGCACTGGCGGAGCCTTGCCCGATTCAGAACGCGCAGCCGGAAGTCGTCAATTGAGGTACGGCCTTATGCATTGGGTTAATAAATGCAACCATTTACTGCTTTCTATTTATTTCCTATTATGACTAGATTATTAATAATGATTTATGAATATTAAATTACATAATATTTATCAGATCTTGGGATATGGATATTATCCGATATTCAGACCGTTGTACAGATAACAAGTTTTCCGCTTTAAAATAATTTTTAAATGTTACCCGGACGGTCCGGAGGTACAATTCGTGATAATTTTTCTCGGAATCGGAAACGTGATTCCCAACAAAAAGTACCAAGAGATGGTAAAAGGCGGAAGCGACGGTAATTTCAATAGTAGATGATCAAATGGATATTCGATCTAAGTCCCGAGTGACGTCGAGCCTGGACTATTGACTTGATTGTTCTTTGATTTAACTGTTAAAGAACACATTTATTGTCGTTCTCAATGCTGCTCTTTTGGGAACATGATAGTCAACAGATAAGGGTAGCTTGGTCATAGACACGGACATCACATAGCTCTCTTCAGAGTCAAGATGATTCCCTTGATTGTTAGTGGTGAGAAGTGAGAGGTACCCGTGCGCAACTTATGAATCGAAACCATAAGTGGGTTACTCACAATATTATTAACTGAGTTGAGGATGAAAATGCAATGAAAGACAAAACGGCCACCTGCTCGTGTGTGGATCATAAAGTGAAAGATCAATAACGCGAATTTGATTGTATCAATGGACACCTTGATATAAAGGGAATAATATATACCGTATCACTAAAGAGTGTGGCCTCGAGTTTATAGTGGAATAACACCGAGGTTTGACGAACCACTAGCAGTTCGTTGGAGCTTAAGTGATACGGTTCCATGGTCCCCAGGATAGCTCCGGAACGGATGATATGTACGTGATTTAAACATTCGGTATATTTTATCATTTGTCATGATTCATAAAACTAGAGTCTGTGTCAGACTTTGGAAGTTTTATTTTTGACGTGGCGAAAGTACCAAAGTACCAAAGTTTGGTGCTGGAAATTTAACTTATAAAACAAAACTTGAATTTAGATTTTTCATCAACTGCAAAGTTGTTGGAAATTAAATTCAAAGAGACTTTGCTTTTGGAACCGAGTCGTTTCGACGTACGGTTTGTGATTTAGAGAATTTCCAAGTTTACGATCGTTTTCGTAAATATGTGAAATTTAATCACATGCCACGAATTTAAATGGTGGTAATGCACCACGACATTTAATGTGTGATATTGAGATCAGAGGTTAATAATATAATTTAATTGTTTGGATTTAATTATTAATATTTTTATTAATAATTAATAGATTTATGTTATTTAAATAAAAATATATATTTAGTATATATCAATGTGTAGATATAATGCAGCCCAAGTAAATGTGTGAGTTGGGCTTACATGAATTTACTTGGATTTGGAATTTCCAAATATGCGGCATATGTACCTATGTTTACGTATTAATGGAAAAACCTTGAAATTAATTTGGTACATAAGACCGGTCAAGTTTGATCTTAACCGTTGGATCATGATAATAAATTTGGAAAGCTAAATTCGAAAATGACTTGGTGACCAAGTATTGATTTTGAAATTGTTTAATTAATTATATCCATTGGATTAGTTTAAGGTTTAATCTTTACCATTGGATTGGAAATTAATTAACATGTATATATGGAAATGCAAAATTCGAATTCTTTATAATGGAGGTCGAATTTTTTGCTTGGTGAACAAGTAATGAGGCTTGACTTTATGCTAAATCAATATGGTCCATTAGATTGGTTATGGAATTAATTCCAACAATTTGATCAAGGTTATTGATTTCGAATTTTTCATATGGGTACATAGAGAATTTGAATTCTATTATATAAGGAAGTGATTGGATAATTAATTTATTCATGGTTTCCCTATTTGGTTAAATCCCTAATTAATTAGAACCATTGGATCTTTTGTGATTCAATCTTGGCCATTGGTTTGATTGATTAATTATATTTACCTATCATACACATTTCACACACCTTCCCCAGAGCAAGAATTCGATATCTCTCTCTCTCTCTTTAGAGTCTGCGAATTTCTTAGCCTCTAGTCTCTCTATTCTAGTTCGGCTTAGTGAGACGTTGTTCTCCGAAACCTTTAAAAGAACCATCAGTTAAATTGTTTGCGACGGAGTCCTGTCGGCGAAGACCACGCTTCGGTACGAGGAGTCCAGGAGAATATCCCGGAAGATCACGGGAGTTTCCTTCAGCATCGGCGAAGCCCTGCCCAGTTCAGAACGCGCAGCCGGAATCGTCATCACCTAAGGTACGGCCTAATGCATTGGGTCAATAAATGCAAACCTTTATTTACAGTTTATTTATTTTCTATAGACTAGATTATTAATAATGAATTTATGAAAAGTTAAATTAGTAATAATTTTATGATCTTGATTTTGGTTATTATACGATGTTCAAATCGTTGTACGGGTAACTAGTTTTTCGGCTTTAAATATTTTTTAAATGTTACCCAGACGGCTTGACAGCATAAATCGTGATAATATTATCGGGAAACGTAATGAACTTCCCAACAGATATAACCATAATGGTTATAGCTATGGATTAAGAGGCCGGCACGTTCGTAGCAGCGGGGAACTAATCGAGAAGGTTCGTGAGCGAGTAGAGGAAGGTAAGTATCCTCTGGATTTTACCGTGGTGGATCGACATCCGAGCAAAGACAATGGATCGAGTTTGGCGGAATCGGAAGAAGGGTGAGTGGGAATTGGATGGATAACGCTTGAGCCTAATACGAGCCGAAGGAGAAGACAAAGTATAAGAGCTTTGGAGAGCATGATTGAAGATCATGGAAAGAACCAAATGCCGAGACAACAAGGAAGCTTGAGAAGGCATGGGAATTCCGAAATTTAGAAGAGTGCATGGAGCTTGGATGTTGGAGATGAGGCACGAAGACAATATGCCACCTAGGCTATAAAGGGTCAAAGTGGAGATTGTTGAGATGTGACCCTCATAGCTATAGTTGGAGATATCAATGTAGCTACAACCCGAACTGGGAAAGTTGAAGCAAGAAGAGGCTAAACTTGAGCTTGGACGCAAGCTACAGGAGAAGCTGGAGTCTGCAAGAGAAGTTGGCTGGAGTCACAGCTGGAGTTATAACTATCTCTACAGCTACAGTTGCTACTGGACAAATTTGACAGATTCATATCTCTTATAAATAGACGTGTGTTAGTTAGTTCTAATACAGAGAGACGGAGAGATTAAGACTATGTTTATGTTAGAGATATAGTCAAATTTGTGTAGAGAGAAAATAGTAGAGAGGGAATTAGCAAGAGAAAGAGGATTGTTGTATCAATTGTAATCTTTCTCGAGTCATTCAATAAACTTTAGGAGGTATTTTCTTCGGAAAATTTCTGGTGTGAGTTCTTCATATTCGTTGGTTACTTCTTGTGTGTGTATATTCATGGTTGTATCGGGTATCGGTAGTTCCGCTTTAGCCTATTTCCGGATTGGGTGTTCTTCGATCATTTCGGTTCTTCAAGTGATCTTGGGCATTTCGATCATAATATATTTTTATAATAATAATAAAAATAAAACACAATATTTATCCATTTTAGATGAAAAAACACCCCTTTTTTATATTATCCTTTCAGATAGTGAAGAGACTAACAATAAATAGATAAAAATTGAAGAACTGTAAAATAGTAGTATTGAGAACGTTGACCGTAAAAAAATATATATTATAAAAAATATTGCAATATTAAGAACTTACCTCGCTATTAACCATTCGTTTTTAAATATGTATGGAACTTTTCAGTTTCCACAACTTGTTATACGACAAGGTGTTAAATTTTGAGAAAACCGAACGACATGTCGACCGGCTGTCGTTTGTTGAAGAAATGCGAAACGAAAGGCGAGTCGTTTCGCTGTCGTTTTCCATTTTTTCGAGGTTTGTCGTTCCGCAGCCGGGAACTATGTCGCATGTCGTTTGTGTTCAAAACAGACGAAATGTGCTGCGAAAATCCTTAAAACACGCAAACCCTAGCTCGTGAAGTCATTCCTCTTCTCCTTTTTCTTCCTGTTTCCACCTACACCGAACTCGTTGGACGAAAGCCCACCTCCCACGGCCAAATCTACGATGTATTGGGGGAGAGAGAGAAAGGAGGCGTACGTATGGGAAGGAAGAAAGAGAGACTGAAGGCTAGGGTTAAGACAAAATGTTGTTTAAATATGTGATGTATTAGGGTTATAGGCTGGTGGGTTTAGTTTTTATGGGCCTAAATGGGCCTTTACACATATATTAAGCCTTATAATTTTATAATTGGGTAAATGAGCCAAATGCCCATTTGTGACTCAAGGTTTCGAAAAAAATGTCCATTTCTATTTATGGTAATCTAAACAATCCATTAATTAAAATATGGACCAATATACCCTTCGAATTAATTAATTACTATTTAGCATTTAAATTATGTTTAAAATTAATTAATAATTCGAATTAATTAATAAAATCAAAATAATTTTTTTCCTTAAATGTAGCTAAATAGAATAACTGATTAATCTTAATAATTCCTTAATTATTTTAAAAAAAATTCTCCCTATTAATCAATATGCTAACGAATATCAAACTGTATATATAAACCAATATCAAACTATAAATTTATTTACGAAAATTATATACGTATATACCAATACTTAATGCTGGGAGTGCTTGTGCAAACCGTAAATATCAACACGGATTTAGTATATGTATATACCAATATAAAACTGTAAATTTAATTACCAAAATTGTATATGTATATACCAAAACTTAATACAGGACATTTTGTACAAATCGTGAATATCAATATGAATTTAGTATATGTATATACCATTATTAAACTGTAAATTTATATACCAATACCAATACCAATACCAAAAACTGAAAATATATATACTAATATTAATACCAAATATATATATCAATACAAAAACCAAATTTAAACTGTAAATATATATCCCAATACCAAATATATATTCCTTTAAACTGTAAATATATGAACCTGTTAGAACTGTAAATATATTTACAGCGCGCGACACAACGAGTCGGACAACAGACGGACGCTCTGGCGACGTCGTTCACGCAACGAACTCCGGCGAAGGAGAGAGGTGATTTCCGGCAACGAAATCGTACTCGCCGTGCGCGGCCTCAACGAGATCGTGGCGTACCTGATCTAGGCCAACCACGAGCACCGCGAGATCATGCGCGGCCTCAACCTCGTCAAGAAGAGCGACTACAAGCTCCTCCTCGACAACCGCATAGGGATGCAGATGTTCGACGGCGGCTACGTCTACCACGGCCTCCTCAAGTAGGCCATCTGGCTGCTCAACGAGGAGTCGGAGACGCTGCGGCGGCTCTGGATCGAGACGGCCTCGGAGTACGGGATTGTCTTCGCCAGGCACTCGCTGGGGTCGGGCGTAGCAACGCTGCTCGCGGTGATCGTGGCGAACTCCGGCGAAGGAATGCGGGAAGACGAGCGAGAGTCGAGCGTGAGTGAGGAGAGAGAAAGAAGGGAGAGCGTGACTGAGGAGAGAGAAACAAGGGAAAAAGAGAAGATTTTGAAATTGTAGGTCAACAAACTAATTGAAAATCTGATAAATATGGAAAAATTCAACCATAATTTTAGGAAAATATAAATTCAAAATTAAAATAATTAATTAATAAACAAAAATAAAAAAATATAATTAAGATTAGGGTTATTATGGTCCAAAATTAATTTAAAATGGGCATAAATGAATTAATTGAAAGTATGGGCATTTCCTTTAAACCTTAAGTGATTTTTGGGCATTTTATGGGTTTTTCTTTTATAATTTATGATATTGTAGATATAGTATTTTAATTTATATATAATTATATGTATATACTTTTGTTAATATAATAGTACAATTTTTTAATTTTTTAAGTAGAAAATTATATAATTAATTTTAATAATAATAATAATATGTTAATAATATAATTCTTGTATTATTTTCCAGAATTTCCGTCGAAAATCTCATCGGCATGTGGTATGCCCATGATATTTTTGCGGTATTTTTGGCATGCGGCGTGCCCTTTTTTTTCCGATTTGTCCGTCGGCAAGCCCATCGGCAAACGATATGTCCGTAAAACGGAAATTGCAAAACGATATCGGCAAGCAACATTTTAAACCTTGGTTATATATACCTACTTTCCTTTTTTAGTAATGGCATGTTTCTTTGGTCAACTTGGTGAAAATTATTGAACGAAATTTATTTATGTGAAGCGACACCACTTAAATGATATGTCCTTTTTCCCAAAATCTTAGCACTAAAATGAAAGTACTCTCTTCTTTTCGGTTAAGGAGGAAATAAATTATTTTAAGTATTTTTTAAATGCAAAAAAGGCTTTAAAATAATGGATGTAATTACATAATAATAATAATTTATAACCACCTAGCTAGAGATTGGTGGTAGAATTAGACCTAGCCAACGGCCGATCGACCAACCAATTCCGCAGTCCGTATGCCTCGTTTCCATGAACTAGCAGCTGCAAGGTATTAAGAATGTTGACACCGAGTAACGGCTGAGCCGGAATCAAAATATTTAGTTGGGGGGTTGAGGTGCTAAAGATTTAAAAGTTTAGCTAGAGTTGATATTAATCTTAAATCTTGAGTATCATTAGCTTGATTTCTTAAAAAAAATGGGCGTAAAATTTACTTAAAAGTGTAGTTATGTTCTTGCTTCCGCCTTGGACGGAGAAATAAGATCGAGAGATGATGAGAAAGGGTTTACAGCCGCGCCACTGGCCCGACTATCTAGGGTCGTAGCGTCGCAGCGTTTTAAACAATCTATATTTTTTAATCTTCCTCGACATTAAATCATAATCATACCACACATGATCAAGAATTTTTAATCCAAATAGAAAGAAAAAAAAAAGTTAATATTAATAGCAGCTTATACAATTACAATCAGAGTAAGAAAATGGAAAACTTATATTACAGCTTAACATTCATGACAAGACATGATTAAAATAGGATAATATGTCCTTTTCCATAACCTTAACATAAAAATGAAAGTACTAATTTCTTTTAGGTCAAGCAAGAAATACTCACTTTCATATGTTTTTTTTTCTTTTTTAACTAGTATTATCAGATGCAACTAGTTACCCACCAAGAAACTGGTCGAAACTTGAACTAGACCACCCGGCCAATGGCCGGTCAAGCAATTCCGCAGCCAGAACGCTAATTAATTAGTTGCCGGCGGCCGTGGGGCATTTAAAAAACACTCAAAAAGTAGAAACGGAGAAAGAAAATGAAGAAGAGTTAAGGCATTTTATTTAATTAATTAATTAGCTGAATTAATCAAATAAAATGAGATAATATAGCAGAGATCCAAGTGAAAGAAAATGAAGAAGAGAGCAAACAAAAAAGGAAAAACTTGAAACAAGATATCACTAACATACATGACATGGTGATAAAAATGATAAAGAACATTAACCACCGTATATAAGTAACGGTTTATTTGATGGAAGTTCCTAAGTTACGTATACACCGTATGGAAGGGCCGCTCTTACGATCGCCGGGGACATAGCAAAGTGATACGCCGCGGGTGGCGGGCTTTGCTCGAAAGCTGCTCCCACGGCTTCGGCCACGGCGATCAACAGCTTTATCGCCATCTTCACGAGCTCTATGCACTGTTCCAATCTCAGTATCACCATTCTCTCTCTCTCCTCTCTCCTCTCTCTCTCTCTCTCTTATAGCTAGTCTCTTATATAGTGCAGTGAGCAGATGTTAATTGGCCTTTAATGAGAATAAGTACGTTATGGGTTATTTGCGGCATAAGTATTCAATTTTTTTATTTTTTATAGTGACATAATTTAATCTTTTTTTCAAGACCAAAATTTTAACTCTTCACTATTTCGCTTCATATGTGTCGTTAACATTAATATTTCCTCTCTCAGAAGTGTGACGTGTCAAAGACTTAACGGTACATCCAAAAATTTGTTGAGTTAATTGAAGAAAAGGACGGAATGTTTGAAAAAAAAAAAGTGTGAACGTTAAGATTCAGCCGTGAAAAATAATGAATATTGCAAACTTCACCTTTGAGAGAAAAAAAATTGAGTTTATGTCACTGCAAAAGTAAAAACAATCGGTATTTAGGCCGCTAATAGTCCTACTTATAATAAAAATCTATATAGATTTTAAAAAATAAACAACTTATTCCTGGACAACAGAACAAGTTTAGTAGCTGAACTTGTGTCTATCTTAATAATGTAGTAGGAATGATAAGAATTATATTTTTATGTATTTTTAATGAAAATGTGAACACGAAAAACGTGATTAATCTAGGACATTATATAAACTAAAATAAAAAAGAAGCGTGTGGCATTAACTCCAGTGTATATTAATGAGCATCACGGAATGAAGAACACTAAAATGTTCTACTGCACTTCATTCCGTAGTGGTAGTTAGTATAGACTATAGTACAGATTAGAGTTACTATTAATATCGTTAAATTAATACTCGGTAAATTAATAACTAATAACATAATATTTTTATATGGTCTCCATTTTAATTAACATGATTAAATTTCTCTCATTAAATTAATGATTTTGATAAAATATTTTCTCCCTCGACAGTATTAATTTATAAAAAATTTATTATATTTCGAATCGAATACTTAGTATTGAATTGAAATTTTTGCTAAACTAATAGTGCAAAGTGACAAAAATTTTCGAACAACTTGCCGAATTCTATGAAGTAATAAAGAAATTATTTGTGCAAATTAGCATATTTTCTGACATAGAGAATATAAGTCATGATATATCTTATATGTGTCGGTCTAGCCCATAAAACGACCAATTATTAGTTTATCTTATTGTTTGGTTTTGCGTCATTGTTTTTAGGGTTAATGACGGCAAAAATACCCAAAGTTTGGTCAAAGAACCCCTCGTGTACCCAAAGTTTAAAAGTGGTGGTAAAAATATCCAAAGTCGCATTTGGGGAGTTGATCAGTCCATTCTCGTAACGCCGTTAACTTACCCGTTAACTATGGCCACGCGGAAAAACGTGGGTTGCTGACATAATAATTTTTGCCACATGGATGAGCCCAAATCAGCCTCGTTTACGACAAAACAACGAATTAAACCCCTAATAAACACTATTTAATACAACTAATTGAACCCCTAATGATTACACTTAACAAAACAAATTTGTCCACGTGGCCAGAGTTAACCGGTAAGTTAACGGCGTTACGAGAATGGAGTGATCAACTCCCTAAATGCGACTTTGGGTACTTTTGCCACCACTTTTAAACTTTGGGTACACGAGGGGTTCTTTGACCAAACTTTGGGTATTTTTGCCGTCATTAACCCTTGTTTTTATTGTTAAATTTTAAGAGGGTGATTTTCAACTATATATTGATAATTGATCGTGCGTCACTGCATTATTAAGCAATAAAATAGTATGAATTTTGAATAAAAGTTTATCATCTTTATCATTATCTATATAATTAATTAGGGGTGAGCATTTTAAACTCAACCCGATGGCCCAACCCAATCTGTTAGAGACCCGACCCCAATCTAACCCGCCCAATCTAACCCGCTCAAAATTGGGTCGAATCGGGCCGGACCCGACTATTATTCGGGTCGGGGTCGGGTCTAACATCTTGGGAGACCCCGACCAATATAATTAATATATATTTCATATTAATTTTTATTCAAGTAGTGCAATCTTTAGTTTTTTAAAATTTCTCATTCTCAATTTTATTTACATTCAAAGACCGTTCAATCTCTCATTTTCATGTGTTTACATTTTTTAGTGTATGTTTGTTTGATTAAATTTGTTTGGGGTATTTTTACTTGAATTTTGATTTACATTGATGCAATTTTTTCATATTTTTTTTTTATATAAGATTAAATTTTAATTAATCGGGCAATGGCGACCCAAACCAACCCAACCCGATTTTTTATCGGAACGGTTTGGTTCGGGCATTAAAAAAACTTAGGGTCAGATCGGGCTTTTTTTTTAAACCCAAAATGATCGGGTCGGGTCCACAAAAAGCATCGGGTCGACCCAACCCATGCTCACCCTTATAATTAATTAGTAAATTAATTAATCAAAGGAATAATATTGAAGGTCGGACTTATCCAAAAGTCATAAGGTATAGTCCTATTGAAATTATCATTAAAAAAAAAAAGTATGGTTCAATATTTTTAGTGTCAAGACGGTTGAATTATTAGATCTTAAACATAAGTTTAAATGTTCGATCACTTAAAACGATTTTTTTACATTCATTTTATTCACATACAATTATTAGAAATTTGAATGAATTTTTAAAAAAAATTGGTGTGCAATCTCACAAATGGCATGAATTAGACGATAGTCTTAAAAGCATATCGTGAAATCCTTCTGGCTGAAGCCAACGATCGGGAAGCTCGCCGTGGAGAACAATAAATTTTACGATAATTTTCAACAACAATTATCTAAAATTAATTAATATTTTAAATCTTTGCGCAATGTTTTTTTTTTCTTTTCAAAACCGCCGTGTAGCTTACTTTGCAAAACGGTTCAAAATTATTTGGTAGAATTCATAGTGTTATGGGTATTTCACGAAATTGATTTAAAAACAATTTAATAAAGGAAAAATTATTCAATTAATTTTTCTTTTATTTAATTAAGTCAATTTTGGCCCACAATGCCTTCCGGAGGCCCGTTTTCATAAAATAAAGTGTCTAGACGCTCTTAAAAATATCAAAACACCCACAAACGCCATAAAAAGTTGAAAAAACGGTCTTGGAACGCCCCCGGAACCCTTCGGGTGGGCCCCACAGGCCCCCACGCTCCACCACGCGCCGCCACGTGACCCTAGGACTCCCCACGCACCCAGCAGGGGGCCACTTGCGCGCAGCCACGTGGCGCGAAGGCTTCTACCCACTGGTCAGATGAGGACGTGGCCGGCGCCGATTGGTCAGCCACGAGGGACCCGAAAAACTATATTATTTTGCCCCGGGGTTTCTCGGAGCAATTTTTAATTGCCTAAACACCCATGGGCCCTCCTATAAATAGAAGCTCAGTTCATTCAACGGTAACTCACTCGAACTCATTCGAAACCACTCTCTACTACCCCTAAAACGCCTCTCCCTCAAATATTCCACTAATGTTGAGCGTCGGAGGTGAATACGGGGGTACCCCCAGGTTCTCTCTGACCTCGGGTATTCTTTTCCCCAGGTTCAGATACAGAGGAGTCAGCTAGAGTGGGAGCCCTGGAGAAAATTCTGGTACGATTTACGACCCTCCCTGCTAAGGTTCTGGATCCGTGCGGTGCTCGTTCTATCCCTCAGTATTGTATCTCAGAGCAGATATATTGACTTTGTGGATAAACCGTGGGACCCGGACCAGGATCAGTGACACGGGTAGAGTGTCTAATTTACCAGGATTCACTGAAAAGTCAAAACTGCGATCTTCCCTACGTGGAGACCTAATCTGAGTGGCGCCCCAAACCTGTAACCCGGGCCTTGTCCATTCCAGGCCTTGTGGTAACAGGTAGCGATGTGGCCCGAATTGTTGGTCCACGGTCAGTGGAGGGTCCGTTTGACCCAAGGTGTCAGGAATCCATGCCCAAAGCCCACAAAAGTCAGCAAAACGACATTCGGCCCGGTCCAACACAAGCAATTGGGCCGCTACAGTGTGTGATCTAAATTTCAGCATCAACACATAGTATATCTTCTATATCTAGTAGTGTTAGTGAGAGTCCGACTCAATCTCAATCATTTAGAGGGACTTGCATAATAACTTACTATTAGACATTTAAAAAAAAATAAGTTTCATACTATCCAAGATTAAATAATACTTTTACGTTATTTGATAAAGTCAAATTAAATACTATAACTAAGGGTTAATTGCGATAAAAGTACCAATCTTTACCCATATGCTCCGCCGTGTACCGGCCAAATTCTAAAATGGTAGGTGAAAGTACCCAATGCCATTGTTTTGTTGCAGACCAAAAAAATTAGAATTTTTTAATGGTTTTTTAGTTTTATTTTTAAGGGTTTCCATTAAGGTTATTAGGCTTTTAGGTGAAAGTACTCTAAAAATCCTTGAAAACCCTAAAAGCGCTAACGGTGTTAAACGGAATTTGTTGGTCTGCGACAAAACAGAGACGTTGGGTACTTTCAAGTTTCAAGTTTCAAGTTTCAACTACTTTTAGAGTTTTGGTACACTAGAGAGTATTTAGGCAAAAGTTTGGTATTTTTACCGCAGTTAACCCTATAGCTATCATATTTATCATTTGAATTTATATATCAAACTTCTCACCAAGAGTATTCTTCCTCTTCTTTTTTTTTAACAATAAATAGCAGTCTACGACCTAGTTAGTCAAACTATTACTAGTTACTACTATTTTAACCTTCATCTGTTGCAAATTACTTGTAAAAGAGAAGTTTAGACTAATTACCATCATAGCTTTATTTATTTAAAAATTAACTTCATAAAAATATAATATGTAGAACGAAAATAAATTACAACAATAAACTATCACATTAAAAAAAGAATTAGGAGTCTAGTAATACAAAATTGGTTTAAAATGAAAAAATAAATCTTGAAGTAAAATTAATTAATTTACTCGATAATTATGTAAATAACCCGGTTATGATAATTGAAAATACTTATTTAATATTTAAAGCCTCAGATATTATACATGTTATCATCTCATTGACATTTCCATAATGTTCCATATATGACTTCTCAAAAGTCTTACTCGTTTAGTCATTATATTGATTAGGCCAACAATATTAAGAAACTCGATATCCTATTGTTGAACTGTTCAACAGTGAAAGCGGAACCGGGAACCGGTATATTTTTATTTTTTGGTACCTATCTCGAAAATTCGGGATTTTTTTTCTTGGTACCGGTTCCCGGTTCCAATTGTATATTTCCCTTTTTTTTTGAAAACCGGAACCGGAACCGGGACCGGGAAAAATTCGTGAGAGAATCGTGAAAAAATTCATGATATAATTCGTGACTAAAACCGGGAGTAAAGCATTCGACTTCTCTGGAGTCGGGAGGAAAGCAGCGCCGAAATCACATAAGAGGGCTGGAATCATTCGAAGAAAAAAAGAAAAACTTGAGAGAAGGAAAAGAAACCGAAATCAAAGAAGAAAGCGAGGAAATCAAGCCTTTCGAAGGGGTGCAATTGACATAGAATAAACCATAAAAGATATTTCACAGAAGGAAATCAAACCTGGACAAGGAAAAGCCAAAAGCAGAGAGAAGGTGGGGATAAAGAGTCGCAAGCGAGGGAGATGAATGAGGAAGGAGGCATAAACCCTAATTTTTTTAATGGTAAAAGACGACATATAATTCTAAAGAAAACATAATGACATATTAAACCAAAACGACATAAAAATATTTAAAAAACGACATAAAAATACATAAACCGGAACCGGTACCAAAAATCGGGAAAAACGGTTCTGGTTCCCGGTTCCGGTTCACGGTTCCGAAAATCGGGAACCGGGAAGTACCGGTTCCCGGTTTTAAACACAATTTCCCTATTTTTTTCTTAAACCGGTCCGGAACCGGTACCGGAACCGGGACGAAACCGGGAAACGGTGACAAAATTTTCACCCCTAGTTGAACATATACGGTTGTATGCATTATTTGGAACATATAAAAATTGGGCCTATTTTGGCAAAGAGACAAAGCCCGTCAATAAAAGTCAAAGCAAACTGGCAAAGTCAAAGACCAGAGGCCCACGAACCAAGACATTGGCGAGGCCCGGAGTCTAAATGACGAAGAAGGCAAAGTCCTTGAAAGGCACCCCGGCCTGACAAGGTACCATGGCCCGACGACTCCGGCCTGGCGAGGTACCTTGCCTGACGAGGTACCACGGCCCGACGACCCCGGCTAGAGTAGGTACCACAGCCCGACGACCCCGGCTTGAGTAGGTACCATGGCCCGATGACCCTGGCCTGACAAGGTGCCATGGCCCGACGAGGTACCCTCGCCTGACGAAGACCTTGGTTTGGCGAGCATCCTCGCCACAGCTTGACGAAGGAATAACTTACAATTATTCCACACGACGAGGAGATCCGAGCTCACGAAGAACCCCGGGAAATCCCCCGGATTCCCCCGAATTCAACATACGAACTCGCGGACAACCAGAAGACATCAACGACGAATCAAGAAGCACCGACGAGCCCTTCGACAGGGCTAGGAGCAGCGGCAAACCCTCTACTGCAGATGCAAAATTCGCAGGCCCCTGAGGTGCAATTTGAGGGAATTGGTTTTCCTATAAATAGGAGTCTTCCCCTCCTCATTTCCACACTCACTCACAGCTTTCTCCAAAGCTTCTCTCTCTAGCTTTCTCTCTCTAGAAATTCGTCCACTCCCTTAGGAGGAAGGAATTGAATAAGAGCTGAGATCGTTCAAGAGTAGACTCTCAGCCTCGACAAGAGAATTTGTTTGACGAGTCGACGAAGGCATCCCTCGCCAGGTGGTCAAGTTCGCCAACACCTGCGAGGTCGACAAAGAAGGGGCATCCCTCGTTAGGTTAAGGCCCTCGTCGACGAGGTCGACAAGGAGCATCCCTCGTCAGGTTAAGGCCCTCGCCACAACGAGCTCGCCAACACCGACGAGGTCGACAAAGAACATCTCACGCCGGTAATACCCAGCCACCTGGCCAAGGGTCACCCCCGCGCCGCCAACATCGGCACTTCCGACGATTCAAACCACATCGTCAGTCACCCGCCATTTATCACTAACCCAAAACTACGTGGGACATGATTATCTTAAACTGAGGTCCGTAGGCAGCCTCGCTCAATCATAAGCGACGAGGCACGGGCCCAATCTACCCTTTTTTGCAGGTCTTCCCTCGCCGTAGGAGCTCACCAAGGAAGGGAAATCACGAAGAATCATCAAGATCAGCTCGGAGCTTCATCAAGACCGAAGTTCGCCTAGACGAGGACATCGCCAAGACAAGGACTTCGCCCAGACGAGGAGCTTCGCCGAGATACGGACTTCGCCCCCACGAGGGAAGTTCGCCGAGGATCGCCACGGATATCCCGGAGACTCATCCAAGACGACGGATTCGCCTCCAGCTTTGACGATTTGACTCAGCATTCAATCATCCAGGCGTTCAGTGGGTCTAACTCGGGACCCGAACTTTAGATCCGACTCTAAGTTAAAGCCATTTTTACGCATTAACATATACATATATACTTTTAACAAAAAAAAAATTCATGACAGTGTATGATATATTATACGCTCAACATCTTCGACTTAAAAAGAAATACTGACGACCAAGTATATAAATTATTATTATTATTATTATTATTATTATTATTATTAAGGATCGAGTTGTTGTTACCAAAAAAAAGTTAATGGTTGGATATTACAAGTTTAAAAATAAATATTTTGTAAGCGTGAATTTGCCTGCAACTGAGTTCAATAAAAATCTAAAGCGAAATATTATTAACAAAATGAAAATTTTTGCATCAAACTAAAAATTGAAGTGAAATGTTATTAGAAATAGAAAGTAAATTAAGCACTATCATTAAAGTATAGAAAACATGAATAGCATAATATTTACACTCATTATATAAGTAATGTTTACAGCAAAAATACTCATATATTACAATAAATAAGTATGTCTTATAATTCATTTTTTTGTTAAAAATTCTCAATGATATAAAAAATTGACGTAAAGTAAGTAAGTGTTTCCTTCTAATCACATTTTTGCCCCTTTGACCACATAACAACAAGACTTACCTAGCCTTAGTTCTAACCTTGTAGGACACATTTTAGTATACTACGCAAGAATTTAGTGTTCATCGTCAATTTTTTAAAATTCATATATGTGGTCCAAACTCCAAAGAATCAATAGTGTCGTGAAACTTTATGACAGGGTTAACGTAAAAAACTTAATTACTTACGCACTTTTTTTTAATGTTATTTGGAATATATGTTACAAAAAATGAGAATACATATGCCATAATTTTCTAACATATAAGTATTTTTGCCACAAATAACTCTTTTATATATAATAATATTAGAAAATGAAATAAACATATCAGTAAACCCTAATTTAATATACCTAACTAACATGTGGGTCCACTTTCGTAATGCCTTGCCTTGATGTGGATGGGACTTGTGTCAGAAACGAAACATAGCAAGAAATGGAATCTCTATGTCATGTTGATGTACGCATGTACATACATTAGCGATAAATAATGTCACAATTTATTTTAGTTTATAAACGAGGTAGATAACCCGCGCGTTGCAGCGAGTTGCGGGTAAATTTTTTTTTTCTTGGCAAGAGAAATTTGATTGTTTTATGTTTTTTTTTTAAGTGTATAGTTTTAAAGCTATTTGATTTTTTTTGTTATGTTGTTAGTCAATCTTTTTAGGTCTTCAAGAAATACATTATTTACATCAAGTAAAAAATTACTACAATATTGATTTTCAAAAAGAAGTATATATTATTTACATCCAATTAAAAAAAATTACATTATTGACGAAAAAAATATTTCTCATATATATATACACGTACATATATTTGTATATACATACACATGCATTATTCTATTAATAAGAGCTCGACATACATTTCAAAAGTGCTACACTTTGTTTGGTTGACTTCTGCGCCTGCAAAATCAAATTTAGATAAATACTCAGTTCTTTTAAATATCACAGAATAATAAAATTATGTTTGTAAAAAATTTAGAGTGGTATTGAAAATATGCTTAAAAAAGTTAAAGCGTGCTTCTCAAAATGTGGAATATTTTAGCATGTTTGAGGACAAAAAAAAAAAGTTAATATAATTTAATGTAAAAAATAATGAAAATAAAAAATGTCTAGTTAAGAAAAGTTAAAGCGTACCTTTCAAAACTTGGAATATTTTAGCATGTTTGAATATTCACCGTTTTCCTTGGAGTGGTCCTATCGTTGAAAAACGATTGTTCAATGGGGTGGACACTAATTAAAATTCCTATAACATCTGCATGCATATATTTGCAAGTCACAACCGTTATAAGGATTTTATTAAGAATACCTATATAAAAAATAATCAAATTTAATATAGGCATAATATTTTGAAACATGTAAATACAAATACGTACTTACCTCTTCGTAAAGCATAATATGGTCGTTATTCATAACACGTCCAGTAGTAAAATCTTTGTTTATCCTACTTGTACAAACCGTAGCAGTTATAGCATCGTACTTAATCAATATGGAGTATTGTTTTTTATTTAACGTTTTGGATGACTTCTTTGTAAATGATATTTTTTACATGATTTGGATATTTGTCCATGGATTTATGGATTAATATAAACAATCCATTTGGTGACTTGACTCTTGATAAAGCTACATATAACTGACCATGAGTAAAAATTTCATTTTCTATATACAGACCAATTTTTTCAAGAGATTGTCCTTGACTTTTATTTATTGTCATAGCGTATGAAATTTTCACAGGGAATTGTCTTCTTTTTAAAATGAAAGGCCATCGTGATTCATGTACAGTCATTTCTATTCGAGGAATATAAACTATTTCATCTGTATTATCGGAATTAATAATTCGGCCTTCAATTACTTTATTTGTTATTTGTGTTATTAATAGTCTAGTTCCATTACATAGCCCTAAAGATTGATTTAAATTTCGTAATAACATAATAGGTGTGCCAATTTTTAGATTCAATTCATGTGGTGGTAGTCCATTGAAATTTAATGTGTTTAAAAAGTCCTCTGGATATAAAAGGTTCAGTTCTTCGATATTTCCATATGAGGGTAAAATTGTATCATAACTATAATAAGTTTTGTACTAATGATAAAATGTATTTGTTTATTTCATCAACTGTCTTATTTTTAGGGGCTACAATTGTTCGATTCTTTAAATATTCAACGTCGTTAAAATTAGTTAAAAATTTAGTATATATTGATCGGTAAATTTTTTCAATTGGATTTGAATCATAATATACTAAAAAATTGTCTGGTATCTTAATCCATGTAGCATCTTCATTATCTGGATCTTTGATTCCTTCTATAGTATTGTCACTGATGCTTGAAATCCATGTAGAAAATTGTTCGATTTCTTCTTTTTCCTTGGGTGAGATATTATGTCTCATGAGCCGCAAATTTTTCGTCAAGGTGAATATTTATAAATGTTGCCATAAGTAAGAATTGGTTAAGGTTGCATCAATTATCTGTTCTTTAGATTCCGATGTTATAATTAGTAAGATTTGACGAAAGTCGCCACCGAGTACCATAGTCATTCCTCCAAATGGTATGGTAGAGTTATTTTTCATATCTTGTAGTGATTTATCTAGGGCTTCAAAATAGTATTTGTTATTCATTGGTGCTTCATCACATATTATAAGGGATGTTTTTTCAATTAATTTTGCTAATTGTGTTTGCTTTTTTATATGACACGTTGAGAATTTATCTACTAATAATGGAATTTTAATCTCGAATGTGCAGTTCTTCCCTTTGGTAATAATAATGACGCTATTCCAGATGATGCAACAGCTAAAACAATTTCATTATTCGATCTTAGTTTAGTAATTATAGTATTCCATAAATATGTTTTACCTGTTCCTCCATGTCCAGAAATAAAATATAATTTTTGATCTTGATTTTTAACTGAATGTAGGATTTTATTGTATATTTTTTTTGTTCTTCAGTTAAATGAGAAACTAATTTAAGATTTTCTTGTTTTAATTGATTTGTATCATAATTTAATTCTTCTCTTAAAAGTTTGTTGTTTAAATCATCAAGTAGTGATTCTCGTGGTAGGGGTAAGTTGTAATTTTTCAAAGATGATGAATTCATATTTAATATCTTTTCTAATTCATATAATACATAATCATGTAATTCATGTTCAGGTATTTGAAAAGAGCCATTGTTGAATAATTTACGGATTTTGTATACAATATCTTCTGTCATTAGTTTCCAATGATTGTCAAACAATTTTATCGGGTCATTTACATTACAAAATAAAAGAATTAAAACGAATAATTGTCTTAGTTGTGTTGATGTCGAGATAATGCAGTTTCTAAAATTGAATCATTCCATTCTTTGTCATCACCTAATAATCCTAGGGCATTACATGTTGCTTGAAAGGTTGAGTATTTGATATCATTAACTATTTGTAAGGATTCAAAGCTAGTAGCTCCTTTTTTATGATTTAGTAATAATCTTAAATAATACAACTCTCCCGAATTTGGATGGATATAATATGTTTGTCCAACTGTATAACCAGAATGTCTTGGAGTCCAAATTTTATCTTTATTGTTCCAAACAAATTTCTTTGGAAATTGTGAATATGTAAGCGATCTAGCTTCCTCACTTGATTTATTTATCGTCATCCATTCTGTTAAAGTCGTTTTCTGAATTCCATGTTGGCTTAAAATATTTTCAAGATGTTGGTTAGAATGATGGTCTTCTATGATGTATAGGATATTCATATAACCTCCATACAGCTTCGTAGGGTGTGATGTAACAACAATTAATATAATTTTTAATTTCATCGACTTCTGGGATATTTGTTTCTAACAACTTTTCAGAACATATATTATTTTCAAGAATTGCTCTTATACGATCTGGTCCTTTAGTTAAGTATTTGAATAAATATTTTATAAGCATTGATTGTGAGCACACTTCAGTATTTATATGAGCTTTAAATTTGAGACACAATTCTCTATTACAAGGCACAACATATCTATTATCTAATTTTATATTTTCTTTTTCTGAATAAATATTCAAACTTCGACGTTTATAATTAATAATTCCATTTTCATCTATTGTTGTTTCATTTCTGCTTTGTTTTGGAAATCTTTTAGAGCACATCAAATTCTTCATACATGCAGCATTTGTCTTGGCGAGACCACATGGTCCGTGTATCATAAATTCAGTAACTACATTATATCCTAACAAATCAATATTAGGATCTGGTATCTCTGCGGAAATAAATTTATCTATTTGCGATGGATCGTGTATTTTTTCGTCGGGATGTAACCAAAATAATAAATGACAATGTGGTAATCCTCTTTTTTGAAATTCAACGACATTTAAATCAGCAATCACTTATCCAAATATAGTCCCTGCTTTTATAGTTCGAAGTAGTTGTTCTAGTTTCATTTTAAATACTCTTGTTATTATATCAAGCCGTCTTCTGATTTTTGACCAGGAATCAAAGATAATGCTCTTTTAATTTCTGGCCATTTTGGGTTACATATAAATGTTATAAATAAATCGGGATTTCCATATTCTCTACAAATTGCCATCGCATCTTGATAGTTTGGTATCATATATCTAGGACTTCCTGTGTAACTTGATGGGAGTATAATTTTTTTCCCTATTTTATTTGCATCAGTATCCCCTCTATTAATAGCATCTTGAATACCTTGATAGATTTCTGATCTTAAAGTTTGTTGATTTTTTCTAACAAAATCAAATTGATCTTCTTCTACAGAAGCATATGCATCAACTAAATATTGTTGTGATAATCTGCCGCTTCTTAATAGAGTAGTTTTTAAGTTAGAACGTTGTTGTAGTTGGTAACAGTATAAGGCTCTCATTGGAATTCTTTTACGTAAAGGTTGCGTGTCTAAATGGTCAGTAAATAATTTCAGGTCAGGTCTATATCCATCTTCTCCGTAAGGAAACAGTAATGGATATTGCAACGCCATATATGAAGGGTGTAATTTTGTAATTCTTAGTAAATCATTCGATTTTGTTTCTACGATTATGTCTTTTCCTTTTTCATATTCTCCAATATCGCCAACTATTAATCCACCAATTTCATTTGATGTTGGTAAATCATACTGATCAGAATCATTATTTCTTCGGCCTAAAAGTCGAAGCCTTATACGTGGAATGTTTGTTTCTTTGTATCTGTCTCTTACAGTCCTGAAAGTTTGTACTAATATATTTTCTTCATCTAACATACTTATTAGCTTTGTAATAATTGATTCAGTAATTAATCTTGAAGACTCATCGAACGATAATGTTGACAATCTGTTTTGGATTTCATTTTCTGTGTCATATATATACAGTTGTGCAAATCTCAGAGGTTTATCGTCAGTAGGTAGTAGAGAGCCAAGCAAATGATGCACTTGGCCACTAATCTTAAAAATATATGGACCTTGAGAGTTATTTATGTTTGAGTCTATATTCGCACCAAGAGATGTAAAAGCTAACAATGAATTCAAGGTTCGAATATTTTTTTTGTAGTATGCACTCTCTATTTCGCCGTTGTAGTTTAACAACTGATCTAATACGGGAGGACTTTCTTTAAGCAAAGGAAATTTAATTTTACCTTTTTGACAACATAGATTATATTTAGGTAAACTATTTTTGCTCGAACTTTCAGCAAACCAGAAAAAAACACCACAATAATCGCAAAAATATTTCCAGTCTCCCAAGTCTAAATATGATGCGTTCCATGGTTGTGCTACCTGTGGTGATTTTATTTGCATGTTTGAAATTAATGATAATCTATCTTGAGTTCGATGAGATAAGGTTCGTGTCCCAAAAACAGGGTCTACACTTTCATCATTTGAGTAATCAATGGTATCAGTGGTACATGTCTTAATACTTGTACATTTAGTTTTTTTGCAACTTGAATTAGCAAGATGACTTGAAGATAGGTTGAGGCGTTTTCGGCCCATCCTTTACAACAAATTAAGAAAAGAAGATCATATTGTTATCAGTCTTAATAGCAATAGCTGGAGAACAAAATATACATCCCTAATTATATACTATCACTTTATAAATATATAACACAGAGATGTAAAATTAAAACTTTATTTGTAATCTATTAGGAGTTGGACCTATAGGGACGTATGAATGAGATGTGTAATTGATCAGACAAATAAATATTATTGTGATTTTAGTGACTCTTTTTTTCTTACATTTTAATTATTATTTTTTAAAAGAATCCTTACATTTTAAATTAGATGCCTAATGATTAAAGAATTCTTATTCTATTCTTTTCTTTATAAGTTTTAAGCATGTAATCTTATTTATCTACAGAGTAGAGCTACGTAGGACTAATTATTAATAATTAAAAAAATTAAACTTGAGAGCAAACAATTATATAACTGAATATCGACTCACATGCACGGTGTGTGGTAGAGGGAAGTGCGCAACACTATAAGATCGGGCCTGAAAATAAATAACAAACATAAATAAATAAGGCCACAATGCCAAGCATGTCAAAATGAAACTTGGCATGAATATATATATTATATATATATGTATATGTATATGAGCATAAAATTTTACAAATTGATATCCAAATTCAGTTTCATGAGCTAGAAATAAGTTAGCAATGCAAATAAATGAGGTCGTCATGTAATTGATATAGATAAATAAATTCAATGACGTGTAATTGTAGAGTTCGAAACAAATCAAACAAATAGGAGGAAACCACAAATCCACAATCAAAATCAAACCTAAGGGAAAATCACGCCTATTTTTTTTTTCTTTGTATTAAAATACTGCAATATCCATTGCATTCCACGAAAAAATTAAACTTTGATCGGTTTAATTGTTTTTGTAACAATCTTCTTCTTTTGTTTAAAAGACCAGTATATCCGTGGTCCTAATATTGTGTTCTTAATTTGGGAAATCCTCCGTAATCCCGAGCAACTCTACGGCGAGCCCGAGTAGTGAGTTACCGAGTCTCGTGCTTCGAAGTTGGTTAACTTTTTTTTTCCTTCTCTAATTTGAGGTGATTTAGTTTTTTACTCTTTTTTTTTTGTATTTTATAAAACCAGGCCTTTGTCGTTTGAAAGAGTCTTGCGTTGACAAAATGGCCCTTTGAATATATATATATATATATATATATATATATATATATATGTAAAATTTAGGGGATTCTCGGCTGAGAATTCAGGAAGCCGGAGAGAGCCCCTCTGTGTCCGTTCATTCCCACGGCTCATAAAAACGCTGTTAAAAAATGGCCATCTATATTACTGCCGTTGTTGTAGATGAAGCACGGAGGGTAGGCAAAAAAAGAGAAGTTACCTTGAAGTTCGAAAACAGCGCCAAAATCAAACCCCAGAAATTTCAGTCCCGTGATCTCGATCAATCGAAGAAGACTCAATGACGGTGGCTGAAGTGGAGAGAGAAAAAGAAAGAGAGCAGATGTGGGGAAAAAGAAGCTGACACGTGTTGGGGGTAATAGCACAGCATTTGTAAACTTTTTGATTGGCGGAGTAAACACTGTAGTAGCTACAGTATTTTCACGCTCTGCTTTAGTTATATAGGATAATATGTATATACATATTCATTGAACCCTGGGTAACGACATAATAAGAAAACTACTTTTAATATGATTGGGGTTTTAGTTAATCACATTTAAACAAAAATTAAGTCAACGCAAGTTAATACGTTATGTGTGTAATTTCCGAGTTTTAGTGCAAAAATTAATGGTTGTAAATAATAAATACTTAAGTTATATTAGAGTGACATAGATTCAAGTTTTGTTTTGTTTTTTTTTTTTTTTTTCCAGTGTCACGGGAGTATCATATTATTGTGGATTTAAAGGTTTTCTTAAGAAATTGGGTTAATTCAAGTCTTAATAAATTAAAAGTTTGGTACATTCAAATTGTAATAAAATAAAACTTAAACATATTTGCACTAAAAAAAATACTTGAGTCTATGATGTTCAGTTGAGTACAATTTAAGTATATTTGTTATTATTAACCCGATAATTTATTACGATTTGGTTTTTATTTTGCGTCTCTGGTGGAAAAACTCACATTTGAAAACTATGAGTATCTTTTTACTTTGTCAAAACATTAAGAAAATATTTAGTTTTGTTATTCGACATTTTATAATATTTTGATTTATAATATTCGAACTTGTTTGATTTAATATTCTTGTTTCAATGTGTAGGTTTAAAACATTAACAAATTATTTGGTTTACTTATTCCAAATTGTATAATATTTATTAACTAGTATTAAGCATTCATTTATACTAAGAAAGAGAGATTAAGAATGTCTATTTTATTAAAATACTATGAAAAGAAAACTTATTTTAATTTTAATTTTTTATAAATAATTTATATTTATAATTAACATATCTAAATACCGTTGATGTGTAAATTCGTTCCGTAATTGGAATGATAAGGTCATTAATTAAATTTACGATTCATGTAATTTAATACCAAAGTTGTGAATATAATTGAATATTCGCACGAATGGGCCTGTGAGATATATGGTCAAAAGCCCAATAAGCACTTAACAATGCTTGGGCCCGACCAGAACACTAAGCCCACAACACAAAGGCTCATCCCGAGCAGATAGTGCTTCAAAGGGACCCGAGCAAAGAACGCCACATCAGCCCAAGACAAAAGCCCAATACACTTGGCTAAAGCCCAGGCCCGACCAGGCCTGTTGGCCCAAAGTTTAGAAACTCGTCCTGGGCAGAAACTGCCATAAAGGGATCCAAGCAGGAATATGTTTCCAATAACAAAAGCTCGAGCAAGAGTAATCCAGCAAGGAAATCCGAGCAGGAATACGCTAATTAAGCACTGAAGCCCGGGCAAACCAAGTCAACAGTTTCAATTCAAACCACTGAAGCCCGACCAGGAAAATCGCCACGACCAAGATTCAAACTCCCACGACACTGAGTCAAAGTCCACCATCGCGCAATTCCCTCAAGAAGTGGCGCACGTATCAGCTCAACAGCAAGTCAAGCTCCGAACTCAAAGCCACTACCAACGGGCAGAAATTGGAGACATATAAAAGCAAGAAGACAGCTCCATTACACGCACGCAAGCATTCACCCTGAGAGAAAAGAGTCTGTGAGATTTATATTTTTCAGTGTTTTAATCTTTCTTTTTCAATCAATTTGGAATCGGCTTGTGGTTCCGTCTGATCTTCTTTTCATCATCAATAAACTTATAGAGGACGTAGTCAACTACCGCATTGGGACGAACCTTTCTAAAAACCTTTGGTGTTTGTATTGCTTTATTTTCATTTTTGTCAACGTCAGAGTATTGACGATGCGGAGGTCAAGATCCACAAAGTTCTTAGCAAATTCAAATCGGAATCCCGTTCACTAATCACGTGACTGTTGGTGTGCGAAACCACGCCAACAAAATACTTTATTTATTTTTATGAAATTCTTGTTAATATACATCTCAGTTATCAACATACTTTTAATTTTTTTACGAAAACTTTGTCATTGTATATCCGTAAAACTAATTAATCGAACAATAATCAGTTTTCAAAATTTTAAACATTAAATCAAATGGTTAAGCATTGAACTCCATCCTTGGGGACTAAGGTCTCCAATAACGCCGAAATATCATTAAAAAAAAAAAAAAAAGCCATCACCGATCAATTTTTTTAGTAGAAAATAGCAAATTCGAAAAATATTATTGATATGTACTCTAAAAATAATTGCTCTTTTTAGACCAAAACTTTATCTTTTGCCAAAAAAAAAAAAAACGTTATCTCAGTAAAGGATAATTGTAGCAAAAGTACTCATAAGTTACTCAAAACACGACATATTCTATTTTTTTATTGTCACTGCAAAAATATACAATGTACAAAAAGTGTCTTCCGTCTATATACTAATTTCATTCTGTTAAGTCCCTTTTCATTAAGTGCGACATGGCGTTCTTTAATTGGTCCACCGTGCCTCTCTCTCTCTCTCTCAAAATTCAGTACAAACTACTCAGCCACATAAATATTTGTCTACTGTTAATGCGTAATAATGACTTTAACTTAAAGTCGGATCCAAGGTTCGGGTCCTGAGCTGGACCCACTGAACACGTGGATAATTGAATGCTGAGTTAACGCGGGTTGACTGATGATCGTCAAAGCTGGAGGCGAATCCTTCGTCTTGGATGAGTTTTCGGGCTGTTCTTGGCGATCCTTGGCGAAATTCCTTCCTTGGCGAGTTCCTCGTCGAGCAAAGTCCTTGTCTTGGCAAAACTCCTTGTCGGGGTGAAGTCCTTTTCTTGGCGAAATCCTCGTCTTGATGAAGCTTCGAGATGTTCTTGATGATTCTTCGTGTTTTCCCTTCCTTGGCGAGCTCCTATGGTGAGGGAAAACCTGCAAAAAAGGGTAGATCGGGCCCGTGCCCCGTCGCTTATGGGTGGGCGAGGCGGCCTACGTATCTTAGTTTAAGAGAATTAGGTGCCACGTAGTTCAGGGTTAGTGATAAATGGTGGGTGAATGAAGATGTGGTTTGACTCGTCAGAAGTGCCGATTTTGGCGGTGCAGGGGTGACCCTTGGTCGAATGGCGAGGGTATTACCGGCGGGTAATGCTCTTTGTCGACCTCGTAGGTGTTGGCGAGCTCGTTGTGGCGAGGGCCTTGTCCTAGCGAGAGAAGCTCCTTCGATCCTTGTGGATCTCGTAGGTGTCCGCAGCAAGCCCGTTGACTTGGCGAGGGACACTCCTTGTAGACCTCGTAGGTGTCCGCGGCGAGCGCGTTGACCTAGCGAGGGACGCCTTCGTCGACTCGTCGAACAACCCATCTCAGGAAAAACTCAATCCCTTGACAAATCCCAACTCTTATTCACACCTTTCCTACTAAGGGAGACAAATCCCAACTCTTATTCACACCTTTCCTACTAAGGGAGAAGGCGAATTTTTAGAGAGAGAAAGTAGAAAGAGAAGTTCTGGAGGCAATTGTGAGTGAGTGGAAATGAGGAGGAGAAGACTCTTATTTATAGAAAAACCAAGGAAATGAGGAGGAGAATGCTCCTATTTATATGAAAACCAACTCCCTATAATTGCACATAAGGGGGCCTGCGAATTTTGTCCTTGCCAGAGGGACTTCGCCATGGCGAGGGGCTCGTCAGGGCGAGGTACCTTTGACTTCCACTAATGGGCTTTGACTTTTACCAAAGGGGGCCCAATTTTTATATGTTCCAAAAAATGCATATAGCATCTACCATTGATTAAATCTCTCATGTCTTTCACGAGGGAAATTACTGATGTGCTGAAATCACAGATTTCATAGTTCAACAAACAAAAAGTCCAAACTGGAATCAAATACTAACGATGTTGGTAACTTTGTTGCGACAAATAGATAAACACACAAATTTTCCCTTGACATGCAATACATCTAGAATTTTAATGTTAACAAATATTGTGCATATGATAAATAGATTTGAACACGCGATACTTGTTAACGCAATTCGTGAAACCCAGGTGAGGTAGCCTACTCTTCGGGGTACTAGCCCAATCGCTTTATTCCATTATGATATATAGATTTGAACACGCGATACTTGTTAACGCAATTCACGAAACCCATGTGAGGTAGCCTACTCTGCTGGGTACTAGCCCAACCACTTTATTCCATTGAAAATCATTAAAAAATGATACACGGTTATACAAGATACTTAATTGAGTTTCATAAGGGAAAAAAACCCCTTTCGGACCACGCGCAACTGGTGATCCAACTATAGAAAAAAAGTGCGGTGCTCCTTTTGGAAACGACCTTGGATGCTTCAACCATCGAACAACCGGTCGTCACTCATTGAATGAGATCTCAACATGCTCAAACTTCCTTTAAGCATCGTGGTGCTCCTCTTGGAAACGCCCTTGGATGCTTCAACTATCGAACAATCCATCGTCACTTCTTGAATGAGATCGCAATACCCTCCAACTTCCTTTAAGCCTATTTTTTTTTTACATATCTTCATGCTAATTGTTAACCACAACCAGCAAAGGTAATATAAACGGTCAAGCTGGCAACCAAAATTGGAAGGTTAAGGGCGCCGTGATTCTTGGTTATTGGAAGACTGGTTGACAATTTTCAATCATATCGGTCAAGAGCACTGATACTGCAATCATGACTTGATAATGCAGATCCTATTGATCATGACAATAACTCTGTTGAAGGTCTTGGATATTAAAAACACAATCCATTCCCATATGGAGAGAATCTTCCGCACTTTGTTGATCTTTGTAGGTTCAACCGTTGTTCCGATAACTTCTCCAATAACCTTATCAAGTCTAAATCTGACAATCAAATATCTAGCAATAAATGTCCTTCATGATTCAAGGCCATAATATTGACCGGCAATTAAATCAATACCCAACTGCTACAAAATCTCGTCAAGCTGCACAACTTGACTTGATTTTGATTCGAAATCATGCTTTAATCTTATTGATGATCGAGCCACAAATTATGCACGTGCCATATAAGGAAAGTCTTTATTGACCAATTTGTCATCTTGATCTAGCTGAAGGCCGTGCCAACACTTAACAAAATAAAATGACGAAAGACAATTTTTGTGCATTGTACACTTTTGCCGCGATAAAAAAGTAAAAATACAAGTCATATTTTGAATAACTTCTGGGTACTATTGCCGCAAATGCAATTATCTCTCTTAATAAAATATTGATTCTCATAATTACGAACCGAGGAGGAGAACAGCCATTATTTCTCTCTACGCTTATCTGCAACCTAGCCGTTGAAATTTGAAAAATAGCAATAATTATTTTTTTTATGAGCACCATTCTTTTCCTTTTGACCAAAAAGCCCCTGGGCGATTCAAATCCCGAAACCGCGATCACGATTTCAAAATTCGCTCGCATCTCCACCGTCCGTTAAAATCTTTCAAAAATAACTCGGAGCTCGAAGCAACTCCATTTCCTCTTTCCACTTCGAAGAAGAAAGCAATCAAAGACTGGGAGATTCCATTTTCGGAGAGTGATGTTCAAGCTCGGAGCTCAGAACTTGCATGAACTCTTTACTTCAAGATCCGATTTGAATTTTTTCTAAGAATCTTTGGGCGAGTATTTCAGGAATCCCTCTGTTGCGATTTTTTTTGGTGGATTCCTCTCTCAGGTATTGCGTTCGGTGCTTGGATCTGTAACAATGGCTTTTTTTTGTTAGTTGCTGTGTATATACACAAGGAGATTAAATTTATTACAATGTCTGCTTTTTGCTTGAATCGAATCCCTAGTTGTTGAGTTTTGCTTGTGTCTGGGGTTTTGGATTCAGGATGTTGAGAGACTTCAAATTCTTGCGCCGTACCTCCGGGAAGAATGAGGAAGCGGAGAATGTTCCAGTTAGTCAGAAGGATTGCCCGGTGCTTCGAACACCGAGTGATTCGTTGAGATCTCCGTTTAACACAATTCAAGAGCCTGCGCGGAATCTGAAACCCGAACAGGAGTTCTCTTCTCGGGGTAAAGTCGAAAAAACCCCTAGCAAAGCCAAGGGGAAAGCTTCAGATTATGCGGCATTGCCGCTCCGGACGCCGGACAAGCAAGCACCGAAGAACAGGTTCGGTTGGGCCCAGAAGAATGAGTCCGGTGCAACGAGCAGTGATGATTTGGGGAATTTATCAGCTCAAGTGAGCAATAGAGGAGTCGGAAATGGCGATTTTGGGACTACGACACCGAGAATTACGAGGACAATTACAAGAGCTCCTGTACCGAGCTTCTCCGAAAGCAATTCTACTCAGAACACTCCGACCAAGAGTGTTTCAAAGCCGCCAAATTCGAGTCTTCGGAGTAAGGCTGATGGAGTCATTGGTGCTCGGCCTGGAAATTTTGCGGCATTGTACAAAGGATTGCCCATGTCAGCCGGGACGTCCGCAGCGGTAAATTCGGTTGAAGTTCCTCACTTTGATCTTAAGGAAGATCCATCTTTTTGGATGGAACACAATGTACAGGTGATTGTTCTGTCTTGCGTTGTCTTTGTGTTCTCGTATAAAGATTTTTGAACTCAAAATTGATGTATTTATGTGGTATAGTGAAAGCATTTCCTTAATGGGTGTATAAAATGCGCAAGATTTTACGAGATTATACTATGTTAACAGTAGTTAGTATTAGAAAAATTGCTATTTTTGATAAGTTCCACTATCTAATTGGTCCCTGTTCATCTGTTTTTTTTTTTTTTCATCTTTAAATTGACGATTTTTACTAATTAAAAAGAATCTAACTTATGGGATTGAGAGCTTTGTGCAGGTCCTTCTACGCGTGCGTCCATTGAACTCCATGGAGCGAAGCACAAACGGTTACAACCGGTGCTTAAAGCAAGAAAGCGCTCAGACTATTGCTTGGATTGGTCATCCAGATGCCCGATTCACATTTGACCACGTGGCTTGCGAAACTGTCGACCAGGTTTGCTTCGATATCGTAAAACTTCAATACAAAACTTCCGCTGCATATCCCGATTGGGTGATTAATTTTGGCATCTGGGATTTTGCAGGAAATGCTTTTCAGAATGGCCTGTCTGCCGATGGTGGAGAATTGCCTATCCGGATATAATAGTTGTATGTTTGCCTATGGCCAGGTATATCTTTACAGTACCTCATTTTACATATTTTTTTACTTTATAAATATGTTCTTTTGCACTTCAAATCATTGATTATATTGTGGTTTCAATAATGCAGACAGGAAGTGGAAAAACGTACACAATGCTCGGGGAGATTGAAAATCTAGAAGTCAAGCCCAGCCCACATCGTGGAATGACGCCACGCATTTTCGAATTCTTGTTCGCGAGGATCCAGGCGGTAATTAAGAAATGCTATTAATTTTTTCTTGTGTTATAAGTTTCACAACATATGGAGTCTTCTACCACTTACTACCCTTGTCTTTTCAGGAAGAGGAAAGCAGGAAAGATGAGCAGTTAAAGTATAACTGCAAGTGCTCTTTCTTAGAGATTTACAATGAACAGATTACGGATCTTCTCGATCCATCATCTACTAATTTGCTTGTAAGTTGTATTACTCAAACACGTTTAAGTACTTTCCCAGATTTACATGGCTTATTCTTTGCTTCGTTTTTCTTTAGCTACGGGAGGACAATAAAAAAGGGGTTTACGTAGAAAATCTCTCCGAGTTTGAAGTTTGTACAGTGAGCGATATTCTTAGCCTTCTAATTCAGGTTAGAAATAGTGTCCACTCTCTTCTATTGTTCATCCTAATCTTGCATTATGTCCATACACTTTCACTTAAATTTAAATTATTTCATTTAGGGATCTGGAAATAGGAAAGTTGCAGCGACAAACATGAACAGAGAGAGCAGCCGTTCACACAGTGTATTTACCTGTGTGATTGAAAGTAGATGGGAGAAGGATTCCACTACTAATCTACGGTTTGCTAGATTGAATTTGGTTGATCTTGCCGGTTCTGAAAGGTATGGAATTTAACCTGAAGCTCTAATTACTCTAAAAATGAATTTTGATGAAATTAAAAGAAATAATTATGCATTATTTTGTGTTATAGGCAGAAAACTTCTGGTGCTGAGGGTGAGCGGTTAAAGGAAGCCGCGAACATAAACAAATCTTTGTCTACGTTGGGGTACATATTTTGTAATTTTAAGATATAATCAATTAGTTTTCAAACAAAAACGTTGAACTCGGACTTTTGGCTTCCGCAGTCATGTAATAATGGTGCTCGTGGACGTGGCGCAAGGTAAACAGAGACATATTCCGTACAGAGACTCTCGGCTCACGTACCTTTTACAGGTTACAACTTTTTTTCTTCTTCTCGTATGCTGGTGTTTATATCATACTTCTTAATCATGGAATGGCCCTTTCTGACCCGGAAAAATAATAATATAAAAAAATGAAAATGTAGGATTCACTTGGCGGGAACTCGAAAACTATGATCATAGCGAATGTTAGCCCTTCTATTTGGTGAGTTTATTCCGAACAGTTGCAATACTTTTTAAGGCTATTTAAAATTTGATTCAAAACCGATTCCTGAGCTTTTTGTTAATTGTATTTTCTGATGTTATTAGCTCTGCGCCGGAAACATTGAACACTCTTAAATTTGCCCAGCGAGCGAAAATGATCAAGAACAATGTAAGCTTCACAATTGATTTTCTTTTTACTCCATTAAATTGATTGTTTTTTACTTAAATTATATTCTTTGTTTTCTTAGGCTGTGGTTAATGAGGATTCGACCGGGGATGTGGCTTCTTTACAACACCAAATTAGGATTCTAAAGGTGGTTATGGAATCTTTAACTTGCCTTCATCATATTCAGAACGTCTAGGAGTTCTGAAAATAACACAATTATATGTTTTTAACAGGAGGAGCTTTCGATCGCAAAACGGCAGAATGTACAGAATGTTTCTCGGGCTTTATCTTTTGGGAGCCAAGAACCGGAAAGTAGTTTCAGTGGACATGTCTGTGACATGGATCTTGATGATGATGATTTACTTGGAAATGCATCCAAAGGCTCTGTTAGAATGTCTACTAAACAGGTGAATTGTTCTGCCAATCTATGACACCGGAATGGTTCTAAAATTGAAAGCTGAAACTAGTTTTTGTATGTGAAAACTGGTATATTCGGATACAAATCGGTGTTCAGTGTAGAACCGATTCATATGCAATAATCAAATCTTTTCTTTTTCCTAAATAAAATTTTTAGTCAAATATTTTAAACCGAATGCCTGTTTTTTAAAGGTAGATTAGTGTAACATTCCATTTTCAGTGAAAAACTTTCACCTCGGTCTTAAACAAAAAAAGTCTTAGCTATCATTTATTGGTAATTCTGACGTAAATAAATGAACGACGACCAGTTCAAATGCCTGGAGACGACGCTTGCCGGTGCCTTGAGGAGGGAGCAAATGGCAGAGGCTTCTATAAAGCAGCTTGAAGCTGAAATAGGGCAACTCAATCGTCTGGTATTTGCCATTATTTTATGTATTTAATGGTTTAATTTTAAATCGCGGTTTATGTATTTTCTTGTTATTGTTTGTCAGGTACGTCAAAGGGAAGAGGACTCAAGGAGCAGTAAAATGATGCTCAGATTCCGTGAAGACAAGATCCAAAGAATGGAGTCTGTTGTTAGCAATTCCATTTCTTCGGAGAGTTATTTGGTTGAAGAGAACAAGGCTTTGTGTGAAGAGATTCAAATTCTTCAAGCGAAACTTGATAGGAATCCAGAAGTCACTCGCTTTGCATTGGAGAATATACGGCTTTTGGACCAGCTTCGAAGGTAATTAAACACGATATCCCGCAAAAATCGTACAGGACGGGAATTCACTAAGCTTGAATCCCCTTTCTTTATAATAACCAACGGACGAAGTACAATAGAAAGGGTCAAACATGACGACAAATCTTAGTCGAAAAATACTGTTAATGATATAGTAATACGATAGTTCGATGAAATGCTAATATTATATTTTTGTCATATTTTTTGTAGGTTTCAAGATTTTTATGAAGAAGGCGAGAGAGAGATACTTATATCAGAAGTGTCCACCTTGCGAGATCAGGTGCTCATGATAATTTATTATTCTTTAAATAATGTATTTTTATTTGTTTCTAAATTAAGATGTGATTTTAGATTATTAAGCCAATATGCTTTCTTTTCTTTTCTTTTTTGCTCACAGTTCCTTCAATTTCTTGATGGGAACTCAAGACCCAGTAATAGTCCAAAGTGTACAACGGATCTAGATGTATCTTTCTTGCACCCCAAGTTTCTAAAATTCAAATGGTTCTTAATTTTTCATTTGATTGATTTGCACATGAGTCCTTACAATTCAGTTATGCTCTTTAATGCAGGAATCCTCCGACAAGAAAAACGAGTCTTTTCATTTTGAGGTCGCAATTAGTCACGTTGTATTATATTGCACAAGAAAATGTTCTAAGTAGCTTTTCAGCATTTTCTAATATCTTTTTTTTTTTTCCCCACTAAACAGCTGGAAAAAACACTTAGTGAGTTAGAGGATTGCAGGCAAAATTTGAATTCTTGCCTGAATGAAAATGCAAAACTTAGCAGGTAAGAGCTCTATTAATACGAATTTATCAACAAGATAAGTATACAAATTATTACAATTGATTTTGCTTAATCTCTGAATCCCTGAAATTCTTGCAGGGAGCTGGAAAATATGCGCTCAGAGTTAAGTAGCGTGAAATCTTTACCCGTTGATGACGAAGATGGTTTTAAGCTTCCGAATAATACAGCTCAGATTGAGGAGATAGAGTCCAAGTCTGAGACTTTGATCACCGAGAATGCGGAAGAAATCATGAATTTGCAACTAGAACTGGACATACTCAAGATCATTCTCAACGAAGAAAGATCTTCTGGTGGGAAAACAGAGGAAAGAGCAACGCAATTAAACAGCGAACTTGATTCCGTAAGAAAACAGTACCACAATGTAAAGACGGAACTGGAGGAAGCAAAGATGGTGATCGAAGCGCTTGAATCTCAGCAGATCCTGGCGATCGAGGAAATGGAAGACTTGCGGAAGAACAACCACCACCAAATGCATCTTCTGAGCAAGCAGGAGGTCAAAGTCAACTCTCTCAAAGAGCAGCTTTCTCTGAGGGAGCTGAAAGACATCTCGTCTTCCGAGAAAGACGCTTCCGTGTTGAAGGACAAGGTGAAGAAGATGCAGTGTTCGCTCGAAAAAGCAAAGAAGCTGAACACGTGGTACGAAAACGACCGTGATCACCAAACTTCCAACGACGAAGAAATGGACGAGATTCAGAAGCAGGTCGAAGCCGAAACCGCTGAGGTCATTGTTTGCTTAGAGGAAGAGTTGGGAGTGCTTCAGAGAGAAGTCCAAGAAAGCCATTTGAAAGAGCTCGAAATGAAGAACAGTTTATTGCTTTTAGAAGCTGAACTGAAGGAGGCTCGTGAGCAAGTCAACCGCTTGACCGACGATAAACAGAGTCTATCCGAGGAGTGGTCATTGTTGACCACGGAGATTGAAGAAGTTCTGACAGACGGGTGTGAACTACTCAATGATGCCTCTGATCAGCTTGATGATATCGCTAGTTCTGTCCCACAAAAACGGATATGGATATCGGAAAACGTTAGCAAAATGGCAAGAATTATATCTGAGAAGGAATTGTTGATCGAAGAACTAAGAGGATGTTTGGAAGATGCGAACAACACGAGAAGCGACGTGGAGAATATGCTGAGGACACTGAGAGGAGCTACAGTGGCTATCACCGAAGCCCATCAGAACGATATCCTGCATTTAAGATCGAAACTGAGTGCGAAAGCGTCAGCATTTCAAAATCTAGAATCTGAGATTCTCAATGCATCAAATTGTGCCACAGTTGCTTTTGTCGTAGTGAATCGGTTAGCAGAAGTGAACTGTGGTTACCGTGATGAACTGAGGGGGAAAAACGTCCAAATCGTTGAGCAAGAGAGACAAATCCAGTGCCTAAGAGAGGAGCTTATGGACGAACAAGAGCGTAACAGCGCCATTGAAGAAAAGCTCCAAGATGTTGAAGAGAAGTGTATCTCCGCGGCAACAGAAAAACTGGCCAAGTTGAAAACGGGGGTCTCTTCACTCATATCATGCATAAATTCAGTTTCCGAGCAGTATAAAAGTCCGGAAGTGATTAGTGTCGAAGAAGATGGTAACGACGAACGGGTACGTTAATGTCCAGCTTTCTCTCATATGTTTCACGTGGCAGTTGACATCTTTGTTTAAGGTATCATATGAAGGCTGTTTGGGCAATCGGTTCTTTATTATTCACTTTTTTTTTTTAAACTGGAAACTGATACAGTTGTCGAATAATTGCAGATAGCTCCAGAAATACATCAGCACGTTGACTTCGACTCGAACGAATCCGAGTCTTCTCGTGATGCGGGGAAGCAAGAATGTCCCGGTAGAGATACCACAATTCTGGAAATGGAATCCGCCCTGCAAAGACTAAAAGACATAAAACTCGAGATGGAGAAGCTACGTAAGGAGAGCAGAGAGATGTCAGATTCCGAGCAGCAAACTCGGGAAAGCCTGAAACTTGCCACTGCTGAGATACTTGACCTCCAAGAAACAATGAATAAATTTGAAGGTGAAGCCAAACTCAAGATCGAAGCTGCGAATCAGAAGCTAGAAACATTAGACCAACTTGTGCTAGAAGCCAACTCTCTTTCCAGTGAAATGAAAGAGGTATACATCATTACACTTCTCACTCCTGCATATATGTATATATATATATATATGTATAAATATAAACTTTCCAATATAGTTTCTCTCTTGGTTAGTTTTAAGCCAAATAAAGTTCAAATGGTTACTAATTCCGCCTCATCATGATCTTAAGCAAGTAATGGTCTTTTCCATGCTTAAAGATGGAAAAAAAAACGTCGATTTTTTAATTTTTTCTTTCTTTCTAAAATGTGTAATCTGTTTAGGAAACCGTAATCGCTCCTACTTAGTGGCACCTAGGGCTTTGTTTCTTTTTTTTTTTAATGTTTTGTTAAGTCCATTTGCTCAAGAATTCTTTTGGGAGGGCTTTGGCTGGGTTCTCGAAGGAATGCTCCCTTATCATTCGGTTTCTGAATTCCCGAGTTATTTATCAGGAATTCATCTCTGGTGGATTCCCATAGGTACGTGTTTCTTTCGGTTGTAATCTTATGTGTGTTTCTGTTTACAGGAGCTTGAAACAGAAGTTGATGGTGCCAAATTGGTTGCTGTCCAGAATGCTGCAGAAGCTGCTTGCATTCTTTCTAAATTTGAAGAGGCTCAAGACACGATAAATGAAGCGGATATCATGATCAACGGACTCGTATTAGAAAACGAGAGAATGAAGCTCGAAGGCAAAAAATTGAAGAAAACGAATAGAGCATTGATAAATGAAGTTCAGAGCTTGCAGTCAGACAACAATCTGAAAAATCAGCAGTGTGAGCAACTCGCATTCGATTTAGCAGAAACAGAGGCTTTGGTGACGGAGCTCGAGGGAGTGATCGCGGAGACGCACACCGCTTTCGAGGAAGACCTCGTGCTTCTAGCCTCGGATTTCCACGACATAAAGGGTCAACTGTTTGACTCTTCCAAGCTAGTCAAGAAATGGCTCGAGGGCATTTGGTCGGAGATTGTCGGGAAGGACTGTGCCGTCTCTGTTCTCCACTTGTGTCACATGGGAATTTTGCTGGAAACAGTCACAGGATTAAACGCCGAGAACGGGCTACTTCAACACGGTCTCTGCGAGTCGAATGCTGCAATATCTAATCTGAGAGAGCGGAACAACAAGTCGATCAAAGAGCTTGAGATATGCAGGGTTATCAAGGGGAAACTACTGGCGGACATCAAGAACAGCTTCGATCGTGTTTCGAAGAAAGAGGACGAAACTCACGAGCTCAGCTTCAAGCTAACCAGTTTCGATAAGAAGATATCGGATTTGCAGATTCAGGAGGAGGCAATGTTGGAGAGGTCTAACTGTATTGGATCTCAGCTTTCCTTGTTAACGAAGGAACTTGACTTGAGCAACAGGAATTTGGAAGCGACGATCCGGGATCAAGAACAAGCCTTCAGATCCCAATCTGAGTTTCTCATGGCGGACCTGTTGATGAAAGAGTTCGAGTCGCTAATCTTGGTGTCGACACTCGAAGAGGTGGCTCTCGGTAAAGCCGAGGCTGAGAAAGAGCGTTTCAGCTGTGTCACAGTTCTTGAACAACTAAAGGAGGAATTAGTTCTGTTCATGGTGAATGAAGAATTTCAATGTGAAATTTCAACCGACAAGGACACAGAGGTATTTCATCAACTCTCGGATCTTGATCGGGAAAATCGGAGCTTACAAAACGATGTCGTTTTGCTGAAAAGCCGGTCGAGTGAACTTGAAGGTGAGTTGAGAAGACAAGAGACGGAGTTCACTAGAGTGGCTCTCGGTAAAGCCGACTCCGAGAGAGAGCTTTTCAGTTGTGTCGCGGCTCTTGAAGAACTAAAGGAAGAAATAGTTTTACTCAAGGTGAATGAAGGATTTCAACGCGGAATTTCAACCGACAAGGACACGGAGGTATCCCGTCAACTCTCGGACCTCGATCGGGAAAACTTGAGCTTACAAAACGATGTCGCTTTGCTGAATAGCCGCTCAAGCGAGCTCGTAAGCGAGTTGAGAAGGAAAGAGCACGAATTCACTAGAGTGGCTCTCGGCAAAGCCGAGGCCGAGAGAGAGCTTTTCACTTGTGTCACAGTTCTTGAAGAACTGAAGGAGGAGTTAGTTCTATTCACGGTGAATGAAGAATTTCAACGTGAATTTTCAAGCGACAAGGATGCTGATGTATCTCGTCAAATCTCGGACCTCGATCAGGAAAACTTGAGCTTACGAGCCGACGTCGCTTTGCTGAAAAGCCGATCGAGCAAGCTCGAAAGCGAGCTGAGAACGAAGGAGACCGAGCTAAGCAGAGTGATCAGCTTGGAGAAGGAGAACGCGTCGCTGAGCATCGAGATCGATAACTTGAAGGCCGAGAACCACGAGGCCGTATCTTCGTTAAGCCGTGCAACCGTTTTTGAGGCGGAGAACCACACTCTGCGAGACGAAGTATTGGCTCTGGAGTCTCGAATCGCCAGTCTGCAGACGGTTTTGGAGGTCAAAACCTCCGAACTCCGCAAAATCCAAGAATCTCAGTACGCCATCACGGAAGAACTGTGCCTGAAGAGCCAGGAGCTTGAGAGCTACGGCAATGGAGTCGGAGCTCTGAAGGAAGAGAACCTTGTCTTGCGAGACGAGCTCGAATCTCTGAAGAGAAGCATCGAGAACTGTTTCGATTCCGTCGATGCGAAATCGCTCCACGCTCTGCCTGAAGAAGGCGCTGCGAATCCGGACCAAATGCTTCAAGAAATACGCGAAGTCCTGAAGAAGAAGGCTCATGAATTCGCAGACGAGCTCGATCGCGTCAAATCCGAGAATTCCTCGCTCCAATCAGAGCTAGAAAGAAAGGAAGAGATTCTCAAAGGCCTGCTCTTCGACCTGAGCTTGTTGCAAGAAGCCGCTTCGAACACGAAAGACCAAAAAGACGAAATCGACGAGATCATGGCTTCTCTCGAAGCTCTGGAAGACGAGCTCTCAGCCAAAGCCAGCGAACTCGAAGAAGTCTCGGCCGTGAAGGGAAACCTGGAAGCCGAGTCGCGCGAAAAGGCCGAGACGATCTCGGCTCTGGAGTCCGCCATTGCGGAGGAGAGCCGAGAGAACGCGGAGCTCAGAGCCAAGCTCGAAGACGCCATGGCCGGTCAGAGCTGCGTTGAGGAAGAGTTGGCGGAGACGAAGAAGGCGAGAGATGGCTTGGAAGCTGTGGTGCTGGGAATGGAAGAGGCCATTGATCGGTTGAGCGGCTCGATCGAGGAGCTGAGGAGCGACATGGCCGAGCTTGAAGGCGAGAGAGACGAGCTTCAGTCGGAAGTCGCGTGCTTGAAGGAGAGACTCGAAGCAGAGCAGGCTCGGGCTGACGAGAGCGACGCCATTGCCAAGGAAGCTCAACAGGTATATGACGAGTCTTTTTTATTTTTATTTTTTTTATTTGAAATAATAAACTCCAAAAAAATACTTCACCAGTCTTGCAAAGTTCTTCTGGTCATAGCTCTGATTTTCCGGGTTTTTTTTTTTGCCGGTTTTGTGAAAACTGTTTTTTGGTAACCGGACCAGTAAAGAAAAACTTGGTATTAAACTGATATCTATCAGTTTTCGATTTTTGGAACTGGGCTTTTACGCGGGGTGATACTTTTCTAGCGGTTTCTAGTTTGTTATCTTCTAAAATACCAATTCTTTAAGATCGATAACGGAAACTGAAACAGGAAACCGACATTCAAACCGGTAAACCCGAACAGTAAAAGGATTCGATGCATTAGACTTATTCAAATGCAGGATTATTGCCCTCTCAAGTACAAAGTTTTGTTGAAAAATACCCTAAATATTTATTTTTAATTTTTTTACCCTTATTTTTTTCTATCAAAAAGTCATTTCTTTGCTTCTTAATTACACTTATTCAAACCCTAGCATAATATTTAGCCTCTTCGAATTCGTATTTTGGGTTCGCCCCTGATTATATGGTAATAATTTCCAACGACTAGTAAGAAAACAACGCTTGAAACTTGCCAATATTAATTATATTAGTGTTTCATGGTTTATGACTTTATGTTGGGTTCAATCTTGTACATCATAAATCTTGTTTCTAATTATTTATTTATTTATTTGTTAGACGGCTGAATCGGAGAAGCAGTACGCTGAAGAAAAAGAGGCCGAAGTGAAGCTATTGGAGAGGTCTGTGGAAGAGCTAGAGTCTACTATTAATGTACTTGAAGACAAAGTAAGATTTCTCTCTTCATGCTTATGTAGCTCTCTTATAGGACCCGGGCCAATAATCAAATCCGAAATAACGATACCTGGGTCTCTAGTTCGAGAGTTAGACTGGAAAGCTATCCTAATGTTTTTCAATTGGAAAACTCTACTAATCAAACATGACAACTAATCTAATGGTGAGCGTCTTATATAGCGTTTAACGCGATGTAAATCTATGATAAGACGGGAGCCAATAACCAAACCAAAATAAGAATGTTTTACTGATAAAGGATATCCTGGTCTCTAGTTAGATGATAAACCGGAAAACTATCCTGATAATGTTCAATAGGAAATCTCTAGTAGTCAAACATGACGGGTTAAACTAAAAATACGGGTCTAACACTCTTATTATGGAATTTTGGTTTTAGGTGGAGATTGTCAAAGGTGAAGCGGAGAGGCAAAGGCTGCAGCGGGAAGAGCTTGAAATGGAGCTTCACACAATAAAACAGCAATTCCAGAATGTGATAAATGCTGATGCTGAAATGAGAAGGTACTTGGACCAAATGGAGCAGAATCTTCAAGAAGCACACCAGAAAATACAAGTTCTCGAGAGAGAATTAGCCGAGAAGGACACTGAGGTGAATTTCCAGGATTTATTTTTACTCAATCTCTCAAACATATCTGGAAATCGGAACCGAGATGTTGATGACTTTTGTGTTTGAACAGCTAACCCAATTTAAGGCACATATTTCTGAGCTGAATCTGCATGCTGAAGCGCAGGCTAGCGAGTACAAACAGAAGGTAATATAAAAATAGTGTAATGATTCATTGTCTTCTTAAATTTTTCTTAAAATCTTCTTTATTAAACTGCCCGGTAAAATAATTATGTAATGTCCATGATAGACCCGCGTATTTGTCATTAATTATATTTCTTTTAGTAAGGGTATTTTAGGTTTAAGGTTAATAAAGTGTCTTAAGCATGTTTAAGTAGTGGAAAATTGCTAAGTTTCCCAGTTCAACTCTCGAATCAGAGACCGGGGTATCTATCAATAAAGCGTTCTTGTTTTGGTTTGATAACTGAAAAAAATCAATTGAAAAACTAAGATAATGCGACAAGCTCAAGAAAGATAACTAAACAAAAACAAATAGACTTGAAAGCTAAACTCTTTCTTTAAATGTGGAAACAGTTCAAGGCATTGGAAGCCATGGCCGAGAATGTCAGACCCGACACCCATTTCAACCACGCGCTGAATTCCTCTTCGCCGAAAAAATCAGAGAAATATGCCATGAGGCCTCGGGGGTCGGGTTCACCCTTCAAATGCATTGGACTAGGGCTAGCTCAGCAAATCAAATCAGAGAGGGACGAAGAGCTATCGGCTGCGAGGCTGCGCATTGAAGAACTCGAGTCCTTATCTGCTAGCAGACAAAAAGAGGTTGGTCCTAAACCACTATTTCCTCCAAATTATTAATAATAAATTGAATTTTTACAACTTACATATTTTTTTTTTAATTCAATTGCAGATATTTACTTTGAATGCAAGATTGGCCACTGCTGATAGCATGACTCATGATGTCATTCGGGACTTGCTCGGTGTCAAGTTGGATATGACTGCGTACATGGTGAACATTTTTTTTAGTCTTGCACTTTTAGTCCTATATCTTTCATTTTTACGTTATCAGGGTTATTTTTGTCAATTACTTTAAGCTGTCGTTAGTCTTTCTCTTGCTTAGCACCGTTAGTAGAGCATTCAACCAATTCAAATTTTTGTATACCACTTCAATCTCACTTGTTTCTTGTTGTTGTTGCTAGTCATTGATGAACAATCAAGAAGAAGTTCAGAAAATTACGGAGAAGGCTCGACTTCATAATCTAGAATCTCAAGAGCTGGTACATTTAGCGTGCTTCATTCCTCAATTATGATGTGGATCACTGTACAAGTCTCGTTAAACTCTTAATAATTTTGTTTCAGGAGCACGAGGTTGTTGAGCTAAGGAAAAAATTAACCGAGTTCATCGAGGAGAGATGCGGGTGAGAAATTATAACGTTGAAGTTGCTTCCAAAATTTGTGGTTTTAAATTATTTTGTTCTTAATTTCTCTTAAATTCTGTATATCAGATGGCTAAAGGAGATTGATCGAAAACAAGCCGAATTAGTCGCTGCACAAATTTCCCTTGAGAAGCTTCGCCAACACGAACAATTACTTAAAGCCGAAAACGAGATGTTAAAGGTATAGAAAACAGAGTTACTTGTTTATTTTCAAATCAAAGTGAACTCCTTGTTCTTTGTGCTGATCGCACTCATCTTTTCGCTTTGCTCTAGATGGATAACATAAATCATAAAACTCGATTGACGGAACTCGAAGGAGAAATTAAACAGCTTTCCGGCCACCAAAACCTCCACCAGAGAATTCATCACCATGCTAAAATCAAGGTGAGATTTGATATCTAATGTATCTAAAAATATTACATAATTGATAATACATCATAATATCATTTCTAAATAAAGAATGCAATTTAGTAGAAAGGGTATTTAGCATTATTAAAAATATTGTATCACATCTAAAGTTAATGAGAATATTCTAAAATATTTCAGAGGAAATTAAAATAACAGACTAAACAAAATCGGTTATAATATATATATATATATATATATATATATATATATTAATAATGAATCTTGTAATTTTGCAGGAAGAAAACAATGTGCTCAAAATTCAGAACGAAGAGCTTAACACCAAGCTGCGCCGAGCCGAACACATTATCTCCCGTGTCAAAGAAGAGCTTGCTGCCGTTCGAATTTCCAATGGGAAGAACCCTAAAATCGATTTCGACGAAGAGAGACGACTCAGCACCAGATTGAAGGTACACGCAAAGTGGTTTGAGATTAATAACTTTTTTTTAGGCGCGGCGAATTTCGATAATTGATAGTGAAATATTTTTGTTGCAGCAAACGGAAGAGGAAAAAATGCAGTTAGCACAGAAGTTACTAGGCCTATGTACTAGTGTTTTAAAGGCAAGTCATGCATAATTAAAGCTTTGATCGGGTATGAATAAAAACTGACACGGAAACGGTTCGATGTTTTTCAGGTCGCCGGAATCACAAAGCCCGTATCGGAAATAAGCTCGTCAGTGGCTGAAGAAGCGCTGGAGCAGATAAAGAGTACAGTTACTTCTATGGATAGAGAATTGCATGACTTGAAGTACAAGGTACTCAAAATTTGAATTTTCCCGACTAACATTGTTCGTAGCTAGCTTATTGTAAATTTGTAACGGGTAAGATAACTTTACCAAAAAAAATTTGTTTTTGTTTTTCAGAACAAGATTACGAACGAAAGAATGCGATTGTTCGAGCTAATGCCGCAAACTTCACCGATCGGTTCAAGGGGTGATGAGAATCGTCAAACTCCGAGAAGGGCGTCACAAAGTCCGTACTTTTCGCCTCTAGATCGCTGAGAGTTCCATTGATTATCTGGTTAGCGGTTTGCTAACAATTTGTACAATTTTTCTGTAGTCCCTCAATTTTTGTAATGTCTGTATATCTTGGCATTGTATACCAGTCCTCTTTTTTATTGTATCTGTACTGTAAATATTACAATTATGAGCTTAAATGTACATAAATTTCATCTTTACGAGCAAGATCAGAGAAACAATATAAATATATATATATATATATATATATATATATATTTACATAGATATGGAGTTTACTTGTTAAATATAAACAATAGTTTAGAAAGTTATTGGCACAAAAACGCTATCTTCAATAATCAATTTATGTAATAGAACATGGGGCATTTTTGTCAAAAATGAATTTCACCAGCCAGAAAAAATAAGAGGCACGTGTTCTACTAACTACTAACATCTAAGTAGTAGGGGATCATTACGAAATGTACTAGTTCTAGTCAACTATATGTCTACGGATATTAAGAAAGTGTTAGGTTATAGTTCAAGAGATTAGTTTTTTTTTTATATATATATTTTTTTTTATTAATTTGGTTTCAAACATACTACGTTTTATTATTAGTTCTCATCTAAGGTACCGATCTCGCAAATCACTGTAAATTTAAAGAAAGAAAAAAAAAACAACTTCAAGTTGTTTTTGACTTTCGGTAAAAAATATAATTATATATTATCACCCTATAATAGTATATCTTATTTTATAATACAACATTAAATCATTAGTTAAATTATTAACATTATTTATATTATAATATATTAAAAGTAACTTAATTACAATGATATAAATACATATAACTAAGGGTTAATTGCGGCAATAATGCACAACCTTTGGTCAACATGGGTTTTAGGTCCCCAACCTTTCAAAGTGTGGGAAAAAATACACAACATTTGTTGAATGTAAAATCCGTTAGTCCTTCCGTTAGAAATGTTAAATTCTGCTGATGTGGCATTGTTAAACTGCCAAATGGACTGCCAACTTGTAATATTAATTACATAACCTAATTAATAAGAATAAATTAAATCATATTTTAATTATGATTCAAAAAATAAATTAAAACTTTAAATTAACTAGCAATACTTATTTAACGCGTAGTTCCTACTTTTAAACTCGTGCTTCGATATTATTCACATCTTTACTATGTCGTTTTTTAAATTACAGTTGTTTTTAATAATCGGTCGTTTTTCCAAAATTTTAGTCGTTTATAATAAATTGTCGTTATGTAATCTTTGCAAATTTTAGTTGTGTTTAATCATCCGTCGTTTTTCAAAATTTTAGTCATGTTAGACGAAGAGTCTGTTAGATTTTTGGGGGGAGTAAAAAAAATTTATTTAATTTAAAGTATTAATTTTTTTTTGAATCATAATTAAAATTTGATTTAATTTATTCTTATTAATTAAGTTATGTAATTAATATTACAAGTTGGCAGTCCATTTGGCAGTTTAACGATGCCACATCAGCAGAATTTAACATCCCTAACGGAAGGACCAACGGATTTTACGTTCAACAAACGTTGTGTATTTTTGCCCACACTTTGAAAGGTTGGGGACCTGAAACCCCTGTTGACCAAAGGTTGTGCATTATTGCCGCAATTAACCCTATAACTAAATTATTTACTATTTTATATTATAATATTTATACATGTATTAGATATAGATTTTTTTTATTAATATAAATATTTTTTTAAGCATAATGTTAATAATTATTGCTTTGAATTAAACATAATTTTCGTTATAATAACAAAAAATGTGTTTGATTTAATTATTGCATTCATTATCTGTTTCAGATCAAACACAAATTAACCCAAGCTTAATCAAATAGTGTTTCAAAAACCAAACTTCTAAATTGGTAGACCGCACTCACAAATTGTAAAACTGGTTTTCCGAACCAGCTAAGAAAATGCTACTACATTATTTTTTTGTTTTTTATTTTGTGTAAAGGAAAAAGTATTTAAATTCAGTCAAACAACAATTCCGTTCACTTTATTAAAAAAATAAAAAAACTTTTTATTTTATTTAATGAAAGTACATGTACCACCTCCACACAATTGTATTTTAATTTTAAGGGTAAACTGCGGCTAATGTACCCAATGTTTGTTTTTCTGCGGATTATGTACCCAATGTTTATTTTCGACGGCTAATGTACACAAACTTTATTCCGTTAGATTTTTTCGTGTTTTCCGTCACTTGATCGTCAGCGAGTGATATGTACACTTTTCGTATTTTTGACATAACTCACTCTTTTTTTTTTGTCCAAATTTTATGCACAACCTACGGTTGGAAAGATAAGAGTTAGATCTACAACTTTTGTGTTTTAAGTTTTGTAAAAAAAGTTTTAAAAAAATACGAAATTTCAATTACAACATAAAACTGAACATTAGTTTAATACAAAATATTTGTTTCGAGAAAATTTTAATATACATAATGATTTTTTTCTAATAAAACGTAAAACTAAAATATTGTAGATAAATCTTTTATCTTTCCAACGGTAGTTTATTTATAAATTTTGGATAAAAATGAATAAGTTATACCAAAAATACGAAAGTTTTTTTCACATTACATCTTTCATATTTTTGGCATAACTCACTCTTTTTTTGTCCAAAATTTATAAATAAACTACCGTTGGAAAGATAAAAGATTTATCTACAACTTTGTAGTTTATCATTTCATCATAAAAAGTCATTAAGTATATTAAAGTTTGCTCGAAACAAAAATTTTGTATTTAACTAATGTCCAGTTTTACGTTGTAATTGAAATATTGGAATAATAAAAAACTTTTTTTTACAAAACTTAAAACACCAAAGTTGTAGATCTATCTCTTATCTTTCCAACCGTAGGTCGTGCATAAAATTTGGACAAAAATTGAGTGAGTTATGTCAAAAATACAAAAAGTGTACATATCACTCGCTAACGGTCAAGTGACGGAAAACACGAAAAAATCTAACGGAATAAAGTTTGGGTACATTAGCCGTCCAAAATAAACATTGGGTACATAATCCGTAGAAAAACAAACATTGGGTACATTAGCCGCAGTTCACCTTAATTTTAATTATTTGAGATTCTCTTCTTTTGATTTAATTTTTTTTTTAAATTACTGTTTACTAAATTTTGATTTATTTTTTACAATAAAAGTTTAAATACTCGTCGATGCAGTAATTAAACTTTGAGTACTTTTTCCACAATTATCGATCTAGTTAAACACTTAAAACGTGCGTATTCGAAGCTCTCATCGCCATTTCTTCTTGCTCCTCTGAAGGTTTGAGATTTCTGCACAATGCCCTAGGGCTTTCATGGAGCTCGCCTCTTTCAATCTTCACCATTCACAAGTTTTGTTGCTTTCTGGCAGTGTCTGTGAAGATGAGCTCAGCTGCGTTTAGTTCGCTCGGCTTCGACTGTGCTTGCCAATGGAAGAAGGTCCGTTACTTTTGAGCTTTGTAGGAATGTCAATTGCGAGTATAAACATATATAAGTATATGTTTATATGTTGTTGCTTCAGGCGGGTAAGGCTATGAAGGCTAAGAAGCAAAGCGCATCGAAGCTGTTTGTTAAATGTTCTGCGAATGGTGGAACTCAGAAGAGTGAGAAACCGGTTCGAATCGGGGTTCTTGGAGCTAGCGGTTACACCGGTTCTGAGGTAAAGAAGCTTTAAGACTGCCTGCTTTGAATTTGAACTAAGTGTTTTGGGATTGACTGCTTTGAATTTGAACTAAGTGTTTTGGGATTCACTGATCAATACTGACCGAGTTACCGCAATGCAGTATCACCGCAGAACGGTCCGGTTTTTGGAATATCTAGTACCAATTTACAGTATTCTGATAGTATCAGAATACATAAATTCCGTACTGATTATTGTAATTTCGTAAACTTTGATGGTGTAAAGAAATGATTTTTTTTTATCGTTTTAGCCTAAAAACAACTTGAATGTGGGACGTACTTTATCTAGATGCGTTTTTGAGGTAAATGATATTGATTTTATCGGAGCCGTGAAGAAAGGAAAAAACGCTACCTGGGATTGAAGAAAACAGTGTTGTTTGTTTCTTAAAAAAAATGTGGGAATAAACGCATAATTTTAAAGTGGGTTAAGAAGAAAACAAATGGTAGAGTAATTATCTTACACGGTCGTACTATATGATGGTTCACTGGCAGATTGTTCGGCTCCTAGCGAACCATCCACACTTTGGCATTACCTTGATGACTGCGGACAGAAAAGCCGGGCAATCGATTGGATCAGTGTTTCCTCATCTAATCACACAGGTAAGGTTTTATCGATCAAAATTAATTCAAAATGCAACAAATTCAGTCATACTTTAATAATATTAAACATCATTTTTTTCTTATATTCTGAAGCATATATATAGATATTGTTGTGACCTGATTTGATCATCCATTTACAGTTTTCTATTACTTTCAAAACCGACCCAAAGTATCGCCTTCTTAATATTGATTTCATGAATATGCAGGATTTGCCAAACATGGTGGCTATCAAGGATGCCGATTTCTCTGGCGTTGATGCAGTTTTCTGCTGTCTTCCACATGGAACCACACAAGTGCGTTGTTGTTTCGTTCCATCTCATTATTGCTTGAATGATAACTTGAATTCGTACCCCTGTTTAAGATTTTGTCACGATATTTTTTTCAGAGAAAATAACAATTCTGATGAATGTATTTCATTTTGGACCCGCAGGAAATAATCAGCGGTCTACCAAAGAGTTTAAAAGTTGTTGATCTCTCTGCTGTATGTTTTTCCTCTCCCGTCGACTCTTTTATTATGCTTCCCATAGATATTTGAACAAATTTTGGAAAATCAAATCCTAATCACGGAAAAATATATAATAATGATGCAGGACTTCCGGCTACGGGATACATCTGAGTACCAAGAATGGTATGGCCAAGAACACATAGCAAAAGATTTGCAGGTAAGGTAATTCTTCCTTCAGCTTATTCATCGTAAAATTAGCGGTTTTTCTATTCCCGTCAGTCACCAAAATAACTGTCGGGTGTTAGAACTGAAATGTTTGAATTAAAGCTCGACCAACTAATATTTTCCATAGTTATTGGTTTTTCGTTTTAGTTGAATTTTTTAATTCTTGAAATGCTGTGGAATAAACCCTAGTAAATTTTCCATCTTCGTTTATTCTTTTACTTTAGTTCATTACACATGAACTATATTTAATCTTCGTCAACTGATTGGTCTTTCAAATTTAGCTGATCAGTAATTATTTTGCTTAACTATTTCTAGAAAGAAGTGGTATATGGTTTGACTGAAATTTTGCGTGAGGAAATCAAGAATGCACGCCTTGTTGCTAATCCTGGTTGCTATCCAACATCGATTCAGCTTCCCCTTGTTCCGTTGATAAAGGTGTGGTCCTTGGCTTACAATTTTTTCATATAATTTTCATTTTTTCACAAGAATCATGCTTTAGACTAAATATTTTTCACATGCAGGAAAATCTCATAACATATAATAATATCATTATTGACGCGAAATCCGGTGTTAGTGGAGCAGGTTAGAATGTATCACATATCTCTCGTTATCGGGAGCGAATTCTCAATCATGCTTTGCAATGTTATTTCTCTCCATGCCTTTTGCTAAATGTTTTATCGTATGCAGGGCGTGGCGCCAAAGAGGCAAATTTGTACACTGAAATAGCTGAGGGGATGAATTCGTATGGCATTACCCGGCATCGTCACGGTGACTTTCTGACCTAATCACTAGGCTTCTTGAGTTCGTATTCATTTACATTATAAGGCTCCAGTTCAATAATAACTTTGTTTAATCGTTAAATTTAAGTTCCGGAGATCGAACAGGGTTTATCGGATGCAGCAAATTCAAAGATTACTGTCAGTTTCACTCCCCATCTGATACCGATGGTACATTACATTGCACGCCGACAATATTAATGATTCTAGATTCTCCGACTTGCTTGTTATTAACATCGATGTTTACGTTCCCGTAATTTCCATCAGAGCCGTGGTATGCAATCAACTATTTACGTCGAAATGGGTTCTGGAGTAACAGTAGATGATCTTTACCAAAAATTGAAGAGAACCTATGAGGTATGCATCTTCATTTCAAACTCGTCCTCTCACTCGTCAGCGGATACTCTAATATCGTGTAGAAATATATAAAGTTATAGATAATTTTGTAATTTTAAATATTAATCAGTATATAATTGTACGTTATTAGATAATATCCGTTGTATGTATAGGAATTATTTTGTAATTAGTACAACTCTTTGTCCTTGGCTCCTTGCATTGAAAATTTATCTTTATAATAAAGTCATTGTTTCTTTAAAAAAGAAATATTATTTAGAAATTCGTGCGGTAGCTTTATTCTTGGTGCTATTAGACTATAAAGTACCGGTCAGGTCCCCATCTAATACATATTGTAAGACAGGTTTCGCTCCCGCATATCTTATAAGCTCCAATGTTTTATTTTATTTGCAGGACGAAGAATTTGTGAACATATTGGAAAAGGGCGTGATTCCTCGGACGCATAATGTTCGGGGATCCAATTACTGCCTCTTGAATGTCTTTCCCGACAGAATTCCTGGCCGGGCAATAATTGTTTCTGTGGTATGTAAAAAGTCACTTAGACCCTTGCCTGTATTATTTCGTGTTTCGGTTAATAGCTAAGCTGTGAAGTTGTCGTGCAGATCGATAATCTCGTGAAGGGAGCTTCTGGTCAAGCCTTGCAGAATCTCAACATAATGCTCGGATTTCCAGAGACCACCGGGCTTCTTCAGCAGCCTTTATTTCCGTAACTTAAAGTTTTTGCCGTCGGTTTCAGACAAGTAAGATGATTGTTGATAATATAAATTTTAATTATAAAAATAAATATAGAAAGACCTTTTTCTTACTTTACTAGATTCATTAGCCTCAGTTTACTCATTGGTGCAGTTTGCCCTCAAAAATTTGTTTCGGTGCATTATGCCCTCTCCACCGAAATTTTTCGTTTAGTGCACTTTGCCCTGTGAATAATAAAAATATATATATTTTTACCGTAAACAAATAGATTTCTGGGGGTATAGTGTATTTATTTTGAGGGACAAAACGCATCAACGAGTAAAATGTTGGGGCGTTTCCGCCAATTAGATTGTTTCAATGGACTTATGCTTAATATGATAATACTCTTATTGTTGCAGCTTGCAGGTGAGTGATCAAGGCAATGAAACTGTGATAAAGCAGAGCTAGCTTTTTTGTATTATGAGAAATAAACCTTGTAATTGCGTTTAGAAAAGTACTTGTTAAACACATGGACAACTGGTATTTATTTTGTGCTTTATGCTTCAAATGTAGGCGGTAAAAATTAAATGTACCGAATAAAAACCAAATATCTATATATCGTTCGGTAGCGGTCTTTGGTTATTAACGAATCATAAATTGTATAATATTAATGCATCTGACTAGAGTTTTAATAAAAGATTTTAAAATTTTATTGCACAGTATTTTAACCTCTACTTGTATTATAGATATTAGATATTATGTCGATCACTTGTAGAACATCCCGGTTCTTAATAAAAGAGAGGAAAATATCGTGTTTTTTTTTGCCAATATGCAAAAAAAAAAAAGTTTCAGCTGAAGCCAAGAGATTCAGAATTCTTAAACAAAACCACAGTATCTATTCCACCTTAAAGAGATTATGCACTCGCTTCAAAATTTTCTTTTAATACATTAACATACTTAAAAAAAAAGAGAGAGAAAGAAAGACATGGTATTTAATTACTTCAAAAAAATTCTTTTAATACATTAACATACTTTAAAAAAAAAATAGAAACAAAGACATGGTATTTAATTACTTTAGATTTGTAGGTCTCCATTATTGTTCATTTACATGTACTAGTATATGGCACCGCGCTTCGCGCGGTGGCGATAAAATATATCACTAAATTTCGAATAAAATATTTACTACGATTTAAATTTTGGTCTATTTTATATTTTTACTTTTGGATGTAAATTTTTTCTATTTGTATTAATAATATTGTATATTTTAATAAAAAAAACTGACATTCACATTGAATTTATCAATCGTTGCAACAAAAGTATTATTGATTCGTTGTTCAAAAAAAAAAAAGTATTATTGATTCGTAAGTTATCGATTCGTATTGTTGTTAATATTATTGTAAATAAACCATACTTAAATTAGCAAAATTGTCGAACGGATATAACTCTTCATTATTAATAACAGTCGGTTAAAACCTATTGTTTATAAGTTAGCATAAAATGATCGTTTTACTATTTAAGTTAATTAGTGACTCTATAATGTAACCAAAAAAAGAAGAAGAAAGAAATTAAAAGTTATTTCCAAAAAAAAAAAAGATAACTTAGCATACATGCAAAGTGTCGAATATGCATATAACTCCCACTAATGAATTGCATTTAACTCCCACTAACAAACATGTATTTTTTTTTCAATTTTTTTTATTTTTTATAAAACCTCAAAAAATAGGATTTCACAATCTCATGAAGCCATGTAATCTACTTGATACATGCACATCGATCTAATTAATTTCTGGAATTTTCAATTATGTTATGATGGAAGTTAATTAAATGTAAGGGTATATACGTATTTGAAAAAAAAAATAGAAGACTGAATACCAATAAATCCATGTAATAATAATAGTTAATTATATTAGTTAAATAAATAAAGAATCTAATAAATAAAATATAATAATTTTTTAGAAGTCTTATAAGTGAACTATTTTACCATCTCTAATTCTCTCGCTCTCCGTCAAACTTGGTACAGATGGCGCCGGCTATGACTATCTTTCTCACAAATCTGTTGAGCAATATAGTTATACTGATTTTAAATATTAAAACAACGTTTGCGAATTATGATAGTTGAATATACAATGTATGATAATTTTGAAAACATTAATTCACATTCTTTTACCAAAGACAAACAACTCAAAGAATTATATATGTACGATTTCTCTATAAAACATAGCATGATATACACACGATAACCAAACTAACAAAGAAACACAATTTCCAGTCTTGTTGCAAACTGGGGGAAAAGAAATCAAAGCGGATAGGAATATTCTTCACCGTGAAGCAATAAATAAAATTCGTCATTGGTTTGGTATCATTTCTATACAGAAGACGGCGAAGCTTTTCCGTTCAAGGTTAAGAAACCCGAAACTGTGCTCAAAAGCGAATCACAAAATGGTTGAAAAAAAAATCATCACACAAAGTCCCAGAATCAGCAGCACATCCCCGAAATCAATTGAATGTTATTAAAATATAGAATGAGCCGATCAAGCAAAAAATCAACTTAAAACACGAAGAAAAATAATCGAACTTGAATTTCCATAATTGAAAATTCAAATATAATTGGGAACTCAAATAAGTATATAAAAAATTCATCAATAACTTAGTGAGACACCAAATACTTCTTAATATTATTTCCATAATCAAAATAATAAAACTATAAGTCAAATAAAGCAAACATAAATAAATCAGTATAAGTCAAATCGATCGCAATAATAAATCATCTTTATTATAAAATAATGTTAGGCTAAAAGAAAAGGCATGTGCCTTGGACGTCATCAAGTGTTCAAGACCAAAACCAACTTATCATGTATAGAAATGATAAGACTAAAACGAACGTGATATATGTAGTGTGAAAGTTTAATTTGGGAAAGTTATGTTTTCATTAATGAAATTGGTATTTACACACTACGGTAAGAAACTAGAAATAACAGCATAAGTACCACAAATCTACAACCTATGATAAACTATACAATATTCTACACTCCCCCTTAAGATGGGTAGTATATGTTATACAACCCAAGCTTGAAACTTAGATCATCAAAAGAACACCAAGGTAGAGCCTTGGTGAGGATATCCGCAATCTGAAGTTTGGACTGAATGTAGCCCAAGTCGACGATGCCTCCGTTGACCTTATCTGAGATAAAGTGTCTATCTATCTCAATGTGCTTTGTTCGGTCGTGGTGAACTGGATTCTTGGCGATCCTGATTGCGGATTGACTATCACTGAACATCTTGATAGCCTTTGGTTGATCCATCCTCAGCTCCTTCAAGAGCCTCTGGATCCACATTCCCTCGCACATGCCTAATGCGAGGGCACGATACTCGGACTCTGCACTACTACGGGAAACAACCGATTGCTTCTTGCTTCTCCAAGTAACGAGGTTTCCCCATACATATGAACAATAACCTGAGGTTGATCTTCGATCAGTGGCTTCTCCAGCCCAACTAGCATCGGTGAAGATCTCGACCTCACGGTTTTCTGATTTCTTGAACAATAAGCCATGACCGGGGGTAGACTTTAGATACCTCAAAATTCGGTTCACGGCTTCCATATGGTCCTCGTTTGGGTTGTTCATGTGTTGACTCACAACACTGACAGAGTAGGCGATGTCCGGACGTGTATGTGAGAGATAGATGAGCTTCCCGACAAGTCTCTGATATCTCCCTTTGTCGACTGGAGCGCTTTCGACGGAATGTGAGAATTTCTTGTTCGGGTCCATCGGAGTGTCGACCGGCTTGCATCCAAGAAGACCGGTTTCTTGAAGTAAGTCAAGTACATACTTCCTCTGGGAGATAGCAATTCCTTGGTCTGATCTTGCTACTTCCATGCCCAAGAAGTATCTCATAATGCCGAGATCTTTAATCTCGAATTGAGTTGCGAGTACTTGCTTTAGTTTGATGATTTCCTCCGAGTCATCACCGATCAAGATGATGTCGTCAACATACACAATGAGGATAACCTTCTTCCCATTGTTGTTCCGTTTGACGAAGAGAGTATGATCGGCTTGACACTGGAGGTATCCGTTGGAGGTGACTGCCTTGGTGAATTTCTCGAACCAGGCACGAGGAGACTGTTTCAGGCCGTACAACGCCTTCTTCAGTTTGCACACTAAGTGCTTCTCGGAGTTTTGTTCCATTCCTGGAGGAATGTTCATATACATTTCCTCTTCAAGATCGCCGTTTAGAAAGGCATTCTTGACATCAAGTTGATAGAGTGGCCAATCAAGGTTTACGGCGAGTGAGATAAGAACTCTCACCGTATTCAGCTTGGCCACAGGGGCAAATGTTTCTTGAAAGTCAATGACTTGAGTTTGAGTGAACCCTTTTGCAACGAGTCTTGCCTTGAATCTTTCAACACTCCTATCTGATCTATACTTGATGGTGAACACCCATTTACACCCAACGGGGCGTTTTCCACGTGGCAACTCGGTAAGGTTCCATGTTCCATTGCTTTCTAGAGCCCGAATTTCCTCTTCTACCGCATGTTTCCACGCGGAAATTTGAAGAGCTTCATCGATGGAGGTAGGAACCTGACTACTGTCAAGATTGGAAATAAACGCCCTGTATAATGGATGTAATTGGTTGTAGGAAACATAGCGTTCAATGGGATATTCAGTGTGACCTTGAACACCTTTCCTTCGAACACCCTTTCGGAGAGCAATGGGTAGTTCAGAGTCATCAATCACGGGTTCGGACCTTTCCATACCTGAGTCAGATGAGGTAGTAGGTGCCGGATCCGGTTCTTGGTCGAGTTGAAGATGCATGGGACCATCTACTTGTTCAACAGAACGAGGTGAACTAGGGGGTGACTCTGTGTCAATATCGGCAATTTGAGGGATCGGAAGTTGAGATGAGGATGATGGGATGGATTGAGAACCTTGATTGATTTCCCAAATTTGAGATTCCCACGAATTCTCCCCTTCAAATGTCGGATTTGGGGAAAAAAGACTCACCTTGAAAGAAAGTAACATCCATTGAGTTATAAGTAGTGCGAGTAGAAGGGCAATAACATCGATACCCTTTTTGATGCAACGAATAACCCAAGAAGATGCACTTGATAGCTCTAGGATCGAGCTTTGATCGATTTTGTTTGTGGACATGGACAAAGGCGGAACACCCGAAGACCTTTTTTGGTAGGTTGGAGGAGAAGGATAGGAGATGTGGATGAATTTCACTGAGGACTTGACGTGGAGAAAGGAATTTCAGGACACTACTCGGCATACGGTTGATGAGGTATGTCGCTGTGAGGATCGCATCACCCAAAAAATGTTTTGGGACAAATTTTGCAAACATGATGGATCGAGCGACTTCGAGGATGTGCCTGTTTTTGCGCTCAGCAATTCCATTTTGCTGTGGAGTATCTACACGTGAGCTTATGTGGACAATCCCTTTGTCAGTCAAGTATGGAGAGAGAGTTTGATTGAAGTAATCCCGTGCATTGTCCGTATGGAGGACTTGCACACGGGTATCGAATTGTCGCTCAACCATGGAGTAGAAATGTTTGAAGATTGGAGCAGCTTCGGATTTGTCTTTCATGAGAAATGACCACGTCATTCTAGTGTGATCATCGATAAACGAAATGAACCACCTAGCACCACTAATATGGCTTACCCTTGAGGGTCCCCATATGTCACTATGAATCACAGAGAAATGTTTGGATGATTTATAGTCAATAGCATGAAATGGACCGCGTGTATGTTTGGCGAATTGGCATACTTGACATTGATACGATCAACATTTTTTCTTAATAAACCAATTTGGGTACACTTTTTCAAAGTATTGAAAACTAGGATGACCAAGACGGTAGTGCCACAACATAACTTGATCTTCTACAGGAACATTGTTCGAAAGAGTTATAGTATTTGATGACACAAGACCTTGGTCAGGATTCTGAGCTTGGTGGTTTGGAAAATTTGTGTCGTCAAACATGTAGAGGCCTTCACGCATCGTCCCTTCGCCAATTACCTTCCCGGAACCTATCACCTGAAAATCACAGAAATCGGCAAAGAATCGTGATATGCATTTGGAATCACGCGTGATCTTACTGACGGAAATCAGGTTGCAAGCAATTTTTGGAACAAATAACACTGAGCAAAGGGTAATGTTCCCAGATAGTCGGATAGAACCAATTCCGACAACCGGAAGAAAAGTGCCATCAGCAGTCCGAACAGTTGAACTCGGTGGACAAGGTCCAAGGGTAATAAAATAACTCCTTTTGCCCGTCATGTGGTCTGATGCACCTGAATCAACGATCCAAGTATTGCTCGGGCGAGTTAGAGTGAGGCTGACAGAGTTCAAACCTGTGTGAGCATGTAGGCTACTTGGTGAGTTGGTCGAGGAACTAGACCCAGTGGTGAGTTGCTTGTTGATCCTCATTTGGAGAGATGCCATTTGCTCGACAATATGGTTCATTTTCTCATGTAGATGAGGGTCTGGCGAAGCACTTGAGACCACAGAGAAATCAGAGTTAGTGGCATTGCTATGAGCCTTCTTGCTGAATCTGGACGGAGTTGGTCCCGAACCAGTTGGTTTCCCATGTAACTTCCAATAGTGCGATTTTAGGTGACCGAGTTTATTGCAATGTTCACACTTGGGGCGTCCTCGATGAGGGCCGGAATGCGGAGCCTGAGAGAAATTATGAGGCCCCTGTTGATGCGGAGTGAACATCCCGGAACCTTCGGTCTTGTCAACAGGCATGATAATCTGGCGACTCTCTTCTAATCGGACGAGAGAGAAAGCCTCTTGAGGATCAGGGAGAGGAACAGTAGCCATAATTCGTCCACGGACTGCGTCGAATTCCTTATTGAGACCTAAGAGAAAGCGGACAGTTCTTCCTTCTTGAATGAATTCCCGGAAGATAGCCGCATCTCTAGGGGTCTCCCAAGGCTTGACCTGATAAGTATCCAATTGAAGCCAATAGTTGGACAGAGCATCGAAATAGTCATTGATGTCCATGTCTCCTTGACAAAGATTATACAGGCGAGACTCGAGATCGATGACCACCGAAGTATCCTTGTTATTTGAATAAAGCTTACATGCCGAGTCCCAAATTTCCTTAGCAGTATCATAAAGAAGAAACTTTGAACTGAACTTATCTGTCATTGAGTTAGTGAGCTATGACATGACAAGGTAGTCGGAGTTCTTCCATGAGGCGTATTTTGAATCCTTGGAATCCGGCATGGGTGGCTCACCGGTAAGATGTCCGCCTTTCTCTCTTCCGCACACAAACATAAACATGGATTTAGACCATTGAAGATAATTCTTGCCATTGAATTTATGATTGGTCATTGAGTTTTGATCGTGCACAGAAGCAACTCTTTCAGTTGAAGACGACATATTTTATCGGATACTTATCGGGAGGAATCAACCGAGAAAAAATAAATTTCTGGTTGTGGGCACACCCTTTTTGACGCAGGGACACCCAAGAGAAATTGTGAAACTTCTGTGTGTTGGAACACTAAATCTGGTGTTGGAACACACAGAAATGGAACACAAAATCTGGTGTTGGAACACTAAATCCGGTGTTGGAACACAAAAAATGACCTGCCTCCTTTTTCTTTTGCACGTGGGGTCCACTCCTTTTTTTTTCCTTTCTCTGCTACGCGAGAGAATTTCGCTGGAGCTTGACCAGAAAAGACGACGGAGGTGTCGTCGGAGAAGAAGAGGCGCAATGGCCGGAGGTTCGCGGAGGACGAGCTTCACGAGGATGGCGTTTGTGGATCTGATTCGCAGATCTGAGAATGATGGAGATTCGCCTGAGAATCTGACGGAGGAGATCCGAGTTGGTCGGAGATTCGCCTGAAGTAGCGTCGGACGCAGCGGCTGAAGATCGCCGGAGAGGACGGACTGAGAAGGAGCAGATCTGGAGATGGACGTCGACGGAGGAGCTGAGGTCAGAGAAGCTTCGAATGAAGCTGAGATTTGACTCAGTCAAATTGTCGAACAGATGGTGTTCGCCTGAGAAGAGGAGGTGTGATGGTCGCCGGAAAAAGCACGTGCGAGAGGATTCACACGAATCTGAGCAGGAAAATGCCCGTCGAAGATGAGCTCGCCAGAGACGGGTGCTTTAACCTGTGCACGACCCTGGAGCAGCGAGAAGGTTCACACAGATCTGGATAGCACACACGGAAATGGAGCTCGAGAGATACGTCGGAAAAACGTATCGGAGATGAAGATTGCAGCGGAGGAGGAGGCGTCGAAGATGAGCGCGCCTGAGCTTGGAGACGATCTGGTTACAGATCTGAGAAGACAACCTGGAAGGATCGCAGAGCGGGAAAAGCTCGCGAGATTCCGGAGGAATGCCGGAAAAAGGCCGGGAACACCGGGAAAGCTTATGAATACCGGAGGAACACCGCGTAAGCTTGTGAGAACCGGAGGGACACCGGGAAGCACGCGTCACCGGAGAGATGGCCGGAGATGAACGTCCGACGGGAATAAGCGGTGACGGCGGCTAGGGTTGAACTTTCCCCCTTTCTTGCTCTGATACCATGTGAAAGTTTAATTTGGGAAAGTTATGTTTTCATTCATGAAATTGGTATTTACACACTAAGGTAAGAAACTAGAAATAACGGCATAAGTACCACAAATATACAACCTATGATAAACTATACAATATTCTACATGTAGTTTATTTTTTAGTAAGCATTTTATTAACCTAATAAGTCAGTATTTACTGCAATCATAAAATATATATACTACTAAAGAAAGCAAATATTAGAGATGTATCTTGATGAGAAAAAGTAATGTCAAATGTGGAGAAATAAATTACTTTCTAATGTTTTCTAATGTTTGTAAGTGATACCAGATTGGATTCTAAACACTTATTTGAATTATATATATTTAGAATCTAAAAATAAAACAAAAATACCTTTTTAAAGCCAAATATTGCTCAAATCAGTCTAAGGCTCGTCATATAGATACTGTTATAGAAAAATTGCTACAAAAATACCTTCTGAAGTACTAAAACTTACAAAAATACCTTGAGAAAATCTAATCTACGTCGTATGTTATTTTTAGTAACGGAACAAAAAAATAAGAATAAGAGGAGGCTAGCTATAGGCTAAAACAATAATAATTCTACCATATATAGGGAAACAAAACTTCGCATAATGCACGGGAAACTTACTTGCATTTTTTTTGTAAGAAAAGACAACTTAATGAGAAACAATCCACGAATATCCTGAAAAATTATAGAAATTTGTCATTCTAAAATGTATACTAAAATCGACACGAATCACTTAAATTGGAGAACTCACCGTTGATCTTCAACTTGATTGTTTACGGGTTCATATTCTAGGAAAAGAAGAACGAAATAATGAGAAAGTGGTTGAATTTAATACAATAGTATCATCAGTGCTCATACAAACGAATGCCAAAGCCGAAATAATTTTTTGCAAATTATAGGAAACAGAACTGAAAAAATTGTGAGTAGCTATTAATCTTGACTTGAAGAACATACACACTGACCAAGTACATAGAGGCGAACACAACCATCATCAGCGGTCTATGATTCTCTGCAAGTTAAACATGGTTAAACAAAGAACATGATACATACAGATTTACTAAGTAAACTCTCTCGTTCATCATTCAACGCATGCAAACCTTTGATATCTGATAACCAATACCAACTTTGTATATATCCTGTAATTGCTCATCCCTTTGCATTTACCATGAACGTTAGGTTTGGATGACTTTTTAAATTCATTATATTTAATTAATTATTTGTTTCTGAGCAATGAATATGTTGATTTAATAGTTGTTATATGATAGGACTTTTGCACTTCAAGAGCATTTTAACAACTGCTTACACGGAATATAAGTGATCTCATGGTTTTTTTTAAAAAAAAATTGTTAAACTATAGAAAATTAGGAAACTAACATCTTTGATTTTCTATAGTGCCATGTCATCTACTTGAGATTTTGTTTTTATATATATATAGATTTAACATGCTTAATACTATCTTCACTAACGGAAAGCATGTTATCTAACAATATTCAACCAAGTATTAAAAGTCACCAAAACTGATTTCCTTACAAGATAAAAAAAATATTAAATAAAAAAAAAAACCAAAGAAAATCATTGAAGCAAACGGGAATGACAGAAAGAAAGAACCTGACAGGGACTTGAAGAAAGCACATGAAATTCTAGACAAAGATAAGATCAGAAAGACACTTTTGTAAAGAAAAAAAAAACTCAACTAACTCTTCTACATCTTCAAGTATAATATGAGCTCAACACTATGTTTGTTTCCTCTTAACTGAAAAGGAAATTGGTGGGGTTCAAAGCAATTGAGATGAGATTATGTGATCAAAGCCTGATATGGCTAATTATGAGAAGTTGGTGGTAAACGAGGTCCGTGTGTCTGACTTGTCTGTCGTGTACTAATTGAATTTATAAGAATGTTTATTTTAGTAAAGCAACAAAATTTATTTCTTTCTTTTACAGTTCTGCACGGTCAATGGCGAAATATTTAATATTAGGATTACGAATTACGATTGTTATTTTTTCATATTAGAAATATACAGACTAACAAGTTAAGATGAATGTACAGAAATGACCCTTTAATTTTGAGGGGTTGGTGGTAAACGAGGTTGGTGAGCATGGGTTGTCTCTTGTGTACTAAATAAATTTTTAGGGACGTTTATTTTCGTGAGACAACAAAAATTTATTTCTCTCTTTTACAACTCTGCATGATCATTGGTAAAATATTTGATATCAGGATTACGATTGTTATTTTGTCATATTAGAAATATACAGACTAATAAGTTAAGATGAATGTACATAAATAACCCTTTAATTATGAGTGGTTGGTGGTAAGTGAGGTTGGCGAGCATGTGTTGTCTCTTATGTACTAGATAAATTTTTAGGGACGTTTATTTTCGTAAGACAACAAAATTTATTTATTTCTTTTTATAGCTCTGCATGGTCAACGATGAAATATTTAATGTCAGGATTACAACTGTATTTTTGTTATATTATAAATATAAAAAATAACAAGTTGAGATGAATGTACAAAAATGACCCTTTAATTGTGAGGGGTTGATGGTAAACAAGGTTGGCGTGCCTGAGTTGTCTGTCGTGTACCGCTTAAATTTTTAGGAACGTTAAATTTCATAAGGCAACAAAATTTATTTATTTCTTATACAACTCTGCATGATCAATAATGAAATATTTAATATCAGACTGTTATTTTGTCATATTAGAAATATACAAAGTAAACATATTAAGATGAACGTACATAAATGACTCTTTAACTATGAGCAGGTGGTTGTAAATGTAGATGACGTGCCTAGTTGTTTGTCGTAAACTAATTAAGTTTTGAGGAACCTCCACTTTCATAAGGCAATATATTTTAATAGTTTTGCATGGTCAACAGTGAAATATTTAATATCAGGATTACGACTATTATTTTGTTATATTAGAAATATACAAAGTAACAGGTTAAGATGAATGTACATAAATAACCCTTTTACGTATCTCTATAAAGGTTGCTTCTACATAGTGCATTTTGCCCCAAAAAAGATAAATTTCGCGGGGGCATAATGCATTTTTTTAGGGACAAACGAACTAACGAATAAATTTTTGAGGCGTTTTCACCCATTACATTGTTTCAATGGGCATACGCTTTATATGGTAATAGTCTTATTGTTGCAGCCTGCAGGTGATTAATCAAGGCGTTAAAACTGTGATAAAAGCAGAGCTAGCTTCTTGTACTATCAGAAATAAACCCTGTAATTGCGTTTAGTGAAGTACTTGTGAAATAGATGAAAAACTGATATTTGTTTGTGCTTTATGTATCAAATTCTGGGGTATTTTTGTCATTTTTACCTGTGATATTACATGCCTTTTTTAGTGTTTGAATAAGTGTATGTTGTGAACAGATGCCAAGCTTTTCCTCTTGATAATCTGGAAGAATGAATTGTTCATAGATGGTATTTAGGCAAATTTATATACCACAAATTACAAATGTTATGGCAGTTCGGTTTACATACTATCCAACTCTTTAACATCTTCAAGTACCTGAACTCTAGGTAAGTTCAATATATATTTGAATCCCTCTAAGTGCAATATTAATACAACAAAAGAAACATATAAACGTAAAATTAGAATGGCGGAATTATCCAGAAGAGGTGAGATACCGAGCAATTTGGATTGATAATGATCAAAAGCCTAATTAGGCTAATTGGGAGGGGTTGGTGGTAAACGAGGATGACGTGCTTGGGTTGTTTGTCGTGTATTACTTACAGTTTTGGAACGTTCATTTTCATAAGGTAACAAATTTATTTCTTTCTTTATATCTTTGTATGGTCAACAATAAATTTTTAATATCAGAATTGCGCCATCCAAGATGGGAAAATTGATGATACCTAATTAGGCTAATTGTGAGGGGTTAGTGGTAAACGAGGTAGGCGTGCCTGAGTTGCCTGTCGTGTACTACTGAAATTGTTAGGGTTGATCATTTTCATAAGGCAACAAGCTTTGTTTTTTTTCTTTTACACTTATGCATGGTCAACGGTAAAATAAAGGCTCAATAATACAATTTTCATTTAATTTTATCTTTGTAAGCTAGTAATGCTAAAATTATCTTAAATCAAGTCTAATAATAAAAATATAAAATTTTATAATGTCAGGATTTACACAAGTATTATTAGTTTGTCCCATTAAAATAGTATAGAGTAAATGACTAAGATGACTCATGAATTGTGAGCAAGTTTTAAAAACACAAGTATTATTAGTTTGTCGCGTTAGAATCGTATAGAATAAATGACTAAAATGGACCATAATTGTGAGCAAGGTTTAAAAACACAAGTATTATTAGTTTGCCCCGTTAGAATTGTAGAGTAAATGACTAAAATGACCCATTAGTTGTGAGAAAAGTTTAAAAACACAAGTATTATTAGTTTGTCCTGTTAGAATCGTATACTATAGAGTATCAGTAAACTACTAAAATGACCCATTAGTTGTGAGCAAGGTTTAAAAACACCCTGTATGTGATAAGTCTCTTTTGATACGACTTACGAGTGCAATACCAAGTGGTGACCTTTTTCGCAAAATTGTTTTTAGGTCTTCAAATTCCATCTTTGACTAATAACACAAAAAAATTTCTTCAACAATCCATATTTAATCTTCCAAAACTTCTCTAAAACCCTATCTTGTAAGAATTTAGATTTTTCTTCTTCTTAAAATCTATAATATTATTTTTTAATTTTTTTTAAAAAATATTTATGTATTTATTTTTACTTAAACTACATTGGTATATTTATTAATTTTGCAATATAGTCATAAATTTTATCTACATAATCGATATCGATTTTTAAAATATTTACGAAAATCCTATCGTTATACTCTCAACACGTGCCGTTGGACTTGCGGGCAGTATGCCGTGAATTGATGAAAGACACGTTATTCCAAATTATGTGGAAATGTTTTTCATTTATTCTCTAGCTATTTTTTCTTTGTTCACCAAGTGTTGCTATTAATTAGCCCGTACAATTTTATCCTTAAATTATTTATCGATAAATTCATCAAATCAAAATTCGAACTATCGATTTTGAGAAACCAAAAAAAATGGAACCATCCGTTGTTGTGACTTTTACAAGTTAAAACCATGTTAATAATCAGATTATTAATTACATTTGACGTGGGGGCCACACGGGAGCATACCGTGAGGTCGGCCACAGAAGATCAAGAACTCAAACCCCTATATAAACACTTCTCTCTCTGAACTCAACAAATCATTTCCGAAATCTTATCTTCCTTCCTCCCTTTCATGGCGATGGCGGTTTCCGATCGAACCTCTCTTCTCTGAAGCACTCGACCGAGCTCAGACCAACACCTCCAATGGCGACTCTTCACTCCTCTCACTTGCTCTCCGCTTCCTCGAGCTCCTCTCAAACAACGCTCAAAAATCCTCTCTTTCTGCGTAGTTTCAAGGTAAGGCCTCGCGATTCAGTATTCGCTTGAATAGAATGTACATGATATTCGTGGCCTTCGGTTTCGAGTTCGTTGAGAATGCGACATTGGAATGAGATAGTGATGAATTTGAATTTACTTAATATTGATACTGATTTGTGATTTATCTTTGCGATTCTTTATCCTTCGTCAATGTGTTTGGACAGAATCTCTCTATGCAATAAGTAAAGATTATCTGCGATTGTGTGACTGTGTTGTTAATTTGTGGTTTCTTATTTATTAGTTGATACATTCTTCATACAACTCACAAATTCTTCCAAATTGTGATGAATTGATCAAGAACAACCGTGATTTTATCGTCGAATCGAATTTATCTGTCAGTCTTTTCAAAAAAAAAAATTGTTTTGTTTTTGACTTGGTGTATAGCTTGAATTGCCGCGACGGGTCGAAGAATTCGACTGCAAGTTCGGTGATTTGAAACCATATGGAATGCCTCGGAGTCCCACGCGGAACCTCTTCTCTGCACTGCACGTGGCTGCAGGGCAGTCGGGCGATCCGAGGAGAGCGAAACTCGATCAGGTGATCGACTTTGTGAGGACCACGTGGGGCAGTCTACCCGAGCCGGTGAAGAGCTTCCCTTGGAGCCACGCACTCGACAGCTACATTCAGCTCACCCTTGACCTTGTCTTGGAAGTCGTCAAGTACTTGTGCGTTCCTTTATTTGCGGTGACCTCACTCAGCGAGATGTCGTACTGCGCCCACCAAAGGAAGCTGAAACTCATCGTCATGCCGCTGCTCATTGGATTTGCTGTTGCGGGGGTCATGAAGCAGACGGCTTTGGATGTTGCGCCACGCCTGAAGGTAAATATCGCCTACTTCGAATTGAACGAAAATAGTGTAAATGTTTAGCTGAGTTCCTTTGAGTTAACTTCATTATAAACTAAAGCCGACATACTGAATATTCCGAGGCCTCTGATTCACAGGATACAGAAATTCCGTGGCATCTGATTTGCATGGCGATCTTCTTTGCGCTGCTCAAGATACCGGGGCCCTACTATCCATACTGGGGACGCATTTTAATCCCTCATATCGCTAACGGGGCTTTGCTCAGAACTCTCTGGTTTGCTTTCATGTGGCACAGACGACAAAACCGGGCTCAAGATACAAAAAACGAGTCACGGAACGCTCCTGAAATAGATGATCAGGTAAATAGAGCGACAATCTAGCTTTAACTTTGGTTGCCACATTATTCCACTCCTCTTACGTAGTCGTATTTCACGGTTTCAGGTTGCGCTTTCGGATTGAAACAAACTGAACCACTGAAGCAGTGGATCTATTAGTTAGAGTAGGAATAGAGCTCCGGACCGTTTTTCTAATAGGAGAACGACAATCGAGTCATTTTTGCCGGTAAACTGCAGATATCTTACTGATTGTAAGAATAGTTTGTGGTTGCATATTTTAGTATCCGTGTGATTTTTTGCACGTTGCAAACATAGTGTACTTGTTAATATTCTTGTTCACACTTTTTTTTTTTAATGATTTTTGACATGTTCAACTTCTCTTTGGTTACATAAATTTCTATAAATTTCAATATTTTTTTTTTCTTCCTTTTGAGGTATATTCTACACATATTATGTTCAATTTTTAACCTTATATAGTTGTGACTTTGTATTTTGTGCATCTTTTTTCTACGATGTTTGCATTTAATGGAAATTGCAATTTCGCATGGTGTCGTGGCATAGGGATAAGAAAAAAAATACAAAATCCGAGTCAAATTTGAACAAGTTTTTAAATTATCTTGGTACTTTTTAACTTATTTGTACGCAAGTTGCAAACAAAAAAAAAAAAAAAAAACCGGTTGACCAAAATTATGATATAATCACATTGTAGAAATTTAATTGAAGTTTATGGGGTGCACTTTGAACGACATGTCGTTTGGAAGACGCAAAAGATGTTGATGGAGCAAACGACGAGGTGGTCGAAAGGTATACTTTTGAAGCGATGTTGTTTAGTGCATACAATGACCGTCAACGCGTCGTTCTTCCAGACCAAAACCAACACCCCAACGCAAACGACTCTAGCATCTTAATGAACTTAAATCCGTAGACTCACTCTTAAACTCAAGGGAATCGTACGAAATCCATGACTATGACGGGCAAATAGCAAGAATGACCTCGGTTGGATTTTTTGTCAAATCCATACCCCTCTCGGCCACTATTCATGTTTCTTAGCAGTGAGCCCTTAAGGGTATGGATTTGATTCAAAATCCAAATGAGGTCTTTTAGCAATTTCTTTCGACTATGACTATGAGAGCTTAAAATCCGGCCAAAGTACCCAAAATTTATAAAATTAACGTTATATATATATTCGTAAACTTTTAATTACGCTGCGTTGTTGAGTTTATTCTGTCCAAAATTTCATTTGGAGTTATACTTTAATCAGTGGACCCACTCCTCCCCGGCTCTCTTTATTCAAGCTTTAAGGCGGTCAATTTAGAGAACGATAATAATATATAACTGTTACAAATTTAAGTATTTATTCAGTGGACGCAATTAGAAATTTAACAATATGTAGCGTTGGTTTAAAAAAAATTGATTTTTTTGGGGGGTACTTTCTCTTGTAGTGTAACATAAAACGGGCAAATGACAAATTTAAAAAAAAAAAAAAAAAAGGAAAAAAAGCTAAGCTTCCAAAATTTATGGAGTAGTAGGCTAATTTTTGGTAGGGCAAAACAGCAAGGAACGACAAACCAAAACGCTGCGTTTAGTGCTCGAAACGACGAGACCACTGTTGAAGCCCTATGTAATGTAATCTCTATCTAACAGACAAGACCGTTCGATTTCCCTCCCTCGACTCACTGAGTCGGACCGATTCGGCGGCCATGAAAGACGACCCCGACCACGACCCGAACCGCAGGGAGGATGAAGAGGAGGGTGTGAGCTCGAAGCGGAAGATGGAGGATAACATCCTTCTCGCCAAGCAGAAGGCTCAGGAGATAGCCGCTCGACTCGTCAGCAACGCCGAGTCCAAGCGCCCTCGACTCGCTGACTCCGACGAAGCGCCCGACCCATACTCCAACCCTCCATTTCCTGGTAACCATCGATAGGGCTTTTGCTCTCTGCAGCTTGATTTGGGGGTTTTGGAAGAGGAGGCAATGTCTGTTGATTAGGGCTACTTTAGTTGTAGAATTGTGATCGAGGGAATCGTAAACTGAGAGCAAAGAGTGAAGCTGTGTATGTAGATTCATACAGTGCATTGTTCATATCGGATTATCATCTAGGCAAAGGGTTCAAAACACTAAGATGGTTTCCTCGTCGCTCCAATTAGCCGTTACTTCGCGTTGAATCCATGTTTTTATTTTCTTTAAGCTAACTGCTACTTGTGAATGGCGATTTGGTTCAGTTCCGTATGCCGCTCAAACCGGACAATTTATGGGCTCTCAGGCCATAAGCAAGAAAATGAGTATTCCGAATGGCAAGGTAAGAAGTAAGCGTTATCTTGCTTCTTCACTAACTTGTTACACACCAGTGATTAAATTATTCCCGTGTAAATTATTTTAGGTCGGCTTGATCATTGGAAAAGGCGGAGAAACGATTAAGTATTTACAAAGTCAGTCAGGAGCTAAAATTCAGATCACTAAGGACATGGAAGCCGACCCACATTCTCGGTTGCGAGACGTGGATTTGATGGGAACGTCGGAACAGATCAGTAGAGCAGAAGAGCTCATCAGTGATATGATTTCGCAGGTATAGTACTGCTTTGTGCAATGCCGTTACCGTTTGATGACGCAAAAGTTTGTATCTCCATAATTTGTCGCCGCGTTGTTGGAACAGTCGGAAGCTGCCGGCGGTACTCAATCGGAAAATCAGGCCCCAAACCCGGCTCAACCCGGAGGAGAACAGCTTATCCTGAAAGTTCCTAATAATAAGGTAATATATATATATATATATATCTTCTTTCTCGGTTCTTGATGTTTATAAGACTAGGGGACTGAATCCGATCTGGCTGTGCTTGTAGGTTGCTTTGATCATTGGCAAGGGTGGTGAGTCCATAAGGACTATGCAGAACAACTCTGGCGCTCGTATTCAGGTTCGAAGTTTAATCGAATAAATTAATTAAAATATACATATATATATATATATATATATATATGTATATTATCAGATATCTAAAATCACTGGACAAGCTAAATTTGAGCTTGTTCTTTAAGTTATAGTTTACCAGTTTCATCTATACTACAGAGTAAAGAACACCGTCGATGACTTTAAAAAAGATACCTCATGTCGAAACTCGGAATATACAGCTATAATTTATTTTAACATTTGTTTACATTCAGATTATACCACTGCACCTTCCACCTGGTGACACATCAACGGAGAGAAACATTTACATAGATGGATTGCCGGAGCAAATTGAGTCGGCCAAAGAAATGATCAATGAAGTGATTAATGGGGTGAGACATACACTGATATACACCATAGACTTCTATATGTAGATCAAAAAAATTTCTTAAAACTTTTTTTTAGTAAATATATAGTATATAGCAGTCCGCTGGATAGAATACGTAGATCATCACCTTTAATTCAAATTTTCTCGAGTTTTTCGACTCCTTGATATATTAAAAATTGACTGAATATTTCGGATATGATTATCCAAATAAGATATAACAATGGAAAACTGACTAACTCATTCAGTTAGGAGTGAAACCGGGAACAATCAGTTTTTTATTAGAAAATCAGGAACTGGCCTGTGATGAAAAGAGCCACCATTTTTTGTTTCATTTACAGAAATGGTCCGGGTTCTTTTTACTTTCTTCAAAATCTAAGTGCAAAATATATGTTTATGTTTAAAAATTGAAAAATACATCCAAATAAAATATTAAGATACTAAGTTTAACAACTATGCAAATTGATCGATTCTATAAAGCTAACACATTGCATTTGCTTTCTCATGTGTTTTACGGAATCTACTTATTTGTTTTCTGTAGAAACGCCTAGTGAATCCTTCTGGTGCGAATAGCTACAACCAGCAGCCTTACAATTCCGCCGGTAACTGGGCCCCACAGGGACAGCCTCCAGCACAACAGCCTCATTACGGTTACACGCAGCCCGGAAGCTACCACCAACCACCCGCTCCTGCTCCATACTACACTAACTACCAACCTTACCACAATCCGGGCTATGGCTATTACGCTCAACCGAACGCTGACGGCTCAGCTCCTCCAAACCCTAGCTACGGCTACGACCAGAGCTACTCTCAACAGCCGCCGAGTTACGGGCAACCGGATGCCAGCTCAGCATACGGGGCACCCCAACAGCCTTCGAACCCAGACGGAACATCATCCTCCGAGCAGCCACCGGCTTATACGTATGCAGGTTATGGCCAGCCAGCTGGCACTCCGAACCCCGGTTACTGGGCATACGCAGGCCAACCATCGGCTCAGCCTCACTATGACCAAGGCTATTACCAAACAGCCCCAAATGAGCAGTATCAAGAGCAGCAGCCTCAAGAAGCACTGGCGACGAACGGCTCGGCCCCTGCTGTGCAGGACCCGGACGCTCAAAGATAAAGTTGAATTTAGCGTTCCGTTTTGTGGTCTTGACTTTAACTGCTATTCTTAGGTACCTTCTTGTTCCAGGAAACATTTGTACTTTATCTCACCCACAGAAAGAAAAGAAGAAAGAATCGTTCTTCGGCGTAGAAACCGTGATATGCTTCTGGAATTCCGCTTGGGAGACGTCATCGTGGCTCTTGCTAGTCCGTTTTGCTTAATTGAATAGAGAAAATGTTACCCCGCGATTATACAGGTATTTTCTTGTTAGCCATGCTAGATGAGATCTGTAGTTATTTTTTTACGCTAGTCTGAGTGGATTAAGACTTGTTTAGCCAAATTGTAAGCGAAAAATGTTAAGAAACAAACTTATATTTGCAATTCATTCCTTTTGCCTTTTGTTAATCATTGTGTAAATCGGATGCATTGGGTGCGGTATTTTACTATTTAATTAATAGATCGAATATTGCATTTAGAATTACAGTATCGTGCAATGGTTAAATTGGTCATTAACCGTATTTACTACTTTAAAGAAAGTCTAAAACAGACCAAAATTTATAAGCATTAATTGATAATCAAGAAAATGATGGTTAAGTATAGACTAAGATAAGAGGCTGATTAAACTGACAAGTATTGTCTTCTTAGAGGTCTAAGAATACTTTGTTTAATACATAGTTATAAAAAGTTAACTTTGGTCATACGCTGTGTGCTTCTTCAATGGTATGTAAGTGTTCCGTTTCTATTCGGTAGATTCGGTTTTTTATCGTTTGAATATGATATTCATGATCGGTAAATATGATGTGTAAGTGTTCTGTTTCTTTTCCGTTAATTTGACTCCGGTTTTTAGACACTCAACGCACACACCAAAATTTCAATTCGGCCATAGTGAAAAAGTTGGAAACCGTACATAAAACACCATGCAACAGAGTAAGCATAAAACTTATAAGAAAAAAAAAACCCTTCCGATCATTACTTGGAAGAAGAAGAAAAATTCATTGTCGTCCTCGCGCATTATCACATCGCATAGACGATCTCTCCGCTGCTGTCGATGTACAGATCATTATCTGTCTCGAGATCTTCGTCCATGTCGTCGTCTACGTCCAGGCTTCCCGTCAGATATTGGTTGAGGTCGTTGGCCCCGGCTGCAGGCACGGTTGCCTCTGAGATTATCTGCATGATTTCCTCATCGCTCTGCACCGGCTGATCGGCCTCGTCGAACTGGTCCTTTGCTGCCTTCTCGTCCACAAGATCCGCTGGGAGATTCTTTAGAAACCATTCATGGTTCCTGATCTCCGGAATCGTTATCCTCTGTAAATATGAACCGTGCTATGTAAACTAGAGAGAGCATCTATTTCTCGTAAGTCAATGCAATTTACTGACCTTTGCGGGATCTGCTACGAAGATTCTGGAGATTAGATGGTTGCATTCGGGAGAGATGTGAACATAGTCTGGAACGGAGTACTGGACGTTCAAGATTCGCTGCGGGACGCGGAAACAACACTCAATCAATCAATAGCGAGTGAAGCATATGACAAGTTTGTAAAATAAGTTTTTACTTGAATCGTCTTGCGAAAGTTCTTGGGCTCGTCAGGATCCTCAAATGGGTACGCTCCGACCAACATTACGTACAAGGTCACCCCGCACGACCAAACATCGGCGATCTGGTACGAGCAGAAGAAAAAATATCGACAAGGTTAGGCACGAGCAACATTGTCGCAGATTGGTCAAATGGAGACTCCGACTTGCCTTGCCATCGTATTCTTTCTTGAGCAACACCTCGGGAGCAATGTACGCAGGCGTTCCGACGGTTGATTTCGGTTGCGAGTGAAGCACCGATGACTGAGAAAGCACAACCAATCGTGCTAAAGGAAAAGGAAAAAAAAAAAATACCAAATAACACAAAACAACACGTCTCGTAGATCTTAGAGTATCCGGAAACTGTGGATTCACTTATACCTTAGAGTATCCGAAATCGCAGATCTTCAAGCGTGGCGCTGGGCTTCCGTCCAGCAACGTATTCTCTAGTTTCAAGTCGCGATGGCATACTTCCTTCGAGATAATTTCATTCATCCAATAATCAGCGGGAAGGATATCGCTGGGAAAATGTAATAAAAGAGGAAAGAAAATGGTACAGATGGGTGTTTACAGACCATGGCATGGCAGTAGCTCACTCCGGATATCAGCTGTTGGAAGAAGAACCGTGCCTGCAATCGAAGATGAGTTGTATTAAGAAAAAAGAAATTACGGTTTTTGCGTATGAACACGAAAAAAGTCGAAAAACGACATGCATTATATATTCTTATAAAGTGGGGCAGGCCATACCGGAGCCACAAGTTAGGAGTGCTGTATTTTAGCTAAAAACATTAAACATGAAGCCGGGTTCAAAATCTGGTTTTTAGTGAACAAAAAACTACTAATTTAGTTCAAGTTTCGCGTCCCCAAAACCGGACCAAGAACTACTTCCAATTCGGCTTCACTTTAGCCCAGAACCCGGCTCTGGCCTCGGGGTACCCGCATTAGGCCTAAACTCTGGGTTTTCATGTTACATGATTACCAGGTTTTTAATTTTCACCCCTCAATATATGCATAGTTCATAGGCTTGTTTAATGCGTTGCGTTATAAAATAAATACCTCGTCCTCGCTGAAGCGACCGGCGTTGCATATCCGCTCAAAGAGCTCGCCTCCGGATGCGTACTCCATGACGATTGCGAGATGGCTCGGCGTCAAGATCACCTGGCGATCATGGCTTTGTCAAAAACTCCATTGTATTTTTGAAGTGAAGTGGTTGAAACATGAATGGACGTACCTCTTTGAACCTTACAATGTTGGGATGCCTCAGTGACCTGTGGTTTATAATCTCCCTCTGTACATTCTCATCGATCTGTTCAACACAATCACCAAGTACGTGTGTGTATATATATATATATATATATATATATACGCATTTGAGAATCATTAACTTGCTCGTCAAATTGTCACGTTTAAAAGAGTAATTGATTTTCTAGCCAAAACCAACTTACAAGAAACAAGAACAAATTGACTTTTTAAGTGAAAAAAAAATAGCCACCGAATTTTAATCATATTTCTAAACACAAAGTCTTTACAAAAAAAGTGAAATAGAAATAAATCAGCCATTAAAAAACCAAATCCTTGCAAAACATAGGATATAATTTTTATACAAGATCTGGTTTGATTTTTTATGTTATGTGTTGTGTCCTTTAATTATTACGGTATTTCTCCGCCACAAGTAAAGGATAAATTGTTAAATCTAGGATGGAGTCACATAATAATAGAGTGGCTACCGGTTATTCTTACAGAATAGAAATAAAAACGGGAACAAAATAAAATAAAAATCACAAAAATCGCTAAGTAAAAAAAAAACAGAGCGACAATTTAAAGAAGCTACCAAAAACGGAGTATTTCAAAATGAGACCCGATTTTCACTAGCCGGGAACTTTTATTATTATTAGTGAGTGGTAATTTTCTTTTATTGTCCCGAGAAATTAAACTTAAGACCTCAAAATACTACTTGCGTTATTTTTCATCGACTAGCCGATAATTTCACAAAATAAAATATAGAATTATATATAAACTTTATATACATTAAAGTTTGTGATCGAGAATCCGATTTTGTGGCCCGTTTTGCTCTTTTCTAACCTTTTTTTTTCGCCTATGATTTTCTACCCAAATTAGATTTCGGATAATCAACTACCGAAAAATCACGTACAAGTAATATGAAGAAAATAGTAAAACAACATAGATACACACCTTGTCACCTCTCTCAATGTACTTGACCGCGACGAGCTCGTCTGTCTCCTTGTCTCTCATGAGCCGGGCCACTCCGAAGTTACCGGACCCGATGTCCTTCACCAGCTCGTACCGATCGCTCTCGTGCAGTATCGGCACGTCCATGCCTCTTCTCGCTCCTCCATCCATTTCTCTCTCTACCCTTATATATACGAGGGACGATGATGATCAGGGCAGAGGCCGGTGGTAGCTGTGACGTGGCATTGTGTGAGCCGTTGGATTGGAGGGAGGTGGGTGAGATGGACAGAGACGCCCAACGAAGAAACCCCGTGAAGCTTCAGCTACTTGAGAATGGAGTTTTTTCTTTTCTTTTTCGTTAAATATTTTTATAGGTTTGCGCTTAAAAATGTGCAGAAACTCATACAAACAGCCCGTGACTCTCTCTCTATATCTTCTATATATATATATATATACACACACACACTTGTTGGAGCGATGTAAGTAATGCGTCAGCTTCATCATGCTCAAAGCAAATGATACGAAATTAACACAATTGAGATTATAATTTATTATATTTTATTGGACTTCAAAAGTACCGACGGACTTTGCACAACAATTTTGTTGAAGCACTTCGTATGACGGTTTTCGAAAACCATCATGCAAAGTTAAAAGCACTTTATGCGACGATTTTTTGAAATAATCGAGCAAAAGGAATCATTTTTAAGATTTCATGACGGTTTTTAGTAGACATAATTATAGTGTGCTGGTTTTTAGTCTATACGTAACTATAGTGTGCTTGTTTTATAATTTTTCTAAGAATCTGATATATATATATATATATATACACACGCACACTTATATCCCCGATCAAGTTCTTATCAAATAAAGCTCACTCAAACTTTATAAGGAGTCATATCTTAATAAGCAAATTTCTAGTAACTTTTCAATTGTATTTTTATTCTTAAAGCTAATAAATAAAGACGATATGATATGGAAAATGATCATCAAGAGCTATAATTAATTGGCGATCTAGGGTACATATTGTATGACTATATATCGGGTTTGACGAGCTTCGATTTGAGGCGGTTTTTCATAGAGGCGCGGACTGACAAAGTTTTCTACGTTTGCTCCTTTAAGGCTTAAACTATTTATAGATAGATATAGCTTTGTGAAACAATGTAAAAGCTTAGACTTTGGACTAACTCATCCAATCAATATATTGTAATTCATAATACTTCATATATATAATAAATATATTTAATCAACTTTCTAATTTAGTAAGAGGAGAGGAATTGCATAAATTCACTTGAGACTATAAGGTATTTGAAGTTAGAAAGAATTGAGCAAACATCTATAATAGATTGATGACAAACGGGACTAATTTAAGTTAGGGTTAATTGCGACAAAAAGACCCAAACTTTGGTCAAATGCTCTGTTGTGTATACAACCCCCGTAAATGGCGGCAAAAGTACCCAAACTCGACATTTGGGAGTTGACCGAAGAAATCTGTCCTTGTGGCTATTAGCCTTTGCCACGTGGCATGCCACATGGCACTTGACCGCCACGTGGCATGCCATGTAATTATTGTTTTTAAATAATTTTTATTAAAAAATAATTTTTATTTTTTTAAAAATAATTTTTATTTTTTTCAATAAAAAATTTCCCAATAATAACAAATAATGAATATTTAAATTTAAATATTCATTATTGGTTATAGTTATTTATTTTAAAAAAGTGGGTAGAACGAAATAAAAATCACCATTCACGGTTCACTTGAACTCCGTTTCCGATCCGGTTCACGCGTCGAATAAAATTGTTTAATATGTTTAATAATAACCATTATTGGTTATTAAATATTCATTATTGGTTATTATTGAAAAATAATTTTTAAATTATTAAAAAAATAATAAATATGTGGCATGCCACGTGGCAAAGGCCAATAGCCATATGGACAGATTTCCTCGGTCAACTCCCAAATGCCGAGTTTGGATACTATTGCCGCCATTTACGGAGGTTGTATACACAGCAGAGTATTTGACCAAAAGTTGGGTCTTTTGCTGCAATTAACCCTTTAAGTTATAAGCAAGTATTTCAGGTCATTTATTTTCCATGCACTAAGTAAGACTAAGATAGTTAATAATAAGATACTTGCGGCATAAGTATTTAATATCTTATACTAAGTGTGTTGTTATATTTTCAATGTTTTTTTAGCAATAATAGTACCTAAATGACATAAAACAATATCGAAGTCCGATTATGTCAGTTAATAATTGTGATGTTTTCCTCGTTAACATACCTTAACAGACACTAATAAAATTGGACCTCGATAATATTTTGTGACCTTAAGGTAATATTGATGTTAAATTTTTTTTGAGAATATGTCATAGAACTTCGTATATAATTGATTACTTATACCGTAAATATTCTTTTAATATTACTAATGAGCTATGATATAATATATATGGTCTTTTCACTCTAATTCTCATGCCATTGCCCATTTACATTTAACCTCAAAAAGTCACCGACCAAGTTGTAACACCCATTTACATATAATATATAGAGCTCATTTTATTTCACTCATCAATATGATAGATTAGTTGCCAAAGTAAAAATAATAAAATGTGACAATCAACATGGACAAAAAGAAAGGCTAACCATGAAATATCACATTATAAAAAAATAAAAATTGATAAAAAGTCTCAAGCGTTGACCATGAATTGGAACTTTCTAGTGATATATGTCATAATTATCCCATTCATTATATATATGGGCATTTTGATTGTGATATTGACTCACAATATTTTTGGTGGCAGAGTAGAGGCAAATGTGTGTAATGTCCAAATGAGATTGGAACATAAAATAAAGTGGTTTCCCAAAGATATAGGGCAAGTGCTGGCTATGCTGAAAATGCAACATTTGGCAAGCTTTGGGGTTGTATTTCTCACTTTGATATTTTGAGGGTCTAAAAAGGAAGAAAAATGATGGTACGACGCATGTTCTCCATGAAATTTCCTTAATATATTATCTGCAAAGTTTTCCACCACGTACCTCTCTCAAATGCCACCACTCATTAAAAATCTGTGGCTTTCAGGTTGTTTGCATCTCCGGTTTTATAAAAATGTTGAATAATTAATTTTTTTAGAATTTAATGGTGGACGTGCACGATATAGATTTCCCTTGTATAACAAAATTTAATAATTTGTGGACGGAATTAGATCTCGACATTGTATGTTTGTGACTTTTGCCGCTAAATTTTTTTGACAATATACGGCGCACTTGGTTTTAGATTAAAGAGTAATATGGAAAATATCCCTACAAAATGGAATTTGGAGGTAAATTTTGGGTATTGAGAGTGATAGCCATTTGATTTTTATGAGAGAAAACCAATTTGTCTTTGGAGCTTCAACATAAAAGATTGTCCCTCTACATTGAAATACAAATGTTATTATAATGTAAGGGCATCACATGATTTATTAGATTATATTATTATAATTTCTTCACTTGATTTGTTTCTCTAGTAAACCATATGTTGAATTAGGGGTGAGCATTTTTTACCCAACCCGATGGCCCAACCCAATCCGTTCGAGAACCGACCCCAATCTAACCCGCTCAAAATTGGGTCGGATCGGGCCGGACCCGACTAGTGTTCGGGCCCAAAACCTTGGGTCGGGTCGGGGTCTCCGACCCGACCAATATAAATTAATATATATTTCATATTAATTTTTATTTAAATAGTGCAATCTTTAGTCTTTCAAAATTTCGCATTCTCAATTTTATTTATATTCAAAGACCGTTCAATCTCTCATTTTCATGTTTTATATTGTTTAGTGTATGTTTGTTTAATTAAATTTGTTTGGGGTATTTTTACTTGAATTTTGAGTTACATTGATGCATATTTTTTCATATTATTTTTGTTATATAAGATTAATTTTTAATTAATCGGGCCATGGCGACCCAAACCAACCCAACCCGATCTTTTATCGGGTCGGTTTGGTTCGGGCATTAAAAAAAATTTGGGCCGAATCGGGCTTTTTTTTTTAACCCGAAGTGATCGGGTCAGGTCCATAAAAAGTATCGGGGCGGCCCAACCCAACCCATGCTCACCCCTATGTTGAATTAATGATCGATTACCTACATTCAAATCAAGTGTAACATCTTAACTTGTAAAAGTTCGTAATTTGATGAATTAGCTCATTTCTTCATAATTACGGTTTAAAATGTTGATTAGTTTTTTGCTCATGTTTCACAATTAAGGTTTAAATAAATGGTTATTAATTCATAGCTCGATGGTGTTCTCATAATTAAAGTTTTGAATGTTGATTTGCTTCCTTATAATTTGATCAATTAGCTTATTTTCTCATAATTAAGGTTTAGAATATTATTTAATTTGATGTTGATCTATTAGCTCATTTTTCATAAGAAAAGTTTATAATGTTGATTAATTTCATTCATTACCTTTTTTTTTTCTCTTCATAATTAAGGCTAAGAATGTTTATTTGCTTTTTACAGTTTGATCCACAGCCAAGCTAGAATTAACTCATATCGGACCCCATCGACCACACACATTAGTATGACCAAACTATCTAACCAATTTTTTTTTATTAAAAAACTAACTAACTAACTACTTGTAAAAAATAGTAATAGGCCCACTCGAGCCCTTGAAATAATTATGAGTTGATTGATTAATTATCAGAATTAATTAATAATGACCTAATGAGTTTAGGCCTAGTTATTAGGCCCAAAAGCCCATTAGGTCTTAACCCCCGTGAGCTATTTTATAGCCTTCCAAGCCATCATAGTTCAACATTCCCTATTCACCAGAGCCAGAGAATATCGTATACCTCTCTAGCTAACCCTAGGTGCAAATTTTCCCTCCCGGTGCTTTCGTTCGGCTCGTTGTCCAATCGCCAGAAGGACTTTGCAGTCGAGTCCGTGATTTCCGGTAACAGTGACGTTTCTGCAGCGAGGATGGACAATCTAGAGGCTCGAAACTTGTGGAGCTACGATCCGCGTCCCGAAGGTTCGTGAACAGTGCAGAAATCGACCAGACATGATACGGTAATGTGTCGAAACTGTAAACTTTGATTTCGATATTAATCTAGATCTTTAGTTTCGAAGAAATCCCGTGATTTCCACCTCGAGATTGAAAAAAAAAATCGAAAACCCGACACTACTGACTCGTATCACATCATTCATTTCATTTCTAAGTCACATAAATACATATCACGCAACTATCTAACTAACCGACTCGTACAACAATCGCATCTCTCTCTCATTCGACCTCTGATTCTCCAAGGTCACCATAAAATCTCATCATTATTTTTTCAAAAAAATGAATGGAACGCCGATTTTAATCTGGGATTTCTCGGTTTCAAACTAAGAAATGTAAACTTTAGTTCTAAACCGTGATTGGTTTATGGATTTGTATAAATGTAATATAACACAATATAAAAAAATTACTAAATCAAGACCTAAGAGTGTGTTGATTTTGATTAGAGAAAACCGGGCTCGGTTCGCTAAATTTCACTATAATCCGAAGTACGAGTATTGAAATTTAGTACTGCACCGACTTAATTACAAAATCTATATATATAATTAAAAAATAAATCCCAACTTCCATAAGAAACGACAGAAAGTTCTAGAATTTCACAAAACGAAGTTAGTTATTTCCCGCTCTTTTCAAGATCCGAACCAAAACGCACCGTTTCGATCCTAAGTCTTATAAATACATACCCCTTCACACTCACACAACGATCATCTAACTAACCGTACACAATCGCTCTCTCTCTCTCTCTCTCTCTCTCTCTGCTTTCAGAGCTCGAAAACTGCCATCAATGGCGGACCTAGCAGTTGCCGTGCCCTCTCCTGCGCCGACTCCTCTTCCGGCGGCCAAGTCAGCTTCTTCCGACGGTGTTCTTGACCATATTCCCATGGCGACGCTGTACGCCGGTGACCTGCACCCCGAAGTGACCGAAGAGGACTTGTACGCTGCATTCCGCTTCATCGGCTCCGTCGCCTCCATTCGCGTTTGCCGAGACGCTGGCACCGGGAAATCGCTCCGCTACGCCTACATCAACTTCTTCTCCGTCTCCCACGGTAACCATTTCCAGCTTTGTTGTAGATTGTTCGCGTTCTTGATCATGACCTAGGTTAGGTTTCCGTATTTGCAGACTCTGTTCTTGGGGGTTTCTTTTCAGTAATTCGATTTTTATTCTCTGCATGCGATTTCCGTTGAAAATCTTGAAATCTTTTTCTCTGTTTGGCATCTTTTTGGGTTTCTTTTCAGTTGAATTCTTGGTTTCTTTTCTAGTAATGAATTAGTCTTGATGAAAAAATGTTGGTTTTTGGGTCCGTTTGGTGATAGCATCGAAGGCCATGGCTTGTCTGAACCATACCGAGCTGAAGGGCAAACCGATGAGACTGATGTGGTCTCAGAGAGATCCTCTCTTGAGAAAAACTGGTGTCGGGAATCTGTTCGTGAAAAATCTCGACCCTTCGATCACTGATGCTCAATTGGAGAAGATGTTCTCCAAGTACGGAAACGTTCTTTCCTGCAAGATCGCTGGGGAGAACGGGGCGAGTAAGGGATACGGGTTTGTACAGTTTGATTCGGCTGACTCTGCCTCGGACGCTATCAGCCATCTCCATGATACTGTGGTTAAAGAGAAAAAGCTGTAAGACCCTGTCGTTTCTTTTATCGCAATTTGTTATGCTTCTGTAGTTGATTTCCTTTTCCTTTTCATTTGCTAGGTATGTGTCGAAATTCTTAAAGAGAAGTGAACGGGTTCCAATCAGTAAAGATTTAGCATACACAAATCTGTTCGTGAAAAATCTTGGCGCTGATGTAACTGAGGATCTCCTTCGAGATGCTTTCTCTCCTTTCGGAAAGATTTCCAGCGTCGCCATTGTGAAAGACCATCTGGGGAAGTCTAAAGGGTTTGGATTCGTCAAGTATGAATCACCGCTCGAGGCTAGACGAGCCACAGAGGCCCTGCATGGCACGATGCTAGGTAAATTAATCAAGAACTTGAACGCTTAAATTAACGGAGACGAATTGTTTGTGGATTTCATATTTTGTCTTTGTCTGTTGTCAACTTGATAAGGTCAACCATATGCTGACTTTTTATTAAAAAACGAATCTAATATTTATTCAACACACTATTTTGATGAACTAGTAATTTGTAATTCTGTAATTTTGCTTGAAATCTGTATCAGATCAGTTTTAGTGTTCTTTGTTTTTCAGGGTAAAGTCATTTGCGATTTATATCTTTTAGACCTTTTCATTACTATAAAAAGCCTGTCTGGTTATCTGTGACCTTTCAGAATGAAGCCATTGTTCACTTTACTTTAATTATCTGCAGGCTCACACGTGTTGTCTGTGGAGAGGGCTCGCCAGAAAGACGGCAAGGATACACTTGAGAAGTTCAAGAACTCTAATCTGTGTGTTAAGAACCTAGACGCTTCTGTGGGCGAGGATGAACTGAAGCGACTTTTCAGTTCCTGTGGGAAAATAGTGTCTGCTCGAATCATGCGGTTCGATAACGGTGAAAGCAGGGGGTTTGGGTTCATCTGCTTCTCCACGCAAGAAGAAGCAAAACGAGCAATACAAAGATTTAACGGTATATACATTACTATACTTAGCTCTGTTTCTGCGGTTCATTTACATCTTGCAGACTCTCTAATATTTGAACCTCTGCTTGACTCAGGAGCTGGCTCGGAAGGAAAGCCTATGCGCTTGGAGTTTGCTCGGAAAGATTACGGTCAAGTTGGGCAGAACAATCAGATGTGCACTCCCTCGGGATATCCACCTCTACAATACAGCTTTCCTCTAAAAAGCAAGTCTTACCAGTTTGACGACAGTTGGGGGAGCGTCCAATACCCGGATCCGCTGAGTAACTCCATGCTTCAATTGGCTCTGAGTGTGAGATACTTAATTTTGTTTTCTGTAACACTACTTTATTTGAGATCGATGCTTATTTCTGTTCTAATACACGTTCTTTCTTTTACATGAACTGCGAATCAACAGGACCCGACTAAGTCAATGCTGCTGAAATACCATGCTTTGCAGTCCCACTTTTCGTGAATTCAGCTTCGTGAATCAACGGAGCAGTCAAAGCGCCCACTGGATCTCTGAAACCGGCATCGAACAGCAGAGTTATTGCACTCTCTTCTCCGATTTTAGGACGTAGAACGATTCTTTTTTCATGTAACTACATTCCGCTCTCCCATTTTACAACATAGAACGATTCTTTTTTCATGTAACCACATAAACAACAATAGTGTTTTCTTTCCTGTCAATAATACATGCCTTACATTTCTATCTGTCTGCTTGTTAGATATTCTCATATTCGTATCTCGTAGAAAACCGGCGATCATTTATATATGTGTTTAATATATAAAGCAATACAGAATATACATGTATATACACACAAATATTTGAAACCATAGCTGGATAAACCAAACAGTCAATTTATCAAATTGGATAGTTTTACTTTACTAAAAAAGACAAAAAAAGACTTAAAAGACAACATATAGGCGTGAAACAATTTATTTCATTGTTTCACTGCCGCAACGGCCAACGGGCTATTCTTCATTGAAGCGTCACCGACTAACGGCCAACCGTGAGAATTGAACTTGCCGGTGACGTCAACGTCCTTGGTCTTGTTGGCATCCGCGGTATTGATGGCGTTGCGTTCGGGAAGGGAGCACAATTTGTAGGACTCATGGACGAAGAGGACTTTGCTGGAGTCATCGGGCGAGGGATGGAATCTCTTGGACTAGATGAAGGTCGGGTGGATGAAGAGGTCCTCGCCGGAATCGTCGGGGTGTTGATCGAGCGGAAGACTTTCGAGTTGTTGAACCACCGGACCTTGCCCGTAGATTGAGAAACTTTCTCTGCCATGGGATCACCAAGTCCAAAATATATATACTATATAGTATTATGAACATGGATAAATTGACATGTATATAAAGCTTTTCAAATTTTACGTTTCAAATATAATTAATTGACATATATTAAAGGCGTGACTTCATATATATTTTCTTATTCTTTATCTATATTTTGATCGCTATATATATATTTAGTTTTTCTTCGGTTAATGCATTTAAAGATAACATGTAATTCTCTTGCATTTCTCAATAGACCCTCGAGATTTCCTTTTTGTGACATATTCATGCAGTGCAAAATAAACAAAAAATTGAACGAGACACTCAGGGCCGGATCTGAGTTTTTGGTGGCCCTAAGCGAAATAAAAATTGGGGCCCTTAATAAAAAGCAATTGATTGAATTTCGATGGAAAATATTAATATATCAATGTTCCAACGTTCTTACATGCAAAAATATCTAACGAGAAATTACTTAAATATGACGCGTCTAGCATTTTTAGTCGCAAAAGTACTAAAATTAATATTTAGTATAAGACAAACATATAAATTAATATTTAGGGAATAATTAATTACAAATTGATTCATAAATGATAAAACAAGACAAAAATAAGAAGAAGAATAGTATAAGAATATACCCAGGTCTGATGATTTTGAGAAGAAGAAAAGGCGTGTGTTGGAAGGGAGAGAGAGGGAAGTATTTAGGTATTTATTAATATATTTCACAAATAAAAAAATAAAAAACTCTTATAACATCATCATGAAACCAAAAGGGGCCCATAAGACTAATGCTAAATTGAAAACGTGTGAATGTAAAAGCCAATTTCTAAATAAGGCAAAACATAAGTGGGCATATTAAAAAAAAACTTTATTTGGGCAGCTATCAAAGTAAGAGAGAATGGGCCCCTAAAAAAGTTAAAATTTTTAGGCCTAAGGCCTGGGCCTTACCCGCCTTAGCCCAAATCCGGCCCTGGAGACACTATAAGGATGATATTATAGTTAAAAAAAATATTAAAATTTTCCTTTTATATATAGAGATATATAGATTCCGTCAATATCATAATTAAAATGTTGAAATATTTTATATGTGACAAAATTTAACGGTACATAGAAAATTGTGTTAAATCGATTGAAATATATATGGGATTCAGATGAGAAACAAAATAATGAACATTGAAACTTTATTTGTGAAAGAAGAAAAAAGATTGAACTTATGCCACTACGGAATTATAAAATTAACTATTTATGCCGCTATTAGCCTCTTTACCATTATGAGAATAAAAGTACGGGAAAAAGGTATTATTAAACTCCAAATCCAATCAAAGAGGTTAAAAAATAATTTTATACAATAGATATATAGCGCCCAAGTTGTTTTTTAATTTTATTTCAATGTGCATGAGAAAAAAAAAAATGTACAAACTTTAAAATTTAAGGGGTAAATTGCAACAACTTGTAAAGTTCAGAGGGCACTACTAGATATTACTAAAAGATCATCGCTTCGTTCCAATCTTAACTCTGAAACCAGAGAGACCAGAGAGCGAAAGAAATGCTTGCGAACAGAGCTCAAGCGAACCTCCATAGCTCCACTCTTCTCTCTCTATGCTCCTCAAACCCTAGCCCTAGCTATGTCCTCCTCATCGCTGTCCCCTTCCACTCGGCGACCAAGCCGCTCTCGCTCTGCAGCAGCCGCCGCCGCAGCAGCCATGGCGTCGCTGCCCCGAAGCTCGCCGGAGGTTTTCGCCGCCGGCGAGCCGTCTGCGCTTCAGGAGCCTTCGTCGAGCAGTTGGATAGCGAAGCTCCGTCGTCTTCGCCGCAGGATGGCGGCGATTCCGTCGGATTCCCCGACAGCGCGGCGTTCGACTCGGAGGAGTACTTTGCATCGTCGGCCGACCTGAAGCACCTGGCGGCGACGCCGGAGCTGGATGTGATGGACCTGGACGAGCTCCCGGAGCAATGGCGGCGGTCGAAGATGGCGTGGCTCTGCAAGGAGCTGCCGGCGCAGAAGCCGGGGACGATGCTGAGGATGCTCAACGCGCAGAAGAAGTGGCTGAGGCAGGAGGAGGCCACCTACTTGGCCGTGCATTTCATGCGGATTCGCGAGAACGAATCCGGTTTTCGAGTGAGAAACTTTACTGAATTGAGTTGAGATTTGATCGTTTATCTTCGTTGGTATTATCATCTAGATAGATTCATCAGGCTGAAGACTTTATTGGATTGAGTTCAAGTTTGATAGTTTTCTTCGTTGGAGTTGTTCATCTAGATAGATTTATCAGAGAAAAAACTTTACGAAAATGAAATTAAATTTGATCCTCAATCTTCATTGGTGTTTATCATCTAGAAAGGTTTATCAGAGTAAAAAATGAACTCAATTCAGTTGAATTTCATCGTTAATCTTCGTTGGCGTTATCGTCTTTCTTCAGTGCTATTAGAAAGGTTTAGCAAATTAAAAACTTTACACTGATTGAATTCAATTGAATTTCGATCGTCTATCTTCGTTGTGATTTATCTAGAACGATTTATTCAGAGTAAAGACTTTACTGAATTGAATTGAATTTTGTTCGTCTGTTTACGTTGGTTTTTATCGTCTAGAACGGTTTATCAGAGTAAATATGTTACTTAATTGAGTTTAAATTCGATCAAGTATTGCAAACTTTTGTTGTGCTTCAATGATTTATTTGTGCCGGCAAAGAGCGGATGATTAAACAACCTATTGGTGATAGATATTAAGGCAAAATAGCGGGTCTGTGACTTAAGTAATATCGGTTAACTTTCTCGGAAGCAATTTTAATTTTTGAATCTGGGTTTTTGAATTTCTGGGCAGGTGTACAAATGGATGATGGATCAGCATTGGTATCGGTTTGATTTCGGACTGGCGACTAAACTAGCAGATTACATGGGCAAGGAACGGAAGTTCTCGAAATGTCGGGAGATTTTTGATGATATCATTACTCAGGGTCGCGTCCCTTGTGAATCTACGTTCCACATCTTGATTGTTGCGTATCTTAGTGTGACGGCGGAGGGCTGTTTGGAGGAAGCGTGTAGCGTCTACAATAAAATGATTCAGCTCGGTGGCTACCAACCCCGACTTAGTTTACACAATTCTCTGTTCAAAGCGATTGTAAACAAACCCGGAATTACTTCGAAGCCCTATCTGAAGCAGGCCGAGTTTGTTTTTCACAATTTGGTAACCACCGGGCTTGCTGTACACAAGGAAATATACGCTGGTTTAATTTGGCTACATAGCTATCAGGACACGGTCGATAAAGAAAGGATAGCGGTGTTAAGGAAAGAGATGCAACGAGAAGGTATCAAGGAGAGCAAAGAAGTGCTCGTGTCTGTATTGCGTGCTAGCTCCAAAGACGGAGATTTCGATGAAGCAGAAAAAACTTGGTCTGAGCTTGTTCGTCTTGACGGCAATCTTCCATCTTCGGCTTTCATTTACCGAATGGAAATCTTTGCAAAGATTCGGGATCCCGGGAAATCTCTAGCGATATTTGGAGAGATGAAGGAGCATCTGGGTTCCGTAAACGTCGTTGCGTATCATAAAATAATCGAGATCTTATGTCAAGCTCAACAAGTCGAACTTGCTGAGTCAACTATGTCAGAGTTCATAGACAGCGATTTGAAGCCCGTTATGCCAGCTTACATTGACATGATGAATATGTACTTCAATTTAGGAATGAACGATAAAGTAGAGATTTGCTTCACTCAGTGCCTCGAGAATCGCCAACCAACCCGTACTATCTACAGCATATACTTGGATTCTTTGGTAAAGACGGGCAAGTTAGACAAAGCCGAGGAAATATTTGCGGAGATGCAGAATAATGCGGCGATTGGTATTAGCGCTAGGTCGTGCAACATCATACTTGGTGGATACCTATCTTCCGAAGATTATGCCAAGGCCGAGAAGCTCTACAGAATGATGTGCCAAAAGAAATACGAGGTTGATTCGTCATTAATGGAAAAGATGGACATAGTCCTCAGCTTGAACCGCAAAGCGGCTAAGAACCCCATTAACCCGAAGCTGAGCCAGGAACAGAGGGAGACTCTGGTCGGTCTGTTATTAGGTGGCTTGAAAATTGAATCTGATGAGAAGAGGAAGAATCACTTGATCTATTTCGATTTCAGTGAAAAAGCCGGAATAAATTCTGTCTTCAAGAGACACATATACGATCTGTACCACGAGTGGCTACATCCTTCGTGTCAGGCAAACGACGACGCTGTGGAAGCGCCTCAGAGATTCTTCACCGTCTCACACTCTTACTTCGGTTTCTACGCCGACCAGTTTTGGCCGGAGGGCCGACCGGCGATTCCCAAGCTGATCCACCGGTGGCTCTCACCGCGCGCTCTCGCCTACTGGTACATGTTCGGAGGCCATAGAACTCCCTCTGGTGACATTCTGTTGAAGCTCCGGGGGAATCGGGAAGGGGTCGAGAAGATTCTCAAGAGCCTGAAGGCCATGTCCGTGGATTTCCGGGTGAAGAAAAAAGGGAGAGTGTATTGGATTGGGTTCCTCGGAGAGAATTCAACATTGCTTTGGAGAGCTGCGGAGCCGTACATCTTGGACGGGTTGAAGGATTCCCTGAGACCCGGCGGGGAAAAATCGGGCGACGAAGGTGCGTTTGAATCGGAGAGGTTTTACTTCGATACCCAAGAAAGGGCTTCTGAAAGCAGTGATAGTGAGGGCTTGTAGTCTTTATAATTGAAAAAAATTAGAAGACAGCAAATAAACCCTAATGAGGATAATTACAGGTCTTATTGTTGTAATAATTATAATTATTAGATAGGAAAATTATATTTGTTTTCTGATAAAAAAAATGTCAACTTTATATGTACAGAAAAAATGAAAATGAATATTATAACTTTTACAGGCAGTTAATTTTTTTTTAGAATTAGAAGGTACAACACTAATTTCGCCCTAAATCCCAAGTAATAAAAAATGTTACTTGTGGCCACATTTTTGGATGGTATTTTTATTGTGGAACGGAATCAATCAATTGGTACCAAGGTTTTAAATACCGCTTGCCGATTTCGTTTCGCATTTTTCGTTTTACGGATATATCGTTTGCCGATGGGTATGCCGATGGAAAAATTGTAAAAAAAAGAAATACCGCATGCCGCATATACCGCACTTTTCGCATGGGCATACCGCATGCCGATGGGGTTTTCGACGGATATTCTGTAAAAAATATTTGAGTATTTAAGCAAGATATTTATATAAGTTCAAAACTACATATTTAATAAATACAAGATATTTGTAACTTAAATATGTAGGTGACATGTATAATATTAAGTCACTTTATTAGTTGAAGTGTATAATATTAAGTCAAATTATTATGTGAAGTTAATATGTATGTTAATTAAGTGTGTAATATTAAGTGAATATGCATGTTAATTGTATATGTATGTTAACAAATTTAATATTAGTTGAAGTGTATAATATTAAATGAATATGTATATTAAGCGTATATGTATGTTAGGTGAAGTTAATATGTATGCTAAGTGTATAATATTATTTGACGTGTATAATATTAAGTTAAATTATTAGGTGAAGTGTATGTGTAATTGTGTATGTTAAGTGTGAATGTGTGATATTAGTTGAATGAATAACAAAAAGTCCCACATTGATAGATGACAAGAGTTTAGTGATGTTTATATACCAAATATTAGGGACAAGGGCTTGGGCCCTTTGGGTCATAGGATTTTGTGGATGGGGGAGAACTCACACAAATGTTACACCACCACACGCGCGCGCCGCCGCCGCCGCCGTCCGGCCGGGGTGGGGTGGGGTGTTCTTGTGTGAGTATAACTATTTTTGCCGAAAGTTTAATTGGTATTTTTGCCAAAATCTACCAAAAATATAATTTTTAGCGAAATTCCATCCAAATTTCGCAATTTTTCGAATTTCGCGAAATTTGGTAAAACGAAAGAGAAACGAAAGGGTTTTCGAACCGCATACCTGCGAAAAACGAATTTCGCATGGAAATTCGCGAAATTTTAAACCTTGATTGGTACTATTTGTGAAGCAAGAACGGTGTGAAGAATTGTAAAGATAAATAAATATAACACAAGACTCACGTGCACTATAATAATTAACATTTCATTTTTTTAACACGCAAGGGATAATAGTGTAAGGGCTGTGCTTGACAATTTTAGAGCACGAGACAAAAGACTAATTTTTTGACCAGATCGAAATTGTAAAATTAAATGAGATATTGCATGGGATAGCCAAATTGAAATGTTTTATTAGCCAAATAGTCAACCTTTCCTTTTTCTTTGCAAAATAGCCAAATAGTTATTTAATAACATATTTTATACCTATAATACCCTTTTAACATATTAACGTGTATTAACGTGGTTAATTTGTTTAAAAATAAAAGATCGTGATTAAAATTTTAACAAAAAATTTAATCTAATTTTTTTTTTAATAATTTTTTTTTTCAAAAAAAATTAATTTATTTTTAAACAAATTAACCACGTTAATACAAGGGTAATCCGGTCTTTCGTGATTTATTAACGTGGTTAATTGGCTATTTGGCAATATTAATTAAAACATTGGCTATTTGGCTAATTAGAGTTTGAAGTTTGGCTATTTGGCTATTTGCCCCAAATTAAATTTCGATACAAAAAATATATATGTCAAGGAAGGTGACTCACTGCCACGACAGATTCACAAAGAGGAACTAACGAGTATATGAGTTAGTTAGAGAGCGGTGCAATACGTCTTCAAGAGTGACGTCATGGTTGTTAGAATAAATGGGAGAGGCTATCTATATATAACCATGTTTGTAATCTAAATTCATTTTTGACGATTGATGAACTAAATTCTCTCAGATCCTATTTCTCTCTCTCTCTCTTTCTTATCTATTTAAAATATTTATATGATAAATTTATTCAAATATGATGTGTCTAGTGTTCTTAGATGTAAAAGTATTAATTAAATTTGTGTAATCGAGTTTCTTCGATAAACGATGTAGTTAAATCACTATCTATTTTGAGACATAGTTGATCGAAGATAAGACTTTATCAATAGACAATGTGATTATTGACCTTTCAAATTGGGGTTTTTGAGGCCATTAAACCCTTAAATTTGAGATTTTTTTTCATTATAGGCGGGCCTACTCTGCCTCCTTTCAGATATGGCCCTGAATAGTGCGTGCTTTTTTTTTTTTAAGAATTATTGGTATTAGTATTAGTATTACTGTTAAGGTCGGATTTGGTCAAATCCACCCTCAACACAACTCGTGTCGTTTTGTCCATAAACGACATGAGGGGGGCGAGGAAGTTCACCAGCGAAGAGGGAGTTATCCCCGAGGAAGGACACCCCCGAGGAGGAATACCCCGAGGAGGTTCATCAGCGAGGGGACACAGCCACGCGAGCAAGCGGGTCGCGATGAAGCGTCCCATCACGACTCGACGAGGAACTTCGTCATGATGATTATGCAGAGCCCGGTGACAGCCGAAGAGACGTGCATTTAATGAAGCCGACCTACTCCCTCGATGAGAGCGTCAGCGACGGCTGACGAGACGCGCATTTAATGCGGCGCACCTACCCATTACGGGAGCATGCTCGGAGGTGACATAAAGTGAGGATAAACCTCGCTGCCCTCAAATCACGTCAGAAAGTGATGATTAAAGAGAAAAAGGGCGGGAAAGATAGAAGGGGAAAGTATTGTAAACTCTATAAAAGGCAAGAGAAGCCTCATTTTGTAGAGGTTGGTCAGTTGGTGATTCGAAGAAAAGGGAGAGAAAAAAGACTCAGCAAAAGGCAAGAAAAAGAGATCTTGTAATAGAATTATCTGAGGCTCATGATCCTTCATCTGTCCAGCTATTTAACGGAAGAAAACCGAGCTCATTTCGGAAATCATAATAAAACAGAGATACTCATCATTTGTTGTCATTTTATTTATTATTTGATGATTGTCTTTGTGACTGGAAAAGGGTGGTGAAAAACCCCCTCTACAGTTTGGCGCCCACCGTGGGGCTTTGTTTTCTTTCTAACTCACAGCCAGGAATTTGGAGGGACACGACGCTATCAAACGACGCCATCGTCAGCGACGCGCTCGACGGTTGAGCGCGCGAAAATAGCAAGCAGAGTATAAAGAGGCAACTCAAGGGACATGAGTGACGTAAGAAGGGGAGACGTACGGACTCCTTGCATTTAAGAGAAGCCGATTGATAGACGGTTGGTCAGAAAAAGGAGGGCACGCGTATCGACGAAGGGGAGCAACTTCCGAAACGTCGTGAAGCGACATCGAAAGAGAGAATGCGAAGGGTCGCTTGTGAAACAACCAACGCTTATAAAATGGGAAGTTTGGAGAAGATCAAAAGCAACAAGTCTGCGAAAATAGAAACCAACTCGGTTAACTCCCAGATAAGTATCGTTCTCTCAACCCAGAAAACAAAAGATCCTTTCTCACTCCGAAACCAGTGCTTGCTAGTGTTTTTGAAATACAGGTCGGGAAAGCACACGAGGAGAAGATGGCGCCCAGAGAAGGAGATGCTGGCCAGAGTCACACAGACGAGTCAGAGATGATCGTGGATGAAGACTGGGGATGGCCCAAAGAAGGCGCAACTGAGGCACGAGGAGAAGATGATTACGAGATGACGGACTTCTGGAAGCACGAGAAATGGCCGGAAAGCAGCGAGCCATGTCCAATGGACGAGGACATCGCGGAGGGCCAGCGGGACCAAGAGCAGTCAAGGATCCCGGGTGAACCACACCCCGCGTTGGAACTAGTTCTGCCATATCTTACGCCCGAGGAGCTCCTCGCGGTGGAAATGGTATGCACGTCGTTGCGCGACGAAGTTCGGGGAAACAGCCTTCTGTGGCGCAACATCAGCATCTACAACCCGTTGAGCGAGCGGATGGAAGACGACAATCTCCTGAGGCTGGCAAGGAGATCTCAAGGGAAGATGGAGACTTTGACGTTGGATGGGTGCATCGGGATCACCAACACCGCGGTGGAGACGATCATGCGGGGCAACCCGACGCTCGTGAAGCTATGCCTGCCACGCTGCCACCGAATCACCTTGGATGACGTGGTCAGCAACTTGTCCACCATCGAGCACGGGATAAAATTCCTGAGGGTCAACGGTTTGCTTCCCAGATTCGTGGAGGGAACCAAGGTCAAACTTGAGGACCTTCCCCCTCTGCTCGCGGCAGGGAATCCAGCCGACCATTCCGAGGAACAGGCGCATGCCTCACGCGGTCGTCTGCTCGACATGGAATTCTGCAGACGGTGCGACAGAAATGTCCTGGTCTACGCGAAGCCAACGAGGATTCAAGCAGGAGACTCCGTCCGCCCGCCGTGTTTTGGGCGATGGCGGGATGGGCGTGTTTGCGGTTTTTGCAGGTCGTGCTACATCTTCGGTACCACGTGGTACACTGACCTCTGCCCGGAATGTAACTTCGGCCGCCCCAGCAGGAGCTCTATGGAGAAAATCGCGTCGTCAGCCTGCTCGATCATCGAAGAGGAGTGAGCCCGGAGTAAGGCTCATAAGCTGCTCGGAGCGAGGAGAGAATTGGGGCGGCTACCCCTTTTAAACTACCATTAGTAGATTATCGTAGGTGATAGAAGTTTGTTTGGGTTCGTTGTGTCGGATTTCTGATGTCTATGTATGTGTGTGTTTCTTTTTCTTTTTGTTTTATTTTTATTTTGTTAGGGAGCGAGCAAATTATAAAGTTGGCAAAGTGTGTATGCAACTCTGCTCGGTGGTAACACCAATTAGGAGGGAAAGTGTGTCGGCAAAAAAAAAAAAAAAAAAAAAAAAAAAAAACGGCTAAGGGTGCCGAGCAAGCCCGATCCGGCGAGAGCGCCGAGAAAATTTCAAAATATATATACATATATATACGGCTAAGGGTGCCGAGCAAGCCCGGTCCGGCAAAACATGTCGAGATCCTATATACGGCTAAGGGTGCCGAGCAAGCCCGGTCCGGCAAAACATGTCGAGATCCTATATACGGCTAAGGGTGCCGAGCAAGCCCGGTCCGGCAAAACATGCCGAGATCCTATTTACGGCTAAGGGCGCCGAGCAAGCCCGGGCTACCAAGAACGCCGAAGAAATATACAAGGCGAGAGTGCCTAAGGGATCCTGGGAATTAGTCGGCTCGTACCCGACGAAACCTAGCGATACCCACAGAAGACAACTACGGCAAGAACACCAAGAAAATATATACGGCTAAGGGTGCCGAGCAAACCCGGTCCGGCAAAACATGCCGAGATCCTATATACGGCTAAGGGTGCCGAGCAAACCCGGTCCGGCAAAACATGCCGAGATCCTATATACGGCTAAGGGTGCCGAGCAAGCCCGGTCCGGCAAAACATGCCGAGATCCTATATACGGCTAAGGGTGCCGAGCAAGCCCGGTCCGGCAAAACAGGCCGAGATCCTATATACGGCGAGAGTGCCGAGCAAAAATCAAAAGAGGCGAGAGTGCCTACGGCGAGAGTGCCGAGCAGAAAAACTAAAAGAGGCGAGAGTGCCCACGGCGAAAGTACCGAGCAAAAATCAAAAGAGGCGAGAGTGCCCACGGCGAGAGTGCCGAGCAAAAATCAAAAGAGGCGAGAGTGCCCACGGCGAAAGTACCGAGCAAAAACTAAAAGAGGCGAGAGTGCCCACGGCGAGAGTGCCGAGCAAAAATCAAAAGAGGCGAGAGTGCCCACGGCGAGAGTGCCGAGCAAAAATCAAAAGAGGCGAGAGTGCCCACGGCGAAAGTACCGAGCAAAAACTAAAAGAGGCGAAAGTGCCCACGACGAAAGTACCAAGCAAAGAAAAATCACATTCACGACTAAAGGCACCAAGCAAACCCTCACAGAGATTCGAAGATCGCAAGCAAACTCATATAAAAGAAAATCATCGTCATCACATGTCCATTGGATTCAAAAAAGACAAAACGCAGTATCATTATTTACAACTCGTAGTTACACCCCGGATACATATGCATACTATAACTCTCGCAGGGACCGATTCCCCCGCGCAACGCCATCATTAGAGGAGTCTTGATCCAAAACCGCATCGGCACATTCTTGAATAATGATGTCGCAGCACCGACGAATGATGTCGTCCGCAATTAGGCAAGCAGGATCGTCAGCAGGAAGTCCTTGAGGCTTACCCGAAGAAACTCTTGCTAAATCCGCATCAGCCCTGCTATCGGCCTACAGAGAAGGAACCAAGAGTAAAGGATCGACCCCAGAAGGAAGAGGTAAGAACTACGAATTATTTGTGCTGATCCATCTCATACCGTACTCGACGAGGAGGGAAGAACGTCGAAATCCGGCGAGCGCACCCTAGCAACGCCTTGGGGAAGACAGGGAGAAAGCGGAGGAGAGTTTGGGTCACCGGAGGTTTTCATCTCCAGCCTGGCCAAATCAGCCAGGTACTCCTGCTCCAACTTGCGCCACCTTGGCAGTTTGGCTCGGAGCTCGCCAACAGTCGAGCGGGAAGGTAATCCCTCGACGAGTTTGATATTCGAGAGCACGCCGCCCAGCAGGCGCTGAGTACGAGCAATCCCCTCAAGCACACCAAACCTCTCGGAGGCACGCTTCAGCTTGTCAACCGCTTGGTGGTAGAGGCGTAGGCGGGAGAATTCTTCCTCTATAGCCCAACTCCTGGCTGCGTCGCGATCCTTGACGAGCTTCCTCGACGTGGCTTGACATGGAAGGAGATTTGCTCCTCCCGGCCAGGCGACAGGTTTATGGCATCGGCGATACGATTGAAACACTCATTCTTCTGCCGGAGCTGGGCCGAAAGAGTGTCCTCGCACCGCCGATAACGCTGCCGCTCCTCGAGAAGGGATTCTTCGGCAATAGCGAGGAGGCGTCTATATTCATCGCACTCGGCCTTACTTTCGGCGATCTTAGCCTCTAGAGCCTCGGGGGGAATGCCTTCGTTCCCTGATAAAACCTTCACCGGCGCAAGGGCAGGGGCAAACTCCCCAGCCCCCTCGTGACCTCCTCCGTAGCGGGGGAAAAAAGTGTCAGGGCAAAGTACAACGACGCCACCTCTAGCCTGAGGAGAAAAAGAGAGAATGGGAATACGGAAGAAACAATAAAGAAGCCCGATAAGAGAAGGGATAAGGAAAGGGCAAGCATACAAGGGCGATAGTAGAAAAAGATTCGACGATGAAAGGAAAAGGTAACCCGATAAAGATTTCTTTATATTCATACGGTAATTATGCATGGATTACAGTGAAAATACAGCACAAGCCACGAAATGCGAAGTTTACAAAAGCGGGAAATAGAAAGGGAGGCTCTAAGGAAACATCCTATACCGTGGCCTCTGGGAGCGCCGGGGTCTCGGTGCTCGGGCCGGATCCATCGCGCGATGCCGATCCAAGGGCTACCACCTCCGAGGCAAGGCTTTCAAGTCTCCGACAGTCCGAGGTTGGCGGATTGCAGGGAGAGAGCGGCGGAGATCTGGGATCCCGGGCAGACTTCTGGTCCAGCTCTTTAACCACGGCCCGGTGCTTATCGCAGCTTTCGCGCCACGAGGATAAGCGTGTATCGAGGCCCCCGGCTTGTGCCAACAGGGGGTTCTTCTCGACCAAGGCGATGTTGGCCTGGTACGCAGCGGCCAAGCGATGGGCGTTGATTGATTGATCAAGAAAACCATACTTCACCGACAGACGCTCCAACTTGGCTTGAGCCTCCTCGAGCAAGCGCTCCCGGCCACGACGCTCCTCAACTGCCTCGACTCGCGCAGCCTCAAGGTCATCGGCGAGCTTCCTCAGCGCGGCATTGACCCCGGACACCAGCTGGTCTTCCCGTTCAGGCGATACGCCAACGGCCTCGCCTATCTGAGCAAGGCATTCCGCTTGAAGCCGGAGTTTGTCGGAGAGGCTCGCCTCCATAACAGCGTAAGAGTTTTGCTGATCCGCGAGTTTGGCTTCAGCGGCCCGGCGCAGCGAAACTTCCGATTCCAAGATGGACTTGGCGTCATTGAGCTCGGCCTCGGCGGCCCGGCGCAATGAGCTTTCCGACTCCGAGGTGGATTTGGCTTCGTCGAGCTCCGAGGAAAGCTTCTCGATCTGCCCCTGGAACTTCTGCCCGTCGTGGGTGGAAGCCTCAAACCGTTCCCGGACTAACGAGAGTTCTGCCGACAACTCATTGCTCTTTCTCTCTACCCTAGCGGCGGATAGCTGCATGGCCACGATAACGTCCGACAATTGGGCCACCCCCTGGACAACGCGGTCAACCAATTCTAGGTTCCCCACGGGATCGCTGGAAGGCTCGACGAGCCCATGAGAAGCTTCAGCCGCGGGAAGTGCTCCCGGAGGCGGCAAGATTGGGAAGCTGGTTTGAGCCCGCGGCGACCCGGTAGGAACCTCCTCGGGGATTCCCTCGAGGTCAAGGGACGGCTCGGAAGGCTGCGTCAAGTCATCCGCTAATTGGGGCAGCGCGCCGGGAGGAGCGACAAGAGGTACTTGCGAGCTGGAGACGCCGGTAAGACAAGGGGAAGGCCAGGCCATTGAGCCCTCGAGGGCCTCGACGCCGGGAACGTCGGGAGAAAGCTTCGGATTAGCGGGATTCACGTCGGGGAGCGCCCTTGAGTGTTCTTTCGGGGAGCGTCTTCCTCGCCAACGGGCCCCGTATCTCCGTCGTTGGGAGCATTGGTCCTTTTGACCAAAGGTTGAGTCGGAGGCGTTAAGGCCACAACCGGGTTTCGCATCGCTTCATCAGGGATTCCCCGAGGCGGTGACAGGGAAGACCGGGTCACGGGCCCCGAAGCAGAAAGAGGAATGGGGTCCTCAGCCCCCGACGGAGGAGGAGGAGGAGCATCTGGCGCGACGACCAGGTGCTCGATGTCTTCCATCTCCAGTCTCTCTCGCGAGATCTCGGCGGGGTGTACGCACACGTCCGCCACCGGCCTTGTCCTCCCCGTTGTGCCCTCGACAGGCGCGGTGCCCGAAGTCCCTCCCGCGGCTCCCTGAGACGGGTCAGCCGCCTCGAGTTCAGGAGTCGGGTCAGGAACCCTCGCCTTCTTCGCCAGAGAAGCATCACGCGCTTCCTCGGCGGGGCGCTTGCCCAGGGAGTTTTCTTCCCGAGGAGATCCCCTCGAGGAGCGGGAGGTATCTTGCGAGGGGCGGGCCGCGGACTCCGTCCTCGCCCTTGTTCGTCGCTCGTCACCAGTATCCTCGACGGGGCGTTTGTTCGAGAAACCGCCCTCTCGGGGGGTGAGCCCCATGAAGCGAGGAGCGTCAGACCCTGCCCGGGACCTCGATGATCTGTGCGCCTCCCGATCCCGACCGACGGGAGCGCTATCCCTAGTAGCCACGACTATGTCCTCGGCGTTCTTCTTCGGCCTCGGAGCAGGTTTCTTCCGCTCCACGGGAGACCCTTCCGGGGCCGGTTCGCGAAGGAAACCTTTCGGGAGAAGAGTGTTAGGGGGCGCCCCGTGTATTCGGGCCAATTGGTAAACCCCAGATTTCTCAAGCCGCTGGCCCCCGAAGTCTTTACTCCAATCACGCCTGGGATTGGCAAGGAGAGCAGCGTGGATGCTCTTGAACCGCGCCTCGGCCTCCTCATTCTCTTCAAGCTTGAATCGAGGGAGGTCCGCTCCCTCGAGCACCAAATCCGTCGGTAGGAAAGCATGGTGGGGACCGAAGTTAGAATTGTCCACACGAACAAAAAAATATTTATTCTCCCAGCCGGATTCGTTTGAGGGCGTGTTCAGGAGGATGTGCGGTCGGACGCGATGAGAGATGGCAAAACGACCCAGATTCTTTGGATTACGGGAGACTTTGAAGAGACGCATCAGGTCCTCGAGCGTGAGCTCCACTTTCTGTTCACATGCAATGGCCAGTGTACAAAGGAGGAGGCGAAGAGTGTTAGGGCTCACCTGAGCAATCGGAACCCCGAAGGCGTAGAGAAACGCCACGACCAGGAGCGGCGTCGGGAAGCGAAGGCCGACGATGCGGAAGAACGATTCATAGACGCAAACGAAGTCGCTCTGAGGTTCATCGGCGAACTCGCCCTCGAGAGGGAGACGGGCAAAGCAGGTCCCTGAGTCAGTGTGGTTATCGACGATATACTTCAAGCCTTCTTCCGTCATGACGGAAGGGGGACTCCGAGTCTTAAAGATTGGGCCGGAGCGGGATGGACCCATCGAGGCGTCTGAGGGAGAAGGAGGAAGAATTTCGGGGACGAGGAGATGAGGATGAACAACAGTAAAAAGAAACCTGGAAAGAATTCTTGAAAAAAATACGAAAATGCCTAAAAAAATGGTTTTGAATTTCGAATTTATAGAAAGGGAAGAGTGATGAGTAGGCACGTCCTTAATCTGACGGCCCAAAATCGAAGCCTGCTAACTCATCAACGGTTCATTTCAAAGGCCCGTTATAAATCTCTACAGGCCCTCAAATGCAAAAAGGATGGTCATTCAATGCTGAAGGGACGTGCGTAAGATTCGAGGCTGACAGATTTTTGGGAAAGCAAAATCGAGGTGGGCCCCGGACCCGAGCAACGTTGAGAAATCTTCGTCGCTGAGAGTTTCGCTGGGGCTTAGGAAAGCAAAGGAAGCCTAGCGAGGGAAGGGAGCAACGTCATAATATGACCACGCGAGGAGCCAAAGAAGGAGTCACCGACCATGAGTCAATCGGCGCCGGTTAGTGCCAATCCCCAAGGCAGTTATACTTTATTTTACCAAGTGTATACACTTGATAAAATGGGGGACTAACTGTTAAGGTCGGATTTGGTCAAATCCACCCTCAACACAACTCGTGTCGTTTTGTCCATAAACGACATGAGGGAGGCGAGGAAGTTCACCAGCGAAGAGGGAGTTATCCCCGAGGAAGGACACCCCCGAGGAGGAATACCCCGAGGAGGTTCATCAGCGAGGGGACGCAGCCACGCGAGCAAGCGGGTCGCGATGAAGCGTCCCATCACGACTCGACGAGGAACTTCGTCATGATGATTATGCAGAGCCCGGTGACAGCCGAAGAGACGTGCATTTAATGAAGCCGACCTACTCCCTCGATGAGAGCGTCAGCGACGGCTGACGAGACGCGCATTTAATGCGGCGCACCTACCCATTACGGGAGCATGCTCGGAGGTGACATAAAGTGAGGATAAACCTCGCTGCCCTCAAATCACGTCAGAAAGTGATGATTAAAGAGAAAAAGGGCGGGAAAGATAGAAGGGGAAAGTATTGTAAACTCTATAAAAGGCAAGAGAAGCCTCATTTTGTAGAGGTTGGTCAGTTGGTGATTCGAAGAAAAGGGAGAGAAAAAAGACTCAGCAAAAGGCAAGAAAAAGAGATCTTGTAATAGAATTATCTGAGGCTCATGATCCTTCATCTGTCCAGCTATTTAACGGAAGAAAACCGAGCTCATTTCGGAAATCATAATAAAACAAAGATACTCATCATTTGTTGTCATTTTATTTATTATTTGATGATTGTCTTTGTGACTGGAAAAGGGTGGTGAAAAACCCCCTCTACAATTACTATTACTATTACCGTCAAAAAACAATATGGAGCAATGTGTACTAATAGACATAGTTAAAGGGGTATTTTGTGCAAATTATTCATCATGAATCCCTTGAAAGCGACATCAAGGAAGATGAAGAGAAGAAATAGAGATTGATTGAAAAAGGAATGATATGCGAAACGACAACCACTTAAAAGACATTTCAAACTAACAACAGATTGACAATGTTAAACTAAAAAACAGCACGTAAATGACAGAAGTGGAAACAAATATTATAACTGAATTACTTCACAGCTTAACATACTCAAAAGACAGAATTCAGGAGAGATATTTACCAATACTGCCATTTTCAATTATCTCTTACAGATGGTAACATTGGAGTGTAGCAAAGGACCAATATCCGAAACGATGAAAAATTATGGCATGTCTTGTTCTGTGAAGATCTTGTGTCCAGAAGAGTCAGACTTAAGAAAGCAACTAATAATGGTTGCCGAAAATGGCAAAACCCTTTAGTTTAAGAAGAAAGCATTGTGTGGTGGCAATACTTATCGTTGGTAAAAAACGAATATGTATTCCACGCTTTGCGATATGTAATTTCAGCCATATTTCATATTTTTCAAGAGGTATGGTTTTTGATGCTTTAAATGAAGTTAATTTAGGCCCAGTTTGGCATCGTTGTGCTGTTATACAAATCACTTTTTTTATATATAAATAATTTAATAAAAAGTGCTACTTGGTCAAGTAATTTAGTGTTTAGTTATGTAATTTACTAACAATCACTTCTTAGAAATAGTTTAAAAATACATTATTTAAAAATACATCAAAACTATATCTTCCAACCTATCATTAGATTTGTCTCGTCGTAAGCTTTCCAATGCTTATTTTTATAAGTCAATCGGAGTTATAAAATTTAAGTTACGGAGTTTTGATATTTAATATACAAAAATAAATAAAATTATTTAATTAAAGATAATAAATAAATAAATAAAAATGAGAAAAATACTGTATAACCTCCAAAATAGCTTTCTCCAAAAGCATCAATTAGGTGCTTTTCATTTTTGCCTATTGGAAAACAAAAATTATTCAAAAAGTAAATATATTTTAACTTACCAAATACAATTTTCTCCCAAAAATTAAGAAAAAAGCAAAAGCACATATTTATAAGAATCTTCAAACTCACTCTTAATGGTGGTACAAATTGCTTATGACGTTTTCCCGAAATTTGCAAGTAGATTATAGATTAGGACACCTTATTAAATCAGGATTTTTTTTTCTTCGTATGTTTTATTTTATTTTTCTCTTTTTTAGAATCTCTTCCAGTCAGGTCAATATCGATTTTTCAAGACTTGATTAGGGAATACTGGTGGGTGCTCGTTATAGTTGCTTTTAGCTTCAAAGTAGCTTCGGATACGTGGCATTGAATGCTACTGTGTGAGCAGCCACAAAAATCGCAACTCATGAGCCTCGGTCTTCCAAAGGGTGCTAGAATGTGACAGTCATCATTCCCGTGAGCCGATAGGGCAAGAACGGGTAAGTTGTGCAGTCCCGCATCGCCTAGGCAAGTGGATGTGCTGATGGGACATTCCCGAGACTGTGCAGGTATGAGACTGCACGGTTATCGGAGATCCTACAGGTTTGGGACTATATGGTCGAATAGGCTTAAAAGAATTGATTGGTACTACCCATGTCAACAAGATGCATCTTCTTTTCGATAGCTCGTTCATAGGAACTCCAAAGTTAAGCGTGCTTCGCTTGGAGTAGTCGCGGGATGGGTGACCTCCTGGGAAGTTTCTCGGAAGCGTGCAAGTGAGGACAAACCACGTTGCTGAAAAAGATTCGTGTTGGTCTGTGGGGAATGTTGTCGATTCGATTGAGCAGCCGGGGGCGTCAAGTTGGTATCAGAGCGGTTCACCTATCCCCATTATATATGTGCATGCTATGTTGGTCCCTAGACATTCCGCGGGTAAGCTTCTTTCCTTGAAACTTACTTAGGTTAGGTTTATGCAGAGAATGAATAACGGGGCAGTTCTGATGGCTAATGAACGAGTTACAGAGAGTCGATTACCACCCCGATATGTCGAGGTTGATGTGGCCAATCATATACCCAACCTATCCGGAAGAAATGTTATCTTTGCATTTAGAGAGCGTCTTCCTCCGCAATATCATGGACCACAAAGTTCGAAGATTGAAGACTTCATCCCCGAGATTGATGGATCGCTTGATACTCTTAATGTCGAGGAGTCCATGTTCGTCGAGTTAGTGGTTCTACAGCTCAAGGGTGTTGCAAAGACGAGGTGGCAATCACTCAGTTGGAGTGTTAAGGATAACCATTGGCCGTATTTTAAGGAACAAATCGTTGAGAGGCTCAACCATGATACCCTCGTTGCCTTGTTCTACAAAAGGAACGAGGAATGGTCGTATAAACCAGGCGAGAATATGACTGAGTATAAGAACCGTTTCCACTCAGAACTCATGGATGATTGCTCATTTATCCTTGGTTCTAATTTCTCAAAGAAGAAGTTCTTTAGGTCACTGCCCCACCACATCAAAGTTCGGATGCATAGCTCCCTTGACAATTATCTGAACTTCAGTTATTTTGTACAAGGCGTCCTCAATGCGGAAGTGGCACAGTAGCACACAGTTATTACAGATATCTGATCTCTCCACCTCAAGCCCACCATCCTACACCGGTAGATGTGGAGATGGATGATGCGGATCTTCCTGAGAAACGTGTAAAGATGAACCCGGTAGAATGATCGAGAGTTAGCCATGACATAGTAGCAGATGGTATCAGAGCCGAGCCCGGCCGGAAGTGTGGCCGACGAGGACGTCGGGCCCCCATTAGGTGGTGTGATTATGACAGTCATAAATCCCGTGAGCCGAGAGGGCAAGAATGGGTAAGTTGTGCAGTCCCGCATTGCCTGGGCAAGGGGATGTGCGGATGGGACGTTCCCGAGACTGTGCATGTATGCGACTGCGCGGTTATCGGAGACCTACAGGTATGGGACTCTATGATCGAAGAGGCTTAAAAGAATTGATTTGTACTACCTATGTCAACAGATGCATCTTCTTTTCGGTAGCTCGTTCATATGAACTCCAAAGATAAGCGTGCTTGGCTTGAAGTAGTCCTGTGATGGGTGACCTCCTGGGAAGTTTCTCGGGAAGCGTGCGAGTGAGGACAAACCACGCTGAAAAGACTCGTGTTGGCCTATGAGGACAGTCGTCAATTCGATTGAGCAGCCGAGGCATTACATAGAAAATGGATGAAAGTGCTTCGCGTACTTTGTTACGTGGGAAGGGTGATGCTGTCAATTTGGTTTTTTTGGCACTTCAGCACAAAAGACAAATCGAGGAGAGAAGAAACGCTTGTCAATATGTGTGATGAGCGGGCCCGGCTGTCGCAAGATCAATTTAATGTTAGCAAGAATCATGTTCATGCTTTAGCCTTGCTTGTTTCCACCTTTCATCACGGAAAACAACCTTCAGCGGTCGATCAGGTAATTTTTTGGATTTTGTATTTAAAACTATACATTATCATTGAAAGTTATAAAGCCGTCTTTGGTACTCTATGTATATTCTCTCTCTGTCCAAATATTGACCCGCAATATACTTCCACATTATGACCTATAGCCATACAGGACTCAGACGGTTGTAGGAGGTCAGCCGTAGGAGGAATATAGTCGTATCTGATTTTTTTTTTTATAACAGATACCTAGACAATTAATGCTTGACCTACGACAAGTTTCATAATTATTATTATCGAAGAATGATTATCGAAGGAAATATGTAGCCATAAAGTTTTCTTGGGACTTATTAGTTGCATTCACAAATATTAGAGAGGGAAAGATGTTTATTATTAATTTAATACTAACAAATGTAAGAGGGCAAGTTAGGCATATGCTTTCAATGATGCCGAAATAACTGGTATATATACAGCTATAGAAATATTTACCAATGTTGCCATTTTCAATCATCTCTTATAGATGGTAGTATTCAGGGCCGGATTTGGGCTAAGGCGGGTAAGGCCCAGGCCTTATTAGGCCAAAAAAATTTAAGTTTTTTAGGGGCCCATTCTCTCTTACTTTGATAGCTGCCCAAATAAAGTTTTTTTTTTTTAATATGCCCATTTATGTTTTGTCTTATTTAGAAATGGGCTTTTACATTCACACGTTTTCAATTTAGCATTAGTCTTATGGGCCCCTTTTGGTTTCATGATGATGTTATAAGAGTTTTTTATTTTTTTATTTGTGAAATATATTAAAATACCTAAATACTTCCATCTCTCTCCCTTCCAACACACGCCTTTTCTTCTTCTCAAAATCATCAGACCTGGGTATATTCTTATACTTTTCTTTTTCTTATTTTTGTCTTGTTTTATCATTTATGAATCAATTTGTAATTAATTATTCCCTAAATATTAATTTCTATGTAGGTAGCAATTTCTAATTAGCAAACTCAAAGTTCAATATTATTTATTCTCCAAATATCAATTCCGTTTGATTGAAGCTTGGACAACATTGAACAACAATATTCAGGTTTGTTTATAACGTTTTTAGTTTTAAAATATTCAGCTTTTTCTATAAAAAAAAAATTATGGATAAATAATTTAATGGTTATGATTTTAGGTATTTTTAGTTTTACAAAATTTATGTAAATTCTTGCATTTTTAGGATTGATCGAGAGAATGAGTTCACTTAGAAGACACGAGTCAGGGTCGGAAAAAAGAAAAGACAAAGCAAAAAGAGATGCATTACGTGAAAGTCAATCTGGTCCTCTACATAAGTATTTTCATGGAAGTGTCAATAAGTATTTCCATGGAAGTGTCAGTATAAATGAGAATGAAAATCAAATTAGAAATCAAGGTGAGGAAGTAGGTGAAGGTGGAAATGAGCATGAAGAAGTTTTGGAAGTTGTGAATGAGAATGAAAATGAAAAAGAGGATGAAAGCCTTAATGAGCCTGCCAAAGAAAATGTGGACGAGGATATAGAAGTTGTTGAACTGGTCAATGAGAAAGAGAAGGAGAAAGAATCAAATGGCATTCGTCTTGATGAAGATGACCCGGCGAATTGGAATCCAATGAATCAAAGTCGTATAGATTTTCTTGTCGAAAGAGGCCCTAAAAGAGATACTGATGTAAAATTTCCTAAAGACGAGTCTGATAGATTTTTTTCTTCTAATCATTATTGGAGATTTTTACCGAACAGGGAGAAGAAAGATAGAAAGTGGCTAGTCTATTCAGTTTCACTAAACAAATTGTTTTGTTTTGCTTGTAAGTTGTTTGCAAATCACCGGCTTGTAGGCAAGTTAGCTGACGAAGGTTTAGATGATTGGCACAATATTCCGCAACGACTTGGTAATCACGAACGAAGTAAGCTACATATTTGTGCAGTCGCTAAATAGCAAGAATTGGAAAAAAGGCTCAAGCAAGTGTCTACCATTGATTTAGAGTTACAAGGACAAATCAACCAAGAAAAAGAACACTGGAAACAAGTTCTACAAAGAATATTTGGGCTTGTGAAAAGACTTGGGAGAAATAGTCTCGCATTCCGTGGAGATAATGAAAAACTGTATGAAGACAAGAATGGATTTTTTTTTGCAGATGATAGAGTATTTAGCAAGATTTGATCCTACCATGCAAGAACATGTTCGGCGTATCTTGAAGCATGAAACTCGTAATCATTATTTGAGTCACTTAATTCAAAATGAAATTATTCAGGATATGGCAAAGGAGGTGAAAAGGTCAATTGTTTCCACAGTTAAAGAGTCAAAGCATTTTTCCGTTAGACTTGATTGCACTCCGGATGTAAGTCATGAAGAACAAATGTCTCTTGTTGTGAGGTGCGTAAATATTTCCAAAAGCCCAATCGTGATTGAAGAATTCTTTGTAGAGTTTCTTAAGGTGTACGATACTACTGGACTTGGACTATTCAATGAACTTCTTAAAGCATTGAAGGATCTTGGTCTTGACTTTGATGATATACGCGGACAAGGTTATGATAATGGGTCCAACATGAAGAGGAAACACAAAGGTGTACAAAAACGACTGCTTGAAAAGAATCCTAGAGCGTTCTACTCACCTTGTGCTTGTCATTCCTTGAATCTTGTACTTTGTGATATGGCTAATTGTTGTCCCAAGGCCGTTTCTTTTTTTGGCGTCTTACAACGGATATACACCCTGTTCTCGGCTTCTACAAAGAGATGGAAAGACTTTCTTGATCACGTGGAAGTTTTCACTGTGAAGCCGTTGTCAGAAACACGCTGGGAAAGTCGTATTGACAGTGTTAAAGCGGTTAGATATCAAGCTCCAAAAATCAAAGAAGCTTTAATGTGTTTGGCAAATAGTTTTGAAGACGCGAAGACAAAAAGCGAGGCCGAGAGTCTAGCAGTATACAATCTTCAAAATTTTGAATTCTTGTTGGGATTAGTAATTTGGCATGATTTGTTGTTTGCTGTTAACGCTGTCAGCAAAGTTCTACAAAATAAACATATGCAAATTGATGTTGCCATCGGGGAATTGGAAAATCTCTTAATTTATCTTAAGAGATATAGAGAAACATGGTTTGAAGAGGCTATGTTAAAAGCTTCAAAGATAGCAGATGAGATGGAAGTACAACCGGTGTTCACTGAAAAACGAAGAGTACAAAGAAAAAAACAATTCGATGAAAGTGCTAGTCAATCGGTTTCACTGTCTGGTAAAGAGTCCTTCAAAATTGAGTACTTTCTCTACATTGTCGATCAAGCGACTTCTTCTTTCACTGTCAGGTCAGAATAATTTAATTTGATGTTTTTTAAATAAATGAATGATTGTTCATAACTTGATATGATTATATTTTTTTTTCATGTAGGTTTGAACAGTTTCGGGCTTTTGAAAAACAGTTCGGGCTTTTAATGGATTTGAAGAAGCTAAAGGCTGTTGATACCAATGATTTGAAAATTTTCTGCAACAATCTTACAAAATCGATGGAGCATAATAAGATTTCAGATCTTGACAAGAATGATCTCTTCAAGGAATTAGAAATGTTAAGCCGAAATGTGCCAAGTGATGTGAAGAGCGCAGTAGATCTTTTAAATTACATAGAAGAATTGGATTGTGCCTACCTAAATGCATGGATTGCTTACAGAATTATGCTAACTCTACCGGTCACTGTGGCTCATGCTGAAAAAAGCTTCTCAAAGTTGAAGTTGATCAAGTCTTATCTTCGATCAAGTATGTCTCAAGAACGGCTGAACGACTTAGCTACGTTATCTATCGAAAAAGATTTGACTGAGAAACTTGACTATTCCGACTTGATTAGTACATTTGCGAATAAAAATGCTAGACGCGTCATATTTAAGTAATTTCTCGTTAGATATTTTTGCATGTAAGAACGTTGGAACGTTGATATATTAGTATTTTCCATCGAAATTCAATCAATTGTTTTTTATTAAGGGCCCCAATTTTTATTTCGCCTAGGGCCACCAAAAACTCAGATCCGGCCCTGACTGTAGCAAAGGATTAATATCTGGAACGATGAAAAATTATGGCATGTCTTGTTCTATGAAGATATTGCGCCCGGAATAGTCATACTCAAGAAAACAACTAAAAATGGTTGTGAAAAATGTCAAATTAGCAAATGAGTGCCCTTTCGTTCAAGAAGAAAGCAATGCGTGGTGGTAGTACTTATCGTTGTTAAAAAATGAATATTTATTTCGCGCTTTGCAATATGTAATTTTGGCCACATCTCATATTTTTTAAGATGTACGGTTTCTGATGTTGTAAATGATGTTAATTTAATATCGGTTCAAATTGCTTATGACGTTTTCCCGAAATCTATTAATAGATTATAGATTAGGATGACCTACCTTCTTAAATCAGAAAAAAAAAAAAAAAAAAAAAAAACTTCGTATTTTTTTTGTTTGGTTCTCTCTTAAGAATCCCTTCTAGTCAAGTCAATATCTGCATTTCTGGGACCTTGATTATGGAATATTGGTGGGTGCTCGTTATAGTTGCTTTGAGCTTAAAAGTAACTTCTGACACATGGCATCGAATGCTACTGCGTGAGCCACAAACAAAAACTGCCACTCTTGAGTTGAGCCTCGGTCGTCCAAAGGGTGCCAGAAAATGGATGAAACTTGAAAGTGCTTCTCGTACTTTTTTACGTGGGAGTGGTAATGTTGTCAATTTGGCTTTTTTGGCACTTCAGCACAAAACACATTGAGGAGACAAGAAACGCTTGTCAATGTGTGTGATGAGCGCGCCCAACTATTGCAAGATCAATTTAACGTTAGCAAGAATCATGTTTATGCTTTAGCCTTGCTTGTTTCCACCTTTTCGTCACAAGAAACAACTTTCAGCGATCGATCACGTAATTTTTTTGGGATTTGTATTTGAAACTATATATTATCATTGGAAGTTATAAAACAGGCTTCGATACTCTTTGTATATTCTCTCTCTGTCTAATTATTGACCTGCAATATACTTCCACATTATGACCAATTTTTAGTTTTGGTACACGACGGCACGTTGACTAAAATTTAGGTATTTTTTCCGTTTACCCTTCTATACATGCTTTCCACTTTGAATTTTTGTAAAAATCTACTTTATGTTTTCAAAAATAGCTAAAAGAAGTATTTTTGAAGTATACTTTAATGTTATATTTATATCTTCATATTTTATTTTAAAATCTAAAATTATTATTTATTTATAATTTTAGAACTTTTAAATTACTTATAATCGGATTGGGGTTCTAAAATTTTTACGAAAAGTATTTCAATTTTTTTTTTTTTTTTTTAAATCTCTAATATATCTCCAAAACGAAGATATTTATTTACTATCAAATTCTGAATTCATCATATCTCACAAAATAGAAAAAGACAGAAACCGAAGCTCAGACAAACAACTGATGAAGAAATCCGAAACGGACATTCATCATTAATTTCCCATGAATAAACAATACATAACTACCAAGGGCAAAACGGGTAACCCCGGGACACGTGTCACGTCCTGAGCGCCCGCTCGACACGCACAGCAGCACAGCTCCAAGGCTGAGCAGTCGCCGGAATACCGAAACTACCCTCCCACCCAATCTCCTTCCCTTATAATCCCATTTTCCTTGAGACGCAATCTTTTTCCGTTCCATTTTCCTTCCAACCAAACAGAACAAGAGATCAGAATCTCCCGAGGCTTTTGCCCTAGAGCCGCGACGGAGCCGCCATGGTTTCCGACTCCGACCTCGTCGCCCAGCTCCGCCACATCCTCCTCGGCTCCGACCTCGACACCACCACGCCCAGCGCCGTCCGCCGCCAGCTCGAGGACTTCTTCGCCGTCGATTTGTCCGACAAGAAGGCCTTCATCAGGGACCAAATCGACGCCTTCCTCGAGTCCTCCGCCGCGGCCGCGGCGGTCGATCGCGGCGAGGAGGATGGAGACGAGCCGGAGGAAGAAGAACGGTAATTTTTATGTGCATTTTGGTTGGATGAATTGGACGATAATGTTGTTGATTGAGAGTGATTTTGAGTTTCTCTATGTTGATTGATCCTTGATTGAATGTAATGATTGATGGCTATCATTTGGTGATGTGCTCTGGTTTTTCACATGTATGTGCTCATTCTGGTGATTGTCAATGAATGGTTAGGTCAAACAAGGAGGATAAAGTCAAGAAAAGAACTGGCTTCAATAAATTATGCAGTCTTTCTCCGAAGCTGCAAGAGATTGCCGGAGAGGCGGAGATGTCGAGACCAGAGGTTGGCTCTCTTATAGACTCGAGACTCGATTCTTATTGTATATAACTGTTCCATTCGAGTTTCGGTGGCCGTTGTTTCTTAAGCCCGGGTATTTGTGCTCCTAGGTTGTGAAGAAACTCTGGTCCTACATTCGGGAGAAAGATCTGCAGGATCCGAAAAACAAGAGGAATATCTTGTGCGACGAACCGTTGCGAGCCCTTTTCCGTGTTAATACGATTAATATGTTTCAAATGAATAAAGCCTTGACCAAGCACATATGGCCGTTGGGCACAGACGATGGTATTCTAAGTTTTATGCTTTTTTTTTTTGCTTTTTAAGCCTGTTTTGTAATTTGCAAGCTGATCTCATGTCAATTTCTAGCAATATATCAATTAAAGCTATTTGTTTTACTTACAAGATTTTTATATTTTTGAACTGTTCTTGACGTCGTTATAATCTAGATACCGTTCTCCAATATCACGAATCTAAAACGCACACAGTGAGTGACCGGTAGAAGTTGTGTGATTAAACATAAATCTACATTATGAACTATTTAGATTTTGAAATTACCTGAAATTAGGTGAATAAGGGATTATGTTTAGGCACAATGTTTTGCTGATCGCATCACTAATACTCGATAAATCTCAGCGTAACTGCAACTAAAAGCTTCAAGCTGGATACTGTATTATTTTGTTTAGCAGTTTATTTGTAATACTTCTTTTATGTACCTACCATTTTGAAATTTGTTTATGCCCAAATTTTAACGAGATAACTTGATGATTAATCAGAGTGCGTAAATTATAAGAAAAAGGCAGAAGAGAGGGACGATTCAGAATCCGGCTCTACTAAGTCAGAGAAGCCAGAGGTAGATGAAGAAGACGAGGTTGTAAAGGTCAAAGCACCTCGGAAAAGGAAAGCAAAGTGAGTTTTCCTCTCTCAAGAAGGTCACATAGCATCCTTCCTATCCTCATTGAGTTATATTATCATTGAGTGGATAGTAAGTAACACTTCATATTTAGAACTTAATGAAAAGCGAGAAACCGGAAACATTAGTGTAACGCACCTTCTATTCTCCTGATGGTGAAGATGGCATTCACAAATTTCTTAATTAAGCCCTCTATTTATCACACGTTTTTTAAAATCGACGCATACGACTAGTAGTTGTTCTCAACAAATGATTTTTTTTTTTTTTGTCTCTAGTAAGTAAGACAATGGTATATCACTGTATCTTATCATAGCTAAAAAATTGTCACTACCATTTGAGATCAGTTTGAGTTATTTTCTCGTACGGTTTTTGTTTCTTTCTCATCAAATAGGTCTACTAAAGCGGACAAAAGTGTTGTTAAGAAGCGAGCAGGTGGTGGATTTACAAAATTGTGTAGCCTTTCTCCACAACTTCAATCGTTTACCGGAGAAGCTCAGTTGGCAAGAACAGAGGTATTTGTTTGTAGAGTTTAATATCTTATACATATATAGGTTGATTTTCATTTTTCTAAATGTTTTTCTCTTCTGCTTGTTCAGGTTGTCAAGAGACTCTGGTGCTACATTAGAGAAAACAATTTACAGGATCCGACAAATAAGCGGATTATACTATGCGATGACCCATTGCGTACTCTGTTTGAAGTGGATAGTATCAACATGTTTCAAATGAATAAAGCCTTAACAAAGCACATATGGCCATTAAACCCGTCGGACGGTAAATCCTCGAACAAGATTCTAAATATACAGACATGCACATTTACCTACTATAGAATTTTTTTCATTTAACAATTTTTTTCTCTTTCATTTGATTCCTAAGTATTGGGTATAAATTTGTGGGTGTTTTAACACACAAATCACCAACACATTTGTGTGATATCCTTCCTAAATCAAAGAATAAACTTTAAATTCAATATGTAACAGAACCTTGTCTATCGGTACTGCATCGATTGCACATGCAATACAATTTCAAAAGCTCTGCACTTACAATAAGGATGGTAAAGAAAATCGTAAACCGCTTTTATAAAAATAACTATAAGATCTTTTTTATTTTATTTTTCATGTGCATGAAATGTTCCTTTTATATATAAGCTTTAGTTTTCCAATATGTGTATTCGGTGCAAATTTTCTGTTAGTCGCACAAGATTTAGTCCTTTCTTTCAACTCTCGCTTTCCCTTATTTTTTGCTTCTTGTAATTTTTGAAACTTCCTTTTGATGTAGAAATTATAAAGAAAGAGAATGTAGAAATTATAAAGAAAGAGAAGTCTTTGCCTAAGGCGAAGCAGTGTAAAGAGGAGGAACAAGAGGAGGAAGAAGAAGAGGAAGAGGAAGAGGAAGAGGAAGAAGAAGAGGAAGAGGAAGACGAAAAAGGTAAATACTGTCTTGGGTTATGTAATTTCTGGATAGGAATTGTAGTTGATGCCAAACTACACTCTTTAACTTTTGTTAAGTTAGTGAGTAAAGGAAAACTTTTAGTGGGGAGGAAGAAGAACAACCTAAGAATAGGGTTTCAGCCTAATAAAATTAATTGTTACATGAGTGGAAGTCGAAAAAATGAGTCTAGAAAACTCAAACCGCATAGAAAGAAAAGAAGAGTCCTTAATTAATTCAATAACAGAAAAAACAATAATTACATTATTACATTTACGCTTAGGAAACCGTAAGCGTTTCCACTTTTCTGGCTATACCGACTAATAATCTTCTAGCAAATTAACTTATCGACAATCTAAATAATTACGAGCATAAAATATGTCAACACTCCCTCTCAAGCAAAACTAAACAAATTGAATAGTTTCAGCTTACTCAACAGTCTCTTAAAATTCTGCCCGAACAACATCTTGGTCAAGGCTTATGTTTGCTATCTTGTCTACTAACTTCTATTCTATAAATGGTCGATCGATCTCCAGATGCTTTTTTAGGTAATAATGTATAGGATTACGAGATCGTATAAGGATTTCTTCGGTCTCGTACCTTTCCATGAAAACTTGGTTGAAGTGTTATCATATCATTTCATTTATAACTTAAAACTTTCCGTCGAATTGGTTCACAAGAAGGATGATGAGGACGAATGTTCGGATGGAATAAACAATCGGTACATACGTTTTGAAAACCCTGACTGTTTCCAATATTTTAGGAAAACTAAAATCTAGCAATATCTACTAAATAATCTTCTAACTAATCTTCTACATTGCTGGAATAAACATTAGGAAAATAGAAAAACTAAATTAGAAAATTCACCATCGATAGCACCGTCACGGGCTGACATTGCGAAGAGAGAGTGAGTACATGAAAACGTACATTGCTCTTTTTACTTTGAATTCTGATTGGTGGGCAAATCGCCGTTTCCAGTTACTACTTAAAATTTGAATTCTTCAGTTGTATGGTTCTCTCCGAGTTCTTTGCTCACGCTACGAATTAAAATCGCAACAAAACCGTTAGTAAATTGACTCGATCATTAGTCACTCTTTTATCCGGTCAAACATGTTGGTTTTCTTGCGAGTAGACACCAAAATATTTTGCTGGTGTTTGTTTCCCAGGATCCATCCAATAGCAGAAGAGTTCTTCGCGATGATAAGCTAAACGAGCTAGCCGTGTGGACTTTTTTGATGGCGTCTCGGCTTCGAAGCTTCTGACAGCTCATTTTGCGAAACCGAAGCAGAGAAAGGGTAAAAGTGCATGTATATATATATATATAAACACGAGCCTGCATTTTTGGTCAAGCTAATCTCCTGTTGTAAACCGGTATTTTATTTTCTTCACTCTTTTATTTAAATTTTATTTCATCCTCTAACATATTCAACCAAAAGAAAGCAGTTTTTTTTTTTTTTTTTTAATTAAAGTATTATAAATTCTGATTGCATACTTTTTGTTTTCTTTTTTTCTAGATCTGATTATATTCTTTTTTCTTTTTTTTTTTTAAGTTGAGACCATTCAGTGATTATGAATTTTATTTTGTGGGCATCATTAAAGAAAATGATTCTTAATATTTCTTTGTCTACCGTTTCATTCATTGTTTTACTGTCCACTTTTTATAACGATAATTAATTTGGACCGTAAATTCATACTTGGGAATATGAAATTTCGGTTCCGAGAAAAGAAAAGAAAAAAGCGGAATTTAGATTATAAGAATTGATGTGCTTCTTATATTAAAATGAAATCATCATGAAATCCATAAAATGCAATAAGTTTGAGCGGCAATAAAGATCCATGTTGTAAGAGTAGCTAATTTGTCTCGATTTAAGAAAAACTACACGTACAGTTGAGATTGGAATTATCATTTTACGATGAAATGAAATGAGAATCACTGAAACTGTTCACGCATATTCTGTTTTGATTAACTAACATAGAAACGTCTCTCTCATAAATAAATTAATATTCGATAAATTAATATATTAAAAGCAATTCACTTAACATATAAACGACATTCTATTATCTTTTGATCCGTCTAATTTCTATGAATAAAATTCCGCTACACCGATTCACAAACTTCTCGGTTTTACTTATTCTCATTGTTTCTGAGATTCGCTTTTTAACTAAAATATTAAAATAAATTTGGTATATTACTTCCATCATATTTGTAATGTCTCGTAAAATAGGAAAGAAAAAGAAAAAAGGGTGACCTGCAAATTGATATTAAACTTTGACGATAGTTTTTTTGACGCTTTCTTCGACAACCGTTCACTGCGATTTTTTGTTGTTCTCTCTCTTTTTGTCGTTTTCACTTTTTCTCAGATTATTGTCGTTTCTTGACAATCCCTATTAAAATTTTTTGTCGTTTTCAGTATACATTGAAATAGCCCGTTGATGCTTTTTTCTGCCTTACTTTCTTTCTTGTTGCCATTAAAGCCAGCTCCAATCAATCACAAGTTTGAAGAAATTTTGTTGTAGATTTATATTAATTGAATTATGAATTATTATTAGGTGATATAATTAAATTTAATTGGTTCTCAATATATATATATATGTATATGCCTGTGACTGTGACTGTGACTGTGACTGTGAGTAAAAGAATTAATATTTAAAGAAAGAGGGTTATGAATTATTATTAGGTGATATAATTAAATTTAATTGGTTCTCAATATATATATATATGTATATGCCTGTGACTGTGACTGTGACTGTGACTGTGACTGTGAGTAAAAGAATTAATATTTAAAGAAAGAGGGTTATGAATTATTATTCCCGCAAGTTATTAAATAAACTAAAAATCAGAGTGTTAGCCGTTGACTTCCTATCTGTTAACATTCTCTGATGATCTAATTCCTAATTAACAACATCTTCAAAGACTAGAACTCCTGCAGGTACATCTACTCTGCTAACTTCCTTATATATATATATATATATATATATATATATATATATATATACATGTGTGTGTGTGTGTGTGTCTGAATCCTTTTAGCCTGCTTTTCAAATAATCATTTTCTTTCGAGAAAAAAAAAAAAAAAAGAATCTCATGATCAAGATTCAAGACTTGACCAAAAGTATGATGAATGGCTTCATCTTCTCTATGTTGAGCTCTACTCTTTATGTTGGCTTCATTATCGAGTACTATTCTAATTCCTTGAAACAAAAAATTGATAAAAATTTGTTATAGGTACCATATGGAGCATATTCAGAGAATTGGATGCTTAGGCGCGGTTTTGCAGAAAGTGGACGAGCTGAAGAGAAAATATGGGCTTTTGGAAGCCAAAAAAAAGGACATCGAAAACGAGCTTGAATACGAAATCAACAGGACATGCCACAAGAAACCGAGGAAGGAAGTCGAAAACTGGATCGCTAATGTCCGAAGAGCAAAGCCTCAGATTGAAGAGTTGGAACAACAAGTTTCGACGGACGGGTTCCTGAAGCGCCTCTTTTTGGAAGGAAAAGTGGACAGTCTCGCGAGAGAAGTTGACGAGCTCACGGAAAGAAAATTCGAAAGAGGACTCACACTCGAAACCTACGACAATGACGGAGTTGCATTACTGACCGAAATGTTAATCGGTGAAGCGTTTGAAAACAATAAGAGAATGATTTTGGAACTCTTACTTCGCGGAAAAGAATCCGTCGTTGGTGTGTATGGTATGGGCGGTGTCGGAAAAACAACTCTTGTTACACATATTTACAACGAGCTTCTGCATAGTCCGAACATTAACGTTTTTTGGGTCACTGTGTCACAGAACTGCAGCATCCAAAAGTTGCAGCACGACATGGCTAGAAAAATCGGTTTAGATATCTCGGTGGAGGATGATGTAAGGTTAAGAGCAGCGAAATTATCGGAAAGCTTGAAGAGATGGGAGAATTTGATTCTGATCTTGGATGATGTGTGGGACAATGTCTCACTTTTCGATGTCGGAATTTGTGTCGGTGAGAATGTACGAAAGCTGGTTTTGACCACCCGGTCACTGAGGGTTTGTCTAATGCTCAACTGTGAAAACCCAATCAAAGTGGAGCCTCTCTCCAAGGGAGAGTCTTGGTTATTATTTGGCAAGACTCTAAAAAATGATGATTTACTCTCTGATCATAGAATCAATGAAATCGCAAAGTCACTGGTTAGAGAGTGTGATGGCTTACCGTTGGGGATTTCTGTTATGGCAGGAAGTATGAGAGGCGTAAAAGACGTCTGCGAGTGGAGCAACGCATTGAAAGAGATTAGGGAAGCAAAGTATCGGAGTGGCGACATGGAGTTTTATGAAAGAGTGTTCCTCGTTTTAAAATACAGCTACGATAGGCTGAAAGATCCGGACGTGCAGGAATGCTTGTTGTACTGCTCTTTGTTTCCCGAGGATTCGAAGATTGATAGAGATGTATTAATAGAATATTTGATTGATGAGAAGCTGATTGATGGCGGTGATGGCAGACGACCAACAATCGAGAAGGGCCACACCATACTGAATAAACTCGAAAACGTTAGCTTGTTGGAAGCTCACAAGAACGAACATGGGAAGAGGAGTGTTAAGATGCATGACTTGGTGAGAGACATGGCCATCAAAATTGCCAGTGACCGCCCCTTCAGGTTTTGGGTGCACGCTGGAACCGGATTACAAGACTTCCCTCTTGAAGAAATGTGGTCCGAAAATCTTTCGAGGATCTCTTTAACTAATAACAAAATCACTCGTATTCCTTCGAAGGTGTCACCCAGATGCCCGATGCTAACAACGTTGCTCCTGCAGGACAATAGGGAATTGTGCGTCCTCCCAGATGGGATTTTCGTTCATATGAAGAAGCTTAATGTTCTTGATCTTTCTCGAACCGGCCTCACAAGTCTTCCTACATCAATATCTAGCCTAGGAAGTCTCACCGCGCTGCTACTTCAAGGTTGTTTGATGCTGGAATGTGTGCCGTCCTTGGAAAATCTCCCGGCGTTAAAGAGGTTAGACTTGTCCGGCACATCAATTTTCGATGTACCGAAAGGTATGGAGAAGTTAATTTACTTAAAACACCTCAATCTTGGAGAATGTCGGAATCTAAAGACGGTTCCCGAAGGGATGTTACCTCGACTTTATCGATTGCAACTCTTCAAGTCAGGTTTTCCTCTAGAGCTAAGAGGAGGTGATGTAGGGCCCTTGGAGAGATTAGAGACATTTCGTGGCAATTTTAGCAACTTTTACGAGTTAAATACATGTCTCGTGTCGTGGAAAGAGAGACGTCCGAAGGAATACGCCATATCCGTTGGATGCGTCCATTATCTTCTAAATTTATTGACTTTAAACAGACGATTACTTGTGTTAAGTAGAGGATGCTGCAATTACGAAGTGAATAAAATCTTGGGTTTAAGTAGACAAGTACATATCATATGTAGAGGGGAAACAGAAAGCTCATTTGCCTTATTACCTCCAGACACTCAGTTCTTGAATCTCGTCGGTTGCAATGGCATAACGAGCTTGAGTCACGCTGCGAAGTCGGTTGCTTTGACAGCTTGTCATGTCTGTAATTGTTTTAGCATGAAACATGTGGTATGCTCGTGTTGCAGCGACGTTCCTTTCTTCGAAAGCCTTAAACGTCTTGAGCTTCAGTGTCTGCCAGAGTTAACTGATATAGCAGAGATCGGGAGTACCGGAAACTCAGATTCACACACATTTTCCTCTTTGAAAAGTTTGGAAATAAATCAGTGCGGCAGGCTAAAGAGGCTGTTTGCTGCGTCGATGTTGCCAGCCCTTCGACGCCTCGAAGCATTGGTGGTAAAGGAATGCATGGAGTTGGTGGAAATAGTGGAAGATCACAACGATGACGCAACCGAAACCGCCTTCCCCAATCTGAAATGTGTGAAACTCGAGAGACTTCCGGGACTCCGGAGTTTCTGCGGTGCCAGTAGCCTGAAACTCCGTGATTCTCTGGAAAGTCTTGATATAAGCAAATGTCCAGATTTGAAGAGACTCACTCTGTTGTGGGACGAGCCATCTCCTCCCTCTTCCCTCAAAGAAATCTCAGTAGAGAGAGAGTGGTGGAATTCCGTGGAGTGGAAACACCCCCGAACCAAGGCTCTCCTTCAACCCTTCGTCACGTTTAATGGTTGAGCCAATCGTGATTAACACGGTTCTCGCTTCCACGCTCGGGCTACTTTTGCTCTGAGGGAAGGCTTGTTCGGGATTCGCCGACACGACCAACATGTCATTATCTTCATTTTTTTCTTCTGCATTTTATCTCTGGTATTTGTAAGAGCTAAAGAAATGCTGTAAATTGTAATGAATGGAAAATTATTGATAATATTTGTCGAGAGAAAAAAGAAACAATAATATGCTAAATACAATTTTTTGTTGCATTGCTTGATCAGATTTCGTGCTTGTTGTTTCGCATTTCTTACGTTGACAATCTACGTTTTCATGATTTGTCGGTTTGTTTTACATGAGACGAGTCATGATGTTCTTTATTTTCAAAGCCTTGGACGACCAGAGTTTCACCGTCGGCCAATGTTAACCGATATATCGGAGAGAGATACCCGAATCTCCGGTTCGAATGCATTCGTCTCCGTTCAATTCTTCAACTCCAAACATCTGTGTTAGTTTACACATTGACAATTCTATCTACATACGCTAAGTGTAAAATCTGGTTTAGAAATATTATTGATTGTAGCTTTTCAAACTGGTCAAGGGGCCGTACGCTGAGCACAACGTCAACTTGATAACCGTTCCCGATTTCGAAGCTCTCGGTGAATTGGCCGGGCTATGCAAGATTGATTCGGAAGGAAAAGCAAGACAGGTTGTTGGCTGTGCCTGCGTCGTCGTCGTTTTTCGTTTTGCAGAATAATAATATAAAAATGTTCTGTGACACAAAGACCAATTTCATATACGTGTGTTCATCACTCTCTTTTATTATTATTATTATTATTATTATTATTATTATTATTATTATTATTATTATTATTATTATTCACAACCCTTGTGTTTTCTACTAAAAAAAGTGTGGAACCATCATGTAATTTTTCATGAAATCACTAAAATACAATAAGTTTGAGCGGCTTAAGAGATCAATGCTCTAAGAATTGCTAGTTTTTTCAACTATTAACTGCTAAATTTTAAGAAATATACACAAATAAGATTGCAATTGTAATAGTAAATTCATATCCAATTAATATGGAGTTCTGGAACCTGAACCCCATATTTTTTTTATCACAAAAATCCGATACAAATTTTTTATTTCATATTTAAAAAAGAAAAAAAAAAGTGGTAACTATATTTTCATATCTTAGTAGTAGCGGATAGATAAGTCAATTCCACTCTCGGAAAAGGAAGAAAATTCATAAACAAAGGAAAGGGTTACGAGGCTTAACGATTTAGAATCTCGTTATTGAGGTGGCACTTCTTCTGTCACGTCCTTCCGATCAATGAAGTTGAAAAGTACTAGAGTAAGGGACCCAGCTTGTTTATAACGATACTAAAATAAAAAAGAAATTCAAAATCATAATATCCAGGCTCCAGATTTACCCGGATTTTTGCAACAAAAATTAGTACCAGAATCTAGGTTTTATACTATATTTTTACGGGGTAATTCCGGTCAGAATTTACCCGAATTCTAAAAAAAATAATAGTAGTGGAATCCGGATTTTTATAATGTATATTGAGGGTTGCGTTGGTTATACCTTTGATTCTGTTGGAGGTTGCATATACGTCAGAATTGCACAGCATAGAGTGCATATTCGACGCATAAGGATTGTTTTTATCTCTACATGTTTCAAAAATCAAATAATTCCAAGCCATTGAGTGAATGGTCTTTCACTTTCTTATTAAAATTCTCTATATCCACATTGTTTTTTACCCTACAAACACATTGCCTCTTCCCACTTCAAACAAGCTCGTTTGCCTTTTTCAATACCATTAGATTAGAGAATCAACGTGTCACCAATAATAATGCATTATAGTTTAATTTGAATAATACTGATTTCATTTGTAAGATTAAGGAAAACAATCGTCTAGTTCGGCATTTACAACGAGGGGCGAAGGAAAAATAACCGCATAAATTGACAATGTAACGAACTTTACTTATATTCTAATTAACTATTACACATTCTTACTTAATGATTATGTGTAAGAGAATTTTATTACTATATTGATTAGTTCTTATATGAATTTAGTATATTTTGGTCATATTTTTTGAAGTGACAAAACCGGTTCAAACCCGATATTCCTCTACTTAATACCGAGCTACCCATAAATACGAGTATTAATGTTTATTTAAATAAGATATTTCGTTGTGAAAATTCTACAATTTTGTATTTGGTCTACTATAAATAAAGTACTAATTATAATATACTAGTGGAGCAATATAGCTAGGCTTGGATTCGTATATATGTCTATTTCATTGACATTTTTTGTGATTTCAATGGCAAGGCACGAGGCCATTATTGTACGGATTATGTATTAAAATTATGTCTCAAAGAGTGCGTCTTTCTCGTATCCAAGAAAATGCTCATGATGAAATGTCTAAGACCATGCTTATTCACATAAATACATATTATTATATATATATAATTATATATACATTCATGAAATACAACCTAGAACTTGAGCGATCTACATAATAAGGTAGAATATGAATCACTGCTTGAAATTGAGCAAGTTTCATATTTTGTGGAAAAAGAAGATTCATCTTTCTCTATTACATTTTCTATGTTTTGTATGGTATAAAAATTAGAATTATACAAACAAATAGGCATTAATTATTAGATATATAATGTAGAATATGAATCACTGCTTGAAATTGACCAAGTTTCATATGTTTTGTAGAATTATACGTGGGAGTCTACTCATGGTCATTAATTTACGATATATATGTTGGAATTCTCCCGATTTCACGGGCCAGTTAACGGCGAAAACATTAATTGAATTCCATATATATTAAATCGTTGAATCACGTAGTGTAGGATATACCTCTTGTTGCGTGCGTGATCTTATTCCCGGAGTTCTTCGTTGTCGATCTTCGGGCACAGAGCTTCAATCACCGAGTGAAGCCTTTATCGGTGTCCACCTCACGAACGGAACGCCAACGCACGTCTCTACGCCGGTGGCCGGACTATCCGGATCGATGCTTGTCGGATGCCGGAGATTTGACGGAGAACGATGGCTCCACGGTAGACCTCGGACGGCGCGCAAATCCCGAGGAGGGAAGCTAGGGCGCGCGGCTTAGAGAGAGAACGGGAGAGATTTATGAATGCTTAAATGAGGTTTAACCCTAAACCTCATATTTATAGACCTAGGGTTTCTCTTAATGAGCTTTACTAATCAGAGCCCGTAAGATATTAATTAATCATATTAATTATTGTGGGCCTGTGTGGGCCCAATCCTGGTCTTAGGGCATAATCCCTTCAATCTCCCACTTGCACTAAGATAACAAATTATATCTTAATTTATCTCAATGCCTAGAACACTTGTCATGACATGTGTTGCTCTCTATTGATTTTCCTGTCTATCCGATTCGGAACGTGTTGGGTGTGACCCTATAGGATTAATTCATAGTTTTGGTAGTAAGTGACTGATTCATCTTACAGACAATGAGATAAGTCTAGCAACCGGTTCATTGTCACCCAACCCTATGAAAGTATCGTGCATGATATCCTAGTGTGGATCTGTAATATGTCATTTTGTTCTCGATGTCAGAGATATTGAGAACAGACCATTTTGTTTGACATCTGTTTATTCCAATAGTTCAATTTACTTGATATATCCCGAAGTAGATAGTAGAACGAATAACAATTATTTGTGTACGGCCATACAATTACCATCTAGTTTGTGTCGAGGGCCAATAGACATCTTATTAGCGAGGATGAACGAATCCTCTCTTGACCATTCAGTTTGCCCTACAAAAATCACATCATTCCTGAAGCAGCCTTTATAGTTAAAAGCAACGTTTGACTGAATTAAAGAATAATCTTTTCTAGGTGACAAGAAAGAATGTCTCAAGTCTAAAGAGATTAATCATCGCATACAATATATATATATATTAATATATAGTATATATATAAGTGTATATTAATATTTATAAGATATAGTAAAATGGTATGAATATGAGGAATGATTTGCGTTTGAGCGCATGCATTCACCGAAAGGTACTAGTTACTAGGGTCTTGATGCTCATAATATTTAGGTCAAGTCCTACAAAGTCAACATTATTCATGCCTGTTTCCGTAAATCTGATATCCTCATTGCAGAATTAGTTCTTTATTGTTATCTAAAATACAATTTCACCATTATAATTTTAAGGCATGTTTGAGAGAATCCATGTTCCAAATGATAATATGTGAGCTTGTGATCATCACGTGAAAGATGCTTGTAGTCACTAAAGATATGTCAACAAGGACAAAAAATTTGGAGGTATATTATTGTGAAGTCTCACGTTAAAAAGCGAAAAAAAAAATTGGATAGGTAAGATATTATTTTATTGTTTTTTTTAATTTATTTAAAATGTATTTATCAAATAATACAAAACACTTTTTGCTATATTATTTAAAAGGTGATATTTTATATTAAAAAAAGCTGCGAAATTTATAATAAAAAAAATTAGTTAAACCTTATAAATTAATAAGATTTCATCATTTTCACAATTTTTTTTTCTCTTGGTAGCTTCTAGAGCTGCAAACGGCGACCACACGACGAGTCGCGACTTAGTCGCCAAAAATCGTCACTGTAGAAGTCGCGACGAGTCGCGGTGGGGGGAGGTCGCGATGCTCGCGATGGCAGAGAGAGAGAGAGAGAGGTAACGTGACACAGCGAGAGAGAGAGAGAGAGAGAGAGAGAGAGAGAGAGAGTCGCGATTAGAGCTGCAGTCGCGACTGGTCGCGATTTTCGACGCCGAATCGCGGGACGTCGTGAATGGCCGGTGGACATCGTGAGACCTCGCGAATGGCAGAAGGACGTCGCCACTTTCACCTCTAGTAGCTTCCATCTCTCCTCTAAATAAACATTTGAATAAATGAACTTGTGAAATTTCTCAACTCCAATAATCTAATGAAATAGAATTGAAAACATCAAAATCATATCTTACCTATTCATTTTCTTTTTCTCCTCTTCTATATAACGTGGGACTTTGATTAAACCCACTAGATATACGTACATATATTTAATATTTTTATATTATTTTATATACTATTCTCCTTGTATATATAGTATATGTTATGTTGTTAAATATGTGTTCTCATGTGTGGGTGAGGAGGTTTTGGCTCATTCAGAGAATCTTGTAGAAAAGATCAAAACCTATTAATTGTTCTTGTCTATTTTATTGCAGATGTTGAGACAAATCACTACTTGTTATCACTCAATTCATGACTTGTAAGAATTGTAACTTTGATATTTTATATTTTTTAAAATTAAAAAGTGACCGAAATTGGTTTGTCCAAGAATTTATTCCTAGTTATCAGAGCTGAATAGACATGAGTTTCAAAGTGGAGGTTTAAATTTCATGCATGGGACAAGTAAATAGTGTTGCAAGCTATGATTTTTAATTATGTATAAGATAGCTAGGTACATAGTATTTATTTAATATTTTTGGCATGTTGTCATATTTAGGCACATTAATATGGACGGTCAAATTCGATATTTTGAATTTCATTTTTTAAGCAAAAAAATATATAGTATTGTGTTTTTTTTTTTTTTAAAATAATCTGTTGGATCGAGTTTTGATATATTAAATTAATTAGCTATTTAAAATTATAATATTTATAAAAAAAAATCCAGTTTAAAAAAAAGTACAAGCTTACTCAAAGTTGCAAATGAGTGCTACACGCTCACTCAAAGTACACCCTCTCATGGGACTCAAATGAGTACCCCCTTTACATATTTGTAAACTTGGCCAATAGTGTCATCTGTTCTTACACTGAATATATCTAGTAATGCGAGATGCATTGTAACCTTGGCCGATAGCGCCACCATATTCAAAAAAAAAAAAAAGTTACAAATCTCCCATTTTATGCAAAATTTTACCTTGTCATTTTAGAATTGGTGTAAGAAAAACTAATAATTACATTTGTAAATCCTTAAAGTAGTGAACTGGTATCTAAATTTTGAGTAAATTATATTTGGCTATTTTCTCTCCCCTTTTCTTCATAATAAAAATAAAATAATAGAACCACTTCTCAAGTTTGAACCCATCATTAATGGATAATTATGAAAAATCTGGTATTGTGTTTGAAATACCGTTTGCATAAGAAAGTCTACAGATTAGCCAAAAAAAGTCAATTACGCAATTCAAGAGAAACCCTAAAAAGTAAATGAAGAAAAAAGTCAATTAAGGTGTTTTTTATTTTTTATTATTATTATTATAATATGGCGAGAATAGAAAACGTTTATTGGATTCCCTAGAGTATCTGCATTCATATTAGATGCTTTTATTTGGCTTCGAATGATGCAAAATGGTTGGTCCTCGCCACTTGATTCTCTCTTCTATTTTCGTTTAATATTTATTTTTCCTATTCTTTATTTCTTTGATAAGAGTAAATTCCACGACTCGCCTTTATATAATATATTTATATATAAATGGTAAAGTCTCTTCTCTTCGCGAGCTTAAATCAATTCTTTGACAATGCCGGGATGCTATGGTTGGTTGCTTTCATAAGAAGTAGGATTAAGAGAATCTTATGCAACTTTTGACCCATCATGATCACGAATATTTAGTACATTAATCACTCGACCACATTTAACATTTAGATTAAGATTGATGATTCCCTTTTAAATAGAGGTGGAAAAAACTTTCAAGCCATTTTTTTTATTTTTTTTTTATGATTGGGAATTGGGACTAGACTGGCTGAGCCGGTTTCTCATTTTCGGCCAATTAGGTATTTTTATATTTATGTTGATTAACTTGTTAGAGATTTAACTTTTTATTCTTAATCATAAATGTGTTTGAAATTTAGACTTTATTATTTGTTTGATTTGCTTATAAATTAGTAAAATATATTTTTTCAAATCAAATTGGTCTAGTTTTTGTTTGAATAAGTAAAGACTTTTACGAATCTTGGCCTGATCAGATTTTGAAAGACAAAACTCGAGAATACCATATCCTAGTTTCACCTATGAACTTTTTAAAAAGACAAAACTCGAGAATACCATATCCTAATTTCACCTATAAACTTTTTATTAGGGATAAGATTCTTAGTTATAAGCACCCGAAGACTTTTTGGGCACTTAAAAGTTCACATAAGTTATGTACTTGTTCTAAGTTGTGCAAACTATGTCAAATAGGTGTCGAAAGAATAAAAATTATCCATAAAATCGTTAATTTTTTGTTGCTATTTTTTAGAGTTATCCAATAATCGTTAAAGAAATCCAATTGCATGCTTTTGATTTGATGCAGAAAAGTTATTTCTAATTAAAATATTAAAATTTTATTAGCTGCTATGATGTTTAAATCGTAAAAAAATGTATTTTTTTTAATAGTTGAATTTGAAATTATTATTTGATAATTATCCTGACATAGTAACTAATAAATTATATAATATTTTAATGAAAATTAGTTATGCAACAAATAAAATAAAATGAAATGAGAAAACGCAACAAAACAAAAAGTAAAAGGCCAAAATGCAACAACCATCAAACTAAAGGGAAACAACCTAAATTACTCAATAATAAAATTCAAAAAAATAATAGAGGCCTTATGGATAATTGGGTATATAATAAAAATAAATCGTAAAAAAAATACCTCCGACAAGGGTACAAGACCAATATTGTAGAGATGTAGATGTATTCCATCTTAAAGATTAAAAAAAAAAATAGAATAAACAAAAGGAAATAAGAAGATAATTATAGTCCATTGTATTGGAATAGTTAGATCTCTTTGGTGAATAATAATTTGATATGATAAAGTAATAAAATGGGATTTGGTGGAGAGGTTTGGAACAATAGATTCCTTCATTCTAATTTCAATGGAAGAGAAGGAAAAAGAAAAGGAATCTAATGGCTGTATTGTAAATAAAGTGTGTCCTTTCTTAGCCTAAAAAAGAGAGCATCTTCTTGTGTCTCTCCACTTTCTGCTAACATTTCTTCCAACTCAAATCTTTCAATTTCAAACATCGATGTAGAGATAAATTATTTTTTGGACCTTGGCCAATTCATTGAATTTTTTTATTTATAAGATTCCTTATCTCTAAGCTATTTTGCTCTATATACTTTTAATTCCAACTCAAGTTCATTGGCCCTCCAATTTTTTGTGATTTCTTTTTATAGTTTTTTTTTTCTTCTTTCAAAAGGTCTGCTTTGTATAATGCAAGGTTTAAAATGCCGCTTGCCGATTTCGTTTCGCAATATCCATTTTACGGATATATCGTTTGCCGATAGGCATGCTGATGGGCAAATCGGAAAAAAATGGCATGCCGCATGCCGAAAATACCGCACATTTTCCATGGGCATACCGCATGCCGATGGGGTTTTCGACGGATATTTTGGAAAATATTTTTGAGTATTTAGGCAAGAAATTTATATAGGTTTAAACCTACATATTAAATAAATACAAGACATAATTGTATACAACAAAACACATTTTTAATTTAAATATGTAGACGAAATGTATAATATTATTAGTTGAAGACTTGAAGTGTAATATTAAGTCAATTTATTTGATGAAGTGAATACGTAGGTGAAGTAAAGTGTATAAGATTAGTTGAATACCAAACATAATTATTTTTGCCGAAAGTTTAATTGGTATTTTTGCCACCAAATTTTTGCTTTTTTATGGAAATTCGCACCACTTTTCTACGTTTTCCTTCACAAAAACGACATTGAGTAGGAAAATGGGTATGCCGCAGGAATTTCGCGAAAAATGGTAAAACGACAGAGATAACCGCAGGCTTTCGTTTCGCATTTCCTCGAAAAAAAATATCGATGGGCATGCCGATGGATATTCGGGAAATTTTATACCTTGGTTCAATAATGTAATCTACAATACATACAGTTCATTGGTTGATTAACAAATCCATAAACAATTGAAATGAGGGTTAAGAATATTCCAAATGAATGTTTAATATTTATGTCATCATAGTGATTTCCTATTGGTTAAAATTATATGCTTTATTAATATCATATTATATACCAATATTATAGTAGTTATCGCATGAAAAATGATACATGTAGCGGAACTAGAAATTGAGTAATGAAGAATTAGATTTAATTTGTTTGTCAAAAATTTAACGTGACATGTTATATTTAAATTTTAATAAAAATTAGACATCATTAAAATTAAGTCTAAATACTATAGTAATAAAGTATTCAGACTTAATATAATTCGGGTAATAAATAATAATACAGTTATTAGTCCTATCAATTAATTTTGGCAATAATAGTAAATACTATAGTAATAAAGTAATAATTTGATAAGGTAAAGTTTTGTGATCCACCGACTTATAATAAGTTTGAAAGCGTGATTCCCTTAAAAATAGGGAAGTGAGCCTTTTATTATTACCAACAATAAAGTAATTTTAAGGTCATGAATTTATTGCATTAGTTAAAATGTTGGAATCCGAATGGACATTGACTGACTGACTTACCATGGGAATTCCACTTTGTAGGCCTTATTGTTCCCATTCAATTTCATATGCAAAAAGTAATATATATATATATATATATATATATATATATATATATATATATATATATATATATATACTTTGACTATCACTATACGACGCATAAAATGCTTTGCATCAATGTCTTACTTCTTCAAAATATTTTTTTTTCTTGAATTAAAGAGATAAGACACATAATTATAGAATTTTTTTAAATAAATTTGTTACGATTGTTGAGCTACATTTACAGAAAAAAATTTAAATTGATTTTTTAATTAAAATTCTAAACGATATCAGTCATATTTAATATAATATTTTTATTCTAAATATTAATGTCAAAGGTAAAAAGAATAAGGATATATTAGTCCATATTTCAATTAATTGATAATTTTCATTACCATAATTAGTTTTGGGCATTCGGCTCATTTACCATATTTCATATTCGGCTCATTTACCATATTTCATATATTGTGAAGGCATAGTCTTGTCTTGTGAAGGTATAGTCTTGTCTTCATATATTGTGAATGCTAGACGTTTAGTAATATTGGCAACAAGCTGAGAGAATGCTAGACCTTTAGTAATATCTCCTCCCACTAGAATAAAAGATCACATTGAAGCGGCTAATCTCATAAATATTGTTTGTATGTCTGGTTGTACAAATTTTACAATATCATAAATACCTAATCTAGGTATTAACCATCCGCTGGAAGAGTTTATAAACAAATACAGATCTGGAGTATTATTCTGTACACTAAATATATCATAAGACCAATAAGTTGATTTGAGACTACTTGACCTAAAAAAAGTAAATATTTCGCGATAAATTCAGTTGAGTGGGATAAAACTGTCTCCCTTGTGGATCCGTACATGCATTTTTTAACGCATACGTTTCAATCTAAATCACAACAAAAAAATAAAATAATTAATGTGTATATTTGAGTTATTTTTTTTCCTTTATTTGCATCTGATGGACTTTGAAAATCAAGACTTCTTAAAGAGATATGTAGGAAACCAAGCTTGTTTGGCCTAGTGGTAAATCCACTACATGATGGACTTTGAAAATCAAGACTTCTTAAAGAGATATGTAGGAAACCAAGCTTGCTTGGCCTAGTGGTAAATCCACTACAATAAGACTCTTCATGAGGTCTTGGGTTTAATCCCTTAAGACGCAAAAATTGCGTAATATATGTAATCTTGGCCGATAGTGCCTGCGGCCAATAGTGTCGGTTATTCTTACCGCGACAAATATCTTGTAATGTGAGTACATGTAATCTTGGCCAATAGTGCTACCCAATTCAAAAAAAAAAAAAAAAAGATATATGTAGTAGAGTTACTATTAAAACTTGATTTTTTTTTTATTATTTTAGCAACCAAACTAGTTCATATACAGGAATTAGGAAACTGATTTTTTATAATAACAAATTGATAATAATGAATTTATAAGGTAAGAATATCAATCCATGAAGTGGTCCATAACCTGCTCGATCGAGCCGTCCAAATCGTAGACTAAAGAAATAATATATAACATGTGTTTATTGTTTAATCTCATCGATTCTACGGTCATCAAGTTTTTTTTTTATTATTCTTGGGTTAATTCGAGGACAATTACAAATTCCAAGCATACCGAATAATAATCCATAAAGTATTACCGAAGACATAAGAATGAACCATAACTGTATAAATATTCCAGTTTAATCTCCTTAAAAAAAAAAAGAGTATTCCAGTTTAATCTATTAAAATAAAAAATATATTTGGAGAAGAATCTATATTGTCTATATGTATTATACCACGATGTAATATTCAATTAATCAATAACATATATATTAAATTATATTTTTGTCCTGGACTCAATATAGGCCCCGTTTGGCATTGCTTATTATTAGGTGCTTTTGCTTTTTATAGAATTTTAAGTCAATATTTGTGTTTGGTAAGTTACAATAGAAGCACTTCACTAAAAAGTTTAACTTTTGTATAGGCAAAATTTAAAAGCAGATAATACATGCTTTTGCTAGAATCTACTTTTGCTTTTCTTCTTCTCTATCCCCAAAAATATTTTTTTGGTGATAAAAGTACCAAAAATACATTTTACTATTGCGGTTAAGAGTCTTATTCTTTTTAAGTGGTAAAAGTATCATTTTTTATGTCCATATTTTTTAATTATTGTGGTTAAAGTACCAATTCTTTCTGGATAGTAAAGATACCAATTTTTTACATCCATTTTTTTTAAAATTACTTCAGTTGAAGTACCAATTCTTATTGGGTGGTAAAAGTACCAAAAGTATTTTACCACTGCGGTTAAAGTACCAATTTTTTTAAGTAGTAAAAGTACCTTTTTCGTTCACATTCTTAAATCATTATAGTTAAAGTACCAATTCTTTTTGGAAGGTAAACGTATATAAAAAAAACATATAATTATTGCAGTTAAAGCATTAGTTCTTTTTAGTTGGTAAAAGTACTAATTTTTTACCGTGACCGGAAGAAACGTGGATGTAAAAAATTGGTATTGTCACTATAATTATTGTCAATTAAAAGCATAAAAGGCATAACAAACTAAGCAATGTTTTTTATTTTATTTATTGAGTAATTATATTATTTATATTATTTTTTAACTTTTTATATTAATATTGAGATTTAATTAACATTATTTATGTCTACTTTAGTATTTTGTTACATTTAGAAGCTAATTAAGTAAAATTGGTTGCCAAACAGTAAACTTGAACTATTGAAAAAACCAATTGTTTTTTGTTTTCATTAACCAAACAGTGCATTACTTTCTCTGACAGCACTTTTTCTGACAATAAATTTTAAAAGCAATTCTAAAGACAGCACAGCAATGCCAAACTGGGCCATAGACATAGTAAATAAATAATTGAAACTAAACTATACAGTAAAAATCTCACAATAATACATAAATCTCGTTTGATATCTAATATGCATAGCCGGTCCTGAGTTCGTTCCTTCATTGTGAATCAATTGAAGTAGAATGATGAATGAAATTTTGAACGTTGAAGATGTCCTCAGGTTGAGAAAATAAAAATATGGGGATGCTAAGTATTGTTTGAGGTAATTAAGAAGAAAAAATATATATATATATATAAAAAAAATAAAATTAATATTTAAAAAAATACAATTTCATACCATATTTTAGTATGGAAATGATTATTTCCCTGGAACCATACATCATATTATCCTGTAATTTCATAGATATTCCGGGCTATATAGACATTTCACGGTTGAAGAAATACGCGACCGCACGAAAGGGACTCGAACGAGAGAAAAAGCAAAAACAATTCTAAACATTTTACCAACCAAGAGGACAGTCACGGACAAAGAAAAACGACCTAGCGAATCAACTGTGGAAAAAATGAGCAGGCTTTCGGATAATAAAATTAAAAATTGAAAGAAAGGTGTCGACACGTGGCATCATTTCATTGGCTGAATTCATCTTCCATCTTTCTCTCTCCAAACAGAATCTTCGAGCATTAACTTTCCGTCCCATAGTCCTCATTTTCTCTCCCACCCAAAGTACTATATATATAATATAATAATATAGTCATATTAAACCTAAAGCATACATACACGTATATATACACACACACACACATATATGGTATAGATAGATTACTTTCAACAGTTTTCTCTCTCCTCAGAATCGACGCCGAGAATAGACGCGAAGAATAGACGGCGATATTCGATCCTTGAAAGATGGTCTCAATTCCACCGGAGCTCCGGCTAGATTTGGGAGCGACCTTCGTCCCGAAGTCGATCCGCGAGTTTCTCAGGGAGATCTTGGCGATCGGGAATGTGGCCGAGAGGAACCAGAGGCTCCACAATTTCGCCAAGAGCTTGGAGGACGAGAGGAAGAAGATCGATGCCTTCAAGCGCGAGCTTCCCCTCTCCATGCTCCTGTTGAGCCACGGTTCGTCGATCTCTCGATCCGCTTTTCTCTGGAAATCTGAGGTGTTTGGAATATTGATTTGATTCTCTGTGTTCAGCGATTCTGGTTGCGAGGGAAGAGTTGGTGCAATGCGAAGAAGCGACGAAGGATCCGAAGCCTGTGCTTGAGGAATTCATTCCGATGAAGAAGGATTGCGATGAGGAGGAAGAAGAGGGACTAAACTGCAATGAAGACAAGGAGAAGGACTGCCGAGACAAGAAAAACTGGATGAGCTCTGTTCAGCTATGGAGCGCAGAGGAGAACTCCATTGATTCGAAGCAGAATCCCAAGAGCCAGACCAAGGTATATATCGGTGTTGAACATTGACGTTTCGATTATTGTTTGGTATTGAATATCGATGCTTGTTGTTCTAGATTACTATAAGCGAGAAACGCGAGAGCTCGGAAACAGAGAGCCCGTTTCCTGGTAGTCGAAGCAGCCGGAGTGTCGTGAATCGGGCTTTCGTGCCGTTTAAGCCCTTCTCGGGGTTCCCTGCCGCAGTGGGGAAGGTAGAGAAAGCCGGATTCTCGGTCAGCGGCCTCACCTTGCTCGCTCCGGGGATCAAGGCTCTGAAAGACGAGCCTGTTTGCAACGCCGTCACTTCGTCGAATACGAATGTGGCGTCGAGTTTGCACGCTTTGACCGCTCAGCAGCAGGCGGCGAGGAAACAGAGGCGGTGCTGGTCGCCGGAGCTTCACCGGAGATTCGTCGGGGCGCTGCAGCAACTGGGTGGCTCTCAAGGTAAAGCATGTGGTTGAGTATTTGAACTAAAATCTTTCATTAATACAAGGTTCGAGTACTACTACATACAAAAATTGAAAAATGCTCATATCACTAGGAAATGTGTTGCGAAGCGGAATTTTTGGGTCCGGTTTTCTGGAATACGTAAATGCCGTTTTGTTTAAATAACGATTAATTAATCCGGACCTTTGAAATAGGGAGTCTTGATTGCCATTAGTACAACTGTGATCTATGCTTTGCACTATGGTTGAAGTTTGTGTGATTGTTCTTGCAGTGGCGACTCCGAAGCAAATAAGAGAATTGATGCAAGTTGATGGGCTGACCAACGATGAAGTGAAGAGCCATTTACAAGTATGCCCCTGAAACCCTAACTCTTTCGCCTTTTGGGCTTTGCTAAAAAACCCGGAACCGAATTTTTTTTAACCGGTTTGTTAGTGACACTTAATCCTTCCTTATGTTTATTTTGTGAAACCAGAAATACAGGCTTCACACGAGGAGATCTCCGAAGCCGAGCAGCTCTCAGTCCAGTTCGCCGCAGGGTCCTTTCCAACTGGGCGCGAATGGCGTCGGGGACGAGAGCATGGAAGACGACGAAGATGCCAAGTCCGAAGGGTATAGTTGGAAAAGTCAGCACTCGCAAACGAGGGATAGAACATAGATTACAATGATGTATATGATCGGGGTTTGTGAATGAAGTGTCACGCCATGAATTTTGCCGATAATTTTACGTAAATTAAGCCGATGGATATGATAAAATAAATACGGGAAATACTCGGAAGGACATGTTGATTGTTGAGTCTCGCATAGCGAGAAAAAGAGAGAGAGAGGATGTTAAATTTTGCGGGGTTAGTTTTGTTTGCTTGGATCTTCGAATATATTTTTTTTATACTCCGGAATCGGTATACAGAACTCTTCTTTTCTTTTCTTTTTTTCCGAGCAAATTGAACCTTTTACTGAGTACGATTTTTTAAGAGTACAATGTAACTTAGAAAACACTTCATAGCAAGGTCAGTGATGAATCTTTTCCGATTGATTCTTTGTGAGCGTTAAGAAATACATTGTCCAAACTTTAAATGTTCAAACAAATACTCTATAATATAAAATCAAGATATTCTATGGAAATTATCATGTATGAATGATAGTGGTATTTTTGGAATATTGGAGAAGAAAATTATTTTGGAATATGTTAAATTTGTCCAATTAACAACAAAGTTAGAAGCTTTGATTAGTTGGGGTAATAAAAATGAAAGAATCATGAAAAGCAGTCAAATAAGATACTCATTTTTAGCACTTAAGATATATAATTTTTAATCATTGACCTCGAAAATCAACTATTAGAATTGTTCACCAGATATATCTTCTAGGCTTTTTAAGATTTTTTGAATCATTAATATTTTGGTATATTGGAGAAGAAAATTATTCTGTTCCCATTCAATTGTGTTGCTCTATTTCTTTAGAAACGAAACCATGATGAAGACGTTGGTGTAACTCTCACGAGGAAGACCATAATTAATGCCCCATGTGGCAATTGGTACGCACATAGAGATTGAAAATATAATGCAAAAGACCCTGAATTCAACACAGCATAAGCATAAAGTAATTGAAAGATTCACATTTTTCCGAAGCAAAGACAAAAGGCAAAGACTATTTTAATGTCTATTGCTTGCTCTCTCTCAGGTTTCCTTAGTGGGTTTTGCACCAAAGTGCTGGAAAAAAAAATGAAGTAAATTTGAAAATAAAGTATCTGACAAAAGAATACAAATCCGTCCATTTTTGTTATTTTCTTGATGTGGATTCAAATGCAAAGGCCACTAAACGAGAGCTGTTTCTTTTATTGCCTTTAGGTTGACGAGTCTTGTTTTGGAATAGATTCTCCAATAATAAAGTCACCTTGGGAGAGGGAAAATAGCATCGAAACTACCTAATTTTTCCGCTTTGTATTATTAACAGACCGGTTTATTAAAAACAAGTTAAGGTTATTAAAATATAATTAGAATCAAGTTATGGACACCAAATTGTGAGAATAAAAATAGGTAACCGACTAGTTGCACTCCTTTGTTCAAGACCTAACGATATATCTAAATTCTGTTAAATTATCAAGGGAAAATGGCGGCATAAGTACCCAAAATCTTTGAAAAGTTGACATTTAGTTCTCATTCTTTTTTTTTATGGCGAAAGTTGCCAAACTCTTATTTTGTGTCTTTCGTCATGTTTCCGCCTGAACCGCATCATGTCTCACATTTTTAAACCCATTAAATATATCATTTTTAATTAAAAAATTAAACTGATTTATCAAAGACAAACAATGGTATATTAATGGGTTAAAAAAACGTGACACGTGGCGCGTGTTTTGGACGCAAATATGACGGAGGACACAAAATAAGAGTTTGACAACTTTCGCCGCCCAAAAAAGGAATGAGAACTTGATATCAATTTTTCAAAGACTTTGGGTATTTATGCCGTTATTTTCCCAATATTCAATAAAAAAAGTAAACATAATTTCAGAAAAGAAAAGAAAAAAGACATTGAAATGTTTGGCCGCGAATATACTCACAAAATACAAGTATTAGGTATTTATACCGCTATTAATATTAAGTTAAATGCTGAAAATTGAAGTTAGTGGGTGGAAGAGTTTTGGTGGTAGAAGATAGAGGACAAAGATTGGACTTATCTTTTGATGAGAAGCCAAGAATAAAATAGATCTCTAATATATTCCCTTTGTTTCCAATTAGATTCCTTCAATATTGTTGTAAGATGATAATTCTCCTTATCTAAAGAAAAAGTAGACATTACTAAAATTGTCATTATCTTCACTCTCATGCATCACAAATGTATTCCAAATTTGGTTTTTCATAATTAATATCTCTTTAGGGTACATAAAAATGATTCCAACCATATTATTTAGGGCATTCTTCCAAAATTAAATTTAAAAAAAAATGAAAGGAAAAAAGAATTGACAAGGCATATGCAAAAGAATGGCTATTAAGACTTAAGAGCTCTGGTTAGGAATATTTATTAATATCAAAAGAAAAGAATGGCTATTAGGACTTGAGAGCTCTTATAGGAATAATTTGATTTTATTCAATTATTTAACTATAACAGTCCTTTGAAAATAGCTAGATAAATAAACTTAACAAACTGTTGTGACAGCTGTTTTTAGACTTAAGATTAAGATTGCTTATAAGTCAAGAATATTTGTGAAAATGAAGTTGGGTTCAAATCAATTATGCTTAAACAGATTATTTCTTTTAGAAAATTACAAATTAAAGACATGTTTTGACCTAGTCCATGGACCATGACATTTGGTGGGCCTGCCTCTCCCACATGGCCGGACAACCCGCGCTTCGGATGATTTTGGCGTGTGCAGTTAATCAGACAAGGGTATTCCGTCTCAATTTTTTATTTTTTTTTCTAACTTTTACTTTGACAATTTGAATCAATTAAAAAAAAGGCAAAGTTTTGTGAATGCCCATCGTTAGATCGAGTAAACACGGGTTATGGGCGCGGGCAACCTGTACCTGCCCGTCTGGTCAACATTAGTTTGGCCCCACAATGTGGTCATCAGATAGGCAATTTATCAAATTGTCCTAATTTTCAAAGATTTTCTCTCTTTACCTAACATAGGCATATCCCACTATAAGAACATAATCAGTTGTTATGTTTATCTAGATGCATGGCAAAACAGTCACCTCAACACAAAATAATCTATGGAATCTTATAGACAAAATGTCGATCATGAATTAGCCCACATTGAGGGGTCCATATATTTAATTTATTAAAAAAACATTTATAATTAATTTGTTTGGTGACAGATGTGAGTGAAAATGATGGAACCTTTCATTAATCTACTCTTTCTAAAAATAAAATAATTTATAGATAAAAGGGAATTTAATATCACCTACCATGATTGTATTTCTTGTTGTGAAGTACACTGATTAGGTTCCAAATCTTATTGTAGGTGTTGGATTCTTTTATCGGCAACATAATGAATATATAAATATACTTTTTATATATTGGCATTTGCTAGTTGTCACATGGCATTTTAAACAAAAATATATTGGCTCTTGGTCCCACATATTTGTTTGTATTTAATTTTATAACCACTCCTAAGATTCCTTCAAATAAGGACCAACCACAAGCTTCGAACCAATAAGGGTATAAATATTCACAACGATGTTATGGATATAATTTAATATTACAAAATTCAGGTATTTTTCAAATTAAGGTAAATTGAAAATTAGAAAATTATAATTTTGATTTTTTTAATATTCGATGACTTAAATTACTCGACAAAAATTCAACGGTATACATCTAAAAAAGAAAGTAAAATTGTAAATCACATAAAAAAAAAAAAAAACGGATGTAGAAGTTCTGGATATGAATTTTATCATTAAAATTTTTATTATTATTGATATCTATTTCTACCAACCTCTGTTTAGTGGTATACAAATCAAACCTCTAACTTTGTGGTTATGATTTCAGCTTTGTTGACATAATGACATGATCGAGATAAATATCATTAAAATAATAGACGATAATTATATATACTTGAGAATACCGAAGCATCATTTCCCGATAAAACGGCGAGAGACGTTCATAGCTGAGGGTTTTTCAAACACTGGCTGACATATATAATGATCCAATTTTTTTTTTTTTTTTTTTTTATGGCTGATGGAATAATATGGAAGTATTTACATTCTATCTTCTCATAAAAAAAAAAAACTAAAGATATTTTGTAGAAATTAATGGTCAACATAGAATTTGAAATACAGTGTGATTCACACTTAATTATTTTCCTTACAGTTCTAAAATGAGTCTCACAATTGGGCCCAAGCCCAGGCCTGGACAATGAGTGGGAAAGCCTCGGGCCCATTTTTTTAATGTTCATAATCTGTAATTATAAAAAGGGTTATTACCGGCAAATGTTTCTGTTCTTTTGCAAACATCCGACTTATGTTCCCGTTCTTTTTTTTTTCGCGGCATATATTCCATAAGTCTTAAAACTTATTCAAAGTCAATCTCCGTTAACACTTCCGTCTATGTCCGTTAGTTTGTCACGCCCTTAATACCAGCATGTGTTCCCGTTCTTTTGCAAATATCCTACTTATGTTCCCGTTCTTTCTATTTATGATTTTTTTTATCATTTAAAAAAAAAGTATTAATTTTTTTCTATTTTTTATTTTCTTAATAATAATTTTTTTAGACGATAAAAGTACCATTTTTAGATGATACTAATTATTTTTAAGCGGTAAAATTACTCTTTTTTTTTAAATCTTCATTCTCTCATCGATGTAGAATTGATCTTCCTTTTTAATCCAGAAATTCTCTTTCGTCGTGGAAGTCTTTGATCTCCGCTTCTAACAAGCTCTCAAATCCTTAATTACCAACCCTAACCAAAGCACCAACCAATCGAATTGCCACAAAACCACGGTTCTCACCGACACCCGCGAGCTTCCGTCGTGGGAGAGTTCGGTGCCGAGGAGAATTGGCATTGGGCAGAAGCAGTAAAGACACAAAGGAGGTTCTAGTGGACCGAGGTTGGGATCACCATGACCGATGACTATAGGAAAGCCATCAATGACCTGTCTCCGAAGTGTTGGAAAATATTGCAATGAAAATAAAATTGAGATAGCGTCAAGTAGGTCGAAACGTTGAACACCCGAGTTGAACGCTTTCTTCAAAACAAAGTATCGAAAGCTATCTAGATATTATGAGTTTTCTTCCCATTAATTTTTCACTCTGTAATTTTAATTTCTTATAGCTTCCCATTATTTTATGTTGTAAGTCTTTGGGTAACGGAGTTCAAGGAGTCTTAGTTCTCTAGCGAACTTTGAAATGTTACAAAGTTTGGGGTTGACTGATTATATCCTGGGAAGCTAATTGCCTAACGAAACTCAAGCACGCAGATGAGGTAAATCAAGCTTTAAGGAGAGATTCCAACGCGTCTCGGGAATCACTAACGTTTTCTATTTATAGGATATCAAGAACAATTTTCGGACAAAAGAGATAAGCCGATGCTCGTCAAATTCAATAACACATCGATATGTATTTTAAATTTACTCGCTACTATTTTTCTATAATTTATTTCTCATATATTATCATCTCTAGAAAATATACCTAGCGTTGCAAGGCTGTGAAACTCGGGCTCTGCTCGAACCAATCGGTGAAGATGAAGTTTGTCGAGGTGTACATGACACGTGGCAAAAACAAACGGATATAGACGGAAGTATTAACAGAGGTTGAATTTGAGTATGTTTTAAGGCTTATGGAATATATGCAGCTAAACAAAAAAAGAACAAGAACATAAGTTGGATACTTGCAAAAGAACAGGAACATATGCCAGTCTTAAGGGCGTGACCTATGGCAAAAACTAACGGACATAGACGGAAGTGTTAACGGAGGTTGACTTTGAGTACGTTTTAAGACTTATGGAATATATGCCGCGAAAAAAAAAAAGAACGGGAACATAAGTCGGATGTTTGCAAAAGAACGGGAACATATGCCGGTAATAACCCTTATAAAAATTATAATCTATGTTATCAACTAAAGTTATTAATTCAACTAAATTATAATTTAGAGCAAGGTTTAAAATGCCGCTTGCCGTTTTCGTTTCGAATTTTTCGTTTTACGGATATATCGCTTGCCGATGGGTATGTCGATGGGCAAATGGTAAAAAAAGGGCATGTCGTTTACCGGATTTACCGCATTTTTCGAATGGGCATACCGCTTGCCGATGGATATGCCGACGGATATTCTGTAAAAAATATTTCAGTATTTCCAAATTCCAACTATATGTAGGTGAAATGTATAATATTAAGTCACTTTATTAGTTTAAGTGTATAATATTAAGTCAAATTATTATGTGAAGTGAATATGTATGTTAATTAAGTGTGTAATATTAAGTGAATATGCATGTTAATTGTATAGGTATGTTAACAAATTTAATATTAGTTGAAGTGTATAATATTAAATGAATATGTATATTAAGTGTATATGTATGTTAGGTGAAGTTAATATGTATGTTAAGTGTATAATATTATTTGAAGTGTGTAATATTAAGTTAAATTATTAGGTGAAGTGTATGTGTATGTTAAGTGTGAATGTGTGATATTAGTTGAAAACAAAAAGTCCCACATTGATAGATGACAAGAGTTTGGTGATGTTTATATACCAAATATAAGGGACAAGGGCTTGGGCCCTTAGGGTCATAGGATTTTGTGGATGGGGGAGGATTCACACAAATGTTACACCACCACACGCGCGCGCCGCCGCCGTCCGGCGTGGCGTGGCGTGGAGGGGAGGGGTCTTGTGTGAGTATAATTATTTTTGCCGAAAGTTTAATTGGTATTTTTGCCGAAATCTACCAAAAATGCGAAATTCGAGCACCATTTCGTCGTTTTGAAGGCAAAAAACGACAAAAGATTTTCTTTCACAGCGAAACGGAAAGAATGTCGTTTCGGTGTTCCACTGAAAACGAAAATCGACGCGAATTTCATTCGATTTTCCCGACATTTTACACCTTGATTTAGAGTATTCGTTTATTTTTTATATTAATATATATGTAATTATTATATTATGATTTTATTTTCCATCTGAGAGCCAAACATCTAATTTAGACACTTGTTATGAAACCAAATCAATATACTTCGATGAAATTAAAGTTCCGATTTTTAAATCCGGTTAGGGTCTTCTTCTTTCTTTTTTTACACCGGGCCTAGGTATAACATAAGTATGTTTATCACTTTATTTGATCGACCAAGAAATTTATATGTAACTATTAACTAATTGTTCATATCCATATCTCATGTTTATATTTTGGAGGGAGAGAGAGAGAGAGATTTCAACCTGAAGCAACGGTCAATTACTTCCATTGAGAATATGAGACTCAGACAAATAGGACCCTATTTCATCGCCATATTAAGTATTATGATTCAAAGTCAAACTTATTTGTGATACATACAAATAAGCAACAAAAACTAGACATATACACAAAAAGAAATGAGAAAGAAAAAAAAAATTAAACAAGCCTAAAGAACCAAATTTCCATACACTTTCAAGTACATTTTTATCTTTCTTACAACAAAAACGTGACATCTAAACATAGAAATCTCTTTATTATTTACAAATTATAATTAGCACAATCAAATTCTAAAAAGGGTTAATGACGGCAAAAATACCCAAAGTTTGGTCAAAGAACCCCTCGTGTACCCAAAGATTAAAAGTGGTGGCAAAATACCCAAAGTCGCATTTAGGGAGTTGACCACTCCATTTTCGTAACGCCGTTAACTTACCGGTTAACTCTGGCCACGTGGACAAATTTGTTTTGTTAAGTGTAATCATTAGGGGTTCAATTAGTTGTATTAAATAGTGTTTATTAGGGGTTTAATTCGTTGTTTTGTCGTAAACGAGGCTGATTTGGGCTCATCCATGTGGCAAAAATTGTTATGTCAGCAACCCACGTTTGTCCGCGTGGCCATAGTTAACCGGTAAGTTAACGGCGTTACAAGAATGGACTGGTCAACTCCCCAAATGCGACTTTCGGTATTTTTACCACCACTTTTAAACTTTGGGTACACGAGGGGTTCTTTGACCAAACTTTGAGTATTTTTGCCGTCATTAACCCTTCTAAAAATAATGACCGATCAACTTAAAAATAATTTAACTTAATTTATCTTCTTAATTAATTGTACAATAAATTAAAATTACCATAATAAAGAATTTAAATAAAATAGAGCTTTCCGTTTATAATTTTTTTTTTTGTAAAATTTTCAATAAAATAGAGTTTCAGTTTAATTTTATTTTTCTTTCACTCTTTAATTTTGAATTAAATCCCTCATTTTATATATATCCCCACAAGAAAATAAAAGAGTAAACAAAGGAAGTATATTTATTAATCACCCCGCAAATAATATTTTTAGTTAGTAATTTAGAAATACCAATGCTTATTATTATCATTATTATTTCCTAGAATTTAGCCTTCACGTAGGCCTCATGTGAAGGAGAGCCTTTGGTCTCACCCTATACACATAACCATTCACGTAGCGAACCAAAGCAATCCTCGCCTTAGGCACAAACCAAACAAGGAGAGGCATAGAGCCATGGCCCAAGCACAGCCCGAGAAGAAAGACGACGGCGTCGAGTCGGCCCACGAGATCGTACCGGCCCCCAAGGAAGACAATGGACGGTTCCGATTCAACGCTCAAGCGCCGGAGTTCGTGCCGAGATCATCGGTGCCGGTTTCGGGATACTTCTATCCTTGCTACCACTTCCTTGGAGGCTCTGCTTCTTCCGCTGACTGGATCCTCGTCGAGGACCCCAATGGGACGCCGCCTTCGGTGGATTGCTGGGTCGCTAGCAGCCCCGCCCCGGGGTCGCCGAGCTCGAAGGGCGTTCATGCAATTCCTGATGAGCTTCAGCATAAGATCATTAAACAGGTTAATATATATTCATTTTAATTTATATCATGATCATGTTTGCATGAATGTGATCATATGTTTGTGTTATTAAGATTAGTTTCATATTATACGTGATTAATGATGCTTTTATTATTATTATTATTATTATTATTATTATAATTATTATTATTATTATTATTATTATTATTATTATTATTATTTAGATATGCTACAAAGTACGAAAATAAAACCATTACAGCTTAATTTGTGAAAGTTCTAAGAAAATTTTATAAATAATTTTCATTTGGCAAAACTGGCATAATATTTAGGGATAATTGCGATTAAAGTAAATTTCTTTTTATTGATTTTGTTTGTATTTTTATTGATTTTGTCTCGTGTATTTCCCACGCATAATGTTAGAATGATTATCAAGCAATTTTATCGCTCAAATAGCATGTGAAATGATTCCATCGCTTAACACGCATAATATTAGAATGATTGTCTCTTCGTAGCCCTTGCATTATATCTTTATAATCATTGATTTTGTATTTTTATCTTTGTTAGATCTTAAATTTATTCTTATTGGACCTTTTAAGAGTGCAACGGTAACTTGACAAAAGGTTTACATATGGACAAAAATACAAATTGATCGAGTTATATAAAAATATACTAATTCAGAAGTGTGATATATTTATTTTATAAAATATAAGGACCGCATAAGAATGAAAATAATATTTGTATTTATAATATCGGAAGTTATAGTATATTTTTGGTTTTATGTAACAGGTGGAATATCAATTTAGTGACATAAGCCTGCTTGCAAATGAGACTTTGGCCAAACAAACCAGTAAAGACCCTGAAGGCTACGGTAACTTCATGACCACTTCATTCATTCAAAACAGCAATAAAAACGGTTACTTCAAGCGCAAGCAATAGCACGGAACTGATTAACGGTCTGCGTTTGATTTGGAACCAGTTCCGATTTCAATCATTGCTTCAACGAAGAAGATCAAGTCTCTCACCACCAACAACCTCATTCTCGCTCAAGCACTCCGATCGTCTTCGAAGCTGGTGAGTTATCGGTTACTTAAACACGTCGCTTTGCTTTGAGATTGTTGCTAACTTGTACTTTTTTCGATCGTGCTAAGGCTGTGAGCGACGATGGCAAGAAGGTTAGACGAAAGCATCCTTTCACCGATCGGAAAAAGGAGGAATTGCAGGTAAAACGGAGCACGCGTTATTTAGAATGTTTCTTGCACGCTCCAATTTTATTTTGAATGATTTTTTTCTTTTAGTCTCGCACCGTAGTGGCGGAGAATTTGCCTGATGATCACTCTCATCAGAACCTAGAGAAGATCTTCAGAGTCGCCGGAAGGTTTGATTTGTACACTCGTTAGCTTAGATCTTTCGATCTCTTAACAACGAACATGTCTTATCTCTACACTTTTATTTCGACAGCGTGAAAACCGTTCGAGTCTGCCACCCTCAAGATTCGAACTCGTCTCGTTCCAAAGTCGATTTCTTCGTTAGCAACAAGGTACAAACAGATCATCAAACCCCTCTTGACATGTACTTAAATTTCCATATATGGTGTTGTGTTGATCTGTTTGCTGTTAAAACTTATCCGTATATTAAATTTATATTATCCGCAATCTGCGAAGACCCTTCTGTAATGAGAAAGCCCGGATTGTCTACCGAAATAAATAGATTCGCACTTTCATTGTGCACGCGCAACAATAGAAGAGTCACGTTTTCTTGAGTTCCAACCACGTCAATACGAAACTTTTACAATTCGTTCTTTGTCTCGCTCATTTCCACAGTTTCTGGACGACTTTCTTCTCTTATTAGCGATTCAGCCCATCTTTGTTTATATGTACCGTACTAACCTCGTTAAATTCATACTTGATAACAGTCATGATTAAATAAATACTTAATAATTAATAACTTTGATAACATAAATGAAATTCTCTAGTCTCTGCCTTATTTGGTTTTTTTTTTTTTTAGACCCCTTTATTCCTTTCTTGATTTCTTCAAATAAAGACTTAACCAAACGTAAGAAAAATCAAGACTTGGTGAGCTATCGCGCGTATCTACTGATTGGTCTACTTGCCTAATCATACAACGTATTTTATACGCGTAAATCATTATTTCATTATGCCACTTGATAGTTTGACTCAGGCATGCTATTATTTTTACATAAATAGCGGTGTAAATACCAAATATTTATTTTTTTGGTGGTGTCATAAATTCACTTTTTGTTTTAACGGTTGAAATATTCAATTTTCACTATTTTACACAGCCGAGGTTCTCAATGTTCACTATTTTTGCTTCCCTCCAGAATTTCGGCAACTTTATCAATAGATATAACATAATTTTGAATGTAGTGTTAAGTCTTGGATATGCGTCACTTCCGAGAGATTTGGAATTTTATTAACAATACATTCAAAATTTTATTTTATTAAGAAGTAAAATAGTAAACAGTAAAAACTTTGACCGTACCGTAAAAAAATTAAATAAAATTATGCCACCCGCTATTAACCTCATCGTTTCTTGCTTGTTTCTCACATTTCTCTTTCATTTCCTTGGTTTTGCGAAAAGCTTCATGCCCTCGTGGAGTTAGAATCGACGGAGGTGGCTGAACGAGCGGTACGTTTGCCTAAAAAGTGTTTGTTCTTCGCATAATTTCTTGACATAACCGAGTCCGAATTTATCAAATCGATGAACACGTACGCTTTGAATATTCAGGTGGAAAAGCTGAATGATGAGAGAAATTGGAGAAAAGGTCTCCGAGTAAGATTGCTTCTACGATGCTCGGTATGTTTGTTCAAATCCGAAAACCGAAATCAATTAATTTTCTCAAATTATTAAACTTTTCTTTTCAGTCAATGAAAACTATTATAACATTTTGCTGACATTGTATTTTATATATCAAATAGCCGAAATCCGTGCTGAAGAACAGACGGCCGGATTTCGAATTGGAGGACGACGAGTCGCCACGTGCATCCAGTGAAGATGCTTTTCACCCGAGCCACGCAGATTCCCCGGCTGATAGTCATGTAAGACCCTTTTTGCTCTATTTTCTATTTAAGACGGATCATATGATGAACAAACTATAATTTCTATTTGTTTATACATATGATCTTAACTATTACAAACAAGCATTGCAAAATCTGTCTATCAAATAGCCAATGGTACATCACAAATGCACTAAACCATGTCGGAGGGGCAAGGTATGAAATAATTTAGAGTAAAAAAATGAAAATGAAAATGAAAATTGAAAGCAAAAGGTATAGATAAAAATTAAGAAAATGAAAAGACTAAAAAATTATGATAAATTTAAATAAAGGTTAGCTCGTATTTGAATTTGTATTTTTAGTTTGAGTTACGCGAGATAAAAAAAAAAATTAAAAATTTAACACTACAAAATTACCGGTTTTCATTGGTCAATAAGATTAGTTCATATTCTTTAGTACTACTCGAAATTGTATCCTCTATATAAAAAGTTTAAGCGCTCGTTACAACAAAAAATTGAAAAAACTCCCGTCAATTAAAAAAAAAAAATCCTCTCTTTTACCGGTCATATTCATTTAAGTAGGCTCTTGAAATATTCCACTGATTTGGTAGGGCGAAGAGAGCTCCCTGACGGTGAGGAAGGCGTGGGGGCGAGCGCGCGGGAAGGCACGGGGACGGGGCCAGACTCTAGGTGGGCGCGGCCTCATAAAGACGGTGCCGCCTCAAGCGAGCAGCCCCATGCCAGGCGAGGTGTCACCGAGGAACGCGTGCCGAGGCCCCAGAATGCCCGACGGAACCCGGGGCTTCACCATGGGCAGAGGCACGCCCTTGAGCTCTTAATTGCATTTCTCCACGTAATCCTATATATGCTGCCTTGTTTTCTGTTCTTTCTTTTCATGGACCAATACTCGGCGATTGAAGCCGTCATATGTGTTTGTTATTTGTTTATTAAATTATTATAATATAATGTATAGGATAATATATATATATATATAGATATATACACGCATATACATAGACTAATACTTTGTATTTCCTTCACCAAGTTGTGAAAGTGAAAATAATGGAAGGGAGGACTACTATTCTTTTGTTGTATCAGACATTTCTCTCATATTAAGTTACGATGTTTTATTACTAAAATAACTAGTGATTGGAGTGTATTAGTATCCAATCCGGAAAATATTTGTGCTCTAGAAAAATCTAGAACCAATAAATTTTAAAAAATAAACACTTTCAGATATAGAATATTTAGTTCATAAAATTAATATCCAATAAATTAATAATTTATTTTTAAATATTTTGTAAGATTTCAATTCGATAAATTAATAAATAAATTTAATATTTGATAAGTTAATAAATTTTATCAAATAATATTTTTATACGATTTCAGAACTTGATAAATTAATTATTTAACAGTATAATAAAATTTTATGATCTCTTTTAATTTATAGATAGGTACTTTCGTTGCTAAAAGAGAAATTAATAACTTTGCTAATAACTTAGAAACCCTTAATTACTAATTATAAATAAATATTGTACAAACGGAAGTTTATAACGGTAATATTTTTTTTCGACTTTCTCTTCAAACTTTTCTTTCCCGCCAAACACCCGTTCCCACGGTTTCTTCAACTCTCGCGCGCTGCCGGAGCGCCGCCGGAGCGCCACGAAGATCACCCGTCATTTTTTCTTTCAAGGTAAGATCTTGTATCTCCACACGACGTTCTTATACTTCTTGTTCCTTCATTTTTTTTTCTTAATCTTTCTTGGAACTTTTTGTGCCCATCGACAGACCTACACTTCGACCATGTCTTGATGCAGACTTTGCAGTTTTAAGGTAACATTATGTAGCGTGTTAACCCAATTATGATTGATTCAGATTAATGTTTCTTGTTAGATGTTAGATAGATATCTGTCGTTGCATCTTATTCGAATAACAAAACCCTAACCATCAGTTACCCGCCACTGCGGCGTAGGGCTGGCCGGGTACCTCAGAATCTTGTTCAAAAATTGAAACGATGAATAGAAGCCGTGTATTTACTTTATAAATTTTCAGGAACAAATCGGATTGTCGGATGGGGCTAAGTTTGAATTGAGAACTATTCATGTAAGTAATTTATTGTTATGTATATATTGGTTCAACAAATTGATGCATTGATATTTTTTAGGTTGTCGGGCCACTCCTGGACGGAGACGGTGCCGATGTTGACGTAATTGCAACTCGTTCGCTCCTCCTGTTATTTATATACTAGCAATGCTATTGTTTTCTTTGTATTTGTTCCATGTGGGACTTTCTAAATCCAAACAAATGCGTATTTTTCATTTATTTCTATCTGTTCCATGTGAGACTTCTCCACATGGCCAAATAGTTAATTATGTTTCTTATCAAATTATGTTGTATCTTTTGATCTTGTTTTTATTTTCTTATGTTTGAACATGACATGATTTTATTTGAGTATTTACATACGTGATAGTGAGACTATATTTTATTTACATAGGTAAACTTAGTAAATTTATTATTAAAAATATTTATAAATAATAGATAACCATATCAACAAGTGGCCTATTAGCTCAGCTGGTTAGAGCGTCGTGCTAATAACGCGAAGGTCACAGGTTCGAGACCTGTATGGGCCAATATCATTTTATTTTATCAAATTCTAGAAATGACGTGTCGTTTGCAAAGCATCTGTAATTTCGAGAAAACGACGCCCACTTTTCATTTAATTATTATACCCATGAAACATCTTGACGTTTCTTGAGCTCGACTAAAACAACAAATCCACTGCAAAACAAACATATACAGTCAAAGTCAATAATTAGAGAGAACGTTTGGGTCCTCGAGTTTTAGCATTTCAAACCGACAAGCCTAATTTCCGGTTCATGGCGTATAGATCAACTTTGTCGACTTACGTTTCTCTCTCTCTCTCTCACTCACTATAATCGTCCGGGGAATTCTTCTACACACGATATAAGTTTAAATTTTGTTTTCTATATTTTTCTTAATTGAAGAAACACGCTCGGTAATATATTTTTTGAAAGAAAAATAAATTGTAATTCCAACCCACGCCATTGAATATCCGATACCATCTGTCGAATAATTAAAGAGTAGGCGCTGAAAATTCGAAGGTGGTGAATCATATTAAACATGGACGACAAAAATGAGTTGACTTTTTACTCAGACGATAAGAGAGAAAAAGAGGTCGACAAAGAGAAGTCTTTAACATCCAATTGCAAAAAGAGTAATATGGTGAAAATTAGAATTATAAGTAATTAAGCATATCAAGCAAATTTTGTTTTTATAAAACATTGAAAAAAAAAAACTAAAAAGCCATTTAACGACCGTACATAGTTATTGAATTTTCTCTTTATAAATAAACGTAGTGAAGCATCTTGTAACTCTGATTAAATTTTATTAAAATTATTGGAGAAAAACGAGTCTAACAAAAAGATAAATGAAAAACAAAACAAATTGACACGAAATTATACATCAAACATGCCTAACTGAAGCCATAGTCGTTGAATTCAATCTAAATACTGAAAAAGGAAATCAAGTCCAATTAAAGATCGACACATATATAAGGCCTAAGAGTTATATTTGCAAAAATTAAGTATCTGTATTGGAATGCTTCCGATTGTGTTGTTTATCGTTGTGTTGTGGTGATGATCTCTTCGTAAAATATTTATCTTATAATAGCATTATAACTTACAAGTTGAAGCCCCACTAATCAAATAAATAATTAAGTTATTAGATACGTTGCAAACACGTTTTTTCATGATACTACTAGTTGGTGTGAACTTTTTTTTTTTTCATGAGTGGCAAAAATTTGTATGTTGCAAGATTCTGAGGAAAAAAAATAACAGAGAGATATTGAAGGATTAAAAACATTAATGAGAGAAAAGAACAATGAGGATACTTCATGACATGTAGAAATAGTTTTTATTTAGGGTTATTAGCGGCACATGAATATCATGAAGTGCCAAAAAGTTCGCGGGATATTTCAAAATTAAATTAATAGTTACAGAAGTACCAAAAGTTAAATTTCATGTTTCAATATTTCAATTAAATCCGTTAAAGGAAACATGCCAACACTTGAGAGGCCACGTCCACGACTCTTGCTCAATTCAATATGTCCTTATATTCTTTTTCTTAAGACTAGGTATATATTAAGCAGTAGACTCATTAATGCAATTGTAAATTAATATTTCCGCTAAATTTAACATATATAGCGGATTTAAAATGAATTCATATATAATTTCAGTTCAAACCCTTCTCTCAAGTTTCATTAAATTTAAATCTAATTTCAAATATAAATTTTAGAAAAAATTAAAATATAAACCTTATAATTATAAAATAAATTTATCATACAAATATTTTATATATTTTTGTATCAAAATTTAAAATTACAATTTTAATAAAGACCCCAAAATTATTCCGATCACCTCGGACCTCAAAAATCTCATGCCCGGCCGTGGCTCTGCCCTTGATCTTCCACTATAAATGTATAATTTTTATTATAATTTTTGTTTCGTAGCGGTGGCTACCACAGAAAGTGCAGTCATATACATGTTAACACTTATGTACTATGTTTTTGGACCGTTCTCATTTAAACAATAGATTAAGTGGCTGATGATATATCTCTCATGAATCCTTCATTGACAGTTGTACTTCGACTGTTGAGGATAGGTTTTTCGTAAATTAATTTATCGATTTGACTTGGAAGTTGCTTGCTATGCCCTAATAAACTTTGTTGATATGTTTTGACAAACTAATGACCATTTCGATTTGTTTAGGGTTTTATTTAGCACGTGACAAACTCACGACTAAATTAATGTCAACCAAAAAAACAAATATTTAATTGGGACGTTAGTGCGAATGCATGTATGTTATACCTGACGTGACTATATTAATTTCTTGGGAGAAAGCGCAACGCAACGGAATCTCAATCCCAAAAGCCGCTGAAATATGAAGACGATAATAATCGAAACACAACCACGAACACGAGACAATTTTAGCATGGAAAAACTCCCAAAACGGAGTAAAAAACCACGGGACCCGTAGACAGCTTAAAATCCACTATAATCAAGAGTGAGGTACAAACGAAGTCTTCCCTAGATTAAACTAGAGGCATACATCATCATCATCAAGATCGAACACGAATCTCGGATTACAACACCAAGCAAGAGAAAAATTTGTGAAAAGCGTTCTCACAAATCAGCCTTTGGTTTCCACTCTTCAGACTGACCTAGAAACATCCAAACCACATCTCCACCTCTCGGAACGTACCTCTATGTCTTTGGAACGTTCTGTCCAAAAATCACGACAATCCATTGGCGGACGAATGCGCAGTGACGATTTTCCTGAGGGTCGACGAAACTGTGCGGGAACCGCGAATTTCCTTTTCTTTCTCTTTCTCTTGTTTTCTCTCACTTCTTCACTCTTGCTTTTCTTCATCTCATCTAGGCTTCATGAGCCGGGTACATGGATCAATGGGTAAAAAATAACCCACATTGTTGGGCCTCCAAATAGGAGGGACACCCAACATAATTGTGGATCGCAGGCACGCGAGATTATTGTATATAATAAGATTACAAATTTACAATAATATTATAACAGTATTTGAATGTAATTTGAACTTTGAAGTAACATTTTTTTAGGGAAAATAATAAATACTGTATATATCAGTACAAATTTGTATATATTCGAATGAACACATTGGTCCAAAAATTTATTCTATTAACAAGTAATTATGCAAATTAATTAATATTCACTTTGTTTTCTGCTAATACACTTTTTTTTTTTAATCTCCTCAACTGCTCAACTATATCTAATTTGATTCAAATGTAATGCAAAGTTATCAAATACATCTTCTCAAAACGAGATCAGTCATGCGCGAAGACGTCTCGCCTTCGACCCTCGGTATGAGCCGGGCCAATAGCGATACCCTCAGAGTTTGAGCCGGTATCGCGAAAGAGCAAAGTGTGAAGTAACAAGAGAGTGACAAATGACATTCTCTTGAAACCATTTACGCACAGTTTGAGTTTGTTAATTTATATATGTTTGCTATTTAAATTACAACACAATGATTGTGTTTCGTTTCGTCAATGTGATGACTTTTCCTCTCACAATTTTGAACATAAACTTAAAGTCACTATGAATAAAACCTAAGAGAAGTTTATCGATCAATTCTTTTTACTTAATTTTCTGCAAGGAATCTGTGTAGATACTAATTATATATATACGAAACACGATTACTCGAATTAATGCTAAAATTTGTATATATATATATATATATATATATAAATTTCATATACGACTCTCAATCATGCATAATCGTGTATCCCACTAAATATATGGAAAATCTCCCATTAAGATGTTAAATTGGAGAGAAAAATAGAATAAGTTCTCAAATATTACCTAATTAATTACCAGCTGACATAGATTCATGCACAAATGTCTAAAGTTACGGCTGCTTTTCTTAGTGCTATTATTATATATCAAGAATACTTACAAATTGACATTACTTATACATATTTTTATATATATTATTGAATCCCTATATAATGCAATTACAGTGTACATTTATAATATAAAGAAGAGAACACAATACATAATTCTGTTTGACTTCAAACTCCCTGGGTCCTTGGTTTGGCATTACTGTAATTTTGTAGCAAAATATGTTGTTGATTGCACTGAGACAAAGAAAAAAAAAATTAACATAATGGCCAAACAAAAACGGTAAGTTGAAAATAAGATTATACCAACAAGGCAACAATAATGCAGTCTAAATTTAGGTGTATATTTTCTTTTAAGATCTGTTTCTTGACATATTTTATGCTCAAAATCGGAGTGAACCTTCGTCATAACCAAGGTTTTGGAGCTAGTTAGCAAGCTCGGCTCTTGCTGTAGGCCGGCAAACTCCAAACATATATATAATTATCATATAAAGTGTTTGCACAACGGTTACGGGTATTATGTAAAATAATAAGATACAAAATAATTGTAAATATTAATTTTTCTATAAATAAATGTAATTAAAGTTAAGATACTTATTCAATATTTCCAATTAAAGTTTTAAATTTTTCATCAAAATGTGAATTCTGTATTATTATTATTTTTTTGCCGAAATTTCTCTTAGATTTTGAATCTTGTTTTTTTTTTTTATTAATTGATAAAAAAAATTCTTTTCCGAACCGCCAAACCCATGCCAGTTGTTGGAAAAACCAGGGCGACCAGTTGGCTCTCAATCCTTGGTTATAGCTACTTAGAATGAAAATAAGGTGTCAAGTAAGCATATGTAACTCAAATAATGGTTAACGAATTTGAACTTTATTAGGGGGTTCAAGTCCTTGTGAAAGAAATATAAAAGAAAAAACTCGATCATAAATAATATTAATAAAAAGGAATAAACATTGGAAAATGTACTAAATATACAAAAATTTAATGATATCATGAGTACTTATCTCCTTAAGATGAGCAACACATGAATATTTTAAGTGCATAGTTGCCCATTAGGGCTTGACACCAACCATAATGGGATGTCCACTCTAAACACAACCAATGGATTCACTAATTTTTTTTTTCTCTCTCTCTCTTGATTTTTGGCCTATAAAAACCCTAGAAGCCATCCCCAAATACCATCAGAATCAGCAAATTTAATAGAAAATACTAAGCCATGACTAGTCACAAATTAGCTCACTCATACTTCACTATCCCACTGTTAGCAATTTTCCTAGTTTTGTTTCAACATGCTAGCCCACTGGCCTATGGTCAGCTCGATTATAGGTTCCATGACCGGACGTGCCCGCGCTTGCCCTTCATGGTTAGGTCCGCCGTGTGGGCAGCGATGAAGACCGACACTAGAATCGCTGCATCGATTCTTCGCCTGCATTTTCATGATTGCATCGTCGATGTAATTCACTCTCTTTTTTTCATTTTCGTGGATCTTATTTAGTTTTTATTTCTTAAAAACCAACAAAGTGATATTTTTTCATGAAAAATGGTGGCAAAACCCTATGCACAAAAAGCACAACTATATCTCATGCATTGGTATATAACTTAAGCTCTTCTTTTTTTTTAAGACACGAGTGTTTTAGTTCAAATATGTAAGTGTTTTTTAAGCTCTTCTTTGATATATAACTTGAACCTTGTATATCAAAGAAATCAGTTCAAATAAGTTCAAATACTTATCCGACTTATAAGTAATAATTTATTCATCATATATGTACATAACTTTTTTTCTCATATGTAGGGTTGTGATGCGTCGGTGCTTCTAGATGATGTTGACGGTTTCGAGGGCGAGAAGAACGCTTTTCCAAACCGCAATTCACTCCGAGGCTTTGAAGTCATTGACGCCATCAAAGAAGATGTCGAGAAATACTGTGCTCCGCAAACAGTCTCGTGCACCGACATTCTAACTCTGGCTGCGAGAGAAGCTGTTTACATGGTGCTTAGTTTCCCTAACTAGTAATTACAAATAAATGTTACAGTACCTAGCTACTAAGCCCTTCTTGGTTTTTTGCTTATGTTTCCCTTCTTGTTTGGTTTGATTAGTCAGGAGGGCCTTATTGGAATGTATTATTGGGGCGGCGAGACGGGACAACGGCGAGTCAGAAATCCGCAAATCAGCAGCTACCATCTCCGATTGAGTCTCTGAAGGCTATAACTAAGAAGTTCACAGCAAAAGGTCTTGACTTGAAGGATGTTGTTGCCCTCTCAGGTTGTTCTTATGCCAAAACTTCTTTTACTTAATTACTATATATATCCCTATAGGCTATATCTGCAGTCGTGTATAACTGTATATAATCGATTGCTCATCAAATGTTTGTAACTTTGTTCCCATGCCTTAATATTATAAGAAAACGCACGTAGCGAGGACAAACTTCATTGCTATATAGGCCAAAATGTCATCGCTAGGTATAGGATATATATAGCGTCGACGAGTCGGTTGTAAGTTATCGCTATAGAATCGCTGTTGTAGGTTACCCGTACGTAGCAACGATATTTATGTCGCTTATAAGGTGGTTAAATAAAGGATTAAGCCCTCGATAAAAGACTTACATACTAAGCTTGTTTGACTTAGTGTTAACTTCACTAATAACTCTTAGAGAAGTCCTACGTTCAGCGTGTACATCAGTACATATGTAATTTTGGCAATTAGTGTCGGTTGTTCTTAAATTTTGGTCAATAGTGTCGCTCTAGTATAAAAAATAAAATAATAAATAATAAATGTCTTTTTAAAGGTGATAGTGTTCTAGAAATATTATGTCATAAAGATTTGAACTTTGTAACTTTTTATTTCTTAACAACAAATATATAGTATATCTATCCGCCACGACCTTAATATATATGCTACTTTAAATAATTTATATTACAGTAGTTAGTCATTTAAATAGCCATTCATATAGTATAAGAAAATGAATTTGTACTAATAAAATTGTGATTTCCAATACGCAGGAGCACACACCATAGGGTTCGCCCAATGCTTCACCTTCAAGCACAGGCTCTTCAACTTCAAGAATTCCGGCAACCCGGACCCAGCACTCGACTCTTCCACCCTCACAAACCTGCAATCCATGTGCCCGAACTTCGAGTCTTCCGACACCACAATCGCTCCTCTCGACTCGCAGAGCACCTTCAGGTTCGACAACTCCTACTTTGTCAACGTGGCCAACAAAACAGCACTTCTCGAGTCTGACCAAGCGCTGCTTCAACACCCGAAAGCAGCCTCGCTCGTCGACGCCTATACCAAGTCCCCGTACCTCTTCTCTGTGGACTTTGCAGCCTCCATGTTCAAACTTTCCAATGTTGGACTGCTCACCGGGGCAGATGGGGAAGTCAGAAAGTCGTGCCGGTTTGTCAACGCCCACTAGTCAAAGCCAAATCAAGGTTCGTCAATGCCCGGTAGTCAAGGTCAAACAGGAATTTTCTGCTTTTTTTTGTAAAGGGTGTAATTAAGGTCAAAACCAGTATTTCAGATGGTTAGAAGAACTTATATTTTCGAGCCCCACAAAATAAAACCAAAAAAAAATAAAAAAATTGAAAAACGCTCGCCCTAGTAAAAAAATGTAACTTAGCTTTTAGTTGTTTGTAGTTAAGGTGTCGTTTTGCTGTACGCTACGAATAATGGAGTCTTGTTTTGTGTTTGGTCTTTGGTGGCTTGTGGGTGTCATAATAAGCTACCAATTATATAATAAATACATATAATATACAGATATATGTGTATGTGTGGTGCCAAATTTGCCAATATGGACTACACTGAATGATCTAGTTTTATTTTTCGTTTCTTATAAATTTTCGTTAATTTTAGTTAATAGTTAAAAACAGTATAATTCACCTAATTAGATATATATTTAACCTAATTATATTCGCATATTTCAAGTGATAAGTCAATCCTCATGCTATAAATAATGTTATTACACGAATTTAAAATAAATCAACCAAAGCTTTATAGAGAATAGAAATACATGAATCAAAACGCTAATAACTTGTTTTAATATACTCGAGAAAAACAAATACATACGAACGTAATAAGTACGGATACGGTGACTAAATACCAATGTACGTAGAATTTGAATCTTATGAGATCGTGAGGATTGACTAGTCAACTCTGCTCATATATATATCCAGATCGATCACAGATTATTCCTGGCCTCATGATCACGTTTTATAATTACGATCTAAACATTGATAGTGTGTGTGTGTGTGTGTGTGTGTGTGTGTGTGTGTGTGTGTGTGTGTGTGTGTGTGTGTGTGTGTGTGTGTGTGTGTGTGTGTGTGTGTGTGTGTGTGTGTGAAATGTGAATTAAGAGGGAGACTTTTCTGAAAATGCATGCAGAGTATTCAGACGGAAGCAAAATGACAAGAAATTATGCATGGACTTCTTAACCAACATCAACATATAATTTGTTGAAATATTACAACAAATTATAAAGTATAACAATTGAAAAAGCTCGTGGATATCTGATCCTCTTCTCTCTCTCATCGATGGAAACTGCCAAAACTATTTTCATACGAGCTATCTTTTTTATCATCAACATAATTTCAGTCTTGGAGACATATATATTCTCTGATAGATTCTTCTGCTTGCTCTTTGACCTCTTAATTTGGCGCGTTTGTGCTCTACATGATAAAATATAATATAATAAATGCATATTATATATATATATATATATATGCTAGCTATCGCTTACAAGCTTTTATAAAGTCAAGTTTTTTAGTTTTTATTTATTTATTTTACAAACAATAACACTAAAAAATATATATTATCGTCGTTATAGATAACCATTCACCACTGATATCTATTCAACTTTTTACTTCAGTTTACATGCACCGAATTCGCAAAATTCATGTTGTATTTAACTACCCACAACACCAACTTTGAATCTCTTAATAGAACTATAACGTTATAACTCAAAATATATTTAAATTTAAACATTCGGATCAGTTGTTAATTGATTAAATTGAAAAATAATAGATAGGCACAAAGTACTCTATATCTATGGCGATGACTGATAATTACTTATCATCGTTATAGCCTTCAACAACGACAATTATGATCACTCAGGGGCGGAGCCCGAACTTTAACCAAGAGGGGGCGAAAATTAATATATCATAAATTTCAAAATAAAATGAGACATTGAAACTACTATTATACATTGCATTACAACTATTTTTTTTATGATTTTTTTTTTATGAAAATAATTCATTAGGATCTCTATATGATTAGAATTCTCATAAATTTCAAAATAAAACGAGACATTGAAACTACTATTATACATTGCACTATAACTATTTTTTATGAACTTTCGATTCATGAAAATAATTCATTAGAATCTCTATATGATTATAATTCTCATAAATTTCAAAATAAAACAAGACATTTTTTTAGGGAATAAAACAAGACATTTTTTTAGGGAATAAAATAAGACATTGAAACTACTATTATTCAAAAAAAAAAAATTGTAATCATAAAAATTGTTGCTAAAAAAAATATCTAGAGATTGAGAGTTGAACCTAGGGCTATAACTTGGAGGAGCAACAAGATTACAGCACTATAGTGACATTTTGTCTACAAATGTTATGTTTATTATTTATATATAAGCTTATATAATAATATGAATACATTAAAATAAAAAATAACAAGCTCAGACCAAGTGGGGGCGGCCGCCCCCGCGGAGCCAACCCGCTTCGCTCCCCTTGGCTCCGCCCGTGATGATCACTAAAAACTTGTTTTCATGTAATGACTTGAGTTCGTAGATCATAAAACCCGGAAGCTATAACTCTAATGGCCGGTTTAATTTATAGACTCTAGTTCCAATCATAAATTTCTAGTTCCAGTTGTGAATGGTTTAAAATGAAAAACATTGTTCTGTTTATACATTATGTTTTTCTTTAATTAATATTTTTGTGTTAGTGTAGTTAAACATTAGTTGATATTGAAGTGAAAGTTTAAAAAGATCATGATACTAAAAAAACAAATAGAACAATCAGTTACCATAGTGGCAGTTGTCACCCTTCAAGCTTAAAGTTTAAGAAAAAGTCAAATTTTCACTTTAATTTTTACTCCTCGTGGCTCATATTATATATATAATATATATTTTATTTTTCTCAAATGTATACTCTTGAATCTTTACTATGGGTAATTTACCCCAAAACTTGTAAACTTGAGTCACGTGTCATGAAAAAGGACCAAAACATTGACAAGTAACTTTTTTGCAAACATCTTTTTTTAGTGATCGATCTATTTATTTCTTGAATTTATAACTTTGTAAGAAATTGTCTCGTTGACATATAATAGATATTTGTGATATTTTACAATTTCAGAGTTCAATTCAATGATAGAACTTATTCATAGTAATATATAAAACAACAAGTTGTGAAATTTTTTCATTAAAAATGTACAATTTTTTTTTTGAAGGAAAACTAATTCTACTGGGATCAGTGTAGGAGCTAAACTTATATTAAAAAAAATATTAGAGTAAATCGATAGATCATACATATTTGACAAAGCTGGATAGAAAGAAAAAAAATATGAACTTCTGCCAAAATAATTTGGGGTATCAATAATATCAAATTATAGAGCTCATGATTATGAACGATATTTCGCATGTCTTACTTTGCTTAAAGTACATGTACAAAAAAGTAGGAAAAGAAAAGAAAAAGGATCATCCTAACAAAAATACTTAAATTATAATTAATTAAAGCGTTAGGGTTAAAAATAAAAAAAATAACGGTAAAAGTACTCAAAATAAGCAAATGTGTAGTGAAGTATTTTTTCATCCAATTTTTTTAACGAACGTTGGTCAATTTATTAACATAGTGCTATTAAATAATATACAAGATATATATATATATATATATATATATATGCGCGCGCTCATCCAACTATCTAGCATATTTTCACATTGGAATTCGACAAACAAAATTTTTGAAAAAAATGAGTCGTATCACATTTATTGAATTCATGTACTTCTATTTTTATATATTATTACACTTTAAACCATGGTTTTAAATATCCGGATATGTCCTCGATATATCCACGACGTGCCCAGAAAATGAGAAGTGCGATACGATATTCGTAGAAAATCGATATATCCATTTATTCCCATTTATCCGTCGGCAAGCTTCGATATATCCGTATAATAAAGAGTGCGAAACGACATTGATATCAACATTTAAAATTGTGCTTCATATTTATGTTTGTACTCTCTGACTTTATTATAATGTCTAACTTATTTTATATTATGTCGACATTATGTTACGAGGTATGACTTTTATGTTATATGTTTGTGTTATATTATGATTTATGAGTGTTTTCTAGGCTATAACTACATGTCATATTTATTAAATTGGTAATTTAGAAACTATATAAAAATATGATTGAAATAATAAAAATATTTTCGAAAATATCCGCCGATATTTTGATCGGCATGCGATATATCCGTGAAATTATGCGATATTCTCGGCAAGCGATATATCTTTTTCTTCGGATTTATCCATCGGCATACCCGTCGGCAAGCGATATATCCGTAAATTGGAGAGTGCGAAACGATATCGATATCGATATTTAGAACCTTGCTTTAAACCTCAGTCGTCTCAACTGACCAAAATTTAAATACATTTGCCGTGATTATCTTACGAAAAATCTAGTAGTACTTTTCCAAAGCTCATTTCTTGCTAATTTTTGAAATAATTTTCCTAGGGCTTTGTCCCTCCTTCTTCATTAAACATTAATTATTTCTTTTCACTTCACTTTCCCACCACATTTTTCTCTTCCTCCTCTTTTCTAGCTTTACCATCTTCACTCTTCACCAAGATTCTCTCTCTCCATAGCAGCTAAATGTCCACAAATATAAGACAAGAAATTCCCTTCTCTCTCTCTTCCACTAAACCCCTCAAAAACCCACTTTCAGATTTCCCCTAACTTAAAAACCCAACAAAACCCATCTCTCAGATTCTCTTCAAACCACCAAAGATTCAATCTTTTTTCAAACTAATCCACACCCACGTGTCCACCACCACGACCATGTCCGCACCGACGGTGGATCAATCCCCGCCGGCGATGGGCGTGTCCGACCAGCCGTACAGAGCCCCGGCGAGCCACGGGTCAGTGGGGCCGGTGATTGGCGTGGTGGCCGTGATCGCTGTCCTCGGTGTCGTTGCCGGTATGATCGGACGCCTTTGCTCGGGCCGCCGCGTAATGGGCCGGCACGGCCACTACTACGACTTCGACTTTGAGGGCTGGCTCGAGCGGAAATGCGCCTCGTGCATTGACGGCTCCCTCGATACTCCGCCGCCGCTTCCACCGCGCCCGCCGCGGGCACCGCAGGCCCCCGTGGCCCCGCAGGTGGAAACCCGACGAGTGGAGGCGAAAGAGGAACCGGAGGAACAAGAGGATGCGGAGGAAAAAGAGGATGAGGAGGAGGAAGAGAAGGAGGAAGAAGAGGAAGAAGAAGAGGAGCAAACACAACATGTTCATCACCAACACTCGCATTCACATGCAAATGCTAGTACTAGTGAGTCTTGAATCTTGATTTTGATATTATATTTATATAAAATATAAATATATATGGGGAAATTTGAAATTGTTGAATTTTTCATTGGAATTTGAGATATTTTTTACTAATCAAGTAATCAACATTTGGTTGATTATATTGTGTTGGTTAGTTTTTTTTTTTAGTACTTACTATTGAGCTATTTTTGACTAGTCAAGTATTCAACTTTATGTTGAATCATATTATTTTGGTTAGTTTTGTGTAAGTTCACTTGACGGTATTTTATGTGGGTCTTTTTTTTTTTTTTTTCCATGCTTTGGTTGAATTATCAATGCATTACTAAATTAATTCTCCACTAATTTAAAGTAAAATGACTAATGATAAAAATAATTTAAATTAAGAAATATGAAATTTTGGCTACAATAACATTGGCTGTGTACATCATTATTAGTACAATTTATTCAATAGGGAAGTTATAGAAAATACTAACTTTTATTATGATAATGGTAAATTATAATTTATGAATGTGCTACTCTGAATTTTGTTGGAAATGAGAAATGTTTGGCATTGATGAGAAAGACTGGCTCTTGAGTTGAAACTGAGTTCATTATGTTTCTATAATTGAGAACAGTCATTTAATATTTGCCTGCTTTTTTATTTAGCCTTTTAACTAGTATCTTTGGATTCTTTTGTTCTTGGCAAATATTCTAATTGGGATATGAAATATAAATTTATAAAAATAAAAATAAAAAATTGAAAACATTCTTTCTTTTGACGCAAGGGACAATTTAAGGTTCGGCGTTTTATGTCATTTCTTTGGACTATTTATAGCATGAGCTAGCCTCCCTAAACATGAATTAAATATAGAAATGAAGCGGAGAAATAAATATACTATATGCTAATAAAAGGATTAAAAACTAAAGATATTAACTGTCTTTTACGATTTTTACCGTATTGCTTTGGAATCCTATGGAATGTGAAAGAGAATTTACATGAAAAGTTTCTTTTCTTGAACAGATAACAGATTAAAGTAGTGATCAATGACCCGTGTGTATAACATGTGTATTATATATTAATGTTGTAAAGTAGTCGGAACTATAATTTAATTCCGGTATTTTTTATTTTTGGAAAAATTGGAAATAGAACTTTGGTTCCAAAAAAATTCGAAATCCAGTCCGATCCAGATATCTTGTACTAATTTTTAAAGTATTAGTTAATTTGAACCGCGGAATCTAAATTTGACTTGCATAATGTTGGATATCTTGTATTTATTAGCTCATCACCAACACTACTTAAATTTTTTCGAGATTTAAATTAATTAAGCTGTTAAGATAAAATGAGAAGACGAGAAAAAAGATACAGGGAAAGAAAGAATACACCGTTATCGGACACGGGCTCTTGTGAAGGGCACAAGTCCTACAAAACATTCCAAATAAAAAAGTTACATTGACAGATGGCAATCAAAAGGATGTCACGTAGCGGTTGATCGACGTTTTTAGAGTATTTTTTACAAAAAGTTTAGTCAAAATCCACTTTTATAATGATAGACATTCTCGCAAAAAAAAAATATTATTAGAGTCGTAATGCTTCAATTAATCTAAATTTATGTACTTTTATCGCAATATATTTTTTTTTAATAATTGAGGATGGAAAAAGTGTACAAGTCAAAACGTGATAGATGTATCTTTGTTGGCCGCTAATACACACAACACATGCCTCACATCTTTCCTTTTTCTCTTTCTGTTTTTTTTTTTGAATGGGGTGGCACTATTGGCCAATGTTACAATGCACTCTCGCATGACTTAGATATATTCAGTGTAAGAACAGGTGGCACTAATGGCCAAGTTTACAATATATAAAGGGGCATTCAATTGAGTCCCATGAGGGTTTGAACCCATGACCTCTAGAATAGAGGACTAGTGGAGAAACCACTAGGCTAAGCAAGCTTGGTTTTCTCTTTCTGTTTTAAAGCACTACCGCTTTTCATTTTCTTTGACAAGAATCAATCTTTAACCTCAGGTTTTCTCTTGCGGGAAAAAAAATAAACACAAACAAGTAAAAAAGATAGAAGAATATTAGCGGCATAAGTATATGCAAATTAGAATTTTGTGGCGGTATATTACGATTACGTTAGTAACGTATTTTTGCTACTGTAACTAACAACCACCTATAGAAGTATAATCATCTGGCAAAATATATATATATATACCGTCGGAAGTTTAAGTTATGTGTTGTCCAAATATATAATATATCACCCAAAACTTTAAGTTACGGGCGATGTTGTAAACTTGTAATATCCGGAGGTCAGATATTTCCGATTCGTGATTTTTTATTCAATTCTGTGGTTCATTACTTTATCAGTATTTATACTTAAGTTTAACCCTATACTTTATAGTTACATTATAATTCTTTATAACACTATAAATTTATTTACTTGCATAAAACGTATATCGAACACACATATAATTTGTTTACATAGGTGTGCTAGCGCTACATAATAATATAATAACTATTTATAATTTTTTTAAGAAAAAAATTAGTTATGGATGGAAACATATGAAGTTAATCTTAAATACAGAACGATTGTAGAAACATAAACTAATTTAAAAATAAAAATAGTGTACATTAAATATAAAGCATTGTAGTTACTATACTTTGAAGTAAGAAAAGAGAGGGAATTTTTTTCATTTTCGTGGGAGATGTCCTTATATCGCTCAGATCATTATCTACAAATTACAAAATAATTTTACACATTAATATTATTCTTATTTAGTAAAAAAAAAATCGTAATTTGTTTAACCTAGTGTGGCCAAATCAAATGTACATAAGGGTGGCAATTCGTGTTTTTGTCGTGTTCGTGTCGAGTCTTAAATATATATATATATATATATATATATATATATATATATATATATTGTACTTTCTTTATATAGACCTAGACTTGCCCCATTTATTAATCGTGTTAGAAGATGAGTTCCAGACTCGCCTGTTTATTAGTCGTGTTTATCATGTCTGCCTATTTGACTCAAGGAACAGAGTCATTTATTTTTAAAATGATAAATTAGTTTAGTTTACACTAATTTATTTAATTATATTCTCTAATAGTTTAAAATTTACTAACAATTTTGTATATTCAACAATTAAACGACGTAATTAATAGAATAAAAATTTCATATATAATTAATATTAAACACTTAAAAAATGTATACAAATACATAAAGTGCAACTTCTTGCTCCTTAATTGTGCTAATTTGTTAATCATGTTCGTGACATGTTCACTCGTTATTTTATCGTGTTATTTGAGTTTGACACGTATGGACCCAAATTCGTTTATAGTAGACTCAAACTCATTTAAATCGTATTGTAACTATTCAGTGTTTCCTGTTCGGCACTAAATTGTCACCCTTAAATGTACTTGGTAGAAACCTAGAAAATAAACGATCACCGAAGAGATTATAGTGATATGACATAGTGGGCTCTTGTTCTTGGGCTGGGCCCATATGTTACACCCAATCAACGAAATCGAGATTTAATAAAGAACCACTTAAAATATTATTACATATAAATTAATCGCCATACAAAAACTACTTTTTCTTTTAAATGGTTCCTTTTGTTCTATACTTAATATTTCTTCTTACTTCTTTGTTCGTCTAATTTTTTTTTTCTTCATCTCTCTTGCGAATAAATAATAATGAAATGGACAATGAAGGAGACATCTTATTCAATGGACTCACTTTTTAATTAGTGATTATGATTTGAAAAAAAGCGTACCAATGAAAATTGATATATGTGATGATCGTGATATTTTAAATCTCATTTCTTATTGTATGTAATCTGATATGCAATTTTTATTTATCTATTCATGGAAAATAGCCTATTTCATGGTCAATTTATTTAAGAAAATATGAGTATATGACTAAACAAATTGGTCTGACTAAAATTGTAAACAAAGACCCATCAAATTTGAAATTTACATCTGTATGGCATATTCAATGTGATGCCCGTAGATATATATATATACAGGGGCGATTTTACATTGGGCCGAGTGGGATCGGCCGCCCCCACTCAATCTGAGATTCCGAGTTAAATTTTTTAATATTTTAAAATATTTATACGATCACTAATATTAAAAAATTACTCATTCAATTGTTAATCTTACATTGTGGTGTAGTGGAAAAAGATGTACAACTTAACTTTACTTTTTGATGAGAGGTCCAAGGTTCAATTCCACCATAGACATAAATATGCATTTTTTTTCCTTCTTCATTATTTTTTATTTTCAATGGCAAATCTATATAAATTACTAAAAAGTTAAAAAAATATTATCCGTCACAACTAATACATATATTTAATAATTCACACTTTTTATTTAAGTCTATTATTAAAAATTATTTTAACACATACATCATTAAACTATCCCATATTCATGTTATTCAAATATTAATTTATCATAAATGACTGAATATTCGACAATCTTTTTAAAATTATATAAAAAAAATTAAGAATTAAGTATAAGAATCTAAGAAAAATATATTTTATTGTATCGATAAAGAGATTATAATAAATTATTTTAGTTGATAAAAATTTATAAATGACAATTGTATTGCAATATATGTTATTATATTACGCGTTTTAATATTCCATCTTATTTTAAAAAATTACGTTATGTTATTTTTCGCCCCCACTCATGAAGTTTTCTAGCTTCGCCCCTTTATATATATATATATATATATATATATATATATATTTATATA